>OX596030.1:84276317-85637782 GCA_951394125.1 Epistrophe eligans
CTTGAATTATAACAGATCAGATCATTCATTGCGCAAAATTTTTTTAAACATCGCTTTTTGTTTTCTCATCGGTTTTGTTGTCTCACAGCTTTATTATATGTAACTATTTTATTATTATATTCTAAATTGGTAATTTTTTTAGAACTAAAATATGACTTCTTTACCAAACAATATATTTTTACGAAAATCTTTGGTAAAAAAAACAAGTTGTTAAGCTGGTGCAAAAATTACTTTTCAAGTAAGCCCTTATAAATCCAAAAATAAAAAAAAAAAAAAAAACAGACACCGCCTCTGCACTCAAGGTCAACCAACGTAAACGTCTGACTGGAACTGGACTAACAGATTAATTCAACAAAAATTTATTATAAACTGAATTTATTTCCTCTTAATTTTTCAGTACTTCAATTTTATTCATAAAAATGACAAAAATACAAGTTTTCAATAAATAATGTCCATAAAGTATTAAATTTCAGCAACAATTTAAAAATTTGTCTATAGGTAAAATTTTTTTAATTTCTTTATTTTTGTATGCATATTAAAAGTTTGCATTAAGTAAAATATCTTGTCATTAATAAATGGCCACAATTAGTTAATTCCTGCTTCTGCTACGCTATATGGTGCGACACCACTTTCAAAATATTATTCGTGATTAATTTGTCAAACATGTATTGATATTTTGAACTTAAATTAGAGATAAGATAGATACTTAAAAAAAAAAAAACTCTTGATCAGCTTCGTTTGTACTGAGTGACTGAGCAAAAAAATACGAACTCAATTTAAAAATACAAACATAAATACAGAAAAAATAACGTCTTAATGAATTGTTTTTAAATCTAAAGTCTTGCGACAAAAAAAAGAACAAATAAACGTAATTTCCCGCAAAATATTACACAATTGACTTAAAATTAGTGTTGAGCAAAATAGAAAAATATAAATACATATCGTACGTACGTACATTCAAGTATATGAATAATGTACATGCTTTTTTATTAGAAAAAAAATGTAAATCACATCATAGCGACAGTTAAGTCACCATAAATAGACTTGACCTCTTAATATTCTAATCAGCCTTATGAGCTCAATTCTATTGAAAATTTAAAAAAAATGCATTTACTTTTAATTTGCTAAGCTTCTTATTGCATTAACATTTTATAGCGTTGATTATTAATTTTTGTAATTTATTTTATTGAACTTGTAATTTTTTTTATAAGATTTAAACATTTTTGTTGTTAAAATTTCTATTTGAAATATATTTAAATAAATTGTGGTTTAAAGTTAGTATGTTTATTTTTTAATAAAAATATCAACGGTATTATTATCATAAAAAAAATAAACAACTAAAACCTACGACAAATTTTTATGGTACTTTTTAAAACAAATTCAAGTAACTCTTTTGTTGACACAGAACATTTAATAACTATTGGAAATGGCAATACAATGAAGTAAAAGTTAAAGAATCCTAGAAGCTAAATTATTTCAAAGTGACTACATAATTAAAAAAAAAACAGTTAATTCTTTTACGCAGAAAACTTTTTTTTTATTGTTGCAAAAGCTTTAGATTTCAAAACAATTTATTTAAAATGTTATCTATAATTTCCTAAATTGTTTCTAAAAATAACTTTGAGTTACCATTTTGTCATATTTCTCAGAATAAACACAGCCGATAAAAAGCCTTTTTAATGTGTCAATACCTTTTTTTTGTTTAATCTTATCTTTATTTAAATGTTAAAAAATGTTTAATATTTTTCAATATAATCACAGATACTATCTTGGAAGTGACGTTACACCATATAAAGCATAGTAGCCATTATTTATTTTATTTTTTTGCAAACCCTTATTGTACATATCTACTTACTAAGTTCAAAATCGATAAGAATTTTGTATGAACAAATTGTTGTTATGGTGGAATCACTTTAGATAAAATGTATTCATCGCAACCCAATTTAATTTTAAACAAATTTATTTGGATACTGTTTTCAAAGCTTTACAATAAAATTTGTATATGTAATAATTTTGGCCGCTTTTTGTTTTTCATTTACGGTTCAGATTTCGTCACAGAAAGAATATCGTGTATTATAAAATTTTTAGGCGCCACTAAAAAGTTATCAAAAAAAACATGAATTTGCCAACCCTGACAACAACGGCCTCTACCTCTCATTTAAGCCGTTTGGATTCAGAAAAAAATTGTAGGTCCCCTCTATTCCTCCTGACTAATAAAAAATAGGCACGAATGGTTGAGAATTGTAAGTCACTACGGCTCTGGTTCTTCACGAGCTGTCGCGATCACTCCACAAAATGTATTTTTTTTACAAACTCAATTTCAATAAAATTATTTTTTTTTTAAACAAAAAAAAAATAATATTTAAACTAAAAATATACTTTTTTCATAGTCCTTCATATTGCCAGCTTTTGTGCCACTTTGTCCCTTTGTGCTTCCAAGAGAATTTACAGTAATTCGAGCTAGAATATATATGGTTTTACCAATCTGCTTCAAATTTAGAACAATGTTAGGTTAGGGAAGCACTCAACGAGGCTTGTAGTATTTTCTAACGATTTCTGCAGAAGTTGTATGGACGAAGAAGTGAAAGAATCGATTCCTCAACTTCTCTATACGTGTCCTGCTCTATCTCAAAGGCGTAGGCTCCACCTGGGAGAATTCTAGTACAATGCTCCTAGTGATCTGGCAATTCATGACATTAGTAGTCTCGCGCGCTTCGTAAGAAGCTCTAAGTGGTACAACGAGTAGGAAAAAAGTTTCTTATATTCTTTTGGTATCACAATGGACCAACTTATGGTCTAAATGTGTCAAGCGTCTCTGCTGACAGCCACGTAAACCTAACATAACCTAACCTACGTTAAGTTAGGTAAGAGGAGGGTAATGATACGATAATCCGCATTATCTCACTCGGATCTATAGACAGATCCATTGCGCTACCTAGGATGTAGGCAAGGTAGGAATAAGGACGATAAAGGAGAGGAGCAAGTGGACGATGTTGCAATGTTGAATCAATGTGACTATTTAGCAGCCAATATAGACTATCAAGTTATAAACTGTCCAATTTCATGGAAACATGGCTGCGATGTCGATTAATTAAAAAAACATCTAAAAAAAATCGTAATATTTTTAAAATTAAAATAAAGGTCATTGCAGGCTACATTGACGCTGTAAGAAATTCTGGTATTTCAACGCTGAGATACAGTCAACGAGCTGACGAGCAATGTGTCTTAAATGCGTTGACAGAGTGATTTCACACTCACACAACAGCTCGTGTCAACGCAGTCGTTAACAAATTGACAGTATTTTTAGTTTTCTATCACACTTTACTGGCACTTTTGGTGTAAAATTTGATTTCATTTTTACGTCAGATAGTTAACGTGTTGACTGTCTAATCCCATATTAACTAATGAAATATTTTGAGTTAACTCAAAGCTAAGTTTGGTTCTAATTTGTCTGAAAAATCAGGTTTCAGAAGCTTAATTTGGGTTTAACTTCGAAACTGGGAAGAACTCGCAATTCAAGACTTGGTATTTAGCAAAATAAATTTTGCAATATTGCATTTAAATTTTTTTTTAAAGAAAAGTCTTCTTAATAAACAACAACTTTAAGTTTATGGATTCTATACTTTCATTTTATTTTATTTTATTTATATAGGGTGTCCCGAAATCACCGCCACAGAAGAAAACCATGAGTTTCTGAGGTCATTTCAAGTCGAAAAACTTAAGAAGTAATATTTTCGTTTTCGCTTCGTTTTTGACTTACAACGGTTTTTATTCTTTTTCCTTTGACTGGCTCTAACTTTGCCAAACTACAACAGATTATTTTTTGTTTTTAATTTTTTTAATAAATTTAATGGTATTTTAAGGTAAACAAAAATGTTAAATATTTTTAGGAACACAAATTGGGCTTTCATAATAAAATACAAAAAATTATACTTAATAACGTGTTTTTGTGAAAAAATCATACCGAAGTCAAAAAAAAAAACCTAAAAATACTTACGAAATGTGTTTCATAATAAATTGCAGGAAAACCGTTATGCACACAGAAAAAAATTGTATGGTAGATACAAACTTCTAACTTTTCTTGTTTAAGCCTGGTACGCTACTAATGCGAAACAAAATTTTTCGTTGGTCTATAACACTCTAACACGACATCGAAATGCTTCCGAAAACAACAACGAAAAATTACCCACTCAATTTAGCTCTTCTGTGGCTGTGATTTCGGGACACCCTGTATATTATATATTATTATATTTATTTTTGTTTTGATACATTTTATTTATAAAAGGCATTTTATTACATTTTATTTATTTTCACTGTCAAGAAATTAAAATTATTTGGATCTAGAATTTTTTATTAATACAGGATCGTAAGACTTAACAGAATTAGTATTTTATTATTTTATTAAATACCTACATAATATATTTGTCTTAATTTTTCAGTTCTACAGAAGTTTTCATTGAAAAATCTATTAAAATATTTTAAGACCAATGAACCTTTACAATTTTAAAAATTCTAGTTAAAAAAAAAATTAACTAAAAACATTTGAATATGTAAATCTTTTTATTCTTAGAAATCATCTAATTTACCTTTATCTACATATTTTGTCTTATATAATCTTCACCATACCTATTCCAAACCAACACAACGTGACTAATTTATTATCTATATATTCTCTCCAAGATTACCTCATACAGGTGTTAATTTTTATTTTTGCAGACTTTTCTCAGACTAACAATTCATCATTTTTAAAACATTTGCATAATAATACGAGCTGATATATTAACTCTAATTAAATTAATGATTCTCATAAACTATGTTAATTAGGTAAAGATATTGCAAATATCAAGAGTTCTCAGATTGTCTTAAAAGAAGAACTGGAGAGTTAGAAAGGCACAAGGGCAAAATGTGATAATCAGTTTTAGACTGATAATTATAATACCTATCTTTATACATAGATACAGTAAAAGGTACCTAATTCACAACAAATAAAGCCGATAACACTTCGATATTTTTTTTTTTTAAGTAGGTTCAATGTGCAAGTACAAAACTTGTCATTGTCACAGTCACAGATTTAAAACACAGTGTTGAAACATTTTACTTTGCATAACTTTTACTTAAAACTTTTATGCCTTTTAGCTAAAAACAAGCACTCACCTTTTATTATCGATGTCACACCTCATAAGATTTTTTTTTCCAATGAATTGTAAAAAAAACTTGTCTTCAATACAAGATATCCTTGTTTCTTGGTATATCTTCTCGCTCTATAAGTGTGTTTATATTTTAAGACACAAAGCTCCGAATTGTTACCGCACAATATTTGTAAATTTATAATCTTTAAATCGCACTTCTTTTTTTTTTTTGTAATCGATTAAGTTATACAATTATTTTTGTTTTCTTTTAATTTTAAACTTAACCACTGGCACCGATGTTGTTGTTGTTTTCGTTAATGATAATGATTAATTTATAGGTAATGTACCAAATAAAAATCAAATCACTTTTTTTTTTACTCCTTCCAGCTTTCAATCACTTTTTCTTTCTTTCTTTTTTTTTATTACCGTTTTTTTTTTGTTTTTATATTTTTTTTCTTTTAACACTTTTTTGTCGATTGCTATCGATAAAAATAAAAAAAAAAAATCGAAATGCAACCCAAGAAGTATGTACAACTCTTTCTTTTCAATTTAACACTTTCTACACATATAAGTGAAGTGAATCAATCAAATTGGCATCAGATAATGGTCATTAGTCAGCAATGGACATTAATTATAATATTATGTACATTCAAAAAAGCCTGCAGGGAAAAATACAAATAAAAGAAAAATAAACAAACAAAAAAAATCAATTAAAATAAAATTTAAATTTAATTCCGAATAGTGACAATTGCACGAATTGAATTTTTATAGATATTTAATTTAATGCGCGCGCAGTTTTAATCACAATAAAGAAATATTGAACAAGATTAAATCAAATTAAAAAACAAAAAAACTTGCACACCCTCAACGACAAAAATTATTAAAAAAAAACTAATTATGTAAAATAAAATAACACCTTCGGTTTTTTTCCAAGTAATTAATACAAAAAAAAAATTAAAAACAAAGATTCGATAAATTCGCCTTTTTTTGGCAAATCTAAAAAAAATGTGTGCCGCGATGGATGAAGCACAAGAGAAGAGGTTCCAAGCAGCAGAGTAGCAGCAGCAACAGCACCAGACCGCTCAAACCGAAAGCTTTTCGACAAATAACCCACTCTATGGTTGGGTCGTGTTAAGGCCTCTCGAATGTTTAAAATACAAATTACGAATCGAAGCAAATACAAGTATAGAAGTTTAGGTATATCTGTGGGAACAAACTTACATATCTGTGAGAAAGAAAGACAACAAAAAGTCTCCACTTTGAGTGAGTGGTTTTTTGCTGTCTAAAAGTCTCCATTGCCAACAAGAATAACGAAGAGGTGACGAACGTTTTGTCGAAACCAAACACAATCAAGCGAAACCCATGACGATGGAATTGTGTCTTGTGAATCGTATCTAATTCGTTTTGCCGCTTTTGCTGTTTGCAGTGCGTTTTAGCTGAGATAGATACTAAGCCAGTAGATCGCTTAAGCTTTTTTTTTTTCTTTCTTTCTTATTATTGTAGTTGTATCTGGTAGTGCGAATCAGCCGGTTTAGCCGGCGCATTGATGTAGGTGGTGAGGTGAACTGATGGTGGTGATAGTGATAGTGAATGGAGGAGGACATGTATTTCTATTGAATGAACTTGAAGTGGAAAGTAAAAATGAGTAAGCCGGTGATTTTTTTGTTTTTTTTGTTTTATATTACTTTTTTATTCATTTTTTTTTATTTGAGAACAACTGACATCGTGTTGATGATGTTCGAAGATACCTACTTTGGCAACATTTTTGCAACAGATATGGTCAGAGAAAGGTGAGCTATACGATGATGGCGTGTTATGATGACTGAGTTTCTACATATAAAGGCTTGAAATGGACTTATGTGTAATGCTAGTTATAATTAATTGAGATCATATTGGTGTGAGAAGATCGAAATAAAAAGTTAATTTTTCTAACCAAATCAATATAAGATATTTAACGTTTTGGAATCAACATTCGTAATGTTGATGAATTAAATAATGTACGTACCTATTTATCATATTTTCTGATATCTCATATTTTATAAATTTCAACAGATTCTTAGCTATATGAATAAACGCTGATAAAATGAAAATATTTCAAGGCTTATCATGATAAAAAAAAACAGGCCGAAAAGCTATAAATAATCATCCAAAATCGATCTAGATACAAAACTATCGCAAAATAACTGTCACTAACGTCGTCGGTACTCTTCATAATTAATTATGAAAATATTTCACTACTCTGGCACGTTATTAACTTATCATACATTGTATATGTGTATTTTTAAATACCTTAAAGGTGAAAAAAGAAGTTTGGTGCAAGTGGTAGCTCCTTTAATAATAAACTCGTGGGTAAATATGACACCCATTTTGTAAGGTAAACCACTTAATTTTTTTTTAAATTTTAAAATATCAGTTTGCAGACAATCATTTCTTAATACAAACTAAAATCAAGCTTATTAAAAAAGAAGAAAATAAAATAAAATAAATTAATTAAATCCGTGACAGTTTATGGAGAACCAGGGCTTTACACACTGGAGCTATTTCTGTATGAGTGCTAGTAGTTGGCATGAATGGTGGGGGACCTATTACTTTTCTACAGAATCTGTACGGCTAAAAAAAGATGCATTTTATCATGACAAAGAGACATCCTTGGAAGATTAGTCAGTTTCTCGAATAAGGCGGGGGGAACAGGGTAGGCTCAAAACCAGGCCTACAACATGATAGATAGTCGCACTAACCATTATGGCATTAACCATCATTATATTTATTTGATAATTGTAATAAATTATTAATTATATTTTAAAATAAAATTACGTTTACGCCACAGTGAACCAAAAAGAATTTCTTTTTATTTGTTTAAATATTGAAGCAGTATAGGAAGTCAAATTTAAATAATTGGATATTAAAATTTGCTAAAAAAGACAACTCAAATCGACGAATGTACGTATTGGAATAAATCGATTTAAAATATCGAATAAAAGGGGCAAAATAGAGGGAAGTACGATACTTTAGACTTTGAAGAAAATAAAGAAATATGTACACCAAAATTTTTGTCAATACTTTAGACTTTAAGGAAAAATAAAATTCAAAGTTTTAAAGCTGACTAAACATCATCACGAAGTTTGTAGTCGTGTTTGTGCATTTACCACGAATATGGAAATTTGGTATGACATATTAGTCGATTTTGATCATCGCGAACTAAATCTGTGGCTCTTTGATTTTCTCTTGTTTCCTGAAGCAGGTACCGTGGACATCATCACTGTCGCTGCAACACCTACTTTTTTAAAGGCTTTATTACATTAATATTGCATGTTGTTATCATCATCGTGTATCGTATGTGTATTAAGCATTAGTGAAAAATTTTAATTTAATTTAATTGGAATTAAAAGTTTTCTTTAATGTGATCGTATTTGAATTGAAAGTAATATCGAATTAATTTCCGAGAAATCACATCCGATTTAATAAACGAATAATCGGTTTACCTCAAGGTAGTCCCCTAGGGCCACAACTCTTCATAATTATTGTTTTAATACTAAACAAAAATTCTAGGTGCTTATCTACGTTGGCGATATTAAATTATTTACTATTATTAGAAACCCGTCTAATTCTGTATCTCTTCAAAATGATCTGAATAATTTGTTTGTGTTTGCAGCTTAATTTATCCTCTTCTTTCTTTGAATGTCGAGAAATGCCCATCGATGTTCTTCTTTTGAAAAAAAAAATTAAATTTCTTTTGATTACAAAATAAATAAATAAACAAATTTATGTTTCTCATAAATCCTTGAATTTACACTTCAGATTTAAAAAAGTTGATAATTAATGCCAATCCGATGTCAATGGTTGGGGTAAGGAATTCTCTAGTATCTAAAATCTTCGTTTTTTTTTACAAATTTTTTCGTTTCGCACTGATAAAGTCACTTAAACTCGGAATGACACAATCAATTTTCTCCGTATAACGTTGTCATTTTAAAAATATGGCATCTTCTTAAGAATCTCGGAAAGTCGCTGATTTCATATTTTTACACAAATTTCTTGTTGGTTCTATTGATTCATTAGTTGTTTTTAAACCAAACTCGCTTGATTGTCAAAAATCACAATTCTCGAAATTTTGAATTTTTGAATTTTTCAATCCATGACGTACTAACTATGGTTTGCATGACCAATTAACTCGTATGAATCATGATGTGAATGAAAACCATACTGTTTTTGACATTGCATACTCAAAGACTAAACTTAGTTACAACTTATATCTTTGTTGTGTTTTGTATTAAGATTCTTGATGTTCTTATACTATCTAATGGTTGACTATAGTACGAATATATTTTAATCAAAAATAATTTTCTAAAATTTACAAGTTCTGCTCAAACAATACATTTTTATTTTAAACCCATTCTATATAACGGAATCAAAAAAAATCATTTTATTGTTTTCTTTTTTTTTCAAATTCACTTCAATTTGGTACCTATAAATTGGCATCTTTTACACTTTTAAAATCTTCAGCTTAGAACCAGTGTTGTTCGAATTTTTACATTACGTTTTTTACATAGTTTTTTACGTTAGTTTTTTACCTGCTCTATTTTTACTATGCTTATGTAAAAAACGTAAAAATGGTAAAAAAGTAAAAAAAAAACACGTGGAACGGTTCTGTCGATGTCAATAATTGAATTTGATCTCAAAGTAATCGTTCAATTATGTAATAACACAATAACACACATAATATACAATGCAACACATGGCACTTGAACGACCGAAAAGTTTTTTTATTTATTTAGATTTTGACAGATAATGACAATGTCTCTCACTTTCTCTCTTTTTTATTTATTTTATTTACCTTTTTTACGGATTTTTTACGTTTTTTACAGGTTTTTTTACGTTTTTTACGGGTTTTTTACGTTGTTTACACTTATTTACGTGTTTTTTACCTACTTTAACGTAGAAAAGGTAAAAAATAGTTTTTTACATGGATTTAAACATCACTGCTTAGAACAGTTATGTGGCAACATGTTTTTTGCTATAATTTTGATTTCTATTTTTAACAAATCTTCCACAATCCTGTAAATGCAGATAAAAAGCCTTCAGCGATTAAAGAAGTCTTCAATAAAAAAAATCGTCAGCTCCATTCAATTTTTTTTTAAATATCTAAGGTGATATCATTGCAAATGCTTATCTTTAAACAAAGTTCAATTTATTGCTACAAATTCTATAATTCCGTTTAATTTTAGATGACATACCCTATCGTTATCGGAGCTTGCAAACATAGCAAACAAATTATTAAAAAATATTTAAAACAATATGTTTAAATACTATGACACACCTTCATAGTTACGCAACTAACAAAATCAGTAGGCAAACTACATTAAATATTATACACTCAAAATATTTAAGAAAAAAAAATTGCAACACAAAAAAAAATAGAAATAAAATAGACTAAATTTGATTTCAATTTTCCTTCGAATTATAACAATTCACCTTGATAGGTTTAAATGTGAACTTTCTTATCTATTTTAATTTTTTATTTTCTAGCCACGATTACAGTAAGTTTGAAAAAGAAGCTTTGTCTGACAAAACGTGTGCTTTACATTCACATTCACCTTGATTTTTTTATTTTGCTCTCTCTCTCTTTCTCTCTAGAACATTATATTTTTGTATAGTAAAACAACAAAAACTCAAGCTAGTTGTTCTTCTATTAAGAACGATGATTTGTAGTGGAGACTAAAATACACTCACTCAACACTATACACAATAAAATTAATGCACTCGAGTTCATTATACTGAGTTATTTAGAAACTGTCTAAATAAATCGAGTGCCTTGAGCAGTGAGAAGCAGTAGGATAAGCGTAAGTATTCACCCCATGTATCTGACGTGCGACCGGCCCGGACTGATGTGGTGTGTGTCTTATCTTACGATCAATAAAAGATAAATTATAATTTAGTATGTATCTTTAGCGATTGATCTCTTTTTTTTTTCTATATGCTCAAGCTTGAGGTTAGTAATTCACGTTCCAAAAAAATTCATATGCATCCAGATAACGAAAGATTCCGGTATCTAAATTTTACCCTCGAGGCGAATTTTACGATTTAGATAGATTTATGGATGTAGATAGGAAAATAGATAAATCAATTCAACTACCGCCCGTTTGCTTTTCTTTTTCTTTTTTTTTTTTTTGTAAGCTTGCTAACCATTTAACTTCTTAATAAAATAAAGTCTAAATTTTAAGCTGAAGTTGAAGCTTAAAGGTAAACTCGATTTCTAGTAAATTATAACGTTTTGTAAGTTGTAGATGTTTTCTTTATTCTAAGATTTGATAATTGTAAGACACTATCACTGTCATGTTTGAGAATAGGTCTATTGTTGTGAATGTGATGTGCGCTTGCTCATCCAAACAAAATTATGACATTATTTTTTATACTCGAATGAATATTGCACACGCATCTTATAGTAGCTTAGGTAGTTGGATAAAAATTGTGTTGATTTTTATGTTATGACTGTTTTTTTTTTTTTTAATTGGGAAAGTGTCTAAGTGTTATTATAAGAAAAAAGTAAAATGCAAGACTAGATCTCACCTTTCTCGACATTTCGAGAATGATAATATTTAAGTTGAAAAAATTAAAATAAGGCTATAACTAATTTTTGTGAACTAAAACTAAATTAAAATTTTTTTCTTGGACAAAACTTCTGAATTATTAAATTCCAGCTGCGAAATTAAATAATTAAAAAAATAAATTCCAAACGACATTTTAGTTTTTGTAGTTCAATTCGGAAAAGATTTTAAGAAAAAGGTTACATATATATTTATGTATGTGTAATATAGTTAGAATGAAAAATACAGGGTCATTCATTTTTCGGTTTCGAAAGTAAGTAAGTAAAGTAAAACACGAACAGAGATACATTTTTGATGAAAATTTTATTTCATTATAAAGCTTGGACTTTGCCATTAAGTGTGAAATACAATATCATTTAAATGGTCGCCTCGCGAAGATTCGCAGCATGCGATTCTTTTGAGGTAATTTTTAACCACTTTTTCGCACATTTCTGGTGGTATCTCGGTCATAACTTGAACAATGTTGGTTTTTAATGCGTCTAGAATTCGGGAATTATTCGCGTAAACACGGTCTTTTGCGTAGCCCCAAAAGAAAAAAAATCTAACGGAGTCAAATCGCATGATCTTCTTGGCCAATTGACGTCGCCAAAACGTGAAATTACGTGACCAGGAAACTTCTCACGCAATAAAGCTATAATAGGTCGTGTTGTGTGACTTTGTTGCCCCGTCTTTTCACTTTTTTCTTGTTACCTTATTTCACCCCATAGATAGGAGATAATTTGAAACAATCGAATAAGAACAACGTCCTAAATACAAGAAGAATTTTTAAAATCGGACATGTGGTTTCTGAGATTATCCCGGACAAACAATAAAAAACTTAAACATAATATATTAAAGTTTAGGTATATCAAAATATTTAAAGTAGTTTTTGAATTTAAAAGAATTTTCTTAATGTGAAAAGATCCACAATTTTCTGGTCATTTTTTGCTTAATTCCAAGAGATTATTGCATCGAATCACATATTAAAATGTATTATGCCCAAGAACCATGAATTTGTAATTATTGAACATGGAATAAAATTTACAGCTAACCTGCAAATTTGGGAAAATAAATTAAAATAAATTCTAGGTACCACACCAGTTGCTAAGCCACCTCTCTCTTTCTATCCGCCTTTTGGGAGTGATTTTAAATAATAATTATAAGTCACTGTCATAAAATTTTTATCGATCTAAAGTAAGTACTTTTAACCCTTTGCAAACAAAAAAGGTTAAAAATCATTAACTTATTTAGTTCTCAGGTTGTGATAGTTCGGTACTATGTCAAATCAAATATATGTAGATTTTGAGCAATTTTTACTTACATCTACTTTACCTGGGGTGGAATCGGCTAAGGTGATTTGTGATAGTTGACAGTCACAATCAAAAAATTTGGTCTGTGTAAGGTGATAGTCACCTGTGACAATCACAATTTTGTGACTATTTTCCGTGACAGCTATTTAGGTGTCACTTTCATATGAAATTAACTTTATTTTTTTATTGTCCGTTGTGTCTAGTCAAATGAATGTGTTTCTGCTTTTGTCATTGGTTTTTCCATCTCGAAATGCTAATGCTGAAAATGAAGATATAAATCGTAATAGAAACGTCCGGATTTTGAGAATAAATCTCCGGAATAAATTTGACGTACTTGATATTCCAAATCGAAAGTAAGTGTACATTACATATATATTCCGAAACACTCAATTTTCTTGGAGGTGGTGCAAGTTGGTGCTGACTGGTCAGCTCCCATGGCCCTGAGTAGAGTTTGTGAAGTCATCTCTTCTACATTGAAAAAAAATGGAGAGGATATTCTGTCCCCTCAAAATAAAATTTACTCCATCGAATTCGGAAGCAACCAAAACGTACTTTTATGAGAATACCTGGAGGTAGGTTTTTGTTAATTGTTATTATATATTATCTAGTAAGTCAATGGGCTGCATAGATGCAAGTCATTTCTTCTAAAGTGATACCAAATTTAAAAAATATTTTGGTGATCACCTTACACAGATGCAAAAATTCTTTTGATCACATTTGATAGTCACAAACGTGACAGTCACAAATCACCTTAGCCGATTCCACCCCTAGCCTTTTACAAATCACCCAAAACCAAACCAAATCGCCCCAGTTCTGAAAAATGACACATAGCCCAATATGTTGAGTGATATGACACTAAGGCAAACCAAACCAAAGAAAGTAATGTCAAATACATAAATGGGAAGGTTTTATTTTTTAACATAATATGTACATACGTGGCGTGCGCTTCTGATTGCGGTCTTACACTTATCAGATAATGTGAAAAAGAAGCAACAATGTGGAGTACCTGATAGTGCAACTGTTCCAATTCTATTTTATAACAGGCTAAGAGGGGTAAGGCCGTGACTGCGGTAAAATAATGTTTTTCAAATTTTTGTATATACAAACACGAATTAAATGCTATCAAAGTTTGTGCAGCCGTAAAAGACAAAGTTTAAAGTAAAAAAAAAACCGCATCGTTTATAAATCGTTTTTAGTTCGAAATTTACATCAAAAGTAAAAATAATTCTGAGTAAATTGTGTGGCTTTATTAAATTGTATTTTTTCTTTCATAACAACAAATGAGTGATTTCATAAGCTTTATTTTTTGTAACATTCTGGGTCATTCGAATAGGTCTAATGCATTTTCGAAATATTATTTTTTATTATTAAAATTAGTTCTATCATTCTCAAGTATTTCGTAGTAATAATGACCGTGCCAATTATTTTTGTAAGCGATCGGGAAACCAGTTTTCTTTCCATAGTCTTTATTATCACAGAGAGAGCTCGAAATAACATAGTTCTTTTATGCCAGAGTTTATTTGTAAAGCCCAAATTCTGTGTGAGTGTTGTAAGTTAGTACGAATGGAGAGCACAATTTTATTCTGAATTCGGGAGGCATTTTTTCACAGCAAGAAATACTCTTGGGAGATTTGTCACTTTCTCGCAAATACTAGAGACATGAGACAACATTTTTCTTAGAAAACACGAAATTTAGTTTAGAAATTTGTATTTGTTCACATTTTATAGATAAGAGCTTGCCTATTGGCAGTGCCAAAAGTATCTTCCTTAAATATAATCCTAGAATGAATCTATTCAAATGAACGGTAGTGTAATTTGTCATACTCAAATCCAACGCAAGCTACAATAATTGTCAGTTAGCTTATCTTATCTGAAGTTCTGTCGTTGATATCTTAAAATATGCGAAAGCCTTTTTATCTTTATACAAAATGCGGTATATTTGTTTTTGGGTCGTCAAATATTTACAAAGAGTTTTGTGTTTTTTTTTTTTTTGATAATAAAAATTCGTTGAAATGTATAGTTTTTCGATAAGAAAAATTGCACAATCAACATTTTTAAGTTTAAATACTGCAATATCTGAATATAAAACTTAAAGAAACACTCAACAGAACAAGGAGTTTTGAAAGATCAAATAAAAAAACAAAATCCTCTTGAAGAGAGAAGCTTCTCAGAATAAGTGTCATCGGCAATTAAAGAAGTCTTATAGATTGTTCAAGTACCGATTTTAAGGAAAACTAATGGATGACAAAATCTAGATAATTTATAATATCTAGTTGGTCTTTATCCACACCAAAAACAATAAATGTATTGTAAATAGTTTGGGGCTCTTAATTAAGTGAATACACGCCTTCACCATGAGGGAGAGGAATTCTCTTGTATATGTAATTTTTTTTAAGACTAAAAGACAGATAAAGTATCTTAAGTGAAGAAAATAACATCTTCCCAAATTGCCCTTAAAACCTAAAGACAACACTTTGTCTATGGAGAATCACAACCAGTGTGTTTATATCGACAATGCATGGCTAATGGCTGCAGCAGCCTTCTTCTTTCCCGCGGTTATGTAATACTATAAATATCCATTTCAGGGTAAAGAAGAAAATTACTTTCCGATCAGACATCGTTTATTGTTTACATTTTTAACGATTTTTACAGTTTCTCTAGATGATGTTCGAATTTTTCCCAAACTTTACAGGTTGAAAAAAGTTTATAGCTTTTTTTTTCTGAATGATGAAGTAATATAAATCTAAGAAAATCTATTTACTTTTTATGGGCTTGGGTTTGGAAATTATAATGAAATGTTTGTGTGGAGAGTTTAAAAAAAAAAATGATCTGTCTTAAAGTGTTATGAATTCTGTATTGATTTAGGTGAAAGAAAATTTAAATTTATTATTGAAGGTTACCTATAATTAAAAACGGAAGGAGGTGGTTCCGAAAAATTCTATAATGAATCTTGATTCTTTTGCTTAAGCCATTTGGTTTAGACTAATGCATGGAAAATTGTAATAACTAGAGAAATTCGGCAGAAAAAGTGAAAAATTAAAAAAAAAATTAATTATAGTCTTGGTCTTATTTTCGTTACTAATGATTTTCATAATTTTCATTTTAAACGTTGGGAAATCAAAAGGAAATCAATTTTAAGTTTTGTTTTACATTCAATCGAAGCAATTGAACGATTTTTTTGGCCGGCGATTAAAAATCATGACTCCGACGATATATGATTCCAACAAGATGGGGCAACAATCCACATAACACGACCAATTATGGCTTTATTGCGTGAGAAGTTTCCTGGTCACGTAATTTGACATTTTGGCGACGTCAATTGACCACCAAGATCATGCAATTCAACACCGTTAGACTTTTTCTGTGGGGCTACGCAAAAGACCTTGTTTACGCGAATGATCCCCGAAATCTAGACGCATTAAAAACCAACATTACGCAAGTTATAGCCGAGATAAAATTTTCATTAAAATTGTATCGCTGTGTACGCTTTATTTAGCTTTACTTTCGAAGCCGAAAAATTAATGACCCTACAAAATTGTATAAAAAAAAACTACACAAGTTCGTAAAATGAATTAAATAAAATATTCAAAAACGTAGTTTTAAGTAAATTTTATATACATAATGAATTTTTGTGAAATTTAAAATCAGATTAAAAAAAATGTTGAAGTATTACTAAACTATTTTTAAAAGAATTTTAAAAGTGAAAAATATTCTTGAACTTTATTTTATTGCTTTTAAAAAATTTTAAATTCTTAAAAACAATTGCGCAAAATTTTAAGCACCCTGATCGTAAGTTATTACCGTGATACTACTTAACAATTTACTAACGTTACTTAATTTACTAAAATGTTCTTAGTTTTAATTTTTTTTTAACTTTTTAACATAATAAACGTATTTGCTTAATAAACACACCTAAAAAAAGTGACAGTTAGTGTTAACAAGTAAACAAACATATCATTTTCACATTTTAAACTGTCAAAGTGACATTTGGAGTTATTGTGATACTAAAAAGTTAAAATAGGTATTTTGGGGTTTTAACTTTAATAAAATGTTAAAAAGATATCACGATGCTAACTTGTTTAAAATTTGGAAAATCCAGTTTATAACCCAGAATCATACCGACAATGCTTTAACATCAAACTTAATATTTTTAAATTTTGCACCAGTGTCTTTCTTCTTTTTCAATATTTAATAATAAAGATTACCGAGATTTGCAGCCATTTTTTTCTAATTATTAGACCTAGAAGACTTTTTTCATTTCAGAATTATTACATAAAAATGAAACTAGAGTACCTACACATACATTCATACGTATGTATATTCGATTTTTTTGTTGTTATTTGCAACTTGTCATAAGAAAAAGTGTGTTTTTTTTTAATTTTTCAAAATTCTTCCGCAATCCATTTAAAATATCTTAACAGAACTACATATTTGAAGTGCACCTATTTTTAACCTGGACGTAATGATTATTATCTAAAAAAAATGACCCACATTATGAGGCGCCGCAACACGACCAGCTGTATTGTGTTTCTGATTTCTTTAACGTGACATGTTTAACTTACCGTGAAAATTATTAAATAAAAACAATCCCAACTTTTGTTTTTCTCAAAAACCGACATCCCTAAAAATAGGTGTGTAGAAACATAAGCTCATAGTATGTACCTTCATATTCTATATTGTCTGACGTGTATCTGCGTGCTTTTCCATTAAAAGCGCATTTGCCCGGTTGTCACTATCGTCATAATATTCTTTGTCTTAAATGATCGTCATCACATTCGACACGCATTGTTTGGTTAATAAATATCAAATTAAAGATTCAATTAAAGATATACCGTTTTGTCTCCGAACTGCCTGGCCTGCTTCGCAGCCACACATGGCAAACCGATGTGTTTGAGGCTTGCTTATGGGCGGGCGTGTGTTTTCCATCAGCAAGCATAGAGACTGCGCCTATACTGACTGACCGGACAGTACAGGCGTACAGGCGTATACGACGCACGGTGACACTACTCGTACGTGATCAATGAACTATATTTTTGAAGTGGGAGACGACTTCGGTCGTCGTCGATGACGGCGAGCCCAGTTGGAGACGACACATTTTCATATAGAATAAAGGCTTTTAAAAAAAAAGACTATAATAATGAGTATATTTTTAAAACGAACAGCGTCTTATTATTTAAGAAGAAGAAGCATCAAGGGACAAAAGATCTCAATGACTTTTCTTATAAGTCATTTGTGTTGCATTATGATGATGACGAACAGAACTCTTTTTTTTTTTTTTTACGAGATAGTAATAATTTTATTGAGTTAAGGCATCAATGTTTTGACGACTGCACTATATTCTAGCTCTAAAGAGACTTTCTGGTCATCAAAATCCATCAAACGGATGGATGCAGGAAGCCTAGAGTTATGCATGATGTGATGCCTTCTAATTGTAAGCTTCCGCTTCGATTGGTTTCTATTGAACCAGAAATGACAGTCAATTTGTATAGGAAGCACAATTTTGCATCTGGTCTGGACACGGGTAAACTATTTTTGTTTGTTCGTCTTATTTGTGAAAAAAAAAATAAAAAATTAGGTTGATTGAGGTGTGCGTTTGGTATTTAAATTGTTACAATGTTTGTCAATCAATTTTCTATAACTACTGTGTTCAATTTTTGCGTAAGAACACAAGTCAATAAAAAATAATATTAGCTGGTTGATAAGTTATTTATTTATTTTTTTTTTTTATTTTTTTTAAATAGTCAGTTGATCCATTGAAATATAACTTACTTTTCTGATTGAAAGTAAAATTCAATAAAAAATATTAAAACCTTATCTATTCAATGACTTTTAATTTGATCATAATATTAAATAAATTAAAAATATTTCGTAGTGCTCCAGGTACTGTTTTACCACAAAATGCCAAATTATCAACAATGAAGAAATCAAACGTACATTTAAGTTTCTTTGACCTTGGAAGGAAAGTTAGGCGTTATCGCAAAAAAAAAAAAAACACTTTTAGTAAGAGCTTGATCAACTCAATAATAATTAACGAGTATGAAACGGCGCACACAAGTGGAAGGGAATCTCAACGATGTTGGACAGTGTTACCACTTCAAGAAAAGAGGAGCGCAGTAGATCATTAAAAAAAATGCAGTAGATTGGATCTTTCCGCAATAGATTTTTATTAAACAAAAAACATAAAAATAAATAGCTTGTACATTCTTTTTCTTGAATCGAACTAGGGTTTTCTTTTCTATTATTTAGTAAATAAAAAAGAAAGAAATTAAAAACTTGAAAACTAAACTTAAAGAAAACACTCACGATATTTGGCCAGCGTTCTACGGCAGACTGAGTTTCGTTCTCATTTTCTTGTAATGTTCTTTTTGGTGTTTTTCTATATAAAAAAAAAAAACAATTATAACACTTGAACAAAGATTTGTCAGAACCTTCTATATAAAAACAAAAAACAATTTTAACACTTGAACAAAGGTTTGTCAGAACAGTTTTACTATTTTTTGTGGTTTTCAATAAATATTTATCAATGTCTTTATTTTTTAATGATTCTTGTAAAATGAGGAATTGTCAGTGTCACAAAATACAAATACGATTTCAAATAAACTCTCAGAATCCCGTTAGTTTAGCAGAAAAAGGGAACACTATAGAAACAGAGACAGAAAAAGAGATTTGTTTCATGAATGAAAGATCCAAATAATTTCATATGTCATAAGAGAATGTGGCCAAGTTCACAATGAATTGGCTTCGTTCAGACGTTCTTTACAGCGGTTATTTGTGTGCATGTTTTTTGGACAGCTTTTCAAGAGAAGGTTCATTAAACATAAAAAAGTGCAGATTGAATTTAGTGGCAGTAGATTTAGTTTTTGTGAAAAGTGCAGTAGATTTACTGCTATCGCAGCAAAGTGGCATCCCTGTGTTGGAGCACTTAACAAGAGGCAGTAACCTTAGGACCGGGCTAACTTAAGAGAATTCTTAATTCAGCCCCAAGTTCACTCCGAACTATAGCATAGTTACTTACAGAATAAGTAAATAAACACCTAAGCAAATCTTAAGGTGTATACCCATTTGAAAAATTTAGATGTAAAATTATGTTCCAAAGTTGTCAAAGCGTGTTATTGGACGTCATTTTAATTAAGAGAGTCAAAGCATTGCACCAAAAATATTTAAGAACGTAACATGGTCGAAACGTCGTCGTCAAATCAGCAATAAGAAGTTACAAACAAGACCTGAAGTCCACTCAGGAAGGAGTACAATATTTGACTATTTATGGTGAAACAACGCTTCTAAGGAGATATTGATATTTGCAATTTCAGTTCGACTGAATTTAGTCAGTTTTATATTTCTGAAGTCTTATAGGGTTTCGTAATGTAATAAATATAAAATATATTTAGCGTGTAAAATTAGCATTACAACTTTAGAAAAATCTACTTTTGCCGATTAATTGCTGTAAATATGCCGTGAAAAAAATAAATAAATAAACAAATCAAAAAATTTGCCGCTCTATTAATTTTCACGGAAATGGCAAAAAAGGGATGTCATAATTTTTATATAAAGTTAGCATGAGATTTTTTAAATTTTCATCGAAAATTATTTATGAGTATGAAAGATTGTGCAAATTATTTGCCGTAAATAAGATGTGAAAACAAAAAAATTGCCGCTCTCTTGGTTTTCCCGGAAATGACAAAAAAAAACTGTCATGATAACTTTATAACTTGCCATTTCCCGGAAAGCCTATAGAGCGGCAATTTTTTTTCTTTTCACGGCACTTTGTGGGAGAACCAAAAGAGCGGCATTTTTTTTATTTCAAGGTATATTTGCGGCAATTTCTGGGCTAGTCAAAAGTTTCTTTTTCGAAAGATGTCATGTGAAGAATATTGTTTGAAAATTCTCCGCTTTTGGTGTCAAAAAATAGGAAAGCAATTATTATGATTCTTTGTTCAACTAATTTCTGTTGCAGTAAATCACAAACATATACGAAAAAACGAAGTTGACATTTTGACATCCATGGTTGAGAAATTTTGTTTATGATAAATTCTAATGCTTTTCAAAGTGACAGAGTAGAATTTAAGAGTCCTCGAAATGATAAACTGGTTCATTTATAACCTATTTCTATAAATAATTTTAAAATATTCTTAAATTATATAAGAAAATTGGCGCAGTTGTCAAGTTTTCGGATGATAAAAAGTTTTCATTTCATATTCATTGTCAAATTTTTTTCTTAAATTGTTTTCTAACTTTAAAGCTCTTTTAAAAAAATATTTTTGGTTTTAAACATTTTTAAACTAATATTTATCATATTAAAATTATTTTCGTATAAAAAATTCCAGCTGAAAACATCTACAATATTGACAGTTCATGTAAAGAAATAAAGCAAACATTCATACTATTTTCATTTTTGTAACTGTCAAAGTGACATTTGGAGTAAATATGCTACTAAGAATTGAAATAGGTATTTAGTGATGAGGGGCTTTAAACTCCGAAAATTAATACTGTATTTCATTACTCACACTGTATTTCATTACTCACACTGACCCCTTCCTTCACATATCTTGTATAAAATGCAAGGATCTGCCAACATTTTAAGTATCCCAATTTACAGACAGATATGTCATTGCATTAATAGGCGTGTTTTTTTGTAAGCCCAGAGGGAATTGGTCGAAAAAAACAACGTCGGTGCTAAACAATCACCATGTTAAATACAACACCAACTAATCCCCTACGGCCCTACGGGCTAAGCTAAACCCAGATAATTCTCCGGGCTTAACATAAGCACACAGAAAAACTGTGTTACCGGTATAAATTATATACTTGTTATCGATAGTTTGTATGAAAACTCCATTATGTTCCTGTGTTGCTGTCACTAATCCCTGTGGTCGTTTTTTTCCTGCAATTCCCACCGGGTTTGCAAAAAAACACGCCTAATGTCAAGTTATCTATGCTTAATATTCTTATCCACTTTAAAATCAAATAAATATGTTAGGAATACATATTCAAAAAAAAAAAAAAAAACATTTAATTTAATTTTTCAGAAGTATCAACTTACTGATTTATTTAAACATCCGGCACATGGAAATATTTTCAACAAAACCAGAATCTACGAATAAAATAAATACACACTATTAAATTGTTTTCATTTCGAATTGTATCAGTGTCTATATTTGATTTCAAATGAAATCTTGTGCAATAATACCTACGTCTTAATCTAAATTTACATATTTATTTCCCAATCAAATGCAACATTTCGTGTAAATTTTCCAAGAAAAAAAAAATTTGCAAACAATGAAATTCTATTAAATATTCAAATCTTACAAACTGCACGTTTTTTGGTTTATGTTTAGGTTTATTTATGTCCGAAAAAGAAATGGAGATTTACAAGTCTATAAAAATAGAAAAAAGGCATTATGCATTCTAAATAACACTCTTATGTTTTTTTAAGGAAAAACTACAACTTGTTACGAAAATTATTATGTGAAACATTTTATCATTCTGTCAAATTAGCTTTGCGGTTATTGATGTGGTTGGTCATTGTGAAATACAACTATATAGCGAAGACCCAAAGAATTTCACTGAAAACCCCACAATTAATTAACTTGAAACATTCAATGCAGATTTCATTATCAATTAACATATAAGATAGAAGATTGTGTAACGAAGGGGTACCACCTTAAAAGTTCATTGAACCGTGAACATATTGAACTCTTAGCCGCGAAGCGCACACGCTGCGCTGACGACGCACAACGCAAGTTGAAAATTGGAATCGACTAACAGAGAGAGGGAGACTAGCGCGCAACATCAGGCGGTAGTACATCAAGACCTACTTCTATTTGTCACATTATGATGCGAGTCTGCTGTGGCTGTCAAGCATGACGACCTATAAATTAGCATTCCCGGCATCCGTCAACCCCTTCTTTGCTTTATTATAATTATAGACGCGTTTCGTTTTACTTCCGTCCATATTCGTCCATGTTTCTCTTGATTTAATTTTTTTTTTTATTTTCACTCAGTTTTTCTTCTTAATGCTCGTAGACTTATACTAACTTAACTATTTCAGTGGTTGAGTGGTGCGTGAGTGCACACTTTTAATTTCTAATTAATCCACTTAAAATGCCAACCAGTTTTGTGGCTGGTAGTTCGGTCCGGTTTGTCAAACTGTTGAATTCTTGACTATAGTCGACATTAAATGGCACATTATGTGCAAAAAAGTTTCAAGATGGTTGCAGCTTTATTTAGTTGATCTTGCCGCTGACTTAGCCGACTACATTTATGTGTTCTCCGCCCACTTCCTCCTCCTCTTCATATTGCTGTCAATCACGAATTCATTACTCATTCACTAAATCCGGTAAATATAGCAAAACTGTTGTTTACTTTTTTTGTTTTGCCAACTCAGGATTTCCTTCACTGCATGCCCCCTATATACGCCCTATACACACTGAAGGTGAAGGGGATGACAAATAAACGCAACACGTGAGATTTAATGCAACGATTGTTTTCTCTAAGTTTCGCAATTTGAATTACCATTCAGTTGTCGTTGGCGGCCTCGCGGTCGTCGAGAATGGCAGCTGTTGTCTTGACCTTAAGTCATGAACAAGTCGTGCTATAGGCTAGACGATTTGATACATAGACGAAAGAACTCTATATACACTATACAGTGTACATAGACTGACATTCTCTAACGGTATGTAGGCGAATACTTCCACTTCCATCCGACAAAATGGCTGCAATTGACTATGAACTTGAACTAATTTATTTATTTTTTTTTTTCGTTTGTATAACTGGAAAAGCGTGGTGTAGTTTGGAGTTATAAATTGGCTGTGACAGCTCCATGAAACATTACCATCATCATATGACTGTGTTTTTTTAGACCCACTCATTCTATACTGGTGTGTTGCAATATGCCTGCAAATTACTGTGCAAATGAAAATAAAAATATGACTTAAATGAATTTTGTCTTTATTGGAAAACCTGTAACTGCAAAGTTATACATTTCAATTAAACAATTATAAAATATCGCTTCAACGGTTAGCGTTGCTAAAAAAAAAAATTGTGGAGGAAGTGAACCGCTATATTAGGCTGCATAAAGTTATTGCCACATAAGTTTGCAGTTGGAGCTTTGAGGCCGAATTTTTGAACAATATCGATTATATGGTAATAATTTCGAAATTATAACGGTTTGGGTGCAACTCTGCACTTCACAAAAATCGTGTTAACGACACAAATGTAAATGTCAAATGGGTTTGCTACAAAATTGTCTCATTTTGTGCAAGCAGGACACGAATGCATATTTGAAGAACAAGAAATGTCAAAAAATGACAATCATTTAACTATCGAATTGAAGTTGATTTGACGTTTGCGAATTGTTAACTGAGAAGCATTAGCATATCGGGTTTTCACTTAATACATACCTACAACAGATTTATACATATAATGAACGTGTATAAAAGTATCGGGCTTACTGGTATTATTGTGAATAACAAGGGTTTACTGGTATTATTGTAAATAATACGGGTTTACTGGTATTATTGTGAATTGGGCTTCACTCAGAAAATTAACGGTAAATTTCGGTAAATTGCCCTGCATATGAGAGACGACCAGCGCGAATTACAAATGTTGGCGAATTTTGACATTTCATTCACTTCACATGAGTCATGATTGACAGCTAAAAATTATCAAAAAACGTAAACAAGTTAAATAAATGTTTGAGATTAGATTTGGACGAATTTTTTATTCGCTGGATATTGTTCGGATATTGCAGATTGTGAATTTACATTTGGCAGTTTAAAGCAGATAATTTGTGGTCCTGTAGAAAATGTTTGTTATTGGATAATTTATTCAATTTCTACAAAAATTAATATTTGATCTAAAAACGGCTTCAAAGCTTCCAGCTCATGTTGAAAGTACTTAAAGAGATTAAATAATTATCTGGGTAAAAATTTAAAAGAACGAAATTGTAGAAGAATTTCGGCTTTTAAGCCCACTACGCTTCTTAAGTGAAACCAATAAATATCCCATACAAAAATAACAAACGAAAACATGAAGAAAAAATTTCGTTAAGTGTTGGCATCCCTGAAAAAAATTTGACAGCTGTCAGTTTAGGGTTAGAAAGAATGAAGCATTACAAGAAAACAAAGTATTTTCATTGTTTAGACTTGATAAATTGGTGATGCTATCGAAGCACTGTCTGAGAGAGTCCTGGAACTTAAATTTAGCGTCTTGGACAAGAATTTTAAGAAGTGTATTGGTATACTTACTGAGGATCAGCGTCTCCATGTTTACAAAGTTTATTAAACACAAAGAACTGAACCTTAACTGACAGCTGTCATTTTTTTATTGTTACCAACACTTTACTACACAAATGGCGGCAAATTCAAAATCTTGGTTAAACTTTGGAACAGCCTTTTAGTTAAAGAAGATTATTGGGAGAAGTCTCCATTTACAAGCTATATATTTTTTTTCATTTTTCTAAATTTATAAAAAATATAAAAACAAAATAAAAGGTGTGTGGCCGGAAAGTCTACTATCGTAAAAAATAGCCTTGAATATAAAAATTGAATCAACATTTTTTTTATCATTGACATTATTCGCCATGAAGTAAAAATTTATTGTATTTCTGAGAATTTAATATTTTATCATCAATTCTTGTTAAAAAGAAAAAAAAGTCGTATAGGCACGTCAACTTCTATTTTTTAACCAAAAGAAACAAATTGAAATCTCAATTTTATGACAAAACACTTAGAAATTCAAAGGAAATATCATAATTTCATACAAAGTTAAATGAAAACTGACGAGGCATAATAATTATGCATCGAGTGTATGTAGATTCCTTTCCCGGTGCTTCGCCGCCGCGCCACCTCATCGCCAGTGCGTCAATAGATTCGTCCGTTAGCCTCATGTTGAATGTGCAGGAATCCACGGAAGGTTGGTGCGTAAATACTATTAAGTAGGCATTAACAAATATACATACATACATATATATTTCAAGAATTATTAATGCTATACAAAGCGGTGCTATTGACCAACTTTAATTTTATTGGAAAATTTTATATGTACGACAAAGGAGCGTTTTCATTTTAATATATCAATTATATTGTTTTTATTTTGTCAAATTAATTAGCGGTATAGGTACAAAAGTTATGTATAATATGCATCAAGACTTTTAATAAGAAAATTTGTTACTATTTCATTACAAATACGGTACGTCACAAAAAAAAAAAAAAAAAAACAATAGCAATAAAACCAAATCTTTTAAAGGGAAAACCATAAAGGAAAGATTTTTGGAAGAATATTAAACCTCAATTGCTAAAACGATACTTAAAAATTTTAGGTCAATATAATCACTGATGATGGCTTATGTGGAGGAAAAAGTAGAACATAAACGTTAAAAATGAATTTAAATATTTTCATTTAGTATCAAAAAACAAGACAAATCAAAGCGTTAACTGGTAAAAAAGGTTAGACATTTCTGAATTTATGTTCATAATTTAACGTCAAAATTTTTCTGAGCAATGTTCACTAAAAGTCATCTTAGCATTTGCTGATTAAAGGATAAAATAATTTTCTAACTAAATCAACCTTTAGCTGAGAAATTCAAAATTTTATTAAAGCTAGTCACTCATCCCAAATAAAGCAGAAATATATAAAGCACCTTAAAAAATACCGCGACATAATGTTAACTTATCTATGGCCTCGTAAATTTTTTAAAAGTGTCATATTATAAAACCATATATTTTAAAAATTTTGATTGTCATTTATCACGATTAAAATAAAGCATTTTTCAGCAGCAGTGTTACTGAACATAACTATGAACATATTTTTTATCGCAAATTAAAATAAATATTTATTTGTTAGCATTTCACATTAAGTGAAGTTTAACAAAACAAATTATAATTTATTCTTTTTTTAACTTTTTCACATATTTTTTTTTCAAATATAAATTGATTTTATGTATTTTAAAAAGAGATATAGATTTAAGAACTCTGATAGTGCTTATTTCTAGCATAATTTTCCCCCTTTTTTTAAATTTTATTTAACTAACCAATTTTGGTTATATGGGTCAAGTTTTCCAAATTTAGCATTGGCCTTTATTTTTCTCCTACTAAAATTAACATTAATTTCAAAGTGAAATTTTTTTAACAATCTAATTTAAAATCAAACATATTCTACATCAATTATTATATTATGCTATATGGCCGGATTGCCCTTTTTCATTTACGCCATATAAAAAGAATTATTCCAGTCATCCCTCAAAGGTATACAACTATATAAATGCGTTTCTATTAATTTCAATAATTAGCATACCATTCAATACCTTCATTACACCTTTCATATATAGTTAGGTGACAAGTCATCATGTGTGTAATAAATTAATCAACAACAATTAAAATATGCGGAAACGACATTTTAAATATATATGTATGTACATGCTCGTTGCACCAACTGTGACAACTTTTCGTCGTCCATATTGATATTTACATATATGTACATATATATTATATGCATATCGTAGCAAATACCCATTGATTCTATACTGCATATATCGCAACATTATACCCTTTTGGTTATATTGGTTTATTAATGAATATTTGAGTCGCACTCTTCGAAAGGGTCAATGGCAAGGCAATGCCTCACTTGACTTTTTAAGCTGACTAAACAAAAAAACCAAAATAGTTCAGAATTTAAAGTTGTAAGAAAGAAATTTATTTAAGTGCTTTTGATTGTATTATTTGTTTTTTTTTTTTACTTTAGCTTCATTTTATTAGAGTTTATAAAGTTATTATAAAGTTAGTATATTCTTTTGAAATAAGATGTTTTCTAAATAAACTCAGAAATTGTGAAGAAAATATGAGATATTAACCTTATAGACAATTCACTGCTGATGCCAATAAGCCATAGCAGGCAGCAAACAATGGCAAACATTTAAGTCGAATTTAGTACGATGTTAAAGTATTTTAAGTTGGATATTGCCTAAAAGGGAATTTTGTTGATTTTAAACGAGTTTAGGATTATATTGTCCTTTTAAAATTTTATTAAAGTTAAAAAACACTACATGACTATTTTATCTTTTTATTAACATACCAACTCCATATGTCGCTTTGACATTTACAAATGTCAAAAGGGTATGTTTTCTTAGTTTTTTGCACGAACTGTCACTGCTTTAGGCGTCTTTACTGTTTAGCTGGAGTTTAAAAAAAAAATCAAGTATTAAAGTCATATCCCACGCTATTTCTTAAATTTAGTAACATATATGATTTGGGAACGCTTAATTCAGTGTCAGTGTCTATGTCACTGTCCATTTAGTTTTCTATTTATATAATGGAGCTTACAAATTTAGGTGATAATATAGTAGGAAATTTAAAAATTCAAATAAAACACTTTCGAAGTAAAGAATTTTATTTAAATTTACTTTTAAAATGTCTGTCTTAAAATGAGAACTTAAATGTATACTTTCATATATTACAGTGATTTTAATGCATATTTGTATTAAATTTTAATTCAACCTCGTGTGCGGTTGTCTATTGAAACACACTTGATCTACATACAATCTGCAAAAAATTGAAAGAAGCGTCTATGACGTGACGATTCGTGTGCAGAAGGCCTTAAGTGAACACCTTGGCTGCGTTCAGTAAGGTAATCACCCCTATTACCGATGTCCTAAACGACAGCAAAATATACGACACGACACAATCTGCATTCCATAAGTCGTTTTCAACTTTTGTCACTCGTTTTATTGTCGTGTGTAAACGTCAAGTGTGTTGAACGCTTTCATTCAGCATTCTGTAAGACGAAAGGAAACGACGACAATGTAAAAAAACGACGGTATTTCTCGTTCCAAAATTTGCTCACGACGGAGAAATGGAAGTTCGCAAAACTGTAAGTTTCCTTGTTAAATAATTTATTTTATGGAATTTATTAGTACTTTATTTGCGATAAATAAAAACAAAATATTTGTTCACATGTGCAGTTGAAATTAACAAATCAGAATCAGTTCCAGGCCCTCGTCGAGCTGATGGAGAGCAACGAGCAGTTGGCTAGGGGATTTTTGAAGGGAATCAACAAAACGGACATAAAAAGGGAATGGAATTCCATAGCTGAGCAGCTGAATCCATTTGGGGGAAATATGAACTTCCATGACGTTTTTATGATTTCTTTAAAAAATTTGCTAACTGTTGGTTGAGCTATTCCCAAATTGAAATCGTTGCCAGCGCCGTGTTGGTAACTTCCCTCCGCTAGAATTCTTAAGGTGACTGCGAGCCTCAATATTATTGGAATCGATGATGAACGTTGCCGAATCGGTACCTTGTTATATATTTCATCCAACAAATATCTAAATGCTTCTTTTGACAATCTAAAGTACTGCTTGAATCTGTTAAAGGGTACAAAAGTTTCACTACAATTTAATTTAAAAAGTGAACTCACTTTGAATCAGGCAAATCAAATGGATTTAAGGTTTGTCTTATCTACTTTCTTTTTATAATTAATTGTGCTTTTTCAAAACTTCGCACTCCACCTTCTTCATCATCATCACTATCGCTACTCGTGTTGTAATACATTTCTACACTTATCATTTTAATAACTTATTTATTTACCAATAATTAAATTAAACCGCATTTGTTAAACATTGAACAATGATTTTTATTTGGACTTTCATTTCATTTTGACAGATGTTTGTTACTTATGGAATGCCACTTAAAAAACGACACGACAGAGAAAACGAGAGTCGTCGAAAAAATGAGACGACATCGGTAATAGACATGAATATAAAAAGAAACTGAATATGTGGCCAAATTCCTAAACGCAAATTTGTAAAGCAAATGCAAAAAGCAAAATATTTTTTACATTGAGCAAGGAAACAAAAATCTACTACATTTTGGGACAATCTGCTTTGGAGGGATGTTTAAGTACGTTTGCATTTTAAAACTGTCTGCTTAGCATAATTTGCTCAAGTTTTGCATTTAGGAATTCAGCCTAAGTATTTATTTGAAAATGGAGTTTTTTTGTCATATTGTTCTTTTAAGTAAGCAAAATTATTTTAAACAAGTGCAATTTTGAAGTCTGCTAAATTCAAAAAGTCTGTATAATGTAAAACAGTCTGCTTTTATGGCAACGCTGGCCTCAACAGTCAATTCACTATTTGTACTTTGAAGTTTAGTGTAGTCAATATAAAATATCAGTTAGTTGACTACAGAAATGTTTAACTGCTTCCAGTCATTCTGATAGTTTATAATCATTTTTTGCGTATTGTCCTTGTCATTAACTGTCATCTTTTAACTGTAAGTCAATTTATTTCTTATTTATCTTTTGAATATTTGTATGTCTTTTAAATAAAACTATTAATTTTTGTGTAGCATAAGATTATTTTCATTATCAAAAACCAGAAACCAAGATTAAAGTATTAATAGGCTTTCAGTTAAAAAATCGTTATAGCTAAAAATTTCATATCCAAAAGGAAACTCTACCTTTCCAACTATAATATGTTCATCCAGAGGGCTTCGTTATGAGCACAAGTTAAACTTTAGGGGGCTCGACGCGCCGCGCGACACACTCCGGATATGCAAAGTTGAATGCGTGCATTTTATTTTTAATTCGATTCTCTTATCTGACAATTCCGTTTTGCAGCCAAAATTATATACTCAGATTACGGTATAAGGCGTTTGTTTGTACAAGATATACTGTTATAAGAATCAAAAGAAAAGATTGTCAATTCAAATCACGATTTTTTTTAAGGTCTCACACTCTTTTTCTAAGAAGTTTGTTTCGTCAAGCCTTAGGTAACATCAGGTTGCTTTTGGGGAAGAAAAATGTTATTAATTAAATTTTTTTTTATGAAAAAAATTAAGCCTCATGGCCTCGATTAAATCAACAGAAACAAATTATATTGCACAAAATCAACGAACTTGCTTTACAAAAAGATCACACTACAAATTGAACTCAATTGATTCGTCTCGATTCGATTATTATAAAAGAGTTCATTGTATTTAGATGATTTTTGTATTATTTTACATATATGTACATACATATACTTGCACACTGCGAAATTAGATCTTGGTCAGTCAAAATTGATCGGACATACATATATTTTATATTTATTTGTATTTTTTTTTTATTTAAATAGTTTCTATGCTTGTCATGTGTTTTGATTTTTTGCTAAATTGATGGGCTAAGCATTTATTTTTTTTTATTGACATTCAAGGGAAATATTATGCTTGAGAAGGTTTTTTAAAGTTTTATGTGACTGAAAAGATACACATGATTTTTTCTGGTTGATTGTTTTCTTTTTTTTTTTTTTGTTTAATGAATGCGCGAAGTTTGTTGAAAGTTTATTTTGAATTTGCAATTATTATGATTGATATATTTTTTATTGGACAAAAATGAAGCACGCCATCTGAGGGAGTATACTTTTATTACTCTTATAAGTCCGAAGACAAAATTAAAAATTGTTTGATTTTAACTTTTTTTTATTAACATTTAATTTGAGTATATGGTTAGGTATAAAAACCTTATGAAACTTTGCTTCAGGTACAAAGTTGAGCCACTTTTCTTAACATTTCTGACCTATAAATTTGAATCAATTTAAGTGAAAGGTTATTGTCCCAATAAATTAAATAATTACGTACACATGTTAAAATTACTTAATTTGATTGTCGCCTTTTCACTAGAATTTTATAAAAATATTAAAATATACCTCATTTTGAGACGTGAATCTAAAAAAGGAAAAAAAATGCTTTTAGATACAATCTGGACATTTCCAACGAAGTTGTCTCATTTTTCCTCATTGAACAACTTATATACATAAATGTATTTGCTGAAGAAAGCATTTTATGTAGGTAAATGGTTTATAAATTAACTAAATACTAACAGTAAGATTTTTCGAGAAAAGGTCAAAGACTTAATATAATATTGAAACGTTGTATCATCACTTATTCGTCCTTAATAAAGTAAATTGTAACATTAATTGTTTATGCGTAATATTTTGTTTTATTTTTTTTTTTTAAGAAAAAAAAAACTACTGATTCTTCAATTATTTCAATCGATTTGAATAGATCGACGCAAAATTTCAATTTCATTTAGGTCAAAAATTGTTTTATTGATGCAAGCAAAAAAAAAAACAACGTAAAACGTAAAAGGGGTTTAATATTTTTATTGTTAAGTCGTAGTAACCCAATACCATTTTTTTTTTCATTTTATTAAAAAAAAAAGCCAATTAAAATCGGATGATACATAACATTAAAGCGCGTGTTAACTGTCTTATTGCAAACGAAATCACGCGACCATTTTTTTTTTTTTTTTTTGCTGTAAGTTATTATTTAAGTCAAATAAAGAAAAAAAACTTTAGTTTGTGAAATATTGTTTTGCCTTCATAACAAATAAATTGCTGACAAAAAACAAATAAATTTAGTTGGTGATTTAAAAGAAAAAAAAATGATAATTTCGTTGAAAACTTAAAGAGATGCTCTGGTGATTTCCAGATTTAATTGTTTTGTGACATAAGTTAATGTGTTGTGCCCCTTTTTGATTTTGGAAATTCGTTTGTCGGAATTCATTTTATTTGCGAAATAAATATTATTTAGGCAACTTACTATTACCTGCGGTGAAAAATTTGGATTTATAGCTGACATCTCATTAAATGATGACAGAGAACTCGAAAAAGTTAATTACTTAATTATATTATTAATTAATTCTACATCGAATTGGGGAATAAACCACCGCCATCGAAATAATTTGTTTTCAAACTTCAGGTGATTTTCTAAAAGATCTTTAAATAACGGTTCAAGAAATTTTATTTATCTCAAAAACGAATTTAATGATTTTCGTGAGAGTAGTTTTATGCACTTCTATATTAAGTCTACATTTTAAAATTAACAAAAAAATTTATTATATTCAAATCAATTTACATACAAAAAAGAACAATATTGTCTTTAAAATTCAATACATATACTAAAGTTATTTTTTTTACCGAATCAATAACTTGACGCTTTAAAAGTCAAATTAACAATATTTTTAAAAAATGAATATGGCATTAAAATAGATGACTTTAAGTTGGCAACACTATTTTAACTGGCGGCCATTTTGTCAGCTGTCAAATGATTTATTTTTAGTTTGGTTTGGAATTTCAACATGAATAGACTGACGCCTAAACAACGCTTCTAAATTTCAATTTTAATTTCATTTAAGTAAAGGCTTTTTCTTTAAAGTGAGAAATTAAGATATTTGAACAAATTGAAAAAAACTAATTTTTTCAAGCTGGTTTCATTTAATGTTTATTCATTAAATGTGCAAAATACACTTAAAATGAACCACTCTACACAATCCCTAAAAAAAATCTTTGGACCTAATTAAGTTCTGCCTTTCGATTTAAGAGGTCCAAATAACACAATAACAATAAGGGCAGCTTAGCAGCTGTCGTCGATGTATGAATCGATATACAAAGTTGGTTAATATTAGAATGGTCAGTCTTTTTTTGGTCGTAAGTGTAGATTACTTCAAAATGTTTCAATTTTATACATTTAAACATTAAAAATATCTATAAAGTAAATTAATTTGATACCTTAATTGAAAATAAATCATAATAGTGCTAGAAACACGTTTATTTGCTCAATAATTACATATATGTATATTGTATATATTAAATAAACACAATATTTCGGGCGCCATTCTTAAGTACAACACCACCTTCCCACCGCAGAAATCAACACTAATAATAAAAATTATACTTTCATTTAGCAATTTTGCTTTTATATACCGCAATTAATATTCTTCCATTTTTATTGCAATTTTTTTAATTCCTTATCGAAATTAAAAACTGATTCAAACACAATTCAAAAGCAATGTGTCCCACATATACGAATTAATAAAATACATATTAGAAACTCTCTATAATGATAATTGCACCGATTGAGTATAATGTGCAAGTAGCATTTAATTTTATTTATTGTAGAGCAAAGATTCCACCATTCACTTTCGGCACAATGAACTAAGGCCAATTATTTTATATACGAGTATATAAAAAAAACCAGAGCCGGAGCAAAGTCTCTCTATAAATTATAGGGCACCGGAATATTTTTAAAACGTAAAAAATTCGCAATAATATTTTTCAAAAGAAAAAGAGTTAAAAATTCTTCAACTTTGAATTTTGTTGTTTTTTTTTTAATTAAATTTAATTTAAACCATTGCTTTTGATTTTGTGGGTTAAAATGGTCAATTTTCAATTTTTGGTAAAAATGTAAATACAAAAATGTTGACTTATAAAACTCGCCACAAAAATTAACAAATTTACTGATAACAAAAATTGAACCTACACGCTACACATTACTTCAGAATTTTCCGTTGTTGTCGCAGGGTAAGAAATTGAAAAAATAGAACGTGAAAGTGATTAGGGTACATTATTTAGTTTAAATGGCAAAGAAGGTGCGTATTATAGATCTACTTAAAGCCGTTATAAATTTACCCATAATAATTTCCCTTGCAGCCTTTGCTATTCGTCGAGTGAAAAGCACTTTCATGCACTCGAATTGACACTAACTTAAGCAGCACTAAATTTCCGGGATATCACTTTATTTATCTCTTTAAGTACTTGTTTAATTAATCGGGGACTACATAAATTAAAGAAACGAACAGAACCAATAATTGAGAAAATTAAATTCAAAACGAACAAATTATTTGAGCTGTCAAACTGCAAAATAATCTTTACGCGCGTAAATTTATATTCTTTTTCGTTTCGAATGTTCTTGCTTTTTTGATTTTCAGAATTCTGTACTGTATTTTGTTATTTTATGAATATATTTTACAACCATGAACTTTTTTTAAGAAAATAAAATATTTGGGTTTTTGTCCTAGTGTTCCATTTTTTTCCTGGAAAGTCCGGGGTTTTAAATCTCAACAACTGTAGTTTCGTCTAAAAATGTCTGGCAACCCTGTAAAGTTCTAAATATTTGAATCCTATTTTTGTGGGTCTTTCTTTCTTTAAATATATTTTGATAGACGACGTTTCTAGATTTTATGACACTGGCCACTTTATAAAATCCGACTCTTCTAATGATGTTCAACTACTGTACACCATTTCCAGTACCTAGTTGTTGTTGTTGTTAATATAATGTGGGAGCTATTTTCTCAGGAAAAGGTAATTTATCCAATTGCCAATTAAGTATCACCACGAATTTCCCATCTTGCCAACGTTTATGATATGAAAACACTTAAAGTGAGTCAATTACAGGCTCACCCAGGTGATGATTGTTTTAATATCTACACAGGCATTTGTTGTATTTAGTATAACTCACTTTGTTACAAACATACTCGTATAGTCGTAGAAATAGATAGATGGGTAAATCATGGATATTTATACAAAACTGGAATTATTATACTCAATACTGCTTGTAAAGCTTTTCATAGTCCTACATTTAATGAGTTCTCTCCTCGCACAATGTCGTTTGTCATTTTATTTATAAAAAATTGCACGCTGTTCATGACCAAAATAATAATAATAAAAAAAACACTCGAACGAAACAGAAACCCAATCTGAGATATTAATCTTAGAAAGTACAAAATGTGTGTCCAGAAACTCGACATTAAGGAATTGGAAAGTTGTTCCAGGCGTTAAGTTTATATGCTGAAGCTGATTATTTCAAATGCAAATGAAGCGGTGAAATGTTTGTTTTTATATAAAGGAAGGAACACAGAAATCATAAACAGATAATAATATAGTGTTTGAGGTAAGTAACAGTCAAGGGTAATTTTTATAGAGTCACTTTATTTTAAATGAAATTAAATTGACAGGCGTATTATTCTAAGATTATTATTGACTAGTTAGACAGTGTGTTAAAAGTTCAAATTCGAGTTTAAATTAGGTATGCTTCTTTTAAATAAAATGTTATTTTAGTCAAGGTCATATTAATGAACATTGTCTAATTAAGACAGTCGTCTTAATCATAAATAAAGGTTTTAAATTGTTAACTAGATAACTTCAATTACAGAATCAATTATCGCAGGTAGATATCTCTTAGATAACAATTAAAAATGTTTAAATTTATATTTTATACCTTAGACGGCTGTTTAAAGTTAAACAACGTTGATGAATACGACCATGAATAATTAAATACTTTTAAAGCCTCAAATTTTTCGTAATTTTGTATTAAATTTCGTTTTTGTTTTAAAACTTATAATAATTAATTTTTAAAAATAAATTACTACTATAGAAGGCATGAATCTGCTCTTGTGGTTTAAAACTATTAAATGTGGGTTGGTATTCAAAATGTTTGATAATCGTTCACAATAACACTAAAAAAAAGTTCTTAAAAATTGATCTTTTTTATTGATTATTTGGTCATTGAAAATGGTAACGTTTTTAAATGCAATAAGTAACAATAAAAGTTTTTAGAAGTACCAGTCATGAACATTTTAACAAAATTTATTCAGCCATTAACGAGAAGTATTGAAATAACTCAAAAACAAGGCACGTTAAAAATACTATTTCCTTTATTTGAATTTTTAGGGAAAAAAAATTTGAAAAGCAGTTTATTCTAATCACTTTATTACTAATAGGTATAGGTACACAGTTTTATTAAAATCGTTAAAGCGGTTTTCGAGAAAGTTTAAAAAAAAAAAATCATTGTTTGCCAACTACACCCGTTCTAGATGAGCTAAGACAAATATTCGAATGTTTCCTCCAGGAAATTGCATAAACATGCTCTTTGGAGTAAGTCAATCCACCTGTTTAGATTATAGCTCCATGTACAGTAGACGAACAGACGCACAAACACTCAGTTCGAACGTACGGTATTGGTGGAACATACTTTTTTGGACTTCTCCATCATTTTAATAAATAAAAAACTTCAAAAATGTGTCTTAAAACAAACCTAATAACTACCCTACACAGAAAGTAAAAATGTCTTGGTTATATTATGAAGTCGCTTACTGTCCAATAATAAAACATTCAATTTGATGCTTGTTTGCCTAGAAAAAAAAGAAGAAAATCTCCAATTTCTTACATCACCCATACTCGCTACTCCATACAATTTTTATTGACAGCCAAAGTATAAATAATCTATTCGATCCGATTATAGAGGATCGAGCATTTTCCTGCCAGTATATATGCATTCAAATTCAATCCACGACTATGCGATTTGCCTCTCTGTCTATCCATATCCATAAAAAGATTTACAATTTAAGAGAACTACACCGCACTTGGTCTTGGTTTTGATCGTGCACACTAAATTCCTTAGATGCGCATCATCACTAGTCGGCCATCTCTGCCAGAATCCATTGACGACGGTCGTCGGAGGATGAAATGTTTAATGTTGCTGCTGGTTCCACTTGCAGGTGGTCCACTTGACTTGGTCCAAAGTGAAATGTTCATTAAGCATTCTAATGACCATGATCAAGGAGCACATTAATGCCACTGTGCGGAACATGCGACTTGAAAAACTGTTAAGCCTGGCCGGTTTAAAAAAGTGGAGCGAGTTGCAAATAAATCACACACAAAGTGGGCGTTTTTTAGAGACAGAAAAGTTTCACGGAAGCACATTATTTGTTCCCTTTAGACGTACGTTGGTATATAGCCGTATAGCCTTCAAGACTTCATAATAGAATCGACCATTATATGATATAGGGACACGATCATATTATTATTACCATAGTCATTGCCAATGGGCAATGGCCAAGTGAGCCCAGCCGATTATTGACACTTATATCAATGGCATTTCCTTCAGGTGATCCGTTCGAAGTCGATGCGTTGATGTCAGGCAATTGATAGACAAGTTGAGTGGAGCTCCTTGAGCCTTAAGTAAAGTATACAGTGCCTCCTTGAAAACAGGCATTAGCTGACAGTGATTGAGATAAAAGTGTGCCTTTTGAAAGCTCCGTATACCTACTACTAGTTTGCAAGAGATTAATGGATTTTAGGGACAAATGACCGTTTGATGTCGAATTTATTATTCAGACGGATTCTAATTGCATTATTTATGAAAATAACTTTCCATCCATAAGTCGTCAATGGAACCACGTTGACGAAAGACGACGACGATGACGATCACGTTGTATATAGTTTCACTGATGATGTTGACACTTGAATGAGTCTTTGAAATTTAAATATATTATTTTGCATCTTGATTGTGGTTTTATTATACGTTGGTTGTCGTTTGTTTTCATTTTTCCTTTTTTTTTCCATGAATTTCCGTTTGTAGATTGAAAAAGTGTCTCCTCTATTTGGAAGGCTAATCAATCAAAAAAAAAAAAATATGTGTGGTTTCAAAAAAAAAAATTCGAAAAGAATTTTTTATTCATTGTATATATGCAATCGTTATAGACAATTTTATTATTTATTGAAACTTTAAAGTCAATTAATGAAGGAAATCATGATATAGCAATAAAATTTTTAAGAGAAAGCTTTCGGACTTAGAGGTTTATACAACTAATTGGTAAAACTATTTCGTTGATCTTATTCATTTGTTATTCATGTTGTTGAATCTTCAATAGTTTTACAAATCGAACTAACCTATATTTATTTTTCTCCGAACGCGAAATTTTTTCTGCTGCAATTGGAACTGGAGATGGAGCTGGAACAGCTTTGAAACACGTGCGACGTACGAAAAGTACGTTCAATTTTTAGCTGTACAACTTCTTGAATATTAAAAAAAAAAAAAAACAATCACGAGCATGTTATCCCCTTTTTTATTTCCGATATTTTTTCCGGTTCTATTTTTCTTAATGCAATTTGAAATGTCAAAAGTACCGCGCCGTCTGCAACTCCTATTGCAGTTGCGTTGTGTTCGTAACATTGAATTTGTGTGGATTCAATATTTTGACAGCTATTCCAGTTGCAGTTGTTCTTGTTGCAGCTCCGTGTCAATTTTGTTCAGGCAGCTTACCTAATGTCATAAACTAACTTAAAGAAGGTACCTACATAGCTTTTTGATTTCAAATGTAGGTATATAGCGAAAGAAATCATTCATCTCATTCTTTTATGTATCATTAGCAAAACCCCCGCCCGCTTCGCAGGGCGTTAAAAAATATTTTTTTTTTATTTGTTTTGCAACGAATGTGTTGAAAAAAAAGAGAAAATTATTAAGAATTAAAAAAAAAAGTTGCCGGTGACAGGAATCGAACCTGAGACCCCAATGACCAATTGAAATTTCATTTCTTTTTTTAACAGATTTTCTTTATTTTTTTATAATTTATTGTTAGTCAAACCTTCTACCCTTATTCCTCTTTAATTAAAAAAAAAAAAATTAAGAAAATCGGTCAACCGGTTTGGCTGGTTAGCGAACGTACACAAAACAAAACTTTATTTTATATATATAGAAGAAGATTTTATATATATAGATTACAACAACTGTCAGATTCATTTAAGTGAAGTGCGATTGGTTTGCATCTACTTATGTTTTTGCAGGAACATTTTTTTATTAGCTCGCCTCAACAAGCAGTTTTTATTTCTTACCAAATTTCACACAGATGGTAAGAAAAAAATCTGAAATGGATTTCATAAAATCAGTTAATACCATGGATGAGAAGTCTAAAAATGTGGTTTTCGATAAGCCGTACATCTTTGGTCAATTTTTCTATGCGTCTGTTCATTCGTGCATTAACGCGAAAGACGGATTTTTATGAAAATTGGACAATTGGTACAAAGCAATTTTTTAGTAAGGCTCGACTAAAGCGGAAACCTGCAATAATCTCGGAATGTTTTTTAAGTTTTCTCGAAAACTGCTTGAAAAATATTGATTAAACTTCGTACCCTAAACAAACGCTTTTTTTCTAACACTAAAAAATTGTAGACTTCAACTGAACTCCAAATAGCATTATTATAAACAATATGGTTCGGGATCGGAACACCCTCGATTAGTACAGTCATTTGGTAATTTTACGTGGAAAGTTTTCCGGGAGTTTTGAAAATTGACAATAGATTTCAATGTGCTCTTTCAGAATTTCAACTTTGCCACCTCGTAACTTTACCGCTCGCTCCGCCATATTGGAAAAATGGGGGGGTTAAAGGCCCCCCAAAATGGTTTTTCAGGAATAACTCCCGAATGGTTAGTTGTAGAAAAAAATGTCAAAAACTTATTTGCAGCTTAGAAAATTTCCTACAAAAAAGATTAACATACTTTTTTTCATAAAAACAACCGTTCTCGAAATAAAGCAATCGAAAGAGTTAAGGGTTTTACTTTTCTATGTAGTTGGGCAGTTTAATTCTAAAATTGTACATTTTGTGATTAAAGCATAATTTTTTCTAATTGTTTATACATTAGGATATGAACATGATTTTAAGATATTGGCCTACTCTATATGTCAGCCCCTTTGGATGGGAGGGACAAATTTAAAAAAAAATCATAAAATATAAAATGAAAAAAAAAAAAAACACCATCCCAATCGAACCAGAAATTTTAACGATGATTTTCTTTTAATCAGTCTGATTTTATTTTACAATAATATTATTCATTTTTGAAAGGGTTTTTATGTGGTAACACACTTGCCGTTAGGCTGCAAAGCTTTCTTAGCATCTTATTAAAATTGGAGGTTTGAATGAACAACAAATACTTGGGTAGGCTACCACCAAGTTTTTATAGGCTAGAGTTATAGCTATTTTACGACTACCACGTCGATCATCAGACTGCTTTAATTTCTTCTAGCAGTCCTTGTTAAGCTATTAGTTTCACCATTTTTATGGAATTTTAATTTTTAAGATTTTTTGAAAACCGTGCTAAAAAATATGTGCAAATATGTTTGACATTGAAATATTTCTAAAGAACATTTATTTATCGGTCTATTTTTAACAAAAAAAAATTAATATAGGGTAAATACAATATTTAAAAAAACACAATCATCGCACATCATCAAAATCACATAACTGACCCATTCAACAGCTAATGGGAGTCGAAATAAAATTCTTTCCCTCCGTATAGTTAAACTGTTTATATTTTCAATTCTTAGAATTAATTATTCATTATGTTCCTAAATTTTAAAGATAAACAAGATCAAAATCATTTGTTAGTTCATAAATAACAAAATAATCATTTATTTAAAATTGTACATACATCATTTATGAAACATTCCCAAGTGTCTTGAAAACTTGGATCGAAGTTATTTGTTTCCAGAAAAATAAAGGGTACATGAACAATCTTGCACTCATAAATTATTATTAAATTAAGACAACTCAGTTTAATTACAGAATACAGCTATTAAATGTGATTCAATTTTCTAAATGTGGGCATTTATGTAATAATAAAAAGAAAAGAAGAAGGAATTATATGCTGACAACTTGCACGCATTTCAATTTATTGTTTTATCTTTTTATTAATAATAATTGTGAGTGTAGTTTTTTTTTTAAGAATCTTGTAAGTAATATGAATTTTATGACAAAGTGTGAGAAAATTAGAGTAGTGTTACAAATGTTATTTTTTTATCGGTTATTCATTTTAGTTAGTCAAATAAACAAATATTAATGGAAATCTAACACACAACTTGTTTAATTTAGGTGGTTAATTTAAAATTGCGCCTCCTTATTGACAAATCCTTAACAGATCCCTTACAAAATATAACTTTAACATTTGACGTAGAAAATCAAACAAAAACTAGCGAAAAAGCGGTTCCTTTTTAACACCATTCCCGTGAGGCTCAATTTTCCGCACCAATCCAGTTTCCCGCTTAGCCACATGAGACAATTCCTCACATTTCAATGCAACAAAACATAATGTCGATAGAAAGTGATTAATCAGCTAAAAAAAAAAAAAAAAACGTCACCATCACATTGACTACCAAATATAGTATAGCGACTCTAAGCCGGATTAGAATTCAATTGATCGATTTTATGTGACGACAAATAAACTCAAGATATGCTTCAAAAATATACACAAAAAGACATTCAGTATATATTTTAAAGTGTGGTGCCCCACAGAGGCTGCATTTGGGATTGAGCTTATGGTCATGATGCCAATGCCAACCTTGGAGGCACCTTATGATCCAAATGGTCATCATATCAATTGACTTGCATTTTTGTGTATAAATGAATATTGCCTTGGGCTATATGCGATGGAGTGGAGGTAGTAGCTATGCTTCAGAGCATCAGACGTGACTCCTTTGGAGCCATATCTCTCAACATCCAAATGACGAGACTAATAATATTAAAGAAGCGAGATTCGTTGATTTATCATTTATGAAAGTAATTTCTGCGATTGTTTGTAATTTTTTTTTTATTATTTTTATTTTTTACTGTCCGTTCTGGGAAAATAGCAAACTCATGAATTTTTCATTATTTTTTATACTGTTTGGCTTTTGGCCCCCACAGAGAGATATTTAAGCCGATCGATGATGATTAGTTATCACACTTTCCTTGACGCTGACCGGTCTTTATATTTTTTTTTTTTTATTCCATTTTTGCAGACATTTGAAATTATAATTCGTCGTTTTAAAAAAGGCAACTTTGGCCGTGTGGCATTTATTATGTCTTTCTTTCATTTTGACATTTTACCAATTTAGGATAAATGAATGTTGACATTTGATTGTAATAGATATTTTTTATGGAACATTAGCAAAAAAAAAAAAAGAAAGGAATGTGTGTCATTTACAAATGCTGTAGATCATTTGATGGAATTTGAGGAATTTTATGCAATGATATGATAAGATGTATTATTTTTTTGCGGATCAAAAAATTTTATTTTTTTTGTACAAAATAGCTATGGTACATTGCAAAAGCTATGTTTAATTTCAACTCATTTGGGTATAAAATGTATCTTACTTTAAAAAAGAAATGATATAAGAATGTGCGCTTCTGTTAATTTGCGTGTTTTTTTTTAAATATAAGGTTAGAAATGCTTAATATCAACGGATCATAGCAAAAAACACCTTACTCTATTTTTGAATTCTTATTCAAAAAATAAATTTGTTTGTATAGAAACAAAAAGTGTTCAGAATAATAAGTTTTTAAATTACTTTGTTTTCAATTTTTAAAATAATCGACTACAATGATAAAAATAAATATGGACTTTGTCGGTGTTTACACTAATTCAAAAATGTGCACTCTTAGTTAAAATTATTTTTAAGTAAATAAATCAATAAATAAATAAATAACACAGAGTCCAAAAAGAATATTATAAGCTGTTCAAACACACTCTTTATCTATTTACATTAACATTGAAACCCTTAAGAATAAATATTTTAAATCTTTAAAAGGAAATATTCTTTAAAAATTAACGCAGCTTCTTGTTTTAATAAGTATAATAAGGAATACAAATTAATGACAAATAAAGTTTTAAGCATTTGCAAAATTAGCGAATACTGAAATTTGTTACATAACTTCCTAAAATATTCCAACAGAAAATAAATAAGAAATAATATGTATGATGGAGAGCGACAACGCTTCTTCGAAATTCTTTATATAATTTTTATACAAAAAAAACTGGTGTCGTAAAGTAAACAATACAATTAATGTTTTTGTTGAAAATGTTGTTTTTTTTTTTTTTTTTTTTTTTTGTTAAGGGACAGTTTTTTTCACAGTTGATCATCTATAATCAATGATATTGAAACTAGTTAATAGTGTCCGACCGAAGGTCGATTTTCAGCCGAAGCCGAAGCCGAAGCCGAATTAATAGGCTGAAAGAAAATCTTCGGCCGAAGCCGAAGCCGAAGCCTAAGGTTGAAAAAAGTCAAGAATTCTCCTTTCCAATTGGATAAAAATATAATTTTTATTAAAATTTATTGCTTAAAAAACATAAGACAAATAAAATAAAAATAACTAATAACTAATTAGTAATTATAAAGAAAAAATAAATAAATAATTCATTTTTAGTAATAATTTTTATGATGGGACACATGTGTTTTGAAATTTTTGAATACCTACCGAAGAAAAGATTGCAATCTTTTCTTCGTAATTCAAAAATTTCAAAAATTGAATTTTTTTCTGGCGCCTAGAACGATGCTCGATATAATAAACAGATTCTTCGGCTTCGGCCAAAACTTCGGCCTAAAATGCCGAAGCCGAAGGTTTGGCCGAATGTTGTTTTTTTGGCCGAATTCGGCCGAAGCCGAAGGCCGAAGCCGAAGCTTCGGTCGGACACTACTAGTTAATCATCGAAATGTGCAACCAAAATTTTGGAAACCTAACATTTGTTGTTCCTTTTTAGTTACAAATAAATCCATAATTTGAGTTTTTATTCATGGAAATAGCTAATCAGCCGATTTGGTTTAGTTAGTACCCTTGGAACTCATGGTACAGATTTTACCCGCTGCTGTAAACAAACTGGCCCTACATGTAAAACATCTTATTTTAATAATCTTCTTTATAACGGAGTCCTGACTCACTTCAGTATATTCCTCGAATCTCGTGGAAATCATAAAAATTTTAATAAAACATGGTTGAATAGTGTTTTTATACTTTATATAAATAATTATAATTTTTGCCACTTTTTGTTCTTTGACGTTTTAAAAATTTAATAAATTTTTTATACCAACAAAAAAAAGTGCATATGCGATTTTAAGGAATTTATTACCTACTAAACACCAATACTGCTATATTACTACAAAAAAATACTAATTCACAAATCAACTAAAATGCTAATCAAAAACTTATTCACGAATTCAAATATTTATTACATTTATTTAACAATTAAAAGTTTACTGCCTGAACACAATAGAATGCTGCAACTGAACCGGAGCTGGAGATGCAACAGCTGTGAAAAACTGTCGTACGAGCTAATTTGTATGTGCCCACAATGTAACTGTACAGCATTTTGTATTTATATTTAAAAAAAAAATCACGGTCTCATTATCCCCTTTTTTATTTCCGATAATTTTCTTTTAATTAATAATATTTTTCCCGAAACAAATAACCAATAAAAAAAGCTTAAATATTTTTGTCTGCATTTTTTTTTTCTTCATACAAATTGAAACGTCAAAAGTGCTGCACGTGAAACTTTAAAAGTTGGTGAACTCTTGCAGCACCGAATGCTGTTGCGTTGTATTTGTTGTCTTCGCAACATTGAATTTGTGTGTATTGAATATTTTGACATTTATACCATCTGCAGTTACAGTTGCAGCTCCGTAACCATTGTGTTCAGGCAGTTAACTGACGCACGTTAAGTTTATCTAATCTTAACGAAAATCTACTACATTCAAAAAAATCTCTGCTTTTGTCAAAAAGTTTTATTCTGTCTGCACACTTTTTTCACAAAGTGTGAACACACACACGCTTTCCCATTTTTAATTTGGCAGCTGTACAGTGATGCCAACCGTATGATAATTATGCTACATGTATGATAATTATAGGCTTTGTATGATGTATGATTAAAAGTCATTATCATACGCAAAATGTAAGATAATTTCTTGTCTTACAAAATAAAATTAAATTTTTACCATTATTTTCCAATATCTCATAAAAAAATTAATTTCCTACTCAATACATAAAATACTAATGAAATTATACTAAAATATAAAATTGTCAACTCTGATAACTTAACAAACTGTCCCTGTATGTCTTCTCTTTAAATAAACAAGTGAATGAGACAAATAATAAAAGTGCTTTTTATACTGCCATTTCTTCTTTTTAATGAAGAAATGGAGCACTCACACAATCAAAAAATCAAATGGCACCAAAGATAATTTGCAAAACAATAAATAAATTTAAAATACTTAAAATTTGTTTCCTTCCATTTTCAATATTGTTTGCGAAAACAAACAAAATGATTTCACCTAATTTTTTATCCATAAAAAGGTCAATGTAAGGGCATTGTAACAATGCGGAAAACTATTTACATGTATGAGCTCAAGGAAATCGTGTTATTTGTGGACGGTTCCTTGTAATATTTTTTTTTTTGGCGTATGATAATTTTCCCTCCCGTATGATCTTAAAAAATAGCAAATTGTATGATAATGCATCCACAAGAATATGGCATCACTGCAGCTGTATTAAGTTAAGAAACATCTCTAAAGTAACTATATTCTACTACAAATTCCCATAAATAAAATTGCTTTTCCTTTTTAATTCTTTTAAATGCGGCACTATTTTATTTGTTTATAAACTAACAAGACACAAATTCTTGTATATATCTAAACATGTGTATAAATAAATAATTAATAACGAATAAAAATCATAATATTATTGCAGATGATTCAAAACTAAAATCAGAAAACTGAGAGATAAATAAAACTGATCAGAAGCAGAAAAATACATGTTTTGGGAATTAGTGTGCAGCTGCTGGATTTAGTTGATTTGTTTTTGATCTTCAGTATTTAGGTACCAAATCAATAAAAAAAATGTTGCATTTTCTTTGTCGAATTAAATAACGCTTTCTGGTGGAAGCCACAAAAATACCAAAATCTTTAAGAATATTTAAAACAAATAATATTTCCTTTTTTTATTAAAGACAAAAAAAAAAAAATCAAAACATGAAACAGTGTATCATTTAGACAAAGTATAAAATTATCTATGAATCACATAGATCCAAGTTTAGTTTACCAGAACTTATCTAAATTCTACATACATACCTACTTAGTAGATAATATCGTAAGGTATTCTACTTACAATTATTTATTCAATATGCCACAGTTCCAAGTAGCAAGGTCACATCCAATGGTCACGATCTTTCAACGGTACACAATTAGTTGTTTTATATTAAAAAAAAAAAAAGAGATAGCCATATTTACATGTAAACTCGCTTAATAAATAAAATATTCGTGCGATAGATGGTAAACTTCTTACATTAGTGACACAAATTTTCCTTTCTCAAAACAAATTTGACCGAAATAACATTTATTTGCATCTCTAACTTTTTCCGGAACTCACAAATCACAGTGAAACCGCACCAAGCAACATCATCAAAAACATGCACATAAAACTTTTTTCCTAAACACACTAAAACGGGTATAAATAGATACAATATCTATCTTTTGATAGATCGCAATTTTTCTTCCTTAAAAGGTGGACATGGGCACAAAATAAAATACAAAAAAAAACAACATGTGCGCGAATGCAGCAAAGGCATGCGCGAAATACCATATAAAATCCAAAATGATTCAAAAATAATACTGTTCCTCGTTTTCATATGAAGAATGAAGATACGTTAGTTAACCCGAGGGATGAACCGAATATCTTAAGAAGCTATAGAGTAGCTGGAGTTTGAAGAATATCCACAATCTGCACATGTGCGAATGCGGACTTGTTTAACTGGTTTTTGCTTGATGATTTTTAGTCACCTCGATCAGGATTGAGAAGGTAAAATAGCTTCTTATTCGTCGTCTTAAGAAAGGGGGAATGGGTTAAGGTTCCTTCTTGTCCTCACTCTCACCTCTATGTTTTGTTTTTTTTTTTTTTCTGGGAACTTTGAAAGGCAAATTCTGGCGTTATCGAACGATGACAATGAGCGCGGTGCGGCATTTGCCGTTTTCACTCAAATTTGAATTCAATTGCGCCACAGAGATATGAGTCTGGCCTCTGATGTGTGGCCCGCTGTGGAGCGTTGTTTATTTTGGCGAGCTCCTGCCGACAAATTTATGCGTTCGCAGCGGTAGCACGCTGGCCGTGTCGCAATTTCATACTTCGAGACAAAACAATTGTGCACATTGAATTGGCCGCCTGGCAGATGGACAATCGGTAATTAGGTTTTGGATTACGGCAGTCCAGTAGTCGGCAGAGGTGCAGTGTTGCGGCAGACAATAAGGAAAGCAAATTCTGGATGCGGATGCGCAGTGCGATCTTTTTTGTCGTGACTCGTGAGGTCGTCGTTGCTTCGTCGATGTTTTCGTCGTCGTTCCTTTGGAGCTGGATGCGTGTTGACTGTTGGGGTTGCTTTTGCTTTTGTTTTTTTTTTTTTTTTGTCGAACTGACAGACGCGCTTCTTGTCGGCACGGATTGTATTTTATGACTGTGGTCTTAGCCCTAAAGTACATATGGGGATTCGTTCCTCCTCGGATGGTATTCCCTGTGACTTTTTGTATGAATATATACTTTTCACATGGAATATTGTGCGTTTTCTTGCGCAGATAACTTAAACGAGACGACAACGAACGGTGGCGGCGGCGACGCGACGAGGCTATTATGTATTTCGATGCCAGACAGATCGAATGGAAAACGGGAGCTCTCGTTTAAGGTATGGGAGTTCACTAAATAAGGGAATATATGTATATGATGTACACAAATAGGGAAGTCGCATGATGATGAAATTCTTGCGCGGTAGATGTAAATGGTGATGGTGATGTTTTCTTTTCTCTTTTGGGATAGGGTTTGTTTTTGTTCGTAAATTTTTATTGTGGGTATTGTTACTTTGGATTCTTGGTTATTGTTTTTGGAATCGGATGGAATAGTAAAAAAACAAAAACAACAAACAAAAACAACGACATGGGAAGTGAACTTAGTCAAAGTTTTTCAGATTGTTTTGTGTTTTTAAAGACCAGATGCGGTTGTCACTTTACACACTTAAATAAGTCGGATCTTATTGCACATTTTTTTTCACAAGTGACTTAAAAATGCATACTTATTTTTGTGTTATTAATCTATAGATCTTAAAAATGGCTTGACTATTTTTTTTTTTAATTTTGCTATCCAGAGCGTCTTAATAGTTCACACAATATTGAATTTAAAAATATTAAAAACACATTTTATAAACAAAAATCCAATTTTTAGTACTTTCGACTTTTTAAAATGCTTTCATTAAAAATGTAAATTCACTATTTTTTTAACCACAAGGGCAAGTTCAAACGATCCATTCTTGTATATTTATTTTTTCTCACGAAACCAATATTTGGCCTATAGAAAAAGTTAACAAAAATATTTGACTTTTTAATTCAGCTGAATTCATCAATCACTTTGTTTATAAATCTCCATATTATTTCTTGAAAGTGAACGGTGAATATACCTACTATATAAATATATGACACACTGATGTGTACTTATGTATTACAATAATATTGTGTTATATTGGTATCCATACATGTGAATATGTTTCACTTTGAAACACACAAATTTTTTATATTTTTGGGAAAATCACTCATACGCCCCAGTGTACATTTTTTTAAATATCAATTTTTAGTCAACCTTACCATGCAACACATAATTGCTCATTTCCTCACCCAGCTAGTAGATATTTTAATATATTTTATTTATTTTTTTCCAACAAACTGGATACTTTTAAAAAGGGAACAAATTTTTGCATATATGTAGTTATGTAAATATATTTAAGATATAAAAACCTACAGCAAAAACTCTCCGACAGCGAGTCATAAAAACTTTACAAAGCAATCTCCAGAAAGTTAGTAAAAAACTATAGAAAGATATTTGATCTTGTTTAATAGACAAAGTCATTTTTCGAGTTCCAAAAAAATTTAAGTTTAGATCAATCGATGTTTTTAATAAAAATTAAGTTGCTTTTGGGTTAATTCCGTATTTTTGTTGACTGATTTTTTCTCATGTAATACATATTTACTTCCAGAACTTTACAAAAATGTTTTTTATAAATAAAAAATTTAACCAGTTTTTTACACTTCTTAAAATACTCTGTACTTTTTGTATTACCTTTGACATTTTTCGCTAAACACATTCGATTAATAAATTATTGTTAATTTAAATACTAAGCCACTTTTGCTGAAAAATTCTGGCAAATTCTAGAATTTCTACGTTTCAGAGTATAACAGTTACACATTATAAAAGGATGGTCCTAAAAATAAAACAAAAAACATTTTCCATCAGTTAATATGTATTTTCAAAATTGTTCAAAAAATCGATATTTTGTTTCTATTTTATATACATATTTGATATTATTTTCTAGAAAATTTGATTTAGATCAAATTTTGTATATTAACTGTAGTAAATCCATCAACTTTCAAAATAAATATCATCAGTTTGAAACAAAAATCATTTTCACAGTCAATTGGGCAGTAAAGATTTTTGCCATTAAGGTTACCTAAAAAGAAGAAATACGTCATTAATTGCAGTTATTATGTCTTAAAATATCAGTAAAAATATTTTCGACCTTTTTTGTATATTTTATACAAAAATTAAAAATAAATCTTGACCTAGGGACTCATCTGCTTAAAAAATAAAAATAAAAATAAAATCTAATACCTACATCATTTCGGAAGGACTCTTAAATAAATTCCTTGAAACGAAAGGTAGGTAAAGAAAAACAACCCTATACAGCAAAATACTTTTGATAAATAATTCACCAATTCACCATTAGAATTTTTCACGTTTGATTGGGATAAACTTTACAATTCATATTTGAAAGGGTTTGAAAAAATATCTTCCATTTCTGATCAGTTTTAATTTTATAGAGCTTAAGTTAACTTTTGGATTTAATTTTTTTTAATCTTAGTTCAAATTTCTAAATTCTTGGAGATTTTGAACCTAAATTTTAATTTAATTGAAAAAAAGTCAGTCGAAATAAAAAATAATTTTCTGCTGGTCGTTTGCCAATTGATCATGCTACAGTTGTAAGGTTAATTTATTTTAATTAAAGTACGTATGGTGGGCGTAGATGGGTACTAGCACCTAATATTTGTTTTGAGGAATTGAAAAACATTTAAAAAAATATTAAATATGTACTTCAATTTTTTTTCTTTCACTAGTAGCTTATTTGAATAATTAAGTACAATAAAGTACAAAGAAACTTTAGTAAGAAAATTAATAGGTACCTACCTATTTTCAGCAAAAAAAAAATAAATAAATAACAACACAAATTTAAAAACCACCCTGTGTTATATTTATAACCCAAAACTATGCAACACTCTTTTTCCACCAAACATTACATGACAACTAGTTCAGTTCTAAACTTCACCGTTATTTCACCGGAAATTAACAGCTTGGTGCGTGTCCTAACTCATTTTATACACAAACCCATGACTGTGGTGAGTTCTAAACAAATTTAATATTAAATGATCATCACATTGCCACTTCTGTCTCGATTATTGTGTTTGTCTTTTGTGCTCTTCTTTGTCGATATAATCATTGAGTGGGCGGATTTCAACTTTTCAAGCCAGAGAAAATACCAACACATCGAAACATTAACTCTTATCTGCATGAAATAAAGTAAAAAAGTATTAAAAAGATACAATATTGTACCAGAATATCGAGCAAAACTTCCACCATTACCAATATACAATTCCAGAGGTACTTCCAGTAAATGTTGCTGTCGTCGATGTCGTAGTCGTTGTCGAACCGATAGAACCACCTTATTTGCTTTCAAGATTCGACCATAGCCATCAGTCTAGTTCAACATCAACAGGTGTTACAATCGTGTGCAGTTATTATATTCCTCGCGTTCCGTTACTAACATTGGACATTTTTTTTTTCTGTTCGCTATTTGGTTTACCTATACCTATATTTGTTCTTTTTCTCTGTCGTTTTTTTTATCTTTTTTTTTTTAAAGAAATTACGTTCGTTACTTGTTCCAGGTGAATGATTAATAAAATTGTTGTTTTTTGTCTATAGAATTTTTATCTCCGTTCTTGTTTGAGGAAGAACTACGTGATAACGATTTAAAAAAGATAAAATAAATAATTTTATTTTAAAAGAATAGATAGTTTTGGAAAAAAAACTATCTTCAAAGAGTTTCTGTGTTCAAACATATTAAAGTGATTTTTTTTTTACTTATTTGTGTTTGCAGAGGATTTATACGGATACAAAAAAAAAGAATATATCTTATCTACCACGAGCTTCTTTTCAAGGATTAAGTGCTTCAAAAACGTCATAAATACAGCCCGATGTAAGTATCTAGATATTTTTTGTATTTCAATTTTAAAACTTTAAAGCAATTAATTTAACTCGATTGCAAAAAATGTGACCGAAAACATGTATGACAGAAAGAGAAACAGAGATAGATAGATATGAAGAAAAGGTTTCATGTTACCTGGTAATAAGAATGGAGACTGGTAATATGGTAACCAACTTGTAGATACACTTACATATACACATACCTATACTGATTATCTTCTCTACCTACGCATACATCTCTAGATATGTACTTAACTTATTTGTTAAATCAACAGCAGAGTGCGGAAATTTTCAATCCGCTCTACTGGTTGTATAGATGAGTGAGTGAGTGTATTTGACAAAAGTTATTCACCTATTTGACATTTTACCTTCTAGAAATTAAAAAATTCCCCACAAAAATTCGAATAGGTATCTTTTTGACGCGATCACCATCAATATATCCAGTGTGGTGAATTTCAGTATACAAAATAATGTAAAATAGAAAGAGATATAGTGATGAAAAGAAGGAAAAATGCACAAGATCGATCGCAGTATAGAAAAAGGTTTCATTTACCTACTTATTATGACGTTTTGGGTTATTTTTGTCCTTAAAATTGCTTAGTTTTCTTTATAGTTCATAATTTTCTATGCGTTTCCATCACCACATGTTGCTTGCAGTCGCAGATTTTTGTTTCTACCTGCATTGGTTTTTTGTTTTTTTTTTTTTTTGAAGTAATGGAAGTTGATTTAAGTGTATTGCGCACTTAAATCCAGTTTTTGGATTTCCAGGCTATGAACTTTGCATTAGCAAGCTGCATCGCCACCGCCACCGCCGTCGCAGTGGCAACAGAGTGTAACAAAAAAAAAAAAAAGAAATCTTTATTGTTAACACTCATGAAGACTTGATGCATTTTGAGTGCATTTTAGTATGGGAATTGAAATACCTATACACACATTTAAAGGTTTTTTTTAGTTAGGTACAAATAATCAGTTCAACATCAGAAAGTGGCTTAAAAGATGAAAGATTCAATTCAATTATTATACTCTTGTAAGAACCACATGGGTACCTATATATAATCAGTACGCATAAATGCTATAGGATTAAGACAAAACTTGTTTCGGTTTTAAAGAGTTTTTTTGTCCTATACGAGAGGCTTAAAGAAAAATAATTAATTGTGAACTTTTCAGATACGAGTACCTATACATACCAAGGTATAAGGTATCTATTTTAATGACACGTCTTTATGAGTTATATTCAATTCAAAGTGAAATGAATGATGAAATTCGTCTTATACTTACATCTCTATATAAGTAGGTAAAGCCCCTAACCTATGTATGTATCTAGCAATGCAAAAATTTCATGAGAAACTCGATATAAAAAACTGAACTTTAACAGACATGTGACTTTAGGACACTTAAAATATCTATAGTAGGTATACATAAAAAGGTATGAATTTAAGTAGGTAAAGTTATTATTTTTTATTTAATTTCTTTTTTATTTAAAAAAAAAAAACACAAAATTAACAAAACAAAGGTTTTCAAGAGTTATTTATTTTTCAACTTATAAAAAAGTGATAAGTTAATTGCTAAGTTAATTTTATTTAAAATTTAATATTTAATTTAAATTTGAAATTTAATATCAAATTAAGATTTAAAATTTAATACAAAATTAAAACAAACATCTGTATTTTCTTCGATTCCACCCAACTCCACAGGAATTATTAAAACCTAAAATCCCCAGGAACTTCTTAATAATAATAATAACTAACAGCATTAAAAAAAGCGGCAATTTAAATTACATTTAAATAGTAATATTCTTGGAAAATATTATAAAAAAATTTAGGTATTTTTTTAAACGCTAAGGTCAAATTTCAAGTTGAAAAATACTCATATTTTTGTTTAGTTAATGATTATCTATAATAACATTTCGACATTATCGCAAACAAATAAATCTTCTTAGTAAAATTGTTCATGGAAAAATTTGTCGCTAATACAAAAAAATTTCATCACCTTTTAATTAAGATTAATAATTTTTGATATATTTATTTATATTAACTTTGACATGAGATTGAAGAACAAGTTATGTATGACAAAATAAATTTAAAATAATTAATCATCTTTAATCTTTAATAAAACTGAATTGTAGTTAAATTGTTAATTAAGTTAGTACTGATAGAGCAAACTTTTTAATACTCTTAATGAACTTCAACGCTAATATAATTTATTGGTGTAATTTTTTCAAACAATAGTGGGCGTGTCAGAGGGTGGAAATCTTATGTAATGATTTTCTTTAACTTTTTCGGATTTATTAATTTAATTAAATCACAATTTTTTTTTACTGAAAAAGAAAAAGTGTTACAAGTTACTTTTATTTTTTTTCATTCAAAAGATTAATACGCCCCCATTTTTTTAATGCAACCTGGGTTGCACGTCACTTTGTTCTTTTCAACAAAAATTGGGAAGATGGGATGTTTGGCTCTCAGCTGGGTTGCAAACTTTTAAATATTAATCATTCTAAAAGGTTTTTTTTAAATTAAAAATAGATCGATTTCCTTGAGAGTACAGCATTTTGAAAATTAAAATAGACATACTCTGAATCCAATTGTATTCTTAAATGAATATTTTGATAAATGGACATTGGCCTTTTTAGAACAAGCGAACAGCTATTCACCTACGCTGTGGTAAAAAAAGAAGCTGGTCGTTGAAAACCATGAAACGAAAAAACTTATAGCTTTTCACTACCTTCCAAGAAATTAATTTTTCAACCCACAAAATTAAAAGCCCTACTCCAGATTAAAGCTCACTTTTAAGCGCATTTTTAACAAATAAAAATAAATTTCTCTACAAAAATTAAGGTTTGTTGGAATTTTTTCGAAGTGGAAGTCCAATTATCTTGAGTTATAGAAAAAAAAATCGCATTGATTCAAAATACCTTTAATGGGTCCACAATAATTTTGGCATTTCGTCCTGGCGATCTAACTTCGACTCATCAGTTGACTAGTGAGGGCCTTATCCATACGCAATTTTTGTTAAGTTTAGTTCGTCTTTCATAAATTTCATGACGAATATCTAGTGTGAACTATATCCAACAAGACAACAAGAGAAAATCGCATTTTTGTCATAGATCATCACCGGTTCTATTTTTCTTTTTTCAAATATTCTCTAAAACGGCTTCAACGATTTTGATTAAATTTTCTACCTATGAAATGTGTGAACTATTTATAAAATACTGCGTTTCAGGTGTTTGGAAAACAAAATAAACGCATAGCGGAAATAGGTTTTTGACATTTTTTGAGAAAATTACTTTATTTACCTATAGTAATAATAAAAAAATAAAATTAAATCATTTTCCAGTACATACCTAACCTACTTTTGATTTTTCTTTACATTTTCTCTTAAACAATATTATTTCATTAATAACCCATTTCTATTCACATTTAATGTCTAAACATATTAAAACTTTCACCATATTATCAATTGTGGATGTTACCTTCTTACAGTAGCATATTCCAAATAACAACAATAGGGACTGTGAATTTTGATTCTCAGAGAATAAAATAAATTGCTGAAATTTACTGCGAAAAAAAATTAGTTCTTATTATCACCAACAAAAAGATTTTTCATATAAAAAAAACCTTAAAAAATAAACTCCTTATCTTAATCTCGCCTCATCATAATGTCATAAGTGAGTCATTTTTTTTAACTCTGAATGTACATTGTTTATGATTAGCCCGTGGAAACAAAAATAACAAAATAAAAAACAGGAATTTATTAAGTCATACTCTAATTTTGCGAACCAAAATTAATTAATAACATCACAAATTCAATACAAATTTAAGGTTTTTTTTACAATACATATATAGCTATGAATATAAAACCAATACAAACAAATACGTTTTTTTTTTTATAATGAATTAGCGTAATTCACAAAATTGAAAAAGCTGACACAAAACAATCCAAAAGCTATATATGTAGTTACTGGTATTTTGTTGTATATATTGCACCAAAATTGCAAAATTTATTGCGACAAATTCATATAGTGCAATGACATATTTACTAAAAATAAAATTAAAGAAAGTGTACAAAAAAGAAAAAAAAATGCTGCGTTTATTTGGCACCTCTAAGTATAACCATCATGATTCATTCGACAAGCTTGATAGGGAATTTAACTTGTACGTCATTTGTCAAGCCATTCAACTCTGAGCGAAAGTTCAATTTTCGATCAATATATAGGTACATATAATAAGACGACGTTTATAATATTGTGGAGGTTTTAGTGGAATATATTATTATATAAGATGACTTTATAAATTAGGTTGTGAGAGCAAAAGTGGTGTAATCCAGATTTAAAAAAAAAATGTTTTTGCTTTATAGAATCTATTTTAAATAATATTTATTTTGTGATTTAAGAAGATTAAGTCACCTTTTTGGAAAGTTTATAAATATAAAAGAATTTAGAATGGTATTTAAATCTAAGATAGATTTTGATATATGGATATAAATGTAAAATTAGGAGACAAAAGTGGGGATTTTGTAAATAAATGGTTCACTCAAATAAAACATCAATTCAATTATTTTAGAACTTCCGCTTTAGGAAAAAATATAATAATTATTATAAATGTAGTTTTTTTATTTGTAAAATTATATTCGCATAATTTTGAATTAAAATATGTTGAGTTGAAGTTGAGTTATAATCCACTAATCGGTATTATCGATGAAAAACTATATTTGTCTTTTAAAAACCTACATACCATCCATCAACAATATTACAAAATGGCTACTTTTTTAGTTGTGTTTAGATATATTATAGAATTCAATTAATAAAATTTCATGTTCTGAAAAGAAGAGAAATTGCTTTTAAAAATGATTTCACAATCTCGAAATCAGAAGCGTTCATATTGTTACGGATTACCAAAAGAAAAGGGCATGAAAATAAAGGTTTATTTAGTTTGTGTATGGGAAATCTTAGTTTTATAATTTTGACAGCTGTCAAACTTGTGAGTTTTTCAGTTAAGGGTCTAGAATTTTACAATACTTTTGCTCGTTAGCTTCACACAACTGTCAATTTCTTCTAATTTAAGTCCAAACTTCTACCAAAGTTGATATAAAAAAATAAAATGTGACTAAAACCGGTAGAAGTTGATAGTTTTGAAGAGTAAACGAACAGACCTAATACGGATCGCTTGACTATCAAACAGCGATGGAATTGTTGGTCATTTTTTTTTACAAAAATTATGATTTTGTCGTTGGTACGTTTAGCTTGATTTAACGACGAAATTATAGACAGTATAATTCAGTCAGTAACATTCTGGCGTACAATTACCAATGCATTAAAGAAATTCTCAGAGACTAGGCCTGTACAGATGAAAAATATTTCTGCTATCAGTACAAGCTTGGCTGATGACCCAGTGATTATTTGTGACCGTCAATTGTCCGATTTATGGCTGTATGCTCACTGAATGCGGAAATTGAAAATTTCGATCTAAGTTATATGTAGTTTCAACACGACCAAAAATGTTGGCTTTTTTTTGTTCAAAAAGTTCCCAGACCGCGTATAGCTTCGAAATTCGATGATGTCGACTGACAGGATTTGGATTTTGTTTGTTTTTGAGCTACTAGATAAAATTGGACAACCCTTTACAAGATAGTAACTTTGGTTATCTTAAAAGTCAACTAAGTTGAGTTGTCATCTGTTATAGGCTAGGCACATTGGCTTTTTAATTTGTTGTGAAATAAAAACAAAAACAAAATATTTTTTGATTTAGATTGAAAAACTATATATGTACAACAAAATAATACAAAAACATTATCAACATACCTGCCTTATCTTTTTAGATTAGACTCGACTGATATTAATTGTTTATAATAAGATAAAAAATAATCATAATTGCTCAAACATACATACATAATTATGTTTTATGTACCTATAATGTTTATGATTGTTACTAAGAAATATCAATGTTTTAATTAGTCAACGATTAAAGTCCATTTTTGTTGATGATTTCTTTTATTTTTTATTTTATTACATGTAAAATCAATATTATAAAAATACTGAAAAAAATCCATAGACAACTATTATAATTATAACAAGAATTAAATTTATTAATTTCATAGTCATACCAATAATATTGCATTTGGATTAAAAAGAAAAATCAAACTATAGGTAGATTTCCAAATGAATGATTTCATTGTACCCATAAATATAGGTGATTTAATTTTGTTATCTTCACCACAATCAACAATAAAATTGTTTCCAAGAAAAACAATTTACAAACATGTCTTTACTTTCGTTCTTTGAAAAACCTACTGAATATAACCTAAGTGAAATAGGTATACTATCTTAAGAACATTAATTTCTTATCTCATCGCATATAAAACCAAATGCGGTCATGATACTTAAGGTGCCTTGCCTATAATATCTACCTACTACCTTCATTTAAAATCGTTTTAATTAAGCCTTCATTGTTCTAGAATTTATGTTTATGTACATATATGCAGTTGTTGAAAGTGATATTTTTGCATTGTATTTTTTTGTGCTACGCCATACCATAACTGTACACAAATGGAAAATTGCATATTTATTTTTCTCCACTAACATTCTTTCGATCTCAATTCTCTTTGAATACACAATTACGGAATAGGTGAATAATTTATTCCAATTTGTGATGATCAACTCGAAGTGTACTTTTTTTATACAGGGTGTTTTATTAATATTATTTGAGTTTTTTTTAATTAATTAAGAAGCAAAGCTTCAAAAGATTTTCATGTTTGTTTATCAACCACGAAAATCGAAGGTTAGTCAACCGATTTTGATAATCGTTAACAAAATCTATGGCTTCTTGATTTTTCCTCGTTCACTGAGAAAGTACCACGAATATCGTCAATTTTAATGCAACAGATATATTTCATAAACGTTGCGCATGTTGTATTGTTATGATCATAGTTCATCGTGAGAGGATTAAGAACTAGTAAAAATCATTGTACAGTTTTAATGGTCTTGACTATGTTCAAGGTACATTGCAATTTTCCGGATTGAATAACAACCACAAAAAAGAGCATCGTTTGGTATGTAGTCATCAAAACACGCATTTTTAAAATGCGAGTACCTTGCCTGTCTATTTACAGTCGGATTTAATAAATTTTTGTCTACTTAGACACTGTTTTACTATTTTCAAATTGATGGAAATATGCTTTATTCAATAAAAATAAATATCACATTATTCACGGTTAAGACAATCTACTCTTGTGTCTAAGTTAGGCAGCTATAAGATAACAATAAACAAGGTTTTTGAACATATATTCCAAAGTTGAACAGTTGTCTAAAGTTAGACAACGTTTATTATTAAAAATTAAAGAATAACTAACGATTTTTTAAAATATACATATATATTAAATTCGAGGATATTATAGCAGTTAAACTTCACGGGCAATTATACTGTATCGAGTTCTATCGTATAAAACTGAAACTGACTTTTAGAACACTTTTTATATAGATATGTACTTATATAAAACGATCTGAATTCGAATCAAATCGAATCATTATTTCTCGAAACGTGTCGCATATAACAACACAGTTTCCGTTTGCTTGGTAAATTTCCGGTTGGAGTAAAAATTGTTTGTTTTTTTTTTTTTTTTTTGCCAAAACTAAAGAATGATTTTAAAAATCAAAGGAAAAAAGTCAAAATAAAGAAATCATATAAGAAAATCATACTTCTGCTCAATTATACTTCCGGGCAAACAAAACACAACAAAGGTGATTTTTGTTTTCTTTCAGTTTGAATTAAAATAAAAACATTATTGTGCGGTTAACTGCGTAGGAGTATTTATAGTTTTTATATTTCACACCAGACAATTGTACATATATTGTATTTTCATATATGACTTATGGCAATAAACAGTTTTTAAAAAGAAAAATTTAAATTGTTGTACGAAGGCGTTACTGGATTTTTCGGTGTATGAGCAATATGCATAATGTCTGATGCGGCGATGGTAGGTGGATTTTAATTTAAAAAAATAATAATAATAAAAATGATTTATTCATTTTTTGGACAATGACATTCACAGTTTTTTTTCATATTCTATATCAGGCCTTTGAATTATGATATATTTTTGTTAGAAACAAAATTTAAATTGACCTCATAAAAAAAATCAATAAATTATTTTCGGAGAATCTTTAATATAAGTAAGTTTTCATAAAAATAAATTATTTAGACTGCAATTATTATAATTCGAAACGGATCTTATTGACCAACATCCCGAAGCCCCCAGACCAATCACAAAATTTTGTATTTTAAATATGTATATGGTCCTGGCTTAAAGGTATTTTTTTTAAAGATGTTTATTTTTTTAAATCGGCAGCACTGTTTTTTCTGACAAAAAATTTGACAACTGATAGACAGTTTTTTTTTTAACTTTTTTAACACTTAAGCATAACTAACAATGACTAAACATGTTCTTTCACTCATGATCTTAAGAATCCCTGCAAATAAATTTATATACATATGTGCTTGCAAATTTAACCAAATAATTAAATAAATTTCCTTCCAATAAAAACGGATTTGAAATTATTTTTAAACTACAATTAAACAACAAACAACTTTAATGTACATTAGGTCTGGAAACTAATAAAGTATGTAATAACTATTAAACTAAATTTTTAGAACGCCATCGCCTTGAGGTGTGACATTGAACTGTCTCAAAGATACAAATGTGAGTCTATAATCTCTTGGTATTGAACCCTTGTAAAATTATAAAATTCAGGTTTAATAAAGGCCTTTTTTTTATTCACCAACAAATACCTATAGAGTGGGAGCACTCAACTTTAACTAAGAACTTTATACGGTTTCTTTGCTAATCTTGTATACTCGTAATACCTATAGAATGATATTTAGGCAAATAAAATGATCAAGTCAATTGCTCTGGCATAACAATTTTATTTTATAAAAATGAAAATAGTTATAAAGCTGGCAACGAGTGGGTGTAGGTGAATGTGCTATTGTGTCTGATAGTGCTATGGTGACTCATCCAGTTTAACTAAACTGCAACGCACCATGAACTACTAATCTCATCCATGGTCCGTCGGTTTTAAGTTCACTAACCTTTATTGTACTCGTAGTTTAGCTTCTAACGTCAATGTTTTTTTGCTAAAAAATTAAATTAATTATTATCAGTAGAGTTTATTTCTTACCATGTACCTATACTGCAAATACCTATATATACGTGTCCATTTGTGTAAAACTTAAAAATATTTCAACCCGCATTTATCTATTTAAATTTTGTTTTATTTTGCCATTTACGACACAACGTGACTAGGAATTAAATACAATATTCATTACTAGGTTGTTAGCACCGAAAATATCTTCAATTTATAACTCAAGTATCTGTCAACTTGTTCATAAGTTGAAAATATGTTTATGTATGTATACCTAATGTAGGTAAGGTATGTATGTGCATACCTCCATTGTGGTCAATCACTTGCCAGTTTTTTTTTGTTTTTTTTTTTGCACTTCTATGAGTTTACCAATATGATTTCATGTGCATAAAGTTTTGTTGCCTTAACAAGGTAACAAGAAACATACCGGACATGCCCCACGAATAAACTATACCTTGTTAAATTTGCTTATGAGCTGTAAATAGGTGCTTAAAATATTTACAACGGTACATTACACTGAGTAAATACAGACTTTTACCACCCAAATCGTTTTACTGTCCTAGAATATACATACATACATATGTACGTAATGTATGACGATGGAGAACAAATTATTTGCTTCTGATCCGGATTTTTTTGTTTGTTGTTTGTGTGAAAAAGATACAAAACAACGTCGCACGTGGCTGCTCAGCATTTCAAAAAAGATCATAGGTAATATTATAATTAAGTATGAAATCTATTAATCATACTTTTTTTTACAAAAAGAAAAGCTAATTACATTTTTGTATTTTACGAATAATTTTGACAAAAAAAAATACATAATCATAAATAAAAATAGTCCCCTTTTATACGAGGAAACAAGTAGCTGCAGATTTTTTGACGTTTTCTTTTAATTTCCAATCTCCTCCAATCACTTCTCTTACATTTTGCGCTTCTCACCTAAAATCTAAAAGTTGCTGGAAACTCACAGTCTTATTTATAAACCCATTCCAAAGTATGTCTAAATTTGGACAGCTGAGCAACTCCAAAACCTTATTTACAAACATGTTCCATCGGTTGTCCAACTTAGACACTACACCTATTCTAAAGTGGGTATGTTCAAAGAGCATCGAATTGTCAAATTATATTGAAATGAATGAAATGTTCATTGAACGTATTAAATTTCACAAAATTGACAGATTACAGGGATGGCAAGAGGTATATAAGAACATTGGAAGACGTTTATAAATTAAAAAATGTCCAACTGTTTAAACAGTGGCTAGCTGGACAACTTTTCAAGAGTGTTCTAAAGAAATCTAATAAATACGACTGTCAGTTTCCTAACTGTGTGAAAATTAACTTAGCATTGAAAGCCACCGTTGATGTAGGAATAAAAAGAGATGAAAAATAATAAAATGTATTCAAATTGTAGTCAATAATTATTTTTAGTTTTGTTTGAGCTTTGAGTACTTCAATCTTATCGAAATGTAAACGAACGTTAACAAACAATAAAAACCCTAAAGTATTTGTCTTTAGTTTTTTAGCTTAAGTCAACTTTATTTTTCGTGTCAAATTTTGGGTAAACTATAATCAAATAAAAATAAATGTAGCTGTCGGTTCGCAGCATATTTATCCAGCAAGAACCAACTTATTTAAAATAAATATTTTACTTTAACTTTATTGTCTTATTCTATATCTACCATCAAAATACCTCAAGACAAAGTTCTTTTTTCCCGAATCCATAACATGCCTTTAATATATATATATCACTTAACCTATTACGAGTACAGCACCAAAGTAAAAACAAAAAATAAAAAAAAAAACTTTAAATCAACTTCCAGTGCATTGGTTTCTGAAATACTGTTTTGTTTTTTTTTATTATTATTTGTCTCAGTGTGTCGAATTATTCGCTTTATGATCACACATTTCGATTAGGAAAATTTTCAACCATTCAAGCGGAAATAATAATATAAATAAACTTCAAAATCTTTTTATAGCAATATTATGAGCTAAACATCCTTTTGCGGATTTGTTTTTTTTTTTCTATACATGGAACGTTTTATGTATAGAAAGTACCGATCTCCGTCGTCTACGTAATATTAAAGAAAATGTAGACCATTATTATTGTTTTTTAATATATAAAAAAAAAAATGAAACTGCATGAGCGCGCCTTGAACCAGAGACACCACCGCGCCACCCTAATTAGTAGAGCAATTGTATGAAACTCAATCAAGGTCAGCTGGAATGAGTAGCATGACGTATTTATATTTTTTTCTTGTGCTCCATTAAATTTTTTCAATTAAGTGTTATAGTAAAATGTGAGTTTATATGCGAGTATTTTAAATTTTAATTATATACGCTTGCGAACAATGAACGGCATTGATCTTGAACTCTAGAAGATTGATGGTATATTTGAGGCTTATATGTGTATGATATTGATATGTATGTAACTACTTACTTTTCAATGTAAACAATAATATTATTCCGACAAAAAAACTCCTCTTTTTTTATAATTTTATGTCTGACGCGATAGTTTTTTTTCCGGGTTTAAACAATATACACATATGTTTATGTTTTTATGTTTTTGTTTATAGATATCTACTATTTAAATTAAATTACCCCGTGGTATAAAGGTTAGTCCGTTGAACTGTCATACCGGAGGTCAGGAACAAATCCCAAATGATGTCCACCTCCTAAGAAAAATAGTTTCTTTTTCACTCACACAGATCATCCCATGAATATATAACAATGCGGATCCGTGAAAACATCGTTTTTCATTTTTCACGCATCTTTTCTGTGCACTACTAAAAATATTTGAGGGACTTGATAGCCATTTAACCCCCAGAGTCAAAACTAAATGTTTGCATCATAAAACGTGATCCATATACACAGCAGGATCGGTCTTGTGTGGTTGTTGTTTGTAATGCAAGTTTTTTTATAAGCTATATGGATCAATTCTGATATTTAAATTCGACTTTTGTCATTCCATGACATTCCATAACTTATTTGACGCAATAAATTTGTACTAGATTTCTCAATAAACAAAAATTACCTACTAAGCATCTGTCAAATTATATTTTGACAGATTCATTTATTATTAAAATTAAATACATAATAATAAAAATAATAATTCATAATAAAATTTAGTAAATTTAATTATAAAAAAAGGAAGGAAATTAGACAAAACTCAAATTATTTCCATTTGTTTTGATTTTTCTAATTCAAAGTATAAAAGTAAACATTTTAATGAAAGCAAAGCAAAACAGAAAATAAAACACTGCCAATTATTTATAACGGTCATGAGCCTCCATAATTTGGCAATGGAAATTCATCAATTTTATCGATCAATCCCACCAAAGTGTCAAACTTTAAAGAGTTGAAATAACAAATTTTATTATTATCAATAAAAATCAGTTCACAATGACATGTTTTGGAATATTTGAATAATGTGTTTTTGCAATATTGTCATTTAAAAATAATTCACGATAAGCAATAAATTGCTGATACAATGCGAGAAATTTTCATGGACATTAAAATTATGTATGTGCAATTTTTTAAATTTCAGAGTAATTTATTATTTTGTATATCCTATACTAGTTGAAAATAGCATTGAAATTACCATTTAACTGAACTAATTAAATTAATTGATTTGAACGAAGAATTGATTCTTATCGATTGGCCTTGTCATTATGAATTTTTCTCGCAATAATACAAAGATATTTTTTTATGTTAATTTTATATTTAATAAAAAGCTATAACTTTTAATTTAAAAATCTATACATCCACGCATTTGATGAAATTGAAATTCCACACTTCACGATAGAGAGATACAAATAAAAAAAAAAATAGGTCGTTAAGTGCAAACTAATGTAAACTTAATCGAAAGTTTAAATGAACCTGCCTATTATTTATTTACTTAAGTCATGTTGTGTCATGTTACTTATTAATATCTTAAAGAATTTCATTAGAAGCTTAAGCTGATAACGTAGAACGATATATACATATTATTAAGTAAAGAAACATACTTAAAGCAAACGTCGTCGTCGGCGTTATATCATGTTTTATTCTTATTTTTCTGTCATCAATGCAAATTAAATAAATAACCCGTTACGTTGTGTTGAATCAGTCAGCCATTTAAAGTTTACATTGGAAATTCATAACGTAACGTAAGACGATCAAACTGCTTATAGTATAAAAATATTATAAACAATCTTGGAAATACCCCTTGTGGTATTTATAAACTAATTAAAATCAATCAAAAACAAGAAAATTCTACTGAAAGCTGCGTTTGTTTCACTCGAGGTGTCAAAAACTAATAAACAATTTTCAATCGCCGCGAAGACTTAAATAACGACCTCCATAGTAAATTATCAATCAATATAATAAATTGAATGCCTTTAAAGTGTATTTCATAATTATGTAGTCGCACTTCTCTGTAAACGGCAAGCTACTCAATTAAGAAATTGAAAATAAAAAAAAAAGAAATAAAAACTAAAACTGTTTTCTATTTTATGCCAACTTTAGATACAAAATGATCAATTATCACGACGCCAAAGCGGCCTACTCACTTCACGATCATGACAAACTTGATATACCTAGTTAAGTTACATACATACGATAGGTGTTTATATACATGCATATAGAGTAAAGTTTTTTAACAGTGAAATAACGAGCTGAACAGTCACCATTTTGATTATTCTTTTTTTCCACCTTTACGGACTGTTGCTGGCGTAGGTTGGTAACCATTATTTTTTTTAATTTAAATTGAAACAAACAAAATATAACAGACTGTGGTTTGAAAATACTCGGTCACTGTTAGTTTGTTTTGAACTTAAAATTTGTGTCATTCAAAAATAAAAAAAAATAGAGCTTTGTCTAAAATTAAGTTGATTAAATTTTATTTTTGCAAAATAATGACAATCAAATATAAAGCTACAATTTAAATAGCAAATGATTTATTAAAACATATCAATCAATTGTGGATATTAAATTTCAGAAGATAAGATTTCTTGTTTAAAACAATAAACAATGATATAAAATATCATGCGCGGTACTTTTTGTTTTGAAAACTTCACAGTGTCAGCAAGAATACTTTTGAAATATATTTGTCATTGTTTTATTTTTAGGAAATTTGTTAAGCTGGTGAAAAATATTTATTTTTTTATGAATAATAAACAATCTTATATACATATAAAATAAAAATAAACCAGATATTGTCTAAAATGTTTATAATATCGATTTTATTATGAACTATATCATTTTTGATAGATAGAAGAAAAATAGAGTACACTCTGAAAAACTTGTTTCACTTTTTTTCCAACAGCAACATCCACTCACTTACGTTTTTGTAAATTATTCTGTAGTCTCCAACTCAAACTACCATCCTCTATTTTTTTTAATCCAAAGTTACTCAAAAAATTACAGACCAAACAAAAATGAAACAATTTATCCGCTTCCTAACACATGTTTTAGCTTTCACAGTAATAGAGAACTTGTCCATTTTATAACTTTTCTTATTAATAAACATTCATTACTGTCCTGCTTAAGGGCAATTATTAATTAAATTGAAGCAAAATTCGAATGCATTTTGTATTACATGCTCTGATATGATTGATTATGATTGTATTAGTAAACAGCTTTATGACATATATGCATGTGTGTGCTAAGAAGTTATCCATATCCATCCCATAAACGTCAAATTTGGTTAAATGCCTGTTTGGTTACTTTTTTTTCAACAAATTTCACAAAACAGAGTTTTTTCGATTGGTTTTGAAAGAGAAGAGAATTGTTAAATTACAAGAAATGTTCAAGACCTACAGTTATCAGATGGCACAGGACATAACACATACATATGTACATTATACAGAATTATTATAATAATTATATGATAATAAATATTATTATATTATTAAGAATTACAAGTTGACCGTTGTCTAATTTTTGAGGTATATCTCGCTGTTCCTGGTTTTTATTAGTATGGGAGTTCTTGCATAGGGTCTTTCATTAGGAATCCGGTTGGTTAATATACTTTTTGTTTTATTTTGAAACTTAAACAATGTTCGAAACAAGATATCGTTTAAATCTCCACTGCTGCTTATTTTTTACATTGATGGCTCTATATCTTCCATTTTTGATCACTGTATAATCAATATTTGCGACTGAATGTAAACATTTTGCACTTGTTTTTAAACTTACTTTCCGTAAGATGTTTAATGTTTCAAGTGTTCTATATGTCATAGAGAAGTTAGTTTAAAAGCAATTGCCAAATTTATTCACTTGGCGAGCTCCGTCATATTTATTAAGATATTTAAAATCAATCGACAAATTTCACACACGCAAGACTATAAAAAGCAGAAAATAATAATTTAATGAAATGCAGTAAAAAAAAGTATGTATTGTATACATATGTATATTTTTATTCAACTAATATTTTTTTATGTCAACATTTCCTTGTGCAAATTTAAAAATTTATTTTTACTCTTGACCAAACGTGTCTTAATTAATAAAATACTTGTATTGCAAGTTGCAAAAAATGATAATTGAAATTTTAACATTTTTTTTGGAAATTTTTTTGGAAGTAATCAAGACCTCAAAAGGTATAGAAGTTATTAATAACGATTAAATTAAACAAACAATCTTAATAAAAATAAATTATTATTCCAACATCGGATATATATTTTTGTATATTGGTTTGATCAGATTATAATTTGCTTTTTTCCATAATTAATTCAATAGAACACTCTATATTTGAAATGTGTTGTGTTGGTTGTACTTAAAATTTTATGTATATGTACATACATACATGTATGTATGTACATAAAAACTTTTTGCCTGTCATTGAGACAGCATTGGCGACAGTCAATTCGTGATTTGAATTCGTGTATCCGAAACTTTAAAAAATTATAGGTAGGTACACATTTTTTTTATTTTGCTGACGCAAAAACACATTTGTATATTATTCCATTTAAAAAATTTAATTTGTATAAAAAGTATACGTACCTACATTTATGTACGTTAATGCATATACATACATACATAGTTGTTGAACAAATGTAAAATTAAAATACAATACTAACTGTATTGTATTTTAATTTTGCAACAATTTTTTTGTTTAATTATTTATTTTAAATTTTCATATTAAATTTATTAATTATAAACATTTAATGAAATTATATTGAAAAAACATTTCGTTCATACATTTACAGAATTATTAGAATGATAGAATTATTATTCGATGTTGATGTAAATGTCATTTCACACCTGTATGAAAAATCTCCTAACTTATTCAGATGCCCTCTGGCGGTCTTTAGGTGTGTTATTTGCTCTGCTAATGTAAATTTATGGCATTTATTTATTAGGGAAATTAGAATTCTTTAGTTAAATATCTGCATTTTATATTATCAGTAAGGTAAAGTATATTTTTCTCTGAAAAGGTTATAAATATTTTGTACTTTTGTACAAGTACAATGGTATTTCCTGTTGTAAAAACCAATTTAATAAATTTTATTAAGAAAAATGGTACCCACCTCTAAGAGGAACTTTTTTTTAAATTATTTTACTAGCTAATTTATAAAACTTAAAAAAAAAATCTATTAAAAAACTAAGAATACATTTTTACATTTTTCATTTTTGAAACTAAATATATGCGGTGAGCATGGAACAGTGGGGCATTTTGTATGAGAAAGCGGGCAAATTTCATAAAACCTGAAACCGATTAAGATTAAAATATTAGGCGTGATAATGTTGAAAAAATTAAATAATACAATTTATTTCCACCTACTGGCACGCCCATCTTAAAAATAATGTAGTATCATCGTCGTCAAAATTATTAAAAGCACGAGGATTTGCCTGCGAATAAACCTGTATAAGAAATTCTGTTTTTTTTCCACTCATTATTTTTTTTTTTATTTTGTTTAAGTTTTTCTTTGTATGGAGTAAGGTTTAGTTCGATTAAATCTAGCTACCTGAAAAATTATCCAAAAGTGTGCTTAAGAAATCTTATAAATACGACTGTAAGATTGTACAGTTAAAGGATCGCAAAAAAGTAAAAAAAAAAAACTTCTTTCAGGGAGACGCGGGACTCGATTTTTGTTTTTTTTATAATTTTAAGGTGTTATTACATTTATTTATATGACAAACTCCATTCGCAACACAAAATTTAAATTCAAACTCATTTGATAGTTTTGTGATCAAATCATGTCGATATACAATTATTCTGAGTTAAACCACAGCAGCGGCTCTATACGAATTGTAAGTGACAGATCACAATATTTTTTGACATATGACAAATGTATGCCGATAATAAAAAAGAATAGTGTTGCCAACTTACTGAAACTTACCAACTTATTCCAATTTGTTCCACTGAATTCAATTTATCTGTGATGTATTGTGTACTAATTACTTTACCTGTTCCTACAAAAATCAAAAAAATCGACAGCAACTATAATAAATAATTGTCTTGTTCTTGATGCTTGATGTTAAGGTATGGATAATATAACAAATATTTATAACACTTGTTGGAATTTCCCAAAATTATGTTTAAAAACTTAACAATATAAAAGACATAGAAATCCTGTTTGTTTTGTAACAATCTTAGTCGCTCAACCATTTTTCAACTGAGTTAAACTCAGTGAATGTCATAAACCAAAACACAAAACATGTTTAATCTTCATTGTGAAAAATAAAAATAGACAGGTAGGTATACTTTTTATGTTGAGAGTATTGGACTATTTATTTTATTATTCTCTTTTCTACGAAACCATTTCCGTTCTCAGGGTCGAAAAGATTTTATAGTGACAATTCATTCTTTCAAACAAAGAAAAAGAAAAGAACCCAACCTTGGCAATATCCGGACGGATTAAAATTTTCTATACAATAGATAAAAACAATTATGCGATAAAAATGGCTATCAGGAAAAATATCTTCTATATCAGTAAAATATTTCGCAAGTTGGGTTAAGACAACAATTTATAAATCAGTTATCATTTTGAAGTAGAAACAAAGGTTCTAATTGCAAGATAATTTTTGTCTGGTCAAATAAAAACAACTTTCTATATAAAAACATTGATACAGAATAAGTTTAAGTTGTCAAACAAAGTCCAGTTCGACATGGGATGCATTCAAGCGATTACCTATAAAGGTATATCAATCATTTTACACATCTACAATTTATTTAAACAATACAAATCTAGAGTGTGCGATTTCTATAGTGATTTTAACACTTTTTTTCTTATCTCATAATTTATTAACTTGTAAAGCAAATAAAATTGTTGGATAATTGAAAACCCATTCAAAATGATTTGCTGATGTATCTATCTTTTCTAGCATGACACTTGAGAGGTTTTACAGATAATAACGTACGTGCAATCAACCAATATTTATCAAAATACGTGCGCATTTCTTTTGTTTATAAATTATGAAAAAAAAATTCCTATTTATTTAAAAGCAATTTTTTGTTTATCAGGAAGAGTTAATCCCCTTTAACAAACAAATATATGTAAAAAAGGCTTTAAAGGGGCGTTACTTATATATTATATTTTTTAAACTGACAACCATACCTTCTCAGAGTTGATATTTCGTTTCTCTTGATCAATGTGAAGGTTATCTAGTATTTTTTTGATTCTATTTAAACGTCTTTACACAATAGAATCGCAAATGGCGGCACTGTGAATGACTTCATTTTAAAGTTCGTTAATTTTATTCAAGATTAAAGGTTGTGTATCTAATGTCCCAAAGCGGCCAAAGCATAAAAAAACATTGAAAGATACGATTTTGCTTGTTCTCATATTATTATACCCTCAAGACGTACACGGCGGCGGCGGCGGTAAGTCATCATATAATGAACGTATAAATATCATATTCATATAATGTAAGCTCTAACATGAAATATTTATGTATCTTTTTCATCTTTAATCGGATGAGGTAGGATTGGGTGTTTTCATTGGTTTGAATAAAAATATTTACATTTTTTTTTTTTTTGAATAAAGAAGGTTTTTTTTCAGAAAAAAAAACGGGTCACATTGTTTTCCCTTTTAGGCATATTTATTATGATAGCTTATCTGAGCCGATTCATTTGTCGCTTTATATGGATGTAAGACACCTTTTATTTTAATAATTTTAATGTTGTCTTGTACTAACGGAAACTTGTTTTTAAACAAAGAAAATTTATTTTCAGATAAAACATGAAAACAAATAAGTTAAGACATTCCATATCAAGGATGTAGGAAGTTTTTATTTTATTTAGCTTTCCTTTTGAGTTAATTTGTTTTTGTTGTATTTTTATCTTTTACTTGAAAAAGCAAACTTAAGTTATTTATAAAACTCCAAATTCTCTTCTAAGTTTTCAAGATTTAGAGCCGCATTTGAAGTTGATCATTACAAGCCATTAAATGTATATATTTTAAAAGCATCATATACAAGGGATGAATAACCGCGTAAAATTTTATGATTTTACGTGCCATTAAGTGAATTCTACTCTTTTTAGCATTAGGTAAGATAAATATCAAAAAAAAAAACAGAAAAGCATTAAATTTTGAGCAGTCATTAAAACTTATGTTTTTTCAATATTGACGGACGATAATTGTTTCGAAGAAAAGGTTTTTTTGTAAAAAGTTTTGAATGTATTTAAGTTTTAAAATTTTTTAACTTTATTATTTTTCTCCTTAATTTTTATTTTGCACATTTCAAGTTCATGCGTATAATTTATGTGTAGGTAGAAAGTGTTTCATATGAGTTTAACCAGTACATGACGAATTATATCTACCAAGCCATTTTAATCAACTCGTGCTTGACAAATTTGCCAGTTTAACATGTCTATAAAATATTTTTTTTTATTGAAAAAAAAAGCTATTAGTCAAGGTAATAATCATCTTTAGAAAACCTTTTAATAAAGTCATGCATCCAAGCATAAACTTATTTTGTAGTCAAGAGTATACCTACGTATACTTAGACACATACATGGATAGGTATACCTAGATCAAAATAAATTTAACCATGATGTCAGCTAATTTGTTCTATGAATTCAAGGTGAAAGATCAATTTCATACCTAACCTAAAAACCTTTTCTGTCTGGATAGTAATTTTTTTTCTTTTAAATTGTATATAATTTAACGTCATTAAATATTAAAGTATGACGTTTAAAATTCAATGTAGTTCCTCTTGTGACTAATCTGAAATCAAAATTCATTCCATGGTATAAGATCAATATAAATTGCAATTGATGTTCATACGCTTAATAAAAACTTTTAACCAAACAGAAAAATCCCCAGGTTATAAAATTTTTAATTGCCAATCCTATAAATGAACTGATTTATAAATCCATTATTTATTTTATTTAACCCCGTATATATGTAGTTAATGTCGGCAAAAGTCTTGTGTTATTGTTTTTTAAGCTTTAAATGAAAGAGATCTCTCACGTAAATAAATTAAATTAATAGAAACGAGAAATCTCATCTCATCTGTATTCTTTATTTCTTTGTATTCCCTCTGTATATGGTAACCAAAAAAAAAAAAACAACAACTTGCTTATGCAAATATAATTCTAACGAAGCGAATTGAAGCCTCACCTAGAAACTAGATACTTTTATAAAAACTTAAGTACGCTAAATTCGCCGCATTGTGAATGCCATTCAATAGAATGACATAAGAGCAGCTTTTTAACAGTCTAATCACATCGAAGTGAACTGATTCAATCAGGAATTTTATATTGAGCTCCTATATAAACTAGATAATTTATGATTTCATCCATCTTAGTTTTAACAAGTGACAGAAAATAAAATTATAGGTAAATAAATAAAAAAAAAAAAAAAAAAACAATAATGATAATTTAGACGTTGATAGTTTCTCTCTTTAAGCCTTCCATTTTATGGGACCAAAATTATCCAAATGACATTACGTGCACACTGCACAAGTCGTCATACTACTTTTTTAACGAAACGAATAGTGACTGTGGAGAATGAAATATAAAATTGACTCAAGAGTAAAGATGATATAAATACAAATAAAAAACATGGCGCAGATGGAAATATGACAGGAACTTGTATTATTCAGTGAAACCTGTTCTCGGCCATTTCCACAAGTCATTGATAGTGAGTTAAGCGAATTGTGACAATCTAAACAAGGGATTGCGGGTCACCCTATAAACATGCCATGAGTCTTAACAATGTTGTTTACTTTTAGTTAGAAATTATAAAGGAATAACTAGGTATACATATCAATTTTTCGCCATAACTCATAAAGTCAGAAGTGACAGATATAGTTGGTTGGATTTTCATTTGAAGTGACCTTAAGGAACCTCAGAGAGCGGAAAAATTGGAATAAAGCAAAACTTTAAGTTCCTTTTGCTCTATTTCTAATTTTTATAAAATATCAGTCAGAATTTCAAAAGGCGCATATATAATTTATTTAATTTTAGGAATGGATTTTTTGTTCAGTTTTCTCAATGGTAGATGGCGTCGTTCGGACGGTTCGGCGGCATGTGTTTATCAGCAGGAAACCTAATATAAGAGAATTACAAAAGAAATTAAGAGATGCTGGATGAGAAACTGTATCGAATTTCAAAATTCTAAAATGCATTGTGTGTGGTTCCGTTCCATTTTGATCTCATGCCATGCGATCCCAATCGTATAGGTATCTACCTATAGTAACCTACCTATAATGAATAGATGATATATCAAAAGGAAATACTTTGACAATCAATTTATGTCTTTGTTGATGATGCTCGTAAAATATTCCTTCAGTGTTTTTATATTTAATATGTTGTAGGTGTGGTATAGGTAGGTATATAAAATACAGTGAAGTATACGGTATGTGTGTTCATTAATTCATTATGTTTTGATTTTAATGGGAAATTTTATTGGATTATGAATTTTATCACGTAGAAACACGCGCGTTAAAGTTAAATTCCAGTGTCTGAATTTATAGCTTTGTTCATAAATATTATAAATATTTGATTTGAAATTAACACTATTGACGTCATTTTTTTTTATGCGGGTAGCGCATGTGCAACATGTTAAAGAAATATCAAATATAAATTTATAAAACTAATAACCAGGTTTATATAAAGAATAAAATTTGATAGGTATTTAACTTACTTAATTAAGTCCAAGGGGGATCTGGATAAGCCGTGTTTGATGTGATGTGATGTGAGGTCCAATAAAATCCAAAATAAAGCTTATAAATGTGTATGATCTTAAATCCTTGTTAAAGTGTAAATGACTACTGAAGCAAGTCCGTCTTTATTAGTTTATGTCGACAATATAAGAAAATTAAAACAAATGAAGAGACTAGACAATACTTAAAAGACAACTGTGATATTTGAAAAGTACCTAAATCAACTAACATCTTAAAAGAAGAATAAAATCGACCATTGAATATTTTATATTATTTAAATAGTATATTCCTAAAAATCTAAAAATAAAGCAACATATCGTATGTGTCAACTAAAACAATAGCTTTGATGACACATCTCAGATTCAAGACAGCTAATTAACACGAGTTCGTGTTTATAGCATTTTGACATGAAATTTTTGTGTAGATATAAAATTTTCATTTTTTAAGGTTGGCCTTAAAACAGCTGGTTAAAACCAGTTTTACGTGCTTTTTCTAATAAACAACATTTTGTCTACTGTTTTTTGTATGCAAATTTACAATATATACATATCTAATGAATTTATTCAAATTTATAATGATTAAAATTAGTGTTTATAATTTTGCAGAACGCTTACATCTCAACATTTTTTTTTTTGCTAAAAACATGATGAATATATATTACACAGGCCTACAGTTGCCATCTGCCTGGGTTTTCTCGGACATATATACTATTTTTGGCCCATGCCTAGATAGTTTTTTATGATTCTCCGGGATTGTACCTACTCTATTCATCACTTAAAGTACTTGTTTAATTAACGAGTACTCAAATTAAAGAAACGAACAGAACCAATAATGAGGAAATTCAAAACGAAGAGAGTTTTTGAGCTGTCAAACTTCAAAATAATCTTTAGGTACTTCAAATATTAAAATAATATTTACGTCATCGTCAGTTGGATTCTCTTTCGTATTGAATTTTCTTGTATGTATGTACCTATTTTGATTCCCAGAATTATGTACAATATTCTTTATTATTATTATTTAGTATTTTATTAATATTTTTAAAAACTAGGTACCTACGCTCTTTGTGTTCCAAATTTTCTCCGGGAATGTCCAAAACTTTAAATCTCTAAAACTTGTTTTCTCGAAATGTATCTGGCCACCCTGCCCAGACCGAATATTTAAATTTCTTAGACTGGTGATTATGTCGGAAATTTCTTTAGATGCAATTTTATTATAGGTACCTACCTATACATACACATACAAAAGTTCTATCCATGTAAAAAAAAAATCTTCCAGAAAAAATTATGTTGAATAGAGATAACCCATTATCGAAGAAAAAGATTTCCATATAGTTAACAAGCTTAACCTACATTTTTTGTGTCGTCTCTACATACATTTATAAATATTATGGACCGAAATCTTTCTGAAAGACGGCACATCTATTACTTGATGCCGGTCGTTAACATTGCAACACCTTTTCACATCTTTCTCTAAACTCTATTAGGTACCTACAACATAAACCTTTTCTGTTGTCTATTTTAAACAGAAACTCTTTTGTGTGCCTTCCTTTTTATTTTGTATCTCTTTTTCTTGTGTTTTTTTTTTCTACCCACCACCGCAAGATATCATTCGAAAGTTGCTTTAGCCAAAAACTTTAAAACTATACACAGAGTACACATACTTATACGTCTAACTTTAGGTATGGTATAGAAAGATATCAATCAGAGTTTTAGTACATATACAACAGGCTGTGTCTAAGTAAACACCAAAGGGCAATTCACTGGTTTATGGAAATTTTCTAGTGCCACTGCTGTCACTGCACCGTAATGAGAATGAGGAAAAATCAGTAGTGTTCGTTTGGTTCGTTCATCTAACCTGGAGCGGCAAATAGATGGTTTGAAATGCATATACCTACGTCGTCGTCGGTCGTCGCGCCGCCGCAGCCGCACGCCGATCTCTTAAACTCGTTCAACGACAATCTTTTCAATAACCAGGGGAGGTGTGAGGGCTTCAATTGGTATATTGCCATAAAATGCATCCAGATTTTCACCTCTAAATTGAATCAGCTTAAAAATAAAAACAAGCAAAAAAGAAATGCAAGAATTTTTTAAAATAAGGCTTACAAGTTCGATTGATTAAATTCAACCGAGAGAAGAGGTTTTTTGAAACGCATAAAGCGTTTGCGTTCACACATATTTTTATAAACTATGCGCGCAGTGAAGTCATATCTGCTGTATCAAATTCGAGGTTCTAGCTAAACTTTATTTATAACAGCTTCCAATTTGGAACAAAAAATAGAAATTATCACCAACGAACTGCTTTGGAAAAGAAGTGTCAAGAAGTAGGTCAAAGGTAAAAAAACAGTGAAACAACAGCACATAAAATCTTTTACTGTGAACACCTTGTCTCATCTCACCACTGATTCTCAAGTCGTTTCTACCATCGCCTCATTTCTGGCACTACTTAAAGCCCGGCCTTTTAGTTTCGTCGAAGTTGTTTAATTGTGTACCTACAACTAATTACTAAGTAACAACAAGTTCCAAAAATATTTAAACTGTGATTCACAAATTTTAAGACACTAATTTTCTGTTGTTTAGAGTTCAAATATGATAATAGGCCATTATATGCGACATTGAACCTCACTCAATCTTAAACCAAGGCTAAAGAACCAGTTGTGCAAGCATGGTTGAGATGATTTTTGAACTGAATTATTCCGTGATTAAGTAATTTTAACTCATCTATTCGGTTGGATTATCTAAAGTTCAACGATATAGTTGAAGGTTTAAGTATGTAGTAAAAGCCAATTACGATTACACCATATCGGTGAGCTTAAACGAGGCGAGGCCAGTTAAATAAACGTGGTTTAAATATTTGATCCGGTGTTCAACAATGTTTACCCACTAGTCCGAAATCAATCTTCCCAATCTAAACAGGGTCTAAAGCTGGGCCTGTGAACGCTAAAAAATTAAATTCAGCCCTGTTCATAATAGGTACACGAAAAAAAAAAAGATTTAACTGCAAATAAAATAGAAAATAACAAAGAAAATCTAGGTAGGTACATACATATATGTATCTTAGTTAGATACAAAAAAAAGTGTCTCGACTCTTAACTGGAAACTTAACAATTTAAACTTGTCTCAAGAGTTGGAATATCGAACAACCGTAGCTATAACAGCAGCCAACATTAAGCGTTGAGAGTCGCACTAAGTTAAGCGTAACAAATCGCATGCGTAGGAAGAGTGGAAAACTGGGATTCGACGACCGACGATGAAGTCGACGATAAACATTAAATTTTCACAAGGCATAGGTATCTGTAGCTATGTATGTACCTTATATACCCATAAACGAGGTGAAGAAACTTTACGTTTCATTATCTGTAAATGCAAACTCTGCTCAGACTAACATCACAGCGCACATATGCTGCGGCCTGAGACTAATAAAGTTAAGACCTTTGTTTGCTTTTCTTCTTTATTTTTGAGTTCCTTTCATTTTTATTTGCGGGGGCTTTAAGGAGTTTTTGTTAGGTATATTATGTTTATTGTGTGTGCCAAGAAGTGCCTAACAGGAAACGCATTTTTGTTATTCGATAAGATTTATGCTGTCCTTCCTAAAATTATATTGCACGATCGCCATTTTATATTGTGCATGTATTGCATAATTTAACCAAACTTCATCATTGATTGATTGCTACAACTGGCAATATGTAAAATATTATCATTTCCATTTTTTTTTAACTTTGATGAAAATTTCTATGTGGCAGCACTCCGGGGGCATTAAATTCGACAACTGGCATCGTCCCTGAGTTGGAGTCTTTTAAATGCGTTGTGAGACATCGTGCCCCATGTCTCTGGTTAATGGGATCATCACTCATTTTTATACCTACACTCTATTAATTCTAGGGTAAATTATGTTATGTTTTCAACTCATCACAAAAAGAACTAACCGATAAATTTTTAGAGCACTGCATCAAATAAATTACGATATGATCTTTGTGCCAGAATAATCGAATCCAACCTCTCAAACTAAAATTGGACAACTTTTGTTCTTTTTTTCTGTGAGTCTTTCCATCATAAATTCCCAAAGTTTTTCAAAGCCAATTCTGAAAAAAAGGAAAATTAATATACCTACATATATTTAATACGCGATTATTTATTCTCGCAATAATTTACCGAGGAGAGAAAAAAATATTTTTTTTAATAAAAATGAAAATAAAAGTAAGATTAAATCAAGGGATTCGAAAACTCACGCTCAAACGCAGCTAGCTATTGAAATTCGCCGAAAAATAGTAGGTTTCCTCGACTTTTGCTAAAATTACATATTTTTATAACTTATAGGGTAGATTGTCTGATACTAAAAATATGAAATGTACTTTCCAGATTATTTCCTTTGTTTATTTTCCTTTTGAATAAAATAAATTCTTTGGTTTCCAAAATAATATACATATATTTACAAAAAAGAAGTTCCGCTCACGACATATGGCATGGACAGGGTATTTGCAAAAAAAAAACAAAAATACGACAAGTCGGTAACTTGTGTGAGCGTCGTCGTGCATATGCACATGTCGCAATTTTCTGGATTCCTTGCGCCTCTCCTTTGGTTCCACTAACAATTTTTTTCCCAAATTTGATGGATAAAAAAATTATCTGCGTTTAAAAAATTTGCAGAGCTCGGTAAAAATTAAAAAAAAAAAACCTGGACTAACTTCCCTTTCTTTACTTTGCACCTGGTTTTGGCATGACATGATCACTGATCACCATGCGTGGTTTTTTGTTGAACGATGACGACATTCCTTCTACTGGTCATCGCTACTAGGTTATTTTTGAAAAAAAAAAAATATCGTTTAACATTTTGTTTTCTTAAAGACATCAAAAGGAAGTTGACCTCCGAGGATATTTTTTTTTGGAATGATTCTTTGACGTTCATTTTTTGTTTTATTATATTTTTTTTTTTGTTACTTTTAAGTGAAAGGACTTTGTGGTTGTTTCCATGCCGATTAAATTTTATCTTGAAACTTAAAATTTTATTTGGCTTTTAGCTTTAAGCTTTCTTGTTTTCTTTGTTTCAGTTTAGCTGCTTATCGTTTGTTTGTTTTAAAATACTTAACATACATCAAGTGTGACATTTAGATAATAATATCATTTTTGTATAGGTAATAGCTTAAGGTTAGAACGTCAATTGTAAGTAGGTAACTTTACTTACTTAGAGTCGTTTTGAAGATATAATACCTACTTTGATATATGTATTTTTGTTTTTTTTTTTTTTTGTCATACCTACAAAGAAAATAATAACTCATTTAAAATGGTATTTTTTTTTTTCTTTACAGTTGGGTGAAGTTGAGTTATTACGCTGATAGCATAAATCAATAAGTAAGTCTTTTTACCGGATTTTTGAAAACAAATTTATATTTTTATCAAATGATTGCTGGACTTATAGATTCAATGGTTTTTTTTTTTAACAAGCACTTAAATTAACACGAATTTTGAATTTGTTTTCCTCAAATAAATACCACACCATTGAACAATAATGGACAACTAAGAAATTGACAAAGCATTTTAAATAAAAATCGTTCCAATTATTGTGAATTCTTTTTTAAGTTATATCCTCAAATGGACTTTAGGTCTTTATTTGAAGAACAATAATCAAATACAAAAACTAAAAACTAAAGACCATTTGAAGAGTAAACATTTTTTTATAATTTTAGATTTGCCTTAAAAGTTATTCATTAGTTCTTATAGTTTCAGAGGCGTAAAATTTTTAAACAGCCTGATGTTAAGATATTAGAAGTAATGATACTACTTTACAATTTACTTACAAAATATTCTTAGTTTTATATAATTATTTTCAATAAGCTTCAGCTGAACACGCCTAAAAACAGTTCATCCAAACAATTAAACAAACATACCTACCTACCATTTTCACATTTTTAACTGTCAAAGTGACATTGGGTACTTAAAATTTTAATTTAAAACCTACTAAAAAGTTAAACTAGACATTTGTGGTCTTATTTATAAACGTTGTCTAACTTTAGACAACTGTCCAAGTTTGGAAAATGTGTTCAAAAACCTTGTTTATTGTTGTCTTATAGCTGCCTAACTTAGACACAAGAGTAGATTATCTTAACAGTGAATAATGTAATATTTATTTTTATTAAATAAAGCATATTTCCACCAATTTGAAAACATTTAGGCAGTGTTTAAGTAGAAAAAAATTTAATAAATACGACTTTTGGTGATTTCAACTTTAATTAAATGTTAAAAAGATAACACGATGTTAACAGGTTTAAAATGTGGGAAATCCTGTTTTTAACCTAGCATCATACATACATCGTTCTAACTTAATCGTCTAAAGTTTTACGCCAAATTGTCTAGCTGAAAATAGAATTAATACCAGAGTTTCGACAATAAGATAGCCATTGTGAATTAAAATGTACGACTGGGTCGCACGTATTTGGTCTCATGGAAAATCGTCGGTATTTTTGAGAAGTTTAAGCTAGACAATAAGACTTCTCAAATAAGTTCCTTTATAAGCAGGCAATTTTGTAATTTTCTGTTCAATGATAATTCGCTAAAGTAACACGCCTTAAAACGAACTTGTCCCTATTCGTGTGCATTGTTGTAGGCAGATAGTTATATTGTATGACAACGTTCCAAGATCGCAATAAATCAACTTTACAATGTTTCAAATTAAAATGCCAGACGACAACGCCCCCGACTTAATTTTTGCCACAGTTTGTTCCTAATTGCTATAGTGATGATGGTGACAGTGTCATGCATTTCTGTTTTACAACAATGCACATGCACTTGCGCGTTATAGGTAGGTATACGTAAATACTATTTTCACAAACACAATGTAGGTATACATCGGCCATTGTCTTTTGTAAGTAAGTTTTGTTGATTTTATATTTAGTTGATGAACAATGGGAAACCAAGACTCTGTCTGTCATGAAAATGGCAACAACGACATCTATGACCGTTTGTCTGTCTGTCTGATTGTCTTACATATATTGGTAAACCAAGTTACCTGAGGACGAGACCATAAAACAAAATTCCACAAAGCCAGCATATTATTCTATATTGTATATGTAAGAAAGGTATAGGTATATCCATGAAAACGTTCGTTCGTCTTTACGAAAATGTTTAACAGAGTGGTGCTGACAAGTTTTCGAAAATATACAAATAAAAAAGAACTCAAGATACGGTCTTTCTTCTGAAGTCTTTTTTTTTTCTTTTGAATTATTATTTTTATTGTCAATTCAGTGCCAGGCGAAAAAATTGTCACTCATTTACATGGTGTGTGTTTTTGTTCGTTGACTGGCTCGACGAAGACACGATGACAACGTGTAACCTGAAAATGCACCGACTGCGTCTGGGATGAATGATCACATCGATCGGCGCGGTGGTGGTGGCCTGCTAAAATTATGGGAAGAGGGATGTTCGGGGTATCGGACACAGTGTTGTTATTCCAATTTTTTTTTTTACAACCAACCATAGATATAAACAGAAAATCACACAATGGAATATAATAATTGTCTGTCGGGTAGGTGACACATGTATCAACTGTATGATATAGCTTTTACCTACCTGGCGTCTCAAACTCAAGGCGATATAAATTAGCAATAAATACCTATGTATCTACCTACATTTCATATCGTATCTACGATAAAACAAAATGAATTGCAAAACGTTTATTTAACCAAGAAGAATCAGAGAAGAGGGGAGGGCGATAATATGGGTGTTTTTATGACGAAATCTCATCTCGAACATCTCCGTTCCTCATCTCATTTGCATACGGATTGTGGTTAAATTACCAAAACTACCAAGATACTGCTGATATTCTTTATTTTTTTAATAAAATACCTACATAATTTGATGGCAAAATATTTATTTTTGGATAATACTGTCGACTTTCAAATTGAATACAGTTCTTAGAATATGAAAATCCAACAATGATTAAATTGAATTATGAACTTTGCTTCATAAGCTTTTTCGAGGAAATATTATTGTATGTATTTTCACTCAAGAAGATATTTTTTATGCAGATATTTTTTGCTGCGACGTAAATTCCCCAAATTTTTCAAGCCAATTCTAAAAAAAAATATGCTTAAAAATTGTATTCAAAATAAAAACCATAACCATAATCAAAGTCGATTGACCCTTTTCCGAGAAGTACTTAATACATGATAATTTCTAGATAAGCTAAAACTAAGAATCGATTTTTTTCTTAAAAACATTAATACTAATATTTATGTAGGTACGTAGAAATATTCTGTACCAAATTTGAAGCCAATCCATCTATCCATCAGTGTTTTTGAACTAAGCCACAACACAACACCTTTATTTATCAAATTAACTAAATTATTTTTTATTATTCTTTCAATATTGGAAGAAAACCCAAAGTTCTTCATCATGTAATGCAACAAAATTCAATAAAAAGATGAGAAAGTTTTCCAAATAATCCATTGTATCAAATGGAAAACCAACAATAAAGGGGTTTCCCTATATAAATAGGTATACTATACTATTAAGTTATTAGTATTCTTGAACAAGTTTTAATCCTCCTGATTACAACACACATCATAATGCTTCTAAGCTTTCTCTGTTGTTTATATCTTTTGTTGTGGGAAAAAAAGAACAAAAAATGTCATTAACAAGAAAGAAATGGTTAGGAATGCATATAAATATTATGCATGTATTTATTTATGAAATATACTTAATTGGATATGCATTTTTATCAAAGATAATCACCGCATATCGTTGACAACCAACAACACCACAAAGTTTGTTTTTTAATGAATTAATTTAAAAGTTAAATTTAAATCAGAAAAAGAGAAACGCATATTGAGCGAAAATTACATTGAACTTTTTTTTTTGTTATTTTAACTAACCTTTTGGAAGAGTTAAGTGTCGTAATAAATTTTTAAATTCCACCTTCTTTGAACTTGAATGTAAATAAGTTATAATAAGAAAATAAACAAAGTTTAATTATAGTTTGTTTGTATTTTTGAGGTTGAAGATCTGACCTGTTAATTGAATGTTGAATTCAGACAGAAAAAGAATTTCAATAAAATATAAATAGGTATATGTATATGTTCATGAATCGTGAGTATAATGTTATTGCAACACTTTACATCCTGCTATGAATATTGATTGTTGACAGACGTCAAATTAAAAAAAAAAATACATCGGAGCTTATATGCATTTGTAGATAATAAATAAGAAAAATATGTTATTTGCTTTGTTATGGTATTATGCAGTTTTACATAGAAGAAACTGTTTTAAGCCCAGACAAAAAATTGTTTATAAATTTTGTAGCAATAATTATTTTTCGCTGAAATTCGATATTTTTTATAAGAAAAAGGTACGATGTATGTATGTTTTCGATGCCCGCTGACAATATGCACAGGTGAAATGACAATAACTACATAATAGCTATAATCTCCATTATGAACGAGCCTCTGAACGACTTATTGTCCTAATCAACGGAACCTAATATATTCTTTGATTAAAAATAAAAACGACTGGTCTTATTTATAAACGTTCTCTAACTTTAGACAACTGGCCAACTTTGGAAAATGTGTTCAAAAACCTTGGTTATTGTTTGTCTTATAGCTGCCTAACTTAGACACAAGAGTAGATTGTCTTAACGTGAATAATGTGGTATTTTTTATTAAATAAAGCATATTTTCACCAATTTGAAAATAGATAAACTGTTTCTAAGTAGACAAAAATTGAATAAATACGACTGGACGACTCTTATTAAAGTAATTATAGTAGGTTATAAATTCTAACATTAATGTAAAATGTAACAAATTTAAAAAACTGAATTGAAATAAAAACCATTTACAATACAATACTACTTTTTTACACTAAAATCTACCTTCAAACATTTATGTAGAAATACATTATTATAAAATAACAATGGTCTAAGAAATCTTTTTGGATCAACAAACTGTCAAGCATCGATTGAACGTTCAAGCTTTCTTCGATGTCTCATGCACTTTGTCTATGCAGTATTATAGTCCCGCAATTACAATCAACCTATTCAAAGTTGTTATGGGGCATGGGCTCTTACAATCGGCGGCCGCGCGGCGGCGTGGCGATACTAGCTCCTTCACGGCTTTCAGCAACAGACACGCTAATATAGCAAAGAGTAGAATTTAACTCGCTAACAGTATATATATACTTACGTTAAAATAACGCACTTATGCCATTTAGTACCGTTTTTGTTTATCTACATTTTAAATAAATAAATCTCATATTCACTATATTTAGTATTTATTTGATGCTATTGTGAATCATTGCTAGTTCAATTCGAGTCTCGCGATCTTAAGTCACTGTCACTGTCAAACAATAACGAAAGACTACATTGAATATTATTATTAAGTGCGCAATTTGACGCGATCTAATGTATGCATTCTGTGGAGAAGATGGCGCGTTTGTTTGTTGTAAGTACATAATACATAAATGTGAATGAGAGTTAATTTTACTTGATTGTCACGTAAAATTGACTTAACAGGTATATAAGTATGCGAGACATTATTATATGTACATTGGTACTTTGTTTAATGTTTATCAATGGCAGTGCAAGTAGAATAACCCCTCTCACTATTGATTGACTTGACTGATTGATCGATGATGGATGATGCATGACATTATTTTTGACTTCTTTGACGTTATGATACGTTTTTCCATTTCCTGTTGATGCCGTATACAAATTTACAACTACACACACATACATTCATACACATATGTACCTAATATGCTCATATAGGGAAGCCTTCATAATTCATAAACAACTATAATTGTCATTATTTATATCATGAATGTCAGTGATTGGAAAAAAGTAGTTATAAATACTTAATTGCTTTCCAATTCTCATTCAAACGCCCACTTGTTAAATTGCACTCACTGGGACATTTACTCATGATGATTGGTGATTTGGTTAGACAATGCATGCAACTTTTATATCAGTTGGACTGCAGATGCAATATTAAATTATTTGTGTATCTGACGTATACATAATATGCCCACACAACCGTTACGTAGGTAGTAAGCTTTGAATTGTAGAAGATGGTGCGGCGGCGGCGGCGTATTGATTATTTTGAAAGATTTGGCCTGTAAACGCCCCCAGTTCTAAAATTAAATTAAATCTTGAAAAATGATTTGGAGCTATTTTTTTTTTAATTTATGATCATACATACATATGTATATTGCAAATATGCAGTTAAATGAGTAGGTAAGTCATTTGACAGAAGGTGCTAAAAAAACGTACGTTACGCTCGTGATGGTAAGCGACGACGTCAATATTCATACAACTTACACAAGAAATGATTAATACCAATTAGTGGGTAAACATAAAGAAAGCGGCATTGTGTTGTTCAAAAACTTTCATTTAAGTTCTGCTTTTATTTTGTTTAGGAAAAATGAAGAAAACTATTTTGTTTTCAAGATTTCCCTGTTAAGTGGGTTGTATATACATTGTACAATATGTACACTTGTAGAAAACGACGATATGAATTTTATAATAATTATTTTACTTGAATTTTTTTCAACTAATTTAAGAAATTTGACGAACAATTAATAAAAATTCTAGATTCAATTAAGTTTAATCATTTTACAAAATCAAAGATATGTAATTTTTGAGGCAAGTTCGAAAATTTCGATATTTCTAGACTTTCGTCAACACTCTTACGGACTGTTTCGATACCAGGTTTGTTTTTGAACGATCATTTGTGCTTAGCATGTGTAATACTCCATTTTAACTAACCCTAAATTGTTAGCTGCCAAATTGTAGGGTTGCCAGATTTTTACTACACAAATAGGGGCAGATTCAAATCTTGCCGTAATTTTTTTATTTTTTAATAAATTCACAAGTTTTTGATATAACAAATCAATTGATAGATTTCTTCATTAAATTACACCAGATTCTTAACGTGTCATTCACAAATAACATCAAACTCAGATCTCATCTTAAGTTACCTATACCAATGCTTACGAGTAGGTATATACTTTCAACTTCATAAAACATTATTTATTTTATATGTTGGCATCTTACACAATATTCAGTTATAAAAATATAATTCTTATAGTACGTACTGTACAATACCTACATACTCGAAATATCAATTTAACTTTGCAACTATTTATAATGAAAACTGATACGACCTCAATACATCTTGTGTTTACAACAAGACAGTTGATTGAGCAAACTATTATTCTACTTACATCAGCGAAAAAAAAAAAGAAACCGAAAGCCTTTATTAGTCATTAGCAATTATTTAAAAAAAGATTCAAAATAAAAACTATATATTGTGCCTTCATGGCAATTTGATATATTTATTGGGACCATCTCTGATCAAGTTCAAGGGTCTCAAATTAGGTGGAACGATCGGAACGTACGTGCTTTCTATATCGTGTTGTCAAATATAAAGCTTAGATACCATGTGATGCATTTCACGTTCGCTTATGCTACAAAATCATGGATATTCATGAAGCATGAATGGATAAAATATATATTATAAAACATAAACATACATACATGTGTCCAAAATGTATGTTGGCCTACAATTTATGTATCATGCTATTGAAATTATCATATTTTACCTGCTGCCTTGGATAAATCGTTAAGACGTTAACACATACATATGTAAATATCAGTCATCTTAATGTCTTTAAGAATTTTGAAAGATGGATGTGTAGAAATAAAATTTGTTTGATAGCATTGCTATAGATTTTTGGTTGTAATTAGTTACATGTGTAGGTACTTGGGTATTTCAAGTAATATAAATCTTTTTGTTGGATGACTCAAAATTATTATATTGTTCATTATAGAAATTTGTTTGTTAAAAGTATATTATAGTAGGTTTTAGTATTATATGTTTTGTCAATTATTTTCTTTGGAATAAATATTATTTTGTTCTGTTTGTTCAATCAAGTCAGACCTCTTATTATTCTTCGACAAGACGATCTACGAACTCCAATACTTTTTCAGTACGTATGTACTTTTGACTTTTTTTTAATACTTTCTCGTATAAGATATTATTATATTATTGAACCATTAACATTCATCTTCAATGTCTAGCTTTATTAAAACTTTTAATTATCAGAGGAAATTTGTGCGATCCAGTCATGCATTTTATTTTTTGTTTTATCAATAGGTTTAAAACTGGTTTAAATATGTACGTCTTTTTTGTTAATTTCAACGAATCTTAAAGAAGCAGTTATCATTGTCAGAAATTTTGTGGAATATTTAATTTAATTTTTGTTTTATAACAGCAGTACAATAGGGCTCATTAACTACTTATTCTTTTTTCGATGAATGAATTCTAAATATTATTTTTTTTTTATTATTATTTCAGAACAAACATGAGTCGCCAGTTATGGCTGGTAGTACTCGTGGCGATATGTGCCACAACTTTGGGATCGACCACAGAAGAACCTTCACACAATTCCTTGCAAGATGGTGATAATCGCATTGAAATTTCATCTGAAGTTCCCAAGCCCACCAGAAAACTTTCCACACTTAAAATTAAGAAACAAATAAATGCCACAACCACAAACCGTCCGAAACCGGAAAAAGATGGACTTAATAAAAATATTCCGCTTGCATCAGATCCCAGGTATTATTGTTGTTGGATAATATATAATGTACAATGTACAACCTTCATAATTAATATTTAATTAATATTTTTATTTTTGGTTTATTTTATTTTTATTTGTAATATTTTATTTTATTTGTTTTTGTTATTAATGTATTCGCTTCCTACTTCTTCAAAATCCAGGTATAATAAAATGCTATCCGAATCGGTTGATCATCTAAATGATGTTCTATCAAATACAACAGAAAAAGAAGATGACGATTACTACTATGATTATGATGAATACAACAATTACGATGAAAATTCAGAAAATAAAACATCAACATCTAGCATTGCTACAGAAGAAGATATTGTTAAAAAATCAACAACAACAACAACAACAAGTACTGCAGCACCAACTGTTGTTAAAACCGAAAAAATACCGAAATTGAAATTGATTAAAGGCGAAGAAAAGGTCAGTTTACTTGTCGTTTATTTTAAATAAGTAAAAAGTCAGCAATATGTTTGAATATTCATCAAATTGAAAAAATTGCGCACAAAGGGTTCTGTGTTATTTAAAAAAAAATGCAGTTCAAGTTCACCGTTAAAAGTCAGTCTTTTAACTTTATTTAAACATTAATTGAAGTTTCAAAATATCTTTTATGGGCCTTTAGTCTACAAAATTAAAGTTGTTTTAAGTTGTTCTGATACACTGTTAGTTTTTTTAAGGATTTAGGTAAATAATTATGTAGATTTTTAAAAATTGAGGGAAAACTGTTTATGAGCAATGGAGCAATTGGGAGGATGACAAATAATTCTTAAATTTAACAAGCCGACATGACTTTTTGTGTCGAGTGTTTCTTTTGCAAAATTGCATCTTCTGTCTTTAAACAAATTAATATAAAAATATTTGCATCAAAATCGATTTTAAATGCTTAGGAACAGATACAGATCGCTATGTAGGTACTGGAGTTTCTTTTTAAAGTAAGAGCTTCGCTAAAATTTCCCTTAAATATCACTATCTTAAAGATGACTTAAACAATTCAAAAATATTTGCATTAAAACCATTGCTTAATTTGGCTAACAGCAAGTCAAAAGTTTTTGTCACATCAATAAAAAGAACCATGTAAGATTTGATATTTTATAAGCTTAAAGCTGACTGAATATCCATGGAATATAGCATAGCTGAAAACTTTACTGCCCGGAAATCAAACTTTAGTATGACACATTTTTCATTATGACACATTAAACAATCTCATCAGCCATCGCATTTGGGTAATTGTGGGACACAATTTAGTCAGATTCGAAAATGATTTAGATGGCCTTAGGATAGTTCGATTCAAAAGCAATTGAATTAGTGGGTTTTTCTTTTTAATTTCATTGCATTTTATATTTCAGATTACAATGAAACTCAACACCGAACAATCCCTCGATGATGAAGAAAATGATGACGAAGACGAAAACGACAATGGTGAGATGGCTGACGAAGAAGATAAAATGTACGATGACGATGATGATGAAGATGACGATGAAGATGAAGATGATATCAGCGACGAGGATGAACTCAATTTCAATAATGATAATGTCCCATGCCCCAGAGATTGTGTGTGCGCTAGGAACAGTAATAGTTACGTGTTTGCCACTTGCAGCAGGTATGAAGTCTTAATTTTATATACTTAAAAAAAAAAAAAAACTCTTACAATCTTAACTATTTTTAGGCTTGATTTAGACAAGCAAAAGTTCGGTTCAGGCATTACTGATTTGATTGTGACAGATGTTGGTCCCAAGTATCCAATTCTCCTTGGACCAGAATTCTTCGTCAAGATCGGTTTGAAACGTATCTCATCCATCAAGATATCCAACTGCACCATTGAATATATGCACGAGAATGCTTTCCATGGATTGGACGATTTGTATTCAGTTAATTTAACCAACGTTGGACTTACTATCATCAATCCGAACACTTTTGTATATAATAAGAAACTGCGCTTGATGACCATTTCTGGAAATGATCTTAGCGTCATGTCCAATGTACACTATTTGTTGAAGGTTCGTAAAAATTTGCAAAGCTTTTTCTTATCATAATTTAAAAAATTATATTCTTTTATAGTCTGATAGCATTGAAGATTTGGATATTTCCCGAAACAACTTGATGGAATTAAAACCACTTGCATTCAGTCAACTTACGAAAGTTGTGTACATCAATTTGGCCCGGAACGGTTTGAAGGAACTTCCAGAGCGCATTTTCGACACAGTTGAGACTATTGAAGAAATCGATCTTTCATACAATGCATTGAGAGCACTTCCAACCGGTGTCTTTAACCGCACAGCTCTTGGTATTCTCAATTTGAAATACAATGAAATTACTGGTAATCTTAACTTTGGTGCCAGCGAACTACAACAATTGGATTTGAGTTTCTGTTCGATCAAACAAATTCATCACGGAATGTTTGACCAGATGACCCAATTGACAAGTCTCAATCTTAAATCTAATGGAATCAAAAAGATTCAACCAGATTCATTCCTGCAGCTTAAGAATCTTCGTCACATTGATTTGTCTTTTAACCAATTGGATCAAGTGTCGTCGTTGTTATTCTACAAGAACTCCGAACTAGATGATATCCGTTTGAATGACAATGCTTTCCTTAGTCAACTGCCAACTGATGGATTCCAGAGCTTCAACGAATACTTCAATGTTCGTCAATTGGATATCTCGAACTGTGCCATTGGAGCCTTGGGCCACAAAACTTTTGCAACTATGCCAAATTTGGTTACTCTGAAACTTGCATGGAACAACATCAACAATCTTGGAAGGGATACATTTGCTGCTCTCAACAAACTGGGTGTTCTTGATTTGAGCAACAATTTGATCGAAAAATTGGATGATATGATCTTTATGAACAACAACGACTTGACCCAGTTGAATATCGCTGGAAATCCAATAAGAAAACTTCCAACTCGTCTCTTTATGCCATTCGCCAAACTAAGGGACCTCGACGTAAGCGAATGTGAACTGCAATATTTGCTCAATGACAACACCAACGGAATGAGTCATCAATATAAATTCTTTGAAACTCTTCGATCCTTCAACGCTTCGGGTAATAAAATCAAGAAGATATCAACTGAGGACATCAAGCCTTTTAAGCAATTGCGTACCTTGGACATTGGTAATAATCCGCTCAAATGCAATGAAGAGCTCAAGGGAATGATTGTATATGCAACAATGAAGAATATACTTCCTTCTAAGGTCCCTACAATGGCCAACCTCGATACTACTACTTTCACTGAAAATTCCCGACCAGTACCAGGCTGGGATGAGCTTGCACACCAAGTCTGCAAACACAATACCGATGCTTTCAAGCCAAAAGAACAAACAATGGAAGAAATCAAGAAGGATATTCTCAAGGGTGATGATATTAATATGCAAAAATTATTCTACAGGCAAGATCAAAGAGAAGAACAACAGTTGATCGAGAACGAGAAGAAGGCCGAAGAGGAGGAGAGGAAATTAAAGGAAATCATTAAAATGGAACAAGAGAAGAAATTGGAAGATGAAAAGAAATTGGAAGAAGATGTTGCTGAAGATACAAGTATGGACGAAGAAACAGAAGATGATAACGATGAAGAAGACACTTACGATAGTGATGAGGAAGACAAAGAAGATGAAACTGATGCAACTAAGCCAGCTATTCATGATATTGGATTCGATGCTAAGGAAGTTGATCTTTCTAGGGAGACCAAGGATAAATTCTTGTTGAGTAAGTTGCTAGTTGTATTTTGTATACCCTATTTATTGTTCGATCTGAAAATGAACAGATTGTGTACTTAAGGACATATTTTTACGATCAGTTTTAGCGTATAAACCAATTTATTCATTTTAACTTATTTCATTGGTAATTTACTCCCTAGTTCAAATATTTATAGGTATTGATCATCATTTTATTTTGAAATCGTTAATAAAGCAATCAAAATATGTACTTGAAGTCACTTCCTTGAATTCTTAGAATGTTCTTTAAATCTTTGCTTTCTTGAATAGAAGCGTTACAACTGACCGAAAAATAAAATCTCTAGTAACGGGATCTCGCATTTTCTTTATTAATCTCATGATAATTTAAAAATATTTTATTTACATACAAGTTTATTAATTTAGAGATTTAAGTTAAATTTTTTTTTATTGCGAGATTTTGTAATAGCAGGATTTTTCGATTTCGATTTAGAAATGCGGACAATCGTACCATATTAAGTGTATTGAAATTATTAAAACAATTTGACTGATTTAAGTTGTGTTAAATATGGTTTGACTTTTAACAGCTTGAAGTCTTTTTGAAGCTTGAACAATTTGTTTACTGCTTAAAGTCTTCTTTACTGCGTTGACTTTTTATTCAAGCTCAATCAATATCAATATCAATAAGCTTTCTTTCGTATGATCAAAAAAATCCATAATGTTTTTTTTTTTTAACATTTCTCTTTATTTTTCAGACAAACTTCTTCTTGATGGAGACAATGATGATGATGATGAAGACGATGATTCGGAAGAAATAATCATCGAACGTGGTCGTATCTACTACAATGGCTACACATATTTCATTCCAGCTCTTCTCACAGTGACCTGTGCGGTAGTCTTATTATTAGCTATCGGCAAATTCATCTCACTAATGATGAGGAAACGCGGTGAACGTTACCGTTTGGCTTTACTTGCATCAAAGAATTCCATTGTTTATCAGAAACTTTCAGAGGATATAATTAAATCAAATCCATGCAAACAACCGAAAGTGCATAAATATTCACCAATTAATCAAGTCTAAGGCTTTTCTTTTAAAATGGATGAAGATGTTCTAAGCGCAACAAGAAATCAATTTTCAAAAAGTTTACTTATTTTTTTTTTGTCATTTAGTTTAAACGTTGTATGATAAAGTGTTTTTTCTTGTATTTAATAATATTTTTTAAGATTTTTTTTTTCAAAATTATTAATGGCAGTTTAAAGTTTTTGAAAATAAAAACATAAAATATGAACTAAAAAAAACAACTAAAGTTATATTTATTTGTCCAAAATTCTTTGTACTTAATTTTACTAACGAAAAAACTGAATTATTTCCCAAACTAATAAAACATTCCCAAAAAGAAAAAAAAACAATTTGCAAAAAGTATCCGATAATTATTTTAATCAACTAACACATCGTATGTTGAAAATTATAATTTTTAATTAGTTTTAAGTTAAACATAAACTCTATATATTTTTTATATAAAATAAGTGAAGATTATTATGATTGATGGCCGTAAGGGAAAAAAATCCTTTAAAACATTTTTTGGGCGGTTAGTAATTTAAAGTTTCGTTTTTTTTTTTACACAATTTGTTTGTTCTATTCAAGTTAGTTAAGTGCCATGGCCCTTAAGTATAGTGTAATCAGTAAAAAAAATAAAATAAAAACCTATTTATAAATATTTGTTATTTTCTTTTTTTGGAGATATGTAAGAGTCAAAACTAAATTGAAGAGTGTGTAACTATAGACAGGGCCAAAAGTAACATGATATAGAATGAAACCACGCATATTTCAAAAAAAATAATAAATTAGAATTTGTATTTACCATGTTTAAAGGTATGTTTTCAAAAATTGTTTTATAATTATTATTTTAATTTTTATTGAAATAAAAAAAAATACAAACATTTGGCTTCCAATATATATACTTGAAGATGTTTTTATTTCGAGTTAACACACGTGACAATAGCATTGCATGCATATTTGCATGGTATTGGAAGTAGGTATTGCAAGCAGATTCTAAAAATGCATTTTATCGTTATAGTACAGTAGGAATTGAAAACCAAAAAAGGTGCTGGGTGCGACCCACACTGGTAACTTCCTATTGGTGACCGTGGCAACTAGACACCCAATGTTATTTTGTTATAAGGAAATTCTTAATTCAAAATCTTAAAAGACCTTATCTTGTATTTTTGGCAGATGTTTTTGCTTAAAAAAAAAAAAAAAAACTATTAATTTAATTTTTTTACAAACCCCACCAATTCATAGTTACAATATTGTGTGTAGAGTAAAATTATTCCGGAGCCGATAGCTTTGTTTGTTTTCGAGATATTCGAGTCGAAAAACATTTTTTTAGTGGTTTTAGTTTGAAAATTTGTTGATTTAAAAAAAACTGTCGACTGAATAATTCTACAAACCTTATCGGTTATTGAATACGACGTCTATGTATAGAATAAAATTGGCCGGGCTTCTAAGCTAGTGTTTGTTTCAAAATATTCGAGGCGAAAAACGGTTTTCAACGATTTTTAGTATTTGCTTGTAGTTTTTTTGCTTAAAAAAAAAAGTCAATTGAATTTTTTTTAATTTATATCAGTAACCAAATATGGCATCGTGAATAAAACTATATCGAAGTTAATATACTTGTTTGTTCTCAAAACATTACAACCGAAACACATACACACATATACAAACATCTCTCTAAAAATGATGGATTCGGATTCCTGGGACCTCGAAACGTCGAGAAATGTCAAAATTTTAAATTCGACAAATCGGACCAATTACAATAACTTCCAATTGGAAGTTAACAATCCCAAAGGTATGAACACATTTCTGAACTCTTTATTGAACAATAACAATTTGCAATTTTTCGTTCGAATGTAAGTCGTCTCATGGTATGTTGGTAAAATATATTGATAAATAATTATCAGTCGGCTTTTAAATAAAAATCTTGCCAATTTAAATCCAAACCTCTAAGAAAAACACCCTTTATATGAGAATTGATATGAACTTGAGAATGAGAATACTAAATAATTTCGTTTTTCACTTTAGAACAGACTTGATCTTTTTGGGAAAAGATTTTACCGTTTTCCATTTTCGTATGTTTTATTCAAAAAATTAAAAGAGCGAACTCAATACGAAAGATGCCATCTTTCTAGTTTGGGAGTTTCCTGAAAGGTCAGATGAATTGGAACAGAATTATCCAATTTTTCTGATGTTTTTACTTCGCTTGGCATCGAATACTTTAAGAGTGGAGCGTCGATCTACAAACTGACAACACCCTTCGACATGTAATTCACAGAAAAAATAATAATTGAGCTTGGTAAAAGTCGAATCGGATTCGATCCGCCCAACCCGAAGCAATTCGGAGCACGTTCATAACAAATATTTATGACATATCGATTTCGTGCTTAAAATGTGTGGTGCTTTTTGTTAATAATGGGTGATTTTTTAAGAGGTTTAGAACTTTAAAAAAAAAAAAAAAACAAAAAATTCGAAAAAATAAATGAAATATTTATTTGAATCGATAGTTTGAACCTTGCAATTTAATGTTTAAAGATAATTTCATGCAAATGTTGACCGCGGCTGCGTCTCAGGTAGCCCATCCGCTGAGTCCAATTTTGGCATACTCTTTCACACATATCGGCCGGTATCTCACGAATGAATGCATGGATGTTGGCTTCCAGTGCGTCAATCGAAGCGGGCTTGTCCCTATAGACATTAGCCTTGACATACCCCCACAAAAAATAATCTAATGGTGTCAAATCGCACGATCTAGGCGGCCAATTGACCGGCCCGAAACGTGAAATTAACTGTTCACCAAACTCGCCTCGCAATTGCGCCATTGTTTCGCGTGCTGTGTGGCATGTGGCACCGTCTTGTTGAAACCACATATCATGCAAGTCAAGAACTTCCATTTCGGGCAAAAAAAAGTTTGTTATCATCGCTCGGTAGCGTTCACCATTGACAGTAACGCTGCGATTCGCATCATCTTTGAAGAAATATGGCCCAATAATGCCGCCGGCCCATAAACCGCACCAAACAGTGGCTTTTTCGGGATGCATTGGTAGCTGTTGCAATGCTTCTGGCTGATCTTCACTCCAAATGCGGCAATTTTGCTTATTTACGTACCCATTCAACCAAAAATGAGCCTCAGCGCTGAACACAATTTTTCGATAAAAAAGCGGATCCTCGGCCAGCTTTCCAAGAGCCCATTCACCAAAAATTCGGCGTTGTGGTAGGTCGGCTGGCTTTAGTTCTTGCACCAGCTGTATCTTAAAAGGCTTTACGCCCAAATCCTTCCGCAAAATTTTCCACGGAGTGCTGTAACAAAGGCCTAACTGCTGGGAACGGCGCCGAATCGACATTTCGCGGTCTTCTGTCACACTAGCTGATACGGCCGCAATATTTTCTTCACTACGCACAGTACGTAAACGTGTTGGTGGTTTAATGTCCAACAAAGTAAATTTGGTGCGAAATTTGGTCACAATCTTCCGAATAGACTGCTCAGAAGGTCGAGAATGCCGACCATAAAATGGAAGCAGCGCGCGATGAACATTTCGAACCGAGCACGAATTTTGATAGTAAAATTCAATAATTTGCAAGCGTTGTTCATTTGTAAGACGATCCATGGTTAAATTGCAAACCAAACTGAAGCTGTTTGACAGTGACACAAGGTACTAAACACACGTCAGCTGTCAAAACCAGTGTTGCCAAAACCAAACCAGCTAAAAAATCACCCGTTATAAGCACTTATTTTGTTCGTAACAAGTATTTAAGAAATTAAAAATCAAGAACAGTTTTGCATCATTTCACAGATAATTTCAATATTTGTCTCACAACATTTTCCGTAAAATATTTATTTATACATCACAATAATTACATAATGTAGTTGCCATTTTATCTTCCTTGTATTGAGTTATTAATTATTTGAAAATTATTTCTATGAAAAATCTTTTGTAAAAACATAAAAAATTGGCGAAAAATTCACAAACATTGATTTTACTACCAATTATAACATTTTTCTATGTTGTGCTAAAAGTACGATATTCGCTTAGCTGATTAAATATCTATTGTTTTTATTTTTGCTCGCAGCCAGTTATCGTTTACGAAAACGTCACCTACCTACGTAGAAAATTCTTTTGCAAAATTCTTTGGTTAAAGTCGAAACTGCTTATGCTTGTGTTCGTTAATGCAGTTTTCTCAAGACAAATGTTCGAAAACTAAACTGTAGTAAAAAAGTGCAGTAAGAAAATCGTAATGACAATTTTGTTTAAATACGTAAACAAACACGATTACGAATCAAATAAATTATCGATAGTGTAACTTTTGCGTTATAACATAATGGTCAAATCAATTTGTCGTTTTAACCACTCGCCAAGAGCGTATCATTCCAAATAACAGCTCACCCAAACTAAAGTTAAAGTGTATTAATCTAACCTTCAAGAGATAATTTTCAAATCGCTTCGGATATTACATAAGTTTAATTAAAATCCTTGGAGTCGTTTTCGAGAAAGTTAAAAAAAAAAAAAAAACGTTGTTTTAAATTCGAATTTTTCTAAAAAATTAAGTAAAAATGCTCTCAAAAATTTTTAATAAAAAATCATCCGCACAAATCGATGAAAGATTATGACTAAACCATTTTGTTAAACATTGACGTAATGTTGAATTTGAATAAAACCTAGTATTTTTGTGAATCTACAAAAAAAAAATAATTTGGCTTATACAGAGTTTGTATGACATCTTGTTGACAATTTAAACGCGCACCTATCATTTTATGGACACGACACTTTTTTTACAACACAACAAATTCTGGAAAATCAAGGCCAAGAAAAAGAATATACCTTTAATATTTTTGGTTAAAATTCTTTTATTTTTAAAATTTTTATTTATTTAACTGAATTAATTTATTAAAATATAAAGATAAAAAGTATTTACAAAATCGTTTTAAAAGTATTTACAAAAAAAAAAAAATAAAACTTAACATAGACCTTAAAAAATAAAATCAAGATAAAATGAAAATTTTAATGCGAGATACAAGAACGATAGTATTTATAGAACCACTCGCTCGCAACAAAACATTTAATTTACAGACAAAATAATTAAAATATAAATTTAATTGACTTCTGCTACTTGTCCCTTTCTTCTACACAAGTTAAATGCATTTTGTTGGTAAAAAGCGTTTGTAGTTCTTCGTCCTGTTCCTTAAATTTTAATGTCTGAGCCATGTCCTCCCAGATTTCGTTAAACTCTGGATCATAAGTGGTATGGGAACCTGTTTCGCTAACATCTGAATCGCACATCTTACCAAACAAAAATCTAGAAAGAGAACCAAGTTGTTTTTGTTTTGAAGAGAACTCTTCTGGAACAGCTGATAATGTGACATTTCAATTCAAAATAGATTACTGCATTTTACTGATTGTTTTGCTGCTAAAACATTTACACACTTTCTAAAGATACTCAGTCAATTTCCAGACAGAAAACTAACAACACAGAAAAATGCAAACACGCAAGAACGTACTTAATTTAATGTCAACCATTGTTGGCAATTCGTAAGTTAAATATTGTTCTCCAATCAAACTTCCAAAAGTTATCCATTAATCTTAAATTTAGCTGCAAATGTCCAGCACATTCACAGCATTTTGGATCAACTGTTCTCCCAAGAAAAATGGAATACGCATTTGAGGTTTGTTGATCTGCATTGAACTTTAGACTTTCAGTAGATAATATTAATAAATTGACTTTATTTAGATGTCTTCTTCCACAGTGCGCTTTGGACCTGGAGTCACTTATGAATTGGGGGCAGATTTAAAGAACCTGGGATCTAAAAATATTTGCATTGTCACAGATCCTAATGTGATCAAATTACAAAGCGTTAAGAGTGCTTTTGACTCCCTAACAGCAAATGGACTAAATTTTGAGGTTTACGATCAGACAAGAGTTGAGCCAACCGATGCAAGTTTTTGGGATGCGGCTACATTTGCCAAGAGTCGTAATTTTGATGCTTTTGTTGCGATCGGGGGAGGTTCCGCAATTGATACTTGTAAAGCAGCAAATTTATTTGCCAATGATCCTGATGCAGAGTTTCTGGATTATGTTAACAAGCCCATTGGAAAAGGGAAAGAGGTTTGGCAAAAAAAATATATTTTTACAATTATATTGTTTGTGAAAATTTGTATTATTTTTTTTTTTTTTTAAGATTTCAATAAAACTGAAACCTATGATTGCAGTGCCTACAACAGCTGGAACTGGATCAGAAACTACGGGAGTTGCAATTTTCGATTATAAGAAACTCCACGCAAAGACGGGAATCTCAAGCAAACTTCTTAAACCACAATTAGGTAGGTTTTGTTTCATTATACAAATGAGGTATGTATGTATATTTTGTATTTTTTTGTCATCATGCTTACTCTCCATTCTTATTCCAAAATTAAATGTCATATTTTTGAATTGGCATAACGCTGCGGCATTCTTTCAAAGATGAATTTGAAAAAACTTTTTGAATTTGGCTTGAATTAAAAAAAAAGGAATATAAACTCATAGATTTTGTGCTTTTTATATGAAATTACTCAATATGGTTGTAAAAATCTCTATGTGCATTGAAAAGCATCAAATTTTGATGTTTGAATTAAATTATGTACCATGCAAGGACTTACAGCTTGATTTTTCTTAATTCGCATGGCTGTTTGATTGGTAATCCCAAAGAACAATTCAATACAAAAATCTTTGTCGAGATTCAAACGCCAATTATTATTAAAATCAAAAAAGCCAATAATATTATGTTTAGGTACGTCCTAATCGTAAAATCATACAAATCGACTGCTTGGTTCTTTTGGTCGATATGATTGCATTCTTCGCCTCTTCGATAGAATCTTCGAGGTTTCCGGAATGTTGATAGCAACTTGCTTCTTGTAAGCAAGAAGGCAAATCGGATATTGGTTGTGTGAATTTTTGATAAACACAATTTTCACAAGACATATTTATGTGTGGTGGTTTTTGATTTTATGTTATTAGGGGACTTTTAACCTTATTCTTAAAAATATAATTAAGCCATTCAGACCAAGTGTAAATGATATGGTATTTCTCATTAGTTGTTTTGCTTTACATTCAATAGAGAATGCATTTAATACTCAAGCTCAGTTATTGTTGTATTATATTTTAATTAGTTTTCTAAGACTATAGAGATGTCATTAGACCGAAAGCCATCATTCGTTGTACTGAGCGATTTTATTGCCAATTTTGCATTGAAAATCTCTACGAAAGCTACGACCGTCCTAACAACCGTCTCAACGTGTATGGCTTCTTTATGAAATCAAAAAACTTCGAAACGTCTATAAATCAGTTATCTACTCGAATAATCGAGTGCTTGAAAAAATGGTGCTTGTATATAAATTCCGGTCTTATTGTGCCAAGAATTTTTACTACAGATTTCTGGATTCGGGAAAGACTTCAATAATAATTTATAATACTTTCAGAATAATGTTATCACAAAGTTACTAGTTATTTATTTATCAAAATAAACTTATATTACTACATGTTTACAATATTTTAAGATCAACTTAATAAAACTTTATTTAAGGTCTAATCGATCCACTTCACACGCTTTCGATGCCAGAAAGAGTGACTGCCTATTCAGGATTCGATGTATTTTGTCATGCACTGGAGAGCTTTACCGCAATCGAATACACCGAAAGGGGTCCGGCACCCGACAGTCCTAATTTGCGTCCCCCATATCAAGGGCGAAACCCTATTTCCGATGTCTGGGCTAGATTTGCATTGAAGGTAATAAGAGAACACTTTTTGAATGCCGTCTATCAACCAGATAATATTAAAGCTCGATCTGAGATGCATTTGGCATCGACAATGGCAGGTGTTGGTTTCGGAAATGCTGGAGTTCACCTTTGCCATGGACTTTCATATCCCATTTCTGGAAATGTTCGAAAATTCTTACCAAACGACTATGACACAGATCATCCAATTATTCCTCATGGATTATCGGTTGTAATCAGTGCTCCAGCTGTTTTCGAATTTACTGCCCCAGCATGCCCTGAAAGACATTTAGAAGCTGCTCAAATTCTGGGAAGAGATGTTTCAAATGCAAAGCTAGCTGATGCTGGAAAAATACTCGCTGATGTGATGCGAGAGTACATGCAAAATGCCAAAATTGAAAATGGTTTAAATGGACTGGGATTTAACAATGAAGACATCGGTGCGTTGGTTGAGGGAACGTTGCCACAAGAACGAATAACAAAATTAGCTCCGAGAGAACAAAGCCAAGAGGATTTGGCAAAACTATTTGAAAATTCAATGCAAATATATTAAACAAAAAAAAACTTACCTTTTTTACAAAATAAAAATTACAATGTACAACACAGAATTTTTTTAAGAACAATTAATTAATACAAACGAAAAAGAAACAAAGAAATAACGGTAAAAGGTACTATTTGTATTTTGAGTTTTGACATAAAATTTAAAAATCAGGGATGAATTAAGATTATATTCACAATAAGTATCTTAAGGTTGTTCTCTCATTGGGTACTATGTTTTCGCACTCCACATACGCCGTATTTTTCTGAAAATGACAAAGTACCCATAAGGTTAATTAATTTAAATCCATATTTCCCTCCTTAACATCCACACTTTAATAAATTCTTTAAAAAAATCAAATGTCGATTAATCCAATTGGAGGTCTGTTTAACTCCCATATTATTTACTCGTTTCATCCAGATTGAAAGTTAAATCCAGATGTGAATTATATAAATTCGATGGAAATACATCCGGATTTAAATTTTAATCTGGATGTGGAGTGAATAATATGGTGGTAAGTAAATCTAGATGAAAACTCAATATAATATTATTTACTTCTAGTTTTCTTTATAAATTTCATTCGCTGTATTAAATAAAATATAAATAAATAAATAAGTAAAGAAAAAAAAGTTGAAAATTAAAAATAAATCACAAAAATGGATTTTATTCACGAAATGATAATATAAATTATTGTTTTACTATACTTAGGGCCAATTTGTCCACAGCTGATCATCTTTAATCAAGGATTATTGCAATTGGTAAATCATCGAATGTGCATGTTATTAACCAACATTTTTATCAAGGAATCCAAAATTTGAGTTGTTCATTATGGAAATCGCTAATCAGCTGATTTCGATAGATGATTAATTAGAACCTGTTAAAGTCATGGTGCAGATTTAAACCCACTTCGAACAAACTGGATTTCAGACAGCCATTGGATTTAATGAATACTATCTCCCAAAAATTAATCTATGTCTAAATTATTATTCACTGCAAAAATAAAAATAATATGGACATAGATTTGAATTTTGGGAACTAATAAATCCGGATTTAATGGATAGGTTTAATAATCACTTTAATTCAATTTAAATCTAGAGTGAATAATATGGTGATAAGCCTGTACCGTCTGTCTCAGTAAAATGACCATGTAGCCAGGCACAAAGAAAACTAGATTATGATATTTTCTATAGTGATATTCTACCCAATTACAAAATGAATGAACGATCTGCAGAAGGAATCGGACTCAACTCTGGTATTTCGGTTATACTAAAAATGTCAAAATGTAATCTGATTCCCTCCGCAGTTCATTAATCGGATCTGTAATCGAGGTAATTAAAAAAAATAATTACTATTGACTATTGTGAACAGTTCGTAATCTCTTAAACGATTAAGCTCCCTCTATTGGCAGATGACAAATTGTAAGTTGAAATGTCAACTCAACATCAAAACTCCACAGTCGGTGGAAAAGTTTGTATACAACACGTGTACTGCAAAAAGTATTCATTTTTGTTCTAAATCTAAAGAATACACAAGTTTCTTTAAGTCTTTTTTATAAATAAAAAAATAAGTATAAAAAATGGTATTTTTCACATGTAATCATTGTGGTGAATCCTTGAAGAAAGCGGCAGTAGAGAAACACTACAATTTCAAGTGTCGCGGAGCGCCTAAGAACGTCTCTTGCATGGATTGTATGAAGGATTATTATGGCGAGGATTATGTGGCACACAATAAATGCATAACTGAAGCTGAAAAGTATTCAGGAAAAGACTATGTGGCTAAAGATAACAAGAATTCTGGACAAAAGAAACAAGAAAGCTGGATGGATATTATTCGATCAATTCTCGAAACCAAAGAATACAATTTGAGCGCAACAACAAGGGGGGCCTTCCAAAAAATCCAAAGTGTAGATAACGTTCCACGTAAGAAGGCCAAATTTATCAACTTCGCATCAAATTGTATGAGAATGCGCAAGGATCAAGTCGAGGAAGTCTGGTGTGTTCTTGAAAAAGAGCTAGAGAAAATGAAAGCCGAAAAGGAAGCAAGAGCTGCTGCAGCGGCTGCAGCTCGAACAAAAGAAGAACCCATTAAAACTGTGATTCCCGAAGTTCATATAGAAAATGCAACTGAAGAGCCTGTAGAAGCTAAAGAGAAGTCAATTGGGGACGTGGTGGAAACGATGCGTGTGAAAAAATCTAAATCTAAAAAACGCAAAGTGGACAAAGAAATTCAAAATACCATTGAACAGGACGAGGAAATGGAAATACAACAAATGGTAAAGCATAAAGTGGAAAAGGATCAAGTGAGTGCCACAGTTGAACCCAGCAAGAAAAAGAGCAAAAAGAGTTCTCCAACCGATTTAGTTGCAAAACAAGAAGAAGCTAACTTGGAGCAGGAGCCTACTATCAGCACAACCACTCCAGACGAATTTCAATGGTCATTAGTGATAGTTCACACAATTAAGAAGTATGGAAACTCCATAAAGCTGGAAAAGTTAAAGAGGAAAGTCGAAAAGATGTATCTCAGCCGGCGGGAGTGGACGGCATTCACGGAGAAGCAGCAGATGAAGTTCGATAAGAAGTTTGCAAAGTATGTAAAAAAATGCAATCTGAAAATCGAAAATAATGTTGTTACTGTGGATTAGGGTGAAACTCTTAGCTTTTAAGGTGAAATATATGTTTAAAAACAGTATTTTGTGTTTTTCTTTTTTGGTCCAACGTCACGTTGTTGGAGGTCGAGGGATCCCAAATAAAAATTGATTACACAGTTCACACAATTCTGGGAGTGTGATAGTTCTAGTTTTTTATTTTGTCAACCCAACCACGTGCTGCCTTTCGATTTCTTTTAAATAAGAGCCAAAGAATACACAAATCCTTTTGAGAAATCACCAGGGCTTATCCAAAATTTCGTTTCCTAAATGCTTTGAGATTTGTAGGATGGGTGATAGGTATCATTTTTACTTAACGGATATTATCACAATTTCGGACATCATCTGCTTCTTTACTAAAAGTAAGTATTAAAATGCTACTGATTTGAAACGGGTGGAGACTCATTACACCCTTTATATGTCTAGAAGTTGATACACAGCAATAAGGATTTTATTACTCTCGGACTAGCAATTTTATTTCTATACTAGACTTTTTTTTAATGAAGTAAAATAATTGTCGCTAACACAATTTTTCAAAATTCTTAATAATAAGTTCAAATTTATTTGAAAAATTCTTTAAAATATACAAAAAAATTATTCAGGGTCTTTCTCAATAATTTTCTCCTTGGTTTTTTTTTCTTCAACAGATTTTTCTTCGTTGTCATTTTTTAATTCATCAGCCGCTGTTACTTCGACTATTTTCGAAGATATTTCTTCACTACCCCTTCGTTTGCCATCGCGTGCCCTTCCAGAACGTCTTTCGGAATATCGACTTACTTTACGCACGGTATTTGAACGTTCTTCTTTTTTCAAACTCTCCGTATCTGAAGTGGGATTACTTTTTGTATCTAAAATCGGCTGTCCATCTTCAGCCGAACGAAGTCTAGACTTTCCAGGCTGATAAATCATAATAGATGGACGGTCCTGAAATGGAAAACAAATTTGATTACAAATTAAATTAACTATTTAACTTTACTAGCATGGCCAATATTACTTTGTTGCGAATGCGCCGCTCCTTACGATCTTCACTTTTTGCCTCGTTTGGGTAACCTCCGCTGGAACTGGAATTACGATGTGAACGATCTGTCCTCTCAGACTTAGGCTCAGCTGGTTCTTCTTCTTTTTCTTGGGAAATAGTTTTCTGAACTACCTTGTCCTGCAAGGATATCTTTTCGAGCTTTTCTTTTACTTCTTCCATATCCACTGGAGCATTAGATTCCTTTGGATTCAACTTTACCTCCCCTTTAGCTGCTGCAGCTTCCTGTTTATGTTTCGGAACGAACTCCTTGACATTCGAGACGTTCTTCATGAAGTTCATCATGGCATTGTTTTCCTTCACTTGAGTTTTATCTTCCCTAACTGGTTTTAAAGCTGAACTAGATGAATTCGCAGATTCATTAGGAGCAGCTGATGCTGATGTTTGTTGGGAGTTCTTATTGCGGTTTCTTTCCCTTCTCTCGCTGTATTTCTTGACTTCCTTGCGTTTATTAGAATCCCCTTCTGGGGGCTTGGCAATCGTAATAGGAGCGGTCTTTTCCGGTTCCTTTGCAGGTTGCTGGGTGGTGGTCTTGCCTGCCTTTTGTTCATTTTCAGCAGCTGCACGCTCCTTTTCCTTCTCTCGACGTCGCTGTTCGTGTTCCTCACGACGACGTTGATCTCTCTCAGCGCGACGCTTGGCTCGCGAATTCTTTTTCTCTTCGGGATGATCTGCCGTCATTCCTTCAGTTTTCGGCTTGGTCTCCTTAGTCGAAGAACCTTCCTCTTTGATGGCAACTGGGATGCCCTTCGAAACTCGGTTCCTTCGTTTCTGTTTTTCTTCTTCACGTTTGCGTCGATTGTCTTCAGTTCGTTTCTTTTGTTCCTCACGCCGTTCCATTTTCTTGTTCATTAGGAATTGTAGCAATGGGGTTGAAGTGACTTTCTTATCATCTTTTGGCTGAAGGGAGAACTCTAACTTACACTCACTCTTGCAAGCTTCCCGGTCTTCTTCGAGCTTTTGGAGGAAATTTATGTAGTGTTGCTCACTTTCTATCGTACCAACTTTAGGATCCGTTTTACGAGCTTTATTCTTAGGCAATCCTTGGAACGGAGCAAACTCTACTATGGCTGGGTACTCTTCACCTTTGGTATCAACAAAAACATAGCCGTCGAAGCGATCACGGAATAAGAAAACATCTTCATGGTTCCGAAATGTTATGTATGCCCGGCAAGTTGCATCGAATCCCAGAGACCAATCAGCGGCGGCATAGTAGTAGTTATCATGCTCTGGTAGGGGATCTATTTGTTTGAGGAACTCCTCTTCGGTCATTGTTGGTGGAAGACGACGAATAATGACCTAGAAAAAAAAAAGAAACGAATTTGAGGTTTTGAAAAATCAAAGCTTTTCACTGCTTATTTTGATTTACCTTTGTTAGGGGCTTGGGTTTATCTTTCTTTGGATGGCGATCTCGAGGTCCTCGCGTTTTAACGGGATCAGCTATTTTAGCTGGTGGTGTATCTTCTTTCGTCATTTTTGTTGGTAGTGAAAGTTTAGCCTGATTTTATTTTTTATGTTTTGTTTTATCTTTTTCTATTTATTTAATAAAAATTCGGAGACGTGTTTTGCATTTTTCAAGATTTCAATCAAATACAAACGTCACTTTCTCTAGGTTTGTTAGATTTCGATAAATCGATGTTTTCCATATTGCAATTGCAACAGCAACAGTGGGCCAAAGAAAATGTTAGAATTCAAAACTTATAAACAAAAATATTAAATTTGTTTTTTGTTGTTTTTCACCAAATTTTTTTCTCAGACAAATTCTTTTTTTATTTTTCGAATCAAAAAACAAACAAACATATAAAGTGGACACAGAACAGCTTCACGGGTTTTGACTCAGAATTTGTTCTTCATTAATTGGACTCAGCTCAGCAGGAGGAGAAACCCGGACAAGATTTTTCCGCAAGAAGTTCCACCTTTATTTTTTAGAGTTAATTAATTTAAAAGTCATCGTGGATAAGCTGACCAGGAGAGGGAAACGATTGTTGATAAAAATAAAGATTAAACAAAAGATTTTCTTGGAAAAAAAAAAATATGTACCTAATATTTTTTTGGGAAAATTCAACCAAAAATTACGGCGAATCGCAAATTTCAATGGGATCGTATAGAAGAATATTGAACTGTTTATTTTATTTAGGTATACCTAAAACCATCGAGTTGTTTTTTTTTTTAAATGGCTATTGTGAATCATACAATTTTAAGACAGAAAAGTTAGCTTAAAAAATTAAAAAACACAAACAGATCTTCAACTGTCATGCAATTTATATTTTTGTCTAATTTATTATTTTATTTTCCTTATTAAATACAAAACAAAAACAAATTGCATATTTATTCGGAAATTGGTTTCATTGCTCCGGATCTGGCAGATGATGAAATTAATCCGAGTAATTGGCAATCGGATTCCAAAATTGTCAAGTCTTTAGATGAGCCTAAGAACTTTGTGGATAACTCCAAATCTTTAATCCTCAAGCGTACTCTAGATCCCTTGACGTAGTCACTGAAGAAGGAAGGAAAAATACCTACATAAATTCTTTGATTTTCAAAATGTTGGAAAAATCATAAACATACCTTCCATTCCTCTGTGGCCTCGGACAAACGCAATGGAACTTCCAACCGAAATCAATGTACAAATCATCTCCAACCACATGGAAGATTTTTCCGGTAACAATTTTTCCTTCTGGATTTCCTAACTAAATTTATGAAATTCATATCATTTTAAATGTGAATAACTTTTTTTTTTCAATATTTACATCGATAAGTTTAGAGTTTCGTAACAAGGAAGCAAACGTTTGATTGTCCACAGGTTTCTCTTCGATTACTGGTGTTGTGTGTCTTTCGAAGGCACTAGCGAAACCACCTTTTTTCTGTGTGTTCTCTTCAATGATTTGAGTGCAGAGTGGCCGGGAATTTCTTAAATATACTCTATTTACTGTTCTAGGTAGAATATTTATTAAGTTCTTGTTAATTTTTATGGAAAAAGACATTTTAAAGTAGTTCTCCTTGCTGAAACCCTAGGCCTTTTTTCGAGGAAAAATAAAATTATCAAATGGAAAAGTCAAAATGACATTTGGTTTTGACAGAGAGGGATTTTCGATTTAAGGGTTCCCACTTAAGAAATTTTCATCATTTGATAGAAATAATAGTACTCTTTGAAACTATGAAACATCGACATCCATATGTATTAATATATCCGTTTTTACATTGACCTAGTAGGTCAATGGTTTTTACTAATTACATCTTCGAAATAGTTGGAAATGAATTGGAGGATATTAACACAATGTAAAAAAAAAAGTGTGAAGGACTCACAGTTAAGATGTGTAAACATCACTGCCTCTTGCGAGGAACTGACAAATCTTTCAAGACTTATATTTTTTCGTGAAAAAGTGCTTCTTACTTTAGCCGTTCGGATTCGGCAGAAAATTGTAGGTCTTCTCCATTCCTGCCAAATAACACGCAGACACAGAAATGTTGAGAGTTCAAGTCACTAAGCCCTGGTTCTATACGTGCTGTCGCGTCACGGTCACGCAATTTATTTTTTTTTTTAATAATAATCCTTCATTAAAGATTAGGCTTAGCTATATGTAAACAAACTGGCCATAAAATGAAATTCGTTGTGTTGTTAAATACGCAGGTGCAAACATTTAAGGGCAAAAATGTTGTAAAATCTTGATGCCCATATTAGATCTGTTCGTTTAGTTTCGAAAACTTCCCAAGTGTCGTATTGAGGTTTTATGCCGCCTTAGGACAAGTTAATCAGGCCGCCCGCATTTTGCCTATCAAAATCAAATAATCCCCACAGAAATAGGATTCAAATATATTGAATTAAGAATTAAAGGTCACGAAAAAGGAATAATTAAAATTAAAGGTATACTGAAAAGTTCGACTTCGAAAGATCAAATTTCGCGATTTTTTTTCAGTCCATGACGAGGTTGGAAGGTCAAATTAGCAATTTTTCATATTTAAGTAGTAAGGGAATCAACACTTCAATACTATTCCAATAAGAATACGAAATAAACGTAGTTTATAAAACTCAAACCTAATAAGCTTTTAAATATTTTGGTAACACCTACTTCCCAAAATTATCTGCTGGCTCTTAGACTATAATATAAGGTTTCAGGCCATAAGTATAACATGCTTCTTATGTTATAATAATAATAATAAAGATTTAGTTACTATTAAAGTAAAGCACGAGAAATTGCAACAACTTCCATTTGTTGCATTGGTAAAGCTATACTTTCAAAGAAACCTTTTACTAAAGAAGGATAATCCTCTTGCTGATTGCGTTTTATTTTATTTTTATAAATTCCAAGTACCTACCTTAGTTCCTTTCAAACACAAGTCATGCATATGTACCTACCTACATAATATTGGAATATTAACATTATCTATTGCTTTATACATATGTATAATGTATATGTATTTCACTCTGGTGCGGTGGTGATGGATAACGTATCCTTTCTCGTATATGTTGTCTGCATCAACCAGTGCCTCCAGGATATATAATGAAACTTGTTGGCTCGTTACAAAGCAATTCATCTCATGAATTTTTAATATGTAAAACTTTGATGCAATCTCAGGGGAGAATCCAAAATCCTCATTCCCATCTACCCATCACCGGAAGAAGTTTGAGAAATTGTTGTTTAAGTAATTTTATACAAGAGGTCCTAAGAGTTTTTACTTTGTCATATAAAACTTATTATATTGGGTTAGCGAAGGGCATTATGTTATAGGTTAAAGTTGAACTCTTCTTTTGCTTTTGACTCAGGTATTATTATTATTATTGTTATTAAAGATGAGGTTAAAAGAAGAAATTTAAAAGGTTAGATTACAGTTTTGGTCAATCATCCTTTCTACACTTCTTCAAGCATATTTATGTTCAATGCTAATGCATGCTTTAAAAGAAACAGATATTTTTTAAACATTTTTAAAAACTTCTATACCTATACATATTTATTTATAAACGTTGTCTAACTTTAGACAACTGTCCAACTTTGGAAAATGTGTTCGAAAACCTTGTTTATTGTTGTCTTATAACTACCTAACTTAGACACAAGAGTAGATTACCTTAACTTTGAATAATGGGATATGTATTTTTATTAAATAAAAAATATTTCCATCAATTTGAAAATACTTAGACAGTGTCTAAGTAGACAAAAAAACTAATAAATACCACTGAATATTTATAAATTATTGATGTCTGATTGTAATTTTTAATTTTGAAAAAAAAATTTACAAAACTTATATTTGTTATGGGATTTGACAGAAATTACACGTTATATTTTGTTAATTTTATTTATTTTCTTATTTCACACTATATCTCCCTCTTTTGATAGCAAATGTTATGTATCTGGCTTCGGTCGTTTACAAACATATTAGGTCTGTTCGGGTACTTTCCGGACTAAAATGGCAATCTGTCAAATTTTAAGGAGTGGGGGGGAAATTTTCTCAAAGACATATGAAACTGTCCGAAAATACACGAACGCCTTGAACCAAAATATTTTCCACTTTTTAAACGTCAAAAAAAAGTAAACAAATCGAAAACATTGAAATTTCTTTATTAAATTTTGTAATAAAAAAAGTTAAAATTTGTATTATAATTTAAAAATAGAAAATACACACTAAACCGAAATAAATAAAGCCAAAATTCGATAAAGAAGAATCCACTAAAGCACAACTGAATAAAAAACAGATTTAAGGTAAAACCGCACTCGGCGGAATTACACTTCAGCGACACCGTTCGCACTTTCAGCACGGAACTGAACGCAACTTCATGTTCCGACAAAAGTTAGTAAATTATCAACTTTGTGGAATAGTGCTGCGCCGCCGACGGCGTGGCGGCGGCGCCGTGAAGTGCAGTTGTCGTTTAGTGCGATATAGCTTATACAATTTCCTACTAATAAGTCGTGAAGTTTAGTTCCGCTGAAGTGCAGTTCCGCCGAATACGGTCTTATCTTTAAAGTACATTACATACACTTCAAAAATTTATTTTATTATATTTAATTAATTAATTTTTTTTAAATTAAAATGATTTAAATTTATTTATGTGAACGAAAATACGAAATTCAATTCCAACAAGATCAACACAACAAAAAGTAAACAAGAGCCATTTTGTATTTTTGTTGTTATTCTTTGGCTATCAAACTGGCTTCTGAGTTCTGACAGAACTTACCATTTTGTGCCCGAAGAAATTTCTCGGGTAGAAACTGGCAAGAAGGGGAAATAATTTTCTCTTTCTTGAGCACTCTCTCCTGCCAGAAATTATACGAAATGTGCGTACGCGAACACGCTTGGATTAAATAATAGTAGAAGTTGATAGTTTTGGGTAGTTTCTGGCATTCCAAAACTGTCAATTTTTACCAGTTTTAGTCCAAAGTTCATATAACAAAATTAAATAAGACGAAGGACCAGCTGATCATCTTTAATCAAGGATTATTGCAACTGGTTAATCATCGAATCTACATTTAAATCAACATTTTTATTAAGGACTCCAATGTTGTAGTTGTTTTATAAATTATTAATAAATTATAAAACAGTTATTAGCTAATTTAACTTAAGATTCACCAAGTCACAAAACACAACAAAGTCAAGTTCTCCTTCTCATAAAGCATCGTTATCTAATCTTCAAAAAAATAGACAATTACTTATTTTATGATTTAAATGAATTATTTTTTTTTTCGTCTGTCTGTCCTGACTTGATGTTTAAAGAAAGTCCTCATTATATTATACAAAATTTATGACGTTTCATAAAGAAATGCCCTCGTTTCTTTTTAAATATACGGCTCATCAACCAAGGGCACTTGGTTTTCCATCGAGGTTCGTGGGAAGCAATTGCACATTAACCATAAAAGAAAGCTTTATGTTTGTTCACCAGGAAAGAAATTCTTTTTTTTTAATAAAAAAAAAGGCAAGAGTTTATTCCATAAAAAAAACAACATTTTTTTTTATTGTTCAGTATATTTAGCTTATTTTGGCATAAAGAAATGATTAAACTTAAAATGGTGAATTTATTTCAATTTAATCAAATTTCCTGCATTATAATATTGTCATAATTTTCAATCTTATAATATTTTGTACAATCGTATAAATATGCCTACTACATACTCTGTCCACATTCCATATCCACACCTTCACCATCCTGAATCCGGATATTTTAAGAGCTACGTCTATCCATGTTATAAGAAATTTCATCAAAGTCCTCATGAATTGAAATACTCTCACTGAATTTTCCAGTAAATAATATATTTCCATTGCATATATGTATCTATACAAAATATGTATGTATGTATAGGTATATGTATCCATGGGGAGGTATTCGGTATGTATTTCAGTTATTTTTATTGAAGAGCTCTAGAATCCCGATTCTTCGAGAAAGGATGCTTTTTGAATTGCTCTGCAAATAGGAAATAAGTTTATGATTTTTTTTTTCTTCATTTCGATTAAAAAAAAAAAACGATCAAAAAATATTTTTTATTCAATTATTTTTCGGATTTGAAGATTTTATTTTTTTTATCGAATGAAGGATGTTGCATCAGTATGAATTTATTCAAAAAAGACATTTATGACATTTGCTTCAAGGATGTGGTTAAAAAGGTACATATATTGATGGTGATTCTGTCTGACGACCTAATTATGTAAATAATGAAGAAATTTAAATGTGGGCTTTGAAAACAGTGATTTTTCGAACAAAAAATTCAAAAGTCAATTAAATATTTTTTTTTTAAATTAAATAGAAAACGATTTTGCTGAAGTGCAAAAGTTTTAATCTTGACTATTGAGCATCCGATTATAAAGGGTGGTTAAATTTTAAGGGCCGATGTTGATTTTGAATAAAACACAAATTATTTAGAAAATTATTATCATTTCTTTTTATTATGATAATATTGGTATGGTTCAATTATGTATGGAACAAAATATCGGCCAAATGGCCAACGCGACCTCGGCGGCACACCTCCATCCGATGGTCCAAATTTTCAATGACGCTGAGGCATAATTGAGGTTCTATGCCGTTAATGTGCCGAATTATCTCATCCTTTAGCTCTTGAATTGTTGGTGGCTTATCGACGTACACCTTTTCTTTCAAATAACTTCAAAGAAAGAAGTCTAACGGTGTCAAATCACATGATCTTGGCGGCCAATTGACATCGCCACCATGTGAGATAACACGGTCATTGAATTTGTCGCGCAAAAGAGCCATTGTTTCGTTAGCTGTGTGGCAAGTGACACCGTCCTGTTGAAACCACATATCGTCCACATCCATATCTTCCAATCCGGGTCATAAAAAGTTCGTTATCATCTCACGATCACGATAGCGAACACCATTCACTGTAACTGCCTGACCGGCCTCATTTTGGAAAAAATACGGCCCGATGATGCCGCCAGCCCATATACCGCACCAAACAGTAACTCTTTGTGGGTGCATTCGTTTTTCGACAATCACTCTTGGATTATCATTTGCCCAAATGCGGCAATTCTGCTTATTGACGAATCCACTGAGGTGAAAATGTGCCTCATCACTGAAGATGATTTTCTTCGAAAATTGATCATCCACTGTTGCCATTTCTTGCCACCATTCTGACCATTGACGACGCTTGAAATGGTCAAGAGGCTTTAACTGGTTCAAATTGAATTAGTCTGAAATTGAGAAATGTCAAATGAAATGCAGAACAAAACTTGACGTTTAGGTGTGGTTCACATTCAACATCGGCCCTTAAAATTTAACCACCCGTTAATAAGTCAAGGTATACATAAGCTCTTTCAGCAAATCTTCTGTTTTTTAATTTTTTTTTGAGATTTTATACAACGCAAAAAATCAACAAAAAAGTTTTGTGCGATGACATTTTCAAAGTTATTTAAACCTTATTGAAAAGGTTATTTTGGCTTTACCATGTCATCGGTTAATAATTTTTTGGCCAAAGGGAACAGCATTAGGTATTTAAATTGTAAGACTTCAGGTATAGAGTTAAACGAATTAAATGAGAAAAAAAAAAAAAAAACATGAAAAATTTTATAAATTTCAACATTACATTTGACCTTTAAAGGCAACGTTTACAGAGGCAACAAAGCAGAAATACGTTTTTCAATTCCTTTAGGCATTTTACTTTGTTCGAGTTAGTGCTTAGATAAAAAAGAACTAACCAAGTTGAATATTGTCAAAGCAACCCGTAGGCTTTCAAATAAAAATTATAAAGCCTTGTTATGTGAAACAATTGCAAAGCACAAAGTTCAACATAAAACTGCACAGCCCAAACCATCAGCTTGACAGTGTCACACGTATGTATAGTATCTACTTGTTTTTACGACGACGGCAAAAGTGTTCTAGTTGGTTAAGAATTGTAAAAAAAAAAACATTAAAGAAAATCTGAAAAATAGGAAGTGGATTTATTCAGAGTTCAAAAGGCATTGCTGATAACAGTAAATCATCATGGTATACCTATAACCTGTAATTTTAAAGGCTACACAAAATTTAATACACGACTGGTTGTACGAAGTTGTTTTTTGTTGTTCTGTATAAAACACCAACACTATATATCATTTGTATGCCAGGGCCGGCCACAGCCAAACTTGCGCCATGTGCAGGATTTGTAGAAAGTGCCCCTTTTTTATATATGTACATACATACACAACGAATTGAAAGTATACCTCCTGGAAAATGTGGAAAAAGTCATATGCATGTGTAATGCATATGACTTTTTCCACATTTTCCAGGAGGTATACTTTCAATTCGTTTTTTTTATTGAAGTATCTCCGGTAGGTTATTAAGAAATAACTTAGCACAATTGTGATGCATGCTATTTTGGGATTATTGGAACAAGTTTTGTGGTTAAAATGCAGATGGCAGTACCTACATATTTGTTTGCTCAAGATCAGATTACATTTTCTTGCTCCTGGCAATGTGCCCCAGAATTTTGCGCCCTGTTCATTTGCACATCTTCCACATATGGTTGGTCCGGCCCTGGTTTGAATGATGACACAACAACACTTATATTTTTATAGGCTGTAGTTATAGCTATATTTCACGACCGCCAGGGCTGATCATCAGAATCCTTTCAGTGATGCTTGGTCATTTAAAGTTCAATTTTAATTGAAAAACTTTTTGCCCAGCTGGGAATCGAACTTAGACCAAGCTCCCTCAGAGCCAATTTACTTCGCATAGCTCACCCAAGTATTGTTGTTTCATTCAAACCTTCAAAATTAATATGATGGTAGGAAAGCTTGACAGTCTAACTGCAAGTGTGTTATCACACAAAAACCTCTTATAACCAGAAATAAAGTTTTATCACAAATAATTTAAACAGTTCAGGAAAGAAGTTTAATCAAAATCTATTTCTATTTCTATTTTGAGAAAATCTGACCAAAAAGTTAAAACTTTGACAAATTTTGGAGCGCAATATTTCTTAAACTAATTCAAAATAAGAAGGAATTGTATTTGTTTGAACAAAATCGGATTAAGCAACCAACGAGATATAATTGATTGCTTAAAAACTTAGGACAATTTGTCAAAAATAAAACTTCAGAACCCAATTTCTACATAATGTAAGTTTTTATCTTTAACTGCATTTAATGTATGTACATACCTAACACGTTCGAAGTTTAATCAAAATCGTTAGCGCCATATTTAAGAATTTACGGAAAAAAAAATAATTCCGAAGGATTTTAGAATTTATTCTATAAACAAAAGATTGGAAAATATACAAACATATTCTAGTTCATGACCCTAAAATTGAAGTCATAATCTAGTACATTTTAAAAGTACATAAATAGTTCAGTTATGTCACATACATAAATGTCCAGAAAAACCTATACAATCCAGAATAAATAAAATAAATGATAAATGAATTAGACTTCTTTTATGCTATGTATTTTGGTAATAAAACTTCTTTTTTTAAAGTTTTATTTTAAAATCTCAAAAGGCAAAACCATATCATAATATTCTCAAAATAAAAAAAAACCACAAAAGATATATATAAGCAATTCATTTCCATAGGACATTTTCCTGTCCCACAATGAACGAACAGAGATATCCATGAAAAATATCTTCCATTGTTTTCAAATAACCCATAGCGATTTTTCACTGTCATCACCTCTTTTTTGTTCAATGTTCACTTCTACAAGAGACAAAAAGTAAAACTCGATGAGTAGGAGGGTCATCATCAGGAAGGACAAAAAGCGCCTAACATATACAGATATGTATGTATATATCCATGTACAACATTAATAACAAAAGCATCAACGTAAACAAGAAAATAATAAATAAAACACACACAAACATCAATGTGATGGTTCTTCTCGGTTTCTCACCAAAAGGATTCTATACACTTCTATATTATTATTTATTTACACTTTTGTGGGACTTCCGGTTGAGCAATGGATGAACTAGAACGACTATGAAATATCACCCCCAGCTGCTATATAAAGTCGGGATTTCCTTTGTGATGAACAAAATATAACGTGATTAGGATCTTTAATCCTTAAATATTGACACGCTTTGAAGTTTTGCATTAAAATTCTGAGAAGATGACTTAGAACCTGATTTGTATCATTACATATACATACATACATATAGTTAGTTGTTTATTTTTAAAACAAACTTTCAAATAGATATGAGAAAAGTTTGGACGTTTTCCAATCTTTTTAGGGTGTATATGTATTGTATATCCTGTGTATGCATATGCGGATGTTTGTTGAAATGGAATTAGAAAGTTTGGATGGTTTTATTTTTTTTTTTTAAGAGTGTCATGGCATGAAATGTGTCAAATTCAGAAGGGATACTATTTGCAGGCGCGGATACTTAAAAGGATGGAGGGATAGATAATATGTGTGCTTTATACTGTTTTGCCCCGATATTGGGGAACCCTTTAAATTTCATAACTGACAAATGTTTGCCATACCATAAGCATTTTTTCCGTTTTATGACAAAGTCAATGGTAATAAAATAAGTCATATCTAGAGATTGAACAGAAAGTGGACATTTCTCCATCTAATAGATTTGCAAGTGAACTTCTATTCAAAAATGTGCCACTGACTGGCTAATGCTAGTTCTTTGTGCTTTGTTCTTCCGATTATGTCAATCTCGTCGGCGTATGATAGTACCTAATTGGACCAATGTTTGAAAGATTATGTCTCTAGAGTCGACGCCAAGGTTTTGTCAATATCAAATTTCAAGAACGATGTTAAATAAGTCGCATCGTCTTGTCTAAATCTATTTTGACATCAAATTTATCTGTGTAAAATAAATTTTTCCCACATCGAAATCACTCTGTACCTCTTTATTATCAAAGCTTCTCAGGAATATATCTCAATTTAATTCAAAATAGCTTTTAACGGCCTTTAGTCCACAAAAATTTTGGCGTTTCGTCCCGGTGATCTTACTTGGACTCATCAGTTGACTAGTGAGGACATTGTCAATTTAAATAAAACACAGTTTTCAAACAACAACATTAAAATCGAGAAAAATGTGTTCAGTTCTGAGCTTTTAGATATCAGAAACTATTCTATTCGGAGCCCTTTTTCTAGGATTTTAAGGAACTAGCTTTGTCTTATCAGGCCCAGAATATATTAATAGTGTTTTATTGTTAGGGCTGTCACCGCCACAGATCTTAAATGTGATTATTTGGAATATAATTTAAAAATCAGAATTCATCTCACTCTTATGAAATGGTATTAGGTGTAATTCATAAAAACTGATAAACCTCTCACTTAAATGAAAATCTAGATCCGCACCTGTTTTGGCATAATGTCAAAGTTTCAATTTAATCATTATGCAGAGTTTCTTAAAAAAAAAAAATTCAATAAAGTAAAGTTCACACAAGGAAGCTATACTGTGACTCTAAAATTTGTTTCCATCCAAATTATAGCCTTGTTTATGTTTCTTCTTTTTTTTTGTTCCGTAAAATATTATAGGATTAAAAAAAAAACTTTTGTTAGTTTAACTTTTGGTTTTCAACATGTTATATTTATGTAATAAGTATATATCTAAGCCAATATGGCACCTTGTCTGTAAATATCATGAAATATTTTTGGTTAGCACAAGATTTAATGAAGTTGTAAAACTTTACCATCATAACCCCTACCATATATTCTCATTACCATGATTTGCATAGAAAATTCTTCTTTAGAAAACATACATACATTTATATAGCACATTGTTTAACTACACTTTGTTGACCTAAGGTGCTCTAGTTTATGCAGAAAATAAATTCAACATGGAAAGGTGAATTGTGTTCATTAGTATTTCGTTCATGTGGGGCTCCTGTAAAAAGGAAACGTGAAAAATCAAATATAGGTGTTAGTTAAAAACTTATTTACTTACATCCTGAAGAGTGCAATGGATACATTTAGATACGAATGAAGTAACGCGCCCAGCAGCCGTATCGTTGCCCCTTCCATAACGTAACTAACCTAGTTTAAAACAAGTTTAATTGCAAACACCAAAAATTTAGCAAATCAACATAAAGAGTTATAATATGTAGTTTGGACTCGATGAGGATGGCGTCTCTTATTTTGGTGTCGAAAGTTGTGGTTATGTTTTGAAGTCAGAATTGGTTACATTTAAGTATTTTATGATAATTTGACAACGGAGGTGTACCTCTTGTTATTTAAGTAGAGAAAGAACTCTTAGTATTTCCCTTGGCGTGCTTTGGCTTGTATCTCCGTGGAGATCATTGTTTGAATCCAGCCATTTTTGTTTGAGAGTATTGCCTCTCGCGAGGAATCAAAAAATCCTTCAGGAGTATCTCTAAGCCCGTCTGGATTCGGTAGAAAATTGTAAGACCCCTAAATTCGCACACAGGAAGAAAGAAAATAGAAAATCAAATCAAAGTCAAAAATACATATTAAAACTGTGAGTTCTAAATCCTAATTCATTAGCAGAAATTTTGAAAAAATTAGTTCATTTTTTTATAAACTTATCTAATCAGATTAAAGGTAGTAAGAAGGCTGTGGCGTAAGTGTTAATGTGTAGAACTGTTAGGCTGAAGGTCTTGGGTTCGATTCCCAACCTTTATGGCACGGGTTATTGCCTCTTGCGGAATTGACAATCTTCCAAGAGTATATATATCTTGTCATGAAAAAGTGCTTCTCATGTAAGCCGTTCAAATTGTGTGAAAAATTGTAGGTCCCCTCCATTCCTGCCAATAATACCCACACAGGAATGTTTGACAGTGTTGTAAGTCACTAGGCCCTGGTTCTACATGAGCTGTCATTTAATTCAATTTAATTTCAATTTATTTATTTAAAATAAAGGCTCTCCAAAACCGGGGCAAAACATTCAAAGTGAATATATGACAACCAAAGAATTTAAAAAGATTCGCATCGTAGTAGTGTGGATACTCCCATTCATCACTATGTAAATTAATATAGACAAGCGGAAGTTTCATTGTCATTACGAAGTATTTTGGTTTTTGAGAACCGGTTTGGTAAATTTTATTCCAAAACATGAATATTTAAATTCTGGGAAATCATTAAAATGAAAATGCATATATTTACTCTACGAACTTATTGGTATTGTATTTTCTAAGTTGTTCGTAAACTCAAATATACACAAATTGATTTTTCTTTTTTAAAACGTTAATAAATATTTGTAGTTCAAAATTAATTATTCCTTTTTCGTGACCTTTAATTCTTAACTCAATATATTTGAATCCTATTTGTGTGGGCTTCAGGTCTTTCTTTCTTTATCTACTTTTTGATAGACGACGTTTCGTACTTGTTTAAGTACTTCTTCAGGTCTATTCTGTCCTAAAAATTGTTTGAAAGAAGAATTGTGTTTATATCTATTTTGTAGATTTATGAAATTATATTTATCTTTTTAAAATTTCAATTTTAATTATTTGAAACGTCTTTTTCAAGATATTCAAATTTAAAAAGATAAATATAATTTCATAAATCTACAAAATAGATACAAACACAATTCTTCTCTCAAACAATTTTTAGGACAGAATAGACCTGAAGAAGTACTTAAACAAGTACGAAACGTTGTCTATCAAGAAGTAGACAAAGAAAGAAAGACCTGAAGTCCACAGAAATAGGATTCAAATATATTGAATTATAGTTAAAAATTGTTGCTTATAAATTCGTGTATATCCCGAAATTTTCTATCGGTTATTGGTCTTATAATATTTTGTTGAAATTCGTTTCGCAAATTATTAAATTCAATAAAAAGTATTAAAAAAAACAACGCTCAATGCAAAAGCACCCAAAAATTTCGCCAAAATTTTTTTATCAAAAAAAAAAAAAAAAAAAAAAAATGGGAAATTGGCTCAAAAATAACTTTTGATTAAAACCATAAAATCGTAAAATATTTTCACCCTATTTTTTTTTTTTTGTGTAAAATTTGATATATTTTCCTAATTTTTTGGATAATATTTCCGAACTAAATTTCAATTAAATTTAGCTCAATTTCCAAATCAATTTGGGTGCTTTTTGCTTAGGCGTTATATATATCTATTTTGTATTTTATCTATCTTATATATTCCTTATGCCTTCAAGCAGTGTTATTTAGATTCCTGCGGGTATTTTATGTTCCATTGGGAAGGTATTTTTTTCCTAGCCATCGTTGAAATCGTTTAATAACCAAACTTTATAACCAATTTAAAAAAGTGGAGTGGCAATTTTTTCTTTGTCTATTTCACAAACAATAAAATTCATAGTTACTCGTTAAATCCGCTTTTTTTAATGATTATTTTAGAAAAATGGCAATTAGCTTTGCGAAGTGGTGGTTATTTCATTCAGAACCTTCAATCAATTAATAGTCATGTTTTTTTTCGGAAACCTGTCGTGTGTAAAATTAAAAGCTTTAAAAACTCATATTAAAATAAAATAAAATTCTCGAATGCATCCTAAGTATGTAGTTAATCTCATGGTAAAATTTATAAAAAGTTAAAGTTAGGCAGAAATATGTAACTAATTAAATAAAAAAAAAACTCCTAAGCGTTTTGAATAGGTACATCATGGTATCACTTCTGTTTTTTATCACTATTCACGAAACCTTACTGCAAATCGAATTTCTCTTCAACAATATTTATATTTAAAGCAAAGTACGCAGCTGAAGCGAAACGAAATTTTCCATACAAAAATTGAAACAACGAAATCATAAACGAAAAATTACGTTCTCATTTTTTTGTCTACCCTGTTTAACGAGCGAAATATTTGAAATAATTGTAGCTTGTTATTTTTTTGTTTGGCAAATAGTGACACTTTCAATGGGTACTTTTGCGTTGTGGTTTACGTAAGGATTTTTCTAGTGTTAGATACCACAGACGAATTTCGTATAGCATCAATTAACAAAACTCTCCATTAATATTTTTTCGTTTACGTTTTCGCTATCGATTTGGAGACCTCAGAAAATTAAGAGATAAATTAAAAATATTAAGGTTGGTTCCAAAATTTTAAATTCTTTAATTTAAGATTTAAATTTTAACTTACATACATACCTACCAGGATTTTTTTCTTTAGCTTCAAAAAAAATGTTCTTCAGAGTATCTTTGTTTCAAAAGCTCTTAGTTTAGCTTGTATTCATTTTTCTTCTATTTTTTAGGTATTCCTCTAAATTTAATTTAAACTTGTTAAATTTAAGCTCAAAATATATATTTCCAAACAACCAATAACTTGCCCTTAAGTGCAAGCACAATACAAAATAAATTAAAAATAATTAATCTCAGAAAAATGGATTAAAAACTTATTCTCTTTTGCTTGCAGCCGCTATTAAATTCAATTAAAATAAAAAAGTCAAATAAAATTTAATTTTCTGATTGAATCTTTATTATTTTACATGTTTTTTTTTTTTTTTTTATTATTAATATTTTTTTATTTAATTTACATTTCGGTTTTAATTTATTATTATTAATATTATATTATACTTACTTAAAAACATTTACAGTCAAATAGTTACAAATTAAAATTATTTATATATTCCCAGAAAATCCATCATATTGTGATTCACAATTTACGAGTATTTCCTTTTGTTACACAGCATTTTCCTCGAGTCCTTGCTGCATTAATCCACATGATTGCATATACATATGGATAAAGAAGAATATTACCAAAGATGAATACAAAATAAAGAAGTTTAATTAAACAGATAAAGTGTAAATAATGTGCACGACAATGGAAATGCTTTCCTCTTGTCATTTAAATAGGAAAACAAAAAGAAGATAAAATATCTTCCGACAAGCCAGCATCCGGTGGCATATCAAATATAGAATGGCATACAGAACGATATCATCACACAACACATATACATCCTCATAGAAATCCCACACAATTATATTGCATTCATTGTGTGCACACATACATACCTTCATTAAAGGACTAATTGCCCGTGGCGATGGAAGCATATGAAGAGCTCCATTCGATCCTCGTTGTAGGGACATTGGCGCATGTTGACCCAATAGTGTAGTAGTAGTTGCTGAGGAGACACTTGATTCTCTTTTCCCTTTGCCATAATATGTTGTGAGCGGTCTGAGTGAATTAAAAATAAAAGAAATTTTATTTAAAAAAAATCTAATTAAAATTCATAAAGCAATTATAAGAGCTAAAGTGGTAGCAATTTTTATGCAGACACTCGGGCGTATACGTAATTTTATTTAATGTTAAAAAATAAAATAAAATCATAAACAAAAAACCACAAGAAAAATAAAATAAAAACATCACATGAACATAATTCAATTTATTTTATTTCAACCACATAAAACAAAATGAACGCAAGAAATTGAAATAGATTTCAATTTGAAAGCATGAATATTTAAAAAGGATATATTATGTGTATATTCTTGGCTGCTGTTATTTTCTAACCTAAAATAAACGGCAGTATTATAGTTTGGGTTAAAGAGAAAAAGATAGACATCACGTAATTTTCACGTTAATCAAACTCTAAGAAGAAAAGCTACTTAAAATCACGAGGTTGAAAATTCTTCCCAAATTATATTCCTCTCATATAATAAATAGCCTCTCATAAAATCAAATGTCAGTGTACACAATGTATACATACATAAGCACCCCTCATGAATGTATAACAATGTACAAAAATTATTTTACATGACATCAGCACATATGGTTGTTAAAAAAAAAAAAAAAAAACCGAGAAAATAAATTGCTTCAATTTTTACTAAGACAAGAACTATGAAAGCGAAAGGCCCTTTGGGTATATTTTCTTCTGTCACCAGAAATTACAAAGTTATGATGTTATACCTACTTGAAGTTTTTTTTTTGTGGAAGTTTTGGGGTCATTCAATGAAAATGTGTACGCTATTAAATAAACCTATATTTATCAAACTTGATAGAAAAACCTATATTTATCAAACTTGATAGAATAAATAAGTAGAAAATGTTTTTAAATTTAATAACTCGATTAGCATGCTTATAAATCAAAAGGAATGAGAAATCTAGGCTGTTAATTTTTCACTGAAGTTGTAAAGTTCACTGAAGAACATAATACAACTATAATAACAACTGAGTGAATGTCCTCCGACAATCTTCCTTGGAGCACTAGCCTTTGCGTTTATAGACATTACAATTCAACACACATTTAGATGGGACGATTGTTTAGGTAATGGAGGATTCTTTTTCTATTTAGCTATACACATAGGGCAAGTTTTGGATTCATATAAAAATTATAGGTACACGAGATTTTAATCAAATATGATATCATAATGATGGTAGAGAACACGAACTTGACTTTATAAAAAAATTGACAGATTCCATCATTAACGGCACTTGTCATAGAATAATTTTTTTGACATTCGATATTCTCGTTAACAATTTAAATGATTACGATAAAAATATTTGTACCCATTACTTCCAAAATTTTACAAAAAAAAACATTAAAATTTAAAAACAGTTAGTGAATTTTGTTGATGTAAGATGATTTTTTTTAGTAAATTTTACTTATAAGAAAATGGTTTTTAAGAAAGAAAACCACTCCAACGATTTTTGAAATTTGTTTGCATAAATGCAAATAGCTACGTTATTTACAAGAAGTATGAGTATTCCTAACATTTTTAATTTTTTTTTTTTTTTAATTGATCAGATTTTATTTTTGCAAAAGAGAAATCAACCTTTATAATCATAGTAAGGGATCATGGATGTTTGAAAGGGATTATTTGACAAAAAACCAATGTGAACTATTTATATCCAACAATATTAAAATTCTAAATCATTAAAGCTGACATTTTTTTCAGCTCATAGCCAGGCAATATTTTTAGAAGAAGGTTTTAATAATACAATTTTAAAATGCTACTGAAATAAACCAGCCAAGTAGAAGACTAGAATAAATAATTCAAGAGTTTGTAATGAAAAAATATCGAGTCTTCTTGCTTGCTTGCTTCATTTATTTCAGTATAGTATATTAGAATTGTTATTATTACAACCTTTTGTTTGTTATTATTTATAAATTTAAAAAATACTTATTGAAGCGCAAGGACTTGAGTTAAAAAAAAAAAAAAAAAAAAAAACTTCTCGTGGAAACTAAGACATCTGTTTGCACGTCTTTTTAAAAAGTTCACGTTTTGTGTGTTTTTTTTAGTATTGTCTGATGCTTTCACGATTTCATGATTTAATTTGACACCAACTTCATTTTGGTTATGCAACGAAAGGATGAGTTCATAAAGAAGGTTTTTAATTAGTTTTAATAGCTGTAATATATTAGTTTAATTTAAAAATTTAATTATAAAAAAATTAAATTAAAAACTAAAAATAGTCTTGGAGCGACCTTTCTGCCCATTTGACATACATTTTGTCACGTCTTGTATTTTTCCTAACAAACTGGCTTCACAGTCAATGATATAAATTCAAATAAGCCCACTAAGGCCCTTAACATAATACGATAATCGTCAAAATATTACGACATTATCGTTGCTATGGGATTATGTTAAACGATAATGTCGTTTCTGCAGAACAATACTAATTTTTTTTTTTGATTGACAATTGACTTTGTTATTAACTGTTATTAATATTTTTATTGTTATTAATATTTTGCCTATGTGCTTCTTTATTTTTGTTAAAAGAAAACAAAATGTAGGTACTTTAGAAAAATAAAAATAAAAAAACAAACATGAAAAATTAAATTGAATTATTACCACACAAATGAGCATTTTTAAAGCTTTTATGGAAAATCATTGTTCAAAAATCTTCCCCAAGCAGCCAAGTATTATTTTGACTTAAAATAAACTCCTGTGCAAAATGTTTATCTGAATCACTTAAGCCGCTAACGAGTAAGTCAGGGAAGATGAAATCATTGGGCCCCATAATTTGGCCTCGCAATTTGTACCTACCTTAACTTACATCTTAAGTCACTATAGTGAATTTCATCAAAGTTTTTATTTAAAGGTTTAAAACGACTGACGCGACGTGTGTATGTTTCGACGTATTTGTATTCTTAATTTGTTTAGTCTTAGTCTGACCTTTAACCATTAGATGTTTTGCTTACTAAAATTTTAATCACATTCTGAAATATATATTCGTATTCCAAACTTGGACGGAAACGTACACAATCATTCACTTTTCTAATTAAAAGAAAATATATTGTAAGACAGGTATATATGCGTGGGAAATGAAATGCTTCATCAGCTGCACATTTGAAAACAAGAATAGAAAAACCACTCAAACTCAATTATACCATTTTCAAATTGTACATTCATTTCTTAACATTTGATTCTTTGTCTTTTGTCTTTTCTCTTATCTTAAATTCAAACAAGGAATTTATATTATAGTCTGATAGTTACTCTTGCTGCAACAAATCAACCAGACTATCTCATCAATTTTATCCAAACAAAACCACCCAGACAGATCCAATTCAAAAATTCTTATTAAATATTGTGATAGCAGCACATGCATATTATGAAACTGCCTCATACAGTCAAATAGATAACATTGTTTAGATATTCAGAAATTTCATCAAAATTTGCAGCATAAGGCAGTACAATAATAATTCTTCTTGACTGACTATATAATATAAATTGTATAAGCATTTGCAAGGATTATTATTATGATGGCGAGCAACAACTGGTGTGTAGGAAGTTTTCAAAAGAAAATTTTTGCGGTTTTCTTTATATTCGTTTTACTCAGGCTTATATAGAAGTTTATCTATCTCTTTTAATATACAAGGAACTATATGACATGACTTAGGGGTCAGGAGTTAGGAGCAGAGCAACTGTCAGCCGGAAGCAATACCTTTTGTTTGTGTTTCTAGTTCAACACAAAAGTTTATACCTATGTATATTCCAATAATAAAATTTTATATTGATCAAAATGGTCACTTTTGTCAATAGAAATAGTATATTTATATTTGCTTGGGACACAGTATGTACATACATAAGTTGTGGCTTTTGTGTAAGTATTTATTTTAATCTGCGGATATTATATTTAGTGTGTACGATGTCTACAGGAAGAAAGATCGCCTTTCCATTTTTCCAACCGTCTTGAAAAACTAATGGAATGATGGATTAAGGTGGCAAATTAATATTATACAAACAACAAAAGCACTCTGATACAAATACAAACACAGTTGATTTTTGAAAGAGAGATAGATACGAAAATTCGAACGCCTGGCTTTATGGAATTATGTACCTATAATTTATTTTTACTTGCAATATATTTACATAGGTATATACTATATGGCATGTTATGGATTCATAAAAAATTGATGATAGCGAAGCCGAAAAGTCCGTCTATTTGTTTGTCGTTTCGGCTGCAGCTTAAATGATTGTGTCGATTTTCTTTAAACGTGGTATCAAACGTTTTTTGGGTTTTCTCCTGACACATTTTTGCCGTACTATTTTTTTTTAAATAAAAGTAAAACCTTGTTTTCCTCAAAAACGTCCCTACAAATAAAACAAAAAAATTTTTTTTATATAACCTGTGTTTTTTTAGAGGTATAAAACTTTAAGTTGGCAACGCTATTTTAACTGGCGGCCATTTTCTCAGCTGTCAAAAGTGATTAATTTTTAGATTGGTTTGGCATTTTAACATGAATAGACTTACGCCTGAACAACGCTTCCAAATTGTGCAAATTTATTTTGAAAATCAAACCAATTTTTATAAGCGAATTTTGTTTAGCGATGAAGCTCTCTTTTAGTTGAATAAATACGTCAATAAACAAAACTGCCGTATTTAGAGTAATGATAATCCTCAAGTGCATGTTGAGACACCGTTACATCCACAAAAACTGACTGTTTGGTGTGCTTTATGGGTTGGTGGAATAATTGGTCCGTACTTCTTTAAAAACCATCATGAAGTAAAAATAAAATAACCGACTTTGGTATGTTAGTGTTTCTGTTGTCCCTTACAATTTTTTCCTTCTCTTGACCTAACCTATACATAATGAATATTCCATAAAAAAAATATCATTTAGATTGAAAAAAAATAAAAGACATTCTGGTGTGCCGAAGTTAGGAGTCTTTTGAATTTAGGAGCCCGTAAGGATTCCTAACCGCCCTCCTGATGTCTGGGTGCTGGTATTTTATTGAAAACAAAAAAATAACGCCATCAAAAGCTGATGTTTTATATTGTTTTGCTTCAGTTGCAGCAAATATTATTTTTAATACTCAATTTTGTTGGTCATGTTATGGTGATTTAAATTTAAGTGCGCATTTAGTTTTATTTTATTTTTGACATTTGAGCCTTATTTTCATTATAAAATTATAAACATTATCGAATCTAATAAACTTTTTAGCAGTTTATAAGAAATAAAAACAAAATATTAAATAGGGATCCATTTTTTTATTATTAATTTTTTTTTTATTTCAAACGAAAACTCAAATTACATATATACAAAATAAATGTGCCATCATCAAAAAAAGAAATAAATGGATTAAATTAACAAAGAAGAATATCACACAGAATATTTTTTTAAAACATTTTATTGTCTCTATAGTGCAAATTAAAATATGTAAATATGTAAATAAAAGAAACATTAAAATAAACATTTATGATGTATGTAGTTGTAGATATATCAAAACAAAAACACACAAACACCGAGAAAACTTACCTAATACTAATGCTTTCAGTTCTAGTTCTTGGGGAGTAGTCCTTCGATTGACTAATACTTTTCGTTGTAAATCTGTAAGAGATTTGGTTTTTGTTTTTTATATTTTGATTAAATAAAGTAACTTTTGTCACTTATTAGAACAACATAGATAATCCGAAAAAAAAAAAAATTAAATGAAAAACAAAACATAGTGAAGGTTTTTTTTTTTATTTTTTATTCAAATGAAGTAAATCTGCAAAATAAAGGAAATTTAGGAGCGGGCTTAAATTAACATAAATTTTCTGAAAGGCAATAAACTTATTTTTATTTCAGATTATTTCATCATAGAAATAGCTTTAGATCACACTTGGTAAGGATTATCCGCATTTAAGCTTTATTTGATCCCTTCTATATTCCTATATACATCCAGAGTATATGTAGGGAGGAATAAGAAATATATCGATGTGGGTTGGATCACAAGTGGTATTTTAATCCATTCATCCATTTATTTCTTTCGTTTTTATTTTAAACATATAAATCTTAAAGTAGATACTCGTATTTTTATCGCGATAAGATTCGCGTTTTTTTCTGGTAATGTTGAAGATATTTTATAAGGATTCAATTCAAGGACCTGGCTCACAATTTATTCACAAAATTCTATTTATTTGTTTTGCGTTTCTCAGAACTAAACATTGGGATTATGTATAGATATTAGAAAATAACAAATTTCAGTAAAAGAATAAAAGAAATGTTAGAAAAGTTTTTAAACATCCAGATGTTAAGGTACTAGTATACGCCTGATATTATTTAACAATTTTCTAACTTTAAAGTTCTTCTCTAAAATGTTCTTAGTTTTAAACATTTTTTAAACAGGATAATATTAAACCTATAACTTTATAATATTAATAAACTCCATCAGCGGAACACGCCTAAAACAGTGACAGTTTATGCAAAAAAGTAAAAAAAAAAAGTGTGAGTGCCGGGAATCACGGTTAAGATGTGTAAACATCAAATTAAAAATTCAAGTGCTGATTTAATATCACAAAACGCGACGAGTTCGAACTGTCAACCAAAACTCAATTCGATCTTTCGATTTAGTTTGAGCTAAGGAACGTACCCAATATTAAACATATATCCAATATACATCAAAGTATCGTAACGTGTAACAGCACAACGTAATGTGCTACAAAAATGTCCACGTCTTTAGTTTACCCTACCGCCACCGGAATAGATGTTTACACATTGGGCGGGTTCAAGGGACTACGTTTTATATGTGAATGTTCAGATTTCTGAATTTATGTCATTGAACGCAAAAAAAAAATGTATGTAAAATTAACTAAATCAGCATCAGATTTTATTAATTTCATTAAAAGTGTTATAAATTATTTTGTTTTATTTTTTAAATATTTTTATTGAGATATATGACTAACAAAATATAGCAAAACTATCCAAATTTCAATTGTTCCACAATCTTATTTTTTAAAAACTCACTTAACAATAAACAAAAAATTCGTTCATTGAAAAAAATATTAAATTTTCATAACCAAAACTTAACAAATCAAACACTAACCACAGTGAAAATTATAAAGTTCAACTTTATGTGTAGTACTTCAACTGCTTTGGCATTTCCCCCACTACAAATAACTTTCATCTGAATTTTTAGATGAGAATTTCTTGTCTGAAAAATCAGATAAAATGGGGGCGTTCAATCCATTACGTCTGTCATCTGAATTTTCAGAATTCTGAATTTTTAGAGCTTCTGATTGTCCAGCTGTCATAAAAAGTCAGATGACTTTTAGTGACGTTTAGTTACGTTTAGTTACGTTTCATCTGAATTTTATAGACAAGAAATTCTCATCTGAAAATTCAGATGAAATATATTTGTGGTGGGGGAAATGCCAAAGCAGTTGAAGTACTACACATAAAGTTGAACTTTATAATTTTCACTGTGGTTGGTGTTTTGTTTTGGTCATGTAAATTAAATATTTATTTCAATGAATATTGTTTATTGTGAGTTTTTCAATTTTGGAACAATTTTATATTGAAATTTGGATAGTTTTGTAAATAAAAATTCAGATGACAGATGTAATTCATTGAACCCGCCCAATGTAACTAAACGTAATTAAAAGTCATCTAACTTTTTATGACAGCTGGGCAATCAGAAGCTCTAAAAATTCAGATGACAGACGTCCTCTTTGTCAAAGTGACATTTATAGTTGTTATAGTACTAAAGAGATGAAATAGACATTTGGTGACTTTAATAAAATGTTAAAAATTTGGAAAATCCTGCATTATACTATAATATTTTTTACATCGTATTAAATTAAATTTTGCGCCAATGATTTTATGAAACTTTAATTTATTTCCCATTCGCTAACCATAAATAAAACAATATTAACATGATATGTTTGCAATTTTTGTTTGAAGAAGGTAAAGCTGACCTTAGATGCCAAAATGTTTAAAATTACAAACTGAATAATTTTTTTGAAGGTTTGAATGAATGAATATGATGAATGAATATGATGGTGCGAAAGTTTAGCAGCCTAACTGCAAGTGTGTCATCACACAAAAATCCCTGAAAAATTTTTGATTGTACACTTTTTCTATCCAAATAATAGAACTATAAAATTAAAAAAAAATTAAATAAGATGAAAAAATATGCCAATTTGTTTTTGTTTGCCTTAGACTTTGAGGAAAAATAAAAAAACAATTTCTCAGCCTGTTTTAAGTTATGGTGAAGTCAAAACCAACCTAATTTGAATGTACAATATATGTAGTTACCTTATGCAAAATGTAATAGAACCTTTCAAGTTCCTCGATATAAGTCCTTACTTAATTTGCACTTAAAAACCAATATGAATCTAATTTCTTACATTGACTTAACCACACAAATTATACGGAAATCCATAGGAGACACTTTTGCTTAAAAGGAAAATAATTGGGTTTGAAAATATGGAAAACGGTACCACACTTTCAACAGCCACTCATGAACGGAAACTTGTCATATACATATGTATGTATGTGTAAAAAACCACAAAAACCATGATATGTTTATCACCTGAATAAATCTTCTTTTCTCTATGAAGACATCACCATATTTACCTTTTATACTTTCTATACTCTTACTTAGGTATAGAGTTACTGTGTATAATATCCTTCGTAATCACTGGTGAGGAATGATGATAAAATGATGGAGAAAATTCTGAACTTACTTGAATAAAATGAACGAAATGGCTAAAAGCAACCACAATAATGGATTGTGAATGACTCAATTAAGTGCAGTCATGGACCAAATTGTAGGCAAAATTAATTTAAATAATATGCTCGAATGACGGAAACGGAAAAGCATCTCACGTCAAGAGCAAAAAGTAAAAATGAATGAATGTTCATTTCTAGGATTTCTAGGATTATTATTATTGTTTTTGTGTAAGAGAAAGAGTTGCATTATTATTGTTCTCTGCTGGATTATAATTTTTCTTTCTATTTTTCTTTAAATTTTAAATACATTTTTGATTAAAGCTAGAGATGTAAAAAATTAAACTATACTAAAATGCGATTTAAGTATACAGCAGAAGAAAAGAATCGAAAGAAGAAGCAACTATTTGCATGTGTCTCTCAAGAGAATTACAAAGGATTTCAAGGGTTTTCAGTGCTTTAAATGTAATCTAGAACAAAACTCTGACGTCTCTTAGCTTAATCTAAGATGAAGGCCAGTTAATAGATAGTAAAAGGAAAACCAATAAAATCAAGACATCTAGCGGCACCAACTGAAAGAGAAAAAACTTTTGGATCCAGGAGTATCGATGATAAGTGGAAAAGGAGAGATACCTGAAAGATTGTTACTGTGAATACAGGAGATTTTATTCACTGCGAAAACTGTAGAAAAGCCAAACAAGTATATGGGTCTTTATGGTGTCAATCAAATTAACACCAATGCAATGGGATCAAAGGCGATTATTGCTTTAACTCCTACAGTTTCAATGAATTTAAAGTTAAAGATTAGGTGCATGAAGTTTGTAGTATCTAGGTCACCTTTTTATTTTTATTAATGACCATTGAAGTTCTAATTATACAGCTTTTACAACCAGAAGGCTATGAATAACGGAAACAAATAGGTACTTGATTTCTGTAATAGTGTAGTTAATCTATCGAAAATAAATGGTAAGTCCGAATAGTCTGTGTCCCAAGTCAAAAAACTACAAGAATAAATATTTATTTTTTTTCACAGCAACTAATTAAAATAAAAACTAATTTTTATTGATTTCGAATATCTTCAAGTTTTGTACCTACTAAGATAGGGTTGAATAAAAAAATAGCATCATTAAAACTAAAACAACCGAGAGAAGAATTATTAAGGAAGAGTTAGTTCCAATGCATCACATATGTATTTGATGTATCAATAAAACAGAGCACGTACTCAGAGCAAGTGCTCAAAGCAGCAAAAGAAATTACAAAGTTTTCAAAAGAGTGTTAAGTTTTGGAGTCAATCTGACTAACAGGTTAAATTGGAAAAAGTTTTAATAGTAAGAATATCGGCTTTCTATCTAGGTGGTATTTAACTATTTGGAAATCTTGTATATCATTCTATATTTCCTTCAATCGTTACTCCATATTTGGTTTTATGAGGTTGTTAGTAAATATTTCGTGATAAATTTACAATCTTAGTGAAAATGCTTTTATTTAAAATTTATGTTGCAAAATATTCTTCAAATTATTATTAATTAATCAAATTTATAAAAATAAAACACCATGCTAAGAAAGTTTTTTTTTTAACAGTACATACTAAATAAATGCTATAAACAGCAAAATAATAAATAATAAACAAAAAACTTTCGTACATAATAAATTTATACAAGCATTGAAAAAAGAGTCTTCATAAAAAAAAAAAAAAATACTCACCTTCGACTCTGCCTCAACTGTCCTATTCGAATATTTCGTTCATCTTGCCACCTTGATATATAATGCCGCAAAGCAGTTCGAACTTCTGAATTTAAGAAACAATAAAATAACGAAACTGAGAATCCCTAGATAATTTGTTTCCATTATCACATCCAAAACCACCAAGACATCCATCCAGCCATGTTAATTCACCAGAGCATTGAAGAGAAAAATTTACCATAAAAACAAAAAAAAAACCAAACAAAAAAACAAGAACAAAAGAACAAGTTAGTTGCATTTCCCTTGGCAGAAATTAAAATAAATCTTCTAGCTATCTACATATATATAGCAACTTAACTTACCTGCGTACTGAGCAGAACGGCACGAATAATGGCAAATATATTGCTCATAACGCCTTTTTCATTTGGTCCTGCGAGCACAACCAGATAAGTTATACCAAACAGAGGTATAAGAACGAGAAGGGCTTTAGCTGCTTTTCTGTATTGCCGTGTCTCAACGGTATTTGCAGACCGCAATTTCGTTATGAGCACCTGAAACATGAAACAAAAAAAAAAAAGGCAATTTACTGAAACTGATTTATAATTAATGGCTTCTTCTTCACTACAAAAAAAAGGATGTCTTATAACCCAGATTAAAATTGCAACAATATTCTTTTTCAAAGTTTTGAATTAGAACAATTTGAAACTATATTTTATTATATTTATAAAATTTGCAAAATGTTAAAAGGTCTCTTTTATAATTAAAATTTAATAAGTTAGCTGAAAGACTGCAATTAACAGGTGCTCGAAAAATGCTGACTTTAAATTTTATCCTAATGGAAATTTCAAATTAACAGTAATTAAAAACCAACAAGGACATGTGGTGAATGCTAATTCCAGGACGAAAAAGAAGGAAAATACTATGACGCAGAGGTTGGAAATAATTATAATAATGATACTCATTTATTTTAAATAATAAAACGAAAAAACACTGATACAGCATTTCATGTTTCATTTATATGTTGGTTATAATGAAATTTATGATAATTTATTTTTTGCACTTTCTTCTCAAGCTGCAATTGAAAGAGGTCATAATGATTTATAAAAAAAAAACCTTTTCTTGACAGTTTTTACAAAAAAGTATTTATGTTTTAAGGAGCTTATTTGGAATGTAAACTGAAATATGTGTAAACAAAACATTATAAATGTTAACCATGATTGTGATTTGAATTTTAGGTGGAAAATATTTTTTTAAAACTCATTAGGAAGCTTTTTTTATCAGATTATAAAATAAATAAATATAAAAAAATTACGAGTTATCTGTTGGTAGATATTCAAGACACAAACCATTAATATTATAATATCGAATGTAATACTTAATTTGAATTCTTTTAAATGTCATCTGAACTGACATTATGAAATAAAGTCATATGCATATTGAATTATTCTAGCACAAGGTCGTTTGATTTCCTTTTTTGGTTATACTTTTATTCCTACATTCATTGGTCCATTGGTCCACATTTAACATCTGACGAAAAAAATTCATTAACATTTTCCTCAACGATTTTTTTTTTTTTAACATTTCGAAGGTATATACACTTATTTTTGGTTCTTAGAACAATATTTTTTAAAGCATCTAGATTTTTTAGTATTTAAAAACTGCTATAGGGCAAGTTTCTGAAAAATTGAGTTTTCAAAGAATACGGACAATAAGGACTTGACAACTTCTTTTTAAAATAAAACGCAAACCATTTGAGATATTTAAAAAAACTTTATTATTATTAAAGTACAATCAAAACATTTATGAATGTAACTCGACTTCGTTCATATGGCCACCGCGGGCACGTTTGCAGCGGTCGATTCGTTGGACCCAATTTTCGATGACTCGGCCACACATTTCGGCCACTTTTTCACGTTCAATGTTGGCTCTGAGCACTTCCAACTTCGTCGGCTTGTTGGCATAAACCAATGACTTAACGTAGCCCCAAAGAAAATAGTCTAGAGGCGTTAAATCGCACGAACGAGCCGGCCAATCGACTGTCCCATTTCTTGACATAGCACGCTCATCAAACTTACTATTCAATAAATCGATTGTAAGGTATGCTGCGTGGCTTGTGGCACCATCCTGTTGAAACGACATGTCGTTCAAGTTCATATCTTCCAATTCGAGCCAAAAATAATAGGTCATCATGGCGCGATAACACTGGCCATTCACAGTAAAGTGACGACCGTTATCGTTGACGAAAAACTATGGCCCAATAACGCCGCCAAGCAGTTATTTTTTGTGTATGAAGTGTCGATTCATGAAGCAAATGTGGATTTTCACGCGACCAATTATACATATTTTGCTTATTGACGAACCCATTGAGCCAAAAATGAGCTTCGTCATTTACGACCGAAATTTTGAGTTAACGCTTTTAAAGTTTGCGTCATCGACTCCGAATTTCGGTAAAAAAATTTTATAATTTGTTCCTTCGTGTACTTTACCATGATGAAAATGTTGAGTTTACTGAATAAATTCACAATGACAGTTCGATGATTAGTGAAAGGGTGCGTTCACAAATTAAATTCAAAGTTGGCAAGTCCCTATTGGAAATCCCGATATAACGTTTGTTTTTTATTCAAAATCAGTTCAATTATTTTTTATGAAAGTCAAAACTGAAAAAATGCGAAAAAATCATTAACCTTTTCTTTTTTTTTTTGATGAATCTCTTTGGAAAATCTTTGTATTTCAGGTAACGTTATTTTTGATGTGTAAACATTTATGCCGGCGGCGGCGGCGGCGGCGCGGCGGTAGGGTAAACAAAAAAACGTGGAAATTTCTGTAGCACATTACGTTGTGATTTTACACGTTACGATACGTTGATGTAAATTGGATTAGTTCAATATTGGGTACGTTCGTTCGTACTTCAAATTAAATAGAAAGATAGAGTTGAGTTTGGGTTGAAATTTGGTTGGCAGTTCGAACTCGTTGCGTTCTGTGGTGTTAAACCAGCACTTGAATAATTAATTTGATATTTACACATATTAACCGTGAGTCCCTACACTCACACTTTTTTGTCCGAATAAACGACAAGATTCTCTCTTTCTAAGTTTGGCGTTGAAATTAGACATTGTTTAGGGTATTTGTGAATTTCAGAGTTAATCAGAATAATAAAAATTTATAAAATTTGTCTAAAATTATAATTTTAAACTGACCCACTAAGTATGTATATATATATTTTATTTCTTTCATTGGTTAGTGAGTTTTAGCTTTGAACATTCGACATATTGTATTTTAATTTTAATAAAAAACAATACTCGAAAGCACTTAATTCTCCCTCCATACCTACATCAAATGCAAAGAGGTGAGTAATAATAATATTTCAGACAAGCCTTATAAATAAAACAACATTATAATACCATATCCATCAGTGATAAGCTTTATTAAGTAAACAGTAAAGAGGGTGACACCACAGAAAATCGCATTATTTCACAGCCATTCACTCATCCTTATATTTTTAAATTTTAAGTAAAATTATGCGTATAACAACGCCATCAAAATTGCAGCTCAGTTCTAGACACCTTGAGATGTCTTCAGGTCGCTTCAACATTTTATCATATTAAGACTTATTAATGAGATGATGTAATTTAAAATGTTTCTCATCTGAATATACAGACACGACGAGATATGGTATACTGGTATTTTTCGCAGTATTCTCCCTTTTCATCATCATTCCACGTAATAATATCAAATTATCGTGTTACTTTACTATAAGCTGTACCAGACTTTACCTTGCTTATCATTCTCATACTATAAGGTATGTATTATGTACATTCTTCATCACGTTAAAACGAAGACTGACATAATGTATGTAATGTATGAAATATAACGGGTATGGTTTTATAAAATGGTAAGTGGGAGACTTGACACTTTTTGTTTAAAAGGATCACTGAAGTTTTCTACATGAAGGACAACCAAACCAACATAAACTCAAGACGACATGCACAGAGAGAAGGTTTCTTTTGTTGAAAACAATAGGTTTGGGTTTACAGAAGGAACCCGATTGCGAGAAGCTTTCAACCATAATATACATATATAGGAACCTGAATGCAAGTAATTTTATCAGATATAAATCTGAATGAAACTTGAACAAGTTTGCCTTAAGTTTCTGACAATCATACCAGCTGTAGACAGACATATGTGGTTAATTTTGCATTGAAATTGTATTGTGTAGTAGTATCAAAACACAAGCAAGGAATAGTTAGATTCTGCATAGAACAATTAAAATAGCTTGGTTTTACGTCCAAATAGAGATCTGATGGAATTCTATTGTTTGCATGGAGCTTGAAATTATTTCGCTTAAAACTTCTGCTATAGAAAATATTGCTGTTTTGTTACTATGGAACTTATTTGTATGTTCGTACATATGTACATATGCACACTTGTAAGGGATGAAATCAATTGCATTTCCACGTATGTAGGTATATTGTTCATTCATACAAGCTTTTTGTGTATTTGCATTTAACTTGGAGAAACATTCTGAATGTGGTTGAGTAGACTTGTATATTTCCTATAGCCAGAATTTAATTTACGAAGGTTGCTTACTAATGAAATTTTTTTTTTGGCTTAAACAGAATGTCCTTAAAATAACAATTCAAATAAAATTATTTTGAGTTTCATGTGAAATTATAAAAAAATTTCTTCGTTTACCATTGTTTCTTAAAATCAATATTAAATAAATTATTTGGCAATAACATTAGCTATAAATCTATAGGCAACCAGAGTGCGCTTTATTTAAAAAAAAATTTAACATATTTCCGTTTGTGAATTTTAAGCCCATTTTGGCTTTAAACACATTACTGTGATGATGGAAAAGAGCGTTTAATGTTTTGATGTAGCGCGTTCTTTTTTTCTTAGCAAAAACTTTCGAATTTCGATTCGTCGATCTGTTTGTCTATATGTGAACAAGTGTAATGGGTCTTTCATGTCGTAGTTTTAAGTTGGTAGAGCTGGAATTTGACACCTGTTAAACTCAGCTGTCATTTGAAGTGTCATAATATTAGTTGATTGTTTGCCATAATGGGCGTTTTTCTTTTTTAGTTCAGAGCAGAGCCTGAACTGCCAAAAAAAAAAATCGTGTTGCTCTGAGCATGTTCAGAGCGCGCTCTATGAGGTCAGAATAAATTGATAGAGCAGACGGAGTTCAATAGCTGAACAAAAATTTGACAAGTGGAAAAAAAAAAAACATCAAAACAGTAAAAATGGCGGAAATAAATGATTCTGAACTCTTAGAGCAAAGGACGCTTAGTTCAGTGATCTCTCAGAGTAGGTTCAGAGTGTTCAGACTACGTTCAGAGCTCTACTCTGAACGAGAAAAGAAAAACGCCCAATGGCAATGGGTCGCTTATCAATCGAACAACGCCGTTAACCGATTTATTTTGGCCAGCGATTGAATATCATGACTTGGGCGATATGTCGTTCCAACCAAGACAGGGCAACAAGCCACACAACACGACCAATTATGGCTTTATTGCGTGATAAGTTTCCTGGTCGCGTAATTTCACGTTTTGGCGACTGCAATTGTCCACCAAGATCATGCGATTTGACACAGTTAGATATTTTTTCTGTGGGGCTACGCAAAAAGACCATGTTTACGCGAATCCTCGATATCTAGACGCATTAAAAACCAACATTACTCAAGTAATGGGCGAGACACCCTTCGAAATGTGTGAAAAAGTGGTTAAAAATTACCTCAAAAGAATCGCATAATGCGAATCTTCCCGACGCGAAGCTTAGTTTCATTTTTGTTAATGTTGCATTATTACTTCTAATCAATCCGGCTGCTTACACGGAGTTAAAATCACTAAATTTCATTATTAATTATTCCATTATTTTTAAATCGTGTTATTAAAAGCGTGGTACTCTGATCCATGATATTTTACTCTAATCCATGATATTTTCTTGCCAATAAAAAAATTGTCAAGACTTCAAAATAATCGCAGTGTTAATTTTAACAAATTTCATGCTCAATTAACTAAATAGCCATGGTTATTTGACAGTATAAAATCTTCTCATTGATTTAAGCATTGCGTAAAAAATGAAACAAAATAATTTGTTTGTTTATATCAATTCAACCAACCTGATCATCTTGTTCTGTACATAATATACAAATAATTACGTCTGTATTTAGATTATTATTCTTTGTCTTTATATTTTTATTTTTAACAGCAGCCCACTTCGAACACCCGTTAACCGAAATTGATTTTCTATTAAACAATATTTTAATATGAACTTTTGTTGACAATCATAAAAAAAAAACCATAATCCAACAAAAACCAAAACGTGTAGGTAAAATGTAAAATGACATGAAGTATAATAAACAATCTTACCCACATTATTCGCAACAAAAATATTAAATTCATTATAAGCACCACACAAACTGGTCCCTGGAATATCCAATCGACAGCTGTTTCATGCATCCATGGACATCCAATATCGATCTAAAAAAAAAAAAAAATATATGTATTAATAAAACAAAATGGATTAAAATAAAAAAAAAAAACACTTTGTTATACAAAATCATTGTATGTTTTTCGTCTGAATAAATATATAAATCATGTATGTATGTGTGGTATGTGTTTCGGTTTTCATTTGATATTTTCAATATTTAATAAATGTTTACCTGTGCACTTGCGAATGAGGTGGTAACACCTTTTGCTATTGACCAAATGGTAACAAACACAGCTGGACCACCTGTAAAAACAAACAGGCCACACATATACATACATATTAATATTTTAAAGCAAAAAAAGAAAGGATTCGAATTGAAATGTCAAAGGATAAAGGGTAAGTATACATAGATAATACAATGATAGTCTCTATATATACTATTTGGACACTATAACGGAAGTTCTTTTAAAATCAATTTCCGTTCGTTTTCATTTCAAGAGGAATACAAAAATATATTGTCACATGGTGAAATACACCTTATTGAGTAACCCACCCACGAAGTACTAGAGGTCACTTATCGTTACACTTCTTGATGTCTGCAAAGCAAACATCAAGAGTGCATACCTATTATTTGTTAAGTTTCTCTTTCCAACATTATCTTCTTTAGAAGATAAGGCTGGAGAGACCTAATATTATCGTAAGTGTAGATCGTAAGTCAAGTTTGTAGTTAGTCTTTAAGTTATTTTAAGTTAGTCGACTTTCTATGTCTTTTATGTAAAGTCTTTAAGTAGCTTCGTTTACGTTCAAATAAAAAGATTTCTTATAAATTAAACAAATGTGGTTTTTATTCTAAATAATAATTAAATAGAAATACCACATAACTGGCGCAGTCGGTTTAAAAAATTCGGGTTTAACTATTTTGTGAAAAAAAAAACTACCTTTAAAAAAAAAATAGTTTATGTGAAAAAAAAACTATGAGAAAAAAGTTACCGCGTCATCGTTATAAAAACTGTACCAAAAACAAATTTAAAAAAAGTATGTTCCTATTTAAAAACATAAAGTGAATAAAAAAAATTGATAATAAAAGTTTACTAAGTAAAAATAAATGTTTAAAAAAAGTAAAAGCATTAAAAATTATAATTTATGATAAAAAAAATACTCATTCATAAAATATTATAAAGTGCTTATAAGCTCAGTTAAAAAAAAAAAAAAAAAAAAAGACGCGGGCGTCCTAAATAGTTCAAAAACAAACCCGTCATACACGTTCCCTATGCAAAGCTTTATGCTTCTTTAGCATACAAAATAAAGAGTTCGAAAACAAGTGAATCAAACCAAGCTATGAAAGCTTCAATAAAAAAAAATAAGCTTTATAGAATAATGAACCAAAACATAACAAAAACCAAGTTTCAAAACTAACGAATACTTTAACTCAAATAAACCCTATAATAAAAAAGCTTTAATGAAAGTAATTAAAGTATTTTGAATCAAACAAAATAAACTTTACTGAATAAAATAATAAATTAATAAAACAATACAAAAAATATTATTGACAAATAAAATAAATTGAAATCTTAGTCAATAAATAAAAATATAAGCTATAAGCTACAGAAAAAAACTTTACCCGATAAACACAATACAATAAAAAAATTTAATAAAATAAACCCCATAATAATAAGCTTCAATAAATGTAAGAAAAGAATTATCAAACAAAACAATCAAAAACTTTACTGATTAAAACTATAAATTATTAAAACAATACAAAAAAAAAGTTTGAACAGTAAAATAAACTGAAATCTTATTAAAAAAAAAAATAAATAAAAAAAAAAAGTACGAAAAATATACCTAAGCTATAAGCTTTAGAAAAGAAAAAAACTTTACCAGATACCTACACAAAATAAAAACATTCATACAAACAATAAATTACAAAAATCTATGAGAAGAGAAGACAACAAAAAGAGGCTGGCAACTGAACAACAAACAACACACTTTCTTCTTCAAGTGAGTAACATCTACAATTCACCATGGAAACATTTAATGCTGTAGATAAGTTCAAAGTAGTTTTAGACTTAATTAATAAAATTCCAGAGTTTAATGGAAATAAAAGTTGTCTTGTACATTTTTTGGACAGGGTGGATTCATTAGCACCTATTTTGTCAACACTTGATGAAGGTTCCTTGACAATCATTTCAGGGTTTCTCAGGGACAAAATTGTCGGAAAAGCTAGGATTGAACTCCAGAAGCATGGTAGAGTTAGTGATTGGGCACAAGTTAAGCAAATTTTGATAGATAATTTTGGAGAAAGACTTTCAACTGACAAATTAATTGACCAAATAAGAACAGCACGAGTTAAAACTAATATATCAGAGTTTTACAGTAATATTAATTATTTATTAAGTAGAATTAATAATAAACTTTTATTAAATAATCAAAGTGACGAGTTAATTATTGCTTCTAACAACAGAATTGCCCTAGAGTCTTTTAAAAATAATTTACCTGAGCCCACCAAATCAATTGTTCTCAGTCGAAATCCAAAAACATTGAACGATGCCTATAAAGTGATCATTGAAATCGATCACCAAAATTTAGGACATCAAAATTATTTTCAAAACCTTAGGCAGAACCAAAACTTTTCTAGACAAGACAATAATAATTACAATCAAAGTTATAGTAATAGAAATAATATTCAAAGTAATGATTCAAATTTTAGAAACAATAACAATTATAGAAACAATCATTCAAACTTCAGAAACAATAATAATAGAAACTATAACAATGCATACAATAATAATGCACACAATAGTAATTCATACAACTCTTATTCGCAAAGCAATCAAACACCAAGACAAAATAGAAATAATAGTAATCCTCAACAAAATCAAAATGACACTAGAAGTGACCAAACTATGCGTAGCAATAATAACACAAGTGGTCAATCAAGAAGGTCAAATAGGTACAGATCTCAAAATTATAACAATGAACCAATGGATGTTACCGTTAATCAAAGTGGAAATGATAATAATCAAAACAATACAAATTTTCAAACAAACCGCCAAAACAATTACCCTATATAACGATAAAAAACCATTTAAGACCCCTAAGATTTATTATTGACTGTGGTGCAGAGTATAGCATAATTAACGAAAATGTATGCAATCCAAAATGGAAAATTCCATCCGGAAATCATACTTTAAAAGTACTCGACCGCAATGTTAATGCAAATGTAGAATTTAGATTTCCCCTATTTAGTGAATTTAATAAAATTGATTATTTCGTAAATTTTTTGGAATACCAATTTCATGACCGTTTTGATGGGTTAATTGGCAATAATATCCTACTGGATCTAAACCCAATAATAGACTATAAAAATAGATTACTTATTACTGAAAACGCGAAAATTCGTATATATTTCAACGAAGAAGAAGAAATATACGCGAAACATGTTTATCAAAACGAAGAAGTTTTGAATATTTTTTGTAGTGAAAACTTCATATCTGAAGTTCCAGATAATCTTTTTGCAGATCACTTGAACGACGCTGACGTTTCAAAATTAAAATCTTTACTTAATAGTTTTAAATCAATTATTTATAAAGAAGGAGATGTTCTATCATTTACGAATGAAATAACACACCAAATAATAACAAATAATGACATTCCTATATACAGCAAATTGTATCGTTATCCACAGATTCATTCAGATGAGGTAGATAAACAGATTTCTGAAATGTTGCGGCAGAAAATAATTGTCCCCAGTAGTAGTCCCTATAATTCACCCATCTGGGTAGTCCCAAAAAAAGATGATAGAAACGGTCAAAAACAATGGCGAATCGTTGTTGATTACCGAAAATTAAACACCCAGACCGTAGAGGATAGATTTCCTATGCCCAACATCGACGACCTTTTTGACAAACTGGGAAAATGCAACTATTTTTCCACGATTGACCTGGTCAAAGGTTTTCACCAAATCGAAGTCGATCCACGCGACAGAGCGAAAACAGCTTTTTCAACTAAAAGTGGGCACTACGAGTTTTTGAGAATGCCCTTCGGTCTTAAGAATGCCCCAGCGACATTCCAAAGACTAATGAATCATGTTTTGAGAGATTTCATAAACAAAATTTGTGTCGTCTACCTCGACGATATTCTCGTTTTCTCTACAAGTTTTGAAGAACATTTAGTATCCCTTAGAAAAATTTTTCAGAAACTAAAAGATAGTAATTTAAAAATTCAAGTGAATAAATGTATTTTTGCTGATTTATCAACCAACTACTTAGGCCACGTTATTGTAAATAATGGTATAAAACCAAATGATAATAAAGTCAAGTCAATCACAGAAATGAAACTGCCTACAACCGTAAAAGGTATAAAACAATTTCTTGGTATAACCGGTTATTACCGGAAATTCATTAAGGACTATGCTAAGGTTGCATTTCCAATGATAAAGTACCTAAAAAAGCCTGCAAGATTAAAAATTACAGACCCTCAATATGTCAAATCATTTAATGCTTTAAAAATTTTACTAACCTCTGATCCCATCTTAAAGAGCCCTGATTTTACGAAAAAGTTTGTTCTTACTACGGACGCATCGGGTTATGCTTTAGGAGCCGTTTTAAGCCAAGACAACCATCCGATTTGTTATGCATCTCGAACGCTTAACGAACACGAACTACGATATTCCACCATAGAAAAGGAGCTTCTTGCAGTGGTGTGGTCTATAAAATATTTTAGGACATATTTGTATGGCAGACGTTTCGTTGTTCGAACAGACCACAAACCCCTTGTATGGCTCAATGGTATAAAAGAACCCAACATGAAGCTCCAACGTTGGAAAATCATACTTAATGAATATGATTTCGATATCGAGTACCTTAAAGGGAAAGAGAATTGCGTAGCAGATGGTTTGAGCAGGTATACTGACAAGTATACATCTGAAGATGAGTCGAAAGCTAACGACGAAGTTAGTTTAGTAGACCTCTTCAGTAATGAGATATATATAAGCGAAAAACGCAATGACGAAGAAGTAATTTCTCCAGTTTCCTTTGAAAATAACGAAGAAGTTATTTCCACTGGTGCTACTGTCCATAGCGCAATGGAAGATGAAACTCGTCACATTTATATAACACAAAAACCGGTAAATCTTTTCAAAAACCAAATTTATTTATTTTATGGTACACACGAAAAAGTTTCAATGAAAATAGTGCACAAGAAAATTCAAAATATTGTCCAAATTAAAAAAGATAGTAGCAATTTACAAGAAATAATGAAAAGGCTTTTGATACCAAAAGGACTCATCTGCGTATATTGCGATGACTTGTCGTTGTATCTTCACTTTCAAAATTTGTATGTGAAATATTTTTCAATGAACGATAATCTCAAAATATTAAAATCCAGCATCAAATTGATAGACATTGTAGATAAAAATCATTTATTAACTATAATAAAAGACGAACACTTAAGTAAAAATCACCGTGGTATTAACGAAATGTTTATGGAATTGAAAGCTTTGTACTTTTATCCGAAATTACAACTTGAAATACAAAAATTCATCAATAATTGCGAAATTTGTAATCTTGCAAAACATGACCGACGTCCACTGCAGATACAAACGCAAATTACAGAAACACCTAAACATTTTAACGACATAATTCACATGGATATTTGGTTTCCCGAACGAGGAAAAATGTATCTAACAACGATAGATAAATTTTCTAAATATGCCACTATCCACACTTTGGAAGACAGAAATTGGATCGCGGTTCTGAGCGCAATAAAGCAGAGAATCCAATTTCTTGGAAAACCAAATAAAATTGTTTCAGATGGTGATACCTGCATATTGCACTCAGCGGTGGAACAATTTCTGAAGGAAAGCAAAATCGAATTCCACAAAACAACAGCATCCCTTAAAACAGGCAATGCCGACGTCGAAAGATTACATGGCACTTTAAACGAGCACTTGAGGATCATGAATGTGGCTAAAGATAATTCCGAGTTGGATGAGAAGTTATTTAAAATAATTACAATTTATAACGACACAATCCATTCGACAACAAAATTAAAACCAATAGATTTTATTCACCGAAACATTAGCAAAGAAGACATTGCATCACTTGCAGATCGGTTTCAAAAAGAAAAAGAAAACAGAATAAATAACAAAAACAAAAATATAGAACCTTCCACCAGCACAAACCAATGTACAAACATTGTACAAAATAGGACAGTCTTTAAAAATAAACCAAAATATAAAAAATTAAACAACTTTAAACATGATGGTAATTATGTTGTTGATAAATCAACAAAACGAAACATAAAATACCATAAAAAACAATTAAAACGAAAATATAAATACCAAAAACATTCATAAATACACTCGATAATTTCCAAATTATGTAGATACTTACATATGTAGCTACATTCCACGATTTTTTTTTGTTCTTTTTTGTTACTCTGAGGTTTGAGTATTGTTTTTTTATCGTCTTTTCGGTACAAATCCATGTTATATGTTATAATTTTTCTTCCAAAAATATTTCTTTTGTTTAAAATTATAACGGTTGTCCATTTTGATTTGTTTAAATTATTATTTCCTTCCTCCATTAATGTTTTTTATCTCCGATCTTTCTTTGACATTCACAACAAAAAATTAAATTGAAATGTCATTTTGGTTTTGGGGTTGGTAGCAATTAGTTTTCTTCTGTCAGATGTGTTTAGAAAATGTTCAGAAAATAATGGTGCATACAGAAAACGATGAGGTTTACATTTTGGAGTTAAAACAGAATAACAGAGTTTGATGTTTACACGTTACAAATCGTTAGCATTTTTTGATCGCACATTTGGTTAGATATATCTAAAACATTTAGTTAAAAATGAAAAGAAATTAAACTGAATCGGTAATTTTGAAGATAAATTGGGAAAAATGATTTGTTAGGAAGTTAATTACAGATAGTTGTTGATGGAATACCCTTGTCCAAAATAGAAATAGAAAATAGAAAATAATTTTAAAAAGTAAAATTAACGAAAAGAAAATTGAGAATTGTAAATTAAAAAAAAAAAAAAAAAGTTAAAGTTTATTATTTCTAAGAAATAGCAAAACAAAAAAATATCTTGATGTAAATTAAAGCTTAAAAATAAGTAAAGTGTTAAAAATTAAAATTCAAAACACAATATTTGAGAATCAAGAAGAAATCTAAAACTAGGTTTGAAGTTTAAAATTAAAGCTAGAAAATAAAAAAAGAATCAATAAAAAATAAACTTAACAAACAAATGTTTTGTATTATTATCACAATTTTGAAATAAAGAAAATTTATTAATTTATAGAAAAACAATTCAATAAATAAATTAATTAAGAAAAAAAAAAAGAATGTTTAGCTAAGAAAATTTATGTTCGTATAGATAGTACATCTAATAAATATCTATCTATCTATTAGATACCTACTTATTGTTTAAATTTTTGGAGACCAAAAATACTTATTGGGGGAGGTGTCACATGGTGAAATACACCTTATTGAGTAACCCACCCACGAAGTACTAGAGGTCACTTATCGTTACACTTCTTGATGTCTGCAAAGCAAACATCAAGAGTGCATACCTATTATTTGTTAAGTTTCTCTTTCCAACATTATCTTCTTTAGAAGATAAGGCTGGAGAGACCTAATATTATCGTAAGTGTAGATCGTAAGTCAAGTTTGTAGTTAGTCTTTAAGTTATTTTAAGTTAGTCGACTTTCTATGTCTTTTATGTAAAGTCTTTAAGTAGCTTCGTTTACGTTCAAATAAAAAGATTTCTTATAAATTAAACAAATGTGGTTTTTATTCTAAATAATAATTAAATAGAAATACCACATAACTATATTTAAACAAACAAAAAAAACAACTTACCCCATCCTATGAGTGCATAGATAGTAAATCGAATGTTATCACCCGAAAAGGTCTTTACGACCAACATATATAAGTAGAGTCCTGAAAATAACCATAAACATAAATGACATTTATTTGATATATAAAACAACTGTTAAAAGCTTTTGATTTTCAAAATTGAAGTGCCTTTAGAGATAAAAAATACCTACCTCTATATACAAAAAGATACTTAGAAGGATTTTTTTTTCGAAATCCAATTTTCTTTTCATTACACTACTCAACTCACAGAAAATTAAGGGATAAATTATATCAAAGAAAATCTTTTAACTTCAGGAAGATGCGTCGTATTTTTTGAATTTAGTTCGTATTGGTTCAGTTTGAGTAGGCTGCAATAGCCAGAGATCAGTAGGCGTTTTTCTGATCCCGTTTTTATTGTTGTGAAATGCTGTCATCAGCACCAAGGGCACAGTTGCGCTAACTACAGAGACATAATTCACGTGGCAGTCACCTTAAAGTGGTGCGAAGGCTTAAGTTTCAAAGATTCATCTAACCTGCCGTTTCGGGGCAACCTGATTCGGTAGTAATTTTGAGGAGTTACGAACCAAAAACAACCCCCCCCCCAAATCCAGGGTGTTACGTGGACCGAGCCTATTGGTGTATTCTAACGGTACTTCTTTGAAAACGGGTCGAATCAAAGAGTATTAAAGACCTTACCCTTCTCTAACCAAATTATGCCAAAACAACAAAAACAAAGAAAAAATAAAAACCACAAAAAATTCAACACTCCGCGGGATGTCACCGCAAGTGAATATGCGGATCGCTTGGAGAGAGACTTCCGAGGGGATAATCCAACACCGGGATGTAGCTAATTTCTTAAGAGGGTATCTCCAAGGAACACTCAAAACCGGGCAGACAAAAAAGGAGCATCGTCCACTTGTCAGGGAAGATTACTTCCCTCAACTAGTCAGGGTAGAATACCTTCAAGGCAAGAGGAAGATGTACCAAAGGCCAAAGAAGGAACCATTGATGGGAAAATGCCACTATCTAGCCGAACTTCTCAACCACCCAAAAGACCACCAAATAGTCGCAACAGAAGAAATGCCACACTCCCAAAGCTGGGCGAACCAGGTGGGCTGGATGACCCGTACAGAAAGGGATTAAGTGGAGCGGGCACAAAGTGGTACCTTCGCTTTCTTGATAAGGAGATGACCTCTTGCAAGAAGCAAGGAAAAAGGTGGAAGAAAGGAAGGCGTTACCAACCAAAGATCCCTTGCAAAGCCAAGAAGTGGGTAAGAGGAAGAGCCACCACATCACTCCTTCCCTTAGGCAAGAAGCTAAACGACCTAAGGTATAGCGGCCACAGCAGCAGCGGGAACAAGCACCGTAGATGCAAACGCCGGCGTATATAGACCAATATCCTAAAATAAAATGTTGTCCCTTAATTTCCTTTGAGCAGTAAATTTGATATGATAATACGAGTCAACATGTAAACTTATACTACTGAAGGTAAAATAAAAAAAAAAACATACACACACATTACCTTCAACAAGCATCCAAAAGAAATTTGTCAAAGTAAAGAAATGGAACACTGTTACCAAGACTATGCATCCTCCCAAGCCCGTTCTCATTGAAATCTGGAATAAAAGAATAATAATCAAACGTTAAAAAATTCAGTATCAAAATCTTGAATTAAGGCGATGACGCGTCGTTGTCGTTGGCTACGACAAAGAAGCTATACACTAGAACGGACACAATAATTGTTGATAAATATTTTATCGTATAGCAAAGGGCATAGCGCCATGCCTCACATATTCATTTTTATTATTTTCGTCGTCTCGTTTTATGTATGTACATATATGTATAAACATTCGACGACAGATTGACATTATAGAAGCTAAGAGATTTATTGAACTCACCTGTACAGACAATGTAAGGATCCACAGTAAGCCTGACATTATGTACGTAAAAAATAAGTTCGCATGAATGGAGTTTCGCAGACATCGTAATTCCCTGTGAAAATATTCGGATAAACAAAAATAAAAGAAAAAATTGATGTCATAAATTTAACTTGTGTATGAGGTAAAAATTATTTTTTAAGGTTTATTATTTGTGTGACAGGAAGGGGTAAGTACTAAAGATTAAAGGTTTCTTTTGTGAAATTATCTTGTTTATTATGAATAAAAGTGTGCTACATAATAAAAGAACTCACTTAAAATATATAAAAACTATGACTGCCAATGTCAGAGACACCAGACTGATGGTATATCCTACGTAATAAATAATAGTTGGCAACTCGATGATTGGATCGAATTCTGGTACTGACGATGGGGCTGGCAGGTGACGACAGAAGTCATAGTTTGTGTACTTCTCCCACGTTCCATTGGGATAACAAAAGCGGGTGGCATTTTCTAGAAAAAAACAAACAATATCTATTAATAGAATTTGTTCTGCTGTCTTAAATTTATTTTTATGGACAAAAAAAGAGATTATATAATTCTCATTTAATTTTTATATTAATTAAAAACGGTAATTTTTTAGCACTTGAAATATTTTTATAGTAATTGTTATCTTTTCTTGTGGATTTAAAATGAAAAATCAAATTAAAAATTAACAATACACAATTGGATCGCAAAAACTTGTTTTCATAGCTCAAAGTATAGTCTGTTTTTAAGAGTTCCAGACTCTCCCAGTTTTCCAATGTTAGTGATCAATTTAAGGTAATACGGTTCTGGCAGAAAATTGGAGGTCCCCCTTATTCTTGCCTACTAAAAATACGCACACAGAAGAATGGTTAATAGTGTAAGTCACTATATTGGCTTGGCCCTTGTTCTTCACGAGCTATCATCTTTAGCTCCGATTGCAGCTACGTTGCGTTGTGTTCATATAAAATTGAGTTTGTCTGTGGGCATTTTTGTTTTTTTAGTTCAGAGTAGAATTCTGAAAAGACTCTGAACACTCCGAACATACTCTGAACGATCTCTGAACGTGCTCTGCTAGAGTTCAGATTTATTTATTTTCGATATTTTTACTGTTTTGATGTTTTTTTCCACTTGTCAAATTTGTGTTCAGGTATTTAACTACGTCTTCCTATCAATTTATTCTGAGATCATACAGCGCGCTCTGAATATGCTATGAACATGAAAAAAGTAACACAACATTGGAGCTCTGAATGCTCTGAGCTAACAAGCTAACAAAAAAACACGATTTTTTTTTTTGACAGTTCAGGCTCTGCTCTGAACTAAAAACGAAAAACTCCCTGTATTTAATATTTTGACAGTTGTTTCAGTTCCAGTTTGGGAACGCATCCCAAACGTCAGATTAATTGCCAGCCGTTTTAGTAAAAGTCGTTTTACTGAAACTGTTTCTACACGATGGAGAAAAAACCCTTTCAGTTCAATTAATCCTTCCCTATCTCAAGCCCTTGCATGCGTTCTATATGCGCATGCGCAGCGTAATTTTAAATCGCATCGTTTAAAAACAGTCTTTGAAGTTTTGGATCTCGGTCAATAATGAGCAATAAAAAAGATGGTGAATTGTTATCTTGTCTTCCTAAATTTTTGTTGGTTCATTTTTGTAAAATGTACCTCTAATAAAAAAAAATGATTTTTATCAAAAAATTTCCGAAACCCCACAAGAAGAACAAAAAATCGATTTCTTATCATCTTGCCCTTTTTAACAATATATCGAGAATTTGTCCATGTGAGTATAGGACCTTTTTCAGGACGCATATAAAGCTTTTATTTGTCTAGTGACTGAACTTGTTGGGAAAGTGCAAACAGTTGCAAGGGGTATTTACTTACAAAAACATAAAAACATACATATTTCTTCATCAAACACACACACCCACACACCTCTTTAATAAATAAAGTGTTCACGTCCTGTGTCATACTCAGTTGATAACCTCTTTCTTTTTTTTTTTCAATTAGGACATAGTTATCTTTGTGGTGATGTTGTTGAATTTCTGAGATACTTACGTGTACTGTCATATTGAATCCCTTGAAACTCATCTAAACAGGGTAATTCAGCTAATGTCCCTCGTGGTGTCCGAGGCCAACATAAAATCGAGTCAAATGATGTTGAACAAAATTCACTAGAATTACCATGCAATGAATATTCAACGTGTTCCTGAACTAAACACTGAAGCTCTACACTTTGATTAATATTTTCAAGTTCATCAGCTGTTAAATGGGTTGCGTTTGTATCACCACCACCGCTGCTCGGTTCTGCCACTGTGGTTATCTGCAAATATTTAAGAAAAAAAAAATGAAACAAATTATTTCCTGTTTGACCAAAATATTATTATAGGAATGGGAAAATGAAAGGACTTCCTTCCTAAGGATAAGCAACCACTTTAGCTGTATTTATTTTTGTTTTAATATACAAACATATAATATCCCCTGAGGGACAAGAGGAGCATATAAAATTGTATGCTTCACCGAATATTGTTGAAAAAATTATATACATATACCTAACGCATATATATGTAGCTATAGACGGCTTGACTTGAACTTGTTTCTTTCTAGAAACGTGTTCCCTCCCGGTGAATGTATAGTACCCCGTAAAAAGGTTTGGTATTCAATCAATGTCATAAAATATGAGGAAAAATTTGCAAATACAAAAATGTTTGGATGGTCCTGGGACCTGGCTAGCTGAGCTGTCATGGCTGTTACCAAGGGATTACGAAAGAGGTCACACATGTTGTCTGTTGGTATAGTATTTATATTGTGTACATTAACTAGAAACAAAACATACAAACATATACACATCTAATATAAACTTTATAAATATATTTTCTCGGGGCATTTTGTGCAAATATTGAAGGTATTATTAGACAAAGGGACACAGAACAGCAGTTGGTTAGTGTTTATACATTGTCAGATTGTCTTTTGAACACAGTAGGTATATTGTTGTCCTTTTATGATGGTTTGTAAATATTTTCTCCAAATCCGAATCCAAGTGGCAAATTGTAAATTAATTGAAACAATACAAATAAAGCGAGTGTTTATTTATAAAAAGATCAACAAGCAGTGAAGTGCCTATATAGGAGCATGAATAGCCCGAATGAATATGATGGTTATATATAGGGGTCGAAATTCCTTTGATTTTAGTTTGTACTTTGTCCATGCCCGAGTCAGTCATAGTTAAGTTCCTTTAAAAGAAGTTTGTGTTATGAAAATAACAATTCAGAATTTAGTAAATAGTTTGTGAATATTATCGGTGGTGTAGATTGAAGGGGGCCTGTGTACACCTCGGTGCGTTGACATTTAAACGGCCTGATGTAATAGGTATAAGCATGATAATAATTTATTACTTTAAAATTCATCGTAACATGTTCTTAGTTTTAAACTTTTTCCAGCTGAATATGCCTAAAACAGCTAGTAAAAATGCTAGTTTCAAATGCAATTGTCAAACAATAAAACATAAATTGGGATGGACTTGATCACGTGACCTCGATAGCACAATGCAAAGTGCATTGGCTCGGAGGGAGCTTGGTCCAAATTCTAGTCCCAACTGGGCATAGAAGTTCTTCAAATTAAAATTGAACAATGACCAAGCACCCCCTGAAAAAGGAGTCTGATGATGAAGCGCCCGCATGGGGCCAGTAAGTTAGTTGTAAGTGATTGATAAGTAGGCTAGTTTTTTTAAATTTTTGTTTAGCTTTAAGATAGTTATATGTTTTTGGAAAAATAAAAATGAATTAAAAATGAAAAAATAATGAAAATGAAGGAGTCTGATGATCGGCCTGGCAGTCGTGAAATAGCTATAACTTTCAGAATCATCAGCAAATCGTCTTAAATTTTGCGCCATGATTTTTTTGTAAACAATTTTTTTTAATGTAATATTGTTTGAACATACATATTTACAAGCACTAGATTGAAAAGTTGTAACAAAATATTTTTCTTTGGTTGAAATCTAGAATTTTTAGCTTTAAATTGCTTTTATTTTTTTATTATATTAAAAAAAAGAGTTTTTAAGCAACCTTTACCTATCTTTTAAGGTTTCAGAGAGTCAATCAGTTAATATCAATATATTTTACTGCAATGTAATTTTTTATGTTGTTCGAAATCTATTTAAATTTTAAATTCCTTATTTTAATTTAAGGTCCTATTTGATATTTGAAAGTTGAAAACTGGATTTATAACCACATGTCTTGTCAAAAAAAAAAACAACACAAGAACATTTTCTTAAATTATTATTATAATATTATGTATATTGTTTGCATACCTATGATATGTCTTACCAAAACAATAAGCAAAAAAAAAAAAAAAACTGCTTCCCAAAGCAACATGTGTTATAATATGAACCCATTAATTTTTGGTTAAACATATAAGTAGAAGGTTTTAAATCCTTGAGGCATAACATGGTACATACATATATACTATATGACACATTTCTAGAGTTTATTATAATATGTAGGTATGTATGTATATAATAATGAGGTGTGTCCCCAGAAATGGAAGAAATTTTGCTCATTCAGTGGTTTAACCTTGAGCGCACAATCTATGTTTTTGTTAGGTGAACCATATTATATATTATGTACTTGTTTACAAAACATCTGAACATTTCTGGCTCATGTTTCATGCATATAATAGCAGAATTTTCACCGACAACATATTTTGTTAAATTTTATGGGTTTTACCCTTTTTTTTATAATATTTATATATTTTATGCAAATAAGAGATTCATTGTTTTGTTTGTTCGAGATATTATAAACAAAGAAAGGTTTAATTTTAGAAATTCAGTAGTCATAAGGTAGGGTTGCCATTATGCGTGTTTCTTTAAAAATCTTGAAAGAAAGAATTTCAACATTTGTTATGTTTTTGAGGTAACATTCATGTTTTACAGATCAATCCTAGAATTTCGATCAATTCTGGGATTTACAGTAATAAAGGGTGTTTTTTTTTTTTTTTAAAGGTGTAGAACTTTGAAATGGAATAAAACAAAGATGATTTGTTTAAATTGACATAAAATTTACTTTATTCGAAAGATAAGCTTTTGGCATTGTAGTTTAAATATGATTTCTGGCATATGACCGCCAAGGCTAGCTCGGACGTAGTCTAATCTGAAGGTCCAATTTTCGATGACTTTTTCCAAAATTTGTAGCCGTATATCGTCTATAACGCGGCGAATGTTGTCCTCAGTGGTCAATCGTTTCGGGCTTATCGGCGTAGACTAGCGACTTCACATATCCCCACAGTAAATAGTCAAGCGGTGGCGTTAAATCGCACCATCTTGGAGGCCAATTCACGGGTCCGTAACGTGAAACTATGCAGTTACCAAACGTTTCCTTCAATAAATCAATTATGCCACGAGCTGTGTGACATGTTGCGCCGACTTGTTAAACCACAGCTCCTGCACAACATGGTTGTTCAATTGATAACCGAAAAAGTCAGTAATCATGGCTCTATTACGGTCACCATTGACTGTAACGTTGTGGCCAGCATCGTTTTTAAAGAAGTACGGACCAATTATTCCACCAACCCATAAAGCACACCAAACAGTCAGTTTTTGTGGATGTAACGGTGTCTCAACATACACTTGCGGATTATCATCCCTCCAAATACGGCAGTTTTGTTTATTGATGTATCCAATCAACCAAAAGTGAGCTTCATCGCTAAACAAAATTCGCTTATGAAAATTGGTTTGGTTTTCAAAATAAATTTGCACAATTTGGACGCGTTGTTCAGGCGTCAGTCTATTCATTTTGAAATGCCAAACCAAACTAAAAATAAATCACTTGACAGCTGACAAAATAGCCGCTAGTTAAAATAGTGTCTAAAAAAAAACACCCTTTATAAGCAAATTATTTTAGGGTGCCAAGAAAAAACAGGAAAAATAGTGAAAATGTTAAAAAAAATTCAAAAATAAAATTATTAAATAAATCATATTTCCACACATTTTAAAATGTCTAAGTAGACAAAAGTCTAATAAATAAGACTGTATATATGTATATTTCTCATTTTTAAAAATCTGTGCCCAAATTTTGTTCTTGCTTTAATTTTTTAGCACAATAAATAACGGTACCTCGCATACAAAATTACTAATTTTTCTTCAAAAAGAACCCATCAGATTAAAATTTACCTCTTATTATCATATAATGAAATAAATTATAGCTAAGTAAAAAACATTGATCTATTTTTATTAGTTTAAATTTTAATAAATACAAAAATAAACCTTACTGGCAAGTTCGTCTGGCGATTTAAAGAAAAATCAATGGAATCAAACTTATTTGAATTACTCATTGATTGAAGAAAGAATCACTTTAAAGACAGTAAAGGAATTTACATTTTTAAAGCATTTAATTTCACGCAGTGATTGATTAGCCATTGAACAATGCTGTCAGAATCACAAAATTAATGAAATTCAATACACTGATAAAGATAATATTGCAACTTCAAATTACCTTGAAAAACTCCGAAAGAAAATAAATCTTACAGAACAATTTGCAAAAATAAAAAAAAAAGCCTGAAATTAAAGTTAAATTTTATTTTCTGCGACTTTGAAAAGAATTCCAATTTCAACATCTTTTATATTTGTCATTATTTAATAAATTGTCTTTTACTTTAATGACAATGTAAATCTATATAAATTTATGATGCCATTGAAAACCTTTATAGAGAAAATGTAACATTTTAATGATTTTATTTCCAAATTATGCCATCGTAGAATTTAATGAAAAACAATAAGAAATATCTTCGTAAATTCGTAAAAAATTGTTTGTTTCATTAAAATTGAAAAAAAAAATGAAACAAATTAACCAAAATTACACCAAAAAGGAGCATCTTATATACGATGCTTAAATTTTATATCCAGCTATTATTTTAATCAAAGTACACTCTAGTGTATATGCGTAATATATTATGTTTTATTGGTCTCTTCATCTCTTGTTACATTTACATCCCATTGGATCTTAAAATCAACAAGATATACAGTATCATCACAAAAAAACATTCTTCATTCTATCTTGTAATTATAATTATTATATTCTCCTTTGGAAAAATTTAACCATTCTCATTTGAAGCTAAGATGTTAAATTTTATTGCCCTTTTGGGCTATCTTGTCATTGGCATTGCCTTCAAATTAACTTCATTCATTATTCAGTGATTTTTACAAGTTCCCTTTGGTTATATAAATTGCAATTAACCTGAGACAGGAAGACACTAAAAGAGAGCTTTATTATTATTTGACCAATATTTCAAATAAGCTTAAATTCATGTTTTTTTTTACCGTAAATTATGTTCAATATTATACCACTAATAAAAAAACAACTCATTTCATGAAATGATGGTTAAAGAAACGTTCTCTGTGATCGACTCCTTACTTGACCACTTCTTTAGGTTTGTTTAAAAAAAAAATATTTCTATGTTTATTTGAGAAAGAGGAAAAGAACATCAAAAATATATTTTTCAAAACGGAGAAGACACGTTTCGATATAATTATCGGTTAAATGTGTGGTAATTTCAGGGATCGATAACGCCGGAAATGCTGTTGTGAATAATAAACTTTGAACGACCAAATATAAAGCTTTGTAATATTAATGAAGCGTTGTGCGTTGGTTATAAAATGAATTTATATGATATAGATTGAGAACACATTTTATATCTAACTGTTTTATACGAACACATGTATACATATGTATTTATGTTTCTTGTTGACATGTTGACAGATTGCTGCAATTAATCACAATAATATTAAATCGCTTGAGGAATGTTTTTCCTCGTTTCGAACGTTTTATCAAATAGAAGTTGAGTATAAATAAGTAGGTATAGTAGTATAGGTAGGTAGGTAGCTTGTCTCTTGGAATTGAGACTTTTTCCAGTTGGTTGACTTTGACTTTTCGTGAGTGTGGATATTGTGGCTGGCAGAAAATTTTCCAAAATATAAGACACAATTTATTTTATTTAACTCAGTAGCGAGACGAGCCTTTTTTGGACTGAAAATTAATAAAATGTGTTAGATTTATTTATTGATTTAGCAGCCCTGAATTCAGTTGTAGTGCATGTTTTTTTCTAATGACATGAGGGGGCTTCACAATTTAGGTCCCAATATTGTACAAAATTTAAAAATTAATAAAAATAAAAACATTTTTAAAGAAAGGAATTTTATTAAATGCGTATGTATGTTGGAAATTTAATAATTTGTATACTTTATGAAAGTTGTCCCAAAGCAGAAATTTTCACTAAATCAAGAAATACAAGTCCAAAATGTTGTGTAATATTTCTAAGGTACCTACTATAACTTATTCTTGTGGTATGTAATAAATTTGATATCATGTTTTCATTAAAAATAGTTTCTAAACCAAATCTGATCGATTCTCTTAGGAATATGACAATTTTGACAGTTAAAATGTTGACAATCAAATTTTAGGTTAACGATTAAAAAAAAATCTAAATAGTTGGCGCGTTCAGAAAAATGATATCTCAGAGATTTTACTCACTCAAAAGGTGATCAAGCGAATCCAGAATTTTTTTCTTTAGACTTTTGACAGGAAAACTGAGAAATTTTGCTGAGGAATCCTGTTCATGTAAAAGAGATTGCTGAGATCTCCGAGAGCTTATTTTTCTGAACACGCCTATTGTCTTAAATAATTATTTACAAAATGTTTTTAGTTTTTCAATTCCTATAGCAATTTCTATAGTAGTATAGTACAGTAGAAAATTAGAATATATGAACAGTTCGGAATTGCAGTACTTCAAAAGATGAACAGGTTGAAATTTTGTAGGTACTCGAAAAAATGTTGAACGCTTTATTCCCAACTTAATTTTTTTCTTTTCTTTTTTATTTCTTATAATTCTTCATATTATATTCATGTAACGTTATTATTTCGTACTAACGACTTGTTTTAACTTGTTATGTTAATAGTATTCTTCAAAATTATTCATATTATTTTTCCTCTAGGGTTTTGGTTTACTTTTTCATTAAAAAATGCACAAAATATTACATTTTTTACATCGGCAGTGTTATTTTACTTTTCAAAACAATTTAAAAATGGATATATAATATAATTTAATTCCGAGTAAAATTGAAAATCGATTCCAATTCGATTACGTTCCAGTTGGTGAACACGCCTAAAACAGTGGCAGTTAATCCAAAAGGGTAAGCAAACATATCATTTTCCTATTTTTATCGTCAAAGTGACATTTGGAGTTAGTACTAAAAGTAACCATTGCGTGATTTAAGAAATAGTGGTATGCTAACTCGTTTAGAAATTCCTGCAGCAGCTTTTGAACCTGTGAAACTTAATTCTAAATATACGCTGCATAATAAAAAACTCAAATTTTTAAAGATTTTTAAATTGTATAAAATTTAAGTTCTATGGAAGAAGCTGATCTCCAAGCTTAAAAAATTTTTCCAAAAGAGTTAAAGATAAAATCTAAACTTAATTCTGCACAAATCTATACATTGTATTATTATTTAGTATAGATAATGTCGGTATATCCCTAAGCTATAAGGGGAGATAAAATTGCCTACTGCCTTACTGGCGCCTGTGTGTTTGGATAAAAATAGAATTCTATCAAACCTAAAGTAGATACATGATGACAATAACAATTAGAAGTAAGCTATTTTTGTCTTCAAATAAATATAGAAAAAGAGGCCAAAAAAAGTTTGTAAAATAATTATAGAAGAACATCAAAGCATGTGTACCATTATACGAGTACATTAAGTGAATGAAAGTTAAGAAAGTATACTTATATTTAATCATCATGACAAAATGAACAGTTACAGATTAAGACTTTCACGAGACCTCAAGCACAAAACTTAATGCATCCAAAATCCCCATATTTTATATAGTTTGATTGTTTGAATAAAAATTAATAATCACTGTAGTCTGCAAAATTGAACTTTTTGTCTGGCCTTGACACCAAACTATAACAACTTTCTTGAAGCTTTTTTTTTTGTTACATGTTCCTGTTTGAAAAAGAAACAAATAAAAAACATAATTTTTCGATATTTTGCATTTAATTACGTGAGGCAATTTATTTCAACAAAATTTTCAACAATTCCTGAAAGTCACTAAGTACACAATTATTTCAGTAACCTTAAAAAGTTAAGAACCACCATACCACGTCCACCATTATGCGGTTGGTGCTTCCACGCGATTTATCCTTTACTTGTAATTAAGCACTACGTATGCCAGAAATTTCCCAAAAAGCTTATATAGGAATTTCGAACTTCCAATAATGAAATGCGTGTTAACAAAGTTGCGTTCGTTAAAAGAATATAATATTTGCCTTTAAGGTTAGATTATTTTCTTATATAAATGTTTGTGTTTGACTTCTTGTTGTGATGATGTGAAAGCAGAGATATTTTAATGCTTAAAACAAAAATAATGTTTTGTTTTTATTCAGAGAAGAAGGAGAAATAAACTTTTCAAATTAAAATCATTTTTTTCGATATGAATATGAATAAGCTTGTATGTTGATTTGATGAATAACATTTGACAATTTATTGAAAAAGGATAAAAGTGGCTAGATTTTCAATTTTTGTTTTTCCATATTTAAACCTATTTTATGTATTATTATTTTTATTTAGTATAGAAATAATTTAATTCACTGAAGCTGAATTTAGTTTCAAAACTACCCTCAAGGGAATAATCAAATTTTTTTTCAGAGAGGAAATCCTATTCATAAACTAAATATTTAAATTCATAAGCAAAATGAATAAATAGGCCACTGGGAGAATGCATTGCATATCGTAGATACCTACATTGATACTAAATGTTTGGAAAACATAAAATTTCAAATAAACTTTTCATTTAATTCTATATATGTAAATGTATCCACTCAATGATTCATATGAAATGAATTGAACTGAAAAACTATTTTTCAGAATAAATATATGCAACCGCAAAATAAATAAATTAGTAGTATTAGTGAATTTAATGTTGGCTAATGTGAATAGATCATATGGTGAATTCAAAATAAGTTTATTTTAAACTCCCATCGATTTTATAAAACATGTAGATGAAAATTTGTTTATCCAAAAATAAACTTTTTTGGAAAGAATTTTTTTTAATTGAAATGCGTTCTATTTACGTAACGTATGTATGTATGAAAATATGTTCATTCTGTATATAATAAACTAAATTAAATATTTTATTTATTTTTATAAACACTGTAGGATGCTTTATGTGGAATTCACATATAAAATAACTTTATGTGAAATATAATCCTATTTTGGCACTAATTTCCCACTTTATTTTGGGTGCGGGAAGTAACAGAATCTATATTTTAATACTTAATTTGTGGAAAAAGGATTTTTTGATCAACTAAACAACAGATTGAAATCAAATTTAAAACAAAATTACATTTAATATTTTCAATTTTCTCAAAAACTAAAAGACATTAAAACGTAAGATTTTTAGTTTTTGACTAAAAATTAACTACAATTTTGAATAAAAAATATTCTGAATAAGAACTTCTAATTTTTCCCAAAATTGAAAAAAAAAGAATATATTTAAGGTTTAAATAAACCAAAGCATGACATTGTGTTGCAATAGTTAATTTTTTTTCTACTTTAATTCAACTTTTTAAAAATTACGGACCCAAACTGGCTTTTTCTAAATGTATTAGTCTTTCGATAATGGCTTGTGGATTATTTTTCTTATCGCTCAAAAATACGATTTAAACAACGGGTTGAATTTGTTTAAATAAAATGCCCGACGAGTTTCTTAAATTAAAAAATGTTTCATAAAATAAATTTGAACATTTTGCAAAGTGTGTTTGTATTCATGATCAATTTTCCACTCAAATATATCTAAAAAATAACCGAGAACTGTCAAATCGGCTAAAAACAGTGTTGCCACTTTAAAATCATCCGTTTTTTATAAAACACTTTTAAATTTGTCTTCTTTTTATATTAATGAAAAATTCAAACAAAACATATTTAAAGCAACTTGATCTATATAAATATTACATATATCAGCAACCTCAGCTCATGTATTTTATTTCGTAAGTCATATATTATTTTTAGCTTAGTTTTTCAATAAAAGGCAGGTAACTTATTTTATATAAACTTATGTTGTTTTGGTATTTTTTCTTAGAAATAGAAATTTAGGATGGAGATGGGAGGTACTTAAATTAAATGAAGAACAAACACTTGTATATGTTTCCTTGACTCCTATATTGTCTCCCCTATAAAAATGTAGCTTGAAAATGCTTCAGTAGAGAAACAAAACAATGGGCGATGTGTGCCAATTAAATCAAATAAAATCGAATCTTCAAAAATAATATGAAGTGACTTAAATAATTCTGTTTATTTTTGTTCCACCAATTTACCGTTATACGCGTATAACTGGGAACCTTATTACATCCTTGTGATATTTGAAGATTGATTTTTATCGATAAATAATTTTTTTTTCATTAAATCTGCTACCAACAAAAACAAAAAAAAAGTCCCATAACAAAATATATGTACTGTACATATGTACATACTCGATATAATGAAAGAAAAGACAAACGTAAATCATCTTGTCCGATTCGCTTTATATTTTCTTCGAAGAATTGTTTTTATATGCAGGAGAATTCATTGAAATAGAAAATGAGATTATATTCCGATATGTCAAGGGAATTTGACGTGCAAGCCTGGAAGAAAACCATGTTTATACAAATAGATAGTACAATAGCTAAACTAGGTGGAAGTCACAGTTGACGCACGGCTGCACACAATTTTTCATATCATCACTGTGCGATGATCAATCTCCTCCCATCACTATAGAAAACTTATTGAAAAATGGAATGACTGTTAGAAGCATTCCCAAAGACACTTCAAACAAAAAAAAAATTGTTGTTTTTTCTGCCTTCTTGAAACAATGAATATAGAGAGTATCAGAACTTTTAAGCAAAATAGATAAAAAAAAAAAATAGCCAACAACGATAAATTCCAACCCCTCGAGTCCCAACTGGGCAAAAATGGTAGGAAATTGGATACTTTCATCGTAAAATTGCTTTATTGTCTAATGGGAGAAATCAGAGAAAATGGGAAATGTTTCCTTCATATTTGGCAGTTCTGCCATCTGCAAATAACTATTTATGTATAGGTATGTAAAAAATATACACATAGATATTTGCTATCTGAAGGATATCATCAACTCTGATTGCATTGAGGAATGAGCCATCATGATTTCTTGTGATTTTTTTTTATTATTTTTTTCCTTCCCTGCCTTTTTGTTGTTTTTCGACTTTCGTTTGGTTTGTTGACCCTGTTCTTTTTTATTTTGTCAATATTTCAGCAACGATTTGTCAGTGATTTGTTTTTTTTTTTTATAGATAGGTAAGTTAGGTTATAGAATATGGTATAGGTTCCATCTGTAAATTGACCTTTAACCTATTGTCGCATTTACATCTAGTGACAAATTGACATTATTTCTTTCATTTTCTTTCTTTTGTAATGACTTAGCCGAGAAAATGATCATATACATCTGCCATTAAATCTGTGAAAAAAATATTGACAAGTGTAGTTTTGATACAATACAAGTTATTAATAATTTTGACAGATTTCTGACAGATATTATGGAAATTTGCCTATCGTGTAAATGTGGCATAGTTACTGATAGAGGGATGCGCATTTGGTCGAGAACATATTAAGCTATAGTTTTAAAATTGTCGGAAATTACATATATTTTTATTTAATATCTCCACCCCCTCGGAAAATCTTACTGCAGGAAGTAGCCAGTCTATTTTCTATATAATATAAAGGGATTTTTTTCTTAGTTGCGGAGAACTTTAAATTGGTAACACTGTTTTCTGTGACAGCCGATTTGACAGTTCTTGGTTGTTTTAAAGTTGGTTTGTTTTGGCAATTCATCATGAATATTAGACTCAGGCTTTTCAAACTGTTAAAAATTATTTTGAAAAAAACATGGCTCAAATTGAGAATTGTTTAGTGATAAAGTACATATTTGAATAAATGAATATGTCACTTAAAAGAATTTCCGCATTCAGAGCGATAATAATTCACAATAATAAATTTATTGTCGAAACCCCATAACTTCCGGAGAGAGGTATACCTTTAGAAAAATATTAAACCAGAAAAAATTGAGCACTTGGAAGCCATCATTCGAAGCATTATTGCTTATTAATATTTTAATGTTAAAACTTGTTCCTCTCTACCTTTTTAATTGCAAGTTCAACAGAGTGAATTCATTGAAGAAGAAAAAGTTCCAACATGACATTGAATTTTTTAACTGCGTACAAAACTCGTGAACAAAAAAAAAAAACATAATTTTACTTTTTTTTCTAGCACACTTGTTTTCAACTTTATTTTAAAAGTTTTATTATTTTTTCTTTGAATAATTACTATGTTGTTTTGTTGCACAGAAACGCATTCATACATATATAAAACAGAATCACTGAGCGAAGAAAATAATTATAATTTTTAGAAATAGAATATAAAAAAACTGTTTTTTTTTTTAACAAACGAAAAAAAAACTACTTCTATACAAAAGCACGCATTTAAGCAAATGTAAATGCATTAAGTGTTTTCCACATACGTATAGTATCTATATGTACATATATGAACAGGGAATGAAATATTTTTTTTGTTTTTTTTTGTATGGAATAACATAAATATCCATTAAATGATGTGATACTTTTCTAAAGCCTGGAGGTAAACTCGTATAATTAAAATGGTGATCCTTAAATATGCAACTAAAACTAGGATTGAGCAAGAAAAAAATTCTAGTCATTTGAAGTTTTACTTATAATTTTCTTATTTTAACAAATTAGGGGTTTTCTTTCTTACAATTTCCTTAAAAACTTATTTTAAATAACACGATATTTTATTCATAACTGTTTTGATATGAGCTTTAGGAGAGAACCGAGGAAAAACGGTTCGAATATAATTCCATCCTGATGCTAATTCGAGGGAAAAATAAACTACAAAAAAAATAAGAGAATCCTTATAAATTTGTTTTTTTAAGTACCCGTATTGTTTTTTAATCATACACGAATGTGTCAAGAAAGTGCTCTCACATGTTAGAGCAGCGTTGCCGGCCAGACAATAATTACAATCTTGCCATTATTGCGCCTTATGAAAGAATTAAGCCGGAGCCACACCTATCTCGTGTGGTGTGTTGCGGAGTGATTTGTTGTGCCGCTGACTGTGCACAATAATCAGAATTTTGTCTTGCAATCTTTAATTTTTTGTTTCGCTATTTACTTATTCTCTTCCCCGAACACTCTCTTGTCTTTTCCACTGAAAAATTTGTATCTGACACAGCGCGGTACGGCGGCGGCGCAATCGGTAAAAGACTAAGACTGTTTCCGACACAACACACTACACCACAACACATCACACGAGACAAATATGCCTCTACGCATATTAAATACATTCAAACGATAGCGACACACGACTCGACAATACACCACACGAGATAGGTGTGGATCCGGCTTTATGCTCGTTTAAAAAAAAAACTGCAGTTTAATACTATTACGGGGTTTAAAAAAACAAAAGAATTGATAGATATCAATTACTCAAAATAGAAGTTTCAGTCAATCAATCAATCAAAAAGCAATGAGCTTCAAATCGTTGAATCTATATAATTACGACATACATTTTCAGATAGTGGTCATTGTGAATAGAAACGGTGATAAATGAAATGTTGTTATATGAGTGATGCCGTTGACTTCTCTTTGGTCTGAAATGAATTTTGTCAATTGTAGTTGAATGAAATATATGAAGGTTTCATCCCATAGATAGAATCCGTTTAGGTGAACGGATGAATGAATGTTTCGATGAATTTAAATTATTTTCATTAATAAAAATTCACAAAAAAATGTATGTACCTACAAAAAAAAAAAAAAAAAAAAAAAAAAACAGTAATACAAACAAAAAACAAATAACTCAATACTTTAAATTACTATTGACAACTGATATGTGTCAATGGATCTGCCGGAGAGAAAACTATCGCAAAAACGTATTGGAAACAAAAATGAATTAGTGATTAATAAATGAATGCAATAACCATTTAAATGATTATATTCAAGCCCAATACACACATTAGCGCAAAATTTCAAACGATTTAGTACGATGTTAAAGCCATTTTATCATAGTAAAAATGCTTTAACACCGTACTAAATCGTTTAAAATTTTGCGCTATTATTTTTAAAGTAAATGTAGGTAGAACTTATTTAATCGAACTGTCAGTTGTATACGTCGACGCAACGTATGCAACGGATTATATTTTTGAACGAGAGATAAATAAATAAATAAAAAAAAAAAAACAAACAAATAAAGTCAATGGGTGGTTTTTGATTTTTTAATGACTTGGCTTAAGCGATAGCTGATTAGAATTTGGTCACATATCTTAAAAAAATAATGAAAATATCTAAGACATAAAGTAAGATTCCTTCCTTAAAATTGATAAATAATTCTATTAAATGTCAACCATGTTGACAAATGCTCACAAATTTACCACTCACACGTATGACATACATACCTACATACATATAATCCATGTACATACATATATCCGACTTTACATTACACGCCTTTTCTGATTATCTTTATAAGTGAAATTGAAAGCATAATAAAAGTTCAAAGGCTTTTTCTTGTTTTGTTTTCCTTTGATATACATATTTGCGTATGTTTTAATATTTGGAATGCGACCTTTCGTATAATGCCACGGTTGATGCAAATAATTTAGTTTACAAGTCATATTTTGACTTTTCTTTGTAATTTATATTTTTTGTTATAAATAATATAATCACACTTACATAATTTATTAAATCATTGTCTCAATTCAAGCATAAGTAAAATAGGTGTACCTGTACGTGTACAGTACCACCTGTGCTGCGATCTAATGTTTGTGGAAAATTGAAAGCTAAAGGTGGAAAAGTGAAATATGTTGGTTTTTTTATACTTACCTACTTCATAAATAAATATACAGGCAGGTAATAATTCAATTACCCAGAGACATAATGTACATATACTGATGAAAAATACCCATGAATAAATCAAAGCACATGTTCTAAAAAAAGTTGTGTTTGTAAGAAATCAATCTTGAAGCATAATTTATGACTGACGACATAGCATCAGGGATTGTTTCAAATGAATTGAAGTTTTTAAATAACATTTTGAACAAAATTGTTTGCTTGAATTAAGTAATCATTTACTTTCTTTTTAATAAATCAAAGTAAAATTGTTCCATTTTATTTGAAACTATAGCTGGCCGATTCCGGCTTCACACGGATAAAAATCTAAAGAAAACAAATTCCATCCCTGAAAGTATGCAATTTTGTATTTTTACGAAAAGTGGGAATTTTCAGTCGCCGCCGCCGGCGCAGTGGAACTTGACTGCTAACTTGGATGTGTGGGTTTATATTAAATTTCTATATTCCCTCAACTGAACGCCCCCCCTGGGATTTAATGAGAAAATCAAAACCTAATTTCTCAATCCACTGTGCCAACAAAAATCTATCCTATCCTTCTATTCCTTCTAACATTTTCAATGTTTTTGTTTGTTTGTTTAAATTTCCAATTTTCGACTTCATTGTGTGCTTACCTGCTTCAACATAAATTCAAACAAAAAAAATCTCCAGGCACGCTCAGTTTGGTTATATTTACTTACTTAAGATGGCGCTACAGTCCAGGATGGACCAGGGCATCAATCAACATACCTTACCAACTAGCTCCGTCCCTAGCTAGCTGTCTCCAGTTTCGCACGCTAAGTTGATCGAGGTCCTCTCTCACCTGCGTGCGCCACCTAAGTCGCAGTCTTCCTTTACTATGCCGTCCCTCGGGATTGGATTCGAAGACTTTATGGGTCGAAGCGTTTGGGTCCATTCGGTCTACATGACCCAGCCATTTAAGTCGTTGGACCTTGACTCCTTTGACCAGGTCAGTCTCGCTGTACAGCCCGTACAGTTCATGATTGTATCTTCTCCTCCACTCACCATCTTTGCAGACGGGACCAAAAATCCCCGGAGAATTTCTTCTCGAAACATCCTAAAGCGTTCTCATCCAGTTTTGACAAGGTCTATGCCTCTGCGCCATATATAATAAGGACGGGGATGATAAGTGTCTTGTAGAGGGACACTTTGCTAAGGTTCCATTCATCGGGCATGCTTTCTTCCGACCATATTTTGCAGATGAGCTGGTGCATACTCCTAACCAAGTTATCATCTGCCGCTTTGAATAGCGAGCCCATCAGCTCCAGCAGCTTAGTTATGCGCGTACGAAAAAAAAAAACAATTAATTTTTATATATGTATTTAGGTATTGAGCAAACATTTCTATTAAATACGATCTAGGTGAGTGCGACACCAAGGCTTTACAATAAACGTCAACAAGGTATTAAATTTCCTAGACATACATACATATAAGTGTTGTAATAGCAAGTAGGTGTAGGTTATTAAAACATATTTACACAATTCTTTGAAATTATTTTTCTTATTAAAAAAACGTTTATAGATTCTCTTTCAAAAAAGCTTTCTCCGCAATTTATATATTAAATTTCTTTTATCACTAAATTTTCAAAAAAAAAAAAAAAAAAAAAAAATTGATTATACGCCTCTCATTGACTTGTGACACGAACATCATTAAAACCACCTCACCCTATTATAGATAAATATCATTTTCCAAGAGCCGTGGGCAGGATAACAAACTCAATAGCAATTGTTGGTACATAAGGTGTTAATCACCTTCCCCTCAGATTTCTTGATGGTGTCTTATTTCCTGTTAAAGAGATTTTTATTATCACCATTGATTTCTTGAAAGCCGAAAAAAATAATATAATAATGATTCAGTTTTCAAATCACGTCTTCGATGTGAAGGAATATTCCTTTTAACAAGGATATCATCATCATCTTCATTGTTGTTGTAGTGGAAGCAGCTGAAACATGATATCTCGAGGCATTTCAAGGCTGCATTAAAGGTTAACGCTAATGGATCCTTTATCTTGATAAGGAAACAAATATAGTTAAGACAAATCAAAGGGATGGAAAATTCTTAAGGAAGAGAATCGATAAAAGTTTCACGGTAGGTAGACAAAAAAAAATAAGATACACTTCCCAAAAGCGTACAAGAATCCTATAAAATACGTGTCAATGTGCCATATCGAATTTTCTTCTTAAATGCATGAAGAAACAAAGTCCCATTTGATGAAACGGAACCAAAGCGTTTATGTGACACAGAAGGAAAGAACCACATTATAAGCGTTCACTTAATATGTAAAATTTAAATATTTAAGTTTCATATAAGCAAACCAGATCTTAATTTAAAAAAAATAACTTTAAACAAATCTTGATCCTCAAATAAACTAAACAATACAACAAATTCTATAAATTCCATAAGCCTTCTCTTCAGAAATATTGATAGGCTAGACTTTTGATTTTCTCATTCGAATGCTTTTCTATTCATGTAATTTAATTGGAAAATTCAATTATTTGATATGGAAAATGTATATACATTATCTCAGAGAGCAAATACTATATTAAGCCACAAGTGTGCCTATTCAATTGAGAACTAATTTTGTTATCTTATTTGAGAGGATAATGGAATGTGTCAAGGACTTGGACTTCTTGTTAGGTTGTTTCTTCTTCTTAGGGGCCATAATGTGGTAAGTTATGGATTTGTAAAAAAATCTAACTCGGGATTTCGATTAAACTTGACATAACGATGATAGCGAAGTCGAAATACGTGCATCTCACAATTCTTTCCGTCTGTCTGTCTGTCTGTTCTTTTGGCTTCAGCTTAAATGAGTGGGTCAATTTTCTTTTAACTTGGTGCCGAGGATTTTTTGGGTATATTTCCCCGACACTTTTATTTAATTTTTTAATTTTATTAACGGTATCTCTCATAGAATCATGTACAGTCAATTCCACGGCGTTCTCAAGAATTGGGCATCGCTCAGACCACATTATGGCGTATTTTGCGTAAGGATCTTGGTTTACACCCATACAAGATCAAGCTGACTCAAGAATTGAAGCTGACGGACCATTTGAAACGACGTACGTTCTCCAATTGGGCTCTGGAGAAGATGCGCCAAGATGATGAATTTTTGGCCCAAATTGGAAGATATGGAATTGGACGACATTTGGTTTCAACAGGATGGTGCCACCACAAGCCACACGCGAAATAGCGGCTGTTTCGGCCGAAATGTGTGGCCGAGTCATCGAAAATTGGGTCCAACGAATCGACCGCTGCAAACGTGAACGCGGTGGCCATATGAATGAAATCGAGTTTCATTCATAAATGTTTTGATTGTACTTCAAGCCTATAATAAATTTTTTGAAATATCTCAAATGGTTTGCGTTTTATTAAAAAAAAGTTGTCAAGTCTTTCAATATGTTTAAATAATATTGCATATCAACATTTTCAGAAAAAAAAATAATTTTAATTTTTTTAAACATACATATGTATCTTCAAAATAATTTTTTTTAAAATTCGATATTTCGAAAATGGCTAGATGATTTTTTTTCGAAATTATTTTTTTTTTTTTAAATTCTGGATTTATAAATACTAAAAAATGGTGTAGCAATTTTATTTTTAAAAAATGTTTTAAAAATATTATAAATACAAAATTTTTTTTTTTAAAACCACTCCATTGGTTTTTAAATTTTTTCTCATAAATTGAAATTTGTGTCAGAAATCAGATGGTGTACATTGCGTTGGTGTAAATATAATTTAAGAGTAGCAAAAAATAACTAAATTATTTCTTTTATCAATGGAATAGTTTTTTTTTTAAATATTAAGATTTAAAAATCACATATAAGAGCAAGTTCGTGTGACCCAGTGGTGCATTTTATTTTTTGTTTGGGTTTGCCCAAAAATGTGTGAATAATTTCATCTGATTAATTTAAGTAAATAAGAAGAATGAACACAACATGAGCACTGAGCAGTTTGTATATGAGTATAGGTATTGGTATAGAGCATTTGATGTGTTCTTTTGTTTTCGATTGTGTCCTCAGAATGTATCGGTTCACTTCTTTTCACTCCTTATTTAAGTAGTTTGGTATTTTATGGTTTTATACTGTGTGAATAAACCTACATATGTACATAATTTTTTGATGAAACGAAAAAATCATAAATAAATATATGAAAAAAATGTTTGTATCATTATGTGTTGCACCCATTATGTATGAGTTATGTTAAAAAATGTATTAAGAAAAAATTGGCGTTGAGCTGAAGAATCTGCTTACAAAAATTTGTTGTTTTTTTTTTTGCATTTTTGTTCTCTTATTTTTTAAAGAAAAACTTTAATAAAAAATTTCTTCATATGAAATTTATACCTTTGAATTTTATTTGTGTCTCTCATATCTCGTTTTTTCAATGTCTTAAAAAAAAATTCAAAGAATAGCTTTTAACGGCCTTTAGTCTACAAAAGTTAGCGCTTCGTTCCGACGATCTCATATCAGTTGAATAGTGAGGGGGAGGGCCTTGTCATCACACAATTTCTGTTAACTTTGGAATAGATACATTTTTGGTCAACTCAAAGTTCCAAAATTATAGTGCAAACCTATTAATTTAAGTCATGTCATTTCTATAAACAAAATGTGTGCTTAATTTTTTTTTTAATCAATTTAAAAAAATGTATGTTTCTATTAAATTCTGAAATTCTCTAGGCCACCAGCAGCAGACTTTCACTCTTAGATTAGGGACATTTTTTTTATAAATCCCTTGAATGAAGTTTTATAGTAGGTCGAGGTTTCACTTGCTTCGTCTTCTTTACTACCACCCAAAATGTTTTACGAATTCAAAACTTGCCCTATCCTAACTGAATAATAAAAATACTAAAATATGTAAATGACATTTAAATATTCAAATTCTATAATAAATAACATAGGCTAGGCATGTATATATTGTATTTACCCTAACTATGTCCTGCAAGCAATTTAAATTCCAACAACATTTAGGTTGATTATATTTTCATTATAATACAAACAAATAATTAATAATTAATTTGTTTCCTTTTGTATATAATTTTTTGCAATTATAATCCAGAAGCACGAACTTTGTCCACCGGTAAAATAAATTAATAAACATTTTTCATATACAATGTAAAAATAATTTACTGTAGAAAGTTTGTGACTGCGTGGCACCTTTTTGAAATATATAAAGTCCTAACTATAGCATTTAAGCCATCAGGAAATACAAACCCATTCTACCCATTAACGCAATGACTTTTTAAAGAGTAAATTATAAATACAGTCGATTCTCCCTAAGAAGAATTTTCACCGGATAACAGTTTTGGAAAAATTCGAATTATAGAGAGAAACTTTTATTAAAAAAAAAAAAAAAAAAAACGGTAAATATACTTACAAAAAAGTTAACAAAAAAATTAGCTTCTTGCGTTATTACAAAATAATAATAAAAGAAGGACTCATGAAATCATCGAAACAAGTAGTAGATAAATCCATTGAAAAACATATTTTGAATGCAACCAACAACACAAAGAAAAGAATAACAATGTTTTTTTTTTGTTTTTGTGATACAATTTTTTAAAAACTATCAGTCGTATTTATTAGATTTTTGTCTATTTAGACGCTGTCGAACTATTTTCAAATTGGTGTAAATATGCTTTATTTAATAAAAATACATATCACATTATTCACGGTTAAGACAATCTACTCTTGTGTCTAAGTTAAGCAGCTATAAGACAACAATAAACAAGATTTTTGAACACATTTTCCAAAGTTGGGCAGTTGTCTAAAGTTAGACAACGTTTATATCTTTTTATGGTGGTACTATAGGGATATGAATAGGAAGAAACACGACGAGCTGACGATATGATGGGATACGCGACGCTACACATATATACATATCAAGGATATTGAAGTGTGTAGGTTAGGTACTTGATGGTTCGTTGTTATATACCCAAATACGATCTAAACAAAATTCGACTTAAAGGGTGAAAAAAGATGCCAGTAATCGGGTGTTCGAGTTAGAGAGAGTTTCGACTTAGAGGGAGTTCGACTTAGAGAATGGTTTTTTCTTTTATGGAAAATTGAAAGGAATTATAAAATATAGCGACAAAATTCGAGTTAGGGAGAATTTCGTCTTAGAGAGAATACGACTTAGAGAGTCAACTGTAAGTATATACAAAGTAAATTGTGAGTTCCTGCCTGCTAACAAAGTTATGACACTGGAAGTTAACAAAACCAAAAAAAAAAAGGATTGGGTGTGTAGGTATACACGGTCGGAATTATAATTTATTTTTGTTTTGTAAATCGTAATTAGCGATACACATATGTATGTACATATTATGATTTTTAAATTATAAGTTGAATAATTCGCATTTAAAAGAATATCTACACAAGTTGTTTTCAATTTAATTTGATATAAAATTTCTAGCTCTAATTGGCTCCGCAACGTTAGGCCCCAAAAAGCAGAAATGAAATAAAATTTCTAGCTCTAATTGGCTCCGCGAAAATTAGGCCTCAAAAAGTAGAAATGAAATAACGATCCAAAATAAGGGACAAAATAGAATAGCTGACAAAATGCAAGCTCTGAGTCTTCGATTTGTAGATTTTCATAATATTTTATGAGAAAAACATTAATGTTATATTAAAATAAAACAAAGCCACACAAATTGAAATAACACCCCAAAATTTGATTTGAGAATATTCGTTGTTATTGGTTTGGATGCATAAATTGGGGGCCTTATTTTATGGGGCTTTATTTCTCAGACCCGCTCGAACGTTCAACAATTATGTATATGTACAGAATATGATGACTAACAACTGCTCAAAGTGCCAAGAACTTTATCTGCATTAAATTTAATTTGTGTGGTATCATTTAAAGGAACGAAATTTAAAGAAAGAAAGCACTACCTAAATTGTGTAGAAACTAAGGGTTATGTTAAAATGATGGACAAAAACAAAGAAAAAATTTTAACTAATCAAAATGAAGAATTATATCGATTTTTTGAAAAGTTTTTCTACCTAAAAGAAAAATGTCGAAATTTTTAAATTTCGACAAATAAGACGACTGCCTCGAAAAAAGTAAAAAAAAAATATAGATTTATCGATACTACCTACTATGTATATTTCCAAATTTAATTCAAACTGTCGATTTTTAAAATTTCGTTTTTTTTTTTAATGTCGAAGAATTTAGATATTTTGTTAAGTCGACATTTTAAAAAATCAATGCATTTTTTTTTATTGATTTTCTGATTTTGATTTGTTTCTTCATTTTTGCTTTTGATTTTTGGGTAACGTAACGACTAAAGTTTTTAAGTGTGAAAACGTAAATTTTAGAAATATTAAAAAAAATTGAAGCTTATTGAATTCAACAAAAAAAGAAGTTAAATTGCTTTTGTCTAATAGAAACTAATTTTTCAAATTTTATTTATATTTTTTAGGTTCAATTAAAGATCAACTTCAAAGGCGTCCTTTTTAACATGACTTTATGGTTAATCCGCTTTTGGCATACATACCTATATTTTCTTTTTGACTATTTAAAGCTTGTAATTAATTTTGCATCCATATTCAAATTTCAAGGTTTTTTTTTTCCTCAAAAAAGAATTTATACTGTTTAATTTCAAATGCAATTTTAATTTTATTTATCAAGAAAAAAAAAAAACTCATCTCCATATATAAATTAGTCTTCATTAAAATTTAATTTGAAAAAATCACGCACCACTGCTGGCGTTGTGCAATAAATTGCCAAAAAAAAACAACAAAATTTATTACTATACGAATACACAATTACATTACGTTAGCATTTATTTAAATAATGTGGCATAATATACCCCATATATATACCTAAATATGTTAAAGAATTTGTTTATTGCGGTTAGGACAACATGAAAAAATTACTGCGTTAAAAAAAAAAAACCCAACAAAATGTAAATCAAAGACGTGTCTTGAAATTCAAATAAGAAATGAACCTAAAAAAACATTCATCTTGGTTTTGTTTTATATTTTTGTCATGTTATCGAAAAGGGTTGTTTTTTTTTTGTTTATATATGCATAGAAATGTTAGAAGAATTTTCAGATGTGTTTCAGAGAAGAGAATTATTTATTTAAAAGGATGTCACCACCAGTAGTTATGTTAAAGATAAAATAATTCCAAAAAAAGAGATGCATATATAATATAAAAGGGGTGTTTGTTTTTTACAGAACTTTAGTGAAAAAATGAAAGAAGAATAATTCACAAAAATAGAGTGCTAGTTATATTTAAAACTAACAAATATTAAATGTTGATATGTGTATTAATAAATCCTTAGTTTCATATTTTTTCTAATAAATATTTATAATTCACAAATAATAATTTAATAAAGGGGTCAGTTATAGCTTTCAGTGAAACTAATCGTTGAAAATTTTTATTTATTATTTTGAGATACTTTTAAGGCAAAATCACTGATTATTTTGATGCCAATAAAAAGCTGATGACTCATTTATTATTTCTAGTCAGCAAAATATTTCATTTTGGCCCAACCTTTCACGTAAAATGACTAAGTTTTCAATGATCAATGGTAAGGTAGTTCAATCATTGAAATAATGAAAATGCATTTCATTTCAAAGGTTGGGCTAAAATGAAAATTTTGTTTGGCAAGAATTAATATTTAAGTCATCAGCTTTATATTGGCTTAAAAATAATCACGAATTTTGCTGTTTAAGTGCCTTTAAAACATAAAAACAAAAATTCCAATGATGGTTTTCAATGAAAGCTATAACTGGCCACTAAGACAAAATAACCCTTGTACTATTGCAATATGTGATCCCAATATTATTCTTTTAAAATAAACCTACATTTTGGTATGCCACATGATGCAACAAGTTAATGAAAGCAATTAAAAGACTTATTGCTTTTAATTAAAGTCCTTAAACTTTAGTACCACTATTAGTTATATCCTTATTTTTATCCCACATCACTTTAAACTTTAATTAACTTTAATTAATATCTTCACATAACATCTGTAAGAATTCTCGTTTTTACACACACAAAAGACTAAATGTTGCATGTGCAAAATGTGATATCATAAAAATCTCGGTCCATAAAACGAACAATTCCTATGCGAGCTTTACACACTGAAGTACTATATATACTTGTATAGGTAAAATGAAGTTAAATGTAACAATAAGACCACGCCATCCACCCCTAAACACAAGATCACACTATATATTATACACCACAAACCATCATGGACCACACATTTACCATATCAGAGAGGTTTTTATGTCGATACCAGACGCTGAAACTATATTTTTTAAGAGCAAAGTGTCCTTGCTCTTTGCAGAGGTTTAATATTGATTTAAATGCAATTCAAGTTTAAAAGGTGTATGCACAATGCACATATATAGAAAACCGCCGCCGCCGACACCGCTGCTGCTTAACAAGAATGTAGGTCAGACTGGCAATATAATTCGTTTCAGCCAATCTATAGAATGACAATAAAATGGTTTAAATATAGATTTATTATACACTTTAATGGCAGATGCAATTTGATTTAGTGCTGCAATTGAATTGAATTTAAAATTATTGTTTTAACTATTCGAATTCATTTTTATTTTTATAAAAATGTTAAAATTTACAATAAATGCTTTACTTTGCTAAATAAAAAACTAATTTGCTTCTTGATTTACTTACTATCAGGCACGTAACCAGAGGGGAGGCTTGAGGAGCTGAAGCCCCCCCACCCCCGAAAGTCTAAAATAAAAACTTTCTAATATATTAAATTCAAATCTATAAAAATAAGGAGACTATCCAGGTAGGTATAGTTTATTTGAAGTTCTCAACTACTTGAAAACACTTCTTTAAGAAACAAGAGACTATTTAGGTATGCTGGCTACGGCACTGTACAAGTAGGTACATGGTGTCCACTGGGAAGGTATACTACTTTGTTTGTTTATAATTTTTGATTAAATGAAAGAAAATGGATCTTATATTGATAAATGTTTTATTTAATGTCGGCAATTATTGTATGGAATACAATATCAGGTAAATGACCGCCTCTGTTAGTCTCACAAATGCAAGCCCTTTTGAGCACATTTTTCATTACGATGTGGCACCGTCTTGTTGATACCACATGTTAATCAAACCCAAAGCATGAAGTTGTGGTGTTAAAAAGTTTTCAATAATATCGCGATATCCATCCCCATTCACAGTTACCGTTACGCCGATTTCATTTTCAAAGAAGTAAGGTCCAATGATTCCTCCTCAGACGATCTTGCAGTACGCTGTGGCCCATGCTTGGGCCTATCACCTACAGACCCTCTTTCTTCGAAATCATTCACTACACGATAAATAGTGCGTTTTGTTGGCACGTTGTTTCTCACAAAAATTTTACGTAACTTTCTCACCGTCACAGTAATCGATGATTGATTTTGATAAAATGTTTTAACGATTAAAACACGTTGGTTTATCGAATATTTTTTCTTAATAAATTTACCACGTGTCCACTTCACGACTGCCAAATATGAACTGTCAAGACTAATATTTACCAAAATGGCGGCAAAACAAAGTAGTATACCTTCCCGGCGGACACCCTGTATTTAAAGATGATGATGATAAGATAATCACCTTAAACTTTTGTAATACAAAATATTTCTTTAAATTTTCCTCTTTATCATTCTAGTGAAAGAACACCAGCTGAATTATTTTTCATATATGTAAGTATATACATTTTTAAAATCTCAATGGGAGTTTATCCAAAACTTTGGGGTCAAAGGATTTGTATTATTTTATCATCTCTTTGAAAACTTTTTTTTAGTGAGCTAGATGCTATCATATAATAATAGTAAAAAAAAAAACTAATGTTGTAAAAAAAAGTTAAACAATTTCTGTTGAAACAAAGTGTTCCATCAAACAACCAAGTTTATGTAAATAACATTTCCTTAAATAAATCTTTGACATCCCACACATTAATAAAAAAACACAAGCCTACAGCATAAGCCTTAAACTATGAGGATTGTATATGTATGTAGGTATATATGGCAAAATTATAGGAAATTTCTTCCTCTATTCATTTTGTTATCCTTTTTTTCTTCGATGTCAGATAAACATGAAAATAGTTATTAAATAAATGTATATATTTTTGGATGGGTAAAAGTTGGGACTGTTTCCGAATTTATTTCGAAGAAAATTTAAAAATTTAAGATTCAATTTAAAAATTTAAGATTCAAAATACATATATGCTTTAAAAGTTATTTTGTTTTATTTTATTAAAAAAAAAAATGTAAATAACTTTAACACTATCTGCTTTTTTTTTTGAAAAAAAATCAAGACAATATTGTATTCCACACAAAAAACAAATATAAACATTTTTTTTATTAGTGGAATAAAGAGAAACATGTGCCAGCGTTATTATATCAATTATTTTTTAATGTAATGTTTTAGCAGCATTGAAACTAGATATGTAATTGCTTTTGAATAATTTTGGGAATACTTGAATTTATCCTTTTTCATACCAGAAAATCAAAACTCAATGGTCAAAATTTTGATTATAATTTAAAGGAAATGTTATACACCAAAATCAAGATTTTTCGATTTTTTTTTTCCAACTGAAATTATGATTTTACTGGGAACAGATAAAAATATGACCGATTATGAAACTATAATCCAATGAAATAAATTATTTTAATATACATGGGTATTTTTTTTTTTGGAATACAATTCGGAGCCAAATATTGGAAATTTCAACGGAATAGTTGGAAAATCGTGAAAATCAGAAATAGCATACTGGGGAATGGGATAGAAGAGGCGACTACAATTGAAATTTTTATTTTGTATTTGAAGACGAAGAGATGGCGTTACGATCTCAGACTGCTACATTTGTGTACAAAAATTTTTGGAACGTGTTAAAAAAATTCAATACAGTATTTTACGGATATAAGAAACACTCATATAAGAAAAACTCGCTTATAAGAAACGCAACCTAAAACACCATGTCTTTTTCTTAAATTTCTCTCTGAAATTAACCGTATATAAGAAACTCGCATATAAGAAAAACACGTTTATAAGAAATACCTTTTAATGCACAATACAAATTTTCAAGAACAAAAAAGTACGCATATACGAAAATAACTTCAGCTTTACTTTGATTGAAATAAAAATTTGTTTGCACATACGCACCAATATGTTTCCACCTTTAATAACAACTTCCAGTTTTCCAATAAAAATGACAATGTCAGATTGACAAGAGCGTGAATACTCCGTGGTCTATAAATTGTGACATTTTGATTTTATATTTGATTGTTTGTTTTTGTTTTCGTTTTCGTTTAACTTTCCTGTTTTGTTTTTATGTTGTGTGTTTAAAATGCTTAGAAAAAGAAACACGGCATCCGTAAAAATAAAACTAAAAATTTTAGAAGAAATAAAAAACTTTTTGCATTGTTTTTTTTTCTTAAATCCGTTGTTCTTTATAAGAAATTTTTTTTCTTATATCCGTGTTGCTCATATAAGAAATTTTCTTTCTTATATCCGTCCGGGATTTTCAGACTTTCTTATAAGCGTGTTGTACTGTATAAAGGTTTAATTGTAGTCGCTATAAATTTTAATTTTTCTTTTAAAAATGCTTAGATTGATGAAAAATTCCGTGTGATGCTGGGGGGACCAGCTCAGCTAGTAAAATCGGGTTTTCCAATAGGGACTTGACAACTTTGAATTTAATTTGTGAACGCACCCTTTCACTAATCATCGAACTGTCATTGTGAATTTATTCAGTAAACTAAACATTTTCATCATGGTTAACTACACGAAGGAGCAACGTCTGCAAATTATAAAAAATTTTTACTGAAATTCGGAGTCGGTGACCGCAACTTTAAAAGCGTTAACTCCAATTTTTGGTCGTAAATGACAAAGCTCATTTTTGGCTCAATGGGTTCGTCAATAAGCAAAATATGCTTTATTTATCGGGTGAAAATCCACATTTGCTTCATGAATCACCACTTCATACACAAAAAAACTGTTTGGTGCGGTTTGCATGCCGGCGGCGTTATTGGGCCATAGTTTTTCGTCGACGATAACGTGCGTCACGTTACAGTGAATGGCCAGCGTTATACACCATGATTACCAATTATTTTTGACCCGAATTGGAAGATATGGACTTGGACGACATGTGGTTTCAACAGGATGGTGCCACAAGCCACACAGCATACCTTACAATCGATTTATTGAAGAGTGTGTTTGATGAGCGTGTTATCTCAAGAAATGGGTCAGTCGATTGGCTGCCTCGTTCGTGCGATTTAACGCCTCAAAACTATTTTCTTTGGGGTTACGTTAAGTCATTGGTTTATGCCAACAAGCCGACGATGTTGGAAGAGCTCAGAGCCAACATTGAACGCAAAATAGCGGCAGTTTCAGCCGAAATGTGTGGCCGAGTCATCGAAAATTGGGTCCAACGAATCGACCGTCGATCGTCACAAACGTGCCCGCGGTGGCCATATAAATGAAATCGAGTTCCATTCATAAATGTTTTAATTGTACTTCAAGCCGATAATAAAGTTTTTGAAAACCCAATGTACACTATGTGATTTCTTAAACAAATCTTAATTTAAAAATCGTTGGAGCGACTTTTTAGAAAAATAATTTTTTAAATGTAAAATTTTTAAAACATTTTTAAGAAAAATGTTTTTGTTTTTTTTTAATATAAATGCGAAGCAAAAAAGTAATTTTGAAAAAAATATAAATATACTTAAAAATTTGATTTTTTGAAAGTTTTAATCTCTAATAAATTTTATAAAAAAATTATATATATATATAAAAAAAAACATTAAAACCGGTGCAACAGATAATAAAGTAGACAAAAATAAAAAAAAATGTCTATGAGCGATGTCATTAATAATGGATTAATAAAAAATGTTTTCCAGCCAGCTGAAAAGACAGACAGGCAGATAGACAGACGAAATTTCGACTTCGCTATCGTCGTAATGTCAAGTTTAATCAAACTCTCGAGTACGATTTTTTACACTAATCAATAACCTACCTACCTATTATATTGCAAGTTAAAAAAAAACCTGAACTAATTAGGTGAATTCGGGAAATAAAAAATCTTCCAAAAAGTATAATCTACTTTGAAATTATGTTTCCGATAGCAATATCATCTGAAAAACTTTACTCGTATCTGTATAATGTATAATCATAGAAATTTGTATGAGAAATTCTCTAATAACTATTAAAGTCAAAACCACTTGATAAATCTTCTTACAAAATTTAAAACCTATCCGATATACATATAGTATATTCTCTAACACCATCAGTAAATACAATTTGTGTGTCACATTTGCGTTTGTGCTTTCAAATTTGTAATTCTATTTGTGAAGTAGCTAATTTATAATTGTATATAACGTTGGGTATATCAATCCGTCTATTTCATCCAAAGTGTTTTCTGTCACACCAACACTATAATATTATGTAATAGGGATTCAAATCCATCGTACTTTCAAGGTTATTCTAAAAATAGTCCTTTTGCGTGTGTCCATTCATTTCAATGGGAATTACAGTACAGTAGATAAATTTATATGATGCCAATTGTCATGTGTAGGTGTGATTAATGTTTCAAAGTTAATCCAAATTTTTTTTTATAAAAGAATATACGTATATAAATATATGTAGGTAGATACTTTTTATTTTTTTTTATTTTTATGATTGATAAGTTAAAATATATAAAGCTTAATTTTAGAGACTAAAACAGTTTTACGGGTTTTAGTTTTTTTGAAAATTTGAAACTTATGAAAGGTATAAAATCTTTCTTTTTTAGTACCTATTATGTATTTAAACCAAAACTTTGAACCAAAAATATATTAAACCATTTTCTTCTCAGCATTCGACTTAAAATTTATAAAGAAAATAATATTAAAAGCAATTCCATGACGTATATTTTTTTTTGTTTTAATTTGAGAACTTATTTTTCAAGAACAATTTATTAAGGCAACTTGTTTTAAAAATTAAATTATAAAAATATGTGTGTCTTTAATAAAAAAAAAGTAAAGTATGTTGCCGTTGCTGGATAATATTTGTTTTTGATCCATTTTTTTTAATAACCCCCTCTACTTTAATTGTCAAAAATGAACACCCTTTTTAATACAATATAAGTGATTGGTTTGGTATGTTTTTAAAGCGGATGTTTTTTGAGTTTATTTTTGTGCTCTTAATTTGATCTACTGTGAAATCAAAGGAGTAAAATTTAATTGGATATTCAACAATATAGGTGCTATATAATACTTTTAAAAGTTTGAAAAATGATATGGTTGTGAAAGCTCGATTAAAAACCCTTATAAAAATATTTTCTTATTTTCAACTTATTTTTTTTTTTTTTTTTCATAATATACTCTTACATAGGTATGTTTTCTTTTTGTTTGGGGTTAAATGAAATTCAGAAATTTAAAATTAAAAATCCAAGAGCTCTTGCTATTTATTCAATTTCTTCAAAGGATTCATTTGAATGACATTTCAAAATATTTTAAGGATAGGAGAGTGTCGTTAAATTTCATCTAGTAAAGAATTTTGTTTTAAATTTCATCTTTAAAATTTAAATTTAAATAAGTCCAAGGAAATTTCATTACAGTTCTCTCACTTGCTCAATTTATTTTTTTTTTTATTTGCATATGAATCCGTCATCAAAGACCCAAGGGATATCTTCATGGCATGGGAGAGAAAGTTTTCTTTAACAAAAAAAAAGAGCTACCGCATATTCGAATTGGTTAAGAGTAGGGCAAACATAGTCTTTATAAAAGGGTATAACGTGATTTGCATACTTGGTCAGCTGATATTTTAATCAGAGAGTGTTTGAAAATCGATGTAAATATATACCTAGGAATAAAGCTTCAATGAATTTTGAGAAAGAAGGTTTATTTTATGTACTTTATTTAAAGAGGAAATATTAAATTTAAAATTAAAAATATTTATAACTATTTAATTTAGGTCGAATTTTAGACAAGACAAAATCACTTTTATTGAACATAAAATTGTCATGTTCTTTGCATAATTTAGCCCCTGTGAAGACACTTGGAAAATGCGGAATCATCAATTTGAGACGATAAATTTGCAACAATTTGGTTTTATATAGAAGATTTAAAAAAAAAGAAGATTTTATAGATTGTGTGAGGAGTTCACAGATTAAGCATTTAGTGTATCAAAAGGTTTTTGAACCATAAAAATATCATCTTCTTTAGGTAAAAGCTGTCGAAAAGGGACTCATGAAAATCATTTACATTCACAAAAGTACATATTTCAATATCGTTAAAATGGACTAGCAATGTATATGTTACCGACATTTGAAAGTTTAACGTGAACCGATTTAAGTGCTTCGTGAAGTCTCGGCTGTATATACTGGTTAATGACATAAAACTCTTTTAAGCTGGAAGTTAATTTCAGTGGTAATTTTTTTGAAAAGAAGATCGAAAGGGCCCAAAAAAAAAAAACATAAATTAAAAAGTGCAAAAATCCTATAAAAAATTGTATTGGAAAAGTAGGGCTTTAGAAACTGGTATAGAGACTTTGAAAATAATCGTTTGGTTTAAGGTATTTCGGACACTCTAAATGTAGATGTTAATTTGTACTTTTAAATAAAAGTAACATCTCGCATACAAAGAACACATTCAGGGACATTTTCTGAATAAACATTTACATAATGTTCAACTCAAAAACTCATAAACTGTCACATTAGTTTTCTTATTTTTAGAAAATGGGCTCTAGGCACTTATGTATCTAGAATAAATTCCTGTCATTTTATCCGGTAGCGAAAAAGTTTAATATTGACGTTTAAATAACGGGTGTTTTTTTTTTAGAGGTAAAGAAATTTAAGTTGGCAACAATATTTTAACTGGCGGCCATTTTGTCAGCTGTCAATTTATTTGTTTTTAGTTTGGTTTGGCATTTCAACATGAATATAGACTGACCCCTGAACAACGCTTCCAAATTGTGCAAATTTAATTTGAAAATCAAACGAATTTTCATAAGCGAATTTTGTTTAGCGATGAAGCTCACTTTTGGTTGAATTGGATACGTCAATAAACAAAACTGCCGTAGTTGGAGTGATGATAATCCTCAAGTGTATGTTGAGACACCGTTACATCCACAAAAACTGACTGTTTGGTGTGCTTTATGGGTTTGGTTTAATAATTTGACCGTACTTCTTTAAAAACGATGTTGGCCAGAACGTTACAGTCAATGCTGACGGCTATAGAGCCATGATTACTGACTTTTTCGGTTATCAATTGAACAACCATGTTGTGCAGGAGCTGTGGTTTAACAAGTCGGCGCAACATGTCACACAGCTCGTGGCATAATTGATTTATTGAAGGAAACGTTTGGTAACCGCATAGTTTCACGTTACGGACCCGTGAATTGGCCTCCAAGATCGTGCCATTTAACGCCGCTTGACTATTTTCTGTGGGTTCACATATACCCACTAGTCACTAGTCTACGCCGATAAACCCGAAACGATTGACAACTTAAAGGACAATCGCCGCGTTATTGTCGATATACGGCCACAAATGTTGGAAAAAGTCATCAAAAATTGGCCCTCCAGATTAAACTACGTCCGAGCCAGCCATGGCAGTCATATGCCAGAAATCATATTTAAATTATAATGCCAAAAGATTATCTTTCGAATAAAGTAAATTTCATGTCAATTTAAAAAAATCATCTTTGTTTTATTCAATTTCAAAATTCTATACCTCTAAAAAAAACACCCTTTACAAATAAATTGGTCGTTTGGGTCTCACGTAGGTAATTGGTTGGAACAGTGAGAAATTTTCTTTTTTTCTCCGAACGCTTTTTAGCTATGTATTAAAATATTTTTTCGGTGGTACTTTATGACATATTTGCACTGTATTTTGGCATACAAATTGTTAGTGAATAATTAAACAATAACTTTACCATGAGTTAAATCGTCTAAACTGTCTCAACGATTTTTAGTATTTTCTTGTAGTTTTTTTGCTTTAAAAAAACCGTCAGTTGATTTTTTTTAAATATATATCAGTAACCAAGTATGGCATCGTGCATAGATAAATAATCCCGAAGTTAATATTGTTGTTTGTTCTCAAAATATTACAACCGAAAACCGTTTTTCACAAAATTTTAGCATGTTTTTTGATCTAAAAAAAAAACTGCCTCTGATTTTTTTAAATTCTTTTCAATTCTTTATTACGTCATGTGTAGAATAAAATAACCTGAAGTCGATGGCATTTTTTGTTCTCGGAATATTCGAGATGAAACATTTTTTACAACTTTTTTTTAAATCGCTGTAAGAAAATAACCGGTAATTGAATTTTTTTGGGAACTCTTTCTGCACTTCTGTAAAATAAAATTTACTTGAGGTCGATATCTCTATTCGTTCTCGAGATACAGTGAACGATAGAAAGGCTCACAATGTACGAATGTATGAACGTACATACACACACACATACAAACATCTCTCTAAAAATGATGGATTCGGATTCCTGTGACCTCGAAACGTCGAGAAATGTCAAAATTTTCAATTCGACAAATCGGACCAATTACAATAACTTCCAATGGGAAGTTTATAATAACATTTAAATAACAAACTTTCGTAGTAATTATTTATTTGTTAAATTTAAATTATTCAGTTTTAAAAATGACATTTTCAGTAATTGTAGTCATTACTTAAATAGGTATTAGGTATAATAATAAAGGAAAAGTGATTTGCATATCATTATTTTTGCACTCAATTTTAGTCGAAATAAATTTCACTATCTGAATCTTCTTTACCATCATAATAGATACGAACTTCTTGAAAAACTTTCCATTTATGTTAATATACTTAGATAAGCCCCCTTAAATGCAAACGTTATTCCAAATATTTCGAAGTGAAATTACATTGAAAAATCATAAATTTCATCATTAAACTTTTGAACAAAACATTATTCTACAGTTTAACGAACTTATTCCAAAGGTTTCCGCGAATTCCTAATTAAAATTCATTTCAACGTACATAAATATGAATGTAGTTCTTGAATTTATTTTGCACCATCTTATTCATAAATATATTTCATGCTTCTACGATAACGGCTTATTAACTGCTATATCTAAAATTATAATACCAAATAAGCGAGAACAACATCTGCATAGTATAATTTAAAGTTAAAACCAATCTTTGAAAAGTTAAATTTTTTATTTATAAGGTAAAATGTCAAAAGTTAAAAAAAAACGAAAAAGTTTTAAAAAGATTTTTGACCATATTATACCTAAAACTTTTCCTGAGAACTTTTTTTTTTTATAAGAAGAATGAATAACTTAAAAAAGGAAAAGGAAACGACAATACCAATTGAAGGACTAAGGATGAAAATGAAATAAGAAATAATTAGATTTGAATTTGTATCTCTTATAAAATTTAATCCTTATATGTACCTTAAACCTGGCAATTGGCAGTCAGTGCTGCCCCCAAAAAGTTTTCCTGAATTTTTTATTCCAAGACGCTGACAAACGTCAAAGTCCAGCCACAAAATTTCCATTTCAATTTCTCATTTGTTATTTATTTTTATTATACAAATAAACGAAGACGACGAAGAATATAAAAATAAAAGAAAATGACAAATAATAAAAGAATAATACAAAAGAATGAGATGCTGCTGCTATCAAGCTAAATTCATAGCTATAACTACTTACAATACGGTACACAGCTCATTATGATTAAATGAAAAATTACTGAAGGCAAGGCATAGGTGGCGCACTTTAAGGGCGGGGAGGAAGAGGGTGGAATTGTATTTGTGGCAGTGGCAAACTGAGTGGTGACACTGAATGCAGGGGCCATAATCAGCATCATCATTAGCTAATCTAATCATGGAGAGTAATTTGCTAGGAAAGTATATAAAAGTAAAAAGAAAAAAAAAAAAACAAAGTATCTTCTTTGAAATAAAAAAAAATTTAGTATTTCGAACCATTTGTTCTGGAGAAGATGGCAATTCTAGTGGTGGAATGAGGACAGCAAAAATTTCGTCTTAGTAGTAATCCATGCAGGTCATTTTATGCATCTATTTTATGCTTATCCATAGAGTTTAAATATTTTTTTGTTTTTAAACCTCAAACACTGTTTTTGCACTTAATTTAAATTTGTTATAATTTTTATTTTTATAAGAGATACTTTGCACTCTAAAAACTGTGATGACACTTTAATTTTCCATCTTCCTTTTTTTTTATGGAAATTTTATTTTGAATATAACATTAATAATTAATATGCACACAAATTGTTATCACAAAACAATCACAATTTCTATAAGAACACACAAATTTACAGCTTAACCATCCGTTAGTTTAAGATGACCGTTATAAACTGATTTTGAATGAAAACATTTTCTCACGATGGCGCCCAACACTTGGTGCTATGTATAACTTTTTTGTGTGAATGAAAAATAATTCTTGTGCGACCAACGACGACGACGACAGACCGTAGTTTGAGTATTAATTTTCATATATGGAATGAAATGAAATTGAAATTGCATAAAATCATGAGTAAAAAACTCAATTTGTCTGCAAAGAGTGCGTAAGGCGCATGCTTTGGGTTTTTTGCTTAGTCTAAAGCACAACAACCTGTTGAATTATTTAATATTATTGTTTTTTTTTTTTTGTAATCAATAATGCATAAGATTATTTTGATTTTGTTGAATGTGATGCAAATTGTTTTGATTTTTAGAATGTTCAAAACAAAACACGTGGTAATTTCCAATTGATGACGTGTTGTTATTTTTGCTTTAATTTGACTTTGAAAAAGCTTATAAAAAAAATCAAATAAAATAAATTAATTTGGTAGCGTGACACTTCGTTGGAAAAAGTGTCGAGTGAATCTCAAACGTTCCTGTGTTGTTAGTTTGCAGGAATGGAGATGGAGAACCTTTCTCTACCTCGCATCATGGCTATCAAAACAAAAAAACATAATGGGAATTATTGATTGATAGTGTACAACTTGGATTCATCAAGTAGGTACTGTAAACAATTCCAATAGAAAATAAGTAAACAAAGTTACCATTTCAGTTGCCAAGGGTAATATCATACATTATGTAAATATTTGTGTTTAGTTACTATACAAGGATTCGTAGTTTTGATCAAACTTGACATTACAGTGATATAGAAGACCAAAAAAAAGTGGATCTCGGTATACTGTCCTTCTGCCTGATCCGTTACAGCCTAAGAAAAATTAAAAAAAAAATGGTTATTAATTAGCACCTCCTATAGAATGATTTTTTTGATTCTCACTTTTCTGGAAAACCGTTCAACTGATTTTTATCAATTTTTTATAGACAAAAATTTTTGAAATGTTAAAATATTACCATAGTGTACTAAAATTTTCCAAAAAAATATTATTTGGATTTGAAAAAAAAAATTAATTTTTTTTTTTTTAAATTTCAATATTTTGAAAATTGTCGATTTTAATTAATCCATTTTTTTTTTGGACATAATCTAGACAAAAAAAAAACAACAAACAATATTCTCATAGCCAAAATTAACGGTGTCTTCCATACAATAATTGCTTAACTGCGGTGAAAAAAAATATTATTTTTCTCGAAAATGACTTCTACGATTTTGATTAAAATTTTTCGGAGTAAGTTCATGTAATAGCCTGTGGCGTAATGGTTAGTGCGTTGGACTGTTATACCTTGGTTCGATTCCAAGCCTATGCCACCTAAAAACAGAAATGTTTTTCACGGGTTACAACCTCTTGCGAGGAATTGACAAATCCTCCAAGAGTATCCCTTGTCATGAAAAAGTTCTTCTCACCTTAGCTGGATTCGGCAGAAAATTGTAGGTCTCCTCTATTCCTGCCAATAACATGCACACAGGAATGTTTGAGAGTTGTCAATCACACGATCAGGCGTACCAACCAATTTATTTATTTATAAATTCGTGCGACTCTGTCGTGGATTTTATTATAAATACATTTTTAAATTTAAAGCACACAAGATATTCTATATTCTTACCTGTTATATAGTTTATTCAATTCTGTTTTCCATTTGAAAATTTGAAAATTATTTTAAAATGCATACTTAAATTTCCGGCTTTTAAATTTCATTGTTAAACGCTTTCTAAACATTAACTAAACGACAAAATTCTGACCTATTCACTCAACTATTCGACATTACCTCGAAGAATGCAAGGAATTACTTTCTTTTGTTCCAATCTTTTGAAATTTAATTTTCTTTTCATAAAGCACCAAGAAAATATACTACAGTTTATTCTTCTATATATTTTATGAGTCTTTTGTTATTTTCTACTGAACTTTTAACCTTTAATATAATAATAATTCATCTCAGAGATGCTCTGTGCTTCTTTTTAATTTAAAATAAGAAAAAAAAATAAAACTTTAAACTCTTGTCCTTTTTTTACCGACATCGACACACAAAAGAGCTCAACTTGCAGAAAATAAATTAGGTAAATGTTAGTGCATGTTGAAGTATAAAGGTGCTTAATAATATTTCTTTTTTAGACCTGTATATTAGGGTGGTTCGAAAAAAAAAACTTCACTTGCATTTATTATCAAGTTGATGATGTCAATGACGTTTTTTTTTATTAAATGCACTGAAAAGTAGAGAGGTAATTACAAATATATCATACTGGACTTGATAATATTAGGCTTTTAATATCGCCTTAATCTTGAAATATCAAACTTAAAACCTCAAGTTTTAAAGTCCCTAACTTGAACAATTTCCACATCTCTCATCTTTAACCAAAATTCTACAAAAATGTTTTACCTCTTCTATTCACGAATTTTCGCTGCTTTACCAGTTTACTAAATTTAAGAGCAACGAGGAGTCAAAATCATTGAAGTATAGTAACATGTACCGTATGTAAATATAGGTAGGTTACTACTTTAAAATTCATAACCAAAATAAAATATCTACATATCTTTCAAATATTTTAAGAAATTCACATTAAGACTTTAAATTAAATCGTACATTTCATTCGTTTCCGAAATTAGATTTCAATTTCCTGTACCTATACCATCAAGTGAATTCCAGAAAAATATTTTTATTTTAATTTCCCTTTCCTTAAAAAAAAGAAAAAAAATAAATAAATTGGAACAGTATCAAAATGAATTTTCTCTGCCTTGCCTGCAGACCAGAAATAATTTTCTCAAGAAACCAAAAGGTATATAGGTAAAGGTAGGTAATTTTCATTTGCATTGCTCCAAGGTAAATACAATTTACACGAATCAATGAATCTTAACGATTAAGGATTATAAAATAAACTTTTCTATGGAAGCAAAATGTGTTGTAATTTATATCTTCTATACGCCATCTATATAGATACCCTTTTGAATAACATTTTGTCTACACCTCCATTCTTAAATTGAGGATCGAAAACGGGAATATAACTGGATAGGTATAAAAAAGAGTGAAGTTATTCTTTAAAGAATAAATTATTTGAAATTATTCTTCCATAAAAAATGTAGATGCAAATGCAATAGAAAGACACTTTCACTTCAGGTGTATAAATAGATATAAAAATTCTTAGAGCGGAGTTTTCGAATAAAAAAAAATCAATATGAAAACGGATATTGGATAACTTGAAAGAGTGAAATTAAAAAGAAAAAAAAACGTATTAACAAGATGACACGTCAACTGATAATTCCAAGTACCAATGTGGATAAAAAGCCAGCTTATTATATGGACTTGCTATTTCGATACCATATAAGTTGAGGAAAAAAAATCTTTACAGCAACTACAATTTTTTAATTCAATTAGTTTACAAACTCTTTAAAAACGACATCAAACGTACTGAATTAAAAGTACTATTTACTAAGTTGTTCAACTGTCTTAATTTAAATTTAACCTTTCGTAGGTATATATCAATTTTCCTTTAACTTTCGTTCAATGGATCAAATTTTGTATATGGGAAGAAGATGATATGTATCAAATTGATCCTTCAAAATTGATCTGTCAAAAAGCTGAGACTGATATTTTTTGGATTCGTTTGCTCAATTATTTTTTGTCGCAGAGATGGAGAGTGCTTTTGACCTCTAGCGGAGAAATCTTGTTCAAGTTCATCTCCTTTTCCTCAGTGAAGCTGACAGAAGATTGCTTAGTGAGATCTCAGAAACGTGAACTGGTATTACCTACAATATAAACGAACATTCGTCAGGTTACTCTTCTCAAATGTCAAAATTGAGCGAAGGCATTATTGTTGTACAATGTAAATTTTTTCTTCAAAAACTAATATTTGTCTCTAAGGGGCAGTTTTTCACTGCCTTTTTTAACTCTGAGTTAAACATGCAAATAAATTGAAACTTATCTCAATATCAGTTTTTTCAGATTATCTATTATTGTTAACTTTAATTTTAATTTGTCAAAAGTCTATCCAAATCAAACTATGACACTTTGAAAATGCTGTTTAGCTATCGAAAAAGAAAGGGTGACACTATGCCGTAGTATGGAAAAGATGATTCCCATATAGTGTCGCCCTCTTTATTTTAGTAGTATTCAACTAGATGTAGTCAACATCTGTCAGAAATATTTATATTCAGTCAAGTTGATTCACAAAATTTATAAATGTTACTTGGAATTTAAATTGACTGAAAAAAAAAAATTTTCAGAAATGAATTCGAATCTAACTCCGGAACTGGATGATATCGCACTGAAAAATTATGCCTTAGTTAATCTCGACTTTGAAAGTAGTCGTTTAAGTTAAAATATTGCATTTGTTAGTTAGTAGAGGTCTTGCTGAAGAGCCAAGGACATATGTACATTTTAAGTAGTTCTAAGCTTATTGCTCAAACCAACAATTTTTTTGAATACAAAAAAATACCTTTAAAAATTAACTGTCTGCCTTTTTAGAACTACAATCTTTCTTTATTATTAACTGGAACTACTTTAATTTCCAATCAAAAATAAGTATTGAATTCAACCATTTTTTGTCTTTTATTTTTAATTTGAAATGTACCTCATTTTTGAAGACCTTAAAGGGTGCAATTCTTTTATTTCTTTATTTAATTTTAACTTTAACACTTAATCCACCTAAAAACAAAAATGAATTTTTCGAGGGTATCTAATACCTATTCCGAGGAAGTGAAAAATCATCCAGCAGTTGCTTTCTTCATTTAAAAAACGCCCATCTATTCTTGCCAACTAACAACACAAAAATAGTAAAATGTAAAAAAAAAAATGATTTGAAAATAAAAAAAAGTGCTTATTTTTTACAGATTTCTTTTAAATACAGAATTATGAATTTAGATATTTTTTTATTATAAAATTTTAAAATAAAGAAATTTGTAAGCCGAATTTTGACACCTACAAAATTATGAACCTAATCTATAATTTCTGATTCAATATCTTAAGGTATTTTAAAGCTGCTATATCAATGCTCTTGAAATCCTACGCAGTATTCTTTTTGTAAAATCTTCGTTGTAAAACGAATGGCAATCACTTTTCTTTTTTTTTTTCTTAAAAATTACTTCTCAGGAAAAACGTTGCATTGTCAATATTATATTTCTACAATGAATCACTTCTAAATAAAAAATTGCGAGGTAAAAAAAAGAATAAGGTTAATTCTCCTTTCTATAGGTATATATTTATATTCTTGCACTGTCAGCTGCTAAGAAATAATCTTGTCAATTTCTTTATGCAATATTTTATCAAGGAAAAAAGAAAAGAGCATTCCTAGTAATGGGATTATTATAGGTTGGAACTGATTTAGAGGAAAACTTAAATTATTGATTGTTTTTAGTTGAACTAGAATATATACCAATTAAAGCAGTAAAGATAAAAACGAAGACAGCCAATGCATTAATTTAAGGCTGATTTTCTCGAGAAATGCAATGCTGTGTGTATGAAGAGGAATGCCAAAAAGATCTCCTCAAATCGTTGACCGAAGAGATTTCGTTTCCCACTCTTACTTTGTGCCCTTCTTACCTAAAACCTGAAAAGTGTTCCAAAATTTATTAATTCATGGAGATTAGATAATTCACAGAAGTTAGTGAATTAACAAATAATTAAGTTGAAAATGCCTAAGATATTTTTGCCAAAGACTAGAAATAAAAAGAAAACAAACGCTAGTGTCACCTTTTTTAATTTACAAGCCCAAATTAGAAAGTGTGTGTTTGTATAAGTTTACACTTTGAGAGAAAGTTTATGTGGAAAGAGTAAATATTCCTTTTTGGCAATAACAGAGTTCTTGTTAAACACAGTCCACAAATTTAAGATAATATAATTGTGCAGGTTGCCAAAGTAGAAAGTGTCAGAAATTAAAAATGGCTGTTCCAGTGCCCACAAGAACTACAACGCACACAGTACACATATAAAAGGTAATATCATTAGCGTTTTCACTTTTGTTCAGTTCTCCGCATCTGTCAAAATCGAGGTATTATGGTGGGAAAATGGTGGATCCAGTGCCCCTTTACTTGACTTATTTTAATATTTTGTTGTTGTTTCTATTGGTTACTCAAACAGCCATTTTTAATTGTTTGACACTTTCAACTTAGACAATATGCGCAATATATTATCTGTGTACTGTGCTCAACACATCATTATAAAAAAAAAAAAAAACAAAATATTGAAATTAGACAAGTGAAGGGGCACTTGATTTTTTTTTCCATTTTGAAAGATGTTATTAGAACTAAACATATGTATATGAAAACGGTTATGCTATTACCTTTAATATGTGTACTGTGCTTGTTGAATGTATAGGAGGGAGACTTTTATAAAGATTTGCTACTTATGTAGAATTATTTTTAATAAATATTTTGATTCATGAATTTAACTTTGATCAATTAATTTTGTGAATTTATTTTTATCGAATTATACCTGGTTAACAACTATGCAGCTTTCAAACCAAACGAATTAAAATTAGTGTAAGAAAATATACACATAAACTTAATGTTTATTTAACTAGTTTGTGCATGGTACAAGCTGTACTAAATTTATTTTATTGCTTCTTATGTACCTATAAACAGTGCTTAGGTTAAATTGTCAACTGCATTCCTACATCTTGTCTCTGTGATTTTTATTCATTCTTTAAGTGCAAATTTAATAGCATTGAAAGTGCTTACATCTCAAATGTCATTTATAAAGAGAATTTAGAAATTATTTCCATTTGACATAGCTTCTGGTAGAAGGATGAAGAAATTATTTTGTCAAATCGAGAGATACATTTATATACATTATCGAATTCAATGTCATCCTTTAAATCTTTAATCTGTATATGTATACGAACTACGAAGCCATTTGTATAAATTCATTCTGTCTCATAGTTGATGGCTTATTTTTTATGACCGTCTCTAATATGAATTACAGCTTGTTTACGACTTCAGACTTCAAGCCCATAAGACTATTATAATGAAAGCCTCTCTTGTAACAAAGAAAAAAAAAAATTAGTAAATACAATAATTCTTAAAAACTTTTAATATAAAAATTACCATTACTAAGTATAAAATTTAACCTTCATGGAACTTTTATATAGTTTCTAAATGGTTTTCTTGTTTCTGTATTTTATAGTCACAAAAACCCAGAATAGCTTATAAAATTGTTCAGTTACTTCTTTTTTTCTTTATTTCACATTTTTATGATGTCGAAGTCATCGGAGAATATATAGCACAAGTGCTTTGAAATGTAGACTTTATATATAATATAGTTTATTATCTATAATAAAACTTGAACAAAGTAATAATATATTGTTGAAACTTGAAAAATAAAAAGAGTTAAAATAAAATACAATGACCAAGCACTCATCTTAAGAGTTGATTTTTATCAACATACGTTGTTGGTTGGGCTAGTTATAGACTAGCACTACATTATCAAAAAAGTTTTCAAAGAATATAAAATCTAAAAGTCTCTCTAAATGGTATCCTTCAAGTTCAACTAGACTGCTAAAGCCACCTAACCGCTGAGCTGCCGTCGTCGTCGACGTTTGGCCAGGATAACTCAATACACCGAGAGGGTGGAATAATTTTCTTTTTCTTTTTTTTTCAATCAATCCTGCCATTTCCCATAAAGAATTTGATGTGCGTTTCTGTCAACGGAATAGTAAAGGACACTTTATGTAGATTTAGAGAGCATTGTCGGAAGCAGTTTGTTTTTCGAGGAAACCTTTATAGGCATATCCCCTTTTTCTAGGAAGCATCTCTTCCGCTCTCTACATAGGCTCTGCATTTGATTTGTTCGCATCTCATTTCTGAGCTGAAATATCTTTCACTCGAATTCGAATTTTTCGATTTCACGTTTCAATAAATCGATAGTGCCTAGCTGTCGCTGTTTTTTTTCCTTTACTATTATGGTCGCTATGGTTGCACTAGGTATTCCAATTCAGCAAAGCCACATATAAAGAAGGAGGACACTATAGTGATTGAAAGGAAATGCAATTCTCGGTACCGTAAAAGCTTTAAGTGTCTACAGGATATCCGGCATCCACTTTTGAATTTCCGTTTTATGTCTGTTCTTGTTTAACTGCGCTTAAGCCTTTCAATGTCTTTTGTAAATCCATCAGTTGTCAGATGAATCAATCATTTGTCCTTTAAAGAGAAAGGAGAATTTCTGGAATAAATGAGTGCTTAGATTTGGCTGTGAAAAGTTTTGGTTTAAAATTGTATTTTTTTTTTTAAATCAATATTTTGAATTATTTTAATGAATTTTGTTTAATTTTTTTTTTCATTATTAAAAAATAATTAAAATGGCATAGCATATTGACAATACCCAAGTTGATTTTATTAATTTTACCTACGCTGTCATTTAATTTTTTTATATATTTTTTTTTTAACTAACCCGCCTGACCTTTTCACCAAAATATCAATGCTGTTTTTGAGTTGACATTACATTTAATAAAATCCGTAGAAGATGAAAAAATGTTTAAGAAATTGTTTGAATATTTTGTAAAGGGTGTTTTTTTAGAGGTACCTATAGAATTTTGAAATGGAATAAAAAACAACGATGATTTTTTTTAAATTGACATGAAATTTACTTTATTCGAAAAATAATCTTCTGGCATTATAATTTAAATATGATTTCTGGCATATGACCGCCACGGCTGGCTCGGACGTAGTCTAATCTAAAGGTCCAATTTTCGATGACTTTTTCCAACATTTGTGGCCGTATATCGGCAATAACGTGGCAAGTGCTGTCCTACAAGTGGTCAATCGTTTCGGGCTTATCGGCGTAGACTAGCGACTTCACATATCCCCACAGAAAACAGTCAAAAGGCGTTAAATCGCACGATATTGGAGGCCAATTCACGGGTCCGTAACTTGAAACTATATGCGGTTACCAAACGTTTCCTACAATAAATCAATTGTGGCACGAGCTGTGTGACATGTTACGCCGCCGCCGTCTTGTTGAAACCACAGCTCGTGCACAACATGGTTATTCATTTGTTCAATTGATGAACGAAAAAGTCAGTAATCATGCCTCTATAGCGGTCACCATTGACTGTAATATTCTGGCCAGCATAGTTTTTCAAGAAATACGGACCAATTATTCCACCAACCCACCAAACAGTCAGTTTTTGTGGATGTAACGATGTCTCAACATACACTTGAGGATTATCATCACTCAAAATACGGCAGTTTTATTTATTGACGTATCTATTCAACTAAAAGTGAGCTTCATCGCTAAACAAAATTCGCTTATGAAAATTGGTTTGATTTTCAAAATAAATTTGCACAATTTGGAAGCGTTGTTCAGGCGTGAGTCTATATTCATGTTGCCAAACCAAACTAAAAATAAATCACTTGACAGCTGACAAAATGGCCGCCAGTTAAAATAGTGTTGCCAACTTAAAGTTCTACACCTCTAAAAAAAACACCCTTTATATAGACTTTCACATTAGCTAGAAGTGATGTTTTTGTGAATTTCTTCCAGATTAGTCTTTTTCCATTCAAAAATACTTTATAATAAGTTATATCAAAGGATTCTTCCATCAAACACTATTATTACCACAAAATCTGGTTTATAAAGTTTTCAACTATACAAATGGTTGATCCCATATATCAACTATTTAATAAAGTTTCATCTCTTCCTTATGTATGTATGTATGTATTTTATTATAATATAAATAGTTATTTCAAAGAACAAAGTTCAACTATATTAAACTAGAAAACATATTTTATAAATATATGTATAGGTACATATTTGGTCAAACTTCCATAATAGACTATTTGTAAAATGTTCCAAACTTTGAAATCCAATCGAGTAACATATTCGTATGTCGTCTATCGTTCACTTGAAAATATTGTTCATCCAAGGTTTAGGTAAGCCATGATATTCTCTTATGCTGTGTAAGACCTTTTTCGAAAATCCTATATATATATGGAAAGTTTATCCTCGATGGAAAATTGATTCTAAAACATCCGTGTTATATATGTTCATGAAGTCTTTCTCTAAAAATAAGATAATATGATGGTCCCTCTCAAAATAACTACTGTCAACCTCTTTTCTAGATGGAGTGTATATTATATGTTGGGTATACTGATGGGTGGTAATTTGATTAGAGAACCAGGACAAGTTCAAAGTTGATATACCCGCACATATCTTAATTAAGCGTTTGGGACACATACATATTACATTAGTGTGGGATGCCAATTCCAATGTGACAAATTACCAAAAACGATTACAAGAAAAGGATATCATATGGTTAATGTCCATGTAATGAAGGCTTTGTCATAGATAATTTATGTGGGAGGATTTGTTGTTTGTGTTATAATCCATATGGTTTCCTCGAGTGGATAAAATTATGTGAGCTATGGGTTCTAAATTAATCTGGTCATTTATAGATGGGTATTGAAAAACACAATTACTTTAAATGTCAATTGATTAGGGTTTGAGATTATTCTATAATAATCAAGTAGAGAAATATTTAAGTAAAAGCAATATTGTGGTAAAAGAGGTTTGAAAGATTTTGTCTTAAAGGCTTACACTATCTATGACTGCTAGCGCCCTGGAGAAGGGGGATGTAAGTGGACGGAAACTGCATAATTTGTCGAATTTGTGTGCTTAATAAATACTTTTAGGTATGCCGATGTTAAACAAAGTAAAAATAAAAATAAATTGGTCGGCGCGACAGCTCGTATAGGAGCAGGGCCTAGTGGCTTACAACTCTCAACAATTCTTGTGTGCATGTTATTGGCAGGAATAGAGGGGACCTACAATTTTCTGGTGAATCCAGACGGCTAGGGTGAGAAACACTTTTTCATGACATGAGATACTCTTGGAGGATTTGTCAATTCCTCGCAAGAGGCACCAACCCGTGAAAATCATTTCTGTTTTTAGGTGGCACAGGATGGGAATCGAACCCAAGACCTTCGGCGTAACAGTCGAACGCACTAACCATTACGCCACGGTCCGATGTTAAATGCTGAACGATAATTTTCTTTAAATTAAAATTATTTAAAAGTTGAAAGTTCTGTGAAAAGCTCGGCTGGTGTCTAGGTTCACAGATCCTTTTATAAAAATATCACTATATGTTAACCCAGTAGAAAATCCCTTTATTCCCGAAAGCCTCTATAAACATATCTGAAAAAATGGTTTGACTTTTAGTGTAAAATTAATCTTCCAGAATTGCTTTATTTTTCTAAGCAACACCCACACCACACCTAATTTTTTGAGATACTTATTTTAAACAAAATTCTCATTTTCGAAAAGATAAGCCAAACCCTTTTCAGACAAATATAATGTTCACATAATGTGCCATTATGTTTGAAATGTAAAAGCTGTTTTATGTATAAAGATATATTTTTGGAAAATATGTCAAAAACAGAGTAAGTATGGACATTATTATTTCCCAAGTTTATAATTTATAAAAGAACTGCCAAAATGTCAATTTCAGTCCAAACACAAATAACTAATTAGTCCCAGGTCCCTTGAAACTATAAAATCCAACTACAATCTAGCATGAATGAATTCTTTCCTATCTCATACAATTTGTTTACAAAAATGAATGAATTTCCTTCGTCATTATTTTAGATAAGTTTGATAAGATAAGTTTGTTTCAAATTATAAAGTGAAAAGAAAAAGAAAAAAAGTTCTTATAATAAAAATATAATAATCTCATAATTCTTCTTAATCCTATTCATTTATACAAACATTTACAGAAAAATACAAACAAAAAAGTTTCCATAATTTTTTGTTTAGTATTTTATTGCTTACAAAAAAAACAAATCCTTCCTTAATAATATACATAATTTTTATACCAAAAGTCATCTGAATTACGTTTTCAAGATTAAATTAAAAAAAAAAATAAATTCTTAAAAAATGAATTAAAAGATCCAAAAGAGACCATTACAGGAAATACAAATAAAAACAGAGAGGATAAATTGTTGTTTTATATACGAATAATTAATTAAATGATTTAATCACACAATTTATGGCTTAATAGGCGAAAAATTTGGTGGTGAGTTTTTAAGATGCTTTAGATTTTACAAGTTTATAGCCATCATCAGTATACGTATAAATATAGCTCCATTTTTATACTAATAGTATTTTATGTTTTATGAAAGGCATAATGTCCTTAACATTATGGGTTCAATTTTATGACTTAGACCTTTACAAAAGACTTATTATATAAAACCTAAATGATATAGAGTTATAATCTCTATATATTTATACAGAATGATGTTGGGTTAGAAAGCAATTTCACACCATTAGAAAGTGTGAGAAGTTTCTTGGAAACAAAAAATGACACATTTTTATTTTTTTTTTCTTCTTTAAAAAAAAGACAAAAACAATCGAAATTTAAACGGAACAAGGACATGCTGAAATGTATAGGGAATCGTATAATGCCTTATTGATTATGCCTTAGAGAATATTACGTGAGAAAAATAAATACGGATAGGTTTTTTTTTGGTTTGTTTTGGTATTGAAAAGTAACTGCTTTTTTATTGTTTCTTTGGGAAAAAAGGGAAAAATTTAAGAAAATCGATTAACTGAAAATAAAAAACTTTGATCTATTTTTTAACAAAAAAAAAAATAAACAAAAACACAAAACCGAATTGAATAGAATTTGATTGCCTTTTCTAAAGCCTAATTCTTTTACTTGAATTCCATAGATCAGAGAATATTTTTCATGGAGAGTTTTTTTTTTTTTTTTTAATTCATACGACTTAATAGATAAAAGGTTTAGATCGAGAGTTATTCACTAAATAAATTTTAAGATACATAGTTATTTTCCAAACTTGTATCATGAGGTCTTTGATTTACATAATATGTAGTTCATAGTATCCTGAAAGTTTCACAATGTTTAGTTTTTCCTTTATTTTCATTTTTTTACTAAGTGGATTCATAAAAAAACGTCGTAAAATAATAGATAAGTTTGTCTTTTGGTAAATTGACTGTCAAATTTTGTATGAGAAATGGTTTACTTAAACTTATACAAATTTATTTGAATAAACTTATACAAACGTCATTGTGACTTTTAGAATTAGACGTGTTCAGATATATGATACATATGATATCTCAGAGAACTAAAAAAAATCTGAGCGTGTTCTATAACTATTGCATTGCGATTAGTTAGCGATAAAAGTAGTTGTGAATTAAAACGTACTTTATAGAAAAAAAAGTTTCAAATTAAAACGTTGTTTATAAAAAAAGAGTTGTGAATTAAACGTTGTTTATACAAAAAAAAAATAAATTACTAAATTACTTTTTTTTTTAATTTTTTTCACGAAATAATTTCTTTACACAAATGTTTAATATTTGACATTTAACGAACAGCTGATTTAATTACACAGCATTTATCCAAATGTATTAAAAGAAAGTTCACGTAAACTTTTGCGTAAACTTATCTTTTTACAAAATTGGTAAAATTATCTCGCTGCATGAATACATACCCTTATTATTTAAATGACATTATAGACGGAAGTCGTTTCGTAGACAAAATTTCTGATGATGCACAGTGGCGGCTAAGCTAAAATGATAATAAAAAAAAATGTAAATGGTTTATTTATTTTAAATGCAAAAGTATTTATCCGCTCAATTAAATGCTTCCATTGTTTTAAAAGAGTCAAGCGAATAAGTAAGAGCTAATTAATTTTTACTAAAAATTAAGTAGGTATTAACTTCGAAAGTGTTAATTGAGACATTTGAAGTGAATTTGTTCCAGTTACTTTAAGCGTAAATCAGCGTTGCCGCTGAAAGAAATTACCATGTCAAATTTCTTGGAAAACCGTATACCCTTTCCGTGCTGCATTAAAAAAAAGAGCAAATTCTATAGTGTTAAAAAAAAACTACAATTTAATATTATTACGAGTTCTATTATACAAGAAAAAAATATCTATTCATGTATTTTCAAAAATAAGAGTTTCTGCCATTTATTTCGCTATTTGGTGAAATGTTTCTCAAAACTCGATTTATTTTAAGTAAAATAACGGGAATAAAAATAGTTTTAAAAAAAGCTCGATTGAGCCACATCGTCAACTCTGGCTAGAATTAAAATTGAATAAAAATCCTTTCAAAAAACCGAAAGATTATTATTCAGAAGAAAGTCCAGCAGACAAAATATAAGCAGGACCAGTACCAGAAAATCAAAAGACTGATTCTGATTTAGAAAAAGGATTTAATTTTTTCCAAGATCTTCGAGTCTAATCTCAGATTTGCATTATAACTTCTAGTTTTTGATATATTTTTGACTTAAAGTGTAAAAAGAACGTTTAGTGGCGCAGATACATAGCTCCATGGCTGCCATAGCATGCTGCATTAATTACTCGACTTCTTTGGGAAATTAAATATGAATCTGATTATAAACTTACGTCTCACCTAAGTGAGTTAGTTTGGACTTATTTCACACTCAATTGTGGATATAAATCCACAATTTAATTATTTAAGGATTGTTCATAAGTCCATAAGTTTTGAAAAATGTTGCACTGTGCTAAAAAAAATTAAACAAATGCAAAATTGTTCTAATAAAAGACTTGTTTGGAAATTGCAAATTTTTTAACATGCTATAAAAAAAAATATGAGTTCCTCGTGACCCGTGAAGGAATTGTTAAAGAAAACAAGACTTATTTTAAAGAAAACATTCCAGTTTAGGGATATAATTATTCCAAACATTTTTTTGGAAAAATGTTCAACAATAAAAATCCATGATTAAAGGAATTTATATAAAACAAGATGTTTAAGGTCAGCAGTTTAAACATCTGGTTTAAGCTTTTGATTCAATACATTTTTATCTCGAAAGAAAACAACAAATCAACCAACTTTTACCGATAATAAAACTAACAAATCACATGCAGTTTTCTTCAAACACCTTAATTTATTACATGTAGGAAGTTTAATATAAATCGTTTAAATTGTTTTCGAAAAAAATTGACGTTTTTTTGAAAAGAAAACTGTCCCGTTTTTGAGTTATACATACATGTATGGCTTGTTAGAATTTTGTAATGTGGTGCTTCTTAATGGTTCAAAAAATATTGCATTTAAAAATTTTGAAAATACAAAAATAATAATCATCAAACAATCGGTTTTCTTTAAGAAAAGATTAAAATATCGAAACGTTAATATACATATGTATGTCTTGAATATTAATCTAAACCTACATTATAGTTGTTAATAACAACAGTAAGTTAGTGTAATCGAGTCATGCTTATAATTTTTTTTTATTTCTTCATCATCATAATATTAGGTTTGTTGACAAAAAATTTTATATTTTTTTCGAACAAGAAAGCAATGCAATATACCCTGCCCTATTCAAAATATTTCCTGACAAATTTGCTTAACGTGATATTTAAAAAAAAGAAAAAGGAAAATTTTTTTCAGCACCACAAACCACAAAGTTCTCCAGTCTTCATAAAAACGACTGTATGGCATAACAAAGGAAATAAATATTTTGCTCCTCGCAGTTCATCAAAATTATTTCCCTTTTATGATAACGATGCACCCAACTGCAACAAAACATTTTTGATATTAATTGGCACGGACAACAAAAAAATGAACAAGACAACAAGGGTATATTTTAGACACATTTCCCATAATGGGAAGTATGAATAAATAATTTATTAACAAAAAAGAAATCAAGTAACTATTATGTTCTTGTTTTTATTTTTTTTTTACTTTTGAAAATAAAACAAATACCAAGCAGAAGTTGGGTAAATAAGTCTTTTTATTGGCGTAGAGTAGAAAATTTTGAATCCCTACCTGGTGCTTTTTAATTTTATTTTATCAAAAACTAATTAAAACCCAAAAGTTAACTTAAATTTTTCTAAATATTAAATACTATGAGCAAGAACATGTTACCTCATGGTAAATTAATTATTTTATCTAACAAACAAAAAATTAAAAAAAAAAAATGGAAAGGAAAATAACATTTCATATTTTATACACCTGCACCTAAAATGGTATTTATTTATATTTGGTACAATATAACCCCTAAAGACCACTATTTATTCATTATTAAATTTACATGACCTTAAGGATCACAATGAAAGCTATTTTCAATCAAATAAAAAAACTGTTTGAATGAAAATATTATGAATAATTTATGTAGATTGTAACTTAAATGCAAAAGCAAAAAAGCCAAAACGGAAGTGTGGAAGAGATCCCGGAAGTGGTTAGTAGTGCGAGATAGATAAAGGTACCAATGGGGATATACATAGTAAGAAAGAATTTTATCGGTTATAACTTTTTTTTTTTGCACTCCCTTATTGCTAAAGTTTTTTGTTTTTGATTTATTCATTGGTGATGATTGCTACTGATTTGTAGGGAAAAAGGGTAACCTTTTAAAATAGTTTACTTGTCAAAGGAAAAATGTATATGAATAAAAAACAATAAAAATAAAACAAAAAAGTGATATACATATGTATGTATACACATACGAAAATGCAATTTATATTTGTTGGGAAGTTACCAGGTTTGAATTTCTGGGAAAACTTTATCCAAAAGTAGCATTGCATAAAGAAGCATTTTTAAATATTTATTTAATTATTATTATTATTATTATTATTATTATTTATTATTCTTACATAAATGTAAAGACTAATATAATATTTTCAGCTTGAGCGTCTTGGGCTTTCTGCTGTTTTTAAATATTTAAAATACTTTAGACTTAGAAATTATAATTTTAAAAAATACATACATAAATTGTAATTTTTTAAATAAGTTTCCTATCTAACACATGAGACAGAAAATTTTGGAACATATTGTATTTTAAATTTATTTGTCCATAAAGCTTCGTAGTTGACATTCAATCTCTATTCTCACGCAACACACACCTTTTCCGCTAAGGGCTACTCCTCATTCTTAAGAAGACCTATGTAATTTGAACACGAAACTATTTAAAAGGAAACATTTTAACAATAAATAAAATTAAGGCAATGTAGTGGGCGTTTTCTATTTAAATTGTCTGTAAAGTTCAGACAATTGGATAATTTTGTCCCTCACAAAAATCATATCGCCAACAGATAAGCACTTTATCTGTATACATTTGTCCATACAAATTTTTTTGAGCATGTAAAAAAATTCATTGTAAAGAGTTGTCTAAATCCTCCTAAAAATTTGTTCTTCACTTTTTTAAATGCTTAATATGTGCGAAGTTCGGTGATGCTCAGTAAACATTAATAAATTTTAAAAAATCTTTTAAATATTTATCGAAGGAAAATCAGTCATGACTTCGTTTATTTTAAGATATCAAGCGATTTCTATATGTCTATAAAGTTGAAGCTCATTAAATTTCTTCTTTTTAGTTAAAATTTAATAAATATTGTTAATTAAACTAAATAAATAAAACCAATTTCCAAAAGGCATAATTACTACATACTGAAATATTTTAAAATCTTCAAATAAAATTTCAACAAATTTTAAAATAAATAACTTAATGTAGGTATACAAAAATAAGAACCTCAAAAATCTCTCACTTTATAAATTTCCTTTGATGTGAAACCCCTTTTTAAACCAATGTCATTTCTCTTATAAGGATTTGCCATAAATATAATTTAGAAAATTTATTCACCACATCATCTCAATTTTATACATACATATAGCCAATGTAATGTAGGTACATATATAATGTCTTGAAGAGGATCCATGAATAATAAAACATAAAAAGCACTATAAATATAAAGATTTCCTCGAGAAAATTATTTTTATTTTTTTTTTTTTTGGTTTCAAGTCTTTTCATAGAAGATAAGGTATTAATGTAGCAAATCCTTATTTAAGATGCTGTCAAATAGGTTTTTAATGGCTCAGAAATCGTCATATGTTAAAAATTATATTACTAAGCCGTGATGCGACACCTAAATGACTAATATCTTCATGATGTCCCCCAATGGCATACAAAACAGACTTTGCCTTGCCTTTGTTTTTTTATTTGCCATTGAATGTAATACACGAATATACATAAGAGGCTCTGCTCTTCATTATTTCATAATACATTTTAATTATAAGTTTGAAATGATAAGTAAAATCCCTAAGGAAAGTTAAATATTATATGTATGGCATGTTTTTGGGCTTTGTACGTGTTGAAGTGAAGGAGCTCATTTTTGTTGTTGTTGTTGTTTGGTGTTTATAATGGCTGTGACACGTAAAGTTCGGTCTGGGTGGAATAATTCAATATTTATATACGAAAAACACAAAAGACAGATAATAATTCTTTAAGAGGTTAAGAGGTGTGTAATCTCTTAGTTTGCATGAAAAATGTTAACGGAATAATACAATTTAAAAAAAAAAAACATGTCTTTCAACTGCTAAGGTATTAAATTTTTTGTTTATTTAAAAAAAATAAATAATAATTAAATATTTTTAATTGTTTTTAATTACTGGTTAACTTTTTTTTAATTGTAAAAGTTTTTTTTTTCTAATTAAGTTAAATTTTCATTTCATTTTATTTTTTTTTACAAAAGCTTTGAGGTAATTACTCATTTCAATATTTTTAGAGTTATCAACTTCACATGACGAATAGCGTATAATTGCAGCTACTTTCTCCAAATATATAATGAGTTGGAGTAAACTCACATAATATGAAATACTCCAAAATCACCGTCTTTTTTTGAAAGTTTTTTTTTCGCTTCGATAAATAAATTGGTTTAAAGTTGTTCAAACAAATATTTATATATTTCAGGATGGTAAGGCTCATTCTTTAAGGAATTGAAAAAAAAAATAAAATTTGCGTGAATTTGTACATCTAGACAGACATTACAAACATACACATATAACTGGTGTTTTTTTTAGAGGTATAGAACTTTAAGTTGGCAACACTATTTTAACTGGCGGCCATTTTGTCAGCTGTCAAGTGATTTATTTTTAGTTTGGTTTGGCATTTCATGAATTGAAGTCACAGGATCACCTAGCAAGGCGTAGATTCCGTGAATGGGCCCAAAATAAGATTGCCGTTGATCCCAATTTTCATAAGCGAATTTTGTTAAGCGATGAAGCTCACTTTTGGTTGAATGGATACGTCAATTAACAAAACTGCCGTAGTTGGAGTGATGATAATCCTCAAGTGTATGTTAAGACACTGTTACATCCACAAAAACTGACTGTTTGGTGTGCTTTATGGGTTGGTGGAATAATTGATCTTCGATGCCAGCCACAACGTTACAGTCAATGGTGACCGCTATAGAGCCATGATTACTTACTTTTTCGTTTATCAATTAAACAACCATGATGTGAAGGAGCTGTGGTTTCAACAAGATGGCGCAACATGTCACACAGCTCGTGCCACGATTGATTTATTAAAGGAAACGTTTGGTAACCGCATATAGTTTCACGTTACGGACTCGTGAATTGGCCTCCAAGATCGTGCCATTTAACGCCGCTTGACTATTTTCTGTGGGGATATTTGAATTCGCTAGTCTACGCCGATAAACCCGAAACGATTGACAACTTAAAGGAAAACATTCACCGCGTTATTGCCGATATACGACCACAAATATTGGAAAAAGTCATCGAAAATTGGACCTTCAGATTAGACTACATCCGAGCCAGCCATGGCAGTCATATGCCAGAAATCATATTTAAATTATAATGCCAAAAGATTATCTTTCGAATAAAGTAAATTTCATGTCAATTTAAAAAAATCATCTTTGTTTTATTCCATTTCAAAGTTCTATACCTCTATTAAAAACACCCTTTACAAACAAATAAATCGTGAAAATGTATAAGGACAAGGAGTTTAAAAACTCTTTCTTAAAAGTTAAAATTTTCACAACTTTTCAATTAATTATCGATTTAAGAAAAAACATTCTAATTTTTATGTAAATATTGAACAAAAAAAAAAAAAACAAAACGGAAGGATATTCAAAGCAGCACTTCCAAACAAGAAAGATAATGAAACAACTTTTAGGAAAAAAAAAAATAAATAAACGAAAACTTTTTAGTAAATTTCTATCGTTCTGGTTATTATCGTTGTTATTGATCAGGAGTCAGCGGTAAAAAAAAGCCTTCACCTCGTTAAGTTCACCGTCCTTGGTTCAAGTGGTTGGGTTGTTCCTTTCATATAGAAAATATATATATATATATATATATATATACTGGATGGCGGGGGAAAGAGATAATTACTGGCTAGACCAATACAAAATGGCAATTTTCCTGGTGTTGCTGCCCATGTTCTTCTTCTTTTTGTTTTTGTTTATTCACTTTTGGAACAAGCTACAGCAACTAGCAGAGTAGTGAGAGGAGTGAAGCACATAACAACGCGCAGTTAAGCATAAAATATTGCGTATACGCCAGAGTGCACTTTGGTTGAAGATAATGGTTGTCATGAAAACACCGACACAGCAATTGTTTTTTTTTTGTTTGCTGTTTGGTGTAACAACAGTGATTTATTATTGTATAAGCGTGAAACAGTTATAATTTTCTGAAGGTAAATTTGTTAAAAAATATTATTTTGCTCTTGTTGTCTTGTTGTTCGCGCTCTGTTGATTTTAGAAAAAAAAATACCTGGAGGATGTCTATGTTGGATGGAAATATATTTTTAGAAAATAATATCCAAGAAAATGTATTTATTTGTTTTAATTTATCTTAAATAAAATTCTTTGGGAATTTAAAAATGGGTTTAATGCTGCGTAAACATCAAGAATTTAATTAAAAACTCAAAAACCTGTTATTTAAGAAATAATAATGCAATAATATTATTCCAGTATATTTGTCAAAGGCATTCGAATAAGAAACAATTTTTTTAAATATCTTAATATCTTAAAATCAAAAAATTTTAAATGAAATAAAACCATTTTCTGTTACGTAAGGAATTACCTCATTTCGACTTAAATGAAAATGTTAGTTAAATGTAAACTAGAATAAAGCTTTTTTGTCATTTCATTTAAACGGAATCGACTCTTTCCGCCAGAAATATTTGCTATAAATATTGATATTTTAATTTATTTACTTGTCTATCAAAAAAGTTATAATAGCTAATATTTATAAATTTAATGAAAATCGGTTGAACAGATAATGAGATATTCGTAAATGGTTCTATAAGAGGTATCGTTATAGTCTTTTTTTGTAAAATTTGTTCGAATAATATAATAGATCGGACTAATTATAGCTCCCAAAAAAAAAATTTAATAAAAATATCGTAGAAGTCATTTTTTTAAATAAAAAAAAAATAAGACTATCCTTAACGGTATGTATGCCAGGTACCGTTATTTTTAGTTATAATATTTTTTCTTTTTTTTTCTTTAAAATCTGCTAAAACAAATAAATAAATTGGGTTGCGAGACAACTCGTGTAACACCCAGAGTCTAGTGACTTACAATCGTTTGTAAATCCTTTATTAAAAAAAAATTAATTACTCGTTTTCAAATATTCAAAATTTCAATATAAGCCCTGTGTTTTTTTTTTAATTAATAGCTAGTTCAGCAAAATTTTTACACACAAACAATAACAAAAACAGTGATTATAAATATTTTGTTATTGTTTGTTCACAAAACAAAAAAATGATTTGTTATTACCTGTGTGTAAACATTTTTCTGAGTTGCTATACACTTTCACTAAAACACAGGTATTTTTTTTTTGTAAATTTTGTTATAAATATTTTGATCGACATCAGTGAAGCAGTGAACTCGTGTAGAATATAACGCTTTCAGCTCTAACCTTCTAGCAATTGTCTACGTGTTCTTAAGCTGTGACTTCTACGATTAGAATAAATTAGGATCTTGCTAAAATATTCCCAAATTTCGCATTTGGCAAGCTTAGTAAAATTATGAACAAACAAGGTGGGACAAAATAAAATATCATAAATATGTGTTTCTAAATCTTTATTGTTACCCGAGCTCTGTGAACGGTAGCTCTGGTCTGCTGGAATCAAAATGCAGCAACAAAAAAAAAAACTGCCTGTATTGCCTACGACGCCATTTACAAAAATATTTTGGCATAACTTTTTCCCCACCTTGTAAATATAAGAAATATCACTTTTTTATTGTTCTTCTTTTTGAAAATACAAAAAAATATTAATTCCAAATATTGCCTTTTTAGAATAAATTATATTTTGTGGGTAAAGGACCAGACACTTAAAGTGTGCTCAGTTGATTTTCTTATGTTCACACATTTATTTATATAAGCAATCGATATTGATCGTTTCCTCGTTTCATTCTATGTAGAAATAAATCGTTTATACATTTGCCTTCATTCGCACTCACATTGACAATTGTGAGTATTATCAGATTTACTGCGATGTGAAAGTCAATGTATTGGCAGGGAATTAATTACTTTGAGGCAGTAAGTTAAGTTCAACGACTTGAAAAAAAATTGAAAAATGTTACAAATATGCCACTCCACCCCTTCATATTCCTCATAAGAGCAGTTCTTATTATAAAACTAATTTATTATAAACAAATTTTGAAAGTTTCATCCAAATCGGTGGAACCGTTTCTTAGAAACAAGCATATAAGGAAAATGGAGGTAAAACTGGGCATGGCCGCCTAAATTTTTTCTGCAAGAAAAAGTTCTTTTTTTTTTCTGCAAGAAAAAGTTCGAAAGTTGTCATGCTTATGTAGGTAGGTACTCTATACGGCTCCTAATATTGAATAATTTACTGGAGTTTTTAAATTTTGGGTTATATGAATAAAACTGAGGACTTGCTCAGGTCAGTTGCTTAAAAAAAAATATAAACAGGTGCTATAATAATGCTAGTATTTATCATACCAAATTTTAAACCTGCCCAGAAAAGTAAAGTTTTAAGCAACCACCCATTGCTTATTTGGAAGAAAATTTATGTTCTAAAAATCATTTTGATTTTTTCTTAGATTTAATTTATATAAATTAAAATAAAATCAACTTTCTAAATTCAAAATAATCATAGATCTACTTATAATCAATTTTAAACTTGAAACAAAAATTATTTAAATATGTATATGTCCCTAAAAAAAATGAAATAAAATTAAATTGAAAAATACACCTAATAATTACAATTATTCTTTTTCCATCTATCAAAATATAATTAAAGAAACAAAAACCTGAAGCCCACAAAAATAGGATTCAAATATATCTAATCATCAACCTCTGAAAAATAATTTACGTATTATATTATGATTAACCAAAATATGAATAAATGAATAAAAGACACAAAATTATAACTTTTTTAATTTAATTTGTCATTTAGAAAGTTTTGCATGTTTTTTTTTTTTTAATTTCATTTGCTTTGGGTTTTGTTTTATGATTAAATTAAATTCTTCAAAGGATTTTTTAAGGAATTTAATATGAATTAGCTTCATAAGCAGTTTATATAAATTATTTCTTTTTGTGTTTTAATGACAAACGAAGAACGATGGCGACGATGACAACAACATCAACATCGACGACAAAACGGAAGTGATTTTCTTTGCTTTGCATTTTATTTGTAATTAAAATTAAAATCGTGTAAGAAATATGTACAGTACATATATATAAAATATAACGTTAATGGATTTTGAATTCATGGACCTTCTTTTGCTAGACCGTAAAATTTAATCTGTAATTAACTTTACAGCTTGGAATTTTATAATGTTATCAGAGAAGATACATACTTACATAATTCTCGTTTCACTCATGAAAACTTCGTTATATGTAATGCTGTTATATTCATTAATGTTTTTGAAGCAAAATTTATGTATGGTACTAACTGATATGAAATTATGCAGAAGACAGACTTAAGGAGTAGATATTCTATTACCACTTTCTAACCACAAGGATGTTATATGGCGGCAAATACAACAAGATAGAACGTATATAAGGTGGTTTCTTGGTTTAAAAAGGCAAGTAGCTATTAAGTTAACTTACAACATATTGGCCTCGTTAGGATTTTTGTGGGAGATCCTTATTATTTTATACATACTATATGTGAAGAGATTTTTGTAACTAGCTTTACTTTAACCTTAAATGATAACCTGTCTTCGAAAAAAGTATGGAAGTAAATACTAAAATCGATCCTGAGTTTAAAATTACAAAAAAATAAATCGGGTGGAGAAAAACATTGATTTTTATTTGCTTAATGAATTGCAAAGAATTCAATATGGAAATTTTGTGAAAAATTATCAAAACCCTATTTGCGTTATGCAATTTTTTTGTGGAAAACCTGAAATGCAATTTTATTCCGCTGACTTTGGAAAATATATTTGTAAAGTTCAATCAAAATCGTTTGATTGGTCTTTGAGAAAATTTAAATAAACCGAAATATTTGTATGGCAGCTACCCGTTTTAATTGAACTAAAACAAAAATTCTAATTCCATATTCATATTTAATACTCTGTACCAAATTTGAAATAAATCTGTTAACCAGTTTAGGTTCTAGCTTAAATTAAAGTGAACGTGAGAAAGAACGGAATCTCGAAAGAACGAACGCAGGAACGCAAGAACGGACAGCCTGACGGAAGTCTATAGAGAAATTCATTTTTTTGGAGTTCTCATCATTGATTTTGATTAAAACCTCGAAATTTTTTTAACAAGAAAAGGAAGACTTTATTATCAAAATAATTGCAACATTATTTTATTAAACGTTTTGATAAAAATTGAACAATTGGTACTTTAATTTTACTGTTATACCTACACTCTATTCCATAAAGTGGGGTGTGTACAAAATCATAAATAATTATTTTATTAATTAACCGCATTTTCAATGGTTAACCACTTATAGCCTTAAATTATAAAAATGTGACTTAAATTTTATTAAAATTGTTATAATAATCTCCAATCTGTCTCATTGACAAATTCCCAACATCAATATGAATCTGAACAACAATAAACCATTGTTCCAATTGGCTGTCACTTAAGGAATACCAAGAGGATAGGTATACATACATACATATATATAGAGTGAAGATGTTTGTCGATCCTTCATCAATAAACCTGTGGATATATATCTCAAGATTTCACTGTGCATACGTTTTATAATATAAATGATTTTGCATTTTTTATTCATGTATGTATATATGTAGATATATCTATTATCCTTACCCATATGATATGTATATCCTTGCCTGTCTCCATGAATATAACAAAGGTATGTGTCGAACAAAGCTAGAGTCGATATCCTAAAGGATCTTGGGTTATTTTTTTTTTATAATAATATTTGAAATCGACTTGAATCAAGTGTTAGGTGATATAGTCTATAAAATAAAATATTTTTTTTTTTTTATGTTCCCACTTTACCCTTGTGAATATGTGTCTGGAAAACCCATGTCAGTCACACGTATTGCGAGAAATGTGATAATTCAATTTATGTGAATTAAAGGACATAATAAAGGGTGAATTTCAGGATTGTAAATTTTCAACACCTTCTATAAAAAAAAATATTCAAAACATACAAAATCATTACCTACTTCCATTTCTTAAATCTTGAAAAAATCCAAAATAAAGGAATTTCACAATGGATTTAATAATTTAATTTTGTTGTGGCTTTAAAAAGATTTATTTGAGGGACACTAAAAGTCCATAAAACACTGATTTCTTAGAATTTGCAATTTTTATATTAAAAAAAAATAAATTTAATGAAATAACATCCCATTACGTAAATAATAGAAAAAAAAACGGATTTTGCTATGCTGCTATGAATAAAGCTCATGTATTCTTTTTTCTCTTAGTTTTCCATTCAGAATGAACAAAATAAGGATGAAAAATATTTTGTCCTGCACATTTTTCTAGAGAGGATTAAATGAATGATGTTAAATTCTAGAAAGGGTTAACGACCATCAGGAAGGACACAATAAGGGTTAATTCATTCGTAGTGTTGGTTGTTGCAAAATTAATCCCACGGGAATTCACAATGGATTTATTTAAAAAAAAAAATAAAAAGCGTTAATTCAGTTTACTTTTTAAAAAGTCAAAGCATTGAGTCGTAAAGCTAAATAAAAATATCAATTTGAACCCGTGTCAGATGAAAGGTATAATATTTCCCAAACAACTTGATAGCTGTCACATGCAAAATGAAAACTTGACAGCTGTCAATTTTATGTCTCCTAAATAAAATTAAACTTTAAAAAATATGTCAACAAAATTATTCAACAGTGTTGCTGTTTTTTAATCAGTTAATGACTGAAAGAATATAGATTACCTATCTGTTTTGTTTGACGTTTTTGGAGTATTTTTTATATCACCTTAAATATTAACTCAAATATTATTTTTTCGGGTGAAAATTATAAGATAATTTTTGGTTGAATTTTTTGGAGATTTTTTCGTAAGCGACTTAAGATATGCCATTTTATATTACAGTTTCAATTATAAATATACCGTTTGTGCGGTGGGTAAACTTTAAGTTGATAGCTTTTTTCTTATTACACGAAGCGCGTTAATGCGTAAACACTTTAAAGGCGAAAAACTGTTATAAATTGGCATTTTTTCTGTATTCTTCCATTTTTTGCATATTGATATATTGACATTGTAGCTATGTATACATATTTTTGTGTTAAGTTGTTGCTTGAAAAATAAGAAACGAAATGAATTTTGACATATTCATAAAATGTCATAAAATGAAGTATCCAAATGCATGAATTTTCAAACGGAGATGTCAGTGATGAGATGTACTTAAATAACAAAAATATAAAAGAACCCATATACAACATAAGAATTGGTTTTATTCTTAAACTGTCATCATCATGCAATCCCAATTTTATTCCAAAGTGGAAATACATTCGTTCCAACCATTTAAGACAACCACTTTAAATTGCTGCCACAATTGAAACTTCAAGCAATGCATTTTTAAAACACATAACATAAAATATAACAACAAAACAACGTTTTCTAAAAGTATTAATCCTCTCCTATAAGAAAATAACACAAAGTGATGTTTTCAAGAATTATAATCCCCATCTCCTTAAGAATCAGACCAGAAAACCAACAAAAAAAAAAAAAAAGAAAAAAAGCATTTAATTTTGAAGAAAGGAAATGAATTCTGTGTTTTTTTAGTCAATGGAGTGAAAATAAGAGCAAAACAAAAATACAAACACGAACATGACTTAGTGTTTGTGAACATGCAATTGACAATAATATCAAGGATAACATTTTCTAAGCTTTATAATCTCTATACAATTTTATATTTATTTATTGTATAGCTTTTTTTTGACATCACTGATTGCTTTGCAGTACATTTTAATAATAAAAGAATATGCATGATTATATTTCTTCCACATGAATATAACAAAACAGTCAGCATAGCTAATTGAGTCCTTTGGGGAGGAAAAAAGGATTTTTTTGTTATAAATATTAATTAGTTTGGTTGCAAAAAGGTCAAAACAAGGGATTACGAATATTTTAAATTTCAGAAGAAACACTGTTTCAAATCGACAAAAATTATTCTGCAAAGTCTAAAAAGGAAACTTTTTAAAACTGGTTTATGTGGTTCTTACGGAAATAAAAAAAGGTAGGTACTTTCAATTCGAATTGGTCTGTGCCGGAGATAAACAATGTAGAAAAACAATTCCCACGAACCCAAACAATGTGCACCACTTATAATATGCTGAGTTATATTGTAAATACAAAATAATTGCGGGTTAAATCAAAGAAAACAGTTGTAGTGCGAAATAAAATAGAAACAAAAATTTACAGGTGGAATTTTATAAAAAAATTATAATCTATTAAAATAACCAAAACGTCATAAATATAAACTATGAACGATATGAAAAAAAAAATTAGTAAGGCCATGGTCCATGTTAAGTTAGACTTGCGACATATCAGAGCACAATATTCTTATTTTATTCTTTGCATTCTTCAGCATACTTTTGCCCACCATACATTTTTTTTTTCAAACAAAATATAATTATAAACTTTATTGCTTATATTTAATTTTTGTTGCACGATTAAGGGCCATTAGCTAAAAAGAAACTTAAATATTTAAGCTCAATATAAGTCTAGTGTTTATGTGAAAGTTTACGCTGAAGAAAAAGTAGAAAATAAGCGTCTAAGTTGAGCACAAATAATTAAGTTTAAGCAAATGTGCTTCAGTACGTTAAAAATTAAATAAAACTAGTTATACTAAATTTTTTTTATCAGAATTGATTAAAATTCTGTATAGATAGTCAATGTTAGTAATTTAAATCTTTTGAAATTCATTAAAATAAAACACTTGTTTCAATAAAATTGCAAAACGGTTTTATAAGGAATAGGTTTATACAAATTGGGATTACAAAAAATGGGATTAAACAAAATTAGATTATAAGACCAAGTGTACCCAACAAATGGTTGATTATTTAAATTGTTAGATTGATATTCAAAATACCCAATACTGAATCCACCATAATCCTAAACTCCAAACTTCAAAATCTCAAAAGTCAAAATCCCATATGAGGAAATTTAAAGGCCCAGAATGAATGAATATTTGGGGTATTAATTGCACTGCAACCTTGAGATCTATTGTGCCCAAGGCCCAACAAAACCTAAATGCCAAAATTTTGAATTCGGTTTTTGGAATTCAAAATTTTGACATTACGATTTCTGCCGAAATCCCGAATTCTTAAACCCTCAATGCCAAAATCACTAATTCAAAATCCTGATTTTAAAATTCAGATGCATATTTTTGTATTTAAATTGTGTTTAGTATAAAATACTTACAGTCGTATTTATTAGATTTTTGTCTACTTAGACACTATCTAACTACTTTTCAAATTAGTGGAAATATGCTTTGTTTAATAAAAATTAAAATGACATTTTTTACGGTTAAGACAATCTACTCTGTTGTCTATGCTAGACCAACAATAAAAAATAGTTTTGAACACATTTTCAAAGTTGGACAGTTGTCTAAAGTTAGACAACATTTATAAATAAGACCACTTGAATACTAACACTATTTTTTAGTGAATATATTTTTTTTTGGAAACATAAATTCAGGATTTTGGGATTCGCAATTATTATTATTTCTTTTCAATTTCGGAATTTTATGATTCGAGATTATGGGCCATATAATCCCTTTTCGATATTGAAGTTTTTGAGGTCAGCTAAATTTTTATCATAATCTTTTTTATCTACGAATGGAGCTCGTACATATTAATGTCGAACAAAATTTATGAACATCGGTTAAAAAAGAGAACACAAATGTTGTGTCAATATATGTAGGTATACCACAATACCCAAACTTCCTGTATCAATTTTCCAATAAACCAAAACCTCATCAGATAAGAATGTCCATTTACTATATGTTGATTATATAACCATTATTTTTTTAATAAACCTCATACTAATTATATTATTACAAAAATATTATTTGATCTACTTTTAACCTCTCAAATGTGAAAAGAACCCAATTAGTTTAGTCAGATGGGCCAAGGGTTATGTTTATAATTAAATTATTCATTGATTTTCCGATTTGATTATAATTAAATTATCCTTTTGATTTAAATTTTGTAAACAATTATTATTAATGAAATTTTGCTTTAGGTGGTTTATTATATGTTGACCAGAAACAACTCAATAATTATATTGTTATGATGTTAAGCTTTGATTTTATAATTGATGTTTCAATGTTGTGAGAATTAAAATAGGTATAGCGTGTAAATTAATTAAGGTCTTATAAGAATCAAGAGAATATTAAGAAGAAAATGAAAAATAAATATGCGTTGAGGTTAATGAACAATTAAGACAAATTGCCTTGAGTTTGAGTTGGAAGTGAATATAAAGGTAAATAAAATAATAATTTATTATGTAGGCACCTATTTAATTTACTGAAAAAAAAAACAAAATGATTATTATAGTAAGGGAGGCGACCACAAGATTATCTTCATATGTATATCTCATCTCGGCTATTGAAAATAATGAACAATTTAAGCCGTATCTATAAAGAAGCCTTCTCTAAATAAATAGCTCTTAAATGGGAAATCAGTATCTATAATCAATTTTCACATTATTAAGAAACGTTATATTTAAAGGCCTCTTAACTAAAACGCCATTCACGTCCACTATGTTTAAAGGTTATTTAAAAACCTCTTAAATATCTATATTTTGACATTTGAGAAGAATTATTTTTGTTTACTTATTAGAGAAATATGTACATACGTATATAACTACAATACATATACATATGTACATATATGCAGAGTTTAAATTTTTTTTCTATATATAAATTGAAGTAGTCAATGTAAAATGGATTTGTGATTTTATAAAATAAATTGACTTGTAAAATAAATTATTTCGTTGTTTTTTTTTTTTTTTGCAAAATTATATTAAAAGGTTCACAAATCAACAAAAGAAATTTATGAAAAAAGTAAAATGGAGACTGGTGTCATTTCTCTTGCTTTGGACTGACTATACACCAGTTGCTTCTCTTTCCTTCTTATTTGGTTTTGATTTTGTTTGCTTTTTTTGGAAGCTGGTAAAAAAAACATCCTAGCAGTATGCAATTTTGCAGATTTGTTTGAGTTAAGTGAATCGTTGTTTAGTTAAGAAGTATCAACGAGAAAACGACTATAGATAAGAATTTAAATTACGTCATTTAAAAGTAATTTAAATATTTAAGCACACTTAACTAAATCTAATAGATACAGCTGTTATAAGTTTAAGGTTTACAAAACCGTTGAACGGCCAAGTTTATTCTAGGATGCTATGTTTATAAAAAAAACTAATGTATAAAATTCATTGGAGAAACAATTTATTCAATTTACTGATGTGTGCACAATGCACATGCATAACACAATCCATCTATTTAATATTTAAAATTCAGTTATTTTCATGAATGTATAGTATATAGATGGTTTGCTTGGTATTTGTAAAAGTTTTTCCAATTATTATTATTACATATTTTTTTTTTTAAGAAGATACCTATTATTAAATTAACAGTTAACAATGTAAATCGTAGAGGAATAAATAAATAAATAAATAAATAAATAATAAATAAAAGAATGAGGCACGTGTATAAGGCTGTTTTAAATTGTCTATTTTTATGATTTATTTATTTAATCGAATAAATCAAATGAATTAAGCTTTATTCAATTGTTATCCTCGTCTCTATATAAAATCATTTCAGTTAATTTAAGAAAAAATATTTTGTTGTTCTGTTTTAATCAAATTTCCTCCAAAATTGCATTTCGTCATTTAATCAGTTTTTTTTATGTGTAAATGCCGGCGGCGGTAGGGTAAACTAAAAACGTGGACATTTCTGTGACACATTACGTTGTGATCTTACACGTTACGATACGTTGATGTAAATTGGATACGTTCGATAGATATCGGGTACGTTCGTTCGTACTTCAAACTAAATCGAAAGATTTAGTTGAGTTTGTGTTGAAATTTGGTTGATAGTTCGAAATCGTCGCGTTCTGTGATGTAGTAAAACCAGCACTTGAATATTTAATTTGATTTAATTTTTTGTTTTTAATACTCAATACCTACAACGCACATGAATCCATTTGTTCCTTTTAAATAGTAACAAAACTTTAATCCTAAATATTTGCTTTTGTATTAAAAATAAAAAAAAAAAAAAAAAATAACTAATGGCTTAACCAAAAGCCCATTAATCTTCTAGCACCTTTTTCCTTTTGAATTACAAATTCCATTTTAGATTGTGACCAAACTTCTAACCAATAAATCATATTTCTCTTCGTTGACCAAAACAAATGTGTTAGCTGGTCTAGATCGATATCATCTTATATACCTTGTGTGGGTGTTTGTTCCATTCAACAAAGTGCAACAGAGTAAAAACCAATAAAACAAGCACCAAAAACAACCATACAAATAAGTAAAGAATGCTGTTTGTCATTTTCCAATCCTTACATTTCATACATATACATGTATATATAAATAAAATTCTCCAATTGCTTGAAAGCATCTGCTTCTGTTCTTCAGATAAAAAATAAAACGGATAAAAGCAGCAAAACTGTTACCATCAGGACACATGTGAACTTTTTCTTTACACAACACAACTGATTCGGTTGTGTAAGGTATAAGGAGAAATAAATGAGTTATATTTTCAAAAGAATGAATATCTGTAGGAATGCATTTTCTCTTACAAAATAAAATGTAGGGTGTTTATTTTTTTGGAGGTCTACAATTTTTTAATTAGGGAAGACACTTAAAAATAATGTAATTCGATACATGGTACTGGTATTATTAAAGAGATAATTATCTGCGATTAATGTTTAAAATCAAATTCCGCCATATAAGAACTTGGTTCAAATAAGTCAAATCTGGATTCTAGAAATATAATTTTGGACTACCTATCTACTTTGTCGAGGAGATGGGGTCTTATATTGGGTAATTGATTTTGCATGATTTGTTCTGGCGTTAGTCTTTTAGTTACGAAATAGATAAATAAACTGATCATAAATCATCTGAGTCAGCTGTCAAATTAGCTGTCACTAAAAAAAAAATTAAAACAAAATCTCTATAAAAAAAACACGCTTTATAAATTAAAGTGTACGTTTTCACATTCTTTAGAACATTTTACGTCAGGCACAGCGACATTGCAAATTTTTATTTATCTATATTTTTTCTATTTTATCTCCATAACGACAATAAAGATTAAGAGAATTTACAGTTACTTTCAATTTCGTAGCCCAAGAAAAATTTACAAAAAAAAAATTAAAATATGGAAAAAATCAAATTAAGTTTTTTAAGCAAAATTTATTTCATTTATTTTGGCATAATAAATACTTTCTAAAAAGTCCATTTGGAAATCGTATGTGCACATAAAAAGTTATTGAAGATCAAATGTCGAAAATATCGGGTTTTCGATTAGAAAAAGTTAAACGCTAGAGAATATTACTACGATAAAAACTTGTAGATCATGAAATTCTATGGAAAAAGTCATTGCACTTTTTTTATCCCGCTTGATCGAAAATATCGCTGTTTCAAAAAACGTAAAATAAATAAAATGTCATTTTTTTGCGTTTAATTTCGAAACGTAAATGTCATTGAAAAAAACTCTTTGAAAGGTTTGTAGATAATAATAACCCTCTACAAAAAACATTACAAAATTTTCCCTAAAAGTGATATTTTAAAATAAATTAATATATTAATATTGTGAAAAAAACACCGGTAGTTTGCTCATAGAGCGAAAACATAATTCATGCCCTCTTTATAAAGTACAGTAGAATCTTGAAAAGATGAACAGATATAAAACAGGGCCCGTTCATCTTTTCATATTGTACCTACATCTTTTCGAGCATCAACAATTGGTTGAGGAAGAAGATATAGTTATAAATAAAAACATAAAAACATAATTTACATATGAAGTTAAAACAAACTGAATAACGTTACATAAATATTACACGATGAGCTAAAGGCAAAGAAAAATTTAAAAAATTTATTTGGGAATAATTGTTCATCTTTTCGAGTGTAAAATTTCAACATGTTTATCTTTTTGAGCACTGGAGGTTAAAAATATTTTGTTCATCTTTCCGAACTGTTCATCTTATAGAACCGTTCATCATTCTAAGTTCCTACTGTATATAATAATATTCTCTTCAAAATAGATTATAACTTTTATTTTAATATAAGCAATTATTTTTAAGCTTTTGCTATTATAAAAGGTAAGATATATTTGTTGTTTTTTTTTCATAAAATTTTAATTGTTAAATTTGATGAATTTTTTTCACAATTTGTAGATTATTTGAATTTTTTTAAAAGAACACATGTGAAATTGAATTTAAATTAAAGAAATATTTTTTTTCTAAAATTTAGCCAAATTAAAAATAATAATTTTTCGCTTACTCTTAAATATAAAGAAAAAAACAGTTTATCCTCAATTTTTAGATTATAAAAATTACTACAACAATATTATTAAATTATTATTTTGTTTTCAAACAAGACATTAATTATACCTTATTGCACCTTCAAAATTAATTAAATGAAAAAAAAAACGATAGTTGACCTTAAATAACTTTTTATGCAGACATGATTTTGCAATAAACTTTAAAACAGATACAAACAAAAATTTTTCAGGTTAGTGAAAATGTTGTAAGATTTTCAAAAAAAAAAAAAATCATGTCTCTAAAGAAATGCTACGGAATGTATACTCGTATATTTAAAAATTAAATGCCATTGTGATTAAAGTCCCTGCATTACTAAAATTAATTAAATTTGTATTTGTATTTGTTTAATTTAATATTAATATTTAATATTAATTAAAATACATTTAATTGAAAATTAAGTTCATTAAGGTCTTTAAAGGCAATGTAATCAATTTTTATTTATATTAATATTCTTTTTTTATTTATTCTCCAACGCATTATATTTAAGAATTACACAATGTTCTCTTGAATTTTATTTTTACAGTTTACCATCAGGACTACCCTGGGTATTAACATCAACATAATTAAAGTAAATATTTTTTTATCAGAATTTAAAAATCGATAAACAGAGTTCATCAACAAAAAAATAATAATAATAAAAATTCAGATTGAAGTATGCAAATTATGATTTATAGCTCAATAAAACATAATTCATCTGAAGCTGAAGACATTATATGGATTTCGTTCAACAGTTTTATAACATAGCATAGTTTCACTCCATAATTCCCATTAAGCATATTTTTTTTATGACTCAGAACGACCGTATAAAAGATAATAATATATGTCTTTGCTTCATTTCTGTTTATAATGGAGTAATTATTGTACTTGGAGATGAACAATAAAAAAAAGTCTTTTGAAATTAAGTGAACCATTAAAATATGAGATATATTAGATATGTATACTGGATAAGCTGGACTCCTTTAGACGCTTTGTCTATAAGTTCAAGTCCAATTAGCGATAAAAAAGTGTTTGAATTCAAAAAAGACACTTGAAGGAGTGTATAAAAAATAAATTTATCAAATAAAAGGTCTGTTTCTTTGCTCGCCCGCGGAATCCCGTGGTATCCCAAATCTACCCAAAATTTGTTTCTTTACTTTTTTTCTGGCACAAAAACGCCAGAGCGTTTGACTTTTTTTTTTAATTTATTTCATTTCCCCTCCAGCCAGAATTTACCCGAACATTTTACCTACTGCTTGTCAAACAACGTCTTATAATTTCTGTTGTCAAATGGGACGTTTATGTACAAACAAATCAGAAACATCCCAAATGCGTTTCTTTACTTTTCATTTCTGGTCAATAATTACAACAACAACATTAAAAAGGTCGAGCCCAAACTTTTTCCCGAACTTTTTCCCAAACAGTAAAGAAACATACCTAATACATAATAGGGGGATTCATGCAACGTCGTAAAACACTAGTTAAGTTTATCTTTTGGATAAATTTATCTTTTGGTAAATGAACTGTCAAATTTTGTATGGGAAATGGTTTACGCAAATTGGATAAAATTATCTAAGGATTTTGTTGCGGAAACTTATACAAATTTATTTGGATAAACTTATACAAACGTCATTGTGACTTTTAACGTGAAGTTTAACGAACAGCTGATTCAATTACGCAGCATTTATCCAAATAAATAAAAAGGACGTTCACGCAAACTTTTGCGTAAACTTATCTTTTTACACAATTGGTAAACTTATCTCGTTGCATGAATACCCTTAATGTAAATAATTACATGGTTGGGAATATATTTTCATGACAGTAAATCAAGCAACAATAGTAATTAGAACTTAAAGGTGATTGCACTACATAATGCAAAAGAGTGATTTTTGCAAAAAGAGTCATAGGGTACTTTCTACTTTCTCCTACAAGAATATTTGAAATTCTGTGTTGTATAACTAAATCTTATCATAGGAATCTCTAAGCACCCCATTTTGTTTTATAAAAAAATTATCCTAAGAAATTCATTTTTTTAAATTCAACATATGTATATATTTAAACTTTTACGGTCGTATTTATTAGATTTTTGTCTACTTAGACACTGTCTAACTATTTTCAAATTGGTGGAAATATGATTTATTTAATAAAAATAAATATCACATTATTCACGGTTAAGACAATCTACTCTTGTGTCTAAGTAAGGCAGACATAAGACAACAATAAACAAGGTTTTTGAACACATTTTCCAAAGTTGGACAGTTGTCTAAAGTTAGACAACGTTTATAAATAAGAGAAATACAGTCTAGGCTAAGAAATGGAGGGAAATTTTATGTAAATACATGCATATCTTGCAAACATAAATATTTTGCAAACATTTTTAAGAAATAAAATTGGTACGCTGTTTTTTAGTTTTTATTTATGCAGATTTAAAAAATGAATAAAAATAAAACAAATCATCAAGGTACTCATTTTCGAAATATTGAATTTTCATAAAATAATTTTGAATTGTTTTTTGAAGTCAAAATTGAGTTTTTTTTTTGAAAATTTAGCATGCAATATTATTTTAACTGAAATTGATAAAAAAAAGCCAATAAAACGCTTTATAGTCTTGTTTCTATGTTTTAAAAAAAAAACAAGACTATAAGGCGTTTTATTGACTTTTTTATCAATTTAATTTGAATCTTGTTGGCCGAGCTCCTTTAATAATTATTTACACTTATTAGAAGTTAGTTTTTTTATAAATTTTTTTAATTAAAATCTGTTGCACAGATAATGAGTTGGTAGAAATCCAAAAAGAAATAGTTCTATGAGAGATACCGTTGATAAATGAATTAATGTAAATTAGTGTCCAATTTGGTATTAGCTCACAAAAAAAAAATCGAGAAACACCGTTATTTTTGGTTATAAAAATATTTATTATTTAAAATATGCTACATAATGTTAAAAAAACTATTGGCTGTTGAGTATCCGAATTATGAAGTTTTCAACAAAAAAAAAAAAATGAAACTTTTTTAAAAATCAAAAAAAAAAAAAAATAAATAGAAACTTTTGGTATACAAAATCTATACTTTTAGAATTTTTTTTAAATATTTTGCATAAACATATTGATCAAAATCAGTTGAATCATTTTTAAGAAAATCAATAAACTAAAATTCTATGGGAGATAGGTACTTATTATAAAAATTTTTTTCGAATTTATTTTTTTAATATAAAAATAGCCTATATGTAAAAAAAAAATGTTTTAAAAAAAAGTTGTGCATATGTTTTCATTAATTGCTAAAAAAAAAATTCTACGGCAGGTTGCCTTAAAAAAGTGTAAAAAAAACTGCTAACAATAATTATATCAAAATCAAATTTTGTTAATTTGCAAAAACAAACCATCCATAGGAATAAAATTATATTGCGGCTTAATATGTGGTTTTCAATTCTGGAAACTACTTATACATATATGCTTATTCAGGAGTTTAACAATTTAAATAAATCAATATTGTACATATATTTTATAAGGAAATAATTAAAACATTTCCAGGATTTCACACATAGAGTTTCCCTATTAAGCCCGAATGATTATGGTATGGTATGTATGACTCCTTTGTAAATACAAACATATTATATGCACATAGTTAGTCCGAAAATCGGAAATTCCCAATGTAAAATCAAATTAAAATTCAATCTACTTTACATAACCTTACCTACAATATAAACCATGTAAAGATATAAGCAACAGAATTCCTGTTATCAATTGAATCAAAGCTTAAATTAAAGCAGCATTTAATGTATGGTCTTATATATGTATGTATGGATGTATAAATGTAGTTAAAATTGAAATTCTGCTGGTGAGTTGTTTATAATTGAAAATAAACAGGAAACAAATAAGCCCATCAGGAATAATCTGTTTGCTGTTAATTGCTTTTGTTTTTATATATCTTTATTTATGGATAGATTATTGGAAGATTATTATAACAAATCGATTAGGTAAAATTTTTCAAGAACCTGAAAAAGGAAGAAGAAGCAGAAAACATGATTCAAAAGAGGATTAATTTTGTATTGAAAACGCATACTTGATGAAAGAATTTATTCACGTAGGGGATGGTTGGTTTGAATATAAGTCAAACAACTCTGTTGTTGGATACAAAAAGCCCCAAATGGTAAATTTTATTTACATTTGTTGATTTTAAATTTATAAAAAATTATGGTTCCAGTTATTTGTAAACCAAGTTGTCTTTAAAACTCAGAGTTCCGAAGTCTTCGTTTTCGTCTTGAATTTCGGTCTGAAATTGTTGTTCATTTGCTGACTAAATTCACATATTGGTTAGTCAAAAATATTAAAATATTGATTTTATTTATTTTTTTTAGTTTTAAAAAAAACAATATTTGTTAAATATTTATGTTAATGTTGCTTGAATTATTCCGAAATAATAGCAAAATAAATTTAGTCACTAAAAAGATGTACGAACTTAAACAAAAACTAAGGCGAATTTCTCCAAAAAACGTAAAAACCCTATTTCCTTAATTTTTAGTCAAAAATTCAAAAAGCAGTTTCTCTCATATTTCAATCAGTTTTATCGTCATAAGTACGTGTAGTTTAATCAAAATTGGTTTTGCAGTTTTCAAGAAAAATTGAAAAACAAATCAATATTACAGTTTACAGATTTTTAAATGTCAAATGTTAAAAATTTTGTTAATATTTCAGAGCACTCACTAAGTGCAAGAGAAAATCTAAAATCCATTTCCTTTCGAAAATATTTATGTAAACTGACAAATTATATGTAGATAATCTCTTGTTTATTTTCACAACAATTTTTATTTCATCTCTACAAAGAAAGAAAACAAAACTAACTCTTAAAATCCATCACAATTTGACATTCTTCGATTGATTTCATTTGACAACCAATCAAGTCCCTCATACAAGCCATGTCCTTGTGTTGCATAAGAAGCTTGAATATACCATCTCCTTGTGGTTAGTTGTCCTAAATGCAGCTTATCCCTCAATTCAGCTACTGTCATCGCATTCGGTAGATCCTGCTTATTGGCAAAAACCAAAAGCAATGCATCTCGCAACTGTTCCTCCAACATAATGCCACTTAATTCCTTTTCAACTTCACTAATTCGTTCTCTGTCACTTGAGTCAACGACAAAAATGATACCTTTTGTATTTTGAAAATAATGTCGCCACATCGGACGTATTTTGGCTTGTCCGCCCACATCCCAAACAGTAAAGCAGATGTTTTTGTATTCCAAAGTTTCAACGTTAAATCCAATTGTTGGTATGCTCGAAACAATTTCGCCAAGTTTGAGTTTATAGAGAATTGTTGTCTTGCCTGCGCCATCTAAACCAACCATTAGTATCCGCATTTGCCTTTTGCCAAATAGGCGACTTAACAGGGTGGAAATTGTTAAGCCCATGGTTTATACGACTAAAAGATGGGGATGTTTATGAATTTAACTGTATATAAAATTCGAGTTGTTGATGTTCGTATTTTGACCTTTTAATTTCACTGCGTTTGATTTGGAAGTTGTTTTTTTTTTTTTTATTTTTAAACAGTTTACAAAAGAGGTCGTTAGAACATTACGTCAAAACTGATTAAATAATGACAGTGAGAGCCCGCTATGATTGAGTTTTAAATCTATACATGCAAGGTAAATAAATTTAATTTGCAATATACTTATGAGAATGACATTAAATACTTATTAACTTTATTTCTGCTATACCCAGTGGCCGCATTTGGCAATATTCGAGTCAATTAATTGCCATTGCCTTAAATATTGCCAATGGGATCTTTGATAATGGCAATTATGGCAATATTGTGCCTGTGCGGTAGATGAACGCTAATAATTGCTCTTCATTGATACAGCAAATAAATTTTGACATTTTGCCTCTTTTTTATAATGGTTTCGCATTTTCAATAACATTTCTGTTATTCTCAAATTAAATGTGATGATTTCGAAACCTGCGAACAAATTAAGTGAAATAAAATAAATTATTACAAAAGATAAACAAATTGGTTGAAATTCGAGAGCTCTAATTCTGCAACAGTCAAACGAGTGGCCAACCATTTTGTTTGTTTTTTTTTTTTGTTGCCAAAAATGTCTTCTGTTGATTCATTAAGTTCAAATAATTTACAGAATTATAATGATTATCAAATTTTAATTGCCGGAATGGTTCAATTAAATGAATATCGTTGGACAGCACTAGGTACGTAATAAACTGGATAAATGGTCAGTAAATAGAAAATGCTATTTCTATAGCTAATTTGTCTCAAGCACAAAATCTGAGAGGGTATCGATCCCAAACCTGTCGAAAGACTTTGTCCATATTACACTCAATCAAGAATTTTTGACGTTACAATTTCATAGCTTAAAACAAAAAAAAAGACCTAAAGATAAAGAAACTTTAAGAACCTCAATTGAAAACAAAAAAAACAATTCTATGCAAAATTTTAACGAACTAATTAACGAAAGGTCTTTAATTTTAAAAACTCAAATGATACCTTTTTTCTCTAATTAAATAAATAATGATAACGATGATGACTAAAACATGTTTTTCTGAAAAATAAAAAAACGGATAAATTGCTATGGAAGTTGAAAAAAGATTGTCATAGCCAAGCAAGGGCTTTAATTTCTTTTTTCTTACTTTGTTCAACATCAATGGAAAAATGTATATTTTTTTTTTTTGGTTTGATAATATGAATGCAATTAGCACTAAACAACGAAGCATATTTGTCAGCTAATGAAAGAGGTAGATTTTGAGCTTGTGGTGCAGGGGTGAGGCTGGGATGAGGTTCAACGCACTCTAGTATCATCGTATCTTTTGTCGTAATAGTTAGTGCGTTGGACTATCGCCGTGTGTCGTCGCGCCTGGTATCCGGGTTACAATGCAACCAAGTAAAGGGGGATTTCATCATACTTTTCGTCGTCGACATGTGCGTCTATGCGTCCATAAGTAACAAACAGATTTGCTCACATCATTTGAGCATGTAATTCTGTGATGGGGAAATTCGCATACAAACAAAATTTCGATTTTCTCAAATTTAATCGAAAACACCTTTAATATTTTAACATTAGAAATGTTTAAACGGAGGCATACAATGTAAAAAAATCAACAGAATTTCAAAAATATGAAACGCCTAGTAGGCAAAGGGGGGTGAAACGTGAGGGGAATAAACAAAATAAACAAAATAATCAAAATAAACAAAATAAACAAAATAATCAAAATAAACAAAATAAACAAAATTATTTCGTTCATGCTTTGTTCTTACTAGTCTGAGGAAACAAAATACAAAGAAGATGATAAAACGGACAGAAAAAAAGGAGAAATGTTCGTAGAAAAAAATGGGTATGTTTTTGATTATGATTTTTGCGAAATCTGAAAAATACCCGATTTGCGTTTCGATCCAACTATCCGATTTTTAATATTAAGGTATATATGTACATAATTAAAGGAAAAATGACTGGCGTGTTAGAGCAAACAAAAATTTTCAAAATCATTCAAAATTTTATACTAAAAACATGAAAATAAATATCGGACAAATAATTTAATTCAATGAGGAAGTTGATAAAAACAAAAAAGCATTAAAATACTTTCAACCACCAATTGGCGAGAGGAATATAGTATTCTATAGCCGGCGGCGGCGGAATTTGTGCAATAAAAAACCACAATCGTGGCAAATTTGCTTCGCGTCGGAAAAAAATGCTAAATTTTCATATGTACCTAAATTTGTAGTCGGTATAATAATTGTAAAGATACATTGTGTTTGGTTTGGCTTGCTTATAACTTCGGTCTTAAAATTTAGCTAGAATATCGGACTACATTTTTTGTATTATATCATTGCACAGTCACATAAAACTATACTTATATGAAAAACCTTATTAAATTGCGTATTTAATAGAAACAAAAATTTTATACAAAACAATAATTTTTTAAACCACATGTATTTGACCCTTTTTAGGAAAGTTATGATGTTGGTACCTATGTTCAGAAAAGTTGCTCAACATTTAAATTTGACATTCAATGTACATACATAAATACATAAATGCTTTTTTCATTTCTAATGTTCCTCAACTATGCTGGAATGGCAAATCGGGTAAATTTAACTTCGTACCTGTAATGACTGAAGTATTTTGTTAGTAAACTAAAATTCAGTTTTATTTGAAAAAAATAGAGGTTTGATATTTGTATATTCTTTTAGAAATTCACCATATTTAAGGGTTATTCCCATAGGTATATCTTTTTACAGCAATTTTGAAAAATTGACATATAAGTTTGCAATATCCAGCCCATAACATAGTTTTAAACGACAAGAAAAAGTTTGTGTTATCCAGCCATGAATTTTGTTTTCTCTTCCACTTAAAAAAATCAAAATCAGTGATGCCAGATGAGGTTTTAAAAATCCCACCGGAATTGAAAAAAATATCCCACTATTTTTATAACTGGAAGGAAATCAAAAAAATAATATTTTTTCTGCCATAATTATTTATACTTAAATATAATAAAACAAAAAATTTTAGGAACAAAATGAGAAATGTAAACAAAGTTTTCGGAGAAAACAAAACATAGTAAAATAAAAAAATCAAATTTTATCTCATATTAATTTAAAAAAATTTAAACTTAATAAACATTTTCTACTTTGGTACCAACGAACAAAAGATTGTTCTTTTTTCTTTGTTTATACGTTTTTTGTTTCATTGATGATCAGGTCAAATAATTTTTTTTTTATTTATGAAAGTGAAGAAAGAAAACAAAGTTGGTGTAAATAAGTAGTTAGTTTAGGAACCTGAAAGTAGTAAGTTGAGGTTTTAGTAAAAATAAAAAAGTGTTTGGAATATTTTTGTACTTCAAATTCCACCATTTTTCCCAACACCAATCTTAGAATACTATTGAAATAGATCAAATGAAAAATTACTTATAGGAATATAATTATAAAAAAAGAATTCTATTGACTACCAAATGTTTCCAATTTTCGAAAATAATGAATTGCTATACTAAATCTCTTTACTAGTTAAATATTAAATATAATTGAATTATAAATAAGGTGTTTTCTTTCACGAATAAACTCGACTATCATCACCAAAAGTTTTAACTCTACTCAAGACTCAAGAGCACTGTGCCATGAATTTGTTATAAGATTTTTCTAATGCAATAATCATCATTGAAGCAAAGTTCACCACATGTTTGTTTTTTTGTTTTTTTTTTTTTGTTTCTTATATTTTCAGTCAGATGAAGTCATAAAATTACCGAATGTCTACTGTGAATTTTTCGTAAAAAAAAAAAACAAAAAGAAATGTTGGAAAGACAGAAGTTTTGAAGGGAATATGAAATGTAATATTTATATCCTATGGATTCAAAAAAAGAAGGTATTATTATTATAAAGTTTTTCTTTTCAGAAATAAGTTTATTTTTTTTTTTATATTTTTTTTTTTGTAAAAAGCAAAAAACTTTTTAACGAAGTCATATAATATACGAACTTTGTTGCATCAAAATTGTGTTTAACTTATATCATACTTTTTTTTGCTTAATTTAATATTCCAATTTGTTTTCTTGTTGTTGTTGTTGTTTGTGCTAAAATCATTATTTAATTTTATTATTTTTCGAATATGAAAATAGAAATATGTATTATGAAATAAAAAAAAAGAGAGAGATTAAAAATGGGATGCAACAAAGCATCTTTACTCATTAATTGCAAATTTTTCTGTTGGGGGAGAGGTGGTACATTGATGCAGTGGGAGCATTGATACAGTGTTTGTATTATTCACTTATTCTTACATGCACTCACCACTCATAGTAGATAATAATGAAGACGTCAACTTTTTTTTTAGTCAATTTAACTACAAATTTGGGAGTGAAGTTGTAACCTATTTTTTGACGTGCAACAAAGTAAAGTTAATTTTTTTTATATATTTTTATTTTCGATATTTAAGAGTAAATTCCATGAACATGGGAATTATTGAATGAAAATCGAATCAATTTACCTTCTCTCCCTCTACAGGTATTTTTAAATTATTTTTAATGGGCTGGTGGTGGGAACATGTTACAACTTAAAGCTTTCTTATAAGTCAACTAGCAAAACCCCCGCCCGCTTCGCAGGCCGTTAAAAAAATAGTTTATTTTTTATTTGTTTTGCATCGAATGTGTGAATTATTAAAAATTAAAAAAAATGTTGCCGGTGCGGTGATTGAGACTCTTAACGTCTAAAGCGGAGATCTTTCCACTGCATCACGAACTCTATTTTTTTTGAATTGCGCAAATTACTAAATATAGTTCAAATCAGTGACCTATGTGACCAATTGAAATTTCATTTCTTTTTTTAACAGATTTTCTTTATTTTTTTATAACTTTTTTTTTGTCCTAAACCTTCTACCCTTATTCCGTCAATAAAAAAAAATTAAGAAAATCTGTCAATCGGTTTGGCTGTTTAGCGAACGTACACAAAACTAAACTTTAATTTTTATTTATAGATATAAAGGGTCATTCATTTCGTGGTTTCAAGTTGGTAGTGCTGGCATTTGACACCTGTCAAACTCAGTTGTCATTTGAATTGTCATAATATTGGTTGAATGTTGTCATTTACGATAATGGATCGCTTAACAATCGAACAACGCGTTTAAATTATTAAAACTTACTACAAAAGTGGTGATTCAAACGTAGATACTTTTCGCGCATTACGCGATGATTATGGTTGTCATAATCGACAGAATACGCAAGCAATCGGTAAAGTTATGAAGAAATTTGAAGAGAATGGAAGCGTTATTGATGTCTTAAGGCCTGTGCACCATCGTAATGCAGGCTCAGTCGAAAATATTGCTGTCATAAGTGCAAGTGTTGCTGATGATCCGAATTTATCGATTTCCCGGCGTTCGCAGCAATTGAACGATTTTTTTTTGGATGGCGATTGAAGATCATGACTTGGACGATATGTGGTTCCAACCAAAATGGAGCAACAAGCCACACAACACACCAAGACCAATTATGGCTTTATTGTGTGAGAAGTTTCCTGGTCGCATAATTTCACGTTTTGGCGACGTTAATTGACCACCAAGATCATGTGATTTGATACCGTTAGATTTTTTTCAGAGAGGCTACACAAAATATCGTGTTTACGCGAATAATCTCCGAACTCTAGACGCATTAAAAACCAACATTACTCAAGTTATGACCGGGACACCTTTCGGAATGTGCGAAAAAGTGGTTAAAAATGACCTCAAAAGAATCGCATGCTGCGAATCTTTCCGAGGCGGCTATTTAAAAGATATTAGCGCAAAATTTTAAACGATTTAGTACGATGTTAAAGCATTTTCAGTATGATTAAATGACTTTAACATCGTACTTAATCGTTTAAAATTTTGCACCATTGTTTTTCACACTTAATGGCAAAATCTAAACTTTATAATGAAATAAAATTTTCATCAAAAATGTGTCGCTGTGTGTGTTTTATTTATGTACATAGCTTTACTTTCGAAACCGAAAAATGAATGACCCTTTACGAGTATGTACATATCTACTATTAAAATCACTACGAACTTAAAAACAATTGAATTGATCTGTTTTAAAGCCCATAATACCATAACATTGACACTGGATGAATGAAACTTTTTCTCTTTCATGTATTATAAATAAAATTCACAAAACATTTACCAAAAAGTACTTTATACGAGTATTAGAATAAATGACAGAAAACAAAAACCCAAATACTGCAGTGTTGTACTTGAACTCGTTCAAGTAAAAATTTTACCCTAAAGCAATACAAATGATGCAAAAGTATCTTTTCTGTTTGGAAGTTGCAACTATACAGAAGGATGGAAGGAAGATGGTGTGAGTGTCTCTGTTTCTGCCCGATCGATGGTGTGCAAGTAGTATAAGTCTGTCCTTATATAGCTCTTCTAGTCGACTGAGCAGAATTTCAATAACTAAAATGGGGTTTCTTTTGAATTTAAGAACAACTTGGAAGGATTTTGAATTAAGGTAGGTATATAGTAGGTACCTACGTTATAAAGTTTTCCAATCATCGAGACTAATATGACTACAAAGAAGGTTGCCGAAAATGTTACTTATTAGTTTTTTTTTTTATTGAAAGGTTGTACGTAAGTACTTTCAAAGATCTATCTAGCAATTACTTAGTTCTTTTAAAAAGGACAAGTTAGTAATTTGCTGTGTTGATAGATTAAAGGTATACCCCCACCATTTTTAATTTTCTAAAAAAAAAAAAAAAAATGTGCTACAATTTTAAACTCTGTGTCGCATCTTATGAGAATTACCCTAAACCTAATATTTAAAGTGAAAATAGCTGATGTGATGACTATTTAGTCGCAATATTTTATAATATGTTTCATTGTGCCCTTTCCTCTTTAACCTACCCATTTTTCACAGTCTTTATTGTTACCACATATCTTGGATCCATATACCGTTTCTTAGAATTTTTTGTTGTTATGGAGGTTCTATGCCGAGACAAATTCTTTTTAATAATATGACTTCTTGCTGAAATATCCGCATAATTTCATTCCACTATCTTTACGGCAAAAAAAATAAATGTAGCTATATTCATAAAACTTAAGCCTCGCAAGCATTTTCCATATAATATAATTTGTTTCATGAAGGTATTTTTCATACACAAAATACACATATACATACATACGCCCTCCTCCTTATAATTCTAAAAAAATTCCTTCCGTTTTCCATTCAAACTAATTTGATTAAAACAATTTCCCAGAGTGTTATCGCAAACATGAACAAGAAAAAAACAACAAAACACAAAAATGTCTGTTGTTGATGCTCGTAAATGAACTGATTTTAAAAATAAACAGCTAAGGGCTATATTATCTTCCTAAGAACAAGAGTGTAATGTTCCAAGTATATATGATACCATACATATAAATATTTCTTTTTATTATGTTTTTTTTTTTAATATTTTCATATTTTTTTCTAAAAAATTAAATTGAGTGTATATACCTAGTTGAAAATATGAATTCTCTTTCCTTTCTATCGATTAATTTTTTTTTTTTTTTTGTATTTTACAGAATTTGAAGATGTTGAGTATTCGAAAATTTTATTTGAAATACAACCACAATAATAAATATAACAAAAATAATACGGATTCAAATAAATTTTGTAAGACATTAGAATATTTTTTTTCAAGTGGTGAAAAAAGTATAGTAATATAGTTTGAAGATAAAATACAAGATATTTGAATAAATTGATTTATTGTACAATACCGAGAATATGTTTAAAAATGGAAAAATGTCTCAGCGAAATAGAGCACTGTTTGTTTGTTTTAATATCCATATCAAAGATTGTTAAGTAAGTTTTTGATGTTATGAGTTTAGTTAGCGCAAATGAGACTTACTTGCAAAAAAAAATATAAGAATAATATAATCTTGTGTTTGTTTCAATTTCCGGCATTCAAAGTTGAAAATTGGTTCAACTTCCACCATATTTTTGAAAAATCATCATAATCAAATCACCATCATAGTTACATATTTATTTTCAGGAATAATTAAGCAAATCAGATGTCAAAAGCAAGATTTGAAGAAGTACACATTCACCATATAAATTTAAGTTTTTTTTGGACATTCCCCCACACGTTTTTTTTTTCATTTTTCTTAGGACCAAATTTTTTTTTAGCAAATAATGAAAAATTTATTTTTCTCAAATACATGCCCATAATTTTTTTACTTGCTGTACATACAATATGTATCTATATCTATATATCTATAGGTACTACATATATAGTAAGTTATGCATTTGCAAAAAAAAATCGAGCTCGAGATTTTGGTCAAAGTTGGCATTACGATGAGATGATAGCGAAGTCGAAAAAAAGTGGGGTCTCGATATTCTGTCTGTCTGTCCTTTTGGCTGTAGCCTAAACAGGTGGGTCGATTTTCTTTAAACTTGGTACCTAGCGTTTTTTTGGCATTCCCACCAAACGTTTTTTAATATTTTTTTTAAAGACCAAAAATAACGGTACGTGTAGTACAATTTTCCTTAGCAAAAAATAAAAATCTTATTTTTCTCAAAAACCTACCCACAACTTAAAAAAAACACAACATTCAATAATTTTTTTTTTACAAAAACGCTACCATTTTATAAAAAAAAAAATCCGAAAAATGGTCAAAAATGGTACCTCCCATAGAACAATTTTATTGATTTTCTATTTTCTCAAAAACGGTTCAACTGATTTCGATCAATATTTTTATAGAGGATGTTTACAATAATTTTAAAAATATTGTGCACCAAAATTTTCAAAAACTTTTCTTTTTTTTTTGATTTAAAAAAAATGTTTAACAAAATTTTTTGAGAACTTAATATGTAATTTGAAAATGACTTGATCGATTTTTAATAAACTTAGCACCTAGTAGTTTTTTTGAAATTATCTAGTAGATTTTAAACAAAATTTTTTCTTATAACCAAAAATAACGGTACCTCCCATATAATTATATGTTTAAAAATCAGTATTGAAAATCTCATTTTTAACGCTCCCTACGATTTTGATTAAAATGTTTGTGTAAAGTTTAATGAAATTTTTCTACACAAAAGCTCCTAATAAGTTTGAATAATATTGCATATCAGAATTTTCAAAAAATCAAATTTTGGATTTTTAAAAAAGTTTTTAAAATTATTTTTTGAAAATTTGATATTTCGAAAATGGGTGAAAATTTTGTTCCAAAATTTATTTTTTAACTCCTCATTAATAAATACTAAAAATTGGCATACCAATTTCTTTTCTTAAAAATATATTCAAAATTTTATATATAAAAAATTAATTTTTTGTAAAAAACCGATTTTTAAAAAAAATTTCTCATAAATTGAGTTTTGTATAAACCACTTGGTGTATATTGCGTTGGTATCAAATCAATTTCAGATATTTTTTTTAATCAATTTATTTCTAATTTTATTGATTTTTTAACATTTTTTCAGTTTAAACTGTAAATTACATGCATTTGTGCGAAGTACGGTGTCATATTGTTCATATTTATGTACTCACATAATAAGTTATTGAGAGGTGGCATAAAATAAAGTCTCACATAATAAATTTATTTATTTTATCAGATTATTATTATTTTTTAAATCCACACTAATTTTTATTCTGATATTCATTGGCAGTAAGAAACAAACATTTGATTTTTTTTTGCTGGAGCTGCATACCTCTCGGCTTCGCTTAGTTAAATAAATTTTGAAGAGAATTTTATATGGAAACTAACTATTTCACGCGATTTTGATAATAGGCTGTATATAAAGAAAAAAGGTTAAACAAAAATTTTTCAATCCTTACAATGATTCCACATAAATTAGAAGATCTTTTTTTTTTGTTTCAATTTTATACGTACATCCTTTCCTTCAAACGTTAACAACTTTGTTTTCATTTTTTTTTCTGAAAAAAAAATTACAAGTATAGGTCAGATTAATAAAGCTTAAATAAAAAATCAATTTTATCATTGTACATACATATGTCAATTTTTGCAGACAACTTAAAGATTATTAATCATATTATATATACATTTTGGAAACGTTGATTTAAGATTGATGGGGATTAATAGCGCTTGTAGTTTATCATGATAAGAATAAACAATTCGTTGCATACTTTAATGTAGATACATATGTACATACATACATATTATGTACATATATAAAATCGAAGTATGATAAACCATCAATATATGCGTAGTGAATTTTTTGATTTATAGTTTTTCTAGATAAGATGTAATGTAAGCCATAAAACACACTTACATAATTTTGATGTAAATGCGTTTCTTGCCGAAACTGGGTATGAACATAAAACTTTCATTTAGGAGGACAGACGGGTTTGTATCTTAAGGCTGGTATTTAAGGATACATGTTTATTGGTATTGTTTTCTTTCAATCTTCTCCTTAAAGTTTTGCATGAAAAAGAAGAATTATTTTATGAAGTTAATATTAAAAAGAAAAGCTTTCATAAATATAAGGACCTATTCGAGAATTTTATGCCATCATGAAAAACCACCCTCATGATACATTACATACATACATATGTACATGCATACAAATTGATTAGAAAAACTAGCTGACAAAATTAATAAGATATTCGAAAAAGCTATAAATAATTTTATGTAAAAATGAGAAAAAGGAAAAAAGTATATACAGTCGACTCTCCCTAAGTCGAATTTTCACGGGACTCCAAGATTTGTTTGAGTTAGAGAGAGTTTTGGGAAAATTCGAGTTATAGAGAGAAACATTTTTTTGTTTTAAAAGGTTTGACCAAACATTTGAGCACACACTTTACTTCGCATTCTTCGCAATAATGTACAGACATTTTAGTCACATCAAAACGGTACTTACATTTTTTTTATGGATCTAGCTACAAATATATGCACACAAAGACTGAATCAACTCTGTTGAATGCCTAGGATCACGATCAACTGATTTTGAAATTCCAACTGGAATTTTACTAAAATGTTGTTTTCATATGCATGTTCTTTTTTATATACAAAATGCAACGAACAACACAAAAAAAAAGGATAACAATGTTTTTTTTTTTTTTTTGTTTTTATACGTAGCAAGTTTTTAAAAACTGTATTTTTTATGGAGGTACCAGGGATATGAATAGGAAGAAACACGAAGAGCTGACGATGATGGCACACGTGATGCTACACATACATATTAAGGGTGTTGAAGTGTGTTGGTACGAATTCCGAAGGGGTAATTGTTTTGTTTTTGTTTTTTTCTTAGCAAAATTCGACTAAGGGAATGAAAAAAGATACAAATAATCGAGAGAATGTGTTCGAGTTGGAGAGAGTTCGACTTAGGGAATGGTTTTTGTATGAAAAATTGAAGGGAATGATAAAATATGGCGAAAAAGTTCGAGTTAGAGAGAAATTCGACTTAGAGAGAGTACGACTTAGGGAGAGTCGACTGTAAATATCACAAATCGTAGAATTGACAGGTAAAATAAAATCAAGAGTTTACGCTGAAAAATCATTTTATTCAACATTACATACTGGACTTTGACTATCATTAATTTTCTAAATATTAACCGTTTATCTCAGTGAATGTGTGCTGATGTCTATTGTGCCAGTGCCGTCGAAAATGTTTTTATTTTGTAATTTTTGCTCCTTTTCTAAAGAAGGCTCTTAAATTGAAAATTTAAAAAGAATAAAACAAAAATTATACCTTTAAAATTTTATTAGATATTTATTGGGGATTGTAACATAAATTTACATAAATCCAATTAAAAATCAATTTTGGGTGGTGCCATTAAAATTAAAAATTTGGTTAAAGTATAAAACCCCGTAAGTATTTTTTGCATGATTTTTAAAAATCAAAAAAATCTAACAAATTTTGTGTACGATCTGTAATTAAAGTTATGAATTTTGGCTTTTTCTGTAAAATGTTCACAACAATATTGTGACGCTGAATCAATGATATTTTTACTTATTTTTTTTTACTTAGAGGTCCAGGACTTTATACATCAATTTTTAACTGGTTGTTTTATTTACTTAGGATCATTTTATTGCTCGCATGCGATAAAGCTTTTGGGCTCACAGGCACCAGTGGAGTCATAAATCTATAATCTGAATATGGACTTATGTACGTCCAAACTAATTATTTTACCTTCCAAAACGATTTGTACCCAATTAAGAATTCAGTACTTTAACAGTTCCTTAAAAGAAAAATTTCCAACTCAGTATAAATGTTTTTTTTTTTGATCAATTTTATTTATTGAATAAGCCCATTAGTTCCTCTTTTTCTATTTATTTATTTTAAATTTCCTTCTTCGGTGTTTTTTTTTTTTTTTCTTAAAACTTGTAATAAAAAAGTATTAAGTTAGTGTTTCAATTTCTATTTAACAATAATCACTTTAAACGGTGTATTTGGCAATTCTTTTGTATACAAATCCAATCAAAAAAGGATATAACAAAGATTCCTTTAATCGAACAAAAAAAAAATTGAGAAAATTTAATTCCAGCCTCTATAGGCCTATAGGTATGTACTTATGCCTACCTACTATCATCGGTTTGCAGGACTATATCTGCAATTCACAATTCACAAACTCCATCTTGCTTAAAGCTAAAAATGAAAAGTTATTTATAAAAAAATATTTAAAAATTGGTTTAGGAAGTCTTTCTTTTTCATTTTCTTTTTCCTCTTTTTTTGTCATCCTTATCACAGGAAAACCACTTGAAAATCTTTATTTTCGTGGGCGATGCGTATACCTTTAAATTTATTCGTGCATATATTTGGTTGCTTTTTTTTAGGTTAAGTAAATTCTAAAGTTAGATTTTGTAAAAGAATTTTTATTTCCCTCTTTAAGATTGTCCTTTTTTCATAGTCAACACAATGTTAAAAAATTGAGAGAAAAGGAAAAAAATAAATATCTTAAAAGGAAGAAAATCGACGAACGTGATCGCTGAGAAGTTTTATTCAATGTACATATTGTACATACTTTCAGTTTTACGTTACCTGTACCTGACTAATATTTAAATTGCAAACTTATATACATACATATTTTATGTTGGGAAAAGTTTTTGTTGAATTAAATCAACCTGCAGGCACTAAGGGAATTATTACAATTTATTTCGAAACATCAGAAATATTAGTAGGTATACACGTGTCCTTGGGTCACATCACATGGTGATTTTATCAATTATACTTCCTTGATATTATGATTTATTTATTTTGTTTAAGTAAATGAATTTTGTACATCTGGGTAGGTAGAGGTAGAGGAAGAATTTTTATGATTTTAAAAACGCAAAAAAGTAGAAACTTCCGAAGTTACTTACATGAAGTGACAGAAATTCGGGCATTGGTTAGGATTATATATTATTTGCATCGTTTGTATTCCATCCATATTCAAAAATCATCAAAAAATAAAATCCATTTAACAAAAGCTTTCAGCTAAAATAAAAAAGAACCCTCAGATTTATGTCAAAAAAAGAGATGAATCTTCAATTACACTTGAATGAATGAAGATCAAATTGAGTCTTCATTCATTGATGGATAATTTTCATGTCATATATGTAAATAAACAATTCAATGCCAGTTAAACTGTCAACTCAAACATACATACATACGAATATAAATATCCTTATGTACATATGTTAATTCAAAAAATAAAAAAAAAATCTTTTTTTACAAAGGTTTACAAAAAATGTAAAATTCCTATTGAATTTCAATTCAATTATAATTCTGATTGAGGTAATTTTTCGCTCCATGACACTTATAACAAATCTCCCGCATACATACATACATTAAATTGTTCTTCCTATCAATTTAGCTCGTTGAATTGAATTAGCAAAATTCAAAGAGATAGAAAAAAAAATATCATCCCACCTGCCACACTTATGTACATACGTACGTATTCGATTTTCAATCATTTATTTTTATCCTATAAAATGACAATCGAGGAAATGAATACAAATTGTACAAAAATCTATACATATGTATTTTGGAAACACATTTGACAATAATTTAAATCGAAAATTTATAATGAATGGCTATGGAATTAAATTCAATTGAGAAAGTTTGAACACAGAAAGCAATTTTTGAATTCTGAATAAAATAAAGCATGACATTGTGTTCGAATCTAGGTATTCATTTAAACACAAAACAACACAAATTCAATTTGATACATCATTGATTGCACGATTGAGTTGGACGAATAAAGTCTTTGTTCATATTAGATTTTAAATCGTTAAAAAAAAACAAGACAAAGACAATTAAAAATAAATATGTCTGGTTAAACGTTTGAGGAATTTTTCTTTCTCAATTGAAATAACATAATAATAAGGAACTATTTCAAAATCGTGAGTAAAAGTTTTGATGACAAAGTGACGTAAGGTTACAATGGTCAATGGACTTATGTTTCACTTCGGTAGGACACAATCAACTTATAAATATATGTTCCAGCTAAGTGAAACATTTCAATTTAATTTTTTAAAAATCGCTTCGAACACCAAAAGATATTTTTTTTTCATTTTGATATGCAATATCTGTTATTTAAACTTATAAGAAGCCTTCGCATACAAAATTTCATTAAAATCGGTTAAAAATATTATGAGATAGTCGAAAATCAGAAAATTGATTTTATGAGAGAAGATATCGTTAAAACTTTATGTAAAATTTGGCACTATAATTTATAAAAATTGATCAAGTCATTTTCAAGATATTATCTAAGTTTTCAAAAATATTTGTATATTTTTTTTAAATAAAAAAAAAATAATTTTTGTAGATATACTTAAAAATTTTTTTGAAAAATTCTGCACAAAAGATTTTATCAAAATCAGCTGAATCATTTTCGAGAAAATCGAAAAAAAATCGTCCTATCAAAAGTTACCATTAATTACAATTTTTCGGGAATTTTTTTACCAAAAGTTATACCGTAAATATAACATTACTGAATTAAAAAAAAATCTGTGGGGACGTTTTTGCGAAAAAATAAGATTTTCATTAATTGCTATGCCACCTTAATTTTGATCCTAAAAAAAATTTTAAAAAATGTCAAAGAAATACTTAAAAACTGCAATTTATCAAGTTTAAAGAAAATTCCTTTAGGCTCTACCCGAACGAAAAGACAGACAAACGGACAAAATTGTAGGACTTATTTTTTTGATCAAATTTTTACGAATCCATAAATTTTAGTAGTTCCTGTCCTACATCGCACGTAAAGCCGTATCCACTCCACACTTATCTCGTGAGATGTGTTGTGGAGTCGTGTGTCGCTGTCGTTTCAATGTATTTAATATACGTAGAGTCATATATGTTTCGTATGATGTGTTGAGCCAGAATGATTCTTTTACCGATTACGACATACCACGCTCAGAGTTGTCAGGGTTGAAAAAGCGCATTCGCCAAACAGAAAATTTGAATCGCCAAATTTAAAACAACAATTATTTAAACGAAAACTTAGAATTAAAGAAAATAATACTCCTTTGTTTACCTAGTCTTCTTTAATAAATTCAATGTATGTATCAATTGTTTCATTAATTAGATCTTTTTCATACATTGAAGCATTAAATGCCGAAAGTATTTCAGCACAGGGTTCAAAATTATTAGAATATTAGAACTTTAATTTAAAAAATTTAAATCGCCAAAAATTAAAAATATCGCATTTTTGGGGGTACATCGCCAAACTGATTTTCGTGTCGCCAAATAAAATTTCAAATCACCTATTTTGCGATAAATCACACAAGCCTCACCACGCTGTATCGGAGAAATATTTTTTAGTGGTAAAAATAAGAGAGTGTTCGGGGGAAAAGAATAAGTAAAAAATAAAATTCTGATTATTGTGCACAGTCAGCGACACAAAACATCATACCACAACACGGCACAGGAGATAGATGTGGCTCCGGCTTAGAAATCATGCAGAGCTTTGCAGGAAGTATCTTCAAAATGAAAAAGAATTTTTTTTTCTTTTTTTAAACTCTTTTTTTAAATCGCAACATTTTTTTTTGATTAGTTACTATCCAAGTAAAGTTTCCAAAAATTGTATTTAAAAAAAAAATTGTCAAAAATAGTATACGAGTACGTTTTATAAAATCAATAAGCTGTGTACATATATAGCTCCGCAGGTTGACATAGCTTATTTTTTTAACATGTGGAACGTATTTAGTGTAAATCGTTTTTAGAAAATTGTGGACTTATGACCATTTAAAAAAATAAATTATGAATTTTGTCTCATTTGGGTGGGACCTAAGTTCATAACACGACTGTGAATTAATGCTGCGCCGAAATGGGGCATATAACTACATACATTGTGGAATTATGATCTGTAACTTAGTTATCCGACAAATACTTTTTTTTGGGACAGAGTAGTATACATAAGTCCACAAGCTAAAATTACTATTTGTGCATATATAAACAATTCAGATGGGTTAAAAGACTATCGTGAATGTTTTTTTTTTCTGGGACTTACTGCGCCAATATTAAAAAATCATATTATTTAATTATAATGTTTTTTTTTTTAAACATTGTTAAACAAGGTTCAAGTATTTCTTACTAGGTATTTATGTGATTTCAAAACTAACAATTTTTTTATTATTATTTAAGTCTTAAATTTTTATTTAAAACGATTTTAAAATTGTCAATAAGTGAATAAAGGCAATTATTTGGATCTTTAAAAAAACATTTTTTAAATCTAGCAAGTAATTTTTGTAGGTAGGTTTCGGGTGGTAAAATTATTTCTCTAGAATGCAATAAAAATAACGCAAATTCATTATTTCTTAACACCTTTCAATTAACTAATAAACCCATAATTAAATCAAGAACAATCAAACAAATTTGTAACGTCAAATTAATCTCCTTAATTTTACCTTTAAGAAACTCAAAGAACATTGTCCAGTATAACAAGTCCAAAACTAATCCCCCCCCCCCCAACCTCTTTCCTTCCTCCAATTGTTTTTAACTATACCACAAAAGAACTCATTAGATAGCACGGTAAAGGCGAACAAAAAAAAAAATACCGTCCAAGTTATAATCATAAATCAAAATCTCGAACTAAAAGGAAAGGCGTTGCAAAAACGAAAGAAAAAAAAATATAAATCCCTGCTTAAGGGTTCCTGTGTCCTAAATTTAAGTCTTCACGTCAATCTTATCCACACGCAAAAGTCTTCCGAATAAAAACAAAAACCAAAGAAAATACAAGAAAGTATATATAAAACGAGGTCAATTGATTGTGTGTGTCTGTGCAAGAGCAGATTTCCTTTCATTATATCGATTTGTATCCTGAAGGTATATTATAGTCAATATCAACACCGGCCGTCTTAATGTTTAACGTGGTGATGGTAGTGGTGGTTGGATTCCGGTATTTTTTCGTTGAAGGTTCAAAAGTTCATGAAGTATAGTAATCACTCAAAGGAGCACACCCAACTCATCCTCTGATATAATCAGTGTTTAATTTTCTTTGTCTTTTCCATAATCCTTTTGAAGATTCGTCCAGCATAAAACTTTCTTTCTTAACTAAACCGACCTAGGATAATAAAATATCACGCAAAAAAAAAAGATTGTCTAAAAAAAAAAAAACTTATTCACGCAGAACGGTGGAGATTTGAAATCCTATAGTTTTGTATTTAATTTAATATAATTCACTCCCACTTCTTCTTAAATTAAGTGGAAATAAAAACAAAAACGAAAAGCAAGAGGTGCAAATGGCACGATGATTAAAAGTAATGAGATAGCACAAGAATTAATGACTATAATCACGATGAAGGGTAAGTTATCATGGAATAAGACAGTGGTGACGGAGTTTTGGCAAAAAAAAAAACAAATAAGGACTATTTATACTTGGACGTGGTTTTTAAATAAAGTCAGAGATCCAAGTCTGAAAGTAAGTGGAGACTTTATAAGTTAAGTACAAATTAAAGAAAATGTGAATGTTGATATTTTAGACAGGTGAAAGGAAGTCTTTGTACAAAATTTACAGTACACCCACAACTATAGTCTATGAAATTTCTATTTTTAAATTTGTAGAAGTTTATGTTTCAGAAAAAATCCACATCATGTTGAATTTATTTGTATTTCTCAGATTGATTTTTATTTCACAATTAAAATGAAATCATACAATGCATAAAGCTTAATCGATACGAATATTGAAAAAATACTTTCTTATGGGGGCGTGTGTCAGTGGTTGCTGTTAGTGGTTAATACTGGAGGATACCTATACACATTAATTTTATTTATAAACTTGATTTTTATTTAATTTTCTTGAACATTTTTTGCCTAATCGCCTCTTTATTCGAGGCGATTTAATTTTATCAGAGGAAAAAAATATAAAATTTAAGGTAGTAAGAATGTTAAAATGAATTTAAAAAAAAAATGTTATTACGTGGGTGGCAATGCCACAGTTTATAAATTGACTGCTTATACTTATAAATGTGGGTTCGAAGCTCGCTCAAGGTGTAATTCTTTTATTAACCGATATGATTTCTTGAGATATCAAGCACCAACTTCTTAACCCACTATGCCAATAAAATATATAGTGCCTTGGAATTTGCAATTTATGTTGTATTTAAAAGACTTTTATTCTTACAAACGTTCTATGTAAGCTTATTAGAATTTTCTCGACATAAAATTGTAGAAAAATTATCAAGTAAAGTTCTGATTCCTAGAATATTGAATTACGGAGTAAAATTCATATATGCAAGTGGGCGTGCTAGAAGGCATATTTCCAAGAATATGTATTGCAAATCTCATAATTTAAAAGTAAAAGTTTATCAAAATACATATTTTAACTAGACTTTAAATATTTCAAAAAATCAAATATACGAAAAGTAAGCGTGTCAGTTAAATGAATACAACTACACATGACTCATTCTATATTTTAAAGTGAGCACAGTTGTAAGATATTTTTGTGTTTTTTTTTTCGTAGGAATGTTGATTAAGAATAAAATTCAAATATGAAAAATGGGCTTGGCAGTGGTTGGATTTTATTAAAATCAATTCCTAAATCTTCCTTCCGCTATAAGACAAAAATTTTAAATTTTCATCCAATAATCATTGGAGCTCTATTCAACAAAACAAACTTATAAAAAAAGTGGACATGTTAATGGACGTGGTAGTGGGTGAGTGAATTAAAACCATATCATTCACCTCACCTAATAAAAACAAATTTTGAATATGTATTTGAATCTTATCGTTTGAGCCACTCCCAAAAAACCAAGATATAAGAAAAGTGGGCGTGGTCAAGGTGGATTAAAATTAAGGATTTCCTAAACCTTCTGAAAGTTTTATTAAAATAGTTAAGGCCGTTTGGAATCCAGCTATAATTATATAAATAAATAGTAAACTAATATTAGGGTGGTCCTTAAATAAAAAATTGTGTTGGGCAGTCGTAATTCGGTTCAAAATGTTGAAAAATAATTTCCCTATTTTTATTAGATTTGTAATTCCACTTCCTTACTTTCCATATATTAATAAATAAATAACTAGCCTATACCCGTGCTAGATATTACATAAAATTAAAAGACGCACAAATTATTTTAAAATAAACGGACCTAATAAATTGAACCAACCTTATGTCATATGTCAAAATATTACCAATAGGACAGTAGAAGTGTTCATTTTAGAAATCATTTTTATTGGAAAATTATTTAGCAAAAAAATGCAGATTTTACACAAGATATTTAAATTTTTAATATAAAATTATAAATCAGCTTCGTTTTTGAAAAAAAAAAAAAAAAAATAAATAATAAAAAAGATGTTTGGAAAAATCTCGAACTATCAAAGTTTCGCATTATACCTACTGAAATTTCACAATCACAAAATCTGACACGGAGTCAAAATATCGCATTTTAATTTAATAACGAATCAAAGACAACGATTTCACAAATGCAAAAAATTCTCTTATTATATTTATTTACATTCGCTAATTAATACATAAATATTTTATTTAAATGTGAGAACAAAAATTTTAAAAATTTTAATTTTTAAATTTTTAATATTGCAAGATTTTGAAATACTGTTAATCGTACCTGCTTAACCCGTTCCTTATGATGTCCGTATAAAATATTTTATCGGTAATGGCTGGACTGATTTTTTTTTAACTTAATGGGTAAAAATTTTAAAATTTAAATTTTTCAAAACATCATTAAAAAAAACTAAATTAATTTCTGTAAACTTTCTAACTTTTTTACTCTTTCTTCTTTAATATTTATTAAAACCAATGCCTATAACATCTTTAAATCTAAAACATTTTATATAGCCTTGAGCCATAGTTCGTGCTATTAAATTGAGCATTTTGTTTTCTATCTTTGCGGACTAAGGCAATAGTAATGTATGCACCATCTCCCTCTCCACAGGAAGTGCTTATCATATTTTACCTAAAGGAATGGAATTAATTTGATTATATCTCTAGACCTTTTGTATATCTATTCTCTGTGATGAAATAAAGCCCTTAAGGTTTATTTTTGGAGTGAAAATATGATGAAAACTCTGGAGTCAAATGAAAAAGGCACATAACATAGATTGCTTCTGCGGCCAATAATTGACATGGAGGCATGGGGGTGTTTTAATTAACTGATTTGTGTATTCCCTTAAATTAATCCTTTCTATATTTTTTTTTTTTAATTGGAAGGGATTTGATTTTCTTATATATATATATTTAAGTACCTACATTTAGCTGAGAAACTTAATTTTATGTCCTAGATTAGAATCAAGAATATAAAAAAAAAAAATATCCTTAGCATTATCACTTTATCAGTATATCGAAGTATATTTGAGGTCTAAGGTCTTTGGTAATTAGCAAAGTTGATAAAATTAGCTAAATAATTAAACCAACACACTTAAACTCAACCATTAACCATTAACCCCGATATAGAAAGAAAATGTGGTGCAATTAATACAAATACATAGGTATATATGTATAGAGGGATTTGAATGTTCGTTCGAACTTTTTTTGAATGTTTCAAATATGAGTGCAAAGCTGTCAGTCATGTTTGATAAGAGAATTCAAAGGGAATCAAATGAAAAGGAACGAAAACTAATTTTTACTCAAACTTTATTTCTGCAAACAGATTTTCTCTCTCATGATGAAAAGCTCTTTATATGCGCATACTTTCGGATTTGTTTTGTTTTTTTTTTTTGTTTACGTAGAAATACAACCTGTTGAATAATTTAATATATTTTGAGGAAATTTATATAGATTTTATTCAACTGCTATTTAATAGCATAGATATACGACAACTATGTATTTTTAATTTATGTACAAGTTGATAAGAAATTATAATAACGGAAACAGGTGAAAGAATTAAATGAGCGTTCAGTTGAGTGAAAAATACTTACGTGCAGAAGTCTCTAAGGCAAACAAAACAGCCTTAGAGTTCTGCACGTGTATATACATACATAAAAATTTAATCATTTGGTTGTCGAAAGTATTTTTCACTCAACTGAACGCTTATTGAATTCTTCCAATTTAGGTATATCATTTGATTCTGATCACATCAACGCTTTACGATTATGTTGCGAGCTTCCGCCATAGCGTGAATGCTATTAGCTTTCTACACATCAGAAATCAGAAGCAAATTGCAAAGTCAATCCCATACAAATTGTAACATTTTGTTGCGTTGGGCAGACATATAGCCATACGCAATATAGAATTTGTCCTTGGTTCACATCGGAAGTCAACATTAAAATGAAAAATTGTAGTATTGCATATTTGAGATAGAACATTAAAACTTTACCTTTAATAATAATGTTATGTATTTTCTGTTCGGCTCGGAATCATATTAACTACCTTATCCAAAGGGCGAAAAAAACATTTATTTTAACAAAATCAAATAGATATTTGGCAAATGCTCAATAAAGCTACACATGAAGCAAATAATTCCTGATGAAAAATGAACTGTCTTTCTTTTTTGAATTTGATTTTTTTAAGACGTACATATGTATATCTCAAATGTGTGTCCATATTCTCTTTTAAGTGTTATGCTTGTTGGTGAAGAAGGTATTACAATTTGTAAAAATGATATTTTATCCGCAGTGGGGTTTTAGGGACTTGAAAAGTTTCTGAAATAAAAATAAATTGCACTTCCAAAAAAAGTTGACAAAATGTTTTGATTTTGATTTAAGATGATTTTAGAGTGGAGAAAAAAAATATAAATCGCAGTTAAATGAGCAGAATTCCTTGTGTAGCAAAATTTCCCAATTTTTTTGTCAAAATACTAAGGAAAAACATATTTTGGAGATCTACAGATATTTGCTTATTTTCCTGAAATTAACAATAAATAAACAAAAACCTTTTTTTAACAAGTTATTGGAGTTTGATTGAAACTACAAAATGCGTTTTACTGCAGGATTTTAAGCCTTTAAACTAAATATGTAATTACAGCTTTAAAGATAAGAAAAAGTTGATTACAAAATAATTGCTCCTGAAGCTGACATACATATGTACATATTTGTCTTTATTTCATTTATTAAATTTCTCAAAAAACTTTGTACTTTGATAAAGAAGCAGGGCTGGATCAACCATATGTGTAAATTGTGCAAATGAACATGGCGCAAAATTTTGGGGGCGCATTACCAGGAACAAGAAAATGTAATCTGATCTTACACAAAAAAAATATGTACTTTGAATTTTAACCACAAACCTTGTTCAAATGATCCCAAAATAACATCTATCACAATTGTGCTAAGTTATTTTTTCCACCCTAACTAACATCACCTACCGGGGATACATCAATAAAAAAACGCATTGAAAATCTACCTCCTAGGTAATGTGGAAAAGTCTTATGAATGTGTATCAGTGTATGTGGGCAAATATAAAAAAGGGACGCTTTCTACAAATCTTGCACAGGTTGCAAGTTTGGCTGGGACCGGCCCTGTCAAGAAGAAAACGTTTCGCATCACTTAAAAAATCCAATACCACTTCTTCGTCTTTATTTGGCCTTAAAGAGATTGAGAATTAAAATTTTGCTAACATGCTTTCTATGATCTCATCATAAAATCAATAAAATTAATTAATTCCCTTTCTCACTTTGAAATGAAAAACTTCAAAACCATGGTATTTAGTTTTAAACCTTTCTTTATTTGCTTAGTGCTAGGACTGTTTTATCATTTTTACGGAAATTAAATCATCTGAAGTGGTCAGAAAATTGCAAAATAAAACAACAAAAATAAATAGGATAAAATAAAATACACGATAAATTAAAATTCATGTACTTAAATAAGCACAGCTATAAGACCCAGTATTTCAATACTCAGTTAATTCTGATTTAAATCAGATATGGTGATCCCAATGACTGATGTACTTACATTGAAAACTAATTCTTTAAATAATAATTGCGTTTGCAGCTTAATATACATAAAATATCTTAATCCGGAATTAATGCACTTACTTAAGCGCTGGGTTGTTTATGCTAAAGGCAAATATTTTTAGCCTTGGAAAAATTTATTTTTTTTTTTTGCACACGAACTCTCTAAATTAAAGGTTTTATGAAATTAAAGGAAATTTTATGCAATAATATTTTATTTTGACGCAACACCCATTCTAACATATTCCCAACCACGAATACTCAGCATTCTTGTATTATTTCTTAACCAAAAAAAAACTAAAAAGCAAATTGAAATAAATTCTCATAATGTAGGTACATAGCTTTATTTACAAAACGAAAAGCAACCAAGTTCAAATTTTAACATTAAACATTTAAACAGCAAATCATATTCTCGGTAAAGAGATAATCTTAACAAAAAATGTTTAAGTTAAGAAATCGGAAACCATATTTATAAGAAGAAAAAATTCCCTATCAAAAGGAAATGTTTTTTTTTTTTTTGCTATTTATAAAGCAAAATGGATATCAAAATCTAGATTCAACACACAATTGCCATCCTTTCTCGTTAATATAACAAAAAAAAAGACTTTTTTATTGATTTTACTGTGCATGTTGACAGCTACTTTTTAAAATGGATTTTTAAGGCGGAAAAATCTTCCAAGAATGTCTGTGGTTCCAATTCCTTCCTTGAGATTAAAGTTAAAGTTTTGTGATTTGGTGGAAATTATATATATACGTGCTCCAATTTGTTGGTATTGTTATGAATTAACCAAAAACTTTATTTAATTGTAATTTACAATTTAAAGCGAGACACAATGCTTTCTTTAAAGTATAACATTTCACTATAAACGTCAATTGAACTGTCAAGTAGATCTGTTTGTTTGAGATATCATTTTTCATCATACATAGCAATGAATACAGAAATTTAATTTTAAATAGAAGAGGATTGCGTTAAATTTATTCTTCCATACAAAATATTCCCACATAAAATACTCTCAAGCTAAAGAATTTTAGTGTTTTTTTTTTAAGTTCCAGCTAAAAAAAATAAAAATTCTGCTGCGTATTGTATATGTACATGATTTATCTGTCAAAATTTAACGCATGAAATATTTGTTCTGCATATGAGATGCGTTCCTTTACTTTGAAACTCTGTGATTTTCTATCCAAAACTACACATTTCATTTTTGTTATATAAACTTTGACAGACTTTTAAGTAGTTTTTTGGACAAAAAATTACAGAGTTTAAAAGTAAAGGACTCATCTATATTAGTTCTAAATTTAAATTTTGACAGGTTCTGTAATTCTTGAATTTTTTGTAAACTTTGTGAAAATAAAAATCGAATGGAGGATAAATTTACTTAAAATAAGAACAAAAACTCTTTGATTGAATAAAATTTTTTTCTCAAGGAACAGCTGTTTTTTGGGACATATTCTCCACATTGCTCTTGTATCAAAATTAAGCTACAGTTTTATCTGTATAATATCTTTATAATATCTGTTTTATCTTTATAATATTTTGTTTATATGAAAAGATAAAAAGTACAACTTTATATTAATGTTAATATTAAAATGTCAACAACATGAAAAAATGCAATCCCTCATGAGTTTAGCCCTTTCCATATCATTTCCACTGAAACTATATTAGCAAATATATTAAAATAGTATTTAAAATTAATCTTTTGAAAATATAATGTGGCATCAAGGACTTAAATTAACAATATAAAGGATTAACGTGTCAACCCATTTTACGTGACCAAAACTCATTTAAATTTATTTATATGTATATATAATGTACCAACCAACCAACAACCTTAATCGGATTTATTCTTTTATAGCTGTGTTTGGTTATAGAATTTGTATTTATTTTATAAAGAACGATGGCACGCCGCCGTTGAATAAATTGGGTTATTCAAATAATAATATTTATTTTTAATTAAAAAAACATACACTTTTGATTAAAAACTATATATTTATGTTGACCTTAAGACTTAAATTGAAACACTAATTAATTTATATATCTATATGGTGTATGTATTGCAAATTAAATTTCCTTATAAATGACATTTTTATTTGAACTTGAAAAATCAATTAATTATTTAGTTTTAAATAAAATGTTAAAGCCAAAATGTATGAACATTGAAATAAATTTAAGAAAAAAAATTTAAATTTCCTTTTTGTGCTTCATACGATATTTAAAGGAAACTCCATATTAATATACGATTAGCTGACATAGACTTTTAAATGTGTACGTATCTTAAGTAATAATTAATTGAAGCTCCCAGCCTTTTATATTTTTAATTTAATTTAATTTTAGTTTTAAATTTTATCAATTGATTATTGAATAAATCTATAGATATATAAATTTCGTTGTTGGTTACTCACTTAAATATGATAATTTATTTTGATTTGCACAAGAAATCTTGTCACCAAAAAGAGTAGATATAACCTAACCATATAGATATATAATTTGGTTTATAGATAAAACTTCCCTGAACGACATCATTTTCTAACCAAATAATTCAAACCTTTATGGCTTTTGTTTTGCCTCCCTTCACATGATGATGGTGTCACATACATGATAAGGGTATATAAACGATTATATTTTGAAATATGTCGACAACTTGAAAGAAGTATGAAATTTATTTCTTGGATTAAACTCTTGTAAGCTTATTTAAATATAAAATATTATATATGAGAAAAATGCTGATTTACAGAAAACAAATAAAACAACGAAATTTTTCGAAAAAATTAAATTCTCATCTAATTTAAAAATCGATTAAGAATTTCCAAAGGTTTAAAACTTTAGCAAGTGATTTTTTTTTTTTTAACTTTTTGAGCTAAAATATTCAATTGTTATCACGTAGCTTTCCTTGCTTGAAGTTGTCCAAATAAATCAGGAACATACATAAATTATTTAAAAGTGATATCTTAAATGTTTTACTAATTAACTTGGATCGAAGCAATTAATTCTGGAGGCCATAATATTCATTAGGAATGAAATGTGGTCATCATAAATTAAAATACATACACACCTTCAAGATATTATATGACATTAAATATTACCTACACATTGATCCGTTTAACGATAATTGAAACATCTGTGCTGAGTTGCTTAGGGCTAGTGGTATTATAATATTATAGTTATAGACGATGAATTTTGTGTAAACGGCAGATGTATAAAAATTCTTAAATGTAGAGAATACTAACCTAAACATAGAACTTTAATTTTTTTTTTCAAGATATTTTGCCAAGTTTTTAGGATTTTTATTGTTTGAGTCAATTGATATGTTATCTATTGATTTGTTTTTTGCTTTTCATTTTTTTAGTTGAACAATTAATTTATTCTTGTATTAATATATTTCTAAAAGTTTTTCAGCTTTATAGTTGACTATAATGGACATGCTATTTATGCATACAAATAAAGTGTTACAACAGACCTCCTTTTTAATTTTATATATTTTATGGGTTATATGAGTATACGTAAAATAACAGGCATAGGTATAGTGGGGAATTTTTGTAGTCCAAGTTATTTTATTTCGTTTTCATGAAATTTAAATTGTCGTGCATTACTGTCTTTTTTAATTTTGTAAAATATAATATAATATTGATGAAGTTAGCCTTAGCGTGGGATCTAATATGACGTAAGGAAAACATAAATTCCCACGCTAATGTACTGCAATACCTACTGGAATACATGTTTTTGCATAAAGAATTTTTTGAGAATCTTAAGTAAGAAAATTCTTTTAAATATATCGTAAACGTTTTTATATGAATAAATGGCAAATTATTTAAAAAACATCACTGCCGTTATTTATTTCTATAATTTATCTAAATTTTAGAACAAAATGTTCTAAAAAAATAATATAATATTTTTTTTTTAATATGTGGGTAGAATACCCAATTTAAAAGCAAAATTATAATAAAATGTTGGTTTAAAGTTTTTCAATAAAATCAAGGCAAATAGGTACAAAAAAATATGAAAGCTGAGAAAACTATAGAATAGTCTAAAATCGGTGTATTTTGCAAAATTGTAAAAAAATACAAAATTATTCAAATTTTCAACAAAATCCAAAATCAAAAAAAAAAAAAAAAAAATGATTCCTCACACAATAGCCGTGTTTTATTATCTACGGATCTGGATCGGGATCATCTTTTAACGCGTAATTCAATAACAATTTTGGATCCTGCTCTGTATCTGGATCTATTTTAAGGATCCTATTTAAAGGATCCGAAAATAAGTTTTCACTCTGCCGGGTAGAAGGCTCTTCAGTCGGTAGGGGGTACAAACTTAGTGTATTCACATACCTATGTAATGTAGGAGTAGGTACAATCATAGGTCGAAGCAGTACATTAACTACCAAAAGTATGCAAGGAAAATAAGAGTAAGCGAGGTCTTGATAAACTATTCCATATCTGATAGGCGTATAAATTTTTGCAAAAAAATCTTAGTAATTATTTTAATCAATTAATATTCATGTATATTTATTTTGTTTATATCTTTCTTGAAAATTGCTTTAATGAATTTTTCTTGCTCTTATCAGGGAGATAAATTTATTTTTGATGATAGGTGTGATCTAGGGCCTAGGCCAAGTTCTCATGGTAAAGGGATAAGTACCATTTATAAATGTAGAGGTTAAAACGATGCGGTAAAAACAATAAAATAGCAAAGTTATATACACATAAAAAGTAAATAAAAAAGTACGCATACGTCACAGTGCACCATTGTTTCACAGAGTCATTTCTTCATAATTATTTTGATCAGGAATATTATGTACATATGTACAATGTACAATGTACATATACATTTATATATTTAAAAAAAAAAATACTTTAATTTAACTTGGACACTCAAAGTATTGTTTGTTTGAAGAAAATCAAAAACACTTCTTAATTTTCTTTTTTATGATAACGATCAAGCTTGTATACATACTCAAATAAAATTGTTGTTATACAAATTTCCACACCAAAAATTTGCTGTTGATTCTTGTACGAATTCTACAAGTTTTATTTTTATTTTCTTAAGAATTTTATGTACATACAAAAAACTCTGTAGCAAATTTGAATTAAATTCTTGCCTATACGTTTCGTTTGTAGTTTAATATACACACCAGGACTCGAAGTCACATATAATATATCTAATAGAATATAGATATAAATAGACTGACAGACGTCACCTTATGGCTATGTCAGAACTTCTCTGCTGAAACCATCAGATTGCAAATTTCTTTGAAATTATTTTATTTGCCCTATGATATTAAATATTTCTCTGTCCAAGCAATTCGGCTCTATTTGCTGATTCAATACGAAGGTACTTAAAAAGTAATAAAAAAAAAAAACACAAAATATAAGAAAATAACATGTACAACTAAATTATTTTGTCCGCTCATAAATATTTTTCTCATCTGCTCATATTTATATTCAAACAAATCCTGCGGAAACAAGAAACTCATCATCAATATAACTAGACATACATACAAAAAAAACCTAACTCGTTCACGTGAAAGCAATAACTTTAAGGTTTAAGGACATATCTACTTATCTACTATGTATAATATATGTTCTTGACTCTGACTATAGGTATGTGATTCAATCGAAATCGGCGGTCTATAAAATAACTTTTCATATTTATGTCCATGAATATTTTTTTTACGTTTCTTTTATTCAACTACGCATAGATAATGACGATGTGAAAGTTCGATAAATTTGAAGACTTTATTCATAAAACTTGAATGTACATATATGTAGATATCGAAGGATATCATCTCGCACGATATATGTATGTATATAATATTATTTAATGTTGCAAGCTTTTATGTGTTCTTAAAGTGTACATATAAAAATAAGACCCACCTACCACGTCAATTTTCCGAACTAACCAAACTTCTATAACTTCTTTAACTTCTATATTTATATCAGAAAATAATTTATAAACATTCGTCAGAATCACTCTAAATTTTCAAATGCTAAACAATAATAATAATAATAATGAAAAAAAAAAAATAATAAATTTATTCATCTTTATTTATTTTAATGATTGATATTTTCTTTTCCGAACAATATCTATACACGCCTTCGGAATCTATTTATATATATCTGTACACTGCTGCCTTGGATCCTATACAAACAAACAAACTTCCAGAAAAAGCAACAGAAGAAAATGTTGAATAATAAATTTCATTGCACATTGCACAGACATAGTTCAAGAGGTATACACGAAGGCAATTTAAAAAGTTCATTCAAGTGCTATAAAAGATACAGATACAAAAAAAAAACTTTTGCAAACTATGAAAGGAAGGTTTAAGGTGTAGGTTGGTAGGTAGCTTAGGTAGGTAGGTTGTGGTATGTATAGGGTACCTTCATAGTACCTTACCTACTCAAGCTTGTATAGTTTAAGTTTTGTTGTGATACTCAATGAAGGTCCTTTTGAAAGTTTACACCTACATACATATTATATTTTCAAAAGGACCACAAGTGGTTTGAGTTTTTTATTGGATAGAAAAGTGAAGTATACAAGGTATAAGAGAGTTTCTCAAGTTATTTGCAATCAGGTGTTGTTATTTAGTTTTGTATTTATGTTAGTAGCACAGTCCATCATATAAATGAAGTTTTATATTATATCAACTTTGAATAGTTTTTATTTTTTTTTATAAATTTTTAACTGATCAAAGTTGGAAATTAATTGACCTTCTTTGAATATTTTATAACCTTTTCAAATATGTAGTTTAATAATCCTCAATCACCTTGAAAAACTTTTTTGTGCTTGAAAAAAAAAGAACTTCAAAAAATCATAAATTAACAATTCATTTATCGCTGACCGTTAACTGAAAGAAGCTGACCATTTCTCACAATTTTATGACATTTCAGACGATAGACTTGCTTTTCTCAAATTAAAAAATTGAGGTGGTATAAAATCCGGATTCCCTACAAACTAACTCCTAAAAGATGAACACAACTCCCACTAGCCGACATGAACTTACTCACACCAAATTTGTCAGTGCGAATTAGTTTTTTAAATGGGAGTTAATTTCACTCTCACTTGATTTGTATTACATAGGTTGTTTGTTAGTTACGTTAGTTTTTATTTTCGGTTAAAAATTGTAGGTAACACATTTACAGGAATGTTTGAGAAATGTAATCACTGCAGGGAACCGGAACTATATTATCTACATAAACTTAATTTGCTAGCGCAACACTAAATTTAATGAGAGAGGGTAGTTTACATACAACAGAATAAATGAAAACATTTATATCAACTTCATAAATTAAGTACGTTACAAAACCTTATTTAACCTTTATTCAGCAATTTAGCTCAAATTTCATAACAGGAGTTATGTATTTTAAACGATTTTGACACAGGCTTATCAATCAGTTAATTAAGCAAGTTCTGATTACTTCATATTTATCACAGTAGTGTAAAAGTCTTGGTGTTGACATCGTTACATCAATTAATGAAGATAAATTGAATGATAAAGGACTATATAGATGTACAGAGCAGACAGTCAAACTTCCCAGACGATTTAATTTGAGTTGTTAACTTGTAAGCAACAACAGATTTAATTCAGTTCGTCTAAAAAGAAACACTTCCAGACAAAATGTTATTTTTGGAGCCTAAATCTGTTATATCGATATGATTTCGTCCTTCACATACAAAATGCCAATAAACAAAGAAGTATATGTATGTTTATCTAACCCACGAAATGATAGCTTTTGTCCATCTTTTTATATCATCTTATATAATATGCCTAATATCAAAGTTAAAACAAAAATATTCAAGGCCAAAAAAAGGTTTCTTTATCTGTATTAATCCCTAAAAATGCTTTTATAGTTAAATATACGAGTAGAATGTAGGTTCAGAATGTTTTCAGAAAAAAAAAAAAAAACTACAGAGTCAATGTGTTAATGTTCTTGTGGCTTTTTGACTTTTCGCCTTTTACCTCACGTATAGGCTATCTCTTCTCATATGTACATATATACGATATGGTACATGCGTCCATAAAATTACGAAACTAAAAATAATGGGAGTAAACATGTTTGAGACAAACTAAGAAGGCAATAAAAACCTTATTCCATTCTACATAAATGAAATGAAATGAGCACGTTTGAATCCTAAATTGATAGAAAAAAAAACAAAAAAACAAGATGTCCTAGTTTTATTCGTATTTATTTTTTCATAATATTTTTTTCTTCTCTTTCGATCCTGAATTCTGGCCATCTTGGCACGCAACATACGAAATATAGGAAGGTATATAGAGAGTTAAGGGATTTCACGCCTAAACGTTTATAAAGATTTTATATCTTTAGGTATATAAGGTTGCAGACGGTCTCAAGACCGTGTGTATATGTACTGTGTTCTGAATGATTAATTTAAAAGGGCCTCTCTTTGGGTCAGGGAAAACGATAAGTTGGTAATATGGCATTAGATGTATTTTGAAAACACTTTTGTAGTTTTATTCGCAACATACACTACACACCTTTCTTAAATATAAAGACTTTTAAATAAAATGGACTAGAGGTGAAAGAAAAATAATATATAATCGAGTATCGAGTGGAAAGAAAGTTCATCATAAAGGATTATTGATTTACATATTCCATTTTTAGATTAATAATTTTAAAGAAAAAACCAAACATCTGAGCCTGAAAAAATTTATAAGACCTTTTTGATTCTTTTTTTTTTTTTTTTTTTACAGATTCCGTCGCTATAAAAAATATAAGTTGCTCAACAAGAAATAAATCAAACAAAAGAGAACGGGAAATTTCATAACATTTCGATAAATAAGTATAAATTTCAAAGTTTAAGTAAATTATTTAAGGATCGAAGGGCTTTAGGCTTTTCAGAGAAGGGACCCTAAATTATTATCGTTTGTAAAATAATTCCTGCGTTGGGCAGCAAAACAAATCTGTAGAAATAAACCAATTTCTTGCAAAAAAAAAAAACATTTATTTCGATGCTAGCATTTATCTACACATTTTGCAGTTCAGCTTGGGTATTTGTCACGTTCAAATACTTCGAAAATTACGGAAAGAGTTTTTTCTCGATAATTAAATCAATGCAAAAAAACAACCAACTGTATGTAAAAATATAGTAAATGATAATTTTTGTAAAGTGAAATACAAATTTAATCCAACACAACTATTTCATTATGATTTTTGCTGTTTGATTGTTAAAATTTTGATTTATTTGTCCTGATTTTTACTTAAAAAAAAATATGGCTATACTGTACCCATAGGACCTTCCTACATCGCAAGTTAAAATATAAACAATCCCACATAAATTTATAATTTTATATGAAAACTGAATTATTATGTGCGATAAATTCTGTTTGACATTTTTGACAACCATTTTGCGTTCAATCATCAAATCGTTTAAGTTTTAAATCAGCATAATATTACCTTATATAGGTAGGTATAATACTCTCAATTTATGCCTTTGAACAAAATAGCTCATGTGTAAACCTTAAATATTTTAGCATAATTCAACATCATCAGATTTCGATTTAATGGAAATAATATAGCCAAGGTATACAATACCATATACCTATCATTAATAACCTCAGGAGGTATTCTGAAATTAATTATGCATGCCATATGGGCCAAATCCTTCCGGCATAGCAAAAAGCATCAGGGACTCGCATATGTCAATATCAATTAGATTAATGTTTTGTTTTGACGATATAAATAACTGTTATAAGAAACAGGTGGTTTAAGTTTACAAAAATTAGGTATATATAGTTAATCTAATCAGTAGACCTTTAAGATATTTTTTGATAACAAGAAACAACAAGTTAATAGAAAGTCATTTATAAATATATTTTAGATTTTATCTCCGTACGTAAAATTATATCAATTTCTATTTAGCTACATGAATTTATTATGTAGATATAATGCAGTGCCGAATGATACACGTGTACCTGCTATTTAAGTTCTTCTAGTGAATTAGAGAGAGAGGCACGCGTGATGACGTGTAATTTTGACGCCGAAAAGCGTCGTATTTCGTCGAAATTATGTATGTGACTCGAATAAACTCATTTATAATTAAGTAGAAACACAATTATGTTAAACCAATTGTGAACTCAAAATGTATGTCTTTTTGTTAATCACTTTTCACTCACAATCACAAATGAGTAATTTTCAAAAAAATAAAAATAATACCTGCAGCTCCAATGTTTATTACTGAATTTAATTTCAACTAAAGCTATGTAAATAATTACGTTAATTCTTCAACAGAATATGAGAACATTGTTTTTCAAGTCAGATTGGCCGAGCGGTCTAAGGCGCCAGATTTAAGCTCTGGTTCTCGAGAGGGAGCGTGGGTTCGAACCCCACATCTGACAAAACTTTTTTTTTTTTTTTAATTTATTACCTCAAAAATATGATTTTTGTTTAGGAATAGAATTAATACGTAATGGATCCTAAGGTAAGGTTGTAATAAAATAACAAGACAAGTTAAAAAGTCTACTCTTGCAAATGCCAGTTTGGTCGAAAAAACGAAGGCGAGTTGTAGGCCTATACAAGACAAGGATAACCAAGGATAACCCATGCACATGAGAAAAAAAATAATATTTTAAAACATTTTTTTTTTTTTTACGTAGTGAAAATGTTAGCTAAGCATTTGTTAGTTTAATGATTGGAGTTTCTAAATTGGATTGACCCGGAAAAAAAACACGAACAAATTTCAAACATGATAGAGGGTCTTTGTATGAGATTTATAAATCCTATATCCTACACACCCACTTGCCACACATACACATACACACACACATATCTCTTTATAAGTTTTTTTTTATTATTGATTTCAGCTATATAATAACCCTAACAGAGCGCAGCGTTTGTCTTAACTGATGTAAGTGACCAATTGATTGATCTGTTGTTAGAAGTATACAATCTATTTGGATTAAATTTAATTGATTACAGTCAATACACAAAAACTTGTAAGCTCTCTAACAAGAAATCAATATATGTATGTATTATACCATGCAAAGCTATTATTGTGTAGGTTCTCGTAAATTTATAGCAAAGCGATATAGGAAAAATAAGTGATAATAAAACAAATAAATATAATTCATTATTTTTGTTCTTGATTGAAATTAAAACAAAGTGACTAAAAAGAAAAGCGAATAAAGCTTACGCATGTAATACCTAATACACCGAGAAATAAATTAAAAGAATTTGTGATTGAAATTAATTCGATTAAGCCCCTGTGTAGATATATCAGTTGGATTATTTATGCGATTCTTGATTCAATAATATGACGCAAAAATTAAATTGAATCAATAAAAATGGCTGCCGCAAGAGTATCCATCGATTCCCTTGATAAGGAACAAATGAAAACGTTTCCAGACTTCATGCTTTCGTACAACAAACTTTCCGAGCTATGCTTTGTTGACTGCATTCATGATTTCACTGTTAGAGCAGTAAAACCAGAAGAGGAGAAATGTGCACTAAACTGTATGGAAAATATTTAAAAATGAATCAAAGAATATATCAACGATTCCAGGAGTTCCAACTGATTGCTAATGAGAATGCCATGACTGTCGCACAAAAAACTGGGAAGATGTGAAGGACCTGGTTAGAAGAACGTTTCATTTCACCTAGCATTTTAAGATACATACCACCAGAAATGATAAAATGAATTGTTAGTTTTATTTCAAAAGACAAAATGTCCAGTAAAACGAATTACCGTTTGAAGTACAATTCATTCAAAAGTCCATTGATATCTCTAAATAACGAATAATGAATAATGAAACATAAATAACGAATGCTATTCAATTTCAAGAAAAATAAACAAAACAAAATGTGAGTAAGCGTCTTCTTTTCTTACAGGTTTTAATAGTTCTTTATTTTGCATTTGATGGTATCTGCAAAACAAAACGGTACATGGAGTTTTTTTGATTAGAATTATTTTTTCGCAGTTTTTGTTTCTTTATTACTTAGATGAAGTTCGAATTTGATTTTTGATAAGTTTTTTTGTTTAATATAATCAATATTTTATTAGAAAGTGAGTGTTAAACGCCACGTTCGTTGGATCTGCAAAATAAAGTCAACTCGGAAGCGTCTGTCTATATGTGGCATGAACAAACAAAAACCTCCAGACTCTAATAATTGACAGCTATAAATCAACAATAAATAAGGTTTTTGAACATATTTTCCAAAGTTGGACAGTTGTCTAAAGTTAGACAACGTTTATAAATAAGACCAAAAGTTTTTAATTACACTTTTTTCTCGTTGATTATTTTTAAAGTGCTTAAATAGGGTAAAAGATGTGGAAGGATATAAATTAATTGGTTATCTTATGCTTTAGAGTTTAAAATTTAAGGTACATCAAAATATAAGAAAATTTAATCAAAAACGACGTGTTTTTTTAACATTAGAAATGTTTAAACGGAGGCATACAATATAAAAAAATCAAAAAAATATGAAACGCTTAGTAGACAAAGGGGGCGAAACGTGAGGGGAATAAACAAAATAAACAAAATAAACAAAATCAACAAAATAAAAAAAATAAACAAACTAAACAAAATAAACAAAATTATTTCGTTCATGCTTTGTTGTTACTAGTTTGAGGAAACAGAAAACGAAGAAGATGATAAAACGGACAGAAAAAAAGGAGAAATGTTCGTAGGAAAAAAATGGGTATGTTTTTGATGATGATTTTTGCGATATCCGAAAAATATCCGATTTGCGTTTACTTAAATGCTTATATCTTTCGATCCAATTATCCGATTTTCATTATTAAGGTATATAATTAAAGGAAAAATGACTGGCGTGTTAGAGCCAAAAATTTTCAAAATCATTCAAAATTTTATACTAAAAACATGAAAATAAATATCGGACAAATAATTTAATTCAACGAGGAAGTTGATTAAAAAAAAAAGCATTAAAATACTTTCAACCACCAATTGGCGAGAGGAATATAGTATTCTAAAGCCCGCGGCGGCGGAGTGTGTGCAATAAAAAACCACAATCGTGGCAAATTTGCTTCGCGTCGGAAAAAAAAATGCTAAATGTTCATATGTACCTACCTAAATTTGTAGTCGGTATAATAATTGTAAAGATACATTGTGTTTGGTTTGGCTTGCTTATAACTTCGGTTCTAATAATCCGTTCATTAAGGTCTTAAAATTTAGCTAGAATATCGGACTACATTTTTTGTATTATATCATTGCACAGTCACATAAAACTATATATGAAAAACCCTATTAAATTGCGTATTTAATAGAAACAAAAATTTAATAGAAAACAATAATTTTTTAAACCACATGTATTTGACCCTTTTTAGGAAAGTTATGATGTTGGTACCTATGTTCAGAAAAGTTGCTCAAGATTTAAATGACATTCAATGTACATACATAAATACATAAAGCTTTTTTCATTTCTAATGTTCCTCAACTATGCTGGAATGGCAAATCGGGTAAATTTTTAAACGGAGGCATACAATATAAAAAAATCAACAGAATTTCAAAAATATGAAACGCCTAGTGGACAAAGGGGGCGAAACGTGAGGGGAATAAACAAAATAAACAAAATAAAAAAAATAAACAAAATAAACAAAATTATTGGGCGCATTCACTAATGTAGTCACTACGTAGTCAAGTCATTCTGATTGGCTACATACAAATACAAAATGAGTTGAAATTTCCCCTCCGACGTAGTGTAAAAATTTCGGCTTCAAAGTTAGTGGAGAATGATTTTGATGTTTCACAATCAGCTGTTCGGTTAAAATACAAAATATTCAAACCATTTAAAATGAAACTTGACCACAATTAAATTATTTTGCATAATTATGATTTTATCTTCTTCCAAATCACTCATATTATATCTTATATTTGATATTATTTAATTTAAAAAGAAAATATTATTTAAATTCTTAAAACACAACTGTTTTTTATTTCGTGTGTGTTTACATCTGTCCTTAATATGACAGTTTAGAATTGACTACCTTTGTAGTGTATGTAATTTTGCATTCACAAAGCTAGTTGAATTTCGACTACGTAGTCACTACATTAGTGAATGCGCCCATTTCATTCATGCTTTGTTGTTACTAGTTTGAGGAAACAGAAAACGAAGAAGATGATGAAACGGACAGAAAAAAGGAGAAATGTTCGTAGGAAAAAAATGGGTATGTTTTTGATGATGATTTTTGCGAGATCCGAAAAATACCCGATTTGCGTTTACTTAAATGCTTATATCTTTCGATCCAATTATCCGATTTTCAATATTAAGGTATATAATTAAAGGAAAAATGACTGGCGTGTTAGAGCAAAATTTTCAAAATCATTTAACTTTCTTGAGAACGGGTTTAATAAATTACTAATTTATCAAAATAAATAAATACAAACGATTTAATACGTTAACAACACTTTATTTAAGGACTGTAAATAGTAGACTTATGTAGTTAGTTACTTCACAGTTCACAGTTCACGGTCGACACAAGAATGAATTTTATCCACATGACAATTGCAGCACAGTATTATTTGTATACTACTGTATAGTGGTCCCATTCTCTCATTTGGGATCGTTGCAATCATTCAAAATTTTATACTAAAAACATGAAAATAAATATCGGACAAATAATTTAATTCAATGAGGAAGTTGATAAAAACAAAAAAAGCATTAAAATACTTTCAACCACCAATTGGCGAGAGGGAGATAGTATTCTAAAGCCGGCGGCGGCGGCGGAGTTTGTGCAATAAAAAATCACAATCGTGGCAAATTTGCTTCGCGTCGGAAAAAAAGGCGAAATGTTCATATGCACCTACATTTGTAGTCGGTATAATAATTGTAAAGATATGTACCTACATTGTGTTTGGTTTGGCTTGCTTATAACTTCGGTTCTAATAATCCGATCTTAAAGCTTTTTTTCATTTCTAATGTTCCTCAACTATGCTGGAATAGCAAATCGGGTAATTTTTTAATTTTGTTATTTCTCAAAAACTAGAAAAAGTTAAACCATCTGATGTTCGACTAAAAATTATTCATCTAAATATAGTCGAGCCGCTCCCGTCGTTTTCACTGTAGTCATATGAAATTGCAACTTTATAGATATAGCTATATTGCATTTAAATTTATATACTACAAAAATAAATGTTATTTTGTTTTTTTTTAATATTAGTCAAATATTTTAAACAAGTTCAAGTATTATATTAATAAAAATCCAATGGGTATGCATTAATAAGTTGAAGGTGACTAGAACACAGGTTAACAGGTTTTGGTACTATTTATAAGAGTTCAAGACAGTAAAAAAAAAAAAAAAAAAAAAAAAACAAGCACAAACATATAAATACCAGTAAGACCTAGGGTCTTTACGTTAATCTTTAAGACGAGTTACTCAAGTGTTTAAAATAATGGTTACAGAATACATTGAATCCGAGAAATTATGGCGTTCAGAAAAACTTAAAATACCTTTCTCAAGTCTTGGACAAGCCATATTGGCCAAACTTGCAAAGTCTTGTGAAAAAAATCCTCACAGAGTATTAGAAGTTTATCATGAAAGTGGATTACAATTAACTGTGAATAATGTCCGCTGTCAAACAATTACTGTTGCACAGAACTTATTGAGAATTGGTGTGAAAGAAGGTGACGCAGTGATTTTGTTTTCACGAACAAATGCAAAAATAATATCAATTGCATTTGCTTGTTACACTATTGGAGCTCCTGTTAATTTCTTTGATATAGATCTTAAAGAAGGTTTGTCGTATATATATGTAAATGGAAATATTTTTTTTTTTTTTTAACTGTGAATGTGAAAAGTGTGTGCATACCTAACTCCAATAAAAATGAGGTTTAAATATAATAAATTAGCCTAATTCATTAGGTACATATATGTCACTTAAAAAACTCGGAATTCTTTAGTAATTTAAATTTTTAAAATGATTCGTTTAAAGGGTGCAATTAGTTTAATCATTTTCCTTTCATCATTCCTAAAATTAAATAAAAAAAAAAATATTGCAATCGTCTGGATTTGAACCCAGACACACGAATTTTATTAATATGTAATACAAAATTGACGTTTCAGGTGAGACTTTTAGTCGTTCTAATTATAGATCCAAAATGTTGTGCTAAAATAATATACAACGAGATAAACAAGATGTATGTGATTTCATTTGAATTCATTTGATCAAGAGCGTTAAGAGTTCAAAAAAAGTCAAAAGTACAAAAAATATACATACATAAATTAGTGAATGCAATATAACTTCTGCTACTAAGATAAGTAACCTTTTAGCGAAATCATTAAATAATAAAAATTAAAACAAAATACTGATGACGCATTCCACAGAGAGTTCAATAAATAGATCCTGTGTGAGAGAATGGATCTACATAGATAGAAGGTATTTCAAGTTCATTAAAATGACAATTCAGAAAAATTATAAAAAAATTATATATAAGTAATACAATCAATAATATGTTGAATACAGGTTATGTTAATGTTGAATTGCTGTGTAATGTAAATATTAAATATAAGATATCACAAAAGACTAGACCGTCTATGGGTTATGTCAAAACAAGAAACAAATCATATTGGAGGAGGCGCTATTTTCTTTCAGTTCAGGCAGGAAGGGAAAATTAAAATCAAATAGATATAACTTAAAATAGAAAACAATATTTATTTACAAAAAAAAACGCAACACTTAAAATCTCATGCTAAAGTTTTTTAAAGGCCAGACAATAATAACTGTTTTTTCGGCTGTATTTTAATAATATTTTGCAATACAGCCGAAAAGATATACCGGAAAAATTGGTCAAAAATATATCAAACAATAACTGTTTTGTTAAATCAAACTGTTTTTTTTTTTTGAAAAGTTTTTTGACGAGTTTTGAATAATGAAAAAAATAAAAACATTTTTAATATGATTTTTTTAAAAAAAGTTATTTATAAAAACAAACATTTAATGCTAGAAAAGTTGAATTTAAAAATTTCGGTTCAATTATTAAATTTATTTTTATCTATCTATTTACAGGTTTATTAATAAAATAACACTCAAAGTAAAATTTTAAAACACAATTAATTTCAATTTAAATACATATTTTTTTTTTATTTTAAGATGCAATAAGCTTTGCTTTTGAAAATATTAATCCAATAATCATAATATACGAAGAAGAATTCAAGTCCAAAGTTTTAACAGCTATTGAACATGTCAATCCTTCTAAGCTCAAGTATGTTTTGAGTTTAAATTCAGCAAGTTCATCAGTCGATAAAATTCTATTTGAATCCATCAACAATGATGTAGACAATTTTCTACCACCTAACATAAGTGATCCCTTCACACTACCAGCCATTTTAGCTTTTACTTCCGGTACAACAGGAATGCCAAAAATTGCCATGCACTCACACGCAATGGTATTACAAGGTCTCTTTAACGGTTGGTGGCAACTTTGGCCAGAATCCATTGTCTGCATTTTGGGTGATCTTCGCTGGATATGTCAAACTGAAATGATGTTACAACCTGTATTCTTTGAAGTCAAACGTGTTTCTAGCTTGAATCAAGAACAACAGCTTTCCAATGAGGTACAATCCAATTTAATTCACACTCATAGGATAACACATTTTTCTGTCGTTCCCATGGTATTATTGGAATTGTTAAGATATTCAGAACAATCTGGAAATATTTCGAAATTGGATTCCTTGAAGGCAGTGCAATTAGTTGGTGAAGTAATTGCCGATGCATTGGTCCCATATGCAAATAAAATCCTACCAAATTGTAAGGTAATCAAGTGTTATGGAATGACAGAGTTTCCTGGTATGGTTGTCACCAATGAGTCGGTTAATCAATCGAATTCAAATGGAATGGCTTTGAAGGACGGATTCCTTGTGAAAATCATTGACGAGCATGGACAGCCATTGGGACCAAATGAAAAAGGACGACTTCTGTTCAAATCTGAATTGCCAATACTTGGCTATCTTGGTGATGAAAATGCCAATAAATTGGCATTTAATAAGGATGGATGGTTCGACACACAAGACTATGCATTTATGGACGACGATAAATTGCTGAATATAGTGACACGGTCGAAGTTTTTGCTTCAAGCTTATGGAAAGACTGTAAGTTATAATTTTCACTTACACACTTACATATTTAATTTTTTTTATTTACAGATTGTTCCAAGTGATGTAGAAAATATAGTCAATAACCATGAAAGTGTTTTGACATGTGCTCTAATTGGACATCCAGATCCTGCTAATTCGGACAATGAATTAGGCACATTGTTTGTTGTATTGAAAAATGAAGATATCGACGAGCTAAGTGAAATCGACAGGGAGTTGAAGAAATTACTCAAAACTAAACTCACAAAAGATCAATTGCAAATTGTGAGATACTTAAAATTTATTCCAAAAATACCTCTAACAAGATGTTCAAAAACAAATAGAAAAACTTTAAAAGAAATAGCTTCCGATATATCCATGAAATATTCTATCGAATAAGTCTTTTATTTAACAAAATTCTTTGATAATAATTTTAATATTAAATTAAAAAAAAAATATTATGAATACCTTACCTTAATTTAAGGTGAAGTTTGATTGTTTTTGGTATTAACCATCTCGATGAACATTTTTTTTAAATAAAAAAACATTATAATGACAGACATGCTATTTATTTTGAATTATTCGTATTTTTTGTATGTTTAGTAATCATTATAAGTAAGGATTTTTCATTGGAGCTGTCAAATCCCTTTCACACTATTGTAATTTTTCAAATTTTGAACCGTGTATTTCAGTCTTCTTTACAATCAAGGGGCATAATTTTTAATCGGATCAAAATTTTTAGTGCATAGTTTTGGGTTGTAGAATTTTAAGCTCATTATTGTTAATTGATCTTGAGCTAAAGTGCGCTTGAATAAAAAATAAGTAGGTATGATGTCTTAAATGCATAGCATTACAATTTAAAAGGCATTATTTAATAATTTAATTATTTGATGATATAAAATATAATTAATAAGTTAATTTATGTATATTTTATAAAATCACCATTTTTTTAAATTCTCTGTCATTTTTATTTTGACAATTTCCAATAGGCAGGGTTGTTAAATTATAGCTGCTATTTTATTAAAGAAACAAAAACAACTTTCAAAATAATTGTGAATTGTTCATTCACATAGTATAAGACGATTCACCATGGAAGGTTTTAGCGATGAAAAACATAAGCAAATCATCAAATTTTAAACATTTATTAAAGAAAATCGCAATATTATATTTTTTTTTAATTTATTTTCAAACTTCCCGTTAAAGACTTAACCGATTTCGATTGAAATGGTTATATAGGAGGTCCCTTGAAGTCGAAATATACTATTGGATGTAGGAATTTTCAAAAAAAAAGAAATGTTTGTATAAAAAAAACGAAATAGCTGTGTTTTTTAAAATTGGATTTTTCAATAAGCTGTTGATGATTTTTTTTCCGAAATTAAAATTTCAATAAACCTAGCTATATTTATGGAAAATAATTAACTTAAAATAAAAAATAATGTATTAAAAACAACAACTTTTTATATTTAAGTTTAAAAGTGACTTTTATGGTTTTGCAGTGCTTAATTTCCTCAATAGTGAAGGCCCTTACTTCCCTGTATAAATGGAAATAAAAAAAAAACAATAACTATAAATAGAATTTTTTAAATATTTTTCGTACACAATACGCATACATAATAAACATACATACATATTTAGTTATTTTATAAGTTTTATTTTGATGTTTAAATGAAATTCCAATTTTAAAAATAAACACAATACATATTTTAGAAAGAATTCATAAATTTGAAGGATTGTAAGTATACCTATACCTAATTATCATGGACATTTCCTTAAGCAACTTAAATACCTACAATGATACAAATAAACATCATTTTTTGTCCAGCCAAATGCAAGCGCGTGGAATATCTCAAAATCATTTGAGCATTCACTTAAATAAGTTTTTATGTTAATTCCAAAAAAAAAAATACAATTTTCCTTGAAGGGCACACTGTTATTTAAGGCTTTGTCACAATAACCTAACATAAACATTAAACATTCCAAACGTTAGGTGGTAGGTATGTATATGTTAACAGCTTGTTGAATAATTCAAAGGTTTTTTTTCTTCATCCGCCCAAATAACGTTAATATGGAAGTTTGAGTATAAAATAACAGAAGTCCACCGCCTGCACCATTCTATACAATATTATAACTGCCAAGGCCAACCGAATAATTTCCTTCAAGGACATTCTCTATAATCGCTCAAACCAATAAAAAATAAAATACGTTTAATGACTTATCATCATCATCGTATCATCAGCATCACAGAAAGATAAATTCATTTTGTTAAAGAAAGCATGTACAATGTTGAATTTTTTTTTGTATACGTACGTCATATTCTTCGTCTTCTATTTTGTATCTCATTCCCAGATAATTATTGTTCTTCCGCAATTGAATGTCTTTTGGCGGTACAAAGGGCAAAAATAAAAAGAAATATTTTTGATGATTGGGTAATTTGTGGAATTTCAAGTAGACCAATACACTTAGAGAAAAAAATGTCTGTATGAGTTACACTCGGTTAATTTAATTTAGATATTTATGAAATAATTAAAAAGGAACATTCATTCTTACAATTACGTCGGTTTTGGATAGATTTTGGGATTGTTCCATTCCTATATCGAATATGAAAATTCTTCTGCGTTTTACTCTAAATTGTTTATATTTTTTATGAATGGAACACTGACTCAATTGAACTAAAAATGACATTTGATTTAATTGCTCAGTACGAGTGAAAACAAAATGAAAAAAGGAATGACAAGCTGAAGTTTACGATTTTACGACTTTACACCCAACATCTTTAACATTTTGGACCAGATTAACAAAACTTAAATTAGGTTCAAGCTTTTTTTTCTTTTCCTTCTTCTGGAAAATAAAAGCAGCAGAAGGGCTTATATTCTTTTTGCAAGATGGTGTCTTTGCTTTGAAAGTTAATTCGGATCTTTGAATCATGTATTTTTTCGTAAAGAGGATTATTTAAGATTACATTATTTATAAAAAAATCTTTATATGTAAAGAGTTAAAAATCTAACCCGAAGTGGTCATTTGCTGACCAATTAAATAATATAAAAAAAAACTTATAGTTTTTTTCTTTAAATGTGTACCTAACATTTATTTTATAGTGGTGTTTTTTTTTCATACTAGTTTGACATGATATTTCCATTTTGATTTCCATTTTTGTTTTTTTTTTTTTACTATACAGCATTTGACAGAATATGTCATTAACGAAAACTGTCCACATCACAGATAAACGCAACGGATGTCTTCTGTTTTGTACATGTTATTTATGCAAGAACTGAATGTTATCGTGCGTCGTCGTCAGTCGTCCTGTATGCTGTCACCATTCACCAGATCTAAACGAAAATAATTTCTCATGTATGAGGGGATGTGATACTGTCATTCACTCCAGGAGATACGAATAAAGTAGTACATATATATAGTATGTATTCTATAGGCAGATATATCTAGTTTGATATTTCCCAAAAAGGTCCTTAGTTCGACAAAGATTTTTCTATTGAGCCTTTGAAATTTTCTTGTTAACATCTCATCTCTTTGTGTTAATTATTATATTAATGGTGATTTTTGCATCTGTTGTTGTCAGAATATTTCGAAATTAATTGAAAATATGTATATGTGTCTTTTAACTACGTATATATGTACATAGATGATTACGATGGGCTTTATTATTATAAAAAGGGTTTTAATAATATATTTTATTTCCGTTTATTTGCTTCCACAAATTATAGTCGTTGCAAGCGAAGAAGTGGGGCCTTAATTCATATTTTTGTATTTAGTTCAAAAATGAGATTATGTGTATCTAATAATATTTTTTTTTTAGAAAATTTGGGGGAAGTGGAAAATTTTTTCATATTAAGGGAATATCATAACGCACAAATTTGCTCCTATGTGCGATGTGGTTTTAAAGACTGAATAGTTTAGAATTTAGATCTATTGGCCTAAAAAATCACCGTCAACGGCGATCGCTATAGGTCGATGATCACCAACTTCTGGTGGCCTGAATTGGATGATATGGACACCGAAGACATATGGTTTCAACAGAATGGCGCTACGTGCCACACAGCTCAAGACACAATCGATATTCTGCACGAGCGGTTTCATTGCATGGTTATCTCGCGCCGCCGAGGCGACGTGAATTGGCCACCAAGATCGTGTGATTTGACCCCTTTGGACTTTTTTTGTGGGCCTTTTTTAAGTCGCAGGTCTATGCGACAACATAATCGATGTCATCGGTCAAATTCAGCCTGATTTATGCGCCAAAGTCATCGAAATCCGCGCCACCCAGCAAACAACAATGAACAATGTTATATTTCACACATAATGTCATTGATAGGGCTCTTAAATAAAGATAAAACCTTATTGATATCTCATATACAACTTGTTTTATTCAATTTTAAAATCGACCCGCCCTTAATGGAAAACCCTTTACTATAAAAGAAATTGTTAATGATCAATGTATAAATAAAACATTTTTTTACATACAAATTTTAATCAAAATTATAGAAGTTGTTTTTAAGATTTTGCTTAACGGTTTTTAAATATTTGTATGGTAAGTATTGTTATTATTTGTTATATAAGAATAATTTTTAATTTGGTAGATAATATGAAAAAAAACTGCTGGGTGCCAAGTTTAATAAAAATAATAAGTAAAAGTCGTTTTTGAATTGTTAAGTTCTCAAAAAAAATTTGAAGCATATTTTAAAAATCAGAATAAATATTTTTAGAAAATTGTGGCATACAATTGTTTTAAAACACTTTGAAACTTTTTCTATAAAAAAATTGATCAAAATAAGTTAAACCATTTAAAAAAAATAAAATATTGGTATGTACCATTTATAAGTTTTTTTTTTAGTAAAAAAAATTTACTGGAACTTTTTTTTTTGAAAAGTTGTTGCCAAATTTTTGAAAAAAATGCGTTTTTCAATAATTGCTAAAAAAACGTTACGTCAAGTACCGTTAATTTGGTCCTAAAAATTAAAAAATTAAAAGAGTGAACGCTATACACTTATAAGTTTAAATCAACCCACCCGTTTAGGCTGTAGTTGAAAGGACAGAATAAAGAATAAAGTGGGCCAAAATTTGGGATGGCAATTATAATTTTTTCCTCTCGGACATTAGGCAAAAATAAGTTGTTTGCTGATGTTTTTACCTTAAGGCTCTATAGCTTGATGAACTGAATACTGATGAATGGGATAACGGTTAATGCGACGGACGGTTTTTACGAAGCCCTTCTGTTAGACTTCTCTTTTTGTAAGTCTTTAAGATTTGTTTACATTTTTTTTTTCATACAAAAACCAATACTAACATAAACTACCCTGTGCCAGCAACAGCAAATAAGGTGCCTCAAGCAACATCTTATATAGTTTCGTGTTGAGTTATAATAAAATTTATAAATCCACCAATGAATGAATTGTTAATGAATTTATTTCACCCTTATATAAATAAACGAAATATTCTTTATTTTTTTTTTCCATAAAGTCAAACCTATTTTTATTTAATGTTATATTTGCATGTCCTGATGTGAAAATTGTTAACAAATTCAAGAAATGAAAGGACGATTTAACGAGAAGGCGATACCATCTCTTTATTACTTTATTCTATAGGCCAGTCATAAAAATCGATTTAATGCAAAGATTGACAGGCCCACAGAATGAATGGCTAATGATTTGGAGAATTAAATGGTGTTGAAGGATATAAACGATGAAATCGATCGATGGTGATTTATTTTGCGCTTGATTTTCCCTTTTTTCCAGGGGTTTAGTAATTTATTTTATTTATTTATATTTTTTTTTGTTGGAGATTCAAATTCCAATTATTATCAAGAAAATAAATAAATATTACGAGTGCTGGACTAGACAATTTAATGTTGAAGGCACAATTTTTGATTCATTATGTGTATTAGGTGACTTTAAAATTTAAAAATTTGTATATGATGTTTTAAGAGTTTGAAATTGAATTTATCTTGCAGCGACTTTTTCTGAACCTGTTAAACATTTCTCAAATTACAAGGAAGACATTAAGTTAGGAAAAATTTAAATATGTAAAAAGGGGCATGCCATTCTAGACTCTTAAAAAAAAAAAACAAAAGGATCTTTAAGTTCAGGTTAGTTTCAAGATTTAATTTTCAGGGATGTTATATCCACAAATTAAACTCAAAGATAGAAAATAAAAGTGTGTGGTAGTATAGACAGCTGAATTTCCAAATTATATTTACATTACATAAGTACTTTAATTTCATGAAAGATTAATTACAAATTTACAACTTCCCTATAAGTCATCAGATAAATAGAAAATTCAGTTATTAAAAAGTGGGCGTTGAGGAGGGTATTATGATTGAATTTTTCATTTTTTTTATTGGGGCATTAAAAGAGGAATCAAAATTTAACTATCACAAAAGTGGGCATGACGGTGGGCGGGTTATATATAAAACTCTTTTTTATTTTAACATTTTCGCTGTTAAGGAAAACTTATTTTAAAATTTAAACAAAAGCGATTTGGTAGTTTTTGTGTTAATAGGTATAGTACATCAGACAAACATTGATTTCTATTTAATGGGTGTTTTTTTTAAGTTGCTGAAAAACAAATGAAGTGTCAAAAAGTATTTATTTTTTTCTCATTGATAGTCATTTTAAATAATTTTCAGCTATTTCATTTTTAAAAAAAAATTTTTATTTAAAATCAAAAGCGACAATATTAATTATTGACTTTATATTTGGCAACAATATTTTAAGGGCCTATTAATTTGACAGCTTACAGATGATTTTTACTTACCAGTATATTTTTCTATTTCAAAATGATTAGACTTATACATATACCAGACCAACGCTTACAAATTGTAATTGTCGATATAAATACGGTTCAATAGCTGCTCAAAAAAGTGAACGAAAATTTTAGTCCCAGATTGAGGCGTCGTCCGCATATGCCAATATTTTTTTTTTAAACACTAATCGAAATGGCAGAACATTATATGTTTTCTTTTAAAACTAATGTCATTGACATTGTCTTTAACATTATATTTATTTACTTTATTTTAATTTTTTAAAATTGTATTCTATACAATAAAGAAAAACCTTCAATAGAAACAACCTACAGACTTTTTATAAGCTTCAACCCTGACATGGCAGAAAACTTGAATAACATAAAATAATATGGTTTCACACCCTTTAATGTAAGAAAATAAAATGCACGACTGGGTCGCACGTACTTGGTCTTATGTGCGATCACACTGTGGTTTTAAAGTCTTAATAATTTTAAAAACCTTTCATCTGATAAAAGAAATTTATTAATTACATATTGGAGCCTATTACATTTGCCACCTGCCAAAAATTTGCCTACTTTAAGGAAATATTATGTGAGTACATAAATATGAACAATATAGCACCGTGCTGCGTCTTGCACTTCGCACATATGCATGGAATTTACAGTTTAGACTGAAAAAATGTTAAAAAAATAATAAAATTAGAAATAAATTGATTAAAAAAATATTTGAAATTGATATGACACCAACGCAATGTATATTAAGTGATTTCTTAAACAAATCTCAATTTATGAGACAAAATTTTAAAAACTCGTTGGAATGGATTTTTAAAAAATAAATTTTGTACATACACTACACTTATTAGTAGCTTTTGTGTAAAAAATTTCATTAAAATTTGTTCAACAATGGATAATGGGTAATGAGATAGTGGGAAACCCAAAAAATGACTCCTGTGAGAGGTACAATTTTTAAACGATAGATATTTTTTTTTGCCATTACATGGTATGGTATTGGTTCACACAAAAATTTTAATCAAAATCGTAGAAGTCGTTTTTGAGAAAAATGATATTTTCAATACCGGTTTTTAAACATTTGTATGGGAGGTACCGATATTTTTAGTTATAAGAAAAAAAAAATTGTTTAAAATCTGCTAGATAGTATCAAAAACCTGCTGAATGCTAAGTTTAATAAAAATCGACGAAATCATGTTTGAATAATAAAGTTCTCAAAAAAAAAAATTTAAACTTTTTTTAAAAATCTAAATTTCTACAAAAAAAAATTGATCAAAATCAGTTGAACCTTTTTTATGAAAATCAAAAAAATGTTTCTATGGGAGGTACCATTTGTAACCATTTTTCGGATTTTTTTTATAAAATAGTAAATTTTTTGTAAAAAAATTTATGATTTTTTTTTTTGAGAAAAAAAAAATTGTGGACACGTTCTTGAGAAAAATAAGATTTTCATAATTTGGTAAAAAAATTTGTACGACAGGTACAGTTATTTTTGGTCTTAAAAAAAATGAAAAAAAAGTGTCGGGGGATTTACAAAAACCGCTAGGTATCAAGTTTAAAGAAAATCGATCCACCCGCTTAGGCTGCAGCCGAAAGAACAAACAGATAGACAGACAGAATTGCGATACCCACTTTTTTCGACTTCGCTATAATCGTAATGTCAACTTTTATCAAAATCTCGAGTTCGATTTTTTTACGAATCCATAACTTGCCATATAGTATCTACCTATGTATATATCGCAAGTAAAAAATATTGAATTAATATGCAAGCTAGCACAAACTATACAATACCTGTAGCAGCACCATCATAAATAGAGCCAGCTCAGCTATTGCCATTAGATTTACACCTATTTCCATTTTGTTCTTCCAACCATATAACCAAGTGATGCAGAAGAACCTATATGTACCTCACCTTACTATGAAACGGAAGTTCCACCTCTCTATATTGATGAAGTTAAAGGAGTAATCGATGCTTTTGATGTTCATAACGAAATCATAAAATTGGAAATCACATCCACATCATCCAGGCAATCTATAGAGTTGGCGAATTCTTCTCATATATCTATTCATATATACATACATATATAATATAGGTATGCAGGTAGTTTCATGATATGGAGGGACATGTTGTTACGATTTACGAAGCTTACAAGGATATATCAGCCCACATTCCTTATTTATGACGTTTTAGTGCCTGATTTATACTGCTTTTCATATAAATACAAAAGTTCCTTCTTATCCGTGATTATATATACAGAGGATCTGAGCCAGAATAGAAGTGAATGGATTTTGATTTCAAAGGTGCCGCATTGATTTATGTGAGGATTCTTTTTTTAAGTCTCTCACGAAATTGATTGCCAATAAAAATTGATACTTTTTCTTATTTGAAATGCACTCAGGAATTTATGGAACTTCAAATATTCAGTTTTTTTTTTTTTCTGTCCCTATATTTTTATTTTAAAGAAGCTTATATTTTTTACAGGATTCTTGTTATCAATTATACTTAAAAGTATACATGAATAAGAATAGTTAATTTTTTTTAATAATTTATATAGAAGTTTTAAAGGTAAGATTTTGATTTTAGTCTTAAATGAATAAATTATACTAGACGTTATGATATTTCTTCGGGTCGAAGGTATGTGTCAATTTGCTATGAAGCACTGTAGTACCTTAAAGGAAAATATTAAAGAAAACATATATGTACGAAAGTTCTAGTACAAATATTATTAAATTTACGGAGAAAGGACAATTCAACACTTGAAGGAAACAAACCTTTTACAAAATTCAAATACAGCCCACAAATGAGCTACAAGAGCAACATGTAATAATTAATGAAATAATTGTACAAATCGACTATATACATTAAGTGGCATGACAAAATATAATTATCAAGATTCTCTTACAAAAAGTGGTTTTGCATTTTTATTTCTTTTTATTTTTTTTTTTTGCTATTAACTTTTGATTTAAAAATATTTTTTCTTCTTAATGAACAAAATTGAAGAATAACAGAGTATTTATTAGATTTTTGTCTACTTAGACACTGTCTAAATATTTTTAAATTGGTGAAAATATGCTTTATTTAATAAAAATAAATATCACATTATTCACGGTTGGGACAATCTACTCTTGTATCTAAGTTAGGCAGCTATAAGACAACAATAAACAAGGTTTTTGAACACATTTTCCAAAGTTCGACAGTTGTCTAAAGTTAGACAACGTTTATAAATAAGACCATATATGTTTCAAGTCATTTAAAAAAAAAATTTACAGATTTCACTCATGGGGGCATTGAAAATGACTTGTATTACGTCGATAAAACAAAAACATGTCTAATCTTTGTGATTTTTATTTTGTATAGGTACCTACTATTGTTACATTATAACTTCACAAACTGTCCTAGAAACCATTCTACAGTCTGAAGTACCAATTTGTATATTTAGTGTCACTTCCCAGTTGGCGGTTAAATTAATGTTGTTAATTTTTTTAATAAGGTGAATCTTAGTCTTAATTGTAGCTTAACTCGCAATTACAAAATCATACTCATTTTATCCGCACCGGTACAGCACTTATACACGAAATTAAAAATACATAGGTATACCATCTATCTTAACGTATATCAAGGTATTTGACATTCTTGCCTAGCTAAGCTTTGCAGAAATGTATCTGAATTATTACAGATCGATTAGAGCATACGGTTCAACTTAGTTCTTGACTCAGTTGATTGCTTTTGAATCAACCCGTGTGTTTGATTAAATGTCCCAGGTAAACCTTTTTTAAATCGACACAAAATTTACAAAGAATTTAATGCGAAGCCCAACCCCACTGCTAATTGTTTTTATTCTATAATATTTTATTTTAAAATATTTTGGACTCATCTTTTAATCAATTTAACAATATCGAGTCGCGTAATTTAATAAAGTTTTGTCAAAAGCATTTTCCAGTCTGACATTTTACCTTCATTTTCAGACCGTAACCTCAAAAATCCGGTGATTAGAACAGAATATATCAGCCTACAGAATCGACTGTTCTCGATTTTGATATTTCAATTGTTTAACTAAGTTAATTCTACCTCTTGCCTGATTTGTCTAAACATACCTTAACCTTGAACATCTAGCCCTTAGAACTTAAGTTATAAGTTTATTAAAGAGGATCGAGTAGGTACCTACTATGCATATTCTAGGTTCAACAATCGAATTGATTTAGATGTAAATTAAGTTTTGTCACATAAATTGTATACCTAGCCTAACATTTTACCTTAATTTTAAGACTTTAACTTCAAACATCCGATTATTAGAATAGAAGTAAGAAGCTAACCAAGACCTTAACCTTGATGATCTGGTCCTTAGAACTTAAGTTATAATTTTGTATAAGAGGTTCAGGTAGGTACCTATTCATATATTCTAGGTTAAAATATCTAACTGATTCAGAAGTAAGTCAAGTTTTGTCAAAAGCATTTTCTAGTCTGGCATTTTACCTTTATTTTAAGACCGTAACCTCAAAGATCCGATGATTAGAACAGAATATATGATCCTTTTCGATTACAATATTTTAGTTGTTTAGCTAAGTTAATTCTATCTCTTGCCTGATTTACCTAAACATACCTTAACCTTGAGCATCTGGCCCTTAGAACTTAAGTTATAAGTTAATTAAAGAGGTTCGAGTAGGTACCTACTATGCATATTCTATGTTCAACAATCGATTGATTTAAAAGAAAGTCAACTTTGTCACACAATTTCTTTAGACTCACATTTTACCTTAATTTTAAGACTTTAACCTCAAACATCCGATTATTAGAACAGAAGTTATAATCCAAACAAATCCAAACTTTACGATTTTATTATTTGTAAAATACCTACTACAAAATGTTCAAGCACATACCTACCTACATGCATATCTACATAATATGTACCTACATAATGTATATCATTTTTGTGCCCGATGCAAATCCAATTTTGTTTGCCACGTGGTTTTTTTATTGCACACACTCCACCGTCTTCTCCCTTCTATCAATATTATATTCTCTGTAGGTACGTACATATATCCATACATACATATAATGTACATAGTTTGTTTTATTTTTTCTTTTGCCGTGATGAAATTAGTTCTAAAAAGACAATTTTTCAAGTTTCTAGTATGACATTTTTTACGCCTTTGCAAACATTTTTATGTAGATTTGTAGCTCGTCATTTAAACTTTAATTATTTAGGTTAATATTGAACATCCAATAATTATAACCAAAGTTATAGGCTTCTAAGTGGGCTGAAATCGAGCATTTTTCGAATTTTTAGATTCCTCCACTGAATCTCTTCCGTTGGCAATGATCAACATGTAGGTACGCTGGCTGAAATTCATCACTTGTGTTTTTTTCTTGATTTTATTCATTTTGGTAGTTTCTTTGGTAACACCAACCAAAAATTCAATCTTTCTCCCCTATACGCTAGAGTTCATTCTCTATCTTTGTTCATTTTGGTAACACCATACTTTTATCAAAACGACCCTATAAACATTTTCAATGTTAAAAATTGCTTCTCTGAGAGACCCATTGCTATTCGTATTTTTTCTTATCTTGACCTAATCAAAATTTTCTAGCTTTTTGTCACATCCTACGCGAATCACTCTGTAAATATATTATTTACTTTGAGAGTAAAGTAGTTGTTGTTTTGGAACTAAAGATATTATAATATTTGAGAAATTTATTAATTTTTCTTGGTTCAACGCAAATAATTTTTTTTCGCTGATGACACATATTTTTTGTATATTTTCTTATTAAACGAAACACAAAACCCCAATCGTCTGAAAAAAGATAATAATGTTAAAAAAAAAAGAAAACATAAACCGTAACGACTACGTCTTCAAATAATGTCCCTTAATCCGCTTTATGTAACTTTTCACTTTCCCACATTAACATTTTTATAATAATAATATGTTGGGTACCATCAGCTACCATGTCACATTCAGATAATAATCATTTCATTAATGATCCGAAAAAGTCTCCGACAATTTTCCTAAATGAACCCATCCTATATATGTAGCTATGATTTGGTTTATTTTAGTTCTGCATACATATTATATTCTTGTTCGTAATATTTTCCCTTAAATAAACATGTTTAGTATGAAAGTGTAGAGTTGGGTTCAGGAAGGTCTAAGAAATAATATCTTGTGTTTTGGAACTTATGGATTGTGTAATTTTTGTATGCCTACATAATAGAGTTGGCTGGTAGGTCTATTTTTGGAAATTTCATTCATATATGTAATAATCCCTATGGCTGTTATATGGTTTTGTACCTTTTAACAATGCATCAGTTCAGTTCATACATATATGCGAAAAAGGCCTTTCTCTCATGCTCCATTATTTCAATATTTAACTTACATAATTTTACAACCTATATAGGTTCTAAATCTTTTTAGCCATCAGGTCATATGATGAAAAAATTAAGTGTGAGAAAGGATTTGCTAATATTGAATCTTTCTTACGTCTGGATTTCAACTATAAAAGCTGGATGAAAAGATTATATTCATAAAGTGCTCTTTTGAAACAAAAAAAAAAGAAAGGATCCATCTATAAGATGTTTCACCAAATGACATAGGCAAAAGGTTCAAGGTTCTTAGCAAAATACGGAATGTCATTTGTGGTAGGATAAGCAGTTTTTGACAAGTATATATTTAAAATATAAGGAACATCTGTTTGGGAGAGAGCACCATAAGGTTGAAACTTGAAATAAGCACCTTTGTATCGATGTCTATGTTATAAATAATATGCAAAGCTTATAGTGAAATATTTAAAGTAGGGTAAAATTATCATTTTATAAAAAAAAAATATTGATTAAATTAAATCAAAACCAAGGTTAGAGTGTTTGCAAATATCCCAGGATAGAAAATTTATCCAAAGCTCTTATATTGATGAGTAGAAAATAAAATGGAAAAGTTATTTACTATTGTGACCTTCGTCAAGAAGAAATGTGGTACCTATTTCGTTTATTTTCTAAAAAAAATCCAAGATTTATTTGCTACTTCTAAAAAAACTGAAAATTAAATAAACATTTATGCAAAAGTTCTAAAAGATTTAAAAGGAAAGATTTGTGTCAAGTTTCGAATGAATAAAAAAAAATTATTATTTAAACAATTTTAAAAATAATCGGATGCGATGAAATTTAAAAAAAAAAATGCTTAATGGATTATTTTTATCGATAAGAGAAATAAAAGTAATTTTATTTTTGATCGTTTTTGGCGTTTTAAACCTCCTTATCGCCAACTTCGACTCTGCCTTCAGTGAATTAATGATTTAATTCTGAATAAATTCACTTAAGAAAAGTGATTTAACTGCATGAAATCAGAGTCGTGATTTTAAAAATTAATGCACACTTATATGTGACAAAAAATCGCAGTGATTAAATTTTTTTTAACGGTTTGTTAGTCAGCTTTCGATCCCATTATAAAATCGGTCCACCCTTTTATAGTTTTAAGCTCTATGTATAGTTTATGTACAGTACAGACGCATCATCTAAAAATCGACAGTATGGCGAAAACCACTTTTTTCGATTTCTTCACCTTTGTATTTTTTAAGTTTGATTATAACCTTAAAATTTTTCTAACACGAAATCACTACGTCGCCTATACATATTATATATAAAGAGTAAGTAAAAATATTTCAATTTAAATAAAAAAAAAAAAGTTGCAACCTTGAAAAAAATTTACCCCGAATCCAAAGAATTCTAGTGATATTTTGCCCTTTCACTCGTTTCGTAATATTCCCTCATTCTCATACTTTATAAGATCACACTGAAAGACCACAAATCTTATTCAAAAAATACTCATTAACGTCAATTTACTCAACCATCAATGGCGTCTTTTTTATTATCGAAAATAGTGAAAGAGAGTTGTTGACTGTTTTTGTCCTTTTCACAGTAAAAGTATCCTATTTCCATCATACAAAAGGACAATCGAGAAATTACGTACAGTACAATAGGCAAAACCCTATTTTTTTTGTTTATGGTGTGTGTGTAGTTGTGGTATATAATCTTTCCAGCTTAATTTAGTTCAGCAAAATCAGAAATACCAACAACAACAACAACAATTTATACACAAAATGAAACACATACTTTTTTTGACAAAGATATCTAGTTCAACCGCAGTTAGGGCTTACAAAAGATTGAAAAGATAAGAAAATTATATATTTATCATCAGGGTCGTCGTCGGTTTTAAGAAGAAATATAAATCATACTTTTCGTCCAACTGGATGTTTGCGGCGATTCTTAATTAACTGGGAATTATGGTAAACTTTGGTTTATCTTGACTAAACTAAAGGACTATTAGCATTTTTACTTTAAATTTTCAAATTTCAATGCAAACAAATAATATTAAGAAATGGGTTGGTAATGTGAATATAAAAATTAATTGCCTGACTGAGTCGTGTTTTTGTGTGTTAAAGGCTTTGATTGGATAAGACAAGACGTAAATTGCTTTGGACCTGATATTTTGTTTTTAATTCACTTGTGGAAATTATAGAGTTGATATTTTTTTTAGCAAAAATAGTGATATTTTTTGTGCCATGACTTTTTCTCATTTTTGTTTGTGATGCAAAGTCAAGCCTTCCGTCCTATAGATACAGGTTCTACATATTCACAAATCTTTTTTTTTTCCACAGAGTTATTTAAGGATTAATGTTTCATGATTTATTTATTTTAAAATTTAAAAAAAAATTGCAACTTTATAAATTAAATTTTTAAATCCTCTTACAAACATGTTTCTCCCCGGAAAGCTTCATAATTATGTATAATACTTTGGTAATGCACTCGTTGATAGTTTTCAACCAAATATACAGGGTGATTCACATACCGGTATGACAAAAAGCGAGAGTGTGTAAGTTGGGTCGAGACTGGTCTATTCTCCCCCCCCCCATTTAGCCGGGTGGAGCAATTTTCTAAAAAATTGAATTAAAACAAAAAAAAAAAAATTATTAAAAAAAATGGTAACTCCTACAAAGCTATGCTATACCTTTTTGTAAGACCTGAAGTCTTTTCTTTTATTTTCATTTTAAATAAAGTTATTTTAAGAAACATTTTTTTTAAATTAATTTTAAAAGATTAAAACTCAAAATTTTGAAAAAATAAATATAAACAAAATGTCCAACTAATTTGTTTTCAAAATTTTACATAATTAAGAACTATTTTTGTTTTTAAAATTCAATGCTCTTATTATTTTTTAGCCGAAAACAGAAAATTTAAGAAAATTAAAAAAAACAAAATAAGTTCTGTTAATTTGAGTAGATTTTGTTATTTTCAATTTTCTCAAAAACTAGAAGACATTTTAGCATCCGAGTTTCTGTTTTTAATTACAAATTAATAAAAGCTTTGAATTTTGGAAAAATGTTTACTTATCAAAGTTAAATTAAAAAAAAAAAATAGTTTATAATTTAAATAATTTTTTTTTTAATATTGTACTTGAAAATTATTTTTCAACCAAAAAAAAATAAAAGAAAAGACTTCTGACCTTACAAAAAGATATAGCATGGCATTGTAAGTATTACCTTTATTTTTCAATATTTTCTTTCTGTTTTAAATCAATTTCTTAGAAAATTTCTCTTCCTGGCTAAACGGTGGAAACAGACCCCCTCTTCCCGTACGATTTTTTTCTCGACTCAGCTTACACGATTTAGCTTTTTATCACACCGTAGGTGAATCACCCTGTATATATGTATATATTAACATATACGAGAAAAGTTGAAACATGGTTAAAACGATGTTAATATAAAAAGGATTTAATTTTTATTTTTTAAATGGTTAGGTATGTTGAAAATTTAAACTCACGTGTCATGACAAGGAATTAAAACTTTATGTTTTATCACTCTTTCGTGTTAAGTGCATTATTTTTTTCCGATCTGGCTTAATATAGGTATTTTGTGGGAAAAATTAAATAATAATTTTTTACATTTGCTTATTAAGGACTTAAAATAGATTTATGTTTATATATATGTATGTACTTGCATTAAAAATACGAACAAATTATCATTGTGGGCATTTGAACTTTCTCATTTCATTTATTAAAAACTAGCAAAACCCCCTCCCGCTTCGCAGGGCGTTAAAAAAATAATTTTTTTTTATTTGTTTTGCGAATGTGTTGAAATTTTTAATATTTTTTTTTTGTCCTAAACCTTCTACCCTTATTCCTCTTTAATTAATCAACCGGTTTGGCTGGTTAGCGAACGTGCACAAAACCAAACTTTAATTTATACATATATATACATAGATGAAAAAAAAAATAGAACAAAATTATTATTTTGACACAATGATTCCATTAAATTAACTCAAAGCAATTGAAAAGTACTTTATAATTATTTACTTATTCCAAATAAATACAAAATGAATACAAAATTTATTTTCAATATAAACTTGTGAGGATCAGAGCATAGGTGTAAAAATTATTGGACTTCAGAAACCTAATTTAAAAAAAAAATACAAATAAACAGCTCCTTTTCGAAATATTTAATTAAAAAAGTAGAGTTTTTTTTTGTAATTGAAAAATCCTTTTTTGAAAACTATGGGATTTATAAACTAGGGTTTAAAGAAAGACTATATTAAAATTCTGTTAAGCCAACTTTTAACTTAGCAACAGTTTAAAAATGACTAAGAATACGGCCCAATATATGTATATCCTTTCAAAAATTGGTCATTTAAGATTGATACATTCTGTTTTCTAACTTTCGACAGTATTCTAAATTCAACAGAGGAGAACTAAAAAAATATGATTAACAGGACATGAACTGAACAATGAACATGCATTATTCATTTATTTATTTATTTATTTATTTATTTATTTATTTATTTATTTATTTATTTATTTATTTATTTATTTATTTATTTTTGTACGGATATTTTATTTTTTGTCAAATAATACCAACTAAAAAAACAGAAATTTTTTTCACGCGTTACTGCCCCTTGCGAGGAATTGAAAAATCCTCTTGTCATGAAAAAGTGCCTCTCACCCTATCCGTTCGAATTCGGCAGAAAATTGTAGGTCCCCTCTATTTCCGCCGATAACACGCACAATAGAATGGTTGAGAGTTGTAAGTCACTAGGCCCTGGTTCTACACGAGCTGTCGCGCCGACCAATTTATTTTATTTTTTAAAATAATGTGAACAATGTTATTAAATAATAATTGTGTACTTATATAAAATTCTTCAATAAACTAATTTCTTTTTGGTGTAAAAAAAGGACTCTTAGTAAATTGTTCTTTTTGTTCTTTGTTTTAATTTTATCTGTTTTGAATGTATTTAAATAATATGAAAGCTTTTATTTTTTTCAATTATTGTACTTCTCTCACAAGAGAAACCTAAACTCAAATACATTTCTATTTTATGTGATGAGAAATTGAGAAAGTAAAATAAATATTATATTCCACAAAGCTTTTCAAATAACTTCCACAACCTGGGGCAACCTGTTGAATAGCATGCAACTATAATGAAATATATCTTCCTATACGTGTTTCTTATTTATTTAATAGTTAAATTTTGACTTAAATTAATTTAAAATATATGTATGCATAAATTAAATTAGTAACTTGCAACTTTCAACTTTCAACAACTTTCCTAATATTCCTATGTAGGAAGAAAGTGTATGATTTTTCAAGATATGGAACTTTTCGGTTTAAGCTGGAAAACGAACAAAATCCACGAATTTCTTCCTTCAAAGAGGATTTTTGAAATAAAATCATGATTAATCTTTTGTTTGTGGTTCCAATGTTCTGTAAAAAATTTTATTTTTTTTTAATAATTTTAAATAATCTAAAAAAAATACAATATTTTAATTTTTTTAGTAAACTGCTGTAACACTTTATTTTAATTTCAGAAATGTTCTTAAAACTTTTCATTAAAAGTAAGATTCTTCATACCTACTTTTCTAAAACAAGTCATAGGTTCTTATATTTGTAGTTATTTTAATAAAATTTTAAATTTATTAAACAAAACACTTTTAAATATTTAAAAGTATTTATTAAACTAATTGTTCTGTTTAAATAAATAATTTCTTGTAAAAGCTACACAATTTTTCCATTTTATATTAACAAGAACCACTTATATCAAGATAATGAATGCTACTCATATTAATAATTTGTTTTAGTAATCTGTGCTCACTAATAACAAGCAGGTGTTTATACAAATAAATATAAATGCAAAATTCCAGTACTTTAAGAGTACTTATTTATTTGTTTTCTTATAGTTGGTAGGTAACTACTTGAAATATAATACAAACAATAATAAAGATTTTTTTTCAAATCATTAAAAAGGATTATTGACAACAATGTTTACGCTACTTATTATACCCCCTGTTAATAAAAATAATATTATTATATGTATAAACATTTTAAATCTTAAGTATTTGTTTATTTAAATTATGTAACTATCATAACTTGTGGTTAAAATTGCAATTTTAGAAGATAACTTATAAAGGCTTTTGGAATATCGTCAATATATATCGTTATCTAAAATGGTAGAAACGTAAACATGACAATACACATTTTTTGTACTCAACACGCTTTCATTTATAGCAACATTATTGTAGAAATAATCCATAAGATAGATAAGTATCAGTTCAATAAGCGTGTTCGACTCATCATATCGGCAGTGCACAGTGGGGCCGGTCGTCGTTAAATAAAAGGAGAATAAATAATACATATTAAAAAAAAGGCCAAACTTTGAAAAAATTCCAATAAAGCTTGATTTGTTGGAGAGCTTTATTTAAATTTTTAAAAGCAGAGATCCTAAATTTAAATGTCTTGAAAACTATCAAGGAATCCAACTTATGCTATATGAATGTACTTATTCAAGTTAAATAAGAATTTGACTTCCACCAAAGTTAAAATTTGGTAAAAAGCTTCTTTTTTTTTTGTAGACCTAAGCACACCCTAAAAAGATTCTTACATTTGAAAAACAGCTTTTGGTTTTGTAGGGTGAAGTGGACACAATTTAGTTAAGTGTAAATATTTCGAAAATTATAAGTTTTTCTAAGAAATGTAGTTGCAAAAATTGTAGCTTATTAAATTCTACACAAAATTTTAACCTTACAACCATTTTGTTTTAGTGTACTTTTTGCGCATTGCCATTTGTATCATAGCCGCAGTGTAAGTTACTGGGAGCGTTTGCATAGGTTTTCCTAAAAAAAAATACTCTTACGAAAAAAAAAAGAATTTCATAAGTAACCTATAATTTTTTTCCTTAACGTAATGCTACGTAAAGCTGATAAATTAAAAAACAAAACTAAATGTTTCCCAATTCAACCCTCTAAATTAAATGTAGGGAACGCTTAATACATACAAATAAAGCTCTCCAAAAAATATCACAAAAACTTTCAGTTTTTTTAAGTGAAAATAAAAATTTTCATTTTTGTAATTACCCAATTTAAATATCTTTTTTTTTTTACCAGCAATTGATTTCAAGGAAAACATGCGAAAATTATACACTTTCAGTTTTTTTAAATGTACTATTTTCCACTGTAAATTACTTACTTTGAAAGTTTAGGTACGTTGCTCTAGGAAAAAAAAAAAAGATGTTGTGGGAAATGATTGTTATAATCTTTTATTTTAGAATTTTATAAACTACAATTTTTGCCTTAACATTATTCCCAAAAAAAACATATAGTTTTAGAATTAATAGGTACGTTCCTTTACCTTGAAATTTTGTGATTTTTTGTCTAAAACTACTCAAAAATCTGTCAAAATTCATATAAAAAAATGAAATTTTGTGTAGTTTTGACGCAGAAAATCACAAAGTTGTCACAATATAATTCAGAAAAATATTTATTTTGGCTTTTTTTTTTAATAAATTAAAGTGGGTAAAATGAAAAATAAATTTATTGTAAAATTAAAATGATAATATGGGGTTTTCCAATAGGGACTTGACAACTTTGAATTTAATTTGTGAACGCACCCTTTCACTAATCATCGAACTGTCATTGTCAATTTATTCAGTAAACTAAACATTTTCATCATGGTCAAGTACACGAAGGAGCAACGTCTGCAAATTATACAATTTATTTACTGAAATTCTGTGTCGGTGACCGCAACTTTAAAAGCGTTAACTCCAATTTTCAGTCGTAAATGACGAAGCTCATTTTTGGCTCAATGGGTTCGTCAATAAGCAGAATATGCGTTATTTGTCGGGTGAAAATCAACATTTGCTTCATGAATTACCACTTCATCCACAACAAAAAAAAAACTGCTTGGTGCGGTTTGCATGCCGGCGGCGTTATTGGGCCATATTTTTTCATCGACGATAACGATTCACGTTACTGTGAATGGTAAGCGTTATCGCGCCAAATTGGAAGATATGGACTCTGACGACATGTGGTTTCAACAGGATGGTGCCACAAGCCACACAGGACACCTTACAATCGATTTATTGAAGAGTAAGTTTGATGAGCGTGTTATCTCAAAGAAATGAGCCAGTCGATTGGCCGCCTCGTTTGTGCGTTTTAACGCATCTAGACTATTTTTTTGAGACTACGTTAAGTCATTGGCTTATTCCAACAAGTCAACGACGTTGGAAGAGCTCAGAGTTAACATTGAACGCGAAATAGCGGCCGTTTCGGTCGAAATGTGTGGCCGAGTCATCGAAAATTTGGTCCAACCAATCGACCACTGAAATCGTGCCGCGGTGGCCATATGAACGAAGTCGAGTTCCATTCATAAATGCTTTGATTGTACTTCAAGCCGATAATAAAGTTTTTGAAATATCACAAATGGTTTGCTTTTTATTTTTAAAAAAAGTTCATTTTATTTTCATTTATTTTTCATCTGCTTATTTTTTTGTACCTGCTTTTCTGCTGCTACATATTTATTTTAAGCAGATAACTATCGTGAATGTTTTAAAAACATCATTTATCAATTATGTACAATGGTCAGTGTTTTGAAATAAAAAAAAGCATAAAACATAGCTCCATATGTTTCAATAAAATAAATAAATATTATAACAGATTTTGCAGAATGCCAATACATCGAAGCAGAACAAATAACGCCGATGATCAGTAACAACAATAAGTTCGTCAATATATACTCTTGAGAGAGACGCCATATCTACAAATAATACAAATGATTTTACTAAAATAAGTCAATTATTATTTTAATTGTGCATTATAAAATATAAACAATTAAAAAATAAATATTTTAACAGACTGCTTAACGTATTTTATAAGTACATTTACATCTGCGTCACATTTATATCAATTATATTATTGTTCGAAATTATTTCACTTCAAATCTTATAGATAGCCCCATTAGTGTGATGGAATATAAAAACAATATTTCCGTGAATGAAATCGATTAGTTCTAGACCAGTAATCAGTCGTTATGTTGAAACTAACTATCGTAGCTGTCGCTGTGTTATTTTTGGTTGCCATTAATATGGCTTCGGCCATTTCAATAATGACCACTGTAAGTAAAATTCATATTTGGTGATTTCTGAATTTCCCAAAAAAATTATTGAAATTCGTTTTTAAAGGCTCAACGAATTGCAAGATATAATTATCCAGTTGAGACACATAAAGTTCAAACTTCAGATGGCTATGTCCTTACTGTCTTTCGGATTCCTTACTCCCCGAAGTTGAAAAACCAGAACCAACGTAGACCAGTAGTGTTCCTTAACCATGGACTCCTGAGTACATCGGATTGTTGGATTCTCAATGGACCGGATAATGCGTTGGCGTTTCTCTTGGTTGATGCAGGCTATGATGTTTGGCTGGGAAATAACCGTGGCAATACCTACTCGAAGAAACATGTCAAGATCTCAAGCCTTCGGCCAAGTTTCTGGGATTTCACTTGGAATGAATTAGCACTTATGGATTTGCCAGCCATGATTGATTATGCGCTGTTTCACAGTAATGAGCAAGCTCTGCACTACGTTGGTCATTCTCAAGGAACGACCATATTCTTCGTCCTCATGTCAGAATTGCCGAAATACAATGCAAAGATCAAGACCGCTCATATGCTGGCTCCAGTTGTCTATGTGGACCATATGACGAGTCCGATGGCCAAAGTCATGGCTCCTATGCTAGGTCAACCAACTTGGATAGCCGAAATGATGGGCAATAGTGAATTCATGCCGAACAATAAGCTCTTGTCAATGTTAGGCTCACAAGCTTGTGAAGATTCCTCAATTTTTCAGCCAATGTGTGGGAATATCTTATTCCTATTGGCAGGTTGGGATTCAAAGCATTTAAACACTGTAAGAATATACAAATTTGTTATTACTGTGGTTTCAAATATTAGTAATATAAATATTTATACTTATATATTGCAGACATTGCTTCCAGAAGTTGTGGAAACACATCCAGCTGGAGCTTCCACTGGTCAAGTTATTCATTACCTACAAGAATATGTTTCAGGAATGTGGAGGCGTTATGACTATGGAAAGTTGAAGAACAATTTAAAATACAGCAAATGGTCACCACCGAAATACACTGAAAAAAATGTCATCGCACCAGTTCGATTGTATTACAGTGACAATGATTATTTTGCTTCGATAGTTGATGTTCATAAACTTCAACGTTTATTGCCAAATGTTGTGCAAAGTTTTCATGTTCCTTATCCGAAATTTAATCATTTGGACTTTTTGTGGGCCATGGAAGTTAAACCTTTGTTATATGATGGAATTATAGAGGCAGCTAATCGCTTTGAAAGAACTGGAAAACAATAGAAAATAATATGTTTTATGTCTTTTTATTTTATAGAAGTGGTTTAATTCTTTTAAAGATCTAAATTTAATTATACAACAATCCAGGTGACATGGTTTTTACATTTTAAAAGTTAATAATACTTGAGTTAAAAACCCCTCTTCAGAGAACTAGTTAAAATGCCTTGAGCACACCTGTTCGGTAACGTATTTACAGTAAAAACAAGAGAAGTTTCTAAAGCCCTTCATTTTTTTGTGTGAGAACATAATATTCCCAAACGTTGGTTATAATACAGGGTGGGGCATTCAGTTGTGACTATTTAGCGTTGCCAAAGTGACACGATCGTGCTTTATTTAACTACACAATTGAACTAAAGTTTTCTTTTTTTAATGGGAGAATTAAAGCTTTTTTCATATGGCTCATAATGTGACACTTTAATTTTTTTTGGGCCCCAACGCTGGCTACAAAACAGACTAGACCAATCATCAAATTATTTGAAAAAAAAAATAAAAATTAATAGTCGTATTTATTAGATTTTTGTCTACTTAGACACTGTATAACTATTTTCAAATTGGTAGAAACATCCTTTATTTATTAAAAATAAATATCACATTATTCACGGTTAAGACAATCTACTCTTGTGTCTACGTTAGGCAGCTATAAGAGAACAATAAACAAGGTTTTTGAACACATTTTCCAAAGTTGGACAGTTGTCTAAAGTTAGACAACGTTTATAAATAAGACCATAAGATTTTAAACCATAAACATTATATCTTTATAAATCTTAAGAAAATGGTAGAAATTATGAAAACTTGTCAGGCGTCTAAATCACCAATTAATGTTCCTGGGGAAAGCTTCGCTTTTGCTTAAACTATTTCTTACATTTCACTTTCATATTTCGACATCAGGAGAACATCATAATCATTGTTCAATGGAATTTGACACTTTAACTTGATTGATAGGGGACGAACTTTCAACGTGTATAAAGTATTTTGTTCGAAATGCAACGATTGTGCGTTCAATTTCCAAGGTAAAATATATAAAACATCAATTTTGTTGGGTTCTCCATTTTACATCGTAGTCATTTTTAATGTGAACTGTCACCAGAGTGCAAAATAGCGTTTTTTATATGCATCTAGATTTAATTTAGGAACCAAATCCGTTTACACAGATTACATGTCAACGAATCCGTTTACACAGATTACATGTCAACGAATTTTTGGAACAATATTGTTTGTAGGTACTGATGATTTTTTGTGACGTTGTTAAGGAGTCAACGCATTGATTTCTTATATTGACCGTCTAACCGTAGCTTAATTTTTTAAACCAAAACATTTCGGTTCTAATGAAAACAAAGCATAAAAATTGAAAAATATCAACGAACGCATCCTCAACGCAACCTTCAATAAAAAATATTTTTCTGCAATCTCATTGATTGTCAAACTATTACAGATACTCCAAAATGTTATCTCAACTATTATATTCACTAGGGGTATTCATGCAATGACGTAAAGTCGTTGTAAACTGCATAAACCTGTCAAATTCGTATGAACATTTGACAGGTTTACTTCAGTTTACCACGTTTACGAGGGCTTTACGACGCGACGTTGTATGAATACCCCTACTATTTTTACTGAATGTGCTGCCTATAGAATTACTAACAAAAACTGGCTATAGTATTGCAACATTCTTTGATATGAAATTCGAGTTTAGTGTTAGTGTTATACCTTCAAATAGATGTAAAAAGCAGACCAGTTGTAGATGTAGATTCTTTTACAATTTTCAATTTTATTTAAAGATGTAGATCAAATAGATTTAAAAATGTAACTTTGCTAAAATGAATATGAAAATTAAATGGTATTTTGAAATTTCTAGGGCTCTTAGTTCAGTCAGTTCATGCAAAACGAGTTAACAGATTTCATATCGCGTTTTCTTCTTTACGGACCTAAATAGAATTTTTGAAGTTTGTTTGTTTTGGTCAAGTGATACCGCAATGGAAAGGTGGCAGATTAGATTACCTCTCTGATGACATTTTCAGGTTGATTGGTTTAGCTGAAAATCGCTTTCGAAGAGATCCGTTAAGAAGTTTGCGGGAAACACGAAATCTGTTAACTCGACTTGCGGCTGAACTAAGAATGAGAAATTTAAAAATATTTTATTCCATATAAAGTGATTTTACTTGATCGAACCATAAAGGACTAAAGGAGTGTTTTTTTAATAGCAACTTCCCTCGATCAAATTACGTAAGTGATTGTGTTTTTTTAAGCAGCTTTTCATCTTTTCAACATCTTTCTAAAACTTAAGGGTTCTAAGAGGTCTGGTTCTCGAAATATTTTCATTCAAAGGTTGCGGTTTTTAGTGCTGAACCTCAGGGAATAAAAATAACCCTTTTTCTTTAATTCAACATTTGAATTGATCGAGTATCGCTGAACGCTGAAAATTCATATTTAAATTTTTAAAGGTATTAGCTATATAGAAAGCTTTAATCCAAATTTTCGACCATTTACCCCTAAGATAAACAATTTTAAATCATTTGATTTTTCAAATTATGAATGTCATTAGTTTTGCAATCGAAAAGACTTCTTAAACAATTGGGTCTGTATTTCAAATAATAGTTTTATACAAATATAGTAATTATATCAAGTTGTTAATAAAGTTTTTTTTACAGAAAGACTTTGTTTAGTTAAAAAAAAAACTTACAATTTTCTGATATAGACCTGTGGTTTAATAAGTCACTGAACAATACTGACTCGCAAGTGGTTACTTACCCAAATAGCAATATAAAGTAATTACCACCAGTTTTATATAAATATAAGGCATGCAACAATATTGATAAAACAATAACAGTTTGCCAATGGAACCCGCATGTCTTTTCAACTTTTGATTTAATCGCATCATTTGCATAACCTGCATTTTAATTGAAACCAGGAAGAACTTAAAATTATTGTATTTACTCAAACTCAAGATCAAAAGATTACAAAATAATTATAATTTATTAAAACTAAAATTAATAATTAGTTTAAAATAAAAAAAAAAATACCATAAGAATATTAATTAAAAGAATATTAAGTTTTCCATAAAACGAGGTTATTTTTATAAAAATCAATTTATTAGTTACTACCACTCATATATTCGAGATGTATTTTTATATTCTATCAATTATAACCAGTGGCGTTGTAGTAGTGGTGTTAGCTGTGGATGTGAAAGATTTTAAAGGACCAAATATTCTTTATACGACCGTAAGTCTATAATCCAAACTCGCAATACATCTAAGGAATACAAATTTTAAAGGCTCAGCGTATTGCTAGTTACAATTATCCTGTGGAATCTCATGAGGTGCTTACATCGGATGACTACCTTCTAACAATGTTTCGCATTCCTTACTCACCAAAAAATCATCAAAATAATAATACCACATCATTGCGACCGGTTTTTCTTCTTCAACATGGCATGTCAACATCTTCTGATTCATGGATTTTAAATGGTCCTGATAATGCTCTGGCATATCTCCTCGCAGATGCCGGCTATGATGTTTGGATGGGAAATCATCGTGGTAATGTTTATAGCAGAAAGAACATTAAAATATCACCTGATGAATCGAAATTCTGGCAATTTACATGGCATGAATTGGGAATACTTGATATGCCAGCGATGATAGATTATGTTCTTGAAAAAACTAATCAAGAAAAATTACATTTCGTGGGGCATTCTCAAGGAGCAACGGTATTTTTTGTTCTTCTCTCTGAGATTCCAGAATACAACTCGAAATTGAAGACCTCATACGTGTTGGCGCCAATAGCATTTGTTGGAAATATTCAGAGTCCTATTGGGATAACTGCAGCAACTATCCTTAACCAATCACCAATATTGAGTCATCTTCTTGAGGGTCATGAATTTCTGCCTATGATTGAGCCTGTTTCGATTTTCGGATCCGAATTATGTGCCGTAGGATCATGGTTTCAATGGGTGTGTGCTGATATTCTATTTATAATTGGTGGTTGGGACTCGAAGCATTTGAATTATGTAAGTTGCTTTTTTGTTTTTCATTTCATCAAACCCATGAAAAGATTCTTTTTTTTTTTTTTTTAAATCAGACTCTCCTTCCACTAGCTTTTGAAACTCATCCTGCTGGCTGTTCAACTGGTCAAGCCATTCATTATTTACAAGAACTTAAGTCGGGATATTTCAGAAAATTCGACCACGGAAAAGAGAAAAATCTTAAAATCTATGGACAAATTATACCACCGAATTATAATGAATCTAATATTATTGCTCCAGTACGTTTCTATTATGGAGACAATGATAAACTTGCACCAGTAGTTGATGTCAAGAGAATGGAAAAATTAATACCAAATTTAGTCGAGAGCTATGATGTTCCTGTGAAAGCTTGGACTCACATCGACTTTTTATTTGCTTTAAATGTTAAAGAACTTGTAAATGATAAAATTATAAATACTGCAAATTATTACGAGACAACTGGAGAACAGCTGAAATACAGTTGAAAAGTAGAGTTTGCTTTTTTTTTTATTTTTCCGTTACTAACATAAATGCTAAATCCTATAAAATAAAACAATAAAGCAACAAAAAACGTATGGAAGAATTAGTAAGAAAAAATAATATCTACAAATTTTATCAAGAACATCAAACTTTATATTTTTATCATTTTTAACGATAAGATCAGTGGAAATTTTCTCTAATGATGTTTCATACGATGCTTTATCATTTCTAAAATTTTTATAAAATTTTGTAGACTAGTAAAGGTTTTATAGATTTAGATCCCCCTCTTCATATAAGACTTGAATCACCGTGTTTCGCTTTTCTTCTACTACGGGAACAGTCTTAAAAAAAATATTTCTGATTTTGACGGCCATATTATTCACTCGATTCATTCAGATTTAAACTTAAATATTGATGTAAATTATGCAAATTTAATGTAAAAACATCCGGATTTAATTTTTAGTCTGTGTATCGAGTGAATAATATGACGGTAAGACTATCAAAAGCAGCAACACTTTATTCTATCTAAAAATTAGCTCATTGAATTACTATACCCTTTCTGTCATCAATTTAAAATAAGTGGCAACCATATTCTGTCCCTGAGACCCATTTATGTAAATATTTTATTGGTAAGGAACTAAATTAATTCAATTTTTTTCTTTTTCTTACCGCAAAAAATTTAATAAAAAAAAAATACAAGCTCGACTACATATATGTTTACCTACTACAAATTGGCATTTCATTCAGACCTCAATGTTTAAAAAAAAAAAAAAAAAACAATCTTTATGAAATGATCATCTATTCGAACTTCCGTACTATACCTTTAAAGCTTTCTATATTTTAATTTCTAGCTATAGGCTAAGATGTAGATACATTTAATTTGCATATTGTTTATGGGATGACTAATGAGGTTGATCACCTCCAATCACACCCCTCCTCCACTACCCCGTACAAAAGTTACAATAATTTACAATGATAAAATTTTATGAATGATAACATTTCAATATAAACAATCAAACAGATACGTTCCACAAAAACCATAAAGAGAAACTAAATAAAATAAAGAAAAAAAAAAGAGAAAATGAAAAATTGATAGAGAAAAACAGATGCTTAACTATAAACAAAATGATAAACAACAATTTTAATAAACAAAATTAAATATTCCTATACCTATATGTTCTTCTTGCTTTTGTGAGTTTTCATTCTGAACAATATTATATGCGAAGAAGACCGGCGCTCTCACAAATTTATACATCCAAATCCATGAAGATACTCGCTGAATAGATTTAAGCTTTTTTTTATTCTGTGGATTGAATGTTATATGCTCTGAAAAATCAACTCTCTGTGTGCAATATGTGGTGGTAAGATGCGCGGAGGCGCGGTGGGTGGTTGGATTGATTCTCAAAAAATAAAAGAGCTTTCAATCCAAAGACCGACACAATAAATTGAATTCATTAGATAACGAAATAGTGATGCAGATACTTTTGTTTTTCGCAGATGCTTCGCTTCATTAATGTTTTCGCTGTTATCGTTTTGTCGTTGGCTCAAGACACAATACCTAGTTAATTTCGATTTAAAAGAAAAAAAATAAAATGTTTATTCAAGAAGTATCTTAATAGAAAAAAAAATAAAAAAAAAAATAAAATCTTAAAATAACTCGTTTTGTGATAAGAAACTAAGATACTTAGATACAAATCAAACACAGGTGTCTTGCTTGTCGTTTCCTTAATTATAAACTTAAATCTATTTTTTTACGTACGTTTTTTTTTTGTCTAGTGATTGTCATAAAATATGCATCATCTGCTTAATTTGATTTAAAGCAAAAAAGAAATGATAAAAAAAAGTTTATAGATACTTTAGTAAGTCTTCAATTAACGGCAACGACGACGACGATGCACGGTAGCGGCGGCGGCATTCGAAAGTGATAAAAGCAACCGACCGACAGTAAGTAATGAGATGGCTGATGGGTGCGGTATTTAATTATATTTACAAATTGGAATAAATCGCCATTCATCAATCCATAACTACTATATGCAGTCATTGCATGATGTGCAATGATGAACCATTCGTCCATTTTTATTCTTTAATTTTTTGGTTTCCTTTTACGTAAAATATAATTGGCTCGTAACGCACGTTGTTGTTAAATAAACAAGGAAATTGATTATTGTTTTTGTAATGTGAGTTGAACAGGAGAATATAATTAAAAAAAAAAATACAAAACGGAAGTCAGTTTCTTGACGTACATTGATATGTACATACATACGTACATACATTTATACGAAACGAAGGTGTATCTCTCTTGGAATACCATTTCCGGAGCAAAGCTGCTCGAGAGGACATTCGGATCCTTTATCCAAATATTCATTAATTCAAGGTGGGTATACAAGCTCTGTGTATTTCATTTATTTATTTTCTTTGAATTTTAATTTTATTGTTTTTTTTCTCAATCAAAAAATCTCATTTTTTTTTTTGTTTACTCTCTCGAATATTTAAACCGCCTTAAGTTTTTTTCTCCTCTGAAATCGGAGAGGGACCGGAGTTTTTTTTTTATTTAAATGCAGACTGTTTGTTTTGAGGTCAGTATCATGAATAATAAATCAAGTGAACTGGCTGGAAAACAATATACACATAAATAGAAGAAAAAACCTGTGGGTAAATATATTATGGGGTTTATTTATCTCTTACTTACTTACCTACCCTAAATAAAATAAAATTGATGCCCATGTTGAGGGTATATATCTAAATGGGTTGAAGGTGTTAAAGTGGGTGAAGGGATTATTATATTTAAGGACTTGTTTTTTTTTATATATACCTATGTACATCTTCCTATTCTGATGTGTTTGATGTGAGTAGATAATTTGAGTAGATAATTTTGTGCTTATTGAAAATTTGTTTATTTACCTTTATATATTCAAATAAATAGGTTTAGGTTTTTAGTTTATAAAATATTCCATTGAAATTTATATTGTTATTTTAGAGTTATTATAATTTTATTTTTTATTTTTTTTTTTACTGAATTATTTACACTTTTATCATTATAAATTTGTTCTCGCATTGGGCGCCAAATAAAATTGTATTAGCTTTGCTGGCAAAATTTCTAATCTAGATGAATTCTAACTATTTTTTTTTTCATTCAAATCATAAACCATGTTTTGGACTGTAAGATTACAAAATTAGGTCAATGCCATAAATTTTTTAATTGACCCCATAACAAAAAGACGGTCAAAATTATGTTATTATAGTTTATCGGTGGGTTTGCATTTAAATTCTGATTTGAAAAACAAAACACTGGGCGGCCGAAATAATCAGCAGTGGTCCTGATGGGGTCTGGTTCTGTCAGGCCGTATAAACAACCTTAATGAATAAAACTGTTATAAATTGACATTTCTTTACTCACTTTCTTAATTTTACGGCTTAAATTTAATGCTCTAATATAATATTTTCCCTAAAGTTGTTTTATTTTTGGCCCAAAACAGGGTTTCTCCACTTAACTTACATGTGGATTAGTATACTATTTTTTTTTTCCTGAATTAATTCTTGAATCTTGAACAAAATATAGATTTTGTTGATTGATAGATTTTATTTCATTTGACATTTAGAAAAATCATCTTCAAGTTATAAAAAAAAAATTTATTCCAGGAGATCTTCTTCAAAATAAGCATTTATTTATTTATTTATTTATTTCGTTAAAATCTAACGTTAACAATGTTAAAAATAGTTCTTATAATCTAATATAATCTAATGTCATAATTTACAATTATTATTAAACATTGTTGCTGCGAAGATATTTTTTTGGGTGAATAAATTCTTCACTTGCAATTACTAGATTTATCTGTAAATTGAATTTAAATTTAAAGATTTTGAATTTCAACTTAAATACAATAACATCTCTGGTTAGAAGAATTACTTTTGAATTTTTGATAGCGTTGACAATCTTGAACTAAATTGAAAACATCATGTTTAATAATGTTCTATAGTATAGGTACTTCAAAACGCCGCCACCGTTATTCATATCTTTAAACACAAGCTTCTGTTGTTAAAATTCTATTATTTAAGTGGGTTAAGACTTCTTGTATTTTTTGTTATCTTTTTACATGATTTGCAAAAGATCTTGTAGCTGACAAAATAGTCTATGAAAGAAGTCCCGTATTATATTTTCATTTCAGAATTTAATCAGGTTTTTTTCTGCAAGTAAATGATGTTAAAAAAGTATCATCATATAGGTATATGTAGTTAAAAAAAAATTCATCTTACTGTCAAATTTGGGTTGCATTCTTCAAAAAAGTTACAGAAAATATTTTTTATAGCAACTATTTGACATACAATTTTTCAATACATATGTACATACATGAAATAATTTTTTTATTTATGAATTTAAAATTATTTCCTTTATTTTATAAAATAAGTAACTATAGGCGGCATGCCCTACAGCAAGTAACTTTATATGAGTCATCAATTTAAAAAATCTTTGGCCTTAAATTGAACTCTATACACAATATTCAATCAAGCTTTCAATAATGAAAAAAAAAAAAAAATAAGTAAATTGCAAACAAACCCTTTTTCTTATGAACTAAAATAAAAAAAAAGGAAAGGTATGAGATGTTATTGTTATTAAAAGGAAGAGTATGAGATGTTATTTTCATAAACTCTTTGAAGAGAAAATCCCAAGGGAGTATTCAATTTATGCCTATTTTATAGTTTATATGTAGGTATCGTTAATTTCTGGGTTTACTATACAGGTTAATCTAGCAATAGGATATAGCAATGCAAACAAAAAATAAGGCAGATAGTAACTATTAAGTATATTTACCTATGGGTATGCAATAACCCTTTTATCGAGTATTACCCTGTATCCAATTATTATAATTTGTAGAGAAGGAATGTTGGTTCATAAGTATACAAGCCGAATGGGGAAGCTTTTTTTTTAACTAATAAAAATTGGCAACTACTAATTGAGTTGTAATTTGACTCCAAATATGCATAAATTGCTTTACATTTTTCCATTGTAAATTTCAAGCTGAATTGCATCTATGGGTAAAAGGCCAATATGATCCTCGCAAACGCTCGCAAACATTAATATTATATTATAATCAATTTATATTGTCATTTATTAACTACATTTAGGGCCTGTTTCACAATGTCTGAGTAAAGTCCTGGTAATTTAATGAAAACATAAATATTGAAACAGGGCCATAAGTTAAAAATTCAAAAAATAATTATTTATGGATTTATAACCTTTTCAAGTACGTGGGTCAGTCAAGAGACAATGGATATTTTGGATATTTTTTACCAGAGAACTATGACTCTTTGCCAATATTTATTGATGGGTAACTAATCAGAACTTTACTCAGACATTGTGAAACAAAGCCTTAATCTACTACTCCACCTATTATTTAAAATAAAATAAAAAAAAATAAAATACAAATTATAGCATTTGAAAGAAATTGTATTAAAATTCGTATATGTTTGTTTTGGCGGGAAAAATATATCATTTGGAGCTATGGGGGTTATAAAAATCAATAAAATATTGTTTATTTGAAACGCAAAAATGATTATATACACAAAAGCTTTCACTCAGACATTTTACTACCCTTGTCATTTATTTTCAACAATTAATACTTTTTAAAGAGACAATAAACTTTGAAAGGCGCAAAATTTTAAACATCCTGATGTTAAGCTATGATACTAGTTTAAAATTTACTTACCTTAAAGCTCTTTAATAAAATGTTCTTAGTTTTAAAAAGTGTCATACTAAATCTATTTTCTTAAATTAAAATTTTCAGCTGATTACTTCCAAAAAAAGTGACACTTTTGCAAACAAGTAAGCAAACATGCCATTTTCACATATTTTTTATTGTCAAAGTGACATTTTTTTTATATTAGCAGTGAAAACGACATAACACATAACAATAGATAATTTTACTGCAAATAAACTAAACTTAACATTAACAGATCACTGAACATAGGAGCAAGTTCGTGCGATTCAGTCGGCAAAATTTCATTTCTGCGGGTTGAGAAGTCAAAGATTTATACAAAAAAAGAAAAAAACTATTCCCACGTGTCCAGAAATAAATTGAGAAAAATTGCAAACATCATATAAAAAGGAATGTAGGTATGTAGTTTTAAATCTTTTATTAATTTTATTTTACAGTTTTTTTTTTATTTAAATTGTTATCACGACAGTGATGAGGTGGTCATGATGTGCCCAAAACACTAGATTGTTGTTGACTCTTTATTATAAACTGGAAACATAAAAAATAATTTATTAATCAAATCTATATACAAAAATTTGATTAGATTATTCAAATGCCAAAAGCGACAGATTTAATAAGACACCGCATGCGAATAAGTACGAATTAAAATCATAATTTTTGACATTTTTATGAATGGATAAAAAAAAAAAACGCCCACAGTTTCTGTACGATGCCAGATTAAAGTTATTGTTATTATTATTGTTAAATTATCTCGAAAAAAAAAATAAAAAATTATTATAGCTATATAACGTACATATGTAGCTACTAAAATTTAAATTCATAAGCAAATTTTTTTCTGACCACGACAGGTTTTCTATTTTTTTTTTTAGATTTCAATTTCTGGAAGAGAAAATAAAAAAAAAACTTTCCAAATTTTGCATTAATAAACAAGTTCAAAATCAATACAAATATTCAGGACTTTTTAAATAATGCCGATTTAACCAAAAACCTTTTTTTTTTTTTCTCAGCCACAGAGCTACTTAAACGACGATGACGCATATGGTAGGTAAGGTATCTAGGTTTTTTTTTTTTTACGTACTATATATTCTTGAATCCATGTATCTACATTGCAGACGCAGATAGAACTTCCCATAAAACATATCTCTAGACTCTCCCCTCTGCGGATTTTTTGCCGAAATATTTTGATTGTCCTCCTTGAAAACAATTTGTCTTGACGAAAAAATAAAAAAAATCTAAATCATTGTTTATGAGTTCGTGTACTCCATTTAAGCAGAGCTACGATATTATTATGTTTTTTGTTGTCATAACACTCGCAGTTAAAATGGGGTCTATCCGTTTTTATCTTCTTAAATTAAAAGAACTTATAAGATATGACTTATGGATATTATTTATAATACCTACATAATACATATATATGCTCTTGAACAAACACCATCAAATTATTAAGTTTCTATACCTAGAGAATACAATATATCCTCTTTCATTCTGATAGATATAATGTATGTAGTTGTATATAGGAAAGCGACTTGCTGGTTATAACCCACTCAACTTTCATTCATCTAATAAAAGTTATAATTCAATCAGTTAAAAGTTTATGTGGGTACTTTGCTCCATATATTTAATCGCAATGACTAGTTCTAGATACTTTTCCATTTAAAGATACGTGCGCTCTCTGAGGGACACTAGAAAGATGCTTGTGGTAATAGAGCTGGCTAATGGGGCTAGGGTTATAGTCAGTTTCTATCTATATTTGATGGAGATGGTCATACAAGTATAAAAATGTATCTATAGCTATATATTGAAGTGTATCTTCTAAATTATAAACAAAATTAATTCTGTAGATCTCTCAAGTGAACTGTGCTCTTTCCTCCAAATACCAATTTCTATTGTTGTTGCATAAAATGTATTGTGTGTAGTTACATATTTTAAGTATGTATATATATTACAAAAATACTAAACACTCGAGTAGATTGCGGAAGTTTTTTTTTTTTTTTGTCGCGTATAAGAACGAGGAAATATAGAACTTATTCCCTTTTGGGATAAATGTTGACGATGTGCAAAATTTCAATGAACTCCCCGACACATTAATATAGAATGCGATATAGAATCTTCTTGCGATGGGATTCAAACGTTTATCAGATGGGGATTAGTCGAGGAAGAAAGTTGGTATAGGTACTAACGTTATATTTATTAGAAAAATGTAGCATAAGTAGGTAAGGTAGGTAGACCAGCTTTAAATCCTTTTTATAGGAAATCTTTATTCGATGAAGGTACATATTCATATTCTTGTTGAACTTTTAAAAATATTAGTTGCTTGCATTTACTTGAACCAACAGTTGAAGACCTTAAAGAAGGTAGTTAAAGATTGACTTATAAATTATCCATGATGTTTCTCTAAAAAAATTGTCTTGAACTAAAATACATAAAATTAACTGAATAAATTGAAATAGAAATAAAGATTCGACGCGATTCAGTTACACCATTTTATTTTTCAAACAAATCTCAAATTATTAAAAAAAATAAAAATCGTTGGAGCGGTTTTAAAAAAAAAAAATAATTTTTTATATATAAAATTTTGAAAATATTTTTAAGAAAAAAAACTGGTACGCTATTTTTTAGCCTTTATTTAACCGAAGTTAAATTAATAAAAAAGATCATTTTCAAAATATCGAATTTTCAAAAAAAAAAAAATTGTTTAAATCCAAAATTTGTTTTTTTTTTTTGTTTTTTTTTTTTTTTTTTTAATTTGATACGCAATATTATTGAGACTTATCTGATGCTCTTGTCCAAAAAATTTCATAAAAATCAGTTCAAGAAATACGATGAGAAATGAGCCGAAAACAAAAAAAATGGTTTTATGAGAGATAACATTTTTAATCATTTAATAATTTTTTTTTTCTCCAATAGTATGGTAGATCGTACTAAAATAGGTTTAAATTAAAATTTTAATCAAAATCATAGGAGCCGTTTTTGATAAAAATGATATTTTCCATACCGGTTCTTAAACACTTTGTATGGGAGGTACCATTATTTTTGGTCATAAAAATAATTTTTATTTAAAATCTGGTAGATATTTTAAAAATATATTTTAAATGCCAAGGTTAATAAAAATCGATCAAGTCGTTTTCAAATTATTAGGTTCTCAAAAAAAAAAAACTTTGAAACTTTTTTAAAAATCCAAAAAAAAAATGTATTTGGTATAAAATCCTTTAAAAATTTTTGAAAGATTTTCTATAAAAAAATTGGTGAAAATCAATTGAATCGTTTTCGAGAAAATCGAAAATCAAAAATATGGTTCTATGGGAGGTAACGGTAGCCTTTTTATAAAAAAAATAACTGAATTTAAAAAAAAAGTTGATTTTCTTTACTTGCTAAAAAAATTGTACGGCAGATACCGTTATTTTTGGGCCAAAAAAAAAAGGTAAATGTATAGGGAATGTCCAGTTTAGGCTGCAGCTGAAAGGACAGACAAACAAACAGACAGAAAGAATTGCGAGACCCACTTTTTTCGACTTCGCTATCATCGTCAACTTTGATCAAAATCTTGAGTATTTTTTTTTTTTTTTACGGATCAATAACTTGCCATATAGTACACACACATAATATCACAAGTATAAAATGCATTAAATTGTATAAATTAAAGCTTAAAGAAATTTAAATCTGCACATGATTTTCTTACTATAACATACTGCTGACTGCCTGAACACGATAGAATGCTGCAACTGGAAGTGGTGCTGGAACAGTGCTAATTTTACGTGTCCACCAGTGTTGCCGGGAAGAAATATTTCAAGGTAGTACTGAAGCCAAAAAAGAGGAGTATTTTGAAAAAAATAGTAGTATAGACATTTTTTAGTCTTCAAACTTTATTAAAAAAAAATCATCAAGAAAAAAAATCAGTTACAAAAAAAAAACATAAATAGATAAATTATTAATTCTAAGAACAAAAATAAGTAAATATCTTTTCTATCACACAAAATCTGTCTTGTGGCAGGTAGCGTAATGCATAGTTATATTTGCTTTTTTTGCCTTTACCTGCTCCAAGGAATCCAATTTCACTAAATATCTATGCAATAAAAGTTTACTTTGAATTTTTCTAGCAGGAATTACAATATTTCAAACATTAATTAACAAACCTTTTCATTTTATTGAACAATACATACAAATTTACGGAGCTAAAAAAAAAACAACCACCAAACCAAAATTTCAGGTAATGATGTAACCATAAAATAAATACCGCACTGACAGATATAAATTGAACGTAGACGTCCACGCCAACGAAAAACAAAAAAAAAAACAAGAAAGAGGGAAATTCCCTTTTTGATGACAGTTTGGAAGATTAAAATGCTGCCAAATTTGATTTAAATTTGAAGTGAATTAAATTTATTAAGGTTAACATTACACATTGCAGCAAGTGTAAGATATTTTAGGTTTTTAAAAAAAATAGGAGTACGAATGTAAAAGGAGGAGTACAGGAGTACGGAGGTGTTGAAAGGAGTACAATACTCCTATGGGAGTACTTTCGGCAACACTGGTGTCCACAATGAAGCTATACAGCCTTTTGTAATTTTTAAAGAAAAAAACAAAATCACGAGCTTATTATTTCACTTTATTATTTCCGATTCAATTATTAATTTTTTTTGCAAAACAAATAATCACAAAAAGCTTCAATAATTTTCCCGGCTCATTTTTTTCTTTCAAATTGAAACGTCAAAAGTGCTGTATGTGAAAAGTTAAAAATTGGTGAAATCTAGCAGCACCGATTGCAGCTGCATTACCTTGTGTTCATAACATTCATTTGGTGTGTGTAGAATATTTTAAAAGCTATTCTAGCTGCAGCTTCATCTCCATTGTGTTCAGGCAGTTAGGGGGCTATTTTTAACTATCCAATTGATTTAAGGGATTCGTTTTTCAATAAAAGAATTCCTTTAGACAAAATGCTTATGAAAATGCTATGAAATAAAAAAAAAAAATAATAAACCCATAAATCATTTCAATTTCAATAAACATTAAAAGCCCTTGGCTCTTATTAATTAAATTGTTTAGTTTGCTTCTGCATATAGATGGTCCGTTTGATCTGTAGCTGATTGCATTTCAACATCTTTCAAATAAAAACTCTCAAGCTATTTCCCTGGAGACCTAGAGTTGAGTAGATACTTTCAACATGTACTTGTACAGTCATTGGGGTTGCATGTAAATAGTTGGCCCACCAACAATTTATAGTCTATTCTTAAAGAGATTAAAAAGGCTTTTAAATTATAGTTTTATTGTATTTAGAAATTGGAATCTAGCCAGAGGAGAGAAATGTTGCCAATTTTATAACACTCAATAAATATTTTATCAAATCAAAAATTTTAATATCACTTCTTTTATTTTATTTTTTTTTGTAAAATTTCCATTTAATATCATAAAACAAGAATGAATCTAATTATGCATTCATATTCAACTGCTGTTTACGTTTAATTTTAATTAAAACGTTGGGACTTTTAATTTAATTTTTTTTTTTACATTTTTCAGTTATAAAATAACAAACAAAAGTTATTGCTTTCCATGATAAATATACCCACCTACATACATAAGTATATGATAATAATATTTTTTTCATTACTAATACAAAATGTTCATCTTCTATAAGTTTTCATATCTTATTAAAATTTGTTATTAATAAATTTGTAAAGTAAATTTCATTAATATTTTTCGTAAACAAAAATTCACCATCAAAATTGTGGTACATACTCTTTTATTTCATTTTTGATGATTCAAGTGCATGTATGTACAAGCTAAAGGAGAGAACACATGTTTGATATTTTTAGCAAATATATAGAAAAATCTTCATTATCCCCTCGAAGTATGCAATTATTTTGTCTTCAATTTTTTTTAAATTAATATCATTAGGAAATGTAATATTATGCGGGGTTTTTTGTGATAATTAAACATCATTGAAATGAAATCTTCTTTCATCGAAAATAATTATGTATAATATGTAGGTATATAACGATTTCGCACTTTTGGGCGAAATCAAACTCCTTTGTTCGGTATTAATTATTTTGTCTTGATTTTTTTTTTTTTTTTTTGGTTGAGTTGAGTTGAGAATATTCTAACGATAATAATTATTATACCTGGGTAAAATAATTATGTGAGATGTGCAAAAAAATATTATATTTCAATTTAATTATTTTAATCTTTTTTGGCAGTCTTTTAAAATCTCTTTAGCTTACATCTACGTGCGTCGCCTTGGTAAATTAAATACCGTATCATCTTCTAAATATTCAAATTCGTTTTCTATAAATTATACTTGTATTTTTTCCTTTTTAGCAAGTGAAATTAATTCTCTTACATGAGTCAATATAATTCCATCAATATATTCAAAATATTCTTATTATAGCAATGCAAAAAAATATTCGATTATACATTTCCTTGAAAAGTTATTTTTAAATGTAATTTGCAAAAATAGAAATAAATATAACGTACATGTACCTTTTAAGGTTGACTAAATGGCTCTTCACTTCTTGTTAACAGAAAGTAATATAATTGAGGTGGCATTCTTTAAATTTACACCTATAAAAGTATTCCATCATCATATGTATAAAATACTAAAGTCTCCGATGAACCTAATTCAGTGCGCAAATATTATTATCATTTTTAACTGGATAAATAAATAATTTACACATTGCACACTCATATAATATGTACCTATAACCATTTTAATACTCGAATACATTGTCGGCGAGGAATTGTCGTTGTCGTTGGCGTCGCCGTCATGCTGACAAATGGGGTAATTAGCCTCCCAAAATTGTTTATTCATACTTGTTCATTATTATATAGTTCATTATTATTTTCTCGCACTGTGCTAGAGTTTTGGGAGTGTTGGAAAATCATCACCTACACCTTGACTTGAGGGGTTATAATATTAAATAATTTGGTAATAATTGTTAAGTTTAATAGCTTCTAATTATATGGTTTCCTTTCATTGATAACATCAAAATAGATATTTAAATGCACGAATTTATAAGCCTTACTTAACACTATTAAACAATGATTTTAACACAATAAGTATAGATATGTAGTTCTGTTTTGAATTTAGTGAATATACGGAATGTCACTTAAATCACTTTTATATTTTGCTCTTTATTGGTCTCATTAGGAGGAAGCACTTAAATCCATTTTGTATATGCTTAAGCAATTTACCAGTACCCGAACAATCCAAACACAGTGCAGTACACTTAAACTAATACACTATAACACCCCTATTAATAAACTTAAATTAAACATGAATTATTTTTACTTAGTAAAGTAATCTTATACAAAAAGTTAACTCATATTGATAAGTTAATTAATCCAGTAATTAAGTTAAAAATACCTAATATAATTTCGCTAACAACTATAAATAAAAAGAAAACAACACAATATGTAGTTTAAAAGCCAAAATGAGAGTGTGTGTGTGCAAAATTTCAAACTTTGTGTATATGCATACCAATAAATAATCTTTCACGACAACTAAGTTCTTGCTGAATGTAATAGATTTTAGTTAAGATTTGCTTCCTAACGTGAATAAGATTTTTATTTTTTATTAATAATATATTTTAATTCGTGAATTAATTTTTTACTTGATTTGTAAATTAGAAGATAGTTAAACGTTTTTTAATAATAATGGGGTGAATATTTTAATATTTTTTTTTTATTGATATAATCAACTACATATGTATTGGGTTTTCCAAAAGATACGTGTAAATTTTAAAATTAGATAAAACCAGTAGTGTGTGAGATAATAATGATTTTTTTAAATTTCATTTGAAAGGCTTTTTAATGACATAAGGTGTGAAATATTAAATCGTTCAAACATCCGTCGAGGTTTCGCTGGGTGGTATCTTATTCTTAATTTTAAAGAGATTAATGAATATATGTGTTATTTGTGGATGGGAATTTTTTTTTTTTAATATGTCTAATCGATTAAACTGAACTGTATATCTCAGTTTTTATAAATGTAAATACATTTATGCCAAATATTGATTTTTCATTGTGTATGACACTCGTGGAACATGCTCTCTGACGTCAGTAGGTATAATAGGTTCAATGCTCATAATGTTATGACTTTTCACTAAATCATTTTTTAAACTAGTTTAATGGAACAAAATTGGGAGGACTATACAATAATTATTATATTCAAATATAAATATAAATAAATGTTGACATAGTAAAATAGTTGCAAAGTCACATTTAATTAGAATCTATTGAAAATAGAAGATACTATAAATAACATAATAATAATATTAGCATAACAATTATATCAGTTTCAGTGGAAATAATTATCAATAAGCGCATTTAATTAAATCGCTATATACATATAACTATAGTTGCACTAAAATGCATTGAAAATGCACTGAAAGCTGTTTTTGATTAAACAAAAAAAAAAGACTAATTAAATTTATCTACTTCAGTTGCACCAGTGTCGTGTATAGTTTTTTTTTTTTTAGAAAAAACCTCTTGTAATTTCTGTATTTTATTACCTGCTTTCAAAATTTTAAGACAAAATTTTCACCTGTGCAATTAAGACAGCAATTCAAGAGAAGTCGATAACTTTTACCGTTATTTTTTATTTTATTTTGTGTTTTAGTTTTATGTTAAGAAGAATATTTAATTTTCAAATTTTATTTCATCAATAAAAATTAATTTATAATAATTGCGGAATATTGTTTCTTATTAATAAATTATTTTAATAAATTTTAATTATTTATTAATGATATACAAATTTTAATTATGACTTTTGCATGTTAAATGAAGTGTTTTTATTTTTAATCTTTAATGTTTTGCAAAGTTTTTAAAATATTTTTTTTCTATAATTAAAAATAATTTTTTAAAACTCTATTAATAAAAAATTATAATAAGGTTCTTATTCACAAATCAACTAAAATCTTGATGAAAAATTAATTCATAAATTATAAAATATCTTATTAATAAACAATTCAGAATAATAAGCAAATTTCAACGAAAATCTAATACATTTAACAAGATCTCTCTTGTCGCCAAACACACATACCCTTTTTCATAAAGTGAGAACTTCCATAAAAGTTTGCACTTGTACATAAATATGTCACTAGCGTTTGCATTTCTTTTTCTGTAGTCTTTTGAAAAAATAACTTATGTATTTTTAACTTAATTACTCGTTAATCCATCTAATTGGGTGAATTAGCTTATTAACTTGAATTTATTTAATTTTTTTTTTTTGGTTTATTGATAAAATTTCACATTCACAAAAATGTTTCTTTTGAAACTACTAATTTAGGTGTGGAAAGATATTTAGAAAATATTGAGAAGAAAATCAAAATTAATTAACTAAACTTTTTATAAAATAAAGAAACTGTCACTCAATGACTAATTCCTTAATTCATATGATTCATCATTGTACACCTTATATTTACATATTGTTAATGCTTAAAATATAATCATGTCGAATATGGAATCCGCAGTGATTCGCAGTGCAGGGTTCTCTCTTCTCCTTACTCATTTGTCGTGAAAAGAAGAGAGAACAAATATATGAAATACAAAACATTTTTTTGAAAATATTTGCAGTCACCTTATATCTCTTAAATGGGTGCTACAAAAACTCCATAATTTCACTTTAATAGTTAATTTAAATAATTCAAAAAATTAAGGTAAACTGAAAAGGTATATTTATCGTCAACCGTGTGGAGAATTCTTAGATTTTGTACATTTCTAAAAACATTCTAAACGAAAAAAAAATGTATGAAATTTCATTAATTTAAAAGAAAAAGAGCTAAGATACAATAAAAAATAATTTATTTAAATTTTTCAAAATACAAAATTTTTTTTTTCTAACTACTAGCAAAAATGAAATTCGAGTACATATACATATGTTAGTTTCAAATATTATTGGCTAATCATTTTAAGTGAAAATATGAAGATGAATTAAAGAAACAGTTTCAAATCACATTGTAAAAATATTTTTCTCCAAAATGCTACTGAAAAAATATTTATTCATTTCAGATCTTTTAAGAGCTAATATTTATGAAATAAATGTTTTATTATGAAAATCCACAATTCTAATGATTAATTTTTATTTACACATTATTTTTAGGATGGAATTTAAAAAAAAGAAAGAAAAAGTGATTTAAGAAATATTGCTCTTCTTATTTACCGAAATGACATACAAAAACAACTCGAGAAGCCAAAAAAAAAGTGTTTTCTTTGTTCATTTTTTATCCATTTTCATCTTAATGTATAAATTTTGTTGCCTCAACTCAACAAATCATATATTCATCCATTAAAACGTCTAGCTGTCTTGTCTTACTTTACCACCAACAAATAATTTTTTTTAATACAGGTGGCCTAGATCTTTTGATATTGAGAATAAAATTTATGACAAAGTACGCTCGATGTGAGTTTTTGATTGATTGATGGCTTCTCTGTCTCGCCCAAAAAAAAAAAAAAAAAAAAAAACAACCATTTCCCCAATTTGTTTAAATTTTTTTGTACCTTACACTGTGCGCCAAATTGTATTTATTTTTAATTGCATTTATTTATATCTCATTTGACTTTGAATACAATTAAACTATCAATAGAATATTGAAAGACTTGTCGTGAATCTATCTACATATGCTATACCCCTTGTGAGAGTTCTATATTTATTTTATTGATTATTTTTGTTGGTACTTTTTTTATGTACCAGACAAATCATATGATCTATACAGATATTTGATAAACATTTATTTCGTTTTAACAATTAAAATTTAACGATATTTTTTTATTCTTGTTAATTTCGATTTCATTTGATATTTTAATGTAATTAATTTAAGAGAAATATAAAAAATGTGTATTTTTTGGGCAAATTTTGGTAGTTAAATTGGAATTTTATTGACTTGAAGTTGAAGGAAGATTTTATTATATATAAAAGAATGGTTTTCTGTGTTTGAAATTATACCCATCAAATTTATTCCAAAAAATATTTAATTTTGTGTTTATTAAAAAAAATAGCGAATATTTTCTGCTGAGTGGTAGTTGTGGCTAACGTAGCGCAAAATGGAAGTCCAATTTCGACCATCTGACGCAATTCAAATTTGAAAACGTTCGTTTGGTGTTAGTCTGTCTGTTCCTGGTGAAATGTCAAAATACACTTGAGTACAAGTTGTCCGTCAGTTCAGTTGTCAAATTTACTGTTGCCACAAACAATGCTGCCAAGTTGAAAACAAAACCTCTGCAAAAAACATTTTTTACTATATTTTTTTTTAAATCGGAAACATTTCAGTAGGGGACGCGAAGACTGCTTGGCAGCTAAATGACTGTTATCCCAACTGTATTTCTGCCTCGTCAAAGTAGCCGGCAGCGGCGTTGACCATTATCTCAATCTCAAAAATGTCACCAAAACTATACTTCAATTTAATTTCACATTTTATTGCTTGAGAGATAGACAACAAACGATACTTTTTGGTATATAAAATATTTTGATCCAAAAGTCATTTAAAAGCTTTCAAATTGCACTTTATCCGGAGCAAAACATAAATTATAATTAATTTCTGATTTCTGATTTCTTAGAGGTTTTTTTTTTTACATTACGACTTTTTTTGCTGTCTCTATGCATTATCTCATTCCCACCTAATGGCGAGGAAGAGATGAACATAGAAGGCATTTCTTTCTCGCCATAAAGTGGGAATGAATGGCAAAAGTATAAAGCAGTCGAAAAAAGTCGGAAGAGAAAGTCTTACATATATGTAAACATCGTCATTGACATGGTTAGCCATCCTTCAATGAAATTTTTCTGTTTATTGCTTGACAGATAGGCAATGCACGTACATATATCAAATATTTTGATTCCGAAATGTAATCCAAAATTGCAAAAATTAAAAAAAAAAAATTAAATCTAAAAAAAAAATTCTGATTTCGTTGACGTTTTTTAATGAGTCGACATCAAATTCATAATTTAATAGAATTTGACAGTTAATAGCATGACAGATAAGCAATAGACTATATTTTGAAGTATATTAAATATTTTGATCCAAATTTTAACTTTCTTTAATTGCCCTTTTCCAGTTCAATGCATAAAATCTAATTAATTTCAGATTTAGATTAAGAGCTATCCTTCAATTGAATTTGACTTTTAATATCTTAACAGAAATAAAATGCGCTACATTTTGACGTATATTAAATATTTTAATACAAATATCATCCAAAAGCTCGGAAAATGCCAATTTTTTCATTCTTCAATATCGTAGCCACAGTTTACTGCTTGAAAAACCTTATCATCTGCATTACAGCCACTTAAATGTCATATTGATTAAATATGTTAACCTCATGATTTATAAAAAAATTATACGACCAAAATCTATAGCTGTCTAAGTTTTCAGAAACTTTCAGTTTTTAGGTGAGAATGAAACCAATTAAGGGTCTATACGATTGATGGAAATTTGAAATTAAAAGAAAATGTCAAAAAATCTTCAGCCACTTGTTTCCTGATGGTGTAAAAGGTGACAAACTCACTGCAATTTTATTTCCTATTACTAATCTTTTAGATGCGTGACAAATTATATTTTTTCAGTTTTCTATTTTATTGTCTAAAGCATTATTATCATAACCGGAATTGATTGTATAAACGTCAGTAACTTTTAATTCTAAATTCACTCTTAATCTCTCTCTTAATTTGAATATGTACATATTTTAAATCAAAACCTTTCTTTGTATTTAATTGCCATAATATTGACCTGGCTTTAATTATTGAAAATTTTCTTAATTGAACTTGCGCATTACAACAGAAGTTGTATAAGTTCTATTTATAGGTAAAATAGAATTTACCAATTAAGTTTCAATCAACTCACATTTGCTTCTCTATATATGTACAGTACATATATGTACCTTCCTTCTGCTAATAAGGTGTCCAGTTAAAGCCCAGTAGTGTCAATAAATTAACTTACTGCTGTGCTAGAAATTCCTATATCTACTACATACATATAACTATATATAGTGTACTCGAACTCCATTAACTATGTTAGGTAAGGTATGGGTATAGGTTAGTTCAAATTGAAAGGCATTACAGACAAAAAATAAAAGCAACAAATGCTTATAGGTACTATAGGTATACCAAAACCACCTGTAGCGAAATGTAAACAACAATATTTTTGGTAATTTTATTAGAAAAGGTATCTTATCGAAGGTATAATCTGCTGTATATACAATGTATATTATCCACCTATATCCACCACCCACATCAGTGTTTTTAATGAAATAAAATGCATGACTATGGGTTGAAAATATTTGCTTTCATAGCAGAAGGGGATGACGATGAAGAGGATGATTGAAGAGAATTAATTTTGTTAGTCAGGATATTGAATGAATTATCTTGTTATTTATAAAAACTATTTCTAAAATAGAATTATTAAATAACTAAAAATGTAGAACGACTCATATCAATCATTTGAATGTATAGAAAAAAAAAATATCGTCTAAATAAATTTTTGAAATTTATTCTTTTTTTCAGAAATTTATTGCAAATTAGTGTCTTTATATTTGTATTGCCATGGCAGTGCTTGGCTATCAAGCTAAATTTTTAGATGTTAACGATCTGTGAATTGAACCCATTTTTTTTTTTTTAAGGGGTAGCTCCCATACAATGATTTTGGTCTTTTCCAAACTTGCTATAAATTGCTCTACAACGATTTTAATTAAACCTAGCTACTTGTAGTAACCAAAGTGACTGCAAAAAATCTAGGTTTCAGGTTTTTGACAAAAAATTAATGGTCTTATTTATAAACGTTGTCTTACTTTAGACAACTGTCCAACTTTGTAAAATGTGTTCAAAAACTTCGTTTATTGTTGTCTTAAAGCTGCCTAACTTAAACACAAGAGTAGATTGTCTTAACAGTGAATAAGGTGATATTTATTTTTATTTAATAAAGCATATTTCAACCAATTTGAAAATAGTTAGACAGTGTCTAAGTAGACAAAAATCTAATAAATACGACTATAAATATCTAACGTAAATATGAATTTGACGTTTTTCGTGAAAATTGCCTAGTTTTAGGATTATTCATGAATGTACATATTTTTTACGAATGGACTGATTTTTTAATTATTTTACACAATCTATTGCTTCTTAAAAGTTCAAACGATAATGCTTTTTAAAATTATACAAATAATTTTTTGTTATAAACAAACAAATAAACAAACAAAAGAAAACATCCAATTGATTAGTTTCACAAATTTAAATTTACAATATAAGAAATTATGTTTATAAGCTACTAATTTAAGATTAATTTAAGAGAAGAGATTTAAGAGAAAGTTCAGTTAAATCCAGTAGTTTAGTAGTTTAGAAAATAATACAGATATAATTTCGGTCAAATCGTATGGCGAGGGCATAACTTCCCTTAACAGTACTTAAAAAAAAAAATAAACAAAATGTAATTACGACAACAAAATATTAAAGTGACCTATCTACTATCCATATATGCTATCCATGATGTTCTATTCATAGTTAAATGTAATTAAAAGTTGCAAATTCAATCATCAGCGTCCACTCCCCTAAGGCATACATACATATATACACAGTAAACAAACCACCAAATACAAAATACCCCCCTTTAACTTTTGTATTTATACTTAAGCCAAAGTGTATAAAGGGGCTATATCCAATATATACGAGAAAACCTTTTCGACCATAAAATACTCATCTCATACCATGTTTGTATATATTATGGCCAAATGTATGTAAATGTAACCATTCAGTTGAAACTCGTCACGCTAAAAATATTGTAATTTACTTTTACATCATATAATTACCGGTAAATATGTAAACAATGGAAGAGAATATTATTATTCTTTCCACCTTTAACAAATATATTCGGTTCGGTTCGGTTATAGCCAAAAGATAAAAATAGATATATCTCATTGTATAGTCTGTTCTGAATTTCTTTTTTTTTTTTATTTTTGAATATTGTTTTAAGTTTTGTCTTCACTCTTTCCCACTGTACATACAGTGATGGCATAAATAAAATGCTTTAACCAAGAATTTTGGTAAAGTAATGGTTCTATGAGTAGGTACTTTTGAATGGAATAAAATGTAATCCGAAAAAAATTAATTAGTAATTGAATCCTTATAAAATGAATCAAATTGATGATATAAAAATTTCCCTAAAATTTTGTTTGTTACTTTAAAAATGTATAATGTGAATATTGCTCCAATGTTTCTATCGAAATTTATCGGAATTTATCGCAAATAAAATGACCAGGGGAATTTTACTGCAATTTTATACGATTTTTGTTTGAGGGAAATTTATTCTAGGAGAGATACATTTGAGGATTTTCAAATTCATATTTTAATTAATACATACATACATATTTTTTGTGACGCAAATGACAAAAAACTTGAGACAATATTTTCTTAAATAAAAATCTTAAAGGGAATTTATTTAATTTCAACTCATCTATTATGTATTTACCTAATTGAAAAAAAAATCAAAGCTCAATACAAATTTGTTCAATTTTAATATAAATCATTTCCACTGTAATAAGTATTTACTAATAATTGAACCGTTTTCCATACACTTAATTTTTGTCTCTTATTTTTCAGCTCGAAAAAACAACAACACCGGTGCTACTGTTTATTTAATTAAACAATGAAAATGTTGAAAAAACACATCTACATAGAATTGACAAAAACACTAACAACAACATCAACGACCGACGCGACGCCAACGGAGAAAAACATCAGAAAGAAGTTTAAATAAAGGAAAAGCAAATAATAAGCGTGTGTAAAATATTTTTTATCGACGACATGACACGAAACGATGACGAGATACATTTTGCGTGTGGTGCACGATTAAAATTAGAAGAACAAAAAACAAAAAAAAAGTATCTACAGGTTTTTTTTTTTTTGTTTGTTTGATGATTGTGCTCTGTTGCCATTGTATCTCACAATAATCTTGCGGTCCAATCTGAATCCAATGTTCGGCTGAATACGGCTTGAAGCGGTTTGTTTCCGAAATTTCTCCCCAAAAAAAATACCGATTTGTGATAGAAACTACGTACGTACGAATTTAGGGGCGGCAAATTAATATTGTTTTTAATTAAAACTTTTTATCGCGATTAGAATGTGCTGAATTTAATTATGAATTTTAAAGTTGTGAGATGTAAATGAATCCTTTGGATATTATTATTTAGAAACTATATAAAGTGGTTCCTACAAGAACAGAAAAGGATAATAAGGATATAATCCTACATATGTATATATACCAACGGAATGGGTGCATTTCATGAAGTTTAAGTGTGATTTGAAAATTTTTTGAAATACAAAATGGAAAATTTAGATCTCAGTGAGTTGGCGCGATTGGTTGGTGAAGTCGATGGGGGTGAAATTTTACGCTCTGAATTGGTTCGAGCAGCTGTTAATGAAAGTGCAGAGATGCAATGTTTGCTGCAACAAGCTGGAGAGAATAAGGATACTGCCAATGTAAGTGTACTTTATATTTTCTAATTAAAATAAAAATAAAATGTCTTAAAAATTTTATTTTATTTATTCATTAATGGATAGGAAATATTTTAAATTTATTCAACCATTTGTGTAAATAAGAAAAAGCTGAGAAAGAAAAAAATTTTGTTTTGTTTCTCTGTTTATTGTGTTAATACTGCTGGTGCGAATAAAATTTATAGCTTATAAATAGGCTGATTGTGTGGTTTTATGGCAGAGTTGAAGGAAAACAAGACCTATTTCTTTTTAATTTCTGGTTTCTTGTTTATTTAACTTCGTTTGTTACCAACACACGTACTTTATTTCGATAAGGGTTTGATTTGTTAACTATTTAGTATATAGTAATTAAAAACCTACAAGAGATGACGGAAATGAGAAAGTCAAAATATCTAAAAGAGTTTTTATTTTATTACTTTTTTCCTTAAATATATAAATGTATGCATAGTATAGCACTATTTGTTTCTAATAACAGTACCTATAGCATAATGTAGGGTTAGAAAAATTCATTTACAAAATACACCAATAACTTAACCTGTTAAAATTCGTCTCACGTTTTTGACATCAAAAATTAACAAACCTTTAAGACCTCAAAATTTGAACTACCTATAGATATTAACACATTCTAGTTCTTTTTTTTACTTGTAATGATTTGGCGTAATAAAAGGGGTTAGGTTTAAATCAATCAAAACATTACAATTATAGAAAAGTCTAGAAAGGTATAGCTGACTGTCATTGGACTGTAATCAGGTTTTAGATATAGGGTAGTGACAGATATCCTTTAAATTTAAAAGTAACGCAAAATTTTAAACAATTTACTACCTACGATGTTAAAGCATTTTTAGTATGATAAAATGGCTTCAATATCGTACTAAATTGTTTAAAATTTTGCACCAGTGTAGGTATTTATTTACATACAAATTTAACTGCTTAAAGAAGAGAAATTCAAGTTATTTGTTCAATTGTCTGTAGTCGTCGTTAAACAGATTTGGAAGAGTTCTAAGCATTGTCAGCAAAAATTCTTGCTTCATTCTTTCTTTCTTAATACGACGCAACGGACATTTAATTATGTGGATCACTATATTGCTTTTGGAACTTTTTTTTAGTAAGATTACAATGGTTTTTTTCTCTATAGCTTTATAATAATCAATTGGGGGCGTAGACGGTATAAAGCGTGTTTCTCTACTTCCTCTGCCATCTTCAAAAAATTAGATCTTATGTATGTAGGTATTTTTTAAATACTAGAAACAATCGGATTAATCTCTCAATTCGTTCTTTTTTATGTCTGTACAAATTATTCATCATTTTTGGATAAATGAAAAAAAACCTACATGATTTTGGGAGAGTGAGCCCCATTTTCACATTGCAATACCTAATAGTCCAAATTTCAGAACTAAACTTGAGTTAATTTTAATATCGAGTTAATTCGGAGTTGCCCACACAATTTTTTAAGTTAATTTTAAATTAACTGAAAAAAATTTTTAACTCAAATTCATGAACAGCAATTAGATTTTAATTAATTTAAACGTAAATTTAAGACTCTATTTTAACGTAAGATACTTACCTACTAAAAAAAAATGGGTCTTGGTATATTTCTCATAAGATTTTGAACATTTCATTTCTTTATTTACTTCAATTTTTCTAAGTCACTATTTGAAAATTGTTCCATTTGGCTAAATCATATTTAATAACAGTGCGCTTTGGCGTTATGGTTAGTGTTAGTAGTGAATTAAATCACAACCTAAATAAACCAACTAAAATTGAGATCGCCGGGACGAAACGCCTAAATTTTTGTGGATTAAAGGCCGTTAAAAGCTATTTTGAATCAAAAATGTTTGTTTTTTTTTCGAAAACTAACTTGAATCAAAGCGCTTTTCATCTTTGTCGTTTCTATTTGACAGATATAATTATTGTAGACCAACCCTCTATTTCTACCTAACTAACAATATGCACACACAAATGTAAACTTTTATGGACTAAAGTATTTAACAGCTTAAAATATAAAATCAATAATATTTAATGCAGGCCTATTGAACTAGTAAAAATTAGCAATTAGCATAGTTATTGCTATATTTTTTGCGACAATATTTTTATTTTGAAATGTAATTGCTTTAAAATCATGTTAAGTGTTAAACTAAATACAATAAGTTACATTGCATATTCTGTACCTATTTGCCGTATTTGCCTATAAAAATAAAAAAAAACAATGAGTTTGTACTAAAAAATCGGCAAAGTGGCAGGTGCTTTCTTTGTTTTTTTTTTTTCATTTAAATGTAATATTTTCTATTAAAATACATTATCGAATAAATGTAAATGTTTTTTTTTTTTTTAGAGAAGTTTGAGTGAAATGGTTGCTTGATTAATTTTTGACAATATCAAGTCGAAATATTTCATCTTGAACTCATAATTTAATTAATTTTAGTCCTCAAATTTCATTTTACTTTTGAAATCAAAAGATTTCCCGCTTAATCGCTTGTATAATGACGTTTGAAAGTGACACTTATTTAATGTTTACAAATAAGTTTATTTGATTAAAGTAATTGTGCTGTTAGAGTGGTGTTTTTATTCTAAAAAAAAAGGGTATCACAAAATTGGGTAGGGTATGGTTACGGTGACCATCCGTCCTCTTTTTTAGAGGACAGTCCTCTTTTTCGGTATCGTGTCCTTTTTTTTAATTTTCTTAAAGAGGACAGTAATTTTTCCTCTTTTCCCTTATTGTCCTCTTAATGTCCTTTTTTTCTTTGAAACCTTTTTTCTATGATTTTTCTTTAGTACTAAATTACTTAGATACAAAATGTAGACGGCGCTGGTTTGAATAATTCAGTTCTGTCATCTGGTTTTTGCTATTGTGAATGATGCCCCTACGGAAAGAGTGTTTTCAATTTCTAATAACATTTGGACATCTGAGAAATCGCAATTAAAAGTTGATACACTGGAGGCAATGTTGATAACAATGACTAATGACTGACTGTGGAGATTTTAAGACTTTTTTAAGAATTCGCCACCTTAAAAAAAATACACTGCGAACAAAAACACAAAAACTAACAGTTCCTTTAAGTTAAGCTTTTAAATTAAGTATCTTCTTAAGTATTTATTATTTTGTTTTGTTTTGTTTTTTTTTTTTTTTCTTATATAAGTATGTATTTTTATTTTTATTTTAAAAAACTGAATTCATTGATGTATGTAATCTGAAGTACAAATATTTTGAATAAATATCGTTTGTTTCTAAACTTTGCAACTGAAAAAATGGTCACCGTAGGTATGGTATGTTTTGCAAAAATTGTTTGCAAACTAAAGTTCTTCGGGGATTCATTTCGCCGTTTTTCGTTTCGCATTTTTATTATTTAGCATTTTATTATTTTCAAATTACTCTTCATTTTTTAAATGATATGATAAATTATATTTTCGCATTTTTTATTTCGCAATATTTATTTAGTTTTTTATTGAATTAGATTTCTAAAATCGCCAAATTTTTATTTTCCATTTTGTCGTTTTTTAATATGGCATTTTTTTATTTCGCTCTTTTTATTTGGCATTTAGTTGTTTCGTTTTTTATTTGGCATCCAATTATTTTGCTATTTTTTGGCTTCCATTAAATTACATGTCTTAACATTTCGCTCGAAAACAGTTGACTGTCAAATAAAAAAAAGCGAAACAACAAAAATTCAGCAAAGTTTATTAAAAAAATAATAAACAAAAAAATAATAAACTAAAAATTGATTATAGGATTAAAATGTGAAAACACCACGAACGATAGAAAAGTAATATAAAAAATACTTAAAAATAAGGACAAAAGTACCTATACATTTGTATTTAAAAAAAATACTTCTCAAATAAAAAAAATCTTAATTATACATTCCGTAATGGTTGCAAAACATAATGAATGAAAAGGAAAACGTAAATTATTACCAATTAAGAATTGTGAATTATGAAAATAAAATTTTCATACAAAAGTGCGAACTAACTGGTATGAAATTATAACAACAAAAAATGAACTGAACCGGTTCTTCAATCAATTTAAGCAAAATTTGTATTTTCCAGCGTAGTACCTACGACTACTAGAAAAAAAAATAAGGTGATGCGAAAAATTGTAACATTTGTCAATTAGATTCTTTTGCTCAAAGTATAAATTTTGATATTTTTCTTGTATACCAAAATAAAGATAATTTTATATACCTACAAATCTTCACTTGGATTTATTATGCAGTAAAGTAACGTTTTGTCTGGGCTATAAAACCAAGATGGTGAAAAAGGGCAATTTTCTTAAAAATCTTTAATAAAACATTATTTCCATTTTACAAAATTTTATCTTAATCTTTAAAGCCGTTCTCAAAAAAATAAAAAAAAAATTAAAATGGTTGTATGGGAGTGAACCATTATCGATTTGAAATGAAAAACTTACTCGAACAAAATTCTGTCGATGTACAGAATTCAGATAGACGCACCGCGATGGACAATGAATTATGACGTATAACTTTTTATGGCCTTCTATACATCTTCTTAATGTTGATCTTCATAAAAACTACAATTATTTTTAGACAAAACCAATATACTTGCCCTGTATATAAATGTGTGCTGTAAAATGTGTTTATAGAGTAATCACCCTCAATCTATTATTATCTTATCATTGCGTCTTTTTTTAAACATTGTCTTTTTTTTATCTTATTATGTGATAAATTAAAGGCTTAACGAATTTTGTCTTTATTATTTTTTTTTTTGTCTTTCTCACAAACGAAAGGTGAAACAAAATAAAAAAAAAGAAATAATTGTTAACGAAGACATTCATATGATATACTTATCACCCACCAAGTATCTTCGTACTTATCATAATTTTGAATATTATTTGAATTTCTTGTTAAAAAAAAAAAATTTTAAGTTGTTTAAATTTTGCATATTAAACATGAATTTCTTGAAATTCTATTTTAATACAAAACTTTTCAATTCCTTATGTTTGACTTTAAAAATAAAAAAAAAATAAATAAATAAATACGTAATTTGAATTTTAATTCATATTTCAATTTCAAATAAAATACATTATAATCATTTTAAAAATTTCTTCGTATTATGTTTTATGCAAATATTTAATTTTATATCTTCTGAATTTTAATGTAACTAATAATCATTTAATTTTGTTAGTGTCAATTAAAAAGCAATGAAAGAATTTTGTCTTAATTTATTGCCGTATTCGCAATGAATTATTGATAAATCGTTTTAATATACTAGTTTGACTTGAAAAGTAAATAAAGCTTTAATTTTTAACAAACTTTTTAAATAATTGATAAAGGTTTTTATTTTTTTAAATGTCTTTAATTTAATTATATACAAATACTGAAAAGAAATTCAACAAAAATATTATTAATGCAATATAATCAGAAAAATAAGAGAGATCTTTTGGCAATTTCAGCGTAACAATTTTGTTTGAACATTTTACAGAGAAAGCCAGATTTTTTATTTCTAAAAACATGCAATAACGACTTACGAGACTTACATGCACTTAAACCGTCGATATTTCACTACAATACAGGACACCACCTACATATGTATATAGTATATATTTTGGTATTTTATATTATGTGTGCTTTATTTAATATGTATACGCGAGAGTTGTCGCAAGGATATACTATTTTAAAGTAGATAATAATTATGCAAAAATATCTTTTATATCAATTTCATTATTGCATCCAAAGCATTTTTAATAACATTACTGAATTTATTGACCCACTAACGTTCTATAATAATTATATTTTATCGACATATGTGCCACTCCATGACAATATAATAGCTTGCAACTATAAAATAGAATCAAATTAAATATTAACGTTAATATATAATATGTATAACGGTCTTCTACGCGATCCCTAAAATATGAGAAAATATTTTTAGACAACACAATTTTTATCTTTTTCCTTTGAATTCACTTTTTCATTCCATGAGGTATCTACTTTTCTTTTTGATATAATTTATTCTAATTTTCAATTTTCCGCTTCCGGCTGCTGTGATGAAATTAAAATTAGCAAAATGTTTCAAAACATGGTGCTATTGCTATATTCCATCATCTGGCTTGGTAGGTAGGTTATGGTATGTACTGTACATATACCAACCAATCTATGTGAGTTGAGTATACGCGATGGAAAATTTTCTCTAATTTTCTCTCGTCTTTTACAAACAGTGCCGCATTAGTTAAAGAAAGGATGACATACTTAGGGCCACTTCATGACAGACACATGTTTTATGAAAATGTTTTGGTTTTTGTGTTTTTCAATTTAAACAAAAAACAAAACTACAAAATTTTTCTATAATAAAGGGTGTCCCAAAAACCATGCAAGAAGTAATTTTTATAAAAAAATTGTATTTTTTTTTTATTAATTCATAAAATAAACAATATACATTTTTTGTACATATCAATTTTAACCCGTTTAGGCTGAAGGATCTATTTTCTAAAAAAGGTCGTCTAAAATAATACTAAAAATCAGCGGAAACATAATTTCACGTTATAACTTATTTTTAAGCCAAAAATCCATTTTAAATAAGTATGTATGTAAGTAATTAGTAAAATATATTTTGTTATTTTCAATTTTCTTAAAAACTAAAAGACATTTTAGGCAAGAAAAAAGATTAAATCAAAAATTTTGCAAACATGGATCTTTTTATTTTTTATCGGTTTCTCAGAAATATAAAATTTATTTATAGAAAACATTTCCCTGGTTTTATGAGATTTTTTTCTCCAACGTCCATTTCTCATTTTTTGACTTTAAAATGATCTTATCTTGAGTTTTAGATTTTCTAGAATATTCTTTTATGTGTGTGACTTTCTTGTAGGTATTTACAAAATCTATCGATAAAAGAAACAAAAGACTCTCAATCACTTTTCGTTTAGAAAATAGAATCTACACCTTTCTCTTTTTTTTGCCCTTACCTTATTGAAATTCCAATAAAAAAAAAAAAAAACACTTATTTTAAAATTTTCAAATAAAGTTTCCTTTTATATGATTTTTTTTCTTTTAGCACTAAAACATACCATATGGCTGGATCACGTAATTAAAAAAAAAAAAAAATCGACCTTTAAAGCGTGGCAACCCTATGCCTTGACCATATTTCGCCAGGCAACCCTTGTCCAAAATGTTAGTTGAAACACTATCTAAAAAACTGCATACCACTTATTCGGTAACTCGATGAGGGTAGGTCGTCCTATGGCGGGATCTACTACTACTATTAGTGTTTCACTAAAAATTGACAAGAGCATTGAATATAAAAAAAAAAAAAGTGTGAGTGCCGGGAATCTCGGTTAAGAGGTGTAAACATAAATATTCGCACGACGTGTCCCACCTAACGTGCTACACTTAAGGCACACAATTTTAGTTTACCCTACCCCCGACATGGCATAGATGTTTACATATAAAAAAAAAAAACATATTACGTAAAATTTGGACCAATTTTTTTTCATATTTTTCAAAATTTTGTGTTTGAAAATTAATTTTTCTTTATTTGATTTAAAAATTGATTTCTATTTCAAGTGGATTTTGTTCTTGACCCAACTTACACGCACGAGTTTTCTGTTGGATTTTATTGAAAGAGTTTTTACATAATCAAAGCCTTTCAGAGCCCGTTCGAACTTACAGTCTTTTTTGTTTCGTTAAGCATGCATTAAACTTACTCCACCACTGTCCACTGACATGCTATACTTTAAGTTGGTGCAGAATTAAGTTTTCTTAGGCATGTTATTATGATTTATATTTTCAGTTTTATAACTTATATATGTATGTATTTATTCTCGACAAGATACCTATACCTACAAACATAGGAAGTAATGTTTAATGGTATTGTGTATAATATAATGCCAACATGACTACAATTTTATAGGTAGTTTCCATCAAATTTTCATTTATTATGCAATTTCAATTAAAGTGTAATATTGATAGGGACCGTACTCACTGAGGGAAGGCCAAAATAAAATTGGCAAAGGCAAATTTATGCCTGTTTTTAATCCACAACTAAAATGAAACAGTTGCTAATGCAAAAGCATTTAAGTAGAGGTTGCATAATTATGTTTTGATATAACTTGCTCTATCTATAGTTAAACCAAGGGTTTATTTTATAGATACGTACCTACTAATGCTATATGCCCAAAAGAATTGCTTTTAACTTCCAAAAGGTTGGCCACTAAAAACTGATTTGTGTTGGAATGTAAAGGTAATTGTTAGAACAATGTTTTTTTTTTTTTTTTTTTTTTATTTAATTCATGTGTCTATATTTTAAACAAATCGCTGTAAATATTTTAAAAGCGATTCCAATGTGATTAAGGATCTGTTTTACATTTGAAATTCCAATATACCAATATTAGATGGGAATCCATTGGTTATGGATTATTCCATGTAATGAGAAAGAAGAATGAATGTTTTGAGTTTAGACAATTTTATTTTTCAAACGAAATTTTATCAGAATTTAATCAAATTGGCCCACAGAACCAGAGATTTAAATATAAACATAACTTACTCTATGTTATATTGACTGGTTGTTACCACAGGAATGGTTACTTTGAAATTATGTATTATATTTAATTGAAATGGCATGTGAATTTGTATTATTTATATCGACCCAATACAAGTTATTTTGAATTATTTTACACCCAGGTTAGGTTGAAGTGGATCACCCAATTTTAGATTTAATTATTAGTCACTGATGGCACTTGAAGCTAATTGATGAATTTCATTAAAGTTTTCCCAGTAAATTATCCGAATTACAATTTTGTTGAAAATTAGTTCGTGTGTAATCACGACTCAAAAATGGAAAAGTTGAAAAAAGAAATTATTTGTAAACATAAATGAATAATTACCTTATAGAGAGCGAGTAAATATCGATATTTTGCTCACATTTATGACACTGGCATAAAAGAAAACACTTGAAAATTGTATCCGTCATATTAAAAGTTTTGATCCTCTCTCATAGACCTATAACCTATTATATTGCCTAATTTTTTGTTTTTATAATAAGTTTTTGTCAAATATTAACTGCAAGCAATTTGTTATTTTTTTTTTTAACATCATATAAAATATAAATCGACAAAAATGACATCTATGGTCCTGTTGCCCTGATGTCTTAGTTTTTAAATAATTTTATAAATTTATTTTATAGATTATTTTTGTTAAATAAATAAATAATTTTCCACAAAAACAAAATAAATCAAATTGTCAAATTTTGAAATGGAATAAAATAAAGATGATTTTTTTAAATTGACATGAAATCTACTTTATTCGAAAGATAATCTTCTGGCACTACAATTTAAATATGATTTCTGGTATATGACCGCCACGGCTGGCTTTTCCAACATTTCTGTCCGAGCCCGTATATCGACAATAACGCGGCGAATGTTGTCCTCCAAGTGGTCAATCGTTTCGGCTTATCGGCGTAGACTACCGACTTCACATATCCTCACAGAAAATAATCAAGCGGCGTTAAATCGCACGATCGAAAGCCAATTCACGGGTCCGTAACTTTAAACTATGTGGTTACCAAACGTTTCCTTTAATAAATCAATTGTGGCACGAGCTGTGTGACAAGTTGCGCCGCCATCTTGTTGAAACCACAGCTACTGCACATCATGGTTGTTCAATTAATGAACGAAAAAGTCAGTAATCATGGCTCTATAGCGGTCATCATTGACTGTAACGCTCTGGCCAGCATCGTTTTTAAAGAAGCACGGACCAATTATTCCACCAACCCATAAAGCACACCAAACATTCAGTTTTTGTGGATGTAACGGCGTTGTCTCTTGAGGATTATCATCACTCCAAATATGGCAGTTTTGTTTATTGACGTATCCATTCAATCAAAAGTGAGCTTCATCGCTAAACAAAACTCCCTTATTAAAATTGGGATCAACGACAATCTTGTTTTGGGCCCATTCACCGAATCTACGCCTTGCTAGGTGATCCTGTGGCTTCAATTCTTGCACGAGTTGGATTTTCTAAGCACTCAAACAAAGACCTTTCCGCAAAATCTTCCATAAAGTGGATGGACACAATATATATTTAATTCCTATGCACGATGGCGTATAGACTGATTCGGGTCTTCCTCTACGCTACGCTCTACAGCAGAAATGACTTCTTCTGTACGCACTATACGACGTCTCTGTGGATGCGTATTTATTTAGAGTAAGCGAAAACGTTCCATAGTTAATCGAATTAATTGCTCTGATGGACGATTATGTTGACCGTAAAATTCGCGATACGTATTTCGAACAGAACTATGATTTTCAAAATAAATTTGCACAATTTGGAAGCGTTGTGTTGTTCAATGTTCAGGCTTCAGTCTATTCATGTTGAAATGCCAAACCAAATTAAAAATAAATCACTTGACAGCTGACAAAATGGCCGCCAGTTAAAATAGTGTTGCCAACTTAAACTTCTATACCTCTAAAAAAAAACACCCTTTACTTAGGTCCCAGACTAACATAAAAATTTAATAATAAAAACTCCTTACTTAAAAAAATAAGCACAGCTAGATCGCTCTTACATTTAACGAAAACAAGTTAAAAGGTCAAAAGTATGTACTAATAAAATGGATTTTTGTTTTGTTAAAAAAAAAAAATGATTTTTGAACATTTAAGAATTTTCAGATGCAAAATTATAACAAAATCGGTCTACTCATTAAAACATTATACGTGAATAACTCCAAATTATGTTAATTTTCTCAAAAGACATTAAAATCCCATTTTCGTAATTCGAAACTTTTCGCAAAAACCAAAAATCCAGTTTTCATACAGTCACTTCAATCACTAGGTATATGTTTAATCAAAATCGTTAGAGCCGTTTTGGATAGAATTTGAAAAAATCGAAATCGTTTTATGACAGCTAACCATTTGAGAATAGCTAAAAACAAAAAAATCGAATTTTATTTCTAGGGAATCACATACAAATTTTCTGTGCCAAATGTTAAGCAAATCGGTTGTTCCGTTTAAGCTGAAATTAATGAAGATTCACTAACACCGAGAACATACAAGCGCACGGATGCATAGAACGAGAGACGACACTATTTCAGACTCATCCATAATTTGGTATTAATTTTAATTACAACCTCGAAATGCGCTATAGAGTCTAAATAAAAATTTATTATAAAATTTATAATTTTTTATTTTATTGTTCAATAAAAAAAATTGTATCCTTAACTTATCCTTTTTCACCATTTATTGAATAAATTCTTAATCAAACACAAATAACAAAAATATTACACTATATTTGAATTCTGAATTAATATAACCTGGAATATTTAGTTTCCCTTAAAGGGTTTAATTTTAAAATATAGTACATTAAAAGCTATACACATACTTTATTAAACTTACCTTTTTCTAATATTATTCTGAAAAATTAATTAAACTGACTTTCTCTTAACCTTAACGCCCGTCATCTTCATCACCTTTAATTTGAGAGAAAAATAAATACCTACCTATCAAAAGCTTCAAACGTGTTGCGTCGCATCGTCGTGGTCGTCGTCGTCCTTGTCGTCCTTTTCATCGTCGTCGTTAGTTTTAACTTCACTTTTCTCTTTGGCTAAGCAAAAATTTAATCGCTTCTGGGAACTTAATATTTTTCAAAACAATTTTCCACAAAACTTCCAATTATGTAGGTTGCAGTGTAGACCATAACCAAAGAACGCTCCCGGGGCTCGAGCAAGCAAACAGTAAAACGACAAATTGAATTATGATTCCAGGAGAACATTGTCTCCACGATACTCAAGGAATTGAACAAACGCAGCAGTCCCTTTGCATGTCAGTCGGTCCGTCGTCGCATCGTCGTCGTCGTCGGTATGGTAGTCGGGGTTGGATGTTTATAGTCGTTCAGTTCATCTTTTTTTGTAAAATATACGCTTGTCTGGCTTTGTGGGTATTATGATTATATCAAGACCTGTTTCTGAAATGTTCATTTCTCAAAAATATAACCTTTTGCAGCATCAGATGGAAACAAAACACTTGACTTTAGAAATTTATATTTCATTAATTTATAATTTTTTCTTTTATATCTTGCAGGCAGTTGGATGTCCGATATCCTTTGATTCAGTATTGTGTTGGCCAAGAACACCTCCAGGCATTTTAGCCATTTTGCCGTGTTTTGAAGAGTTCAAAGGCATCCAGTATGATAGTACACGTGAGTAAATTAAAAAAAAAAAAAAAATTATGATTTGTGTGGTTTCTGCTTAAGTTAACTTTGGCTCTTTTCATCCCACCATATAAGAGTGGGTGCTTTCGTTTTGAGAAAAGGTATCCATGAATGAGAAAAAGAGAGATAAATTTTACTATAGAAATTTTTTTTTTGTAATTTAAAGATAATTTTAAAATTATAAAATTCACTAATTAAGTAAATTTAATGAACTTTAACCTTCGGTCAGAATGCTATATGTTGATTTTCTTTCTCATGAATCTGGTGATAAATTTTTTTTAAGAAAGAAAAAAAGTAATTTATTGTACCAGACATTACGTTGCTACAAAAAATAATAATTTAGTCTTTTTCACAAAATATAAAATTAATTAAAAAATCAAAATGCTCGATTGTTTTGCAAAAATACTTTCGACCAATACTTTACTTCACAAATTGCTGAAATTTCGAAAACACCTTTAATATTTGTTTAAAGATTTCAATAAGTGCTAATTTTTGATGAATTTTAATAATTTAGTTTCATATATTGAAAGTCATTTCCAGATGGCATACTTTTTTTCTCACATCTATTTATCTCTAGGCACTATTTTATTGTTAACAAATTAGAAACGACTTTAAAGCACACAAAGAGAAATATCAACGCAGATAAATATTCATTATTGATAATGATAACCTTTTAAATGATCATACTGACTAATAAAATCGGAAGAAATAGAGAACAATGGACTTAAGAAGCTTTAAATGAATGACGATTTAAAAAAACAATATATTTAGCTATTTTGTGAAGGTTTTAAAATTTCTTCTGCGTAGCCGGAAAATTTAAATAAGTCTTCCGTACACATTATGTAGGAATCGCAATATTTTACACATTGAAGTAACAAATGTTTACATTATCTATTTGAAATTATGTTAAGGATTTAACTGTTTTAAAATTATAAAGGTTTAACTACATAAATTTACAATTAAATATTAATTTCAAAACAAAAAATTAAATTAGAAATCAAAACTTAATTTTAAATTCGCCTCTCTTTTCACAAATTTAGTTTAAAATTTCATAACACATATATTACTCTAACTGATTTATTTTCCGATTATAAAAATTTCCATTATAGACTCAATTTAAATTTGCAATCAATTTTTTTTTCTCACTACAGACATAAACAAACACAAATATGAAACTGCATATTTAGCTTACAGATAATGTTTTTGTTTTCATTTCTTTAAAAGTAGTTCGAATTTATTTACTTTCATAACTGGAAACTTTAAATACTTAAGAATTAAGCAAACAATGGATCTACATAAAGATTAATTTACAAAAGCTCTTTCAATATTAGCGCTTATAATAATTATAGAAAGAATTTTATTTTGCATTTTGTTAGAATCAATATTTATAATAAGTAAAGTTATTTTGTTTGCATTTGAAAATAGCCATGCTTATGTATCTATTTCTTGCTATATATACATTTAAAGCTTAGTTAGGGAATACTAAGAGGAACTTAGAGCCAATTACCGGAAGTAAAACAATTGAATATATTGAAATCTTTCAAAGTAAAGTCAAAATGCTTTCGGTGATTTTTGTCGATATTAAAAATTTACAGAAAACAAGCTAAAGTATTTTTTTCTTTTGGGTATTTATATAATAAGGTAAGGTACATATTTATAGGGAAAATGTATAGATATCCATGAAATTTAATTTTTGTTTTTAAAATCATTTTATATCCAAGAAATATATTTAAATTTAATTTCTTGGATAAATTAATTCACGATGGCGATTTAAGTTTTAATTTTAAACGTAAGAAGAGTTTTTGAAAAATATTTTGTTTTATTTTTAACGATTGGGAAAACAGTTATTTTTTTAAATGGAATTTTATTTTCAAATAGATTTAATGTTTAAAGGGGGCTTTGGTGGGTGCAAATTCCAAATGAATATGAAAAAATATTCGTAGAAAAATAATTCTAGGAAAGAATTGACATTTTGTAAAGTGGTCATTTTAAACTTTACAGTCATAAGTAAAACATGACTACCTATACATTTTTTATTTTAATAAATTATAGAAAAAATGACAAATTTAAATATGATTTTTTAAAAATTAATTTCAATTTAAAAAAAAATAAATTACAATAATTGTTGTTATTGGTAGGTCCTCCCGATAGAACCTTTTTCTCAACTTTCTTATCATTGCCTTAATGGATTAAAATTTAATTTTTATATAGACCGGTTAAAAAGTCATAGGTAATAACATAAAAATATAAACTTTGTTTCGGTTTTTTTTTAATTTGACATTTCAAAAACATGTTGATGAGTCCACAATAATAAATACTTTAAATTAGTGCATACAAAAATTTTATGTAAACAAAATTAAAAAAGAAAAAAACTGCTCTAATGATTTTTAAAATTAGTTAATTTTAACAAAATTATGTTAAAATTATTTTTATTATTTTTGTATTCCAAAAAAATATATTACCAATATTATTGTATTTTTGTTTTGTTTTGTAAATAAGACAAAAATAACAGATAAAATCTTTTTTAAATTATTTTATTAGGTATTTGCTGTGTTCGGTCTTTTCTGATTCGTTCGCTTTTTTTTTACAATGAATCGTTTTATAATTTTCAGTTGGCTTTCAAAAATACAACAATCAACCCGATTGGGCGATAGAACAATTAATCTCATTGGCTATCTGTCTTCTGACAGCTCGAGTCCATCGTCTAACCGAGTTTCTACATGTGTCGTTTCTTAGTTACAGATTCTATTTTTTTTTTAATATATTAATCCCTTAAGTTTTCAATAAAAAACTTAACCTTTGATCTATCATTCCGGACAATTTAATCAAAATCAGTGGATTCGTTCCAATTGTATGGAATTTAGGCTACAATATTTTCCAAAAAAAAATACTGTAAAAAAAACTTTATACGATCGAATTATTGAAAACATTTTATCATAAAAAAATTTCCTAGGACATAACCAACATTTTGACGTAACTTTTTTGTGATATTTTTTTTTATAAATATATTATGGTAAATGCAACAATGTTAAACACTCAATAAGTTTGCCATTTCCGTAAGTCAATAACTTTTATGGGAAATAATTTTAACAAATTAAATCAAATTATCCAACGATTTTACTGTGAAAAGACTGCTTTTAGACGACTGCAAATTTTATCCACAATTTTTTTTTTAGTTTCTGTCGGATTGCAGCATCTTAAATGGATGCTGCAAATTTGAATAGCTACAATTTTTATTAAATGAGAAGGAAATATCTCTTTACACTCTTTACTTCGCCTATATGTCAAACAATAGGAAAACGCAAAAAGAAGAAAGAGTAATAACTCTGCAATTATTTCAACCTCTGCAACTTTGTTTACCTCGGACTACGCAATACGCATACGTCCCCCTCCAACATGCTTAAAAATGGCAGGGGGTAATTGCAGCAGCGTTTAAAAGCAGTCAAAATATTAAACTTTTGCAATCGCCATTGTGAATTTTAGAATTAATCTCGTTCGTATGATATGTTCATGGCCAGACTGTTCACAGTGGTTTGAATCTGTACCATGTCTGTCTAAAGTTCTAATTGAATGACGCTTGTAGAAACGATGAAACCGTCCTCGTTGCTGGCTAACTTTCAAGTGCCCTGTTCTCCTTGTGTCTTCCTTCTTCTTTTCTTCGTTTATTATTCTTATTTTTTATTTAGGTTGGTATTGTCAGGTTCACCAGTTTATGTACATATAGTTAACAAACTTTATAAATGCTGCCAGATACCCTACAATGTCAAATACTACAATGTTAGTAGCATTTTGCATGAATAAGAACTCAAACTGTGAATTCCTTTATAAAAATAATCCTTGATTAAAGATGATCGGCTTTGAAAAAATCAGGCCTTAACATCTCAGAAAACTACAAATGTTGTGAATTGAAACAAAGTTCTAACAATTTCCTCATAGAATTTAACAAATGTTGTTTTGTTGCTTATTTTTGGTATCTCTGAGTTAACTTTTTTTAATTGCTGTTGAATTGATTTTTAAAAACTAAAAAATGTTTGTCCTAAAAAAAAATCGTTGACAATTAGTATTTGATGGTTAATGTTTGACGTTTAATGAACAGAGAGCTGTATTGTTTTTTAAAAGAAAAATCTTTGAGGGGATAGGTATAGTTATGAGAAAGATCATACAATTAATTTACATTCAACTCTATCTAAATCTGGTGAAAAGGCTAAAATTAAAAAAAGTTTCTCAAAATATTCTCTGAAATGTTTTATTTTAAGGCATGGAAATGGAGTTTACTTTTGTATGTAAACACTTTTATTCAAAGTAAAACAAACAATGAGATAGAACATGATTTGTGCTTCAGTTAATCTTAATTATTAATACAAAAAAAAATAATTTCCATTAATTACTCCTGTTTTCGTGACCGTTTGTTAAGAAAATAACAGTAAGTATTTATTTTTTTCGTTTTATTTTTTATGATATAATAATGTTTACAATTTCGACAGGTCTGAAGAAGATTGTAAACACACTTGTATTTGAGGTTTTAAAAAATAAACAAGACCTCTATATCCTACAAAGAAGTCTTAATTTATAATAGGTACTTTTCATTTCTCATTATTGTGTGTATCTGTATAATATCTTTAAGAAATCAGAAAAATATAAAGGTATTTGATTAACAAAGAAAAAATCTTTTCAATTTGTTTATTTTGTTTTTCTTCGACAAAAACATCAACAACTTTTTCTTTAATAAATAGTTTATTTCCATATGTACAATGTGATCTATTAAAATAACCACAAAAACTACAGATGAATATATCAAGCTAGTTGTTTGTCTTTTTGTTCATTGTTTTCATTTCAAACAAAGTTGACGAAGACAACATCCTAACCATTAGTGTTTCGAGAAGTTACCAAATTATTAACTTCCGTTGAACAATATTATTCATCTTCTTCTAATTTTTATAAAGTAAATTCGTATACCTATTTATTTTGATTCTTAACTTCCATTGTCTTCAAAACTTATATTCTTAAATGATTGATCTCAACGAGAAAAACTTCAAAGCCCATCTGGATGTTAAAGACATATCATTTATTCAGAGGAAGTTTATAGGCAATTCTCGTTTTTGTTGTATATAAATCGACTGTCATTTCCACTTCGTCCTTGATACACTTAAATGTAGTCCTAGTCCTAAATTCTTTCATTAATTTGTCTTCATTAGGAATAAAACTCAAATCTATCAAAGAACACCCCTTTCAATCAATTTCTTGTTGGAGAATTATTTCTCGTAAACATTAATCCATGTCTTTTGTGTCCCCATCCATTTAAACAACATTCTATTCCTATTAAACACACACACACACACTAAGAAAAATGTGTTTATAACGCAAGTTGTTTTCAAGTTCGTCTGATGGTATAATACTTTAAGTTTCTTCTTCATCATCATCTTCGCTTAAATGAAAACAAGAACAAAACAAAAATGAATAGAAACTGTTTATGCCGATATCGATGTTCGGTCTTCGGTTCCGATTAAGGATTCAATATAATACTTCATTGACTGAAATTCAATGCATTAATCATACCCCCACATCCATATGATGTGCTGAAGAAAGAAAAGATGACACAATCCCATGCTCATCTGATGCTATGTTCTTGTTTTTTATTTTTTTTTTTCCTTTGTCCTGTTTAATATTATAAACTTGTAGGATGTTATATGTAGGGAGGGAGGCTGTCCTCTTTTTCACATGGTTACCCGATTTAAGGAACGTCACCTATAGAAACAAGTTATAAGAAGGAGAAGACATGATTGTGAAGACGAGCTGTTTATTTATTGAAAAGAATTATTCCTTAAGGTATCGTTCTTTTTTCTTATATCAGCTTTTCTTTACAACTTTTCATTTAGATACTTTGCTATTAAAATATTCTTGTTGATAAAATTTTTCTAGGTTATAAAATTGGAAAACTTAACACAACGATATGTTTTGAATTCAAATTTTCATAAATATCACAAGTGTATGTATGCACGTCATAAGCAATACAATTGCGGTGACCATACGAGTATTTTTAAAGACTTTTAGTCGTATTTATTAGATTTTTGTCAACTTAGACACTGTCTAACTATTTTCAAATTGGTGGATATAATGCTTTATTTAATAAAAATAAATATCACACGTTTAAAATAAGGCTATTTTTATTTGAATATAATTAAATTATTTTATGAGGTAAATATTTTGTTTATCATTTAAATATTTTACGCATTAAAAAAAAAATATATATATGGATATGGATATGGATATGGTGACACAGCAATTTATACTACAATTAAATTGTTTTGGTTCATTCGAACAAACGGAGTATATCGGAGATTATAACTCAGATTTTTTGCATTCATTGTTTTTATATTTTGGTTGCCATCTTTTATTTTAGTTTCAATTTAATTACCCCTATTATGATTGTCAGTTGTCAATTGATAGTTATTAAAAATTGATAATCGTTATTTAACAACCCAATAAATAAAAGATTCGATCATTGAGAATTATCCAGAAAGTTTTTAAAAAAATCTGGGATTTATTAGACAAAAATTTCTTTGTTTTTATTTTAATTTTTCCCAAATTTTAGTGTTTCTAATGACGAGTTTATAAAAAAAAAAAAACTTATTTTTGTGAGTTTCTCAAATAAAATTAAAGAACAGAAAATTATTTAATTTATTAAAAGAAAGGAACAACCAAAAAAAATCTCTTAAAAATATACCTACCTACCCAAATTTAAACATAGCATGGTCACCCTTATTTAAATATATAAATTTATCTTCAACTACTATTATTCCAATATATGGGAAAAACAATTTCATTTTTCTATATTTTTTTTATAGCTTGTATTGTACCTATAGTCATAAAATTTGTTTATGTTTGCATATTGTGTTTATTTTTGTTTTGTTATGTTACTGATGGGTGTGTTTGGTTTAAGGGTGGAATTTATAATTGGCAACCTTTTCAACAGCAAAATATATGAATATTAAAACCAAATTAAGTGTTTTTTTTATAGGTCGCGCATGTAGAAAATAATCAAATTGGATTAAGAAGATTAAAACTATGAGAACGTATATGAAATAATTGGAACAGAGCTTGATATATATAGATATTAGAGAAATATAGGTTCTTTAACAAAAGAAGAACAAAATTATTAAAAATAGAACATAAGGAAATCTAAGCTGAAAGATATACCTGAACATGATGCGTAACAAGAATTTGTTTTTTAAATATCAGTTTTTGTATTTAAATAATCTTAAATCATTATTGAACAAAAATACTACTTTTGACATCAAAATTTTTTAACAGAAATATGCCAAAGCAGATTTATAAAAGAAATATGTAATATTTCTTTACTAATATTTTTTTTTTATTTATAGAAAATGCAACAAGACTTTGTTTCAACAATGGAACGTGGGCCAACTACACTAACTATGACAAATGTCACCATGCACCTCCGTCACCAATTCCAGACTTTTCCCCAAGCATAGAATTACCATCACTTATCTATTGTTCGGGTTATTTCTTAAGTCTATTAGCTTTAACTTTAGCCTTAATTGTTTTTCTTTACTTTAAGTAAGTAGAAAAAAACACTATAAATATAGAATATTAAAAAATTAATTCCTCCCCTCTTTCCTTTTGTGTTTTTCAGAGACTTAAAATGCCTTCGAAATACAATTCATGCGAATTTATTTTTAACATATATTTTATCAGCCCTCTTATGGATTTTAACCTTATTTCTGCAAGTTGTAAGTTTTCTCTATGATAAAGATGATGACGATAATGATGATAAAGTATAAAGTTCTTGAAAGGAGATTTACCTTTATATATTTTCAGATGACGGATCATCCCAGCCAACCAGGATGCATAACCTTAGTTGTACTTTTCCACTACTTTAATTTAACGAATTTCTTTTGGATGTTTGTCGAAGGTAAATAAAACGGAACTTTCTAGATTTTCCATACGAATTTTGTGTTAAATAAATATCTATCTTCCACTTTATATTATAAACTTTTGCAAACTGCAATGTGGGCAGAACGCAATTGTGTGCTAGGAAAAAAAATAAATATTCACTCAAGTTCATATCTTTTTTTTTACGTGCACAAATTGAAAGAGTTCCTTCCGCTTCCTTTTGTAAACATCATTGAAAGGAAAAATCTGAATATTCTCTTGCACACACACAAGTTGTGCAACACAAGATCTTTTGCAACATGCACACACAAACAATAGAAGAAAAAGCGTATATCTACCACTTAAGTGGTCTCTTTTATACAAACCACCATTAATGCTTGGTACACCATAAATTTTATTAAAAAAAATGAAAAAAAAAATTCGGCTTAAAAAGGGAAGCGGAAGCTATTAGTATGCACAGGGACGAGATATACATATATTTACATAAATACATTCGCCTAGCTGTAAAACTAGATTTTACTAAGAATTTTAATGCATATTTTTCTTTAAATTACAGGACTCTACCTATACACACTGGTAGTGCAAACATTTTCAAGCGATAATATTTATTTTGCGATGTACGCGTTCATCGGATGGGGTAAGTTGTTTTGTTGTGGTTGACAGAAATTAAGTGACATGCAATTTATTGGTAAATAAAAAAAAGGATATATTTTTAAGAATTTTTTTTTTTCTTGATTTTCATTTTATTTAAAGGGTGTCCAGCTGTTATAGTGTTTATATGGTCAATAGTTAAAATCTATTCCCCTCCACTTGAGACTGAAAGATTTAATGGGGTAAGTCCGTTGATTGGTTCACTGAAGGTAAGTTCGTACAATGTTATAGTGAAAGTATAATTATGCAGCTATTGATTTTGCGGGTTATTTAATTAACATTTTGGGGTTTTCAAATACATTAAGTATTCAAAATTAAGCTTGGTAAGATAGGGTTGACCATGAGACGAGATAAAGTAAGACTTTTATAAATGTCTTCTCGGTTTTGTTAGAATCGAAAAAAAAATTAAATCGTTTTAGTGTCGGTCTCGGTATCGTCTCGGTATAATCTCGGTATCATCTCAGTATCATCTCAATATTTTTTGTGGAAGAAATATCAAACTAAAGTTTTGAATCTAGAAGCTGTTAAATATTTAAATTTAAAAATGTAACTTTATAATTTAAAAATAATGTTTTACCATTTTTAATTTTTTCTGTCCAGACTCTCGGTAAATTTCAGTCCAAAAAAAAAAAAAAAAAAAAAACAGTCCCGTCTCGGATTCTTGGAAGTAATATTTTCTCGGTAGATGAGTCGAGACTGTAACTTTTCTTGTCTCACGGACATCCCTTTTTGGTGACAAGACAATTAAGCTGTTTTTTTTTTGAGCTGTAACATAAAAACATGGTTTGAGCATAACTTATGAAATCTTAATTATATAAATTAAATTAAATAAAATTTTTTATTTTAACATTTTCTATAGCTTTTTTAATTAAATTTAATGGTTAACTATGGCGTATACGTATTTTTTTTGTAATGTAAAGAATTCCTATAGAATTATTTTGAAGCTAAATTATCTTAAATTATTCTGTAATGAAGGAAGTATTAAAAAAAGATATAAAATGAATATATTCAAAAACGTGTGCATTGAGGTTTAGTTAATAATAATAATGTTTTTTTTTTTAAATGAGGAATTTAAAATTTTAAAATTGTATCTTACCCGGTTGTTGAAAAACACCATGTGATACTAAATTTACAGCGAAGTTAGCGAAGAATTATGATTTTGTTTTTTTTAAATTACGACTTTAAAATTTAGTTTGAGCCTTTCCTTGAACTACAAACAAAAATTGCAGCTTTTCTACAAAATAAAAAAAAGACTTAAAATATTTAACCCATTTTCAAAATCTAAAAGATCAAAATTAAAAATAATCAATGGCCGTGAAATACAGCATTAAATAACTAAATAAATTGTTGTTTTAACTTTAAGTGCGTTTGTAAATTTTGTAAATGCATCTGATGGAGTGTTTGTCGTGTTTTAGCATGAAGTGCTTGTAAGAAGAAGAATTGTGAGGTTGTTGGATCACATCTAAGAATTCTACTGTTTTTTTTTTGGTATTTTAAACAAAATCATAGAAATTCTGCAGAAAATATGATGTACCTTTAATTTTGTTGTCAGGTAATTACTAATCCCCTTCTCCAATCGATTGTTAAACATTTTCGAAAAAAATCTAGTTACTATATTTTAGAGAAATCTCACTGATGTAAGTGTAAAAATAATTAATCAATATCTAAACCATCGAAACACGAATATTTTTAACAAATTAATACAGCACTTTTTAAACACTTCAAGATATCAACAATTAATGTTAACATAAAGGGTGTTTTTTTTAGACGTGTGGTTTTTGAAGAAGAAATAAAACGCATATAATTTAATGTTATGGACAAGAATTTAGATTTATTATAAAGATAAGGGTTTACCATTATGTTTTAAAAATGATTTTGGGCAAGCGGCAACCGCGGCTGGCTCGAATAAATTCCAGCCGAGAGGCCCAATTTTCTACCTCTTGTTGCAGCAATTGGGGCCGTATGTCAGCAATAACGCGCCGAATATTCTCTTCCTAGGCGTCAATCGTCTCGGGCTTATCTGCGTAGACAAGCGACTTCACAAACCCCACAAAAATCGCACGATCTTGGAGGCCACGCCATCCACAGGCCCACGACGCGAGATAATGCTCAATGGCATGTAGCGTCGTCTTGTTCAAACAAAAAGCACGAGTGTAATTTTGTAAGCCCGCAAACCAAGATCCTTCCTTACTTTTATTACTGAATTATTTATTTGTTTTATTTTAATAAGTTTAATATACACAACATTTCTCTACCTTTTGTTTCTAATTTTATAGTAAGTCAGTTTTACTTACTTTGCTATTTTTGTTTTAAATTATATTTCACAAATATTTGAAAAAAAAACAAACAAACATTGATTTGTTAAAAATATTGGCATTTTCTACACTTTTTTTTCTTAATTATGTTACCACTTTAATAAACCAATATGCAGCTTAATCTCCAATGCTATATAAAGCTATGTGGCTTTTAACCAAAAGAGCACGTACGTGTGCGACTTAGTTTTAAATTTTATTTTTCACACGAAATCAATTCTTGCCCTAAAAAGCTACATATGTACATATATTCACATGGAAGGAATAAATACTCCCTCTGAAATTCTAAAAATAAATATTTGGCATTTTATCTCTTTTTATAAAGATTTTTTTTTATCAACCACATCATCCATTTAATAAACAAACATTCCATTCATTACTCTATCAATTAATTCTTGTGTGCATTCACTCTTGAAACACTTTCTTTTTATACGATACCATATCCCTAAAAACCCAACCATCCATTTTATTTAAACTCTCATACTCATTTTCATTATAATTGCAGTCAAAAAAATAATAAAAAAAACGTTTACCAAACCAATAAATTTATCACAAAGAGGAGTCCTTATTTCCTCTTTCAAGTTCGATGGGGCAAAATATAGAATAAAATGGTTTCACTATCATTGTATTTATATCCTTTATCGCTTTTGCTCTCATAGTTTTACATTTTCAAACTAAAAAAAAGAAAACTTTGAATTTACCTCGTTTTTTTTTCCTTTTATTTTACAGCTGGAAATTGAATGCTCATGGATGCGAGAGTCCCACATCGATTGGATATTTCAGGGACCAGCTTGCCTTGTTATTTTGCTGAATTTGATTTTTCTCTTTCGAATCATGTGGGTAAGAATAAAATCCCCCCCCAAAAAAAAAAATGTCCAGTATTTGAAATCGAAATCTCAAAGTACAGTTTGGTGGACATTTACCATTTCATTGTACACCGTCATCTGTGACATTTATTCCCCATGGGCTTTATTTTTTTCATTTTCTTATATGTACATGTGTTCTTGTTGTTTTTCTATCTTTCTTCTTTTTTTCTTTTTTTTGCTATGTGCACCCTAAGGTACTTATCACAAAACTGCGGTCAGCTAATACCCAGGAAACCCGTCAATACCGTAAAGCTTCAAAAGCTCTACTGGTTCTTATACCATTGCTGGGAATAACATACTTGTTAGTTCTGTATGGACCCGAACATGGTCTGGAACGGCACGTTTTTGAAATTCTAAGAGCTCTCCTCATTAGCACACAGGTAAGAGTAAATGTTCTTTTTGTCATGGAAAAAAGTTTGCATTTTCTTTTAGAAATACAAAAATATCTAATGGACATTTGTGGTTTATATCTTTTGTAGGGATTTTCCGTTTCCTTTTTCTACTGTTTTCTGAATTCAGAAGTGAGATTAGCACTTCGGCATCGATTCGAAAGATGGCATGATGCAAGAAATATCAGTTCGGAGCAGTCAATGAGAAATAGAAGGTAATTTTAATTGAATAAAAAATGTTATTTTATGAGAATGGAAAGACATTACAATAGAGCTGAAATTTTAATGAGAATAAGTTGAAGTTAAAACTAAGTAAAAGGAAGAGAGTACGAGTGGATAGGAGTTTTCAATATTTATTTAATTCTATAGGTATATATATTAAGTAGTACTTATTGTATTTGAAGGAGATATTAATTAAACTTATATTAAGCAGACGTAGATCTTAACAGTGGAGAAAATTCTTGAAATGAAACTTTAAAATTTATCTTCAACTAACACTCTTATGTTCTACTTTTTCCTCAGCTATAATCTGATAATCTGTCACATTATAGTTTTTCTAATTCTCAATTTAAATGTTTAATAAGTAAATACAAACCTGATATAATTCGTGAGTGTAATATAAAGTAATATAAAGAGGACCAGATGGAAACCAAAAAAAAAACTTAATTTTTTGGTTGTATTTTTAATCCTAAATAAAAGAACATTGCAACTTGCAACAAAAAAGAAGTCTAAGACTAAGAGCCATTTTCTTCACTACAAGTTGAACTCAACTTGATGATTTTTATTCTCAACTTGTGATTTTGTTTTTCTTCACTCAAAGTTGACAGTTTCATCTTCCAATTCTCAATTTTCGAGTTGATCAACTTCTGGTTTTCTCAACTTCCAAAAATAGTAGAAGTTGAGAGAGCAAACTTGAGAGTTTTCTGTCAAATTCAAATTTGTAATACATTTTGTTGCATCTTCTGTCAAAAATTATTCTCGGTTTCGGTTTGAATACAAATATTTTTAAAATATTATATTGCGAGAAAATTCTTATTGGGAAAATCATCCATCGTCTGCTTCCGGAAGCGAAGATGATAAAGAAGAAGAATTGTTGGTGATTGAAAGTAGACAATATAAAATGTGTCCACTGGTCGGGCTCGAAAAATGGGACGACTATGATTTTATCTACCGATTTCGTATTTCAAAGCGAACGACAAACGTGTAGATCGCGCGAATTACGACCAGTTACTCAATTATTGATTGTGCTGAAGTATAATGCACTCGGATCAATTCAAATCTAAAGTTGAAACATACATATCTGTCAAAAATTTCCTAGGGAAATTTTTCAACTCCCGAGTTGAGATTTAAAATAGTGAAGAAAAACAAATTTCAACTTGTCACTCAACTCTTAAGCTTGTGTCAGCTCTAGAGTCGGCCAACTTGAGAGTTTGAGGCAAGTTGATAAATAGTGAAGAAAATGGCTCTAAGCTATCTTAAATATAGTTTACCTGCTTTACCGAGTAATTATAACATTGGGAGCGTAAACTTATAAAATAATTAAAAGGTCACTTAAGTGGTCTTCAACTGCAAAGATCTTCATAAGACAAGTTTAAATGTAAAAAAATTTCCGTTTTCTTATAACTTTTCGCGAGATTTGGTTTTAACTAAATTAGATAAATTAAAATTTATAAAAATAAAACACATTTTAAGAAAATAAACTGCGGCAAAGTTCTTTGACGTAAACAACACTAACAACTGTCATGTCAGTGATATCTACGGTGACCATCCGTTCTCTTTTTTAGAGGACAGTCCCCTTTCTCGCTCCTTTTTTTTATTTTTCTTAAAGAGGACAGTAATTTGTCCTCTTTTTCCTTAATTGTCCTCTTAATGTCCTTTTTTTCTTTGAAACCTTTTTTCTATGATTTTTCTTTATTACTAAATTACTTAAAAACAAAATGTAGACAGCACTGGTTTGAATAATTCAGTTCTAAAAACATCAAAATTTGACCCAGGGTTTGGAAAAAAAGGACAAATTTAGCTTTCTTTTGAATTTAGAGGGCTCGAGCTGTAGTTTTAAGGGAGATCAGTTTTGTTGTAAAAAAAAATCGCACATTTTCAGTTTTTTTTTTTACAAATTTAAACAAAAAATTTAGCATATGAAATTCTACACAAAAAAAAATTATGGCGTCTTTTTTTCATAAGAGAATAAGATTATAAAACAAACATGCGCAAATGTGCCCAAACCATTGTAGCATTTGCCCAAGTTTATCTCGAAATCTATTGCTCTTACGAAAAAAAATCGTTTTAATCATTTTTGTGTCGAATTCTGAAAGCTACAATTTTCATCTTTAAATATTAAAAAAAAACTTAAAGTTTACATACGACTGTTCAATCAAAAACTAAATTTCAACCATTTTCAAACCCCTGACAAATTCAGTCTTCGTCTTCGACATTTCTCCCTAAATACTTTATAGTTTTTGAGGAATTTTATTATTGTTTTTTTTTTTTTTTTTTTGTTTTTTTTTTTTTTTTTGTTATATAAGTATTTTTATTTTTTGTTTTATAAAAACTGAACTCATTGATGTATGTAATCTGAAGTTCAAATATTTTGAATAAATATCGGTTGTTTCTAAACTTGTTGTAAATTTATTAAAAAATGTCCTCTTTTTTGCATCTGAAAAAATGGTCACCGTAGTGATATCCGATGACAGCGCCATTTGTTACCCAAGAAGAATGCAGTTTTAAGATGAAACAAAATCAATTGTTACCAAAATAAGAAAAGGATTGCCCTTTACAATTTATTAATTTAAATTTAAACAATTTTAGACGCAACCAATAAAAGTAATTATTTTTTTGTTATGTATTAACAATAAAAGAGTGTAAAAATTTGCTTAGTGTTGGCTATTTTATCATTTTTAGAGAAACTATCATTGAAAGGGGGAGTCGTATTTATTAGATTTATATACACTTTCACCAAAACAGGGCTATTGTTTATCTCAAACTTTAAAAAATAAAATCTTTTATCAATTTTTCAACATCAGCAAATATTTTTATTTCAGTTTTGTTTTTGAAAAAAGAAACAACTTATCCTGCTAGTATTTTAATCCTGTAAAAATAGAACTGATAAAAGTTTATATGAATAGAAAAACTTTGAATTTTTTTATGTATGTAAATAAATACAGATTGAATATGGATCAAAGCAATTTCATATACACATGCACACAATTCTTTAACAAAAGAAAAAATTGAATAAAATTTACAAAAAGTTCAAATATTCTAGGAATGAGTTTTATTGAAATTATTACTGAAAGGCCTTTCTTGCTCATCGATTATAAATCGTCTGTTGTTAGCATAAATAATAAAATTATATTTATCCGTTACTTACAATGGCGTCGTCGTAGAACACATTTTTTTTTTCCTAATGAGATAGGATATTTTGAGTGAGATGATTTCAAAGTACATATCTAGTATAAATTTTCATATAGATTGTAGTAGTATAGCGAAATTATTTTGTAAGGGGAAATAAAAGGCTAAATAGAGCCTATAATGTATAAGATTTTATTAATACTGATTTCATGTACATATATGTACATACATATAGGAAATAATTTTGTTGTTTTATTTTATTCTATTTTCAGATACAGATTTTCAAAGGACTATTCCTTAAGATCAAGAACTGAAAGTTTACGGTGAGGAGATGATATTTTTTTAATGAAAAAGAAAATATTTTGTTTAAGAGAAAAAAAACTTTGCTCGTGATACCTACCTTTATTATGTGTATGTGTATTTACATTGTTCTATATATTTTATTATTTATTTGTTTGTTTTTCATTTGGTTGATTTTCTAACTATAAATATTGTCACACACCATTTTCATTCTTGCACATTTTTGTATGACTCAAATAATTTTAAAATATGATGTTTTCTTATTCACAAAAATAATATAAATATTAATTGTTTATATATTATAGTCAATGCATCCAGAGACTGTTTAACATTTTTTTTACACATTTCATTACTAAACAAAACAATATGATCGAACATGATTTCTTATATGACAGGAATTGTTTTGCTTATTTTAAAAATCTCTTTAATTTTCCCTGACAGAACGAATGTAGACAATCAGTTACACCCCTATTAATAAAACTAAATGAAATAGGAATTTCTGTTGATAACCGAGTTCTTGTTGAATTAATTAGATTTTCATTAAGATTTGCTACTTAAATTAAATAGTTAATTAATTATAAATAAATTAATATTTAATTTCGTAAATTAATAGTTGAGAAACGTTTTAGTTGATTTATGAATTTGAATATAATTAAGGATTTTTATTAATAGGGATGTTTATGTTTTAGAAAATAACCGATTCTGATTAAATGAGGGAGTTAAAGAAAAACCCCTTCCAATATAATTTTTTTTTTGTTGAAAATATTTCCAAGAATAATTTCCAAAAATATTGATAAGCCTGAAGTACCCATACAAATGATTTAATTATTTTTTTTAATTTGAAAATGAAGAATGACTAAATGCCTGAATACAATAGCTGTAACTGGAACTCTAGCTGGAAAAGTTGTGAAAAAGTGTCATACGTGAAGTTCACCATTTTACAACTAATCACGGGTTAGTGACCCTGACCCTAGTAAAAGTGATGAGTCTCATAATACAAATAATATAGTAAATGAATACAAACCATTCTCATGGTGAATGCAATGCAATTAAATACTTTATTTCCGTAGTAAGGCTGAGGTAGAAATAAGTAAGAAATAAACATCAATGTATGTATGTATGTAAATGTAGATAGACTTTAAAAAATAATAAAGAAACGGGGAGTTGGTTTTGGAACCTAGAATCAAACGGTTGTTTTATTGCGAACTCGAACTAAAATATAACTCGGGCTTATTATTCACTTTTTTATTATATCCAATATTTTTTTTCTTTTAATTAAAATTTTTTTCCCAACAAATAAGCAATTGAAGCGTCAATATTTTTTCCGACTTTTTTTTTCTTCATAAAAATGGAAAAGTCAAAAGTTCTATACGTTAAAAGTTGGTGAACTCTGGCAGCTCCGTCTGCTTGACAGCTATTCCAGTTGAAGATCAATCTCCGGTTGTATTCAGCCAATAATCACTTATATATATCAAATTTAAATACACGTCAAATTAATCTTCGTCATAGACTCATTCATGTAAAGTTCCATTTTTATTTTATTTTCATTTTTTCTTTGTAGTTATTTTTTTTTTATTTTTCTGTTTAATTTTATTTAAGTTTATTTTATCTTTTCTTCTTCTTACAGTCTTACATCGACAAGTCCTGTGCCCGCAGCAAACAATGAATAAATTTTGCACGAGATATTTGTTCCTACTATAAATATTGAATTTCCTTAGACATAACTATACACATAAATATATATTTTTCTATAACCAAATAAATCGGTCCATATATGTTATTATTAAATAATAATTATTTATATATCTTAATTCTTATTACTTGTTTATTTTATATACATATTTTTTTTACCAAAAACAAGAATTACAAGTATTTTTTTAATTTTATTTTTTTAAATTTCATATAAAAAAAAAAACATGTAAATAATAATTTTGTAATTAAAACTATGGATGTATACATCTTAAATTAAAAAAATAGTAATTTTCTACTTTTTACATTATATATGTATGTACATATATAAAATTTTAGCTGTTTGTATGATATAAATATTCTTAAATGTTTATTTTAATATTAAATTAAAATTAATACATATAAGAAAAAAAAAAAACAAATAAAAATATTAACAAATAAATGTATATAAATTATTGTTGACAAATTTGTTTGAGTGTTTTATTTATTTTTTTTTTTAATGAAACTTGATTTTCTTTCAGAACTGAGGAATATCTGGTGTTTGTTCATCCCTAGCATAAGAAATCATTAAAACGGAACTCAAGAAGTGAAAGTCATTGTCTTTAAATAAAAATTATAAATTTATTAATATATATTCGTATTGTAAAATTTTCAACAGTCAAGTCAATTAAACCTAGATGTAATATTTTTCGGAACCAGAAAAACTATTTAAAAATAATTAAAATATAATACATAATATTTAATAGTCATGTTTTTTGGGAAAGCTATTCACAGTACAGAAGGTTTTTACACGAGTTACGAATACAACGTCCACAGTAAAATTATTGCCAGTAAGAGCAGAAGTAGAATCTTACTTCGGATGGGTTTGTGACGTTTATTCGAGTATCAAATATTCCATTCGATACTCGAATAAACGTAACAATCGCATTTTATACTAACTAATTTTAATTTTTGGTTCAAGTTATTTTTTATTTTGCTTTTCCTTTGTACCAAACTTTCTTTTATTTGTTTTTTTTTTATTATTTTGACAGCTGTTATTCGGTAGTACCAAATGTGAAATATAAAAGCAAGGCTACTGCGGACGGGTTTTTTTTTTTGGAAATTTCCTACTATATTATTTAAAAAATCCCAAAAAAAAACACGGCTAATGTATACTAACTTATTAATAAACGAAAATGTTTAAAAATTCATTTTCATTTGTTTCATATTCAAAAATAAAAATTCATCTTAGCAATTAAATTACATATGCAAAAAGTGAGTAAAAGAAAATAAATTAAATTTTTTTTATGATGGAAATAATATTACGATATAATTTAGACAAAAAGAAAACTTATCAATTATTGAAAATTTTTTTTATTAACCCTGCCCCAGTAAAAGAGATACTACAGGATCGGATATAAAATTTATAAATTCAAGACACTTGAATATAAATAAAAATGTACATAATTTATAGGTTGGTACATGTAAATTGGTGCTCTTTGTCTTTTGTGAATTTCAAATGATTGTTTAGCATAAATTTTCAAGTCAAATATATGTTTTTAAAAATATAACAACTGACATTCTGAAAACTTGCAAAGGCATTCTTCATTTGAAAATCCAATTCCATTATTGAAATTCAATGAAAAAATAATAAATAAATGAAACAAAAATGTGAAATTATTTTCATGATATTCAATCTTAAAAGAAAAACTTTACAACAAAATTATTTGATCAATTCTAACAGTTGAAACAAGTAAAGAAGCATTAATATTGCAAGAATTTTTTTATAAAATCCAGAGCGAAGGAAAGAATAAACTCAAAGTTTTTAATAAAATCATTATAATTTGAATGTAATTTATATAATAAATGAATTGTCTTCAAATTACATTTAAGCTGACTTTTTTAATACAACGCTTTTAACCAAATGTTCCTGATTAAAATTAGATTTAAATAGATTTAGATTAGATTTACGTTAGTACATACAAAGTCGTTCTCTTGCATTTCCTTATAATTATGAAAAATTAGACTTTAAAAAAATTCCGACAAAAAAATTAAAAAATTTTGTCAGTCAGTATTACCACCATCGATCGTACTTGAGGGCCATTAATTCCATCAGCTCCACGCACTTTCATAATTCAAAGTCCGAGTTGAATGAACGTCTGAATAATTAAATTATGAACTCCCACCCATGCTTTCAGTCCATTTACATCAGATTACAGCAAAACGTAAATAATAGTGTTGTTGATTTAAGTTACATACTAACCCATATACCTATTATTGTTTTAAACAGCTTTCAGCAAGGTCATCGCAGGAATTGTGAAACTGAATCATTCTGCATCAATAAATAAAATCATTTCAATCTCTCTTGCCTTCCTATACCATCTCTCCCTCTATCGCTTATCAGCAGCAGTGTAGCGTTGTGAGGTTTGCTTTTGATATTCTTATCAGTTACCTAATTTTTGCTTGGAATAATTTTGCTTTTCTTAAACTAAGTCTTAACAGTCGTTGAAATTGAACTCAAGGTAGCTAGTTTATATTTTTTTTCTTTTTTTTTTTTATTATATAAATAAATTTAAATAAACCTTGGTTTTTATCTTTAAACCACACACGTGGGTGCTAACATTTATTTTGTGCTCATAGTTTTGAGAATTTAAAGCTGTTATTTTAAATATTTGTAATAATATTCAATTGGTAAATTTAATTGTTTTATTTGAATTCCATAACTGATGCAGAAAGCTTAATTGCTTGTCACATGCTTATCGCTGTTGGTCAGATTACCACTTACACATGTTTGCCCCTGTTAGATCTAGTTCTTGCAAGATATTACTCCCAGTAATAACCAAAAAAGACTGGAATGAATCATTGAGAGAGAAGGAGTCTGTTCGCCTTAAATGAATTAAAGAAACATCAAACGAAATGTTATGAAAAATCATTTTAACGACTTTGATTTCTCTGATGTCTTCTATGAGTTGGTGGAGAATTAGCATAATGTATCTAAGATATAAGATGTAAGTGATGTCAAGGGAAAAATTTATGAATAATTGTCGTTAATCTGAAATACAGATTTTAAATTTCTACAAAAAAAATTCCTTTAAGATTCATTAAATTGAATGTTAAGAAAAATTGTTTCTGATGTGGTTTTATTTTGGCCAATGGATTTAGAAATTATCTACAATATCTTCAAAATCCTACCTCTATGAAACTTCAGGTAAATTGAGAAAATCCAAATTCCTAGAACTAATTCTTTATAGCTAACCCAGCTTGATATAAAGCTAGCTCCACGTCAGTTTGAAACAAAAAAGTAATGATGTAGAAATTGTGTGCTAAGGAGAAAAAAGAAGAAATTAAACTTTTTCCATAGAGCTTTATATTTAAAATTTTAGCTTTGCTTACCTTTGTCTAAGATGATTAAAAATGTTTCATAAAGATTAAATCCTTTTTCTCAAAGTTCGTGCATTGTAACCGATTAAATTCAAGATCCTGGATTTTATTTATCGGGGAGAACTTGTGGCCCATTTAATATTGCCTCTCAGTAAAATGAGACGACCGGAAAATCTTTGGGTCAAAAGATTCGTACCCTCACTGTGTGGGTTCTGGCCATCATCCTGTTGAAACTTAATTAAGGATCTTCAATTTCTTCCAATTCAGGCAAGAAAAATTCCTGGATAGTCTTCTAGCAATGTGCTGTAGTTATGTGAACGTTCGTTTCTTTTCTTAAAAAGATCTTCAGGCTAATATACTCAACTCACCAATAAATATGTCTTCCTCTCTGGGAATTAGTTTCAATTTATTAACACATTTTCTGAGGTGAAAATGTGCATCATCAAAGAAAAAGATGAAACCATTTCGAGGCAACAAAAATTAGGTTTTGACACAACAATTACGCTTCTCCAGAATCACTGCATTTTTAAAACTAAAACTGATGTTAACTTAATTTCAGTTTTATTCCCACTTAAAGTCAATTTAAAAGTTGAATTATACATAAACTGATTGTCAAATCATTATTAGACTCATCCTTATAAGATTTTGCAGCAAAATTCTCCATCTCTTTACACAGTTCCAGACCTAGTAAGTGTTGCAGGGTATTTTTCTTTACATTCACCCATATGTTGTCGCCCTGGTGCTGTCCTTAATACGAGTACTTTAAACATTTTACATTGAAATTTTAATTTTAGTTAATTAATTTTTACTAGGTAAATCTTAAAATCTTACATTCATGGTAGCATTCAACATCTAAATGCTTATGTGATGGGCAAAGTCCGGATCTCGAAGATAAGTCAAAGCAATCACTTCTGTACACAAAGAGACCACCATCTATGGCTTATTCTCTGTCGTGGCGGTAAACCTTTACCACTGTAAAATAAAATTTTAGAATAGATTGATTTTTTTTTTACATTTACATTTTATACAAAAATCTATGTTTAATGTGCATAAAAGTCTCTCTCTCACCACCCACAAAAAACCTTATTTACTACATTGGCAATCATATTTTTACTGATACCATTTCATATATGTAGTTTACAAAAATATTTCAAATTAAAAATAGAAAAAGAGCTATAGCAGATTAACTAAGTTTCAATTAGTGTTTAATTATGTGACAAAATTGACTATTCGTTAATTTTTGAGTTTTAAACCCTGGTAGAAGCCCTCGATTCGAGAAAAAAAAACATCACAGCATGGCCCTTAATCTAAAAAATAAATTAAATCTTTGTTAAGAAATTTGGCTTCCGAAATTTTGTTTTTCAGTATCTTATTTTGATGCAAAATGAAATTTAACAATAACTTCGACCTCGTTAATGTGTCTTTAAATTGTTTAAAACTTTAATTTATAAATTAAAAAACAAATTGTTTCAATAAACAAAATCAGAATCTAACGCACACTTTCGCAACAAGTAAATATTTTTTCCTTTCCTTTATCATTAGAATTAAAAAATAAACTTCAATATTCTACAATTGCATATTGCGACTGAAACCTAATCATTAAAAAAAGTCAAAATCAATACATTTTTATGTGTATTTAATTTATACAACTATGAGGTATACAAATCAGAAAAAAAAAAATTGGATAGTAAATTATTCAAATATCATCACTCATCACTAACACTATTTATTATGTTTGTTTTCATGAACGAAAGGTTTTGTAGTTCAAATTGATAATATTGAGTCTAAATGAAGGTACAAGTTTAAAAAAACAGAAACTAAATATTTCAAAATTTACATAGTTCAACAACACACACAATCTATCCTTCATACTATAAATTTTATACACGGCCTCTAGTTCAAGACCACAAATTGTATTTTAAACTTACCTTGGGTTTCACAGAGACCTTCATTTTTCTCAGTTTCTTGTGATGTTACCGCATTGATTATATTATCAATATAAAAAATGTTATAACTGTTTTTTGACTTGGTCATTGTACTTTTTTTTTAATGTAAATTGTTTATATTTTTTTTTTTCTGTTTGTGGAGATGTTATTATATTCACTTTCTTGCCCCAAGTTAACTACATATGTTCACACTTCACTAGATCGTTCTCAACTGAGTGTTCTAAATTCCAAACCGATTCATTTTAAGCAAAGTTTCAATTAATATTTTTTTTATTAGCATAAAAACAAAAACAAAAAAAATCCCAACTTGTACTGAACGCACTTTATGATTTTAATAATTTGATTATTCCGATTCCGCGGCAAATAACTATATTCGCCGCACTTCGCTTCTTTTGCTTCAAAATCAAGACTGGATATGTTCGACGATATTGGGACAGAAAAAAATTTAAATAAATTTAACAGAACCGAAACGTCCTCGCTACCAAATTCATTTGAAGCAAAAGCAACAATACTATCCCGACTCCCGAGTAATTCTTTTTTTTTTTTTTAGTGGGATTCCGGAATTTTTTTAAAAGACACATTTTTTTAAGATCATTTTAACTTCGCAGAATGTTGATTTTTTTTTAACAAACAAATATGAAACAATGGAAGCAATCATATTTGCCGAAAAGCTTTGTTCTGAATCTTATTCAGGAAAAGACGTTTCTCATTCAAAACTTTCAATATACCATGTTATGGATCTTAAGGAAAAGCTCATAATTCTTAACATTTTCATAGCTCTCAGGGGTATAAGAACAATTCCATGCATCTCATAATCGTGTATACAAATTTCCATTTTGTTAACTATTTTAAAATTAATTGGTCAATGTTTAATTATAACACGCGATACTCTTCAATTAAAACAATACAATTTATGTTGAAGGTTTCAAATGAAACAACAACAATTGGGTAAGCTACCACCAAGATTTTTATAGGCTTGAGTTATAGCTATTTAACTACTGCTAGACCGATCTTTTCAGTTGTTCAATTTTAATTTGAAAAATTTCTATGCTCAGCTGGAACTCATACTTGGACCAAGCTCCCTCCAAGCCAATCGAATTTTATTTTATAACAAAAACAACAAAAAGGTGGTATAAAAAAATAAAAAAAAGTGTGAGTGTCGGGACTCACGGTTAAGATGTGTAAACATTAAATTAAATATTCAAGTGCTGGTTTTACATCACAAAACGCGCAGAGTCTGTCAACCAAATTTCAACCCAAACTCAACTCTATCTTTCGATTTAGTTTGAAGTACGAACGAACGTACCCAATATTAAACGTATCCAATTTAAATCAACGTATCGTAACGTGTAAGATCACAACGTAATGTGTCACAGAAATGTCCACGTTTTTAGTTTACCCTACCGACGGCATAGATGTTTACACATCAAAAACTATTAAAAAACAACGGCAACACTTACAATATTTCGCTGTTGTAAATAGTTTTTGAAATAAATTTTCTTACAATAAAATAAAATAAAAATAAATTTTGTTTTTCAAATAAAAAATAAGAAGCTAATGAGCAATTATAAAAAAAATTCTTTAAAAAACATCATTGAATAAGGTGCGCAAGTTCCCCATTTTATTAGACCCAAAATATTCAATAGATGGCATTGTCTTGAAAAATCGGTTTGTGAATTTGTCTTAATCCATATGGCTTTTTTTAGGTTATTTGTCTTAACTGCACATATCTTATTTTTCCGCAACAATTATTATAAAAAGTAAATTGTGATTAATTTATTAATGTCTAATAAAAAATTGAAAATAGTTAATTAATTCTCATATAATGCACATAAGATTTCGATTTAACGAAACATTTTTGTTTTATGCTACTAGAGCTTTCATTCCTCGTTAAATATTCGTTAGTAGAAAATTCTCTGTTGAGTATTCAAATTTTTGAATGTTCATATTTTTTGATTTTGAATTATTTTTAAAAATGTGCATCGTTATAACCGCTACATAAAAATAGTGCGAATTTTATACCGTAAAAAATAGAAACCATTTAGTTCTGGTATCTTAGCTGCTTAATTTCTATAATTCATCGATTGTGTGGTCAACAGCACGGTGGTAGAGGTGGATTTTGTTCGCTTTCTAAAAAAATCCTAAGCCCTACAAATTCACAAATACATGAAGCTTATCAGTAAGGTAAGTAGGTAGCGTAAGATTCAAAGTAACAACTGCCAAGTAAGTAAGATATCTACATAATGTACGGTATCTTTTGGAACCTTTTCTGCCGGTTCATGTTGTTCTTCAATGTTTTAATAAGACAAAAAATATTTAAAATACATAGGAAGGAATTTTGTATTCATGCATACACATATCTACATTATTGTTGCTCAAAGGAAAGCTTTTGGTTTTAACTTACTTCTTTGTATAGATATGTAAGGCTCACGATCTTTAACAAATTTGTTTTTGCTTTAAAAAAAAACTGTAAATTAATAAAAAAAAAAAGTGAATTTTTAGTTACAGAGTTGTGAGTAAAATAAAATTATTCCGGAGTCGAAAGCATTGTTTGTTTTTGAGATATTTGAGTCGGAAAACATTTTTGAAAAATTTTTAGTATTTACTTGTAGTTTTATTGCTTTAAAAAAAAAAACTATCACATACAAATTAGTCTGAAATCAATATCATTGTTTTTTTGTAAAAATATTACAACCGAAAAACGTTTTACAACTAATTTTAGCATTTAAAATAAAATAAAATAAAAATAAATTTATTAGAAAAAATTTAAAAAATATGATAATTTTTTAACTGAAATAACTTTTGCCGAAAATGACAAATCAAGTAATATGTGTGCCAAACAAACCTGATGCACTATATACCTATTTATGATAACAGAACGTGTACATTTTTTTTAATTTTAATATTCTTATCAAAAAATTAAAAAAAAAGAAAAAAACTGATCAAAGGTCTGGTAGAATGAATGTGCTAATATTTTGACCTACCCTCATATTGTCACGTAGTTTCTGAAAATAAACTTAAGCTTATTGTATCTTCCTAAAAGAAATTCAACAAAAAAAAACCAACAGTTCATCATCTAATAATAATTTTATTTGAATCATGACTTTTTCTAAATTCTGATAAGCCATAAATATATGTAACGGGTTTTTCAACAGAAACGCTACAAAAGTAGAGCAACAGGGACAGCAAATGACGCTCGCCATATTTCTTGCCGCTCTTTTGACATTTCTCTTCAGTAAGGTTTGCTATTTCATGATGGAAAGATATACGAGCCAACAACGAGTCGAAATTATTAAAATTTACTACCGAAATTCGGAGTCAGTGGCCTCAACGTTAAGAGCGGATTTTCATCGAAAAATCATCTTCAGCGATGAGGCTCATTTCTGGCTGAATAGCTTCGTCAAAATATGCGGTATTGGTAAGGCAGCAATCCACACGTACTACATGAGTCATCATTGCATCCCGAAAAAATTACGGTTTGGTGTGGTTTATGGGCCGGCGGCGTCATTGGGCCGTACTTCTTCCGTGATGATCAAGACCGGCACGTTATTGTGAATGGGGATCGCTACCGTTCAATGATAACCGAATATTTTTGGCCCCAATTGGATGATATGGACTTGGAGGATATGTGGTTCCAACAGGACGGCGCCACAAGCTACACAGCGAATGTCATAATCAATTTATTGGAAACCAAGTTTGGAAAACGTGTTATCTCACGAAATGGTCCAGTCGCTTGACCGCCTCGGTCGGTCGTGCGATTTGACGCAGTTAGACTATTTCCTGTGGGGCTACGTCAAGTCTATGGTCTATGCCAACAAGCCAACGACGATTGATGAACTTCGTACGAATATCGAACGTGAAATTGCAGCAGTATCGGCCGATTTATTCTTGAAAACCGTCGAAAATTGGGTTCAGCGTCTGGAAAGAAATCGAGTTCCATACATAATGGCATCGAACGTAATTTTACAGGAATAAAGAATTTCATTGATATCCAAAACCGTTTTTGTTTTATTTTGTAGCGCTCTTATTGAAAAACCCGATATATATATGTTTTTGTTCGAAAAAACCTCGGTACCGCTGTAAAACTCATCCTCTTGTCCAGGATGAATATGCAGAAATTTCAAAAATTTAGTAAGAATAAGACCAATCTCTTTGATATCGAGAAATGCCTAAGGCAAAGGGATGCGCACAAATAGACGAAGAACGACCTTAACCAAATTCGTGGAAGCGGCTACACTAAAGGACCGGACTGGCTTGAAGAAGTTATTGACTGACGCTGTGGCACATATTCTGGGCTGACATCTAGTACATATATTATACATATATACAGAAAAGTAAGGGCCAAGTATCACGAGGATTGGGGTACATTCTAGACAAAACTTTGACTTAAGCTTGCATTACAGTCAGTAAACAAATAATAAATTTAAAAAGAAAACCGGTAAATTCATTTATATTGTAGGTTATCGGGTAAGTGAACGTACAAACCGACGACGCCATCGCAAAACAAAATCCAAAATCCACTTTTTGAACTTAGGTATTCATATATTAAGGTATACCCATAAAGTATAGTTTGATTAAAACCCCGAAATATTTGTTTACAAGAAAACAAAAATTTTGTGAATATTATAATAAAAAAAAAAATATTCTATTTTTGAATCTTTTAATTTTATTTTGTTGAAACTTGACTTCGCACTGCTAAATATAAAATAATTACTCGCTGATCATGTGCTTGATAATTAACAAAACAAAAAGTTCCAAATGTCAAGTTCAGCTTAAGCATTTAAATTCGATTTCATTTAAAATTCATATACGATTTTGTTTGTATTAAATTGATTTATATGTATATGTATTATTATTATTAATTGCTGTGGCAAAGAAACTGTCAAAGAATGGACGATAAGAAATATTGTTCGTTTTTTTTTTTCTATATAAACTAAAAAATGTATTTCCTCTTATTATCATGACGTACAGTAACTTCTTTTTGCCACTCATACTAGCACGGAAAACATTTTGGAAATGGAACAGAATAATAATAGTAATTATTGTTTGGTCAGTGGGTTACCTCCATCGATCGTACTTGAGGGCCATTAATTCCATCAGCTCCACGCACTTTCATAATTCAAAGTCCGAGTTGAATGAACGTATGAATAATTAAAATTATGAACTCCCACCCATGCTTTGAGTCCATTTACATCAGATTACAGCAAAACGTAAATAATAGTGTTGTTGATTTAAGTTACATACTAACCCATATACCTATTATTGTTTTAAACAGCTTTCAGCAAGGTCATCGCAGAAATTGTGAAACTGAATCATTCTGCATCAATAAATAAAATCATTTCAATCTCTCTTGCCTTCCTATACCATCTCTCCCTCTATCGCTTATCAGCAGCAGTGTAGCGTTGTGAGGTTTGCTTTTGATATTCTTATCAGTTACCTAATTTTTGCTTGGAATAATTTTGCTTTTCTTAAACTAAGTCTTAACAGTCGTTAAAATTTAACTCAAGGTAGCTAGTTTATATTTTTTTCTTTTTTTTTTTTATTACATATATAAATAAATTTAAATAAACCTTGGTTTTTATCTTTAAACCACACACGTGGGTGCTAACATTTATTTTGTGCTCATAGTTTGGAGAATTTAAAACTTCTATTTTAAATATTTGTAATAATATTTAATTGATAATTTTAATTATTGTTTTATTTAAGTTCCATAACTGTCCTGTCACTATGTAGGAAACTGATGCAGAAAGCTTAATTGCTTGTCACATGCTTATCGCTGTTGGTCAGATTACCACTTGCACATGTTTGCCCCTGTTAGATCTAGTTCTTGCAAGATATTACTCCCAGTAATAACCAAAAAAGATTGGAATGAATCATTGAGAGAGAAGGAGTCTGTTCGCCTTAAATGAATTAAAGAAACATCAAACGAAATGTTATGAAAAATCATTTCAAGAACTTTGATTGCTCTGATGTTTTTCATAAATTCAACCATGCTAGAGTAGTAGGTGGAGAATTTAAATAATTTATTTAAGATGTTAAAGATAAAATATATGAGATACATTTTATAATAATTAAGAAGGAAATTCGTCTGTAATAATTTTTTTTTTTGTTACTGATCTTGCTTAACCTTTTTTCCTGAAATGCAGATTTATTTGGAAGTTAAGAAAAAATTGTTTCTGATTTGATTTGTCAATCTTTGGTACAAAAATTGCATAACCTCACTCTGTGGGCTGTGGCCAAAATCAGATAACAGTTTTGCTGAAAATTTTGATTGCTTTCAATTAGAGTCCTTTGGACTAGTTAAATTGTCGGTAATATTTTTAAGAGTTCTATCTATTGACCTTTTATCGTATCTATACCTATATTTATTGATACATAAACATTTTTGGGATTACTTACCTAAAAACCGAATACAGTTAACTGTATTTTGATTTAGCACTAGATTTTTTTTTCATAAATATAAAATTTTCTTGAAATTATGCACAAACAAGAAAAAAAACCCAATACATTTATGTAGCTACAATTAAATAAAACTTAAAATAAATTTTATTCACAGACATAGAATAGTATTGTATATATATAAATAGAAATAGGGCTTCTTAAACTACAGTCATCAACAACAAACAAGTAAGTCTCCATTTACAATGTGTGTGTGTGTTTTCTTTTTGTTTTTACAAACAAAAATTTTAAGGTTTCTTTTGTCTTATAGTAAAAAAAAAGAACCTTAATATTTAACTTTATACAAAAAAAAAATAGAAACATTTAGTTCTTATTAGACTCATCCTTATAAGATTTTTTGTTTTTTTTTTTTAAACCAAAACGCAGCAAAACTGTCCATCTTTACAATCAGTTCCAGGCCTAATAAGTTTTGCATGGCATCTTTCTTTACAGTCACCCATATGTTGTCGGCAAGGTGCTGGCCTTACAGGTACTTTAAAAATTTTACATTGAAATTATATTATTTTTTTTTTTTCTTACTTGCTAAATCTTAAAATCTTACATTCATAGCAGCATTCGACTCCTAAATGCTTATTTGATGGGCAAAGTCCGGATTTCGAGGATGTTTCCAAACAATCACTTCTGTGCACACAGAGACCACCAAGCATGGCACATTCTCTGTCGTTGCGGTAAACCTTTACTCCTTGTACCACTGTAAAAAAAAATTGTAGATTAGATTGACTTTTTTAAATTTTAATTTTATACAAAAATGTATGTTACATATTAAGCGTGCATTAAAGCCCTCCCCATACCAATCACAGAAAACTTTATTTCCTACATGGGCTGGGCAGACATGATTGTATTGATACAAGTTGAAATAGTTTAAAAATAACTTCAAATAAGAAAATAAGAAATAGAATACATAATCAGTCGTATTTATTAGATTTTCTTAGAACACTCTTGGACAGTTGTCCAGCTAGAATATAGGTTTGGACAAACAATTGCAGTGTCTTAGTTAGACAACCGATGGAATATGTTTATAAATAAGGTTTTGGAGTACGACAGTTGTCCAAAGTTGGACATATGTACCTACTTTGAAATGGATTTATAAAAAAGACTGAATATGTATTTTTTTAGAAAACACTTGGACAGTTCTAGTCTATAAACAACAACAGTTGTCTTATTATGTACTTATACCTGTCATCTGTCAATTTCGAATGAATTTGATTGAACTTATGAATACGTTAAATGAATTCATTCAAAAAGTGTTCACTTCTCGTGAAGTTAGATAAACCGAAGTGCCTAGGTACTGATATACGGTAAAATTAAAATCTTTTAAGATTAACCCATTTAATTACCATTTTTGTAATTGGTGCAAGCTTTTTAGCCACACACGAGTGCGACAAAATAATAAAATTTTTAATTTTAAAGCTATTTTCAACCCATCATTTCATACTTTGCAAGCAAAATTCATAACTTGAATAAAAAAAGAAGAAAGGCCAAAAAAATGCTCAAAAATTTAAATACGAAATGATTAATATGCGAGACAAAAAATTGCGAAATGGAAAACAGCCAAATATAATATCCAAAACAAAATTCATCTTTCTGCCTCTAAATTTCATATCGGATTAAGTACTGCGGATATAAATCTGTCGTTTTTGATACAAACAGGAAAAATCCAAAAATTAATTACACACTGAACTAGAGCCGTAAGGATTGGACTGATTTCATTAAATTTTGGCACATGCACACTGCACAGTGTACACGTTAATTAATATTCAAAAAGCTTTTTTTGGGGCTATGCTATATCCTGTTTGTACCAAATACCACATTTGTACACATACATATACTTTGCAGCTTAAAAAAAAATAGAACAGCCGGCCATTTTAACTTTAAAGTTAAAGTCCTTTGGAATAAAGTGGATAAAATTCACTAAAATAATTTGTTTTTATCACAGAAATAAATTCGTTGTAAAATGTTTTAGTCAAAAAAGGAATTTTCGTGATAAAAAAAAATTAATCCTTAGACTACAAATTTGGTTCAAACTTTTAAGTGTTAAGTGTAAAAGTAACTTTTTCATCATTTTAACTTGACTTTAGTTTTCCACCAATGAATTATTACAATTTTATCAAGCACTCTTTTCCTCATGTTTAAATTTAGGAAAACATCTCAAGATCACTCTTTTAACATTTAATATCTAATCGATTTCAACAAAACTGCGTTCAGAAAAAAAGAAGAGTTTTTAAAACCCGAAAATAATATGCCCGGTTTATACGAAATATCAATTTGGTTTTTGGATTTTTTTATTCAGTATATTGTCCATTCAAATGGATACAAAATGAGATTTAAAAATCACTTCGTATTCGTTAATTAATCTTTAACAACAACAACTCTATTTTATAAATTAAAAAACAGCGTTTTCCAATAAACAAAATCAGAATCTGACACACACTTTCACAACGAGTTAATATTATTTCCGATTTATCTGCATCATTAGCAATAAAAAATATACTTTCAATATTCACATTAATTGTATTGCGGCTGAAATCCAATAATTTTAGCATTTAAAATGATTAAATACAATGTAGTTAAATATTATGTGTATTTATTTTATAAAACTTGAGGTACACAAATTAGAAAAAAAAAAAATATTGCATAATAAATTATTCAAATATCATCAGTATCACCAACACTATTGATTATGTTTGTTTTCATGAACGAAAGGTTTCATAGTTCAAATTGATAATATTGAGTAGGTACAAGTTTAAAAAAACAGAAACTAAATATTTCAAAATTCACATAGTTCAACAACACACACAATCTATCCTTCACACTATACATTTCATACACGGCCTCTAGTTCAAGAACACAAATTGTATTTTAAACTTACTTTGGATTTCATAGAGAACCTCATTTTCCTCAGTTTTTTGTGATGATACCGCATTAATAATCATCAATATCAAAATCGTTATAGCTGTTTTTGAATTGCTCATTGTATTTTTTTTTTATTATTTTCTTTTTAGTATAAATTGTTTATTTATTTTTTTTTATTTTTCTATTTGTGAAGATATATTATAATTATATTCACTTTCTCGCCCCGAGTTAACTATGTTCACACTTCACTAGATCGTTCTCAACTGAATGTTCTAAATTCCAGACCGATTCCTTTTAAGCAAAGTTTCAATTAATATTTTTTATTTACAAAAACAAAAAAATAAATAAATGAAAGCAACAAAAAAAAAACTAAAATAAAAATAAAAAAATCCCAACTTGTACTGAGCGCGCTTTACGATTATATGATTTGAATATTCCGATTCCGCGCCAAATAATTATATTCGCCGCACTTCACTTTCGCTTCAAAATCAAGTCTGTTTACGTTTGACGGTATTTGGACAGAAAAAAGATACAAACAAAAATATATTCAACCGAACCGAACCGAAACGCCTTCGCTAGCAAATTCATATGAAGTACAAGCAACCATAATAATAATTAAAAAAAAAAGAAAACAAAAAATAGTTTGGCAAAGTACAATATAAATGATAAAAAGAGGGGAATAAGGGGCAAAAAAATACCTGAAAATAAAGGAACAAAAGATCGCGCTAAATTTAAGCTTCCATAAAAAATTCTCTCCAAAATTTAGCCAATGTAAAATTAAGCAAAGCATTATAGCCGAAAGGTACGTAGCTACAGCTAAAAAATCAACAGTCGTATTTATTAGATTTTTGTCTACTTAGACACTGTCTAACTATTTGATTTTTAAATTGCTGGAAATATGCTTTATTTAATAAAAATAAATATCACATTATTCACGGTTAGGACAATCTACTCTTGTGTCTAAGTTAGAAAGCTATAAGACAACAATAAACAAGGTTTTTGAACCCATTTTCAAAAGTTGAACAGTTGTCTAATGTTAGACAACGTTTATAAATAAGACCACAAATGTTTATTTCTTACTGTACATAACTTATCTGTCATAATAAAGCGCACGAAATAATTATTCGGCAGATTAATTTTCAAGCTAAAATTTAACTGATTCAGGTATTCTTGAATTTTGTGTGATTTTTTTTTTTTTTTTAAATAATAATCGCAATGGAGGAATATTTGAGAACAAATAATTTATACTAGTCAAGCCAAAGAAAATGATCCAATTTATTTGATTAAATTCATTTGGAATAATGAAACAAAAAATCTCTGAAATAGTTGAATATAATATCTTCTCAGAGAACAGCTGTTTTATTTGACATATTCTCCACAAGGCTTTTACTTCAAAACTAAGCTAGGGTTGGAGCTGATGTTTTGAGAGAAATGTGGGAGCTAAAATTTAGCATGATTTGTGTAGTGTGTACCTACTAGGATTTTTATTGAAATAGGTGGGAAAAAAATTAACCAAAAAATACAGATACGAGTACAAAGAACCCCCAATATATTAGATGTGTTTGATGTGATATTTTAATACCCTTATTAATAACTATTATTTACCTATATACCTATAACAAAATGTTTGAATTGAATTTTAGACTTTTATCGAACGTTTTAACTGCCCCTTTCTGGAGGAATACCAATCTTTCCCCTAATTTTTAAATTGTAAAAAACCATATTATAGAGGCAGAGGCGGAGAGGGTTAATTTTCGCAGAAGTCACGGCTCTGCTAGCTTCACAAGGAAGTGGTTGTTGGTGGAATACCAAAAATGAGATAGTGATGGAAGCTGAGGAAGTCTCTGGTTGTTTATGTTTATTACTTATTCGTCCAGACTTTTTAAAGTGATGATGATGATCATAATGATGACGATGATAAAGATGTTGGTCTGGTCATGTGGTCGTTCTCGTGATGAGACTAAATTGTGGAATTCACTGGGGGCTGATGGTTGTGAGATGATGAGGAGAGTTCATCATTATCTTGACTGCAGTCGCAGTGATTGAGACACATCTGGCCACGATGTGATGTACAATAACAATTATTGAAAAATTTGCGCATTGACATTGGAGATTAAAAAAAAAAAAAAAAAAATTAAAAAAATCATGCAATATAATTTTTGATTGTGTAAAAGTTTTTTCTACACGTAACACGTTAAAGCTATAGAGGTAATCTTTTGCCCTTTTTTAATTGCGTTCTCAGCAATTTTCGTTGTTTTGTTTGAATTATGAAATGCACAGATCTGTTTTTAAGAAATAGGGTCTCCCCCAGATTTTGGATTAGGGTTTTTAAGAGATTAGAAAGTTAGTAAATCAATTTTAATTGATTTTAATTGAAATCGAATATAAAAATTATACAAGCTATTATATGAGGAAAGTTCAAGGTAAGTTATGAATACAGACTAAAATAAATATGATAATTAATTTTTGCTCTTAAATATTGTTACAGCGTTGTTCCTTAAATAAAAAAAATTAAAAGAGCACTTAAATAATTTCTTATTAGTTATAACTACATGATTATTAAATCGCAGTTAAAAACTTTAATGTTTTTATATATAGATATTTTAGCTCCTATAATAAAAATGTCAATGGAGTATTTTGCACCGAAAATGAGAATTTTTGACCTTGAAGAAATGCTGATTTTTATTAAAAGATCTTCTTAATTTCGAAGTTAAAATCGAGTTTTTCAGTCGAATTAACTTTTCAAAGTGAAATCTGGATTATCTGCTATATTGCTTATTTTGACAGATGTGTGTCAAAAATAAAGAGGGCGGCTCAATTGAAAAATCGATTTCCATAAGCCGCAATTTACTATACAAGAAGATCCATATGGATCATCCTATGAAAATAAAACGTATGAATATATGTTAAAAGATGATCCCGATCCAGATCCGTAGATAATAAAACACGGCTAGTGTTGCATGCTGATCTCTTTTTTCCTCTCGTTTGTTTATTTTTGCAGCCTTACCATTTTTGGAACTGAAAAGCCATCTACCCGCCAGAGTAAGAAAATAGAAAATCCATAGAAAATAAAACGCAGCGATTATATCACCCTCTCAGGATTAACTAACTCTGGTTTAACTCTGAGATTTATCTCAGGTATTGCAAAACCTGATATTTTGAGATATTTTAAGCACATACAAATATTATGCAAATTTGGTAAACTAAATTAAATAATAAAATCACTTTATATGTAGATACGAAAGACTAAACGCACGAGTTTCTATTAATTATATAAGAGACTAAATGGCATCTTTTGGGCGTGGATTTAATACAAATCATTTAATGGGAACTTCTAAACAGTTACTTGTTTTGTATAGCTTCTAGTTTGTTTTTTTTTTTTTTTCTACCCCGCGCCACCGTAGAGAAAGTATTTAATTAATAGAATATTAACTTTTTATTTTTTTTAGATTTTGCTTAAAATTCTAAAATTTCCATCGCAAACCAATTGCTCTGTCATTTTGTATTTGTCTTTTTATCAAAAACTACAAACAAAAATAGTATCTTACAGAATACCTTGCAACAATAAATAATTAACTTTGACAAGTGCATATTGCAATTAAAATCAATTACAACAAATCTTTTAACACATATTCATAGCTTCTTCTACACAACAATATACCTACGTTACAATAGACATTCTTACATTCACGTTTTATTTAAACTTTCCTTTTCAATTGAAATTTTCAGAAGAAGAAAAAAACTACCACAACATGTACATACATAATGTTATTTTACTTAATTCTTTTTTTATTTGTTTGTCTGTAGTCCCCTAGATTGTGTAATACTACACCATAAGTAATCGTCATCATGTTTAATGATTATTTTGCTTGGCTGGCAAATCTCTATTAACCAGACACAAACTATGAATATGAATTGTATTGATATATTTCTACTCCCGCTATAATGAAAAAATCATATTCTATTATAAAGGCAAGTTATGAGTTCATAAAAGAAAAATAAATGACAAAAGATCAGAAGTATAAAAGTTTGAAATTAAATATATTACCATAAAACCCGGTAAGTTTTTAATTCTAACCTATTTTAGGGCCTATTTTTCAATAATAAATTAAACGTTATTCTTCAGAAAGAGCAACAATTTGTTCTTATTAATTGATCTGACAATTAACTAGATTTGTAATTTATGATTAATTAAATATAAGTGTTCTAGAGAATTTTTTTTTCAATGAAAAATGTTTAAAAATCTAAATTCAGTGTAAATTTAGATAAATTCATTTTAATTATTTTGAGAGTGTTAAATTCAATCAAAATTTGAAAAATGGTTTTCAAAATACTATCTCAAACAGAATGCCTTGTTATAGAAATTTTAAGAGAAGCTAACAATTTTAAACCACTTCATTAGCTCTCATGGTCATAAAAACAATTTTATACAACTCTTAATCGTGTATAAGAATTTTCATTTGAATTCGAATCAATTTATATGTATAAGTATATATCACATGCAAAATAATAAATTATGGGTCGCCAATTCAAATATTTTGTTTTTTTATTTTTTAACAATCACATGGTCAATGGTTAATTATAACACGCGATGCTCTTCAATTAAAACAATGCAATGTACATATTTAGGTACATAGGATATCTACTAAATGCCCCATATTTTTGATTATTTTTTTTTTTGTCACATTGATTCAATTAAATTATTTAATAATAACAAAAAAAAAAATGTGGTATCAAAAAATACTTAATAAATAACCGAAATGCAGCAGATAAACCAATTATTTCTTGGAAAAACTTGTCAATTTTAACCTAACAAGGATTTAAGCAGTAGCGGATTTATGTTGAAATTGCGATATAATATTTGCTTGCTGAAAAATATGTTAGCACAAGAGTATTTATAATAAATGAAACTTCTCTCACATTTTAGTCCATCATAAGTCATAAATTCATTTTGTAAAATATGAATTAATGTAAAAATTTTAAACGTGAAAGATCCAACTTTCTCCAGTTGTTGTTGCCTAAAAACATAGAGGGCAAAAAAATTTCCAAAAATCATCACTCAGTTCAAAACTGATATGTATCTAATTTGAAAATTTGTCGCTTGTATTTCGTAAGGCAATAACTACAGTGTCAATGAACATTTTTTCTCTAACCAATATGGAAGTTGAAATTGATTTAAAAAATAAGAGCGGCAACATGAGGGGAAGAGATGGGAGGAAGTTTACGCGAAAACATTGATTTATGCCTTGAAATTTAAACCACAATAAAATACAAAGTCCAGCCTTTTACAAACTATTCTGGTCATAACCTTATTTGACTGTATAAGTGTATAGTATTTAGGATGAAGTCGAACAGAAAGACAAACAGACATAATTGCAAGACCCATACGATCCCCTATTATTTTTTTTTATTTATCTAATATTTTATCAATATCTCAATATTTATCAATATTTATGAATATACATATATTTCAAATAACAATTTTCCAATGTAAAATAAAAAACCCCCTGTACCTACCAAAAAAAAACGAATTATCAATATAATAATGTCAAAACAAAAGACAGACAACTTCAAATTGCAAACTCCCCATACTCATTACTATTTGTATATGTGTCTAATTTGTATGTACCTTACACCTCTATATGATGATGTTACCAATAATGACGCATAAAAGTTGCGATTGTACGAATTCATTTCAATTAATATTGCGGAAGGTTCAGGTAATTCACCTTCTTCATTTATGATTTATAATATACCCACAACAAAACGCCCACGTAAGTTTTTTTTTTATCTGGCATATATTAATTCTGGGTTAAGATAAAAAAAAAATACACAATAAAATTATTTGCATACTGAATCGATAAGAATTTAAATTAATTTTAAATTAAGGAACATTTTGTGCAGGTGCAACCTAAATTTATAAATATGTATATACACCTACATTTTGTTATTGTTTACGAAAAAGATATTAATTACTATTGTTTTGTTTTAAAATTCTAGATTTTTTTTTATAATATCAATTACTTACCTACACTTCAACTGGTTTTTAATTTTGTTTAGTAAAAATATTAAGATCTTATGAAATGTGTTTATAGGTTAAGGCAGGTTAATGAAGAGACTTAAAAAAAAAAAATATTTAACCCAAAAAATAAAAAATATGTTTAAAAACATAAAATTTAAATTATTTTGTTAATTAAGAGGTATAGAATAGAACTTTAAAAAAAAAATCGCGTTGGAATTACTCTAGAGTTTTATAAATTACGAATAAAATCTTTAGATTAATAAGTTTTTAAATTTATTCGTAATAATTATAATGATTGTTTTTCAGACACATTAGCCGTGTTTTTTTGGGATTTTATATATAATACAGTAAGAAATGTCAAAAAAAAACCGTCTGCAGTGGCCTAGTTTTCATATTTCATACTACCGATACCGAAATCACCAAACGTCTATTTTATCTTTTTAGTATCATAATAACTCCAAATGTCACTTTGAAAATAAAAAATTTGAAAAAGGGAAATTTTCCTTACTTTTTTATACGAACTGTCACTTTTTTGCACGAACTGTCACTTTTTTAGCTGTATTCATCTGAATTTTATTAGGAAAATAGGTCGAGTATGAAGTTTGATACTAGTTAAAAAATATTTAAAATTAAGAACGTTGTAGGAGAAAGCTTTAAAGTTTGCAAATTGTTAAATATTATCATTCCTAATGCCTCAACATAGGGCTGTTTAAAACTTTAAGCCAATTTACGTGAATAATGTGCGCAAGTTCCCCATTTTATTAGACCCAAATGAAAATATTCAGTAGATGGCACTGTCTTGAAAAATAAGGTTTGTGAATTTGTTTTTAATCAAAATGGCTTTTTTTAGGGTAGTTGACTTAACTATACATGGTATTTTTTTTCTGCAATGATTAGATAAAGTGGATTGTGATTAAATGGTTAATGTTTAATAAAGCTTTGAAAATAGTTATTTCTCATATAATGTACATAAGATTTCGATTTAACGAAACATTTTTGTTTTGTTAAAAGAGCTTTCATTCTTCGTTAATTTCATTTAATATACACTCTTGAATATTTAAATTTTTGAATATTTCTCATATTAGTTGATTTGGAATTATTTTTTAAAGATGAGCAATGTGCACCATATAATTACTGCCACCTAAAGAGTTAAAATTTTATACCTATATAAGAAAGTCCAATGAGATTGAAATATAACGGGATCTGAGAGCAATGTTTCCTTAGTTCTTCGCCATGGATCTTAATTCAATAAATTGTTTCTTAGATACTTATTCCGAAAAAATATAAATAAGAATCTGTTCTTTGTTTATTCGAGTTAAACTTTTGAAGAAAAAAAAATCTAATTTTCGGCTTTATTGAAATTAAAATAAGTGTTCAGTTAAGGTCTACACTAGCATTGCCAGACCTGGGAAGTATTTTTTGCATGGAACATGGTTGCATTAAAAGTCAATGGGCCCTACCAATAACCAAATTTAGAGAAGACTTAAATATTTAAGTAAAATGGACCATAATCGTATATACTCTATACAACAAATCATACATGGTATCGACTTATATATTTAAGTAGACCCTAAATAATGAATTTTACATGGTTTGAACTCTTCAATATGAAACATGTGATGTATGATTCATTATTTATAGTCCATACCATTATAGTTAATTTTACTTGAATATTTAAGTCGTCTCTAATTTTTTTTTATTTTGGTAATATCTAAAATTTTTATCATAACTTTATTTCCGATTTAACAATTTATTATTTCAAAAGCAAACTACATAATGTATTTATGTATTTTTTAAATTTGACTTGATTTATTCGAAAACTTAAAATATATTATAATTGTAGATATTGTCTCATGAACTACATTTTATTAATTAATAGTAAGACAATGTCAAGTTTCTATACAAACATTTTGAATTTTTAATTTTTTTGATTTATTATAACAAAAAAAACAATAATAAATATTTTAGACGAAGATTTTTTGTGTACTTTTTTTTTCTAAAATCACAGCTTGCACAGTCTTATTCCAATGGCCTCTTTTAGGTAGTTGTTTGAATACTTTTTTTTTTAAAAATCAGCAATTAAATTTCTGTAACTCAATGACTGTGTGAACAGTAAATGATGGCAACGGTGGATCTTGGTCCTTTTCGGTTTTAATGTTGGACTGAAATGATGCAAATACCGTCGTTGATGGCAAATGATGCTCCCCCATTGCGGTTTCATAATTTGGAGGGGCAAACGCACTGTATGAAGGTGCTGGACTTACACTTACTGGTTTTTCTCCATACGAATAATCATACTCATCACTATCAGTAACGGTAACGGTACCATTTGATGAAGATGAAGCACTTGAAGAAGTGCGTTTTTGTTTTCTACATAATATCAGTGAAAACAATACCACAAATACAAACAATGTCAAAAAATACCACAAATTATACAGAACATCCATTTCAGTAAATGTTGATTGAAGAAACTACGAATAGAAAATTATATATTTAAAATTAGCCCACTGCTTTTGTTATATTCTTAACCGTTACTTTAATCAAACACGTATATGTATATTGTGTGTTAATAAATTTTATTAAATAAGAAAGTCAAACGAACCACTTGTAGATTTATTTACTGTCAGAACTGAAGTAAGTACAAATTAAAAATGAATTTAAAAAAAATTCTCTCTTTACAAATAAATATGTATATTAGTTCGATAACGATTTTTCTCCTCAAAATCAACTTTCCCCATTCATTTGGAAGTGCCACAAAAATGATACAGATTATTATGTATGTAGGTACTTTCTTAAGAAAGCATTTTTTAACACCAGCTGATATCGACGAACAAATTGTAGGTTTGTATGTATTTACATAAATGTATACTAATCTTTTTCTTCCAAATTCAATTTTAATCCCATTTTCTTTTTCGAAACAAAAACCTTTGCAAAATTAAAGTCTGTTTCTTGTTATAGATAAAAAGTTTAATTTTGTATAAACAATACAGATTTTTAAGGGGAAATTTTGAAACAAAAAATAATCTTGGACTTTTCTTACGAACTTACTCTATAGCTATTTCTGAGAATTTTATTTTTTGTTGTCAATACAAGTGTATTTTATTTCTATATTTTGAGTGCTAATTTCATAAGAAATCAAATTTGCTTGGGTGCGTAGTTGTCTTTTATAAAATATTTACCTACCTACGTAAAAATAATAATATAATATTCCTTTTTTGAATAAAATGTTGTTTATTATTGTAATAGCTACTTGTATTTATTTCTTTTTTAATATACTGAAAAAACCGACGCGATAACCTTTTTGCCTCTTTTATTTGTTTCAAACATTTATTTTATGCTATAAAATTTCAATATAAAAAAAAACGTAGGTATAGTAAAATTATATAAATAAACAATTTTTTTGAAATAAGCTATAGGTATTAAAATAACTGATACAATTTATTTTTAATTCTTAATAATATGTTTTTGATTAATACTTTAATTAATTTTAGTAATGGACGCATATAAATGTTTGTGTCACATTCAACCCATGGAATCGGAAAGCGACTGCACGAAGCAAAGTTGAATTTATATTCCTAAATTGAAATATATGTAATTCCTTCCCTGTCCAAATCCATCGTTACCACTCAGTAAAGTTACCGACGAATATCAAATTCATGAAGTTCAACAAATAAAGTAAATTTTTATTGATCTGAACGTGGTTTACAAAAAGAAAAGTTAAAACTAGCTTTATCATTTTAAAAATTAAAAATTAAAAATGTATAACATGTAAGTATCTCAAAAAATAAAAACAATTTTCAATGCAAATTGAAGGAAGTTATTTTTAAAAGATTCAATGATGGTGTCCAAAAAAATATTATCTACTTTAAAAACACTGGCTGGAAACAAGACAATAAGGTTTACCTATTACAATTAGATTTTTAGATATGTTGTAATAATTGGTGATTTATTTGGACGTACTTTTTCAAAAAATTAAAAAAAAAATCATTTACAATTAAAACATCTATACCTACTCTTCTTGAAACTCAAATTCATTCATGAAATTCATCGATTGTGTGGTCAGCGGCGGCGATGGTGTTGAATTTTTTTTTTTTTGCTTTCTATGCAAGGAGCTTGTACTACAAATACCGTGAATGGTGAATAATCCTCCTCAATTACTTCTTCATAACTAGGAGGAGCAAATTCGCTATATGATGGCACTGGGCTTAATGGTTTTTTTAAATGGTCATCATCAGCATCAGTTGCATTTATTGCTGACGAAGCATTTTCGGATCTGCATTTATGTTTCTTACATATTATCACTAAGAAGAATAACACCATTACAAGGAGCAATAACACATACCAAAGAGCAAATAACACATCCATTTATCATAGTTCTTCCAAAATCTAAGAGTAAAAAAATATTAATAAAGTTAAATTTTTGTTCATATGTATATCAATACAATACAGTATGTGTAGGTGATTATTTAATTACATATATACGCTTTAGGTCAAATAAATAATAAAATATTATAAAAGAAGAATATTAAAAATAAAAAAGTATAAAATAAGGTCGTTCTTTTTTTCTTTTTTTCTTAAATACACAAAAAACATTGTTTGCACGTCAAAAATAGCACATATGTACTTCTTCACAGCTATTGCAGCTGCAGCTCCAGTTTCAGTTGCAGCATTCTATTGTTAAAAAAAAAAAACAACCACGAAATTATTTTTTCACTTTTTTAATAGATAATAATTTTCGAGAAACAAATAAGCACAAAAAGCTTCTTTAATATTTTGTTCAGGCTTTTTTTTCTTTCATACAAATTGAAACGTCAAAAATGTTGCACATGAAAAGTTGAAAGTTGGTGAACTCTTGCAGCACCGACTGCAGCTTCGTTCAGCGTTGCCGAAGTGGCACGATCGTGCTTTTTTAACACGAACATTTTATCGTGATACGGTGGCACGAAAAATTTCAATATTGCAAGAAGCAAAATTGTATTTATATTCCTAAATTGAAATATATTTCCATTTTTTATTTCCAATAAACCGAATTTTGAAGAAATTTTAGAAAAATTGCTCCAAATGGAATAAAAACAGACAGAAACTCTTATTTTTTTTGACAATACACGAAAAGAACAAATAATTTCTTCTAATTTTTTGAATTAAATTATATTTCTTTTATATTAATATAAGAATTTGCGTATTTTTAATATGGCACGAAAATGGCGTGATTTTTTTGGAAAATGTGACACGGAAATTTTTTTTGAGCGGCAACGCTGGCTCCGTTTGCAGCTGCATTGCGTTATGTTCATAACATTAAATTTTAGTGTATTTAATATTTTGACAGCTATTCCAGCTGCAGTTTCAATTGCAGCTACGTCTCCATTGTGTTCAGACAATAATTTGTTCACTGTTCAGGTAGTTACGAACTAATAACTTTTGACATACAGCACTTTTGACGTTTCAAATATTGTTAGGTATACTGTTACTATAGCTGTATAAGTGCTTATTTGTGTCTCGAAAAATAAAAAACTATAAAAAAAACTATGGGAAAAAAAACTAAGAACATTAGTCCCCTGCATCACCATCTTAGTTATTGAAAAAGTCACAACACATTTTCCCAATTCAACTTGCTGCACTCTATTCGGTTCAGACGTTAAACAATATTAGTCGTATTTATTAGATTTTTGTCTACTTAGATACTGTCTAACTTTTTTTCAAATTGGTGGAAATATGCTTTATTTAATAAAAAAAAATATCACATTATGCACGGTTAAGACAATCCACTCTTGTGTCTAAGTTAGGCAGCTATAAGACAACAATAAACAAGGTTTTTGAACACATTTTCCAAAGTTGGACAGTTAGACAACGTTTATAAATAACACCATATATCTTTATGAACATTATAAATATTATAACTGTTATAAATTGACATTTCTAAAGTTACCTTCTTATTTTAATCGAATAAATATATACAAATTAGATATAATATTTATAAATTTAATTAAGTTAAGAAAAACCCAAACCAACCACGTCTTGTCTATCTTACTTAGTCACTGCCAGAACTGAAATAAACAAAATTAAAAAAAAAAAGCTTTCATAATAAATTTGTATACCTTCAGTAGCTAGGTATAGATACAAAATATCAAGTCGATACATTTTTTTTCCTAAACCAAAACCAACTTTCCTGATTCATTCGGAAGTGCCGCTTATCGGTTATCACAATTACTTATATATATTTTTATAATCATCATGAATGCAAGAGATTGAAATACGTTTAAACAAAAAAAAGGTTTTCTTTTTTCCAAAATTGTGTGTTAAAATGTAAAATTACTTTAAAATATTTATTTAATCCTTTTCTCCTCAATGTATATTTTTCAAAAATACCTTCACATTTTTTTAGTTCATTTTTTGATAATTTTTTTGTATCTTTTGAGACCAATGAAAATGATTTTGTGTTTAAAAGTATAATATAGTCATTTGTATTGAAATCCAAGATCTGTTTAATTTAAATTTTTATATATGTAACGTTATTTCAGTTTTAACAATTAAGTATTGAAAAAAAAAAAATAACTTTTTAAATTTATTCAAAAACTTAAATTATTTGAGTATATATTTTGACTTAAAAACTAAATTATATACATTATATTTCTGACAACGAAAATCTTTTAGTCCACTTATTTTCTAGAATCACAGTTTGTGCAGTCTTATCCGAGAGATTTATCTCTTATATTAAGTTTAAATATACTCTTCTTCAAATCAGCAATGAAATTTCTGCAAATCATTGATTGTATGAAATGTAGATGGCGGAAGTGATGAATCTTTGTCATTTTCGCTTTCAATATTAGGCACTTGTACAATAAATACCGTTGTTGATGCCGAATAATGCTTCTTAATTGCAGTTTCATAATTTGGAGGTGCAAACTCACTGTACGAAGGTACTGGACTTACTGGTTTTACTATGTAATCATCCTCATCAGCATCAATACGGATAACATTTTGTGATTGTGTAGCATTTGGGGAAGTGTGCTTTCGTTTCTTACATAATATAATTAAGAAACACACAACGAATACAAAGAACGTGAAAAAATACCAAACATTTGAAGTAGCATCCATTTATGATTCTCGAAGAAACTACGAGCACAAAAATTTAAAATATAAAATTACCAAAACTGTCATACAAAGTCGAATTTGAATGTCACTAACTCACCGTTTTTTTTGTTTATTTAAATTAAATAAGAAAGCCAAACTGACCATTTGTCTACTAAGTCAGTGCCAGAACTGAAGTAAGTACAAATTAAAAACATACAGGTTAATGCAGTCAATTAAATAAAAAAAAGAAGCTTTTATTACAAATATCTATAAATGGAGGTAGATATTGTAGATATAAAATAATATCAGTCGATAACGATTTTTTTTTCTTCAAAATCAACGTTCCTGATTCATTCGGAAGTGTCTTTAGTACCTATATAGTATGACTAGTAATGAGTATGTGCATAGGTAGGTACTTGAAAGTAGATATTTGTTTTAAACTGATATGTGTTCGACTTAAAGTTTGTAAATTTGTACGTACATATTTCCAATATTAAATATAAATATAAAAATTAAGTTTAATAGAAATTTTCAACTTATAGAAAACAGTATAGAACTCCGTGGAGTAATGGTTACTGCGTTGGTCTCTTACGCCCCTCATTCTAAAACCACAAATTGTTTTTTTTTTGTCAGGGGTACCTACTGCTTTTAACGAGGCAGTGAAAAATCCTCGTAAAAAAAAAATGAAAAAGTGTGAGTGCCGGGACTTACGGTTAAGATGTATAAACATCAAATTAAATATTCAAGTGGTTTTACATTACAGAACGCGGCGACCAAATTTCAACCCAAACTCAACTCGATCTTTCGATTTAGTTTGAGCTACGAAGTCACGTATCTAATATTGAACGTATGCAATGTACATCAACGTATCGTAACGTGTAACAGCACAACGTAATTTGCTAAAGTAATTTCTACGTTTTTAGTTTAGTTTAGCCGGCTTAAATTTTTAAACATAAAAAAGTACCTCTCATCTTAACCCTTCGGATTTGGCAGAAAACTATATGTCAAAGTTAAGCATCGATTATTATTAAAGCTGTTACTTTTATCAATTAAAAAAATTTAGATATTTTTAGTTTCCCTTAATTTTAAGATTGAACGGTGAAAATTTAAGTATTTTTTTTTTTGTTTTAAAAAAAAGGTATCTTGCCGCCTTTCGATTGCATTGCGTGTTTTGCAAAATACACATCTATATTAGGGGATAATTGGGCAAGTGGAGTAAATTTTTTTTGTTTAAAAAAAAAAAAATAAACAAATATAAGTATAGGCATGAAAAATTTTAAATAAAATTGGGCTAGTTTTCGGGCTGCAAAAATTCTAGAATTATGTAGGCTTTTAAATTACTTCGAGACCTATAGCAACGCTATTTGTCAGACTATATAAAAATTGGGGCTAAAAACAAAAGAGGGCAATCGTTTCTTCGAGTTTGAAGACTCAACAAATTTAAAAAAAAAAAAAAATCAAACACATCTCTTGATAAGATTAATTGAAAAGGCTGTGATAAAGAAAATGTAGTTTTTATTGAAATTCGGTCCCATCTTCATATACTTGCATGTCTTACAATCTCACATAAGAAAGTGAACTTCTTTATATTTTCTATACAAAATTTTAGAGATCCCAAAGTCTATAGACCCCAATACATGGATACATATTGAAAATCTAGATCACTGTTCAATTTTTAAAATACAGTTTTTTTTTTTTTTTTAATTTACAATTTTTATCATAACTTTATTTCAAGTTTATTTAACAATTTTTTCAAAAAATACTATTTTTATTTACATTTAATTTAACTTAAAGCACATACTTAAAACATTAAAGTGTAGATTTTTGGACCATTTTACTAAATTATTAAATAACAGCTACACAATGTCAGTCTTTCTATAAAAATTGTTCTTATTAACAAATAAATATTTATAATATTTTAATGTTTTGCTTATAATTTGTTTTTTTATTTAACAAAAGCAATTATAATAATAAATATTTTTAACGAAGATCAGTTTTTCCACTTATTTTCTAGAATCACAGTTTGCACAGTCTAATCCGAAAGACTTATAGGTATCTCATATATAATGCGAATATATATGTATATCTACTCTTTTTTTGTTTGAAATTAGCAACTAAATTTCTGTAATTCATTAATTGTGTGAAACGTAAATGGCGGCGGTGGATCTTTATCCTTTTCGGTTTCGATATAGGGTACTTGTACAACAAATACCGTCGTCGTTGATGGTGAATAATGTTTCTCAATTACGGTTTCATAACTTGGAGGGGCAAATTCACTGTATGAAGGAGCTGGACTTGGTGGTTGTTGTAGATGATCATCAAGTGATTGCGTTTGATTTGGACGACCACATTTACGATCGGAACATGCCATTAAAGTGAAAAAAACCACCAACGCAAGAAACGTTGAAACGTACCAAGTGATTGTAATTGCATCCATTGTCGTTTGGGATAAATCGGATTGTATTCTTGTTGAAGCTATAAAAATTGTAGGTAACAAAAAAATTTAAATTAGTAAAAATGTAATAAAAATTTAACAAAATCTCAAACTCACTATTAATCGTAACTTCTGTGATATCTGTGACGTTACGCAATTCGATTGTTTTTTCTGCAAGCCTTGCATTGACTCTGTCTTCACTGTAGTTCAGTAAATAGATCTGAGCATTTGTTTGCCTTGTCGCAGCTAGAACTGAAATAAATAAAAATTTTAAACATACAGGTCGATGAAAGAAATTGAATAAAAATAAAAAGCTTTTATTTCAAATATAAATTTTATCTTAATATATGGAAAATAATATTTCAAAATGATAACAATTTTTGCTTCACTTATTAACTTAACTATGATGTTATATAGATATATCTAATCAAACGGAAATATCGCTTATCAAAATTGTTTTGCTTGGTGTATTTGGTCACGAATGCAGGGGATTCGTAGGTATACGCATTCTTTGATACTTAAAGTACTTGAATTGGTCAACAAGAACCTTGTTAGTACTTGAAAATACCTAAGCCCCGCTATAGTTGAAGAGTAATTTTTACTCGCATAATATGAGTGGGTACTTAAAGGGGGTTTGGAACTTCGAGAACTTTTGTAATGGAAAATTAAAGAATTTATTTTAATATTATAAATATGTAATGTGTATGTATGTACATTTTAGTTTGTTGCACACCGCACAGTAACAACTTAAAACTGAAGACATTTTAATTCTAGATACGATTAACTTGCATACTGTACTGACATACATTTAAGTTCAATATCTTTGAATTTAAGTGCTTTAATTAAAGAATTTTTGAGCTTAGCAAAACTTGTTTCCTGATTAATGATTTGAAGATAAGACTGCAGATTGTACAAATGATTTTTCTAGAAAATGTCTCATTTAATACACATTAATAGAATTGGTTCCGGAAAGTACAAAAATTAATCATTAACACTTCACCAACAATGGAAATTCTTATACACACACTTATACCTACATATTCTATATCTAAAGTTGTGCATTATGTCCATACATGTGTGTTTATATAAGAGGATTTTTTTTCTTTAATTTTAAAACAAATTGAAATTTTCAAGCTTTTTAAAATTATTTATAATAAAAACAAAACCAAAGAAAAAATGGGAAGCCATCTTGTAAAATTAACAGTTGTTTAAATGAACCTGGAATTGCAGAATGGTTTTATTTATACATATTGTAGTATAGCAGTATAGCAATTAAAAGTAATCGACCAAATATTTTTGTTCTTTTGTGCTTAAAATAATATAAAAAATGTTTCACATTTTTGTCACTAATCAAAACAGGTAAATTCAGTGTTAAATATGAAATTCAATGCAAATAAAAGGGAGCCACGATGAACAATTCAAAACGTGAGTTCAAGGTTTTACGACGTTAAGGTCGGTGATTGACTTGGTTTTTTATTTTTATTTTTATTTTTATTTTTTTTGATAAGAAAGGGCTTTGAACGGTACCGAAAAACAATCAGAGCAAAAATCGATTTTTTTTAATTATAAGATATAAATCAGATATAAAAAAAAACACATACCTACATAGGTACCTCCTTAGGTATCAATGTATGTACATTTATTTTATTTCCAATTGTAAAAAAAGTTGAAATGTAAAAGTAGAAAAAAAAAGAAATCTGATGATCGAGATGGTGGATTTTTTATAAATCTGATTTATTATTTATGTTGAAGTAATGTTGAGTTCTTTTTTTCGCGAAATACATTTGTATTTTTGATTTTATCAAAAAAAAAACAAAAAAAACAAAACAGCCTTAACTATTTTCGACAAGAAAAATGAGTTTGACAAAATTGTAAATAATATTTTTTACATAATTTGCATATTTAATAAATAATAACCATTTTTTATTAGACACACGTTTTACAAAAAGTTCTGGGTGCGTACATAAATAAAATTTAAAACGTCAAACTTAACGATGTCAAATTTGACATAATTATAAAACGTCAAACTTAATGCGTAGATACACACGTATTAACATCTACTACGTGTGAAAGCATCTTTTAGAAAAAAAACATAATATTAAGTATCCAAAAACAATATTTTTGTTTTTAAATAAACAAAAACATTATTAATACGCATATTGTTAATTCTAATGGGTTGTTTTTTATTTAAATTTTAAGTTGTAAAGATTACAGAAAATCTAGGGGATTTAATTTCAAAGCCTCTTAATAAAACAAAGTAAGCAAAATATTTATTTTACAATTGACTCAAAGATAAAAACCATTCAGATAAAACCTTAATATAATTATTTTAAATATTTTCTTTAGCTTTAGTTTTAATAAAGTAAGTATACATATGTATGTATATAATAAAGATATACTCACTAATTCTATTCGAAAGTTTAAGTTGTTTTTTTTTTGAATTAAAGTATGTGACTCCACCTTCCAGGTGGTTTAACAATAAATTCATTTAAATATAATCTATATGTTAATTGTTTGTTATTCTTTTTATTTAATTATAATTTTCTATATAATAGAAATTTTCTTAATAATCAGAATTTTAATTTGATTTCATTCGAAATTTTAATTAGTAAACTAACACGATTCGTTTGAAAATAAACACCTTAACACCTTAAATATCATATACCTAAGCAATTAAAATCAATATACAAATACAGAAAAAAAAAACAATCATTTCGTCGCAATTTCATAATTTCGTTGTAGGTAAAACAAAATATTTAAAAATAAAACTGACTTGCATTGTTTATACCTTCAAGTTATCTTCTGATTCCATTTTGTCTACAAAAGACATTTTTTATCTATTTTGTAAGAAAAAAAAAAGCGCCGCCGCCGCCGTGTGCACATTATTGTCAACTAAGTAATAGTTGTTATTATTAGCAACAGTTATACATCATATCTTTAATTAACAATAAGTGTGCAAACATAATATTATTTTGGGTTTTTAAAGTTTCTTATCTTATTGGCTTTGGTATATTTGACATGAAAGAATAATTATGTGCTAAAGGGTAATACACTTAGTAAAACATCTATTAACAATTTGACAAATTTAATATGTGATCTTAAAATTCTAATTATAACAGTCGTTACAAAAAGGAAAACCACATCACTTTGTTTTTCATGTCGAAGCTTTTAACTATAAATGCCTTTGTTAATTTGTCCCCGAAATTTATACATATATACTTTTTTAATTTGCAATCAGTCTACATCAATGATATATTATTTCTTTATTGCGTTGTATTTAGACTGCTTTTATGCGTTGCAATTTTAACTTTGATTTCACAATTATCATACATATACATATATTATATCTAGAGTCTGGATCCCTTTTACGACTCTCATACTACACCGATTTTGACAAATGAGGTGTCAAACGAATCGGAAACACCTGCTGATTAGAGGAATTATAATTTTATTTTAAAAATGTTAATAATTTGTTCAAAAACTTGTTTTGTTTGTTAAATATTATTCCAATAAAAATGAACTCTAAAATGAACACTTCCATTTTCCAATTGGTAATATTTTGACATGTGACATTAAGTTGACATGTGACATTAAGTCGGTTCAATTTATTAGGTCCGTTCATTTTAAAATAATTTGTGCCTCTTTTGTTTTTATATATGTATGTATAGTGTGAGAATTCTTGCACGGGTAGGCTCGCTTTTTAAACTACAGTTTCGTTAGGGCAAATCTGGTTATTTCGGTGGAAATTTCTGAGTTCTTTTCCGAATCATCTCATGTTATTTATATAAATATTCATAGTTCAACAATATTTGCAAGAAATTACTTGGAATGATCCGGCTTCTATAATCGTTCAGATACCACAAACTAATGGTAACACAACCAACTCACGCTGACGTGTCCAGCAGTCGTTAAAACAAAATACAAATCTGTGTTCGTTAAAAAGAATTAAATAGAAATCTTTTCATTACAAAATTAAAATTTTATTAAAAAGTCACAAAGAAAAAGTACAGGCAGAAAAAACAGATTTATTTCTTGGCCATCCTTTTCTCACCGTGAAGTCGAAGCAGATAAATGAATGAGCCGAGACATAAAAAAAAATCGGCAAAGATAGTGAATGTGGTAATTGGTGAACAGCGTCATTGTCCGGGGAGATTTTTTCACATCTCTTACTTCGTGTTCTTCTGGCCTTAAAAATAAAAGTTCCTGGTAAAAAAATCAATTTCTTGTTTTTTTGTACTTTAACATTACTTGCAATTGCAAGTGCTTCGGTGAATCCAGAAACATTACCAAATAATCTGCTCACAAAAAAAATTGAATATTTTTCACCTTAACAAAAAAAATTATTTTTTCAGTCAAATAAAATAAGTAACTTTTCCTCATTTCAATAAACCCGCCTTTAAATATGCAACACAATTCAATAAAACGGTGACGCAATAATAATGTAGGTATTATTTATTTTAGATAAAACAATAAGTACCTAACCTACCTATATCTTTGAAGTTCGTAATCGTAGTGGTATCAGTTATATCACTATACAGATAAACAAACAAAACAAGCCCCTCAAAAAATTACACCTTTCCACGGAATGTATTTATTATTAATTATTAGATATCTATTGATTTTCATAATAATTTTCTGTTGCTATGTATGTATATTACAAATATATATGGGATTTTCTAAAAAGTTCAGAAGAACCAAAATAACTCGTCATAATAGCTAGCTATTAATTTATCATTTATCATACAAATAAATTAAATACCTATACAAACAAAAACAATTAATATACATATGTATATATGTATGTATACACTTTCTGAAGGAATATTTTATTAACTTAGAATCAAGATATATCAAATAGTATATCAGATATAATATTATATTGACATCGTAAAAACCACTTCAAAATGATATAAGACTGTAAAATTTTGAGTAATGATTAAATCAAATACTTTAATGATATCTTAAAATATCACGACCACTTGAAATATTATTAACAAAAAAATAAAAGAAGTTTTGTTCGTATAGATTTATTTATAATTATGTAACAAGATTTGTTTCTGAATTAGGAAGCACAATTTATGAAGAAATAATAAAGTTTCAGTACCATATTTAAAATTCCATAATTTTAATTTAAGCTCATATGTATGTTACTGTGTGTACATAAAAACCTATGTATATATACTTCAAACTGGATTCTTTTTTCTATGGTAGGTATGTACTTCTAATTGCATTCTCATTTGCACTTAGGCACAAAAAGAAGTTTACCTATACAACACATGCTGCTCGAATGAGTAATAATAGAACATTCTTGTGAAATTAATTGTTTATATCTAAGAACGAGTGGGTAAATATTATATTATTGACAGAATCGGAAAGCCATTTTTATAATTTAAACATTAGCTAAAAGTTCTTATATATAGCTTTGCTCTTCAAAGATATTTTTTTTTTTTTTTATTTGACAATGAGAAATATATTTGACCATCATTTTAGCCTTTATTTATATTTATGTACATCTATCCTATATTATATGTATAAGTCCGAAGTTCCCACCTAACAATTGAGTGTTAATGAGTTGCTTGCAATACGACAGTTAAAATTTCCATTAATTTAAAAATAAAAATAGTTATCAAGTAATAAAGTCGTGCAAGTGAACAGTTACTCACAAAAATTATAAAACTATTAAACTATAATAAAAAAAATATTAGTTTAAAATCCATATTTATTGTTATTTTCAAATGAGATTAAGGAATTTTCATCACCGTTAATTATTATTACATTTAAGAATTTTAAACTAAGTATAATAATTGATAAAAATAAATACAGGTATAAATATAATAAAAGTTGATTACTTTAAAAATGGAAATTAATGACAAATTTGTTTTTATTTATAAAAGTAGGTAATTCAATAACTTCATAAAATGAAATGATATTAATAAATGATAAAGGTCTGTTAAATATTAAGAATGAAAAAAAAATATTTTCGTTAATAAAATGCACAACTGGGTCGCATAAAATTGATTTTATATTTCAAAAGATTAATTTTTATGATTTTGTGTAAAGAAACATGGATGGATTTCGTAATCATTAATTTCTAATTTAATTTAAAGACTGATTGATGAATTCATTTCGGGCTCAAAAAAAACATACTGCGATTTCTTTGAATAAAAAAGAATTTGTGCAAAAAAAAAATTTAATTTTTAGGGCAGTAGGTACTTGTAAAAATAATTTTCTAAATGATATATTCGTAAACATTTTTCTTAACATGTTCAAGCAAGTAAATGCCTTTTGATTTGAAGTCCGAAAAAGTTGAAATTCGTCATACCGTCCACCAGCACGAGTACGATAACTATGGCGCCAAAAACTGATAAAGGTTTTTTTGTAGAGGCGTCAAAAATAAGCATTTTTTTATTTCGCCCCGTTTAAGAAGTAAGGGGAAATTTTAGGAAAAAAATTACATACTTAAAATTAAAAAAAAATATTAAAAAACAACGGCAACACTAAAAATTAAGTATCGTTTTGAAAGCCAGAAATCTGTTTTTTAGTCCTAAATTTAAATTAAATTATTTATGTCAACAGTTTTGAAAAAAATCACCAAAAAGTAGTTTTAGTAATTTTCAAATTTTCTCAAATACTAGAAAACAGAACACGCCATTCGGTTTTTTGTGTTCGACTCAAAATTGATATATGCATTGACCACAAATAGCCAATTTAGCACTTAATTTCACAATTTTGAAAAAAATTGGTCATTTTAAGTAATTTTTTTTTTTTTTCATTTTAAGTATTTTTTTTTTTAAATTGCACATATGTACTTCCTTAAAGGGGCGATATAGACCCCCTCCCATAGTAAAAAAATGCTTTTTTTTGACCCCTCTACAAAAAACCATCATCAATTTTTGGCGCCATAGTTATCGTACTCTATCTTGTTCGCCGGTCTGTGCTTTTGTTAGTTCGTGCGTTAGTGACTTCGTGCGTTACAGAGTTCGTGCGTTACAGAGTTCGTGCGTTAGTGAGTTCTTGCGTTAGTTAGTTCGGGCGTTAGAAGTTCGTGCGTTAGTATATTCGTACGTTCGTGTGTTCCTACATGTAGTTCGTACGTTCTTGCGTCTGTGCGCCCATTGTAATTTGAGGTATATCCCCTATAGGTGGATTAATTAGCTTCAAATTTGGTACAGAATATTTGTATTTGAAGCTCATCTAGAACGATTCGTACTTATTGTTTCTCAAATAATATTATTATTTTTGACAACATTCGCATACCGGAAAAAGTTTTTTTTTTTTAAGAAAATTCCCTCTTTTTTCCCCTTTTTCACGTATATCTTTGTAATAGCTCTTCATTGAACCGTTAACTTTTTAATTTATTGAGTTTAAAATATTTAACCGCAAAAGAATAAGTTCGCAAAATTCAATCATGCGTTTTATTTCATTTTGGCAGGTTTTTTCCCCAAGGTTCTTGGTTTTGTTTTATTCTTCTTTTTAGTTTAGTTGCTTTTTTTAGTAAAACAAATTTTTTTTTGAAAACTTTAAGCAACAGCTAAAAATAAAATGGCTTAAAATGGTTACAAATCGATTTTATAAATACGGATTTAAGGTTGCCTGACTTCGGATTTATTCAAAATACATGCGAGTTATAAAAAAATTCGTATAATTTTTTATCAGAATAAACCACACAAGTCTTTATTTAAACCAATTAATTAAACTTTTAATTTACGTTTGATCTTTTGGGCACAGTTATACATATATTAATAAACCAGTAACTTACATCTTCGAACAGCTTTTAAACATTTTGAAATTAAATTAAATGTCGTCTGTTTTTTTTTTTTTTTTTTAAATTTCGTAAGTGCAAAATTGATATATAAAAATGTGTTTCAGATAAAAAAAAACCTGTATTTAAATATTAATGTCTTATTACTGTATTATAATTCCTTTTATTTGTATCAACCAGTTTATAATTTTTCCAATGGAAACAAAATGCCTTCTGAACAATTTGTTCAATATCAACTTACGAGATTTTTACAGAAAGGCAATGAGGTAGATAAACTAACATTGGAGACTAGCCCTATTTATTTGATTATGATATTTAAAAAGCTCAATCTAGTCGACAAATATATTTTTAAAGAATAATTAATAATGATACCTAATTTATGTAGATTATGGATAGTACAAATAATATGGAGAAATTTTCCAAAACATTGAATTTACAGTATTTGTGTTATGTCAAATAAGACAGATAAAATAGTTTTTTTTTTGTTAATGCAAGTATTATTTACTAACATTTAAATTTCATCTCTTAACTTGTTTAATTAAGATAAAAAATATTTTTGTTTCAAATTCCCTTTTCAATAATTAGTCGATAGCAATCACAATAAATTTGTCGCAATCAAACCAGTTTTCATAATGTTTTTCCCCCTATATACCTAACTCCTTTTTAATAAATTTTTGAAAAGTAAAGTTTAATCCAATTGGTAAAAATGCAATAATAACAATTGAATTGTCTTAAAATAGCGATTGCAAATTATTTATGTCTCAGTGTTTTCTGTTTTTTTTTTTAATTATTATTATTAATAAAATCAATAAGGAATAACACAAAAGAGTTGTCAGTCAACAAACCATCAAAAAATTTACAATTCAAATATTAAAAAAAAAAAAAAAGATGATAAATATTTTCGTGTCTATATTTAAAATTAAATATTTTGCGACACACTTTTTATTAACCGGTATACAGTTAAATAATATATATAGAATAAGATATATGTCATACATACATATATACGTTAACCTAAAAAAAAAAAGAAAAAAACAATAATATCTCAATCTAACGAAATATAATCCAATTCCAGATTATTCAAATTGAAACCAGAATTTATAAATATATTGTTCTTTTTTTTCAAAATCTCCAAATTTAAAAACAATCTTATTGTGAATATTTAATAAAGTTAGAAGAAGAAAACACCAAGCTTATTAAGGTGAATGCTAATGCACAATGAGTACGTGCTTATAGGTAACACTATATGCAAATGATTAAAAGAATTATTATAAGCTTAGAATTTTTATTGTGTCTTATGGAATTTAAATTTAAATTTCGTGAATGGTTTTTCTTATTAGAAATTATATTCTAAATAATAATTTTTAATCGAAATAAATTTATTATATATTTATTTTTAGTTCTTTTAAATTTTGTATAAATTCATTGTACATTAACAAACCATCTTCAAGTATTGACTATAAACTTAAAATATAAGAGCAATTAGATAACTGGGGTCTGTGCGTGGAGAATTGCTCTTGCTCAGTTTTTATGATGATCAAGCCTAGATGCATATATAAAACACTCGATTTATTATAAGATAAACAAGTGAACCAAATTTGAGGGTTTTTATTATTTTTTTCAAAAATTGGAAGACCTAGGCAATAGGTTTTAAATTTTTGACTAAAAAATAAAAGAAGCATTGAATATTGAAAACAAAAATTCTTTTTAATAAGGTTTTGAATTAAAAAAAAAAACATAAGAAAAACAAAGAAAATTTAAGAATACATTTTTTGATTTGAAAAAAAAAAATAACATGACGTAAATGTATATTCATTTCAATAATTTGTTTTCTATTTTAAATCATTTTCTTTATAAACAGATCGAAATAGATCTCCCTCCCAACCGATTTTTTTTTCCTATTTTGACTAAGCTAGAGCGTATGGTTTAGCTTTTTGTCGAAAATTATTCAAAACATCCCATTTCAAATTTTGTATTGCCATGCAGTATTATTTTTCAATTTAAAAAGGATTTCTGTAAAAAAAAACCAGTTCCAGGGCAATTTTTGTTGATTTTTTTTACCAAAATGCAGACCATCATATTACACAATAGTATACACAAATGTTTCTATCAAAATTGTTTCAGCCATTCCCTAGATAAATAATATTTTTATAACGATTTTATGGCGCAAGGACATACGAGCCAGTGAATTTAAACAGAATCATTAAAAAAACTTATCAAAAATTTCAACAAAAAAATTGTTTTAGTATAATTTAGATTGTTAGGTTTGGGTAGTAGCCGACAGACATAGTATACAGTGGTCCACACAGGCAGACATGTATTTATTTTTCCACATGAAATTTCCGTCTTCTTGGTGGGTAACAACCAACTTAATAGTACCTAAATACAGATTATGTAAATATTATTTTTGTTTTAAATTATTTAAGCTTTTTGTATGTGCTCAAAACAGATATTTCTTTAATTTCTTCAAATATTTTCAGAAAGTGAACGCACGTGCCACAAAAATGTGTTTTTTTTTTTTTTTAAATCTGTCGATTCATTTTTGTTTTATTAAATATTAACTCTGTGGTATTATAGGTTTTATATTCTATGTATGATTTAGTTGTTGGAATAAAGACTTTTAGTAAATATTAAATATTTCCTGATTTTTTTAACATAAAGCTGAATAAACTTTGTTTTAACTTAGAAATACATATGTTTTTTAAACTCCTACTCTAGCAAACGTTCTATTCGTTTCTCTACAACAAGTAGGAATTTCCATCGGAAATAATTGGACTTATGACAATTAATTGAATAATGAACATTTTATTCCTATTTTTCTGTTCTAATAAAAAAATTCTTTCCTATCCTCCGATTCCTTGAAACTTGTGCCGAGTATTTTAGGTTGCATTTGAAAAAGGTTAGATTTGACAAGCGCGTATATAATTAAAATATGTACATATATTTAAAAGATATTATTTAAATTTAAAACAATTGCAAATAATAAAAGTATATGTATACGACGTATACGTAAACATATGGGTATATTTTTGTTCTTTACTTTTATAAGTCTGGTTAACAGCTCACATAATTCTTTGCTTAACTTGTTTTTTTTTAATAATCTATAGAATTAAACATGAGAAATGGTTCAATGAAAACATCTCTTATTAAAAATTCAAATTCAGATTTTGACATGACAAACCATATAGAATTCAAATGTATCTCAGAAAAAATAAACGATTCTATTTATATCGTCACGTTTCTATCACAACCTCGTAAGTCAAAAATGAAAAATTATTCAGCAGACAAAAAACACCGATTTAAAAATTCTTAGAATCTAAATAAGGTTTTCAAACTGATGGTATATCGCGATAGAGATAAAAAAGAATCTTAATACAGTAACGAGGCATTGATATTTGAATTCAGTGATTTCTTTTTATCTAAATCACAATTAAATGTCATTTAAGTCACTTAAGAGATTTTGACAAAATGTTGACGATATTAATTTGACATAATTTTTAGTATTTCAACAAAACATTCTTTAATGATGATTAAACAAAATAAATAAAACGATATGTACCTACATATGTATGACGCATTGACACATACATACATATGTATATCTCAGTAATCATTTTCATGGGAAAAAATTTGCGTTTGCATGCTCTAAGGTAGTTAAGCAATGATTATTATTTAGGTAAGATGTTGGTTTAGTAAAATTATTATATCGGACCACACTTTGATTTATCTTGTATAAAACTGTCTTTGAAGAACTGCCTTAAATCATTTTTTTGGTAATTTGGTAAGCTCTGCATTTTAAGGTTCCCGCCTTTGTGAAAATAGAAGAAAAATGTCTAAACATAATAAAAAAAATATTTATTAATTATCTATAGCTTGAATTTTTTCTGACAAATCTTAAGATAACGAAAAAAAATCTGATATTTTACCGAAAATAATTTAAATAAAGGCGAAAGAAAGTCAAAATCTATTGATGTTTGTTTTTTTTTTTAACAGAAAGATTTTCCAAAATGTATTGTAAACAAAATTATTTGGATTACTTATAAAACTATTGGGTAAGCAAATTTTATGAGTAATAATTAACACGAATGTACACTTTTATGATAAGGTCAAATAAAAATCTAACATTATTGATAAGTCTCTGCTTACATTCGTTCTCTTTTAATAAAAATTATAATCCTGTCAGCTAATATTTATATTAACAACTTTCTCTTTTTCCACATAACAATGACATTGACCATAATATATTAAAATTATTTCAAACTTTAACAAATTAATCTATTTATTTAATTTAGTCGAATCAAGTAGAAATAATAAATAAATTTGTATGCAACACGTGAAAATCGTAACCATATATAAAAATCGAATTTAATAAGCATATTTATTTACCTGCTTTAACTACATGCAGATAACTTACAATTTAAAAAAAAAAGTACCTCCACCACCTACATATACATACATATGTACGTCACAATAGTAATACTGGTCCTTGAAGTCTGCAACAGGTCTACACTGAAGCTCTATTTTATTATGTTCAGTAATTTAACTCTATTTGCATACAACAAAAACAACAACGACAATATTATTTGATTAATTTTTCTTTGTTTTATCATAGATGGAGTCGATGCTTGCCTTTCCGTGTACGATAAAATGGTTTTTTTAATTAATTGAGTTTATTGAGCGATGTACATATATTTTATCTATGCACACAAAAATCTATGTAAGTAGGTTTTGTTGGGTATAAAGTATGCCACTATATCGCTGCCCTTTCCCAGATATTATACGACAAAGAAAAAAAGAAAACGTCATGACATTCGAGCCGGATTGATTTTTTTTTCTTAATAGACAAAGACTATGGTTCGCTTGCAATTGTTCTGTGATTTTTATTTAAAAAAAAAATTATACCTTCCTTATTAATTACATTATTATTGACATAAAGACAACAATTAAAACGACTACCTACGTGACGTTTATCTAAAATCTTTTGAGGAAATCTCATATTACGACTTTTATGATGATTCAAATAAATCGTGATTATAGGTAATATTGTTTTAGTATAACCCTTTTATAAATAATAAAGCCATTCTTCTTATATCAAGTTTACCATGAGCCTTGATGTGAATAAATATTCAATAAAAAATAGTTTAATCTAAATCATGAATTAATTTTAAGCTAAAACTTGATTCTGCTATGGAAAGGTATTTTTTCTGGTGAGTATGAGTGTCTGTGGGAATTACCCCAGAAGAAGAATAATTATTGCACTCTTAAAATAGCCAGAAAGGGATTATTCACCTAAATTCAAATTTGTTCCAATGCAGCAATGCGCATGCCATTGAGTTTAACTTTTGGACGTAATCTTGTATATGTACCTACAGATATTTCTTTCTTATATACCGCACTACACGAATGTTGATTTTCCCCGACTAAATTTTTCCTTCTTATTTCAACATTTAGACAACTGCAATGTCCCGCCCGGAACAAAAAAAAATACTGGAAAAAAGTTCATTTGTGTCAAAATCATTTGAACTGTTTTGCTGTTTAGCAGGAACTATACCGTTATCCAGGCTTTGAATAATTACCAAAAACGATATATATTTTTATAAAATCTATTTTATTCAGCAAACTATATAACAACACATAAATGACTAAAGTCTTAAATGTTCAAAAGCAAGGCCATTAACATAAATAAACATACAAAAAGTACATTTTACATTATCTTCTTTTTCTTTTAACTTAACTAATATTCTTGCCTTTGAAAGAGTAACCATTGGACAAGAGAGTTGTTTATATCTAAACAAAAATTCTATTAAACCTAATAATAATTAAATACATTTTATAATGCACTCATCACAGCCCTTTTGTTGAAGAAGCCATCAACATTTTACAATGCGTCTTGACTTTTTAACCGCATTACTATCTTTTTATTTTTAATTCACAAGAAAAATAATGTTATAGTATGCCGCTGTTTACTGTGAGTTATTTTTTGTTCAGTTTAATATTTCATAGCACTCACTTTAGCAAGTAAATACATTTTTTTTATTTATTATCATTTGACAGCAGAACTTGTAAAAATTTGCTGATTCCTCTGAGCCCTCAGAATGTACATATTTTATAAGAAATTAAACTAAAATTATGATTATATACTTACAGGTCACAATGACAACTCCAACTGTTAGCGTCCATTCACGTCCCATTTTTGAAAACATTTTCAATTAATCGATATATTTTATTTTGTGTTTGTTTTTTAATTTCAATTCACACCGATTGAATTGAAAATATCGATTTTTTTATTATAAATTCAAATCCCACTTGCAAACAATTAAATTGATAAAAATATTAATTAAGTTCTTGTATTTTTCGTTTAAAGAGTGAACTAAATAATTCACAATCTCTATTTTACGTATATAGTTAACTTTTGTTCACACTGATTTTCTCACTGATCCAATGTCAAGCACTCTGTTTCAATGATTGGGTATAATAGCGACTCTCTAATGAGACTAGCCACAACTATCGACGTTGGAACCAAAACCGTAACTGTTACTCTCTGATTTTCCACCACAAGTGTTAAATACAAAACTTTAACCGTTAAACTGAATTGAACTGAACCGATTCCTAGGTGTATACCTTTGGTTTTAAATTCTATTTTTTTTTGTTTACTTGTTATCTATTTTGTGTTCTGTGTGCCGGTTGTGAAAGATAAATATATCTATAGAAAAATTCAACACCTTCTACTCTCCGCATATATTTAAGGTTTTCGATTAACACTATAATAACTTTCTTTAAGGCATCTGCTGTGATGGTGAGTGATATCGACACTGAACAGTTAAGAGCAAAATAACGTCATGTTGGCTGCCAAATAATTATGAAAGCATCCAGTTAATTAACACATTTTTTTATTCAGACAAAGTTCAATCACTGAGTAAAGACCTCTTCTCAAAAGCTTTATACCTACTCTTTTAATATCTATATGAGATCGTGCGCATTGTTATTTGTTAGGTCTCAATTGTAGATTTTAAAAGGCGGGATTAGGGTAAATTATTTGATTTAGTGAAAAAATAAATTTTATTTTTTACTACTTTCTGTTCGTAGGAAAAAAGAAAGAAAATATTTTTTAACATGTGAATTCTCTTAATGTTTATATTTCTGTTATAAAATTAACTGTACATTACATAAAATTACCATAAATGCGTTTGAGACTTTTATTTGTGTTGTTTTTCTGGTTTTAAATAATTAACACAAATGTAAATCTGGCATAAAAGAGAATAGATACTTCAATTACACTGAATGCAGCTAGTTCCCTATTTATGTATTTCACTTTTCTTATGGAATGCATTCCAAATATTCTAGAATGATAAAAAAAAGGACTGAATAGATTGTCCGAAATATTATATTATGGTTTATAAAGAAAATGCTTATTTCGTTCTGAATATTCGAAATGAATAAATAAACAAAAATCAGTTACTTAATTGTATGAACTGAACATTTAACAAGTTCATCCAACCCAACAGAACACATTTTTTGTCATCATGTGATGCTGTGATTTGCGGTTTAACACGTCTTGGGGAATCTCATTTCCAGCTGATTTGGTTGATTTCGTCAGATTTAAGTTTCAGTTGAAATGAAAATGGAATTCTACGTGACTCATGTCAGACTTCACACGATTCGGATGAATGAAAATCATTTGCAATTTAACTGAAACTAGCGTCATATTAATTTCCTGTTTTTAACTTAGTTAAAGAGAATTTATGCAATAAAATTCTAATTATTATTTAAATCAGTAATAATTCAATTAAGACTAATCATTAATTAAGTATGCGTATATATAGCTTATGTTGGTTATTATTTTATAATAGGTACTAACTGCAATTTTGTTACAGTTCTTTTGAACTTTTGTTGACTCTGAATAAAGCTTTTGTGAGATGTTTTGATTTTTTAAATTTTGTAAACATTTTACTATAATATCAAAAGTACCTTTGGTTTCAATTTAATTAAATTTAAATTCGCTTCTAAAGAGCCCCTCAATAAATTTGAAGAGATTGGACGGCTAGCAACATTGATTTTAGTTTTTTGTGATATGTGTTCTGATAGCGTTAAATTAGATTTTTAAGAAGTACTTGTTTTCTGATTTTTATTAGTGATTAACTTCAAGAGTGGTTAATTATGTGATTAAGGTGGAATTATTGATATACATACATATTTTCATATGTAGGTATCTGCTAGATGTTTTCGTTCGACAAAATAACATGACAAAGACTCGTTGTCGAGCAATTTGAGGTGAAGGCTTGAATTCCAAAGTGTGCCTTGCTGATATAATACAAACATATAATGTAGGATATGATCTTTCAAGCTCTTGATTGTTTAAATACTTAGGTAGTAGTATACTTAATTTTTTTGTTTTGGTCTAGAATTATTCAAAACTTCTAGAAAAATGTTTTTTTTTTTTAAGGAAAGGGGGTTCTTAAAAGCTTCTATTTTAGATTTAAAGATTATATTACTGATTGAAAATATTTTCAAAATTAAAACTAAACGATAATGACAATATTTTTTGTTTGTTTTGTGTTTTAATTTGTTTTGATTTATGGGAATAAGTTAATCAGTAGGTAAATCAGCAGACTTTTCTTAGTGAAGATATATACTAAAACAACGAGTAAAAGATATTTATCTTTACGAGTTCAGACTGTCAGTCTATTCTGTTTTATAGACCATTTAAAATGGGTAGCTCCCTTTTGCGTCATTTCACCAACATTAAAATTATAAACAGTCCAACACTATGTAGGTACCTGTCTCAGGAATGTGAACTATTTGTCAATAAACTATCTGTCCTGGTACCTGTCTCAGGACTGTGAACCATTTGTCAATAAATTACAATGCAATTGTGAGCTAAAATTGCTAATAAAATCAATGCAATAATCACTGATTAGAGATTGTTTCCAAATTCTATTGCGCACAGTTATCTACAAATCTTTGCGTAGTATAAACACAATTCACGATCCAGAAATAGATTTTCATTAATAAAAGTATATGCATATAGGTTTTTTATCGTTTTTTTTTTTCCTTCATCTTGTGGCTATAAATTTTATTGTTAATAAATTATATTTAATATATCTGATTGATTTAATTTCAATTCAACGGGTTCTATAAACAAAGCAAGACCAATTATGACTTAGGGAAAAATCAAAATAAAGGGTGTTTTGCTATTTAATCCAGTACCTATCAATTATCTGTCAAATCATTTATTAGTCTGCAAACTGTCAATGTCATTTTTATTCAATCGGGGCGTTTAACACTCATGACAATTTACTACATACATTAAAAAATTCAGATTTCTGAATATTTCTGGCTTCTGATTTTGCAGCTGTCATAAAAAGATAGATGACTTTTAGAGTCATCTGACAGCTGACCAATCAGCAGCTTGAAAAATTCAGAAATCTGAATTTTCAGATGGAATTTGTCATGTATTGAACGCGCGGAATTTTATCACACACATCAACAATGTTACGATCCAAATTAAAAAGCATTGGATCTGCGCTGTTTTATTGAAAAATTGTTTTCAGAAAAGAAGCTGGGTATATCGTCGTCGTTCTATTAAAACTCCCTAAGTCCATTTTTGTAAAATTTCTAACATTTGCCTTTGCGAAGGAATTTTACTGACAAGAACTTGAACATTTTTGAGTTTAAGAAATTTTTTATTTAGACTAAACGTAATTAAGAGTTGGGTACATTTTACAAAACTTAAATCTTGATATTCTGTTAACTATGCCGTATTTATGAAAGGTCTATCAGTTTCTAATGAAATGGACTTAGGGAGTTTTCATAGAACGACGACGATATGTCCGAAGTTTTATTTTAAAAATTAATTGCGGAATATGTACATATATTGTCCCAATTGAATATAAACAAATGGCTATTTAATAAAATTGTATGTGCTTTTTTTTAATTTACTTTGTTTTCGATGGCCTGATGGATAGTATTACTATCCTCTTTTGAAAAGTCATTTCTCAATTATTGCAGATTAGATTCTTCTTTATGAAGACTTAGCTATTTAAATAAAGCTCAATTTCTTACCTTGATTGATATTTAATCAGTACAGGTACTTCAAACTTATGTGTTTTTTTTTTTAATACAAATTCATTGGGAATTTAAAAAATAAAGAATCTTTGAATTTAACTACACTTTAGATTGATGCGCTATATTTTACAAGCAATCGTTCTTAGTTTAGGTATTTTATGAGTGATGATGACATTATATCAGTTTAACTGTCCTACGTTCTAATTCGAACGAAGTTTGTCTTAGACCCGTTTCATCGATTTGAGAAAAAAAGAACAAGTAATTAAAACTAAATTTAACTTTCCATACCGATTTATAAGAAAATAAAAAAAAAAATAAGTTTACGCCCCACAGTCCTCATCAGTGTTGTCTGTATAATCTTTAAATCGAGATAAAAATTTACACATCAACAAATTCAATGAAACTAAACGGCAAAAAAAAAAACAAATTTCATTTAACAAAAATCTTCAATGGGAATATATTGCACGACAACGATGATTTCCTTAAAGCCAAGAAATGTTTTACATTGTTTTTCCTACATGTGTTAGTGTTTTTACTTAGGCAGCGCGGCGCTTCGAAAAACGACAATCCTCAACTTCGATACATTTTATCCAATATCCTACCCTCTATAGTCATGATGACAAAAATTGCAAGATTGTTATATATCTCGATTAAAACCACGAAATTCAATTATGTAGGTATTGTTTGTCATTCCACCCTGAAGTTAAATTACATTATCAACAATAATTAAAAATCAAAAAAAAAACAAAGATGTCTTATTTGATAACAAATGCAATTTAGCCATTAAATATTTAAATTTGTTTTGTTTCATCATTAAAAATACAACAAATATTATATTTACATATCCAAGAAGCTTCTTTGCCATTGTTTGCAAACATTGTTGTTTTTTCATAATAAAATATGATTTCACTTTTATCTGTAAATAAATCAAATAACAAATATTTTGGATTTTATGCGACCAGTGGCACTCATTAAAATCACGAGTTCTTTATTGCCAAAAATATGGTTACCAAGGCAAATTGAGCTTAAGTTTTGTTTATTTTTTTTTTTTTCTGAATGATCTACTATTTTGCAAAGTAGTTATTTAGATTTGTTCAGCTAAAAAAATTGCTTTTAGATTAAAAAACCAAAATGCCAATGAAAACTAAGAAATATGTATTTTCATTTTATTGAATCCTTAATTTCTTATTTGAAATATCGAATTCTTACTAAAAATTTCAGCTTAAAAATATAAATGCAATATATTAATTTCCATAAAAACTATAAAGATAAGTTACAAAAAAATAAAATTTACTTTTCCTTTTTTATCGTTTGAAAAAAATAAATGTATTTTTCCAAATATTTAACTACATATTTTCATTGAACCGAAACAATTGTCTTTCATATTTATTAACATTTTGAGGATTTCCACAGACATCACAAATAAATTCTCAACAAATCGATTTGGAACAAATTGTGTTATAAAGCTTTTTTTATGTGAAGTGAATTCCGTGTTTCAAATATTTCTGAAGTATCCACCGAACGTCACATTTGACTGAAGAAAAAATCTAAACTAGCTAATGGGTAGTAATTTATTTTTTTTGCATTACGCGTTGTATTTTAAATGGTTGCATTGGGTTGTTTTACGAAAAAACGCTCATACTATTTTATACCTTTAAATGTAACTAAATTCCTTTCAAAAAATATAGTTGTTTTCTTTACCTTTTTGGCTTTTTATTAACTTTCGAAATGGTGCCAACGATTATTTATCGCATCTTGTATTTAAAGTTAGATATTAAGGTACATAAATGTTCTTGGGGTTTTTATCAACTATTTTTTTTTTTATTATTTTTATTACGTTTTTTCTGTCTTATTCATAATTACAATAGACTCTTAAAAACTAAACACATTGTTGCTTATTAGTTAAAAAACAAAACAAAAAAAAAACGTTAAAAAAATTTTTTGTATTGGCTTCAAATTAGATCCAATTAATAAAATTATAGTAATAAGTTCATGGTAATTTGATGTAAAAGCCTGCATTCGATCCCAGTACCACAATGAGAAATATAAATAAATCCATATAATGTCTAGATAATCATGTCGATTATGGAAGACGCAATACTGTATCCACTGTGATTCTTATTGTACTGTGTTCATTTTTCTTTTCACAACAAATGGGTAAATAGAAAAGAGAGCACTGCACTGCAAATTACTGCGGATCCAGTATTGAGAATTCCATAATGGCCATGTATATATGATAGATCCATAGATCCCGTGAGGATCTTAATGTCGTATTAAAAAAAGTAGGTATTTCTTAAATTTCATCTAATTAGTGAAACACATGAATGGATTAACGAGATTTCTACTGTTGCTATTATTCTATCGAACAAAAGAACGTGCGTGGAATAATTATCTGGGAAAAAAACCCTCTTAAACTTGGCTCTAGTTTTGCAATATAAGGAAACATAAAAGATGTAGCTTATATGAGATAAATTCTAATTTATTAATTTATCGATATGAAATACAACTACTTTTCTAATTTCCTTACTTACTTGATTAAATGGAATGTATATTGCATTTCATATAGCCATTATACCGATTCAATGTGTATGTTTATGGTATTTAGATTTACTGCAAGCTTCTAAAATTAACTTACAATAAGCTTGTTATATTAATTCATCAATTGCATCCATTTAAAACAATAATTATAACAAACAAAAATCTATTTTAAAATTAAGAAGTTTTAGTAATCAGATAACAACAAATAATAAAGGGTGTATTTTTTAAGAGGTATACAACTTTGAAATGGAATAAAACAAAGATGATTTTTTTTAAATTGACATGAAATTTACTTTATTCGAAAGATAATCTCCTGGCATTATAATTTAAATATTATGATTTCTGGCATATGATCGTAACGGCTGGCTCGGACGTAGTCGAATCTGGAGGTCCAACTTTCGATGACTTTTTCCAACATTTATGGCCGTATATCGGTAATAACGCGGCGAATGTTGTCCTCCAAGTGGTCAATCATTTAGGGCTTATCGGCGTAGACTAGCGTCTTCACATATCCCCACAGAAAATAGTCAAGCGGCGTTAAATCGCACGATCTTGGAGGCCAATTCACGGGTCCGTAACGTGAAACTTTGCGGTTACCAAACGTTTCCTTTAATAAATCAATTGTGGTACGAGCCGTGTGTCATGTTGCGACGTCTTGTTGAAACCACAGCTCCTGCACATCATGGTTGTTCAATTGATGAACGAAAAAGTCAGTAATCATGGCTTTATAGCGGTCAACATTGACTGTAACGTTCTGGCCAGCATTGTTTTTAAAGAAGTACGGACCAATTATTCCACCAACTCATAAAGCACACCAAACAGTCAGTTTTTGTGGATGTAACGGTGTCTCAACATACACTCGAGAATTATCATATCACTCAAAATACGGTTCTGTTTATTGACGTATCCATTGTTTATTGACGTATCCATTCAACCAAAAGTGAGCTTCATCGCTAAACAAAATTCGCTTATGAAAATCGGGATCAACAGCAATCTCGTTTCGAGCTCATTCACAACAATTTGAAAGCGTTGTTCAGGCGTCAGTCTATTCATGTTGAAATGCCAAACCAAACTAAAAATAAATCACTTGACAGCTGACAAAATGGCCGCCAGTTAAAATATTGTTGCCAACTTAAAGTTCTATACCTCTAAAAAAAAACACCCTTTATATTAAATTATAACCAAGATTAGATACGTATTATTTCTGTGGAGATATACTCCTTATTTTAAAATTGACACTTAATATCTTATAGTTTCACATATTATCTATAAAACTAATTTCAGATTTTTATGAAGTTACAATTTTTGGAGATTCTAAACAAAAAGCATAAATATGAACAAATTTTAAATATTTTTGGGTTGGATTTATGGTAAGTACACCGAACAGGTATAAATGCCAGAATTCACCGATAAATATAAGGCTCCACAGCCTCGCCGGTAACTTTAGGATACTCATAGTATTGTTTTATTCAAAACATTAATAAAAATACTTTGTTTAATTACCAATCGTTGTACCTAACATTTACCGATGAATACTGGGATTTTTGCCAGTTCAGGGTTATACAGTAACACATACCTACTTTTGAGCATTCTATGATTATTATTACTATCGCGACAATACAAAGACAAAATATATATGTATATATAAAACAAACACGTTACATTAAAAAAAATCTGGTAGATATAAAAAATAATACGTATACGTTGTAAGCAATTTATTAATACTAACATTTTTTCCTATTGATCTATCTAAGCTTAGTTTGTTTTTTTTTTTTTTGCATAACACTTCTTACATTTATTTAAATCAGACATTGAAATTGCGCTCAGAGTTCAGACAATATGAAAATTGGATAATAGTAGTACACCATTTTTTTTTCCATAAAAACCCTTATTGATATAAAAAGTTAAATAAAACAAAAAAAAATTACCTAAGTTATAATTATATAATAAAAGAAATAATAAAATAGTTATTTAAAAAAATAAATATTTGTGTTAAAATCTAGGAGATTGTTATATACAATTATTGTAAAAAAAAATGTTACAAATTAAACAACTATTAAAGGACAAATAAAACAAACGCAAGGAGCGATTTAAATCACTCTTGTCCGAAGTCCGTGTGAAGATGTATAGGAGTATTTTGGCTTAGCAGAATTTGAAAAATGTTCAGGCAGTTTTATCTATCAGGAAATAGAGATTCGTAGCTTGGCGGTAGATCCTTTGGCGTTGGGGGTAACGGATGATCAGGATCTTCGACAGATGTGATGAATCCTTCGTATGGTGTTTGGGGAAGTTCAATTGTTGTAGGAACATTCTAAAATAAAAATATATTTTGTAAACATTTATTAGGTTTTAAGTCTTTTTTATTTAAAAGTCTTGAGGAACACAGCGTGATATGAGAGTGAAGCTTTTGTGAGTTTTATAACCGAAGCAGCGAAAATTGATTTAATGGTCAATGGTGGCAAAATCAAATTTATATTGTCATTAAAAAAGGACAACCAACACTGGCATTTTGGACAGAACGGCGCAATTAATTTGAGTTGTGTACCTATGTACTGCTATTTACTCATACAATAACACCAGTGCTGAGTTCAAAGGTAGAGTAACTCCTGCCGAACGTTTTTTTTTTTTTTTTGTCTAAGACAATTGAGTACCAAATAAACTAGACTGCGACTAGCGACGCGACACATACAAAAAAAGTACCTGTTCAACAGTAGTTAATGAATGATACTAAATGATATTATTGATGTATACAATGCCAATCCATTTTTCTAATAAAAAAAATGCAAATATTAAAGGTAAACAAAAAATTCAGAACAATTGAAAACAGACTAGTCACCAAGGGCAGCTAAAATTACGCTGCGGCTAAGAATAACATCAATTCTACGACAAGTGAACCAAATGCGCACAAACAGTTTTAATTAATGCAGTCTTATACATTTTGTAACAAGTTTTTTTTTCTATTAAAAAAAAATTCCAACGACAGATGAATCATCGCAATTTTTTATGAAAACATTAAAACGAAAAAAGGACGGCCAGAAGGTTTCTAGTTTTACTTTCTGGTTAATTGATGTGTATAATTAAAAAAAGAGTAATTTGTATTAAAAAAAAAAAACATCTATGACGTAGTTGTTCCAACTTACCCTAGGATGATTGCTCTGTGCATCTTCGTGGGCCTGCTGTTGCTGCAGTGTTATGCAGTTCCAATATTTCCAGCAAACCCAAATGCAAAAACCCACTCCGGTCATTGTAAAGATGAGCGAAGTTATGGCACTAATAGCCACGTTCGCCGTATCGACCACCTCGGCGGTAATCGCATCGTGGAAGCAACTGTTTTCGTCTTTGCATGGATACATGCAATTGGTGATATTGTCTCGGACAAAGAACCGAGAAATGCAAGAATTAGGTTTTTTTGGATCGCATAAAAGGTCCCCCGTGTACTTGCAGTCCGAGTGTGAGGTGATGACCATGCTCAGTTCCAACGGCTCATAGATCGGATAACTTTGGTTGATGTGCAAGTACACGCTAACATCGGACTCTCGCTCGTCGAAAATTAGACGTCCTGCTGGCCCGTCGGGGCTAATGTCATTGCAGATCCTGTCTGAGGGCCCACGACCACCATTGTTGAACTGAATATAGTCTATGCATGCATTGGTGTTTGGATCCCGCCGAAACTTTAGCTTAGTAATCACTGTGTAGAGACCACGCTTTCCTCGTTCTTTGGTGACGATTCGGAATTTGCAGTCGTAATTTAGCTTACGACGCGATGTCGAGTTCCACACTTGCGTTATTATTGCAGCTGATTCACTATCATCGCCCAGAGTTATGTGTGGGTCACTCTTGAAGGGTTGAATGAGGAAGAATTTTTCTGCACATAGATAATCTTGAAGGCGAACTGCGAAAATTAATCAGAAAACACTAGATGTATTGAATTTTTCTGTCGAAATTTCTACGAGTTTCACTTTTTAAAAGTTAATGTCCTTGCTTACCAATTTTGTACGCATTACATGCATATAAGTTTGCTAGTACAGTTGATAGTAGAATATAATGGCCAATAATGAGCATTTTGAATGAGTGTTGTTTACTTGTTTTTAAGTTTACTTACAATATTTCATATTTGTAAGAGATAAATGCACACAAAGCAAATTTTTAAGTTTATTTTAAGGGAAAAAATATTTTGGTTTTTTCTAATTTGACATTTACGTGACAGTAGTTGTCAAATTCGCAAGTGGTGCCAAGTTTCTCTTCCTAGTTCTATTTCTAAGTAAGGTCAAAGATTCTCGAGATAATTTCTCCAGATGAGTCCTGAAACTAAAGGGCGCTCCACAACCTCCCTTTACCTTCATTATCCTTCCGTCAGTACGGCGAATGCGGTCTGACACTCCTTTCTCCTCTCCTCCGACGGTACGGTGATAATACTGTCCACGGTTCCCTCCCCCTCGGCTGTACGGCGACAAAGCTGTCAGACGTCCCCTCCTTCAGCAGTACGGCGAAAAAGCTGTCTGATGTACCCTCTTCCTACCTCGACGGTACGGCGATGAAGCTGTCCGACGATCCTCGTCTCTCCTCCACGCAGAACGGCGTTCACGCTGTCTGACTCTTCCTTCCCCTTCATTATCCCCCCCCTCCCCTCCTATTCCCTTGGGCTGGATCAAAGGTGTTACACGACCCGTGCCCATGATCAGCCTGGCTGAGGGCCCAAGTAAACAACTAGCTCAGTCGCTAACGGAGTATCCGGATACCTGGCGACCTCCGGATTAACTAGCCTTACCTGCATATACGGATCTCTGTGCAGGCGGACCACCCCTTCTCCGATACTCGTGGGACCTATATATGAATTCTTCAAAAGGTGTTGGTGGAAAGTCCGAGTCTACTTCTAGATCGGCCAGTAGTGCGACTGGAAAGTCGCCTGCTGTTACTCCTGTCTTGCGCATTGGCGACGAGGCTATGGCAACTCATAGTCGCGCTGCTAATAGCAAGAACAGTGAGAAGGTAAATATACCTACTTTCAGTGGAAGAAGGATCGTGAATAATGGCCCTTCTTCCACTAACAAGAGTTCACCTCTTAACAAAACCCCCAGCGGGAGTGGGCGAAAGCTTACACCGTCCGGGGCTATCTACAAAAATATCCGGAATGCTAAGAGGATTCTGAGGACTTATGGCGATAAGCCTAATGTCGGAAGTGACTCGAAGCAGGAAGGACGGATTAAGTGGGCTAAGGGAATCTTAGCCAAATATGACGAGACCAGCGAGGACTCCACGTCCAAGCGTCAAAGGTCTATTGAGGGTTCCGTATCGGTTCCCAAGCGTCTTAAGGTGCAGAACACCAGCACTCCGCTTAATCCTCATAACGGTGATAAAACCTTCAGGGATGCCTTGAAAGGCAAAATAGTCGTTGCAGTTATCGATCGCAGCGATATAGATGGCACGATCTCCTCTGATCATTGGCAGGTGGTAAAACTGAAGCTCTCGGCTAGCTTCTTAAGTATTATGAGGGACAACCCGGGACCACCACCAATCACAAGTGATGGCGGTTGGCATCAAGGGCATGTCAAACTTATCGCTTGTGATGATCGGAGGTCGTGCGACCTATATACGCTGGCGATCAGCAGGCTAGGGGAGGTATGGCCAGGTGCGAAGCTTGAGGTTATTGCTAAGGAGGATATCCCATGTAGGCCAAGAGCGCGCACCTGGATCCCAGCCGAACCCTCCGGTATGGATGAAATACTCCAGATAATAAAACTGTCAAACCCATCCCTTCCCACTCATGACTGGAAAGTCGCGAAACTGGAGGAGCAGAGGGGTCTTTATAGAGGTGCAATCATTGTGATCAATAAGGACTCCCTTGCTCCTCTGGCGCAGACCCAAGGTGTGATTAGGTTTGGATTTGAAACTATGACCCTTAGGGTTTATAAAAAAGATGAGTGCGACGCAGCGTGCGCGCCTCCACACCCAGAAGAGGACGAAGCTGCGATCCGGGATCCCGGTGCATCGATCGTCTTTCCATCTTTAGATGACGGTGCTTCCGAGACACCCTTGGTCGCAGTGGAGTCCCTCCTCAACGCCGACGGTCTATCCGATATGGAAACCGAAGACTCCAATAAAATGGATCTTCTTAATGAGGAAGAACTTTTAAGTTCATCCTCTGAAGACCATAACCTCACTGTTGTGGAGGCCGATCTAACTAACTTGTAGCCAATATGCTCCAGTTAGTACAGATCAATCTCCAACACTCTATTAAGGCTTCGGCCTCCCTTCTTCTTCGATTATCCAGCAGCGGAGAAGACATCGTCCTGATCCAAGAACCTTGGATTGTGAAATCCATTGTTCGTGGACTCAGGACTCCTGGATACTACTTACTGTATGCATCAGATAAAGGTGACCCTAGATCTTGCATTCTAGTGAAAAGTAGCATTAATGTATACTTACTCCCTAATTTCAGCGATCGAGATACTACCGTTGCAAGACTGGAAACTGCCAAAGGTACTTTTTGGCTAGCATCGGCATATCTCGGCCATGACCACCTTGGCCCTCTCCCTGGCAATACACTGGAGAAACTAATCGCTGATGCAGAAAGGCAAAAGATCAGCCTCATTATTGGGTGCGACGCTAACGCCCATCATACAGTGTGGGGTAGCACTGATATAAATGATAGAGGTGAGTCTCTTTTTGATTTTATTCTAAGTACTAACCTTATTGTAAGTAACGTAGGTAATGAACCTACATTCGTTACCAAAAACCGACAGGAGGTATTAGACGTAACTCTTGTCTCCGATAACATCCATCAAATGATTATGAATTGGAAAGTATCTAAAGAACACTCGTTCTCAGATCATAGATACATTCAGTTCAGCTTAATTGATGAACCTCCCCGCCATGAAGCTTTTCGAAATCTTCGGAAGACCGACTGGCTCAAATACCAAGAAACACTAAAAAATTTAATTAAACCCGATCTTTTGAGTGTTCCATCCAACATTAATGATCTTGACTGCAAAGTCAAAGATTTTACATCAGCCCTTAACAAATCACTGGCCATCTCCTGTCCTCCCTTTAAAATAAGAGGAAAAAGGAAGCCACATTGGTGGACTTTAGGGTTAAATCTGCTCAGGAAAGATTGTAGAAAACTTTTCAATCGAGCTAAAGTTACTAGAGATGTGTCTGATTGGGACTCCTATAAGGCATCCCTTGGCATATACAAAAAAGAACTGAGGAAAACCAAACGTTACTCCTGGAGAAGCTTCTGTGGTAGTATAGAAGAAACCTCCGAAGCCTCTAGATTAAGGAAAATCCTCTCCAAAAATCCAGTTATGCCTAGTGGCTTGAAATATGCCGACGGCTCCTGGACCAACACATGTGAAGAATCACTCAACTTGTTACTGGATACTCATTTCCCAGGAAGCTCTGTAATTGTTAATAATATTGACCCTAACAGGTCAAATAACATGTTAACTTATCCACAAGGTCTTATTACAAGGGACAAACTACAATGGGCTCTCAACAGCTTCAAACCATATAAATCGGCAGGGCCTGACGGCATTATTCCAGCTGAATTACAAAAGAATTCAACTGTCATTCTGCCTATTCTGGAGGCTATTTTCAAAGGCTGTCTAAATCTAGCCCATATTCCACTGCTATGGAGAGAAGTTAAAGTTGTGTTTATACCCAAAGCAGGTAAATCTTCCCATGTGAACCCAAAAGATCTTAGACCTATTAGTTTATCATCATTCCTTCTAAAAACTTTTGAACGTTTGATTGATATCCACTTACGATCAAGTATTAACACAAGACTACTATCAAATGCGCAACATGCTTATAACAAAGGGAAATCGGTAGAAACTGCTCTTCATTCACTAGTACGGACTATCGAATACTCCCTCCATCATAAAGAATACACAATGGTGGCTTTCCTAGATATAGAAGGTGCTTTCAACAATGTCGACGTATCTGCAATCTCATCAGCACTGTCATCTCTGAAAGTAGAAAGGTCACTTGGTGAACTGATTAATCAAATGCTGACTAGCAGGATTATCAATTCAAAACTGGGTAACTGCACTGCTAGAAGATCTGTCAGTAGAGGTACGCCACAAGGTGGCGTCCTATCTCCTCTTCTCTGGAACTTGGTAGTAAATGAGCTACTAATGTGCCTAGAAGCGGAAAGCTACAGGGTGATTGCCTATGCGGACGATGTTGCTATAGCAGTATCTGGCAAGCATCCAAACACCTTGAAAGAACTATTACAAAACGCTTTAAACAAGCTAACCCTCTGGGCAGATCGGTGTGGACTTGGTGTAAACCCTCACAAGACTGATCTTGTCCTCTTCTCCCGGAAATATAAAATTCCGCATGTAGACCCCCCATCTATTAAAGGCATTGACTTACTAGATATGGACTGCCAGGAGCCAACTTCACGATGGTTCAACCTATAACTAAACGACACTAGTGCTATTTTTGCTGAAGCGGAAAACACGGTGAAGCATTTTTGACACTTCAGTTTTCTCCTTGTTTTTTTTTTATTTTTGTGTTTTGTTTTTTTTTTTTTTCATTCAACGCGAAAACTTTCTTGACAATAAAAAAATCATAATGAATTAATTAATTTAATGATTGTTCTTATTCAATTGCGTCCGTGCAAGTATAACCGGTTCCCATGTTTGGATTCAGAGAAGAAATCTCGTTAACAATCTCAGTCGAATGAGATATTGTGTTCCCAACAAATCAAACAAATTAGGATGGAGGAGTCGATCCCGAATACAAGACATGGTATGTATTTTCTTCTACTATTTACTCTATAACAGGATTCTTATGAATTTCTTCCGCAAAGCATTCTTTAATTTATATCCAGAATATAAATTATGTACTATAATGATGCCTGAAAATATATTATTAGGTTGATTAGCTTTAAATTTGCTACACAAAATCTAAACTAAAATAAACACATTGTTTTTTTAAAGGTATCTGAAGAGGAAGCTTTATTCTTCCTGGATGAAAAGGATCGCGTCGATGTGGAGCTTTTTGTATCAATTTGCTGGTCGAGAATCAAACCATATCTGATGTTGGATGCCGGTTTCTTCAAACCACCACAGTAAGATGGTGAACAAGACAATGATCAACACCAGGAAACCGATACGGACATAGAACCTTCTCAGGGCGAGTAACCAGAAGACGACGGAGAAGCAGGATATGAGCCCGAGGAGGAAAACGAAGAGGGCGAAGAAACTGGTGAAGGTGCTGCTGAGGAAGTGACCACATCTAAGCAAGATTATGACCCAGAAACACAAGATAATGGAAAAAGCGAATGCAGCATGAAATGAATTATCTGAAGCCGAACGCCAACTGCGCGAAAGTGAGCAAGAAATTAAGGAAATTCAAGAGCAAATCAGCAAAGAATATGGAGCATCAGATGATTTCACTTCACTTGAAGGCCAGTGCTTTTCGTATGAAAATCGTGAATATGTTTACAAGCTATGTCCATTTGATAGAGCATCACAACAGCCAAAGAATGGTGGCTCAGAAACGAAGTAAGAATCAGCACACATATTTTTTTAGAATTTCGCTCATAATTTTCACATTTCTTAGACTGGGATCATGGGATGGATGGTCAGGATTGGAATATAAGTACAGTCATTCCAATTCTCTATTCCAATGGAGCCTCTTGCTGGCATGGTCCACAAAGATGTGCAGTTATTGAACTAGAATGCGGATTGGACCACAAGGTTACTGCAGTATCTGAACCAAATCAATATTCACCATTATGTGTTTGCCTGCAAAAATCCTAACGATTCTGCTGATGACGATGTTCACGATGAGCTCTAATATTAAAAATTGAGACCAAGTTTGATTTCTTATTTATTTTTATTTAAAACTAAAAAATTGGCAAAGATGGTTTTGAAAATCCCACCATCATTCATTCAGAAAACAACAAATTTTCATTTCAACTTTTTTTAAATTTTTTAAAATCTTTTTAAGAAACAAAGAAACCATTCCTCTGTATATCTTATGATTAGTTAATGTATACTTTACGTATTTAGCTCATTATAAAACAATAAAATTGTATTTTTCCTTTTTAATAATGTACGAATTTTGAATTAAAAAAAAAATTAATTTACAAATTACATTGATATGAAACGTTATAAAAAATGTGTTTCCTTTAAAAAAACATTGATTGGTATATTGATGTTAGCTAAGCATAATGAGGAGTCATTTTAAAAATTTCGTCAAATATTCTATGTATTTACCCTTAATATACATATACTGCTCTGATAATATTATCAATTATACATAAATGCTTAGTATTATTTTATCGCCTCAAGTGTACAGTTCGATAGTATGATTCCATTTACCCTGATGACAAAATTAACACCTGAGTTGATAAATCTAAGCCTTGTTTGACTCTATTATCTATCTACTTTAGTGTGGCACAATAAATTATTTTGTATACTACCAAGCCAATGTGGTGTTAATGAATTCTTTTTGTTTTAGTCCAAGGGTTTTTTATTTAAATTGGAAATACATGCATACAAATATAAAATTGACTCGATTATTTCATAACGTTGTTCATTCAATTAACAACAAAGTTAGTTATGTGAGGGAAATTGCCATTTAAATGAGAGAGAGACCGTTGATAATCATTGTCTGTCGGCTTTTCTTTGTACATCAGATTTAAGCTAAAATGCATAAAATAAATCAAGTGTCAATAATCAATAATTACAGATTGAAAACAAATGTATTTTATTTAATATTGTTCTGGTTGATTAACAAAGAGATTTAATGAATTTACCAATTAAACAACAGAAACAAATGTCTTTTTATCCTAATCTTGCAGTTATTCTTTTTTATATTCTACGTAATTGAACTTTTGGTGTTTTGTAAACGATTTTATGTTTTAAATTTCGTTTCTGGTTATGAATGGTACCTCTCATAGAACCATTTTTTTGATTTCCGATTTTCTTAAAAATGGTCGAACTGAATTTAATAAATTTTTTATAGAGAATTTTTCAAAAAGTTTAAAAAGTATTGCATAACAAAATTACAAAAAAAAAAAATTATTTGGATTTTTAAAAAAAGTTTAATTTTTTTTTTTTGAGAACTTAATAATTTTGAAAACGACTTAGTCGATTTTAACATTAGAAATGTTTAAACGGAGGCATACAATGTAAAAAAATCAACAGAATTTCAAAAATATGAAACGCCTAGTAGACAAAGGGGGCGAAACGTGAGGGGAATAAACAAAATAAACAAAATAAAAAAAATAAACAAACTAAACAAAATTATTTCGTTCATGCTTTGTTGTTACTAGTCTGAGAAAACAAAATACGAAGAAGATGATAAAACGGACAGGAAAAAAGGAGAAATGTTCGTAGAAACAAAATTGGTATGTTTTTGATGATGATTTTTGCGAAATCCGAAAAATATCCGATTTACGTTTACTTAAATGCTTATATGTATATTTCGATCCAATTATACGATTTTCATTATTAAGGTATATAATTAAAGGAAAAATGACTGGCGTGTTAGAGCCAAACAATTTCAAAATCATTCAAAATTTTATACTAAAAACATGAAAATAAATATCGGACAAATAATTTAATTCAACGAGGAAGTTGATTAAAAAAAAGCATTAAAATACTTTCAACCACCAATTGGCGAGAGGAATATAGTATTCTAAAGCCGGCGGCGGCGGAGTTTGTGCAATAAAAAACCACAATCGTGGCAAATTTGCTTCGCGTCGGAAAAAAAATGCTAAATGTTCATATGTACCTACCTAAATTTGTAGTCGGTATAATAATTGTAAAGATACATTGTGTTTGGTTTGGCTTGCTTATAACTTCGGTTCTAATAATCCGTTCATTAAGGTCTTAAAATTTAGCTAGAATATCGGACTACATTTTTTGTCACATAAAACTATATATGAAAAAACTTATTAAATTGCGTATTTAATAGAAACAAAAATTTAATACAAAACAATAATTTTTTAAACCACATGTATTTGACCCTTTTTAGGAAAGTTATGATGTTGGTACCTATGTTCAGAAAAGTTGCTCAACATTTAAATCTGACATTCAATGTACATATGTACATAAATACATAAATGCTTTTTTCATTTTTAATGTTCCTCAACTATGCTGGAATGGCAAATCGGGTAAATTTTTATTAAACTTGACACCCAGCTGTTTTTTGACATTATCTAGCTGATTTTAAATAAAAATTATTCTTATAACCAAAAATAACGGTACCTCCCATACAAATGTTTAAAAACAGTTGTTGAAAATCTCATTTTTCTCAAAAACGTCTCTTATGATTGTGATTAATATTTTTGTGTGAACTAATATCAGTATGATCTACCATATTATTGAAAATTATCAATCGTCTAAAAATGGTAACTCTCATAGAACCATTTCGACTATCTCATTATCTATTGAACCAATTTCAATGAAATTTTTTGAATCGATAAGTTTGAATGATATTGAATATCAAAGTTTAAAAAAAAAAACAAATTTTTGAATCTTAAAAATGTTCAAAACAATTTTTTGAAAATTCGATATGTATTTCGAAAATGGGTGGATGATTTTTTTCAAAAGTAATTAGTTTAACTTTGTATTAATAAGTACTAAAAATTTGCGGACCAATTTTTTTATAATTTTTAAATAAACCGCTCCTAAGATTTTTAATTTTTTTTTTTTCTATTTCGAGATAGGCATACCCAATGTTCTTCATCGTGCAGACCAAAAGAGGGCATTTTTTGATTCATGACTCCTTTCAAAGTTGCCTAAAAACATACAATTTAATCAAAGATAAAAAAGAAATAATCCAAATTAACCTTAAATCGTCCTTCTTCAAGCTCAATAACTTTTGTGTTTTTTTTACAAAGCACTGCTACTTCAAAATTTTGTATAGAGCATAACAAACTATGATTATGCCGTATAAGCATTGAAAAAATCCGGTCGTGGTAATTTTATTTGATATCCATGTTAAATCATTATAGTAATGCTTTTAAAAATACTGTTCCATGATACTATCTTCGCTTCCAGATAATAATGCTAGATGATATTGTGGCACTTTAAATACTTCTCTCCGTTTAAACTGAAAAAAAAAAATGAATATGTTTGAAAAGAATTATAATTGTTTATATTTTAATTGACACGAAAAACAGAACAACATTTTCGCTTAGCGCATATAAAACAATGCTTCAACAATTCATTAAATCAATGCTTCATCAATTCATTGAATCAATGAATTTTTAATTCATCGTTTGGGCATATGATTTGATATAAACAAAATTGTTGCTCTTGAGGAACACTATCCGGTTATATGTGAAGGTTTTTTTAATAATACAAATTCTATATACTACTGAAATACATCAGCCAAGTAGAAGACTTATTAGCACCATTTTAATTTGACTTGTTGAATTTTTGATTCAAAAAAGCTTTCAACAGCCTTTATTTTAGGATAGGTAGATACTGGATAGGTTATTGGATATCTATGTATCTTAACGCAAGTAATATCTGAACAAATAGTATTTAATGAATTTGGATAGACATCAATAAAAATGTAGAGGATAATCTCTGGAACTACTAAACAAATTCAAAAAATACATTTCCTAATACTCGTAACAATTAATAGGCTAGTTTTTATTTTGATAACATTAAGTTTTTAGTTCAAATTGACTTTTTTCTGTTTTTTTATTTAGTGTTTTTGAAGATTTTTGATTCTTGTCTTTTTGGAATTCCTCTAAATAAATAAAGTTTTTAGGGTAGAATGAAATTATAAATTTGAATATGTATAGTGTCAAATTTAGAGATCTTAAGTTAAGTAGTGATATTTGAGTATTACAGAATTTTCAGGTGATTTTTTAGCGTTTTATGATAATCTTATTATGAAGTCGATAACGATACCTAAATATTTGTTATATAAATTATCAATTTGAATATTACTACAAGTAAATATTGAAACTCCTAGATTACCTTATTACACTTATCACATTATAACTCTTGAGTTTGTGAATGGATTTATTCTATTAATTCACAAGTTAATAAAACTACAATTATATACGTTACAATACGTAGGGTATATGTAAGCGTCACAATCTTAATTTAAAATTAATTAAAAAATAGAAGAAAATCAATACATACAAAATTCTCGTTTGGTTTGCAAACGACGATTATCAAGGGTAAGTCCTATTATTTTATACAAAGCTCCGAAACTTTTTATAAGAAAAAATCAACATTGCTTTTCTTGATAAAAAACATTGGAATTATATTACTTATGGAAAGGACCAGCAGCAGCATTCCAGAATCTCTGCTATGCAATGCTGGCGTCAGAAATTATACATACTTTACTCTGTGCCTTTGGTTTCTTTCCCACATTCAGATTCAGATTTTGTATTCTCGATTCAAAAGGCATTTCAACTGGATTCTTCCTGGACACCAATGCTCCCGAAGTGTATTCCACATTTTTTTGATCAATAAATGAAGACAGAGTTTTCAAGGACGCAGCGATTTGGCTTGTTTCTGTCTTTTTTTTTGTTTAAGAAACGGAGCTCCCACAAGCACTTTTAGCTCCTCGCTACAAATAGGAAAACTCGGTTCGAAAGTCTTAAAATTCTTATTGCCATAGCAAAACAGAATTTTTCCTTTTATAGCATGTTGCAGGGAAGCAGCTACAGCGGGAATTGGTTGAATGACGGAAGAGCTATCTGAAGCGATCTCGATAGTTACTCTTGGCTTAGTGGATTTTTCTCCTTTAATACTAAAATTCAAGAAGTTAATGACATAAAAGTTAATGAGAAAAAGATTCAAACTTGCCTATCCAATGGAATCAAGTAAATATGAATCACTTCACTTCTTTTCTTCTTCCTTTTAGCCAACCTTCCATAGGCATATAATCCGTTCCATTTTCAAAGCAGAAACCGCATATGACTTGGTTGTCCTCACCGCAGGTGCACAAAGTTTCTACCGCGTCATAGAATATTGAAATGATTCTGCCTGAGTGAACTCCACTTTTAAGATCGCGTTCAATCTGTGGTGAGAAATTAAGTTTTTGTGAAAAAATCAACAAATGTCTTTTAATCCTTATTTACCTTTCGCAGGGAATAAGAATAAAGAGACCCTCCTCCGGTGCTTGTGGCCAATTCAATGTAAAGTGAAGCACTTGATTCCAAAGATTTTTGCACATTCTTCAACTGAAAAAAAAAAAAAATAATTTCTTAAATTTCTTCCGATAGAAGGGACACTGATCGGAACATTTACCTTCTTCTGGCCAGATATTTCCACCCATTGTATTGCATTACATTGGCTGCTTAAATTGAACTCTTGCGTTAATTAATTTGTTTCTGTGTCCTATATTTTGAGAATTCCTAGATAATATACTAATGTAGTTTTCCATCCGGAGAAAATCCCGACGTGCTGTTCAACGAGCGCCATAACTTTTTGTAGGTATCAATTAGGTGAGATGTGAAGATGAAAAAAATTCCATAACGAACAGTCTGAAAGAAACTTTGAATTTATTCGTTTTTCCTAAAGATTTTATTCAATAAAAGTAAATATTAAGAACTTAACAAAATTGTTACCAAGCACGACGCAAATGGAAACTGAAAATAAAAAAAACACACAAATAGCAAATGTCAAAATATTCATTTAAGTTGAAACAGATGGCTTAGTTTTTATAAGAAATAATAATAGATGTCAGTAGTTTCTATGGCGAAAAAAGCTTGTCCAGACAAAGTGGCAACAGATGGCACTGAAAATAAGTACATCTGTTTGCCGCTTCTACCGTTTTAGCGATCATGTCACTAAGGAGAGGTTGAACCATTTTCATTTCGGCATTTGTATGGAAAAGACACTCGACTGGCAGTCCATATATAATAGGTCAATGATTAAAGGTATACCACTGACATTCACAGATCAAGCAAAATATCTGGGTCTTATTTTAGATAAGAAGTTAAGCTGGAAACCTAATATACAAGAAAGAATCAAAAAAGCAACGGTGGCTCTTTTCTCTTGTAAAAAAGCCATTGGGAATAAATGGGGTCTTCAACCCCGCATCACTCACTGGCTATACACTTCGGTAATAAGACCGATTCTAACATATGGGGTAGCAGTCTGGTGGACCGCTCTAGATAAAACCACAAATTGTGATAAACTAAGTAAGGTCCAACGAACTGCCTGCTTGTGCACGAGCGGAGCACTTCGCTCCACTCCCTCTGCGGCACTTAACATTCTTTTCCATCTGATACCCCTAGACATTTTTAGTAAACAAACGGCCGCAAGTACAGCTATTCGTCTTAAAGCCTCTTCACAGTGGATCAATAATGAAATTGGCCATTCGGTAATTCTGAATTCATTCAGATCATTTTCAAGTAACATCGACTACACTATCCCCCAAGCACATTTCAACAAAAACTTTCAAATTACCATCCCATCCAGATCAACTTGGGAGGATGAGAATTTCTTGAAAGATGAATCCGTTCACTTTTATACTGATGGATCAAAAACCGCTGACGGGGTTGGTGGAGGCGTGTACTCAGACAGACTTAACTTAGGTCTCTCGTTCCGTCTTCCTAATCATTGTAGCGTGTTCCAGGCGGAACTTTTAGCGATAAAAGAAGCTTTATCTTGGCTTAAAGAAAACGTGATATCAACTACAGATATCCGCATCTTCTCAGACAGCCAAGCTGCTATCAAATCTTTGGACTCTGTTTCTACAAATTCTATCACAGCCCAAAACTGTCGATCATCTCTCATTGAGATGTCGGAGCAGTTCAACATTCACCTTTGTTGGGTGCCGGGCCACAGGGACATTCCAGGAAACTGTAAAGCTGACGAACTCGCAAAAAGTGGAACAACAGTACCCATACTACCAAATAAGAGAACTATTGGTATACCTATCGCTACTTTCAAACATATGCTAAAGCAAGATGCTATAAAGAAAACAAATCTGAGGTGGAACAACCTCACCACTTGCCTAGCGACAAAACAAATCTGGCCAATGCTGGATCTGAAACGCTCAAAGCAACTGATATCTTTAAGCAGATTGCACATTAGTTCCGTAATAGGTGTCATAAGCGGACACTGTCTAATAGGTAGGCACGCCATACGACTAGGCGTTCACTCTAATGATTTCTGCAGAAGCTGCATGGATGAGGAAGAGGAGGAAACAATTCCTCATCTTCTTTGTACATGTCCTGCTCTGTCACAGAGACGTAGACTCCATCTGGGAGACTTCTACTACAACGATACGAGTGATCTAGCAAATACTTCTATAAGTAATCTTGCACGCTTCATAAGAAGCTCAAATTGGTTCAATTGAGTAAGGAAAAGCTTTCCTAGATCCATGTGGTATCACAACGGGCCAACAATTGGCCTAAGTGTATCGGTTCTCTACCGATAGCCACTTCAACCTAACCTAACCTAACCTCTATTTCTTTATTTTTTAGATTTGCAATTAGGCTGTTAACATACCACACAACAATTGAATTCGTCATCTTAATGCGAATTCTGAAAATAAAAACCGGATATAAAATATAAAATTCCCATTATTGTTGAATAGAGAGACAAGATCAAAATGCAGAGATTTTTTGTATAAGAAGATTATAAGAAGTGTCATAATGCAGATATAAAGACGAACATGTTCATCTCTCTATCACACACTGTCTTCCTCTAATTTTCTTCAAAACTGTAAATGAAGATGGATTTAAATCCACAATAATAGGAGTGTTTTTTGTAAGCCCGTAGGTAATTGGACGAAAAAAACCACTTTGGTGCTAAGCAATCACCATAATATGTAAAATACAAAAACAACTAATCCCCTACTGGCTAAGGTAAACCCAGAGAATTTTCCAGGCTTAACTTAAGCACACAGAAAAACTAGGGTACTGGCGTGAATTACATATATACTTGTTATCGATATAGTTTGTATGAAAACTCCATTTTGTTTCTGTAATGCTGTCGCTAATCCCTGTGGTTGTTTTTTTCGTGCAATTCCCCTCGGGCTTGCAAAAAAAACACATCTATAATCTGTATTCTCTATTCAACAAATGTAAATTTTATATATAACATCCTTTTCCTTTTACAGGCGTCTCAGGAGGATGAATTAATCCTTTTTCACATTTGTTTTTGATGTACATCCACCTGCTCTAATTTTCTGGAAATTTGTAGAAAAAGAAGGTTACATGACGTATTGAAGAATTTGCAATAATCTTCACGCGAGTTTTGCGAAAAAGGGATATTAAGCCCTACATTGGCCAAAAAAGTGAAAAAGTACAAAAACTCATTTTGGGGTAGTGTTTCTGACTGGGAAACTTATAAAAATGATGCAGAAAGCTTAAATTAAAAAAGAAAGTAGTCAATGTAGTTAAGGGTTTACTTTTCTTGATGAAAATACATGTAAATCCATCATAATACACACGCAAATACGAATGAAAAGTACCTTTCACATATTCGTTATTTGTTCTACTTTTATTATTATATCCATAATTTTATAGAACTTTGAAAATGGTTCCTATAAAAAAATCAAATCAAACAACTCGAGGTAACAATTTATTTCTGTCAAAATTTTGTATTTATATTCCATTGTGAATAGGTAAATAAAATATTCACAACCACAACAACAAAAACAAAAACTGTTTTCTGTTGTTCTGGTTCGTTCTTTCTTCGTGTTCTTGTCTTGTCGGCGATTCTGCAGAACAACCAATACCGTTTCTTGCAATAAGAAATGAAGCCTACATTAAATAAGCAATAAAATTCAATTAAAGGAATTAAGTAAATAATATATATTCCCCGAATTAAGCTTTTAAGTAACGACATAAACAAAGAAGAAAATTCAATAATTCGACATGACCGAAGCGAAGAAAATGCTAATTGCGCAACGCCATAATGGTAAACAAATCTTTAATATTCGACCAACTTCCTTGGACGACAGTTTCGCTTTCACGGAATCGGATTCGTTTGTTGCCCAATTAACTGAACGCTTGAGAATGCTGTCGGATGAGAGTCGTCTCAATGCAATGCTGGAGATTTTGGCAATTTTAAATCAATTCACAAGAGTGGAGGAATCTCAGTGAGGGGCGACGAACAACCGTTACTGGAGAATGATGCATTTTTTGATAGTTGCATTAGGCAACCCATTGATTTTTTGTTTCTATTTTTTCTAACCTTGTTTTTTTCTTGTTATAATTAATAAAATATTGTTATTTCTTATCTTTTATATCTCAAAATAAGATTATTTTCTTATTGGTAGGATGATGAATTGAATACCGTTGTCTGATTTCTTTGACTGAATTGTATTGATGGATTTTGTAATAGCTACGTTTTCCACGACAATGAAAACTAGTGATGAAGGCTCAAATGGCCAGCCAGGCTACAGAACAATTGACTGGGTCAGGTAAGATATCAAGGTCTTAGATACGGAGATCTTATTTCAAGCTCTTTATCTGTTACGTTTGGTATCGACACTAAATCTTATGCTTCTGCTTCCCATAGAAAATAAACAGACTGATTTACATTAATTTATTAACTTTATTTTCTGGAAACTTGATTAGCTTTTTCTTAGTCAACTTAATATACCCAAAATTTAACCGTTAGGGAACATTTTTTAAAGACTTCGATTTACAAAAAAAATATGGTGTTCTATCGCAGTTTTGGCCTTTGATTACCAAAAAAAACTACTTCAATAAAACATTTCTCAGATTTAAAAAAAAAAAATTAGGTAGGTAAATTCAATATTTCTGAGTTCATAAGCCGGTAGCTCTATTTCTCCAGCAACTGACTGATTTTAGGTTATAGTTTCAAGATCTTGAACAACTTTATTAATGATTTTGACGCATACATTAAATAATTTGTAACAACTAAAAAAAAGTTGAGAATCCATTTTTCACCAAAGCTAGACATCAGTATTTCAGCTCGAGATGTGTTTCAGTAATAAGGTGTCCAATAGCTTGTGGAAAGTTTCGATTGCCTAATTGATATATTACGAATAACTCGAAACTTATCGAAATGGCACTCTCATCGTCAAAAAAGAAAGAAAATAATAATACATCTATTTTTTTATTATTTTATTAATTAAATTCGTCTATTCTAAAAAAAAGTAGTGTTCTTAAAAATAAAAACGATAACAAAAACAAAAACAAGTCAAATAGGCACTTTGCAACACAAAGTTGAGGAGGCTTCGTCTCGATTTGTGCTTTGGAAGAGCATCATAGCAGCATTAGTCAATTATACTCTCTAGTGAGTTTTTAACAACATCTTCTCTTTGTAATCATCCCGAATAATTAGCAATTCATCAAAGAAGAGAAGAACTAACGTTGAGTGGGGAGCGATTCGAAGATAATTCGCCCAAAAACCTTTGTACATGCCATAAATTCCCTCAGTTTGGAGTATTTTCACACAACAGTCCCACATTCCACGATAATAAAGCCCCTTACCGTGCTCATCGATTCCTTGGTTATATAGACGTGTGGCAATGACATCAGGTGGAGTGATAGCCAAGGACATAAAGGACCCAGCAATGGCGCCTGCTGCAAAAGAGTTCATTGTTGGCTGGACAATGATTTCGTGTTCTCGAAGGAGACTCTTAACCTTTCCAAATGTAGCTATCTGAGCGCCACTTCCTAGAGCCGCTCGTGGAATATTCGATTGGGCACCGCGCCAGAGACCCATGATCCCACGCTTCGAGTAGGTGGCTACTAGGGCACTAAACATACCTGTGTGCATGTGCTGATAGCCCACTGCAATGGACTTTGCAGCTTGCGATTGGAGTTGAGTTTTAATCTAAATACATATTTACATAGGCACAGTAATTAGATAGGAAGTTGCATCACTATAATTAAATGAAGTTGTGAAATTACCAAAAAAAATGGACTAGAAGCCATGGCTCCGATGACACCTCCGCCAGCTCCGAAGACAACTCCTCTACTGAAGGACACATCACCATGTTTGTCGTGGATCCAGCCTTTGGACATAGCTGTGTTATATAAACCTAGACTGCGTTTTCCAGCGAAATCACAATAATCAGTAAATTATTTGGTATAGTTTTAATTTTATTTTTCAAACCAACTCACCGAAAGAAATTCAAAATAAATTGAAAATATAGAGCGGGAACGAGTCCCTTCTGCAAACCAGACCATCCGTCATTCTTCGCTACTGCCTTAAAGGCATTGACAATTCCTTTATATGGTTCAACATAAGTTCCTCGGGCAGCAAGTTCGCCTTGCAGTTGTATCCTTGTTTTTATCACCTAAATGGATTTTTGTCCATTATCACCGATCACAGACATTAATTTTAAATATCTGGCCTACCTCAATTGGGTTTGTGAATATAGTTGCTCCAACAGAGGCAAAACCCCCGATTACGTAGTCACTGTACTCCATGTAAGAAAGCATTGTTTTTCTTGCCTTCTAATGTTTTTTTTTTTAGAGATTAAATCCAATGACAGTTTGGTTTGGACGATGATAAAGGTGAGTTGCAAAATTTAGTTCACTTTGGTGTCGATGCCATAGTAAAATGTTGATTATCACGATGGAAACTCGTGAATGGGTCAAAACTTAAATTGGTAGTACTAACTAATCACTTTACAATTTGGTCGGCACGAGTGTAAAATTTTCAACAAAATAAAAAAAAAATATCAATACAAATCAGCTGTTTTTGACATGCTCTTCTTTTTATCGATGAGTGCAGATGATGTTATCGAAAATTTTTAAAACCCTTCACAGAATGAGGACTCAAAGAACACAAGATGACGCCATTCACATTAGCAGCGCGTTTCAAAAAATATTCACGTATTCAGCGTGAAAAACTTTTCATTCTAAGTGAGAGATGTATGGATTTAGACAGTGTCTAAGTAGACAAAAATCTAATAAATACGACTGTAAATTTTTGGATCATGCAACGTGATTCCGAGATTTAGAGAACAGGATTTTGGACGCCGCCGTTTAGATTGGGAAGATTGAGTTCGGCATCACGGTAGTTAATTAGCCAAAGAAGTGAGAAATGAGTCCCATTTGTTGTTGTTTTAATGGGAGAAATGTCAAAATTGTTGTTGTCTCAATGTATTTTAAGGCGTCTCAAAGTTTCTGATGTAAACTCGATGAGACTCACTAGTTCGGAATCAATTTTCCCAACCTAAACGAAGTCTTGTGTTGTTGTTGTAATGCATGTTTTTTGAAAATGTACATAAAATACTGATTTTAAACGATGTAGTTTTGATTTAACCTTACGAGTTTTAAGTTCATAAGCGGGGGACGTATGTGGGGATTGACAAAATTTCTAGGATGAAAAAATTGCGGAGTTATACCTTCTTTCTTCTTCTTGTTCGAGACGAAAGCGGAGTAAAGAGTGTGAAGAGATGTTTCCTTTTCATTCAACAAATTTAACTTCTATTAAAAATCTTTGCAACCGAAAGGAAACCAAAAGAGAAATGAAGCTTAAAAATCACAGTCGTCTAAAAGGAGTCATGTCAATGTCAATTTTGATAGTAAAAACTGCTAGTGTGTTGTATACATTTTCCTTATGTTTGTTTTTTGTTTTGGTTTGTAGAAATGGTTGGCTGCAAACAGAAGTACATACTTGGCAGATAATTGGATCCCAAAGGAACACACTTTACGTAACTATAGTCCAATATTTTTTTCTTGTCTTTTTCAATTTTTTTCAAAATATTCTGGTTTGAAAGGGAAATTAATTTCATCCCTTTTGAGCAAATGCGTTATGAATAGCAAAGACGAAAACCAATAATATAAAGCAGCGACATCTAACGTGAATTAAGTTTATATGTGAAGATAGTATAGGCATCTACCAATAATTTACACCATTTCTTTCACTGTTGAGAAAAATTGAGTTATTTTTAATTTAATACACAAACCGGAAAAGGTTGAAATTAAATCAACAGCAAAAATATGTATGAATTTCGAAAACCAGTTATTCGAAATTTCATAATTTCCCATAATAACGATAATTTTGAAAATTTCTAAACCATTTTAAATCTCGGCAAAATTTGTATAAAATTGCTTTCAAAAATATATGACATTAACGACCACCCCAATTCTAGCGTAATGGGGACTCACAAGTTAGGAGCTCTTGTTAATTTGATTCATTGTCAGTTTTTTTTTTTGATTCGATAATATTTTCTGTATTCTCGAATAATCCTTTAAAAAAGCCTAAAAAAAAAACTAACCACAGTATGGTCAATTTTATATTGTGACATGTAAAGCTCCAATTTTTTTTCGAACGCACCCATTGAAATATAATCGACGACGGAGATGATTGTGAGCCACATACATATTATGTACACAACTTGGTGTTCTATAGCAAATTATGCTTGCCCCAACGACCAACAACGGTTATTCATCCCTGTTATCAATGTGTAAATTAAAATAGCTGATTCGGTGGCGACTCTGTCCAATAATGAAAGCTCGATTTTGTAAATGTATAGTAGTATATACACCCACCAACACTTTTCTTTGAAGCGACATCTAATGTGAATTTAAAATTTTTCAAAGTGCATACATTAACCAATCATACACATTTTGGTTCTCCATCTTTTGACGAAATATTTAAAAGTTCAATACAACAACCAACGGTCTTTTCACTTGATTGGATACTCCAACCATATTCCAATGGCTTTTTTTTTTAATTTTAAAAGCTGGACAATTATGAAATAACTTTACCCCAAGTGTATTCAATACAATTTTCAAACCTGCAATATTCTTCATTTTTTGTCCCTCTCAATCCTACCATAATTCTCTTGTTGTTTTCACAATACAAGGGATGTAGTTTAAAATAATAACCGGAAACTCTTTCTTATTAATTATTATTCCTTTTTCGTGACCTTTTAATTCAAAATAGTTGAATCCTAATTTTGTTGGCTTCAGGTCTTTTTTTCTTTAATTATATTTAGATAGACGAGACGTTTCGTACGTGTTATTAATTTTTATTTAAATAATGTTACTAGTCAACACAATTTTTTCCTTTCAGCTAGCCTACACTTTTCCGAAGAGTTGTGTTGTCCTGAATATGCATACCTCATATTACACCAGATTTGATAAACTACCTACATTAACGTAGTTAAAATAAAAGTAAGTTATTTAAGAATATGCGAATGTCTAAATTGCAAAAACATTTTCATTATAATAACAAATTATTTCTACTGCTAGTATTTAAATAATTTTGTTTTTTGCAAAAGGTAAGACTATTAAAAAAAAAAAAAACTTCCTGGCAGCGGTGGGATTCGAACCCACGCCTCCGAGGAGACTGGTGCCTTAAACCAGCGCCTTAGACCGCTCGGCCACGCTACCTGTTAGAAACCGTTGTTTAGAAAGACCATTTAGCATTAATGTTGGATAGTGGAATTAAGACATTAAGCTGCAACGGTAGCCACCGCTAAAGATACCTATGTAAAAATATAAATTTTTCGTACGTTTCACAGTCCAAAAACCATTTGTTTAAATTTTTGTATTTGTAATTTCATTTCATGTCTATGAAAGATCCAAAATCCAACAACAACATTAAAGTGGGTGTGGAGATCCCTACTGCCTATAATGTGTGATATTTTAACACATGCATATTCATTTCTTATTCGACATCTGACAGCTGTACCTAGCTTGTAGGCAAATTAAAGTAGCTGCTAGAATTCACATCTATATAATTCAGTATATGTAGGTCTATTTGGTAACGTATAATTTCTTGCGAATTTGGACAAAATTTCATGGTTATTAGCCGCGTTTTATTATTTTGACGGCCATTATATAGAGAAAGTGGGGGCAAAACTGCATATTAAATGTTTGTCCGCTTTTATAAATCTAACAAGTTTTTTTAAGAAAAAAAATCTTTATTTTGTCAAGTCTGTTGATTCATTAAGGTATTTTGAGCAATATTAGTTATATAAATAAATAATAAAAAAAATGAAGAAAAAGGTCCATAACATTTAGAAAAGTTAAGAAAAAACGGTTTTGCCCCTATGTGGTAGCAAAGCAGCACTACACTAAATTAACCTGAGGTCAAAACCGTTTTTTCAACTATTAAAAAGTTAAATGCAGAATTCACTAAATAATATGCTACGCCTTCTTTGACTCCAACTGAATTAAAGTTCTTGCTGAGAATACGCACTGGGCCGGTATTGCCCCATTCCAATATTACCTAAATTCTATTATTTTTTTCTCTTGCCGATTTGTGTAGGTATAGTTTATAAGTTATTATTTTTCAATATCTATACCTACCTAAAACAAAATAGGAAACACTAATTTGATTGATTATATTCTATACTTGTTCAACCGCAACCTTACTTTTTACACGAGCGATAACGTTTTCACCAAAAAACCACAAAAATAACTGTAACTTTTGACATCCTCAACGAACTACATTATCTTGACAGACGTTATATTGTGTCATTCGATTTGCTACGTTTTTGCATTAAAATGTTTGCCATTCGTTCGAGAAACTATCAGATAGGCTATCCACCTATCCCTATACAATTTTCAGATAAGTTGGGTTGTTTTGTCACAAGATATATTACAACAACACAAACCTATCCGGATAGATTTGTATTGATCGCCGAACGCGACCATTGATTTTTGTTTTCATAATACAACATTCTACAGAAACGGTTTTGCCCCCAATTGCGGGTTTGGGCGATCATGAGCAATAATATTGTGATTTTGAAGTGTGTTTCTTTATAAGATTTACACATAATCTACGATACATCTTCATCTGCATGTTAATATGGAAAAAAGTATGGAAGGTATGAAGATGAACATTTTTGTTTTTTTTTTTTTATTTTAAAGCTACATATTTTGTAAGTTTTTTGTATGCCATTAAGGGAAGTTTTATTTTTTCAAAAACGTTCGAACAAATTAAAAAAAAAGGCATATAAAAAACCCCACGAATTCATAGCTTCGGCATTGTGTGTAAAATAAAATTATCCCGGAGTCGATAGCTTTGTTTCTTTTCGAGATTTTCGAGTCGAAAAACATTTTAAAAATTTTTTTAGTGGTCTAAGTTTGAAAATTTGTTGATTTAAAAAAAATAACTGTCAATTTAATAATTCATCAAATCTTATCAGTTATTGACTACGTCACTATGTATAGAATAAAATTGGCCCGGCTTTTAGGCTAGTGTTTGTTTTCAAAATATTCGAGCCGAAAAACGTTTTTCAACGATTTTTAGTATTTGCTTGTAGTTTTGTTTGCTTTCAGAAAAAAAACCGTCAATTGAATTTTTTAAAAATTTATATCAGTAACCAAATATGGCATCGTGAATAGAATAAAATTATCCCGAAGCTAATATCGCTGTTTGTACTCAAAATATTACAACCGAAACACGTTTTTCACAAAATTTTAGCATGTTTTTTGATCTAAAAAAAAAACTGCCCCCTGATTTTTTAAAAATTCTTTTTAATTCTTTATTACGTCATTATGTGAGATAAAACATTTTTTACAACTTTTTTTTTTTAAATTGCTGTAGTAAAAAAACGCTAATTGATTTTTTTTGGGAACCCTTTCTTTTTAATTATCCACCCCAATTACAGAATCCGTGGAATGACCTGCTGAGGGATTCAGATTCAATTTTAAAATTTAATAAAATAAATGTGGGGTTAACTTGACGTTAACCTTAAGATAGAAAAAAAGAGAAACACACTAATTAAAATATGAAACAAAGCTACCAAACTGACATATACCCATTTCCATGCTATAGTCATTCACCCATTAAAAATAAACTTACTATCTCCTTTAATACAATCAGAAAACAACACTTTAAGGATAATGTCCTCAATAACCTACTTCTTTTTGTTTTGCTTTCATTTAAAGGATCAAAATACGAACACAGAAATTACTTTTTCCCCATAGAAACACACAGAATATATTATAGGTACCTACATGCATAAATATATGTATATGTATACACATATCTACATAACTATTAAATTTTCTGTTGTTTTATTTAAAGGTGTCATGTTAAAAATAAGAGACAGCTTTAAACAAAGACTTTACAGTCAAGTTAAATATATATAGTAATCCTAGACACGAGAATATTCACAACCACCTAATTCACACAACCACAACCACATCCAATAATTTTATTCAACCGATGTTCTACTTTATGAAACAAGAACACTAGGAAGGAACTGCATGTGGTGAAATCAAGTTTTTCAAACTATATACTTACTAGTTGTGTATAACATTTTATTTGAATCAACTACATATATATGGCCGGCTTTTAGACGAAGACCCCCCTTTGCTTTAAAGTGAAAACCAATTACCAGCAAAATATCTCTGGTACACATTTCATCAAAGGACCTAATTCAAAATGCCATATTCTTCCTATGATCCTTTTTTTTGCGGCCTTCTACAATAGAATCATATACATATGTAGATATGTATATAACAACCAAGACCTACGTACATAACATAAAACAGTTCATCCTATACCTAGCTTGTTATTTCGAACTAAACCGATACGATATGGTAATGCTACAAACATAAAACGCTATTTCGAATTTCAAGATGTACCTACTTATACATTCTTTTTAACAACCACAACAAACACAGCAAACACGTGGCTTTGCTGTAGTGTAGTGGAACGACTAAAGTATAGGTAGGTAGTTATATTTCTTCTGAATCTATAAGCTCTTATGTCATTGTAGAAAAAAAATAAGGGAAAAAGTCATCCACCCACTTGTAGGAAGTTGAACTTTCTCCTTTCGAATTTTCCTTTTCACTCATTTCGAACTTAAAAAAAAAATATGTTATGGACTTCGAAAATTCGTACTAAATTCCTATTCCCCGTTCAATTTCTACTCAAATTCCAACTCGATTCGAATTAATAACGGGGACAATATGGTGGTTTGGACTTCGAATGGGGTTTCGAAAATTATAATAATTTTCTATTCTCCATTCGGCATTTTTGATTGGAAGCTCTCCCCTATTTTCGAGATTCCAAAAATGAACCGAACAAGTGTACAAGCGCACATCGTACCACCACCAGCAGTATGTCAGCATCCTTTTAACGGCAAAACAAAAAGGACATAACATTACCATTACGCACGCTGTTCCTTTTATGGTTTTGATTTTTACGTATTTTTTTGTTTTTACCCTTACTGCTTTCATTAGTCACCGGCAATGACAGGTCACCCGGAACCAACGCTGATTACTTTAATAATTTTTGCAACGTAGCTTAACGCTGTTATGCGTGTTTTCAGTTTTCAGTTTTCAGTTTTTTTTTTTTTTGATTCTTCTGAAACCATGAATTTTCAATCTCCGAAGGACCTTTATTTCTCCGGCCATGATCGATACTCATTTGCATATATCTTCATGCTGCCGAAGGCAACTCGAAGGCTTTTGTATACTTTTCCTATATTTGTCATACTCTTAATCCTATGGCTAAAGAAGAGTGTTGACAAAAAAAAAAAACCAAAGGAAAAGGATTCATTAAAAGCCATTGAAATATAAGCTTGAATTTTTTGAGTCGACGAACGAAAGGGAATTTAAAGGTCAACCAAACGGAATTCAACTTTCCATTCAGATTGACAAAAAAAAAAATGGAAACAATAAAAATAATTTCCAACACATTTTTGAAGAAATGTTTGATTTTCACATCGTTAAAGGGTCCAAAGTTAACAAGCAAAGTAAGGACATCCAAAACGTAATATGTGTGTGTTTCAAAGACTGTCCTTTTTTTTATTTTCGTTTCCGAAAAAATAATTCATTGGTGCGGCAACATAAAAAAAAAAAAACGTACTGTGGGATAGCCATTTCTGTTGGGCGCCACTTTTTAACGATGGAATGCGTTTTTATGTTATGTTTCCTTCGGCTTCAGTTACAGTAGGTATTTAATTTTTTTTTATCTGTCATTGTTGTTGCTTTTTGACGAACAAGAGTTTTTTATTCCTATATCCCTGATATCCGGTGTACGTATTCGAAATGTAAACACAGCATGATGATAGAAAAAAACTTGTTTCATATTCCCAGAAGGTATTGTAGGAATTTTTATAGGTATTTGTGTGTATTTGAGGACAAGAAAGAGGATGTTAGAAGTGAATATGTTTTTTGTTTTTCTTTTTTTTTATATAAACCGGAGATACATCCTTTAAAACTTTTGAATTCTTTTGCTTCTTATTTTTTTCTATTGAAGCAAACGAGTCTCATCAAATAATAAATTGTTGATGTTAACCTTTATCTGGTTGGTAACCGTTGATCAGAGCAACTTTCGTCCTCAAAGTCACAAATTGGCATCATGGACTTTCATAGAGAAGAGGAGGTGAGACAAAGATAGAAAGAGAGACATATTGAGGCAGAGAGGGGTGGGTTGGTTGGTTGAGTTTACATTAAAACTGGTTTGACAATCCATGAAATTATATTCAAGCTATAACAACCAGGCTAAATTTATTGTGAAAGAACTTTTGCAGCTCCGATTGCTTGAGTTTAAGTCCTTGAATGAAACGAAGAGAAAACAAAATTCCTTTAGTATTATTTCATGCAAAGTAAAAGAAAGTTGTTGTTGGATACCTTAATGAGGAAAATTGACGATTAAACGAATTTTAAATAAATTCTGTGAGGATTAACGTCGAATTGCTGGTTGTTTGCAATAAAAAAAAGGCTATAGTCATCGTTTGTCGTTCGTTTGGACTGTTATGCAAAATTTCCAAGGCTACTCCATTTTTTCCTTAAGCTCTTTTCAATGGTCACTATGAAATATACATGTATACACATAATAGTAGGTACAGGCACCTTTCCTTCGAACATAAAACTACCCAGAGTTTTATACCTTTCGGGTTTAATCATGAGTTATGGCAATTAAGGAGGAATATTAATTGGTTTTGGCAAAAAGTCGGTTGGCAAATTATATAATATGCATTGCAATTAATGTCAACTTGGGTTGGTTTTATTTGTAATCTATAATTTGAAAAGGCTGACTTTATTCTCTCAGTATAATAAAGGTAATTTGTTGGATTGGAGGGAGTTGAAAGGAATTTTTGCTGCAATCTCTGCCAAACCCTTTAATTGATAAATCATAAAGTTTTCGACATCCTTTGTTTTTGAATGTTACAGAGCATTTATACTAATTAATTAATCCCTATACACACAAGTATCTATTATCTAATAAGCATAAAAAAGGATTCAAAAATAATTTGAACATAATATAATAGAGCTGATTGACCCCTTAGCAGTTCTTTATTACTTAATGTCCTGAAAAGTATTTAGGTATATAACACATCTACATTTAAACGAACTAAGATTTACAAAATATTACTTTATAACTTTTGAAGTTAAGTTTTTGTATTTCTTTTTGAAAAGGAATACGTTTATAATATTTAAATATTTAACAGGTATATTTAAATATTATAAACTAAAATGGCGTACAATTTTAAACAGGTATTAGAGTGATGCTATACTTAAAAATTTTCTAACTTTAAAGGTCTTTATTAAAATGCTCATAGTTTTTTTTTTTTAACTAGAAGGTATCATAATAAATCTATTTTCCTAATAAACTCCAACTGAACACGTCTAAAACAGTTAATGACAGTTCAAAACAATTAATGACAGTTAATGCAAAAGCAAGCAAATACACCATTGCCAGATTTGTAATTGTAAGTGACATTAGGAGTTAGTATGATACTAAAAACAGGTAGTTGCAAAATTCTTAAATAATATGAATTGAGTGAGTTTAGATTAAAATCTCAAAAATAGCCCAAACTAGCTCCTCCATAAACATGTGGAAGGAAGATCTCCAATTTAAGACGACAAATTGAATATGAATACTATAACCATATAATGTTATGAGCCAATCAATATTGTTACGTGAACGCAATCTATTCAATGCCCCCAATTATGCGACATTTAATTGGCTATGGGATGTTTCCATGGATGACAGGTGACAGAAATGTCAACAGTAGAAAACGAGGTAAAATGTTAAGGTTAAGTTCAGAAATAAAGTAAAAATGAACTAAGTAACACGTTCTATTTTTTATTTCAATATAAAATTATTTACATATGTTATGGTATGCAATTTTTTATAAATAGAATACTAATCTTCGAGTAATTTTGAAAATCATATTTATAGGTACATATGGCATTTTCCTCGTGGAGTCATCATAAACTGAAAATAAAAAACGATTTCTCGAAACGCTAATAGAAAGGCCATTGTTGTCTTTCAAATCTATATAATCATCTTTAATCAATTCGTGCGTTCAGCGCAGTAACTTTCAGTACGACGTACGTACTGAACTTTTCGATCTTCTGATTGTTTATTCAACCTGATGTCTTCGCTCACCAAAATTTTAATCACATGAATCCATAAATTAAGCAGTTAATCGGTAATTAGCCGATTTTGGTTGACAATGATTTTCTTGATGACATTTGGTTTAAGCTCTGCCAATTACCAAAGAATCGAAATAAAGAGAATAATTACAATTCGAATTATTGTTAATATTATTTGGGTTGACTTTTTCTCCATTAAATAAATTTCTATACCCCCAAATATTATTTATTATATATTATGCTTAAGTCATCTCCTTATTTATTAATTCATTCCAACAGTTTTCTAAACACCTACATAAGTACTTATATTACATTCACTGACGTAATATGTTATGTACATATTAGGTCTGTTTCCTTACTGTTTAGGAACAGTTTGGGAAAAAGTTCGGTAAAAAGTTTAGGCTTGAGCTTTTTTATGTTGATATTGTATGTTTTGACCAGAATCAGAAATGAAAACTAAAGAAACATATTTGGGATATTTCTGATTTGTTTCTGAGTAAACTTCATATTTGACAGCACTGTACGTTTACTTCCCAAAATGTCAATTTTTACCAATTTTATTTTTTTTATAATAGGCTTGTTTTTTGGAAACCCGGAGGGAATTGGACGAAAAAAACGACTTCGGTGCTAAACAATCACCATGTTAAATACAAAAACAACTAATCCCCTATACGGGTTAAGCTAAACCCAGAGAATTCTCCGGGCTTAACTTAAGCCCCAGAAAAACTGTTTTACCGGCTTGAATAATATAATATATAGAATGTATGAAAACTCCATTTTATTTCTTTGATGCTATCGCTAATCCCTGTCGTCGTTTTTTTCGTACAATTCCCCCCGGACTTCCAAAAAAACACACTTAATATGAACTTTGACACAACTTTGAATTAAAGTTGTTCGAAATTCGTAGTTTTGGAAAGTAAACAAATAGAGTTATTATATGCGTCCTTTTATTTTAAAACTCTGTTATTTTCTGTCCAAAACTATACACATATATTTTTTATTTGAATAGATTGGTAATTTTTCCTATCTCGTATCATGAAGATTACGCCATCTGTAATTTTCACTTTGTGACGTTATTAGAGATAAAAAAGATTATGTTTTAACTTATTTTATATGTAATGTTATACATGGTCAGCTGAAACTCAAAGTTATTTGAAATTGTTTTTAAAGTGATTTGTGTTTTAAAATTTATAAAAAAAAAATGTTGTTGTTGTCTAAATTAAAAATTATAAGACAAACAAATTCTAATAGTTTTATTTTCCACTGCACTCTTTTTGTTTCTTGCTTTTTAAATGACTAATATATAATTAAAAATAATTGAATAATAATTTAAAAATAATTGTCGGTTAAAATTTTATTATTTTAAAATGAAAAATCATTAAACTATTCACGTATACGAAAAGCATCTCCAATACATTTTTTTGGCTATCTCATTTTTGTTGTTATTAATTTGTATCCAATGACGAAGGCAATGGTTTGTTGGTTCATGATCTCGTATTTATTAAAGGATTTGAATGAACTTTTGGATATGTTCAATAAATATTTGATTAATTTCAAGATAAAATTAAATACTAAAAAAAAAAATATCTAACCTTATTTATCAAACATTTTCATTTAAGAAAAGGTTTAGATAACGAATTTCGGTGTACATTTATATTAGCCGTATTTTATTATCATTTATGATCCGTACATAAATAGATTATCCCATAAAAATAAAACAATACGAATCAGAGTGACAACAGTGTTACAAAAACATCTATTTTGTCTTTGTTTAATTTTCATATTGTCTCTTTTCTTTGCACTACTAAAGAGCAGAATTTCGCGTTTTTGTTGCAATACATATTTTTTTTTTGATGATCTATTGTCGATTTTCGAGAATTTTTCTTAATTTTAATTCATTTCTCATCTTGGCATAACCTTGGCGCCTTTTGTCGCATTTTACGAGTATAAGAATCATCCAGTATATACATACATCTAAATATATAGGTAAATGTCAATTATACAAGTGCATTTATTCCGCAAAAAAGCTTTATATTGCCCAACCATTTCATACAACATTACATTCTAAAATTCCTAGTAAGATGGCTATTTTTTGTGGTTCGTTATAGAACCCATACAAAATACGAATAATACTTAAATATACATATGTATATATTATATAGAAAGATATTAAAAAATGTTATAGAAAAGGCATACCTAAAACTGAATAGGTTTTTACTTCTAGCTCCCACATATAAATCAACCAAAACCAAGGTCACAGTTGAATTGCATTGACAAAAAAGAATCCTTAAATATCAAACAGCTATATACATTAGCAATTTTATATAAAATGAAAACCAACGAAGCAAAAATTGAGCCTTAGAAGTTTATGAAGCGTCTTTTTCAATTGAATAATCATTTTCTAATTAAGTTTTCTTCTCAATATATGTATATGTACCTATTACCTACCCCAATAATGTCTTTTTTATTTACCACAAATCAGTTTTTTATTATTTAGCTACAAACACCAGACTTATCCTATTATAAACTTGTAGTATCTATGAAAGCGGATTATGCTTGTGTTCGCATTCAATGAACCTCCTATAAACGTGTTTACAACAAAAAAAAAAAAAAAAAAAAAAAAAAGAAGAAAAAACGAGATACCTAATTTGAAAATTGTTCAGTGAAAGAAAATTCTCTTTTTCATCCATCAATGTTCTACTGTCTCCACTATCTTCAATTTAACGTTCACGGAGCAAAGTGATTTCGTTATTTAACACTTAATTAATCACATTATTGACCTATATATCAAGGACGCACACATCGCTTGTCTTTTTCAAAGGTACCTTCAGTATTAAGTATAAATATACACTGATAAAAAAAACACCTTAATCAAAATTCAAGGTTTTGTTTATTATTTTATTTGATTGTGTTTATTGACTGTGACAAAATATTTTGTTATTGCAATTTGTTGAAATTGTTGATTTAAGAAAAATATATAAAAACATAAGAATATTGAATGTAACTGCACAAACATGCTTCATATTATAGGAAGTAAAAATTGACTTGTTTGATTCAGAAGCATGTTTGGTTCAGAGCATTTTTATTTGAATTTCTTGAATGTTTGCTTTATATATTATCTAGAACGGGTAGCTTCAGTACAATTACGACTTTGGTTATTTCAGAAATTATTTTTTAAAAAACGGCTTTAATTATTTATAGTAAACTAAGCACCTGTCATTTTTTAGGCAAAATGGAGTAAAACTAGTCTACGTTTCATGATTGATTCACAATGCGACGAGAAAACGAGACGTGTCGATGTGACGAGATCTCTTCGCAGTTTTCCTCTCTTAATAATAAACTTAAAATAATACATAATTAACCATTTCTCGTCGTCACGTCCGTCGTGTCTTTTTTTTTTCAATTTTTCGAACTTATGACACGTGACGTGATGACGAAGAATGCTTCAATATGTATTATTTCGTTGTTTTAAATTAGTGATTAAGAGATAACATCTGCAAAGATATCTCGTCACGTCGACGACGTCTCGTTGTCTCGTCGCATTGTGAATCAGGCATTAGATTTAAGGGCATAGACGCGACACCCTTTTCGACCAAGCCTTTTCTGTCTAGTATAGTTTAGTTTACGTGATTTAGGGACTTTTTTACAATGTATAAGTAAAGTTCTGAATAGTTATTTTACACATAAATTTTGGCACAGTCAAAAAAAATTATTTGTGTATTCATAATTAATTCACAATGGTGATTTTTGTTTCTTGGGGATTTATAACCCTGTGCTGATATTTAAGTTTCGAGTAACTAATCAGAACTTTTCTCAGACATTGTGAAACAGGCCCTTAAACAAAAAGTTAAAAAAAGTATTGTAAATTTGTTTCATTAAAAATGAGCCTACTAATCGAAATCACGAAAATATATATATTAAATGCAGTTTATTTTTCTCGCAGTGTATAGCTCCACTGCTGCATCACATCAACATCTCAACAGAGAATATTCTGGCACAAACTTCAAAAGGTTTCAACTGCAAGCAAATAACAGAAGCAGAATCAGAATAGCTACTTGAAATGTTCATCCATGTACAACTAATGTGCTTACTTCATTCATCCTTTCCTGGGCCATATAACGCCTCACATGGTCCATATACACGGCCTAGTACGATACAACTCACACTGCCTCGATATACATACATACATAAATCGACTTAAAAATTTACTATACTCTGTCCAACAAAAATTGGCAGTACACGTCTTATGGGAAAGCTTTTTTAAAATCAGTAGCGTGCCATATTTTTGCACCATATTAAAATGAAATAACTCCTCCACAAAAAATGTTTGCCCGCCCGTGAATTTCCAATAGCATTTGACACAAACCCAACGTCCTATTCAATGCACATCTGAGTGTGCACTGAATTGCTGTGGACGGTGGCGATTGGCTGCTGCTTGATGTGCATTCAGAGTTACCCGTGTGCATTTGGTAATTCGTTCAGCTTTTTTTCCTTGAGTTTCTGTTAAGGTGCTTTTGATTTTCGAGCTTTAAGAAAAAGTTTTTAATGATGAGTGCTATCGTGGACACTACGACAACCCTGTGAAAGCTTTAATAAAGGACAGATTTATGCAATCCACTGTAGCCAGAATGAGAGGCAAACGTCCTATCTTGCCTACACTGCCAATTTTTGTTGGACAGAGTATAGTCAATCTTGTTTACCCGCTTAAGTTTGGTTTCATGTTAATAAAGTGCAAATTCTTTGCACTGTTACATATTGGAAGCAGAAATATAGCTGTACCAAAGAAAAGCACTGATAAATTTTCAAAGCAATGATTGTTAAATAAAATTAAAGCCATAGCATATGCAATCATGGCATGTGTGTTGTATAAAGACCCCAGCGAGTATGCAATATCCCAATTTAAAGTTTTAATGGTGACAATAATTTGCTACAATTTACACTCTCGTTTCCATCAGATGAAGTCTTTATTTGTGGTGGGTTTGGTATTTTCTTTTTTTTTTGTATTCTATTTTATATGAGGTCAGAGGACTGATTCCAGAGCTTGCATTTTTTCCCATTGAAAAATAACCCAACTGAAATGAAACCACTAAAAAGCAGACTACAAGCATAAAATGACACTCGTTAGGTATAGTTGCATATTATAGTGTGAAGTGGGGTGTAACAGACTTAATTTTGATTTCCTCTTTTAAAAAGGATAAAATGTAGAATGATGGTGGAATGACAAACTCAGCAAATAGAATATTTATTTTTTTTTATTTATTCTGAACAAAAATATCATGCACCACGTGAATTAAATAGGATTTTAACTTTGAGTGAGTTTTTATGGAATCAACGAATATTTATTCAAGTAGCTTCCTTTTGGTTTTATAATATGAAATAGAGGTACCTAACCTAGTGATGCTTGGTGCATTGGTATGAAATGTTCCATTTGAAAAAAATATTTTTATATTTTCTAAAATAAAAAATAAATAAGCTGCTTGCTGATGGAAACAAAACGCATGCAGCTGTTCGTCGTTTATTATGCAGATAGTTCAATAGAACTGAACTCAAATTTAAGGCTATATTTATTTGTACAATACAACTTTGTATAACTAACCATGGGCATTGAGTCGACCATCATAACGATGCTCTCTCTATATGTTCTAAACGTTATAATTTAAAAATATTTTACACAGCACTGCACAAATACTATAGATGAGAAATTACCTACGTACATTATACAAGCAGGCAGCTGGATAGTGCACCAACGAAAAACAAGTTTTAAAATATTTTTCAAGCGCAAATATACGCAATTTCATACAAAACTTACAGGGAAAGGTGTTGAATTTAGTTTTAAATCAAATTCAATTTTAAGAGAGAAACTTTGGAAATTGTTTAGAGAAAATTCAATGATTTAAAAGGTGTTATTTTTTGAAATTTGTACTAGTCGTTTTCATAGTTTATCACGCGTTTTGATGATAAAGATAATTCCGATCCTTACATTTCTTTGACAATCATCGAATAATCTATTAATAATTGACAGCAGGAATATAGGGACATCAGTTTCAGTGATTTTTCTAAACTCACACCAAACGAAACAGAAAAAAGGGAATTGATTGATTTTTTGGGTTAGTTTTAATAACATTTAGGAATAGGAAGCTTAAATCTGAATTTAAGATCAATGGGTGTTTTTCTTTTTTTAGTTCAGAGCAGAGCCTGAACTGTCAAAAAAAATCGTGTTTCTTTTTTAGCTCAGAGCATTCAGAGCTCCAATTTTGTTTTTCTTTTTTCGCTCTGAGCATGTTCAGAGCGCGCTCTATGAGCTCAGAATAAATTGACGGAGACGGAGTTGAATAACTGAACACAAATTTGACAAGTGGAAAAAAAACATCAAAACAGTAAAAATGGCGGATGAGAATAGTCGACTTGCAAAAGAAGGTAAAATAACTAAATATTTTTACTAATAATAATAAAATTTTTGTTTTCAATTGTGACAGCTGGTGAAGCGTGTTTCTTTAAATAAATCTGAACTCTCAGAGCAGATTATCAGTTCAGAGATCGCTCAGAGTATGTTCGGAGTGTTCAGACTGTGTTCAGAGCTCTTCTGTGAACTAAAAAAGAAAAACGCCCAATATAACCCAGTGGAAGGTTGCCGGTTGTATTAAAGATTCGTTGTTCTCGCAATTAAAACAGTATGTTTGTCAAAAATTGTTGACAAAACCAATTAGTTCTACAAATTTGTCTATGTGGTACCTACTTTGCTATATTTTACGTTTTGAGAGATCATTAACAAATTAAAATTTTAGCGATAGTGCTATAAAAAAATATATTTGTTTTTAAATACATAATTGTTTACTACTCGATAAATATTCGAAATATAAAAAAAAAAAATATCATGCAATTTCAAAATTGTAAAATCCAATTTTCATATCAAAAATCAGACAAGGCTGTTCTGATTTTTATTCGAATACCGAAACGTTCCTTTTTCGAATTTTCGGAGTTCTGTTTTGCTTATTGTTTGACATTTTACCGATTAAATGCTCTGTTGGGGGATTGCAGATTCTATTTAAGAATAATGTAATACTACGTTTTCATCGAGAGTTAATTTCGTTAAGATTTAATAAATCTTACATGGTGTTTTCACCACACAAAAGATTAAAAAATGGATTAACTTTGACAACATCTTTCAAGATACAAAAAGGGTTTCATTTTATCTTCTGAAGTTGAAGTAAGATAGATAGTTTGAATTGTGTCAAACGATGAAAAAAATTAGATTCTCGAATATTGTACTCAACTAAATATGAGAATAGGTGTATTCGATTTGTAAAATTATTGGCCCTATGAATATTTAACAAGATTAATTTTAAATCTACCAGATTTAGGAAATCAATTTGTATGATAAATCTTCTAGATTTGAAGGGTAAATCTAACGGTTTTGCGGTCGGTGAAAACGTATTATGTATAAGTTACTATTATACGTTGGTTTTGATGTGTAAACATCTATGTCGGCAGTAGGGTAAACTAAAAACGGGGATATTTCTGTGACACATTACGTTGTGATCTTACACGTTACGATACGTTGATGTAAATTGGATGCGTTCAATATTGGGTACGTTCGTTCGTACTGCCAACTAAATCGAAAGATCGAATTGAGTTTGGATTGAAATTTGGTTGACAGTTCGAACTCGTCACATTCTGTGATGTAAAACTAGCAGTTGAATATTTAATTTGATGTTTACACATCTTTACCGTGAGTCCCGGTACACTTTTTTTTTGCAAGTCCGAATAAAATAGTGTGATTAAACTATTTACATCAGATCTGAGTTATTTATACGTAAATGCAATAACAACTTAACTTCATATGGACTATAGATAAGTTCATATAATTTTCGGGACTTTAATTTAGTCTCGATAAAAACTGGGGCACAATCATCGAATGGAACAATTTTTTATGAAACAAAATGGCGGTCATTGTCATGGAATATAAATATTTTGTTTTCCTATAAATGGGCGGGTTCAAGGGATTACTTTTCATATCTGAATTTTCAGATTTCTTAATTTATGTCGTTGAATTAAAAAACATCTGAAATTTCAGTCAAGTCGTTGTGTCAAATTCTTGAATTTACCTAAAGGATTTCCATTGAATCGAAATAAAATAGAACTTTAATTACATATATTCGTAAATCAAATATTAAGCGTGAGTAGTTGTGAGGATGAAATTATTATGTAAAATGTAATTAAATCAGCAACAGATTTGATTAATTTCATTAAAAGTGTAATTAAAATTGTTCATTAAAATTGTATTCTATACAATAAATTATTTCGTTTTTCAAATATTTTTATTGAGATGTATGGCCAACAAAATATAGCAAAACTATCCAAATTTGAATATAAAAATTGTTCCACAATAATCGTATGCAAAAATTCTGTGAAGATTTTTTTAAAAACTCACTAAACAATATATAAACAACAAGTTCATTCATTGAAATAAAAATTGAATTTTCATGACCAAAAATTAACAAATCAAACACCAACCACAGAAAAAATTATCTATATAAAGTTCAACTTTATGTGTATAGTACTTCAGCTGCTTTGACATTTTCCCTTCCCTTCCATTTATCACAAATAACTGTCATCTGAATTTTCAGATGAGAATTTCTTATCAATTGAAACGTAACTAAAAGCCATATAACTTTTTATGACAGCTGGCCGATCAGAAGCTCTAAAAATTCATAATTCTGAAAATTCATATGACAAACGTCATGATAGAATATTGATGAAATTTTGTAACAGCGATGGGCGTGTTTATTGTGATGACTTTGGTAAGTCCCGATGTTGTTTTGACGACATATATTGGACTTCCAAAAAAGCACTCCTAATGAAAGGAAGTAAAGTTATTCATATCAACTTCCTTTAAAAATGTTTACCCTATATTTATCTTGCTTAGTTTTTCCACCATATTCCAAGGTATATAAATTGAAATATTTTAAAGGTATATCCTTAAAATTTTATGACTTTTAAACTTTTTCTAAATCACTGTACCTATACCTAACCTACCTTTACTGAGTTACATACATAACATATGTATATGTACCTATTTATAATAATTTCTGAAGGTATAATTCTTCTTAGTTTCCATATATTGCTGTCAAGGTCGACTTATACCATTTAGTAAATTTGTTCATCCATCAAGGTTTGTTTTCGTTTCATCATGCTATGTATGTGTACTGTACATAGCACTGCTTATGGTTATTTATTATTTTTATGAATTTAATTAAGTTTCATCTTATAGTTGGTTTTTGCGTAAGTAGGAATATATATGTAGCTTAGCTATTAAGTACTTTGGGTTCTTCTCAAGTGCCCCAAAATTGAATTTAATTTCGAAATCTGATGTTTCCAAAACTTTTTATGATATAGTTTAATTCTTGGTAAGTTTATGATGACCACGTGGAAGTTGATTTTTTTTTGTCTCCACAATGCAAAGATAAGACTATAATATAATATCTTTCACTATATAGCCATTAAGAACTTTATGCGTTCGTCATGTTTTATAACCATAATGTAATATCCACTTAATAGACGAAAATTAAATTGCCCACATCTTTTATGTAACCTTTCATCGATGAGCCCAAAATATACCTAAAGTCCTTGTTATCAGAAATACATATTGCAATATATTTCGTATGCCAATTAATTAGTAATTTCTCTCTCATTCTCTACAGAATATCGGATATAAATACATACAGTGACCATCCGAGATTTATTGCAAATGACAGTCCAAAATTTTATTTTTCTGTATAGTTTTGATTAAAAAAGTTAAGAACCATTTTGTTTTTTGTATTTTTAAATTACATAAAATTGGTCCTGCCCTTAACAAGGAGTACCTATGCGAGAACAAAAATATTAATTTTTTTTATAAAAATAGGGTTAAATATTTCCGTTTATAGAACAGAGGAAGTACAGAGGAAGTTGCATTAAAAAAGGGGAATTAATTCCAATTAAATAGACTTTGTAAATTCGAAAAACGATGCTTTCAATCTGAAAGCTTTTTTTCAGGTCAAAAATAATAATGTGTTTGTTGAAATTTTGTTTGGGGTTTTGTGCCTTTTTTATTTAAATAAAATCACGAGAAAAAAATGTCTGTTCTTGTAAAATATGGTCACCGTAATTATACAAATAATATTCGTAAAGTTTATCCCTCAATCCATAAATATACGTATAAACCTGCACGTATATTCCTCCTGTTATAGATGTGAAGCTCCTGCAAAAAGTACTTATTATGTTTTGCATTCTGTATACATAAGTAGAATGTATACCTGCACAACACACACACAGTTTACATCATGCAGCAACCAATACCACACATTTTGACCCTTTTTCAGAGGTTTTTGTTGAGGTCCTCTTGTTACACCGATGCCATGGCAACTTCATCCAATAACATCAACCAAGGCATTTTCCTCTTTTAAAAGTCGAAATTTTGCGTGAACAACGAGTAACCAGCAGACCATCATTCCATGTGCTTTCATTATTTTTAATTGCAAAAAGAAATAAACTTTTGCAAAATTGCTTTTCCGTCAAAATGTTTGAAGTGAGTTACTATACAGCAAAAAAAAAAAAAAAAACGTGTCAGCCGTGAACAACTTTTTTGTATGTTAAAATGAATTTTGTGAGAAAAAATATTTTATATGCGATTTTATTGAAGCCAAAAATTGACATCATTGTTATTGTCGTTCGTGCGCCATATATGATGGCTTGTATTTGTTAAAAAATATTTAATAGCAACTTGATGACAACAAATTTGAAATGACATTGTGCTTTTTGAGACACGGAATGTCCTTGAATTTATATAACATCATGATGTACAATATAGAAGTTATAATAATTGTTATCAAAGATTTTTAACATTTTTTTAATAACATACTTGTTTGGAGAGATGGTAATTTCGATAGTCAAATGAAGTCGTATTTATTAGATTTCTTTAGAACACTCTTGGACAGTTGTCCGCCAGCTAGGCATTGTCTAAATAAATATGACATCTCCTTATTTATAGAAGCATTCTTAATATATCCTCATATACTCACTAACATCCCTGTAATCTGTAAATGTCAAGAACTCACTCACTTTAAAAAATGTTAAGTTAGATAAAATCGATCGAACATGTTTACAAATAAGGTTTTGGAGTTGAACAGCTGTCCAAAGTTGAACATACTTTAAAATGGATTTATAAAAATAAGGTGGATAATTTTTAAGTGGGAATTTGGAATGCAACGGGAGAAAAGTTTGATATTGAAGCATTTAAATACAAATAATTATCAAATTTATTTATCTTAAAGGTCCAGAAAGTATATTTTTGTTGGACAGATCCTATCCGTCTTGACGTACGAACCTCAAACATAAATTAGAATAAAAGTTTATGATTATCTATGGAAAAGGTGAATGGAATATATATATCTACATATAATAAATTATGTGTCTTAAAAATCTCAACACAAAACAACTAGCTTATCAGAAACGAAGCTTTAAGGCGGCGCGGCGGTGGGTGCAGGAAAATTTCGTAGAAGTGATCGAGAAGGCAAAGCTAAGTATGATTAACAACCGTTGGAATTTTTTCAGAAATACTCAGTGAATCTGGATTCTTGTGGATGGTAGAGTGTATCATTTTACATTTTTTCCCAAATTCTTTTCGTACAAATTAAGGACCCTTAAAACTTCTCTTACTATGAAAATGGGTCTTAAAATTCGAAAGCTCTCATTTATCACGTAAGAAAACTTTTTTAAACCATTTACCTAATTTGTAAGGGCGTTTAAATTTGAGGTATCTTTTTAAATTTGCCACCATTTCTTTACAAATCCTAGCTTATACCAATATTTTTTTTAGGTATCTGCATCAAATAAATACATTCCGGTTATATTTAAAGAAGATTGCTTAATTATTGTGAACAACGTTTTTTCATTATAAAAACATAATTTTAAATATGGTGAAAGTTATTTTGAAGCCTGTTTTGTGGCATCAATCTATCTTTTGAAAGAGAAGTTTAATAATCAATAATAACAAACATGATTTGGCTTTGTCTGCCAAAATCATACGATTTAACACCATTGGATTTCTTTTTATGTATTTTCTTAAAAAAACAAAAAAAAACAAAAACAAACAAATGAACATTTTTTAGGAAAACTCAGTTTACATCAAAACATAATGAGGTAAAGTATATTTCCTCAAAACTTGGGGTATCAGTTTTTGAATAATGGTAAGTACCTTTCATACGAACGCATAGATAAGGAACATTTTTATTTTTCTTCGAAAAAGCCTCTGAAGTTTTTGACACATTTTTATACACAGGGTGACAGATAAATGTCGCAATACAGAAATTCAAATTTTTAATTCATATAATTTATTTGCAAATTTCAAATTGATTAAAAAGATAAACTCATTTTAACTTTATAAAAATCATTAATTTTAAATGCCATCCGACAACTGATTAGAAAAGTTATAGTTCATATCAGCCAACAGGGTTGCAGTTGGGATCGCCTCAATTATATTGTTACAATAGATTAAATTTATTCCAATATTGTTGCTTTTTATTTGTAGACTTGCTATTTACAATAACACCAGAAAAAAAATAAGGTGCACTTGCAAATGGTCCATCGACTCGAAGGAATGTCGCAAAATGTTCGCCTGGCTTTTCAAAGCATGATAGCATCGCACTATTCAAATCTAAGTTCAGCATGCATTTTGATAGATTTAAATACCAATCTGAAAAAAAATTGAAACCGATTAGGTATTTATACAGATAAAAATTTATAACGTCTTATTTTGGTAGCACGATTCTGTTTAAGGTATGGGTACAAAAATGAACTGGGGATTTTGATTTAAATTAATTTTTTTTGTACAGATGTTTATACAAAATTAATATTGCATATACAAATTTAAAGAAATAATGTTTTCGGTTTTAAGAAAAAAAAAATTCAAAATCATTTTTTGAAAATGCAATATTTCCTAAACGGAGACATTTTTAAACTGCACATTCATAATATACATATGTACTTAAAATTGGTATACTGATTTTATTTTTTTTTTTGAATTTTTAAAAAAAGGAACGTTTTCGTCAAATAATGTTCTAAAAAATTCCCTTAAACTTCGTATATGTAATGTTTAATTAAAATTGTCGATTAAAAAAATATATGTACTTCATTTAATTTTTTGCCAAAAAAATCGTATAATCTTAAATTTGGGTAATCATAACGTATATCTTTGGATCCAATTTTTAGTTCAAACATTAATGCATTTAAAATTTTACTAAAATTTTACTAATTTTACTAATATACATCTTATATTGATTTAGGATTTATTTTATAAATTTTTAGCCGAATGCTCAAAACCATACGTACATTTATATACAACTATATAAATGTTTTGAATTCTTTATATTTTTTGAAGAAAAATATAAAAACTACAACTTTGCTACCCCACTATATTTTATCAAATAAAAATTTCTCTATAACTACTTTACTTTGAAACTTTACTTACTTTACTTTATTTTGAAACTCTATCCGCTTCAACACTATCAAAATTTCTCAACAATATAAGACCTTTGCATTCGGAATTGTTTTCCTCTATACATTTATTATTCTTATCAAAAATTAACACAAAAACAAAAAAAATAAAAACAAAATACAAACTTACTGTGAAATCTCTTAACAATTTTTATGTTATCATCAGCGCCACAAACACTTCTGTTGCGTATTATTGTTATGGTCTTGGTATACCATCTGAAGCCTATTAAAACAACTTAAATTCAACGAACTAACTAACTACGCTAGCGCCAGCATTTATAGTAAATACGAGTGGTGTTATAACAGTGCTCTTAATTAACTCTTAATCTTAACATTGTTATCTATACTATCTATACTGTGAAATAGATTGGTCGCCAGATTTTTGTATAATACATAGATACCAACGTATGAGACGCAAGTTGCAAACCCCTTAAGTCTATCTATGTTTGCCCTTACTAATGTCAAGTTTAACTTCATAAACAATAACTTAACTCTTTCTTACGTTCCACTCAATAACTTAGTCTTTTCATTTCCTCCGTTCTTAACACTTCATTGTTTCTTTACCGTGCGTCGCTCGTCGTCGTCGTCGCTGCTTGATTGATAGGATCTTATCGGAACTATCCGAACACAAATTGATTGATCAAATCGAATTATACGATACAGAATAATTATAATAAATAAATAAGGTATCTTTGCGATAGAATCGATTTTAAAAGCTACTGGATCTGCCGTATCGTGTTTGTCTGACCGAACGACGACCGGTTGTTGTCAAAATAAAAATTCGGTTTGCGTAGGTATGTATGTACATATCTCTCTCTATTTGTAAATTCTTTTTGCTGAATTAATTCTCTTTGAACGGTGGTGTGGGGAATTTTTTTTTGGATTATTATTGTTTTTTCTGTCGGACCAGTCAGTATCTACACATATACAGTGCGTGGAAAGCTGTGATTTTGTTCCAATTTTATTGAGACGATTGAGAGAATCAACCAGATTAGAAGATTAAACTTTTTAAACAATTTTTTTTTTTTTTGAAATTTAAATACATATCATAAAGCTTGTATAGTCTTTTGGAGATTCTTTCTTCCCGACGCACGAGAAACCTTGTGTAAAATTTTGAATTTAGTTCGTTTCGGTTAAGTGTTGTGATCCGTGCTGTGTTTAGTTATTCTGTTTCGATTTAAAATCAACAGGTGAGTTTAAGCGATCGGGAATGAGCATTATAATTATATATATTTTTTTTTATTTGCTCAACTGTTATAAATTTGATTTTTTATGGGATTTTTTTTTTACCTAATAAACCTGTGGCTTTAATCGATTAATTTTGTAAGTGTCATTTAATTGAAATGTACTCACATTGAGTTCAAAACCGATTAAAAAGAATAGTGTTATACATTTTAATTTTGTGAATCACTTTGTCATCCAAAATGATTATAAATAAAACAAAATAATACTATATTTTATGGAATCTGTATCGTATTCTTCGTATTTTTGTGTTATCAGTTCGAAAATTTTCCATTGCAATTCTTTCTTATTTTTAATTATAGTGTAGAAGTGATTATGGTAAATAGTGAGTTTTCTTTTTAGTTAATTTCAAAATGGTAATTCAAATAATGTGCATCGATATACCTATACATATTATACAAATAGGTTCCCTGTGATAATTCGCTTCTTGACAAAAAAGAGATTATCATAAATACTGTACCTCAAAGTATAAGGTCGTCGAATCCTGATCTTAACAAAATTGAATATTAATAAGAACTTGTAATTTAATGTATCCAAAACTTAGTGCTGTCTCATGTTTTTAAAACAAACGTGTCCCTGATGTGTATTGTGTATATTTGCATTGAATCGAAAAAAAAAACAAAATGATTTTCATACTCGGTGCAATTTAAATTACTAACGACATTTCTTGGAATAGCTATATATTTTTTGACATTACCGAAAATGCCGCTATAGAGTTTGACAGTTATGTAAGGCTTTTTCCTTCTTTTCGATCTGGTTAAGAAGGCATACACATTTGCCTAAAAAGATTTTACTCGGCAGATGCTCCATAATAACATACTTGTCATGTTTTTGATAAGATTCAGTCATTCAAAATAGAGCTTTAAATCATATAGACAATATTGTGTCGTCAAAATGTTTTTTTTTATTTTAATGATATTTTATCAAAAATTCTCCAAATGAAATGCCTTCTTGATAAACAAAAATCCTAATATTCTAATATCCTAACCCTCTAAAAATATCTATTTGTTTAGCTTGGAACCTAACCTAGTAAATAGTTTTAAATTATATGAATTTTTGTTTAATCTGTGAATGCAGTGAGCAAAACAAGATTTTCCTAAAAAAAATAAAAAATGTTGAATGACAGGCGTTATTAATTCGGTCCTAAAAATTTAGTTTTATAAAAATCTTGGGTTCTATTTTATTATCGAATCCATTACTTGTCACATTCATAAAAAACTCTGCCCTCTGTATATATAACGTAAGTAAAAATAACTACTTTGAAAGAATTTTACATTTTACATATTTAAAAATGCAAATCCCGCCCACTTTTTTTTTAAATTAAGTCATTCCGTTCATTTCTTTCGATTTGATTTAAAAATTACAAATTTCATATTTTACAAAATTTTAACATTCTAGTGACGTTAAATAAGGAGAAGACTTAAATATTAATAAGAAAAAGTGGGCGTGGCAGTAGGTGTATTTTATTTCAGGCACTTGCTTAATCGTCTTGAATTTTTTCAACTTTCAATTTCATCAATTTGATCAACGATGCATTTGATGCTTCTTTCTTATTTTCTTTTGCTATCGATTTTAAACTAATTTCCGATAAGAGACTTAAAACAAAGTTCAAAAGTTGATGACAGAACTTTTGATTAGAGAATCAAAGTCCTTATAGCTCTCTCATCGGTTAAATTAGTTTAAAATCGATATAAGAAAATTTCCCAATTTCAAAAGTACAAAAAAAAAAAAAAAATAAATTTGTTTAAATAAAAGAATTAAATATACAATTTAATAAAAATTTTATCATTTATCATTGATTTGCAGATAATCAATAATTGTGTTGTTTGAAGAAAAATAAATAAAATATTATATTTGGTTAAGAATAACTAATTAAATTGATTTTGAATTTAATTAATTATTTAAGGTTTTGAATACGATTTTAGGCATGTTTATCGTTTATGGCCTTCTTGACAACTTCTAACTAAACAATAAACAGTAAGCGCACCAAGTTTTGCTGATAAAGTTTCTCGGAAATTATGACTCTATATACTCAATTTTTGGCAGACGGCAATGCTACAGCCATAAAATTTTATTTATTTAAAATCTATAATTCTTCTTATCGTTTTGCAAACATTATTTTTGAATTGTTTTTTTACTTAACTCAAACAATAATGCACTGATTATATTTATTGGTTTCCAATATCTTTTAATATATATAGAGTTCATAAGAGGTTTATCACTTAATCGAATGTCTGATTGACATTTAAGAATTAAAAAATAAAACGCTCAAAGAACTTATAGTCAAGAAAACATCTTATTTAATAGATACACAAATTTAGTTTTCACTTGGTAAAATTCAACATTCAATACTTTGAATCTTATATTATTAGTCATGATAAATTCAAGGTTATATTTTGATTTACATTTTTGTGTGTGTATGTAGGTTCTTAAGAGTATATATATGTATATGTATTAAGTATAAAGTATCCCATCAATCCGTCATTAGGAAGTACCTAGAGTAAATTTTATTTGAATGTCTATAACAACAGCAAATACAGATTCGAATGATATTATGTTTGTAGCTTGATGTCTTAAGTATTGAACATAAAAAAAAAAAAAAATGGTATGCTAAGAGCTTGGGCACACGTGATGGTATCAGACAGTTTTCACTAACTCAAGAACCAAATTGACTAAAATTTTCGACACATATATGTTTATATTTTTGTTCTCGCTCGATTGAGAAAAAATATTAAATTAATAAAATCCACGACAAGATAGTATGAACTTGATCTTGTTATGTTTAAAACTGTTATAAAGTGGATATAAATTGAAGATAAAAGCCATGAGTTTACAAATAGTTGGGTCAAAATTGGAAAAACAAAAGCTGTGAAGAACTTTCGGAGATTCAAGATTATTAACAAATCAGCATTTACATTTTAATTTATCAAGATTTTGTGTAAATAAAAATTAATTTGTCGAAATGGCTTTTTACAATAATTCTTATATTTTAGACTTCTCCTTGAAAATGGTCCTTTGAGCCGAATTTTAATTATATTGGTAAGGGTATGTGGGGTTCTATCAGTTTATACCCTCGGAATAACAATGAAATATATTTAGAGACTAAAATATTCAAGTAATGTTAGCAAACATAAATTATAAGAATTATTGTTAAGCTATTAATTAAAAATAACAATACACACACACATTTTAATGAAGATAAAAAACAATTATAGGCATGAAAAAACAAGCTTTTAGTTTAAAATGGATATTCCCTATATACTTACTTCTTCATTAAAACACTTGTTGCGAACATAAGGATGTGTACCTGAATACTATAGTTATTATATATATGTATGCATAATATATGTATATTTTCATATTCTTGTGTACTATAAGATATAAAAACAGAGCACTTTTTATGAAAATTAATTTAAACTTAACAATAGCAGCTCCTCTCATGGGATAAATAGAATGAAATTCGCTTTTAGTTAATTATAGTCACGGTAAACATAATACACAATGGAATAAACTATGTTTACTTGGAATATTATGATGCATAATTTAATAAAAAAAGCATATTCTATTTATGGGTAATGTTTAAAGTCTTAGGATTTCTATAAAAAATTAAAAATAAATTTACAAATATTATTATTTGAAAAGTCTTTTACTTTTGTTTTGAGAAAAATAAGATTTTCATTAATTATTAAAAAAATTTTTATGGAAGGTATCGTTATTTTTCTCGGAAAAACAGTAAACAAAAAACGTGTCGAGGAAATGCCCAAAGAGCATATGTATATTTCACAAGTAAAAAAATCCACATCATAGTGTAGAAAAATTGTACAAAATCCAAATGTGCCTTATTCTTATTCAAGAAATGTGTATACGTACTGAAAAATTGAAAACACAGAATCCCTTTACAAATTACTAGAAGGACTAGATTTAATTTTTTGTCTAAAAGATCCTTGTAAAGAAGCACGCATTTGCGCAGTATACAATTTATTCTTTAAAAAATTGATACTGTTAGTCACGCTTAAAATATCTACTTACATATATCGAAAACCTAAATCTTTTTTAAATGTGAAGTTAAAAAATGAAAAAGAACTACAGTATTTTGAATTGGTATCACTTCATTTTAAGAACTTGTATTCTAAGTAATCATTTATAACTTCTTGCTTTAGAATTTATATTGCGCGATAGTAATTAATTACCAATAAAATTGGTAGTGCTATCAGTTATCTTATCATAATATGACAACTTTTTTAAATTCAAATTATTTAAGAGAACTAATACTAATAAAGTATAGATAAATGCTTTATTAATGAATAAACCAGTTCTTTTTTAAACTCAAAAAAAATATTGTCTGTGTATGTCAATTAATGAGAGACGTAGGTATTCATGCATCTATATTAATCATTAAAAAAAAAAAAAGTTGGAAACATTCCAACATCAATTTTTGGGGGCAAGTCATTTGAGTTTTGACGTATTTTTTTAAGAATAACTTAATAAAAAATAAACAAATCGAATCAAAAAATTTTTAATTAAATTAAATGCTGAGATTTTTTTAACTCATACATATTAATTTAAAAAAAAAAATGATTTTTATCACGAATAAGTCAAAAATATTGTGTCCTCGAAATCAAAGTCCAATTTAATATTTTTGCTTTAGAGTTCATTGTGTTTTATTTTTAGAAATCAAAACAATACAAAAAAAGTATTCAAGCAAAGGTAATATTTGATACAACATTTTTTGTTTATAAATGATACAATAAAAGGAAGTTGTGGAAATGTTTTTTTCGATTTTGATTATCGAGAGTACATTGACTTTAAATGAAATAATGTCAAATTGAATTTGATTCTTTAGAATGCATGAATTAAACATCAAAAACAATAATCCAAGTATGAAATCACAGCGCTTAATTTTTGATTATAGATTACTAATTAATATGTACCTACAATGCATACCTAAAATTCGTCAATATACTAATATCATACTATATATTGATCAAATAATATTTGATTATAATGAGTAAGTTCAAATGAAACAATTATCGGAATTTCATTCGTAATAAAAATAAAGAAGGTGTCAATAAAATCGAGTATAGACGTATTTTTTGTTTGTTTTTCATGGCTGTTTAAATATAAAAAGAATATTTGTTCTTATTTTAATAAAATGCCCGATTGGATCGCATGAATTTGTTCTTGTGGTTTAGTGTTATGTGGCTATAGACATTATAATGCGTGATTTTTTAAGAGGTTTAGAACTTAAAAAAAAAAAAAAACACAAAAAATTCGAAAAAATGAATGAAATATTTATTTGAATCGATAGTTTGAACCTTGCAATTTAATGTTTAAAGATAATTTCATGCAAATGTTGACCGCGGCTGCGTCTCAGGTAGCCCATCCGCTGAGTCCAATTTTGGCATACTCTTTCACACATATCGGCCGGTATCTCACGAATGAATGCATGGATGTTGGCTTCCAGTGCGTCAATCGAAGCGGGCTTGTCCCTATAGACATTAGCCTTGACATACCCCCACAAAAAATAATCTAATGGTGTCAAATCGCACGATCTAGGCGGCCAATTGACCGGCCCGAAACGTGAAATTAACTGTTCACCAAACTCGCCTCGCAATTGCGCCATTGTTTCGCGTGCTGTGTGGCATGTGGCACCGTCTTGTTGAAACCACATATCATGCAAGTCAAGAACTTCCATTTCGGGCAAAAAAAAGTTTGTTATCATCGCTCGGTAGCGTTCACCATTGACAGTAACGCTGCGATTCGCATCATCTTTGAAGAAATATGGCCCAATAATGCCGCCGGCCCATAAACCGCACCAAACAGTGGCTTTTTCGGGATGCATTGGTAGCTGTTGCAATGCTTCTGGCTGATCCTCACTCCAAATGCGGCAATTTTGCTTTTGGGTACGTAAACCCATTCAACCAAAAATGAGCCTCATCGCTGAACACAATTTTTCGATAAAAAAGCGGATCCTCGGCCAGCTTTCCAAGAGCCCATTCACCAAAAATTCGGCGTTGTGGTAGGTCGGCTGGCTTTAGTTCTTGCACCAGCTATATCTTAAAAGGCTTTACGCCCAAATCCTTCCGCAAAATTTTCCACGTAGTGCTGTAACAAAGGCCTAACTGCTGGGAACGGCGCCGAATCGACATTTCGCGGTCTTCTGTCACACTAGCTGATACGGCCGCAATATTTTCTTCACTACGCACAGTACGTAAACGTGTTGGTGGTTTAATGTCCAACAAAGTAAATTTGGTGCGAAATTTGGTCACAATCTTCCGAATAGACTGCTCAGAAGGTCGAGAATGCCGACCATAAAATGGAAGCAGCGCGCGATGAACATTTCAAACCGAGCACGAATTTTGATAGTAAAATTCAATAATTTGCAAGCGTTGTTCATTTGTAAGACGATCCATGGTTAAATTGCAAACCAAACTGAAGCTGTTTGACAGTGACACAAGGTACTAAACACACGTCAGCTGTCAAAACCAGTGTTGCCAAAACCAAACCAGCTAAAAAATCACCCGTTATTATAAAATGGTTTAGTAAAATTTAGAGAGAAGGCAAAATTTTAACGAAAACAATGTAACCATTACAAAGGTATTTTGCAATAAACTTAAAATAAGGCATATTTTCTAAAAAAAAAAAAATAACTTTAGAAAATTAACATTTCGTTTTAGTTTTTTTTTTTTTGCAAAAAAAAAATTACTGCAATTATTAATATAATTATATTAACACGAAATTTTTTTTAACACGAAACCAATACATGTCCTAAAGTGCAAAAAAAAATATGAAGCGTGGCAATGGAATTTTTTGTATAATTTGAATTACAACAAATAAAATAGCAGCTTCAATATAATTGGTGCTTTTATCTCTGTTCTTATCGTTTACTGTTGCTCCAGCATAAACGCACCCTAAGGCACTGTTATAGAATTTACTATGGGTGATACCTATGCATAAAGTATAGTAAATGCTTTTACTAGAGAATTCCAAAGTATTTACTTTTTTTGATATGCATAAAAAAGCAGTAAATGCTGAAAATTAAGTACTTACTTTGGCACATAGCACTTACTTTTTTCAGATGAATTTTTAAAGTAAAAACTTTATTCAGCATGCATAATAAATAGTAAGTACTTTTTTAAAGTTGCAAAAGAGCAACTTGGAATTTCCATAGTACATACTTTTTAGCCTTAAACTAAAGAAAAATAGTCTTGATTTTTATTTTGGTCACTGTATTTATTGAATATTTTGCAATACGTTGACAATCGATTCCATTTAACATTTTAAGACTACTATTCAGTACAAAATTGTTGACGTTGTTAATTGTTTTTAGTTTTTTTTTTTTTTAAGTGATGTGAATAAAAGTATTATTATTCAGAAAGGAAAAGGTTATTAGTTGTTACATTTATGGCATTTAATTTACTATATGAGATTAAGTTTCAAAACTTTTGAAATAATTGTCTTTTGTTGTTAAATTAGGGTGTTTTACTCGAACATAATTAATAGGGGTATCCATGCAACGGCGTAGAGTTTTAGTAAACGTTGTTAACTGCGTAAACCTGTAAAATTTTTATAAACATTTGACAGGTTTACGCAGTTTACCAGGTTTACTAGGACTTTACAACGTTACATGAATACCCCTAATATTTATATCAAGAAAATATAAGATTTTTTGGGAAATAATGTTTTTAGAACAGTCAATAATATAGATAAAGCAATTTGATTAAATTTTAACGGAATTATGAAGAACAAGTGACAGCAAAAAATGATAGTCTCAACAAACTCAGCTTCTCATCATATATGTACATAAGAACTTGGACTATACTCATGTTGAAATATTGAACCCGCCATTTAATTGAAAAGAATAAATTAATCGGACAGGTTATCCGTCCATCAATATCCAAGCAATCCAATTTAATCTTGTACAAGTTGATTACTAATTGCAAATCTTTAAAAAATACAGTATTTACAAACAAAGTATTTACTATCAATTTCTGATGAATTTTAGTATTAACTTGGATGAATATATATACTTAATCTACTGAAAGTATTTGGCAGCAAGTATGAACTTAATTTTATGCATACAAAATGAAGTAAGTACTATAATTCTAACCATCTACTAAAAGTATTAGTTTTTACTTTAACCTTATAAATACTTTCAGTAATTACTTCCGTTATGCATAATATGACCCTCTTTCGACTTTATCTAAGGAATTTTTTGTAAACTGTAAATTAATATCATAATAAAAGTTTTTTTTCACTTTTTAAAATATTTATTTTTGCTGCTGTTAAATAAAGAACCTCTCTATTAAATTGATACCCTTGCGGCTATCTGGTGGTGTTCGTAATGAGTGTCTGAAAATAATTGCAAACAGATAATTATATGCAAACATTTCTTATTTTCACTAACAGAGTTGGTAATTTTTTTTTTTTTTGTTAAAGACAAAAACAAAACATTATGTACAGTACATTGTGTTTTTGGTTTTACTTGCTCTATATAGGGCAATTATTTTGTGTCAATTAATGGTTCCAGGTTTTCACTAAACTGATACAACATTTTTTTCGTCAACTTGTTTTTCTGTGCACTTGTTCATCCGCTAGAGCTTTAACGGTTAACTGATGCAAGAATTTCCTTGAACATTTATGTAATTCCCTAGAGAAGACATTTAAATTTTAGTTTTCTAATTAGATTTGATTTATTTTTTGCGGAAAATGCAGTCGATCTACTACAAATACAAAGCGGCAACGCTGATAGGTACTGCTTTAAAATTAGAATATTGGTAAATACAAGGTATCATGCTCATACGTTAACATTATATTTAATTTTTTATTTTCAATGCTTAGCTATTTTGTTAGTCTTAAACCATAAGAGTAAGCTAATACAATACAATCTTTTATTTTATTTAAATTTGACTTACTTATCTGTAAGACTATTAAAGGTTCATTGATATTTCACGAAGTATATTTTTATCTGCAATTAATTTCTAAACAAATTAAAAGTGAACTTTAACAGTAAAATTTTACCAACAAATATATAAATTGCATTTTTGATTTTTTTTTTTTTTTTTTGCGTAGGAAAAATATTTTAGTTTGTTCTTTGACATCATAATAAATTATGCAGAGTGCACATGTTCTTTGATAAACTCACCATTTAAACACATTCAATAAATGGGGAGTGTTTAATTTATATTACCATGTATGTATATGTATATATATATCTATAAACTTATAATTTAAATTCTACAAACAAATAAAAATAACAAAGTTATCAAAAGTAATCTAATAAAAATTTCAAATGAATATTTTTAAAGATAGCATAAAGGCCAATCGAAAACATATCAAGCAAAAAATTGTTCTCAAACTATGTTTACAGCTGAGCATATTTCCATCCCTCTTAAATAAAAAACAAACAACTTAAAAACTAGTTCTGAAAGCGTTGCTTAAATATATAAAAACCTACATTTAAATTCTACAAATTTTCCTAATTCGATGCCGTATAAAAAATTTTGTTATTTGTTATATTTATAGCGAATTTAAAAGCTCATGCCTACCTATTTTAAGTTCATTGATGTTGAACATCAATAAATTACTAATTTGATGTCTTCTTTTTATCTAAAAACAATGAAATTAAAGGGAATACACAAAAAAAAAAGACTCAACCAGCTGTCATAAAATTTTCCACAGCATCTGGGTGTAAACAACACAAAAAAAATGACAAAAATTCAAGCCAATTCTTATGCCTACATAATATATGTATCTATTTCATTCATAGATACGATGACAGGCCTCCTTGCTAAGATATTAACTCTGATTAAATTGTATCATCAAACAGATTTTAATTTAATTATTAAGCATCATAAAAAAATACCAAAAATCAACACTTATAGAAGTGATGAATAATTTAAATTTTGGTTTTTAAATTTGTTTTTGTTGTTTTGTTAAATAAATGACAGTTAATGTTAAACGATCTTAAATCCATTAGATTTGTGTACATTGTACTCGCCCATAAGTAATTTCAATCTGATATTTATTTTTCGATCATATGAATGAAGGTCAAAAATACTTACATCAAAGCATTGTTATTGTTTTTTTTTTTTTTAGCAAGAAAGCTTGGTTCGTTTAATATGCCTCTATAACAAAAGTAAGATGCCTATAAGGGAGATATATGTAGGAAGTAGGTGTGACTTACATAAATATACTAGACAGAGATAGTTTTTTGAATAATGAAAAACAAGAAACATTTTGTTTTTAATTTGTTCAATAAATATAAACGATTTTAAATTAACCACATTTACATTATTTTTTGTTCGTAATGCCCTTGAGTGCCATAGTTATATTTTCTTGAATATATTTTATTCATATCAATGGCAGTTTTACATAAACAAGTTTTTTTTCACTTTGAATTTGTTATAAGATTGTGACTGAAATTCCGATAAAAATTGGATTTGTATCTCCAATGGGACACCTAATTGAATTTTCAATATTTTGTTGGTGAAATGTATCGTAGGTACCGATTTGACTCTCAATTTTTAGAGAAATTTCTTACTCTGTACTAACTTATACTAACTCTAAAGTGCGAAATCGTTTTATTCTACTTTCACATTTACTACGCTCTACATGTATCAAGTATAAGTATATTAAAAGGGCAAGGTGTTAATCTCACAAATATACAAAAAAAAAAATATCAGAAACTAAAACGGAGTCTGGTTTCCTTTGTTTCTCTTTCTTTTTTTTTTGTCTTATTTTTATGTTTGGTAACTTTTTTTTAAACAAATTTTCCACAACTGAGTTTTCTTGTTATGGGTTTTGACATCAAATTGTGAAAATCTGTAATTGTGTAAATTCGCAAGAAATTTCACATTTCAAAAAACATCCGGATGTAAAAAATTTACTAGATATTCATTTGCTTTGTAGCAGATTTGTGATATGCTTAGATCAACAAAACGTTAATCGCGGGCAACATTTTAGACTATTAAGTATACGGTGTTAAAGCATTTTTAGTATGATGCTAGTTTTAGAATAGGATTTTACAAATTTTAAACGAATAAGCATCGTGCTATATTTTAAATATTTTATTACAGTTAAAATGCACTAAATGCCTATTTTAACGTTTTATTATCATAAATGTCACTTTGACAATAAAAAATGTAAAAATGGTACATTTGCTCGAACTGTCACTTTCTTAGGTGTTTTCAGCAAAAGTTTATTAAGAAAATATTATGTTTAGTATGATATTAGTTAAAAAAATATTTAAAACTAAGAACATTTTATTATAAAGCTTTAAAGTTAGTAAATTCTTAAGTAGTATCATGTTAGTGCTTAAACATCAGGCCGATAAACATGTGCCGATATTTTTAAAATATGTTTTCTTGTCTTAAATCACCCCATACTCGCTTAAATGCTAGTATATATATGCATATAAAGTAAAAATTATACGAATATATATTTTTAAAGATGTCTGATAACAATTTAAACAAAATAAGAATTCAGATGTGACTATATATGGAGCATGGATAAAGGTTAATAAAATCTGGCGCAATGACTTAGCGAAGGTTGTTATCAATTTGGTTAGTGTTGTAATTTTTTTTGCTATGTGATTTTTGATTGCATAATGTTCTTTCATTGTGCCTTGACCCAGTAAACGGTACTGACAAAAATGTCAGTTGATTTCTTATAAATAAATTTGAGGGATCTGCCGCCGAGCCAATTTTTTTCTCAAGAAATCACATTAAAATATAACAGCTATCCATCGGATTATTTCTGGGTACTTTCTGGAAATAACATTTCAGGAGCACTGCGAAGGAGTGACAATTACCCAAAGTGTATCTCCCTACGAATTCAGCAGAAAATTGGAGATCTCACCTTGATTCCTGCCGACTTACAGGAAGATAGACTCTGGTTTTCCATGAGCTATTGCATCACCAATTTATTTGTATACTTAACCAACAAAATAAAGTCATTAGTATGCTATAGAATTTAACTCCTTATCCGATAAAAAAAAACCAACCGATGGATGACATAAATTAATTAACCCTTGACATAGAAGGCTCCTTTAAGGGGGAGGTAAAAAAAAATCAAACAAAATCGTAAAAAAATCCATCGTTTGCTAACCAGAGTTAGTTAAAATTTCCAAAAATACGAAAAAAAAATAATTTTACAAATTTTAAGAACACTTAGTTTGGTGAGTTAACTCTATGACTATGATTAATTAAAAAATAATATCAAGTTATTTTTGTATTAAAAAAAAAAACTATTCAAAAACAGATTGTCAAACTACTTATAGCTATATACATATATACATATATACATATATACATATATACATATATACATATATACATATATATATATACATATCACCTTTACTATAAAACTATCAATTATTTTAATCGAAACTTACCTACTAATACTTCCCTCAACGCCCAAATGGTCATTAATTTTCAGTTTTTTCATTTTTTTGCTGAAAATAAACATCCAGCTATACTTTCACAGCACTGAATTATGTGATAACTTTAGGGTGGGTCACAAAAAAAAATTCTATTGTTTTTTTTTTATGGGTTTTTGGTTGTGATCTTAAGAAAAGATTTAATACATATGTATGTATGTCTTAAGACCAAAAAGTGAAAAATCCACTTTGTTGAAAATACGTTTAAGGAGACTTCTGAAAATATAATAATTTTTTTTCTAACTGTATGTAAATGCAATAACTCACTATGTTTCTAAGTTTATGCATGCATAATGAAGTCATTTTGTTACCGCCATATTATTCACTCGATACATCCAGATTAAAAATTAAATCCGGATGTATTTACATTGAAATTGTATAATTTATGGATTTAAGTTTTAATCTGGATCAAACTAGTGAATAATATGGCCGTTAGTGTTAAGAGTTGCATCTCATGCGTTTAAGAAGGGTTCAATACTTAATTTCAATTTAAGAATTACTTTAAAAAAGGAACGACTGGTGTGGCAGTATAGGCGGAATTAAAAAAGAAAAAGAAAAAAAAAGTGGACGTGATATTGAGCACCACACCACACCACACCACTAATAAGAGTAAATTCTGAAAATTACATCGAAATCGATACGGTAGCTTTTGAGTTCATAGCTGATAGACAGACAAAAATTGATTTTTTAAATAATTAGGAGTTTAACCAAATTTAGTTAATCCTGAAAATTATTTAAACACGATTCAACTTAGAAGTAGTCTTTCAGTGTAAGATTAAATATAATTTTTAGTTGTCAAAAATCTATCGAAATCAAAGACCGATACTATTGAAATGCACTTTTCCTATTAAAACAGAGATGGCGACACTATATGGCAGTATATATAAGTAGGTGATTTGTATAGTGTAGCCTTCTCTATTTTTATAATGTCTTTTAGTTAATCCAGAGCTCGATGAGCTATAGCTTGGCATTCAAGCCTAAACTGGGATGATATCGTATTAAAAAAAATTGGGCATAAAACCTCTAAAAAAAATCTATTGAACCCTGACTAATAAAATTCCAAAGTTTAAGCCAAATTTTCTTCAAAAAATTTTAATGAAAGCACAAAATTGTCAGATCCTATAACCTATAAATATAAATAAAATTTTATTGAAAGTTCATATTTTTTAAAGCACACAAATTGTCATAGTTTAAAATTTTATTTTATTTTAATCCACCCTAACATATGTTTTATGTATTTATGTATTTATGTACATACATACATATTTTTTGTTCAAAAATTTTAAACTGAAAAATCAATCCGATTTGTTTTATTTTGGTTCATTTTGTAAAATTTCAATCAACAATCACAAAAAAATAATAAATTGATATTTTTGTTACAAAAGAAAGCAAAAATGAAAAAAAATAAATAAAACGAAATGGACAACAAACAAGAAAAATCCCAAATTAAAGGAAATATTGTAATTAAATTTACACAAATTAAATTTAAACAAAAATAGCAACAACATAATATAACCAATTCAGAATTTTAAAATAAAAATTTAAAAATCAATAAAGCATCATCATAGAAAGATACTTGTAAAGCATCAAACGCATGTGATGGAATTCCCATGAAAATGTAGATGACATTTTTTTACAAAAATATATATAGTGAAAACCGACAACACGAAAATAAATTAAATACAAAAAAAAAACCATAACAAAAAACTTTTCGACGGCAAAACAAAACATGATAAGGTCCCACGATTTCGCTTTTATAAAATATAATATAATTGATACAAAATAAGTTGCAAACAAAATATTCAACACCAACCATCCATTATTTATCATTAAACAATTTAATAGGAGAAACAATCGATTCCACCTAAAGTCTTTCTGAATAATTGTGGAATAAATTATATTATAGTATGTATACCCATGATAAATCGAAGCTGCTTAACATGTGCAGGTCTGGGGCCTGGCCAATTGATTTGCAATTCCTATTCCTTATTCCAAGTTAATGTATAAGCTAACATTAAACAAGCGGGCAAAAGTAATATTATGTTAAATGCTATCAACGACACCCAGACGTCATCGCCACATCACCTCATTACCAAAACACCCCACCACTAACCGCACAACTTGCCATTTTACTTTGCTTTGCGTTGCGTTAGTTCAATCAACCTTTATACAATCTGCCATTCACTATATTAACCAAAAATGTCTATTATGACGGTTCGAGTGAGTTTTCTGTGTACAATAATGCGAGTAGGTAACCACGTCACTTTGTCAAATGTCAACATAGCCACACATAAATGTTTGATCAGCAACTTGACTTTGATAATAACGAAATCCTAATAGGAAAACAACCCTCACAAACCTCTTGATTCAGGTGTTTAGGTATATTGTATTGAGGTATTGAACCGCTAACGGTTTATGATTATAATGTTTGTTATATTTTCTAAGGTGTCTTTGACATTCAAGAATACCTGCATTAGGTGTTGTTTACATTGTTATGAATTTATTTTGAACAAATAAATGTAAATACCTAACTATACTTGAATGGAATGTACACTTATGCAGTGCAAATAATAGAATGAAAAAAAAATGGTTGTTGTATTTGATAACCTCTTAGAAGAGAGGGAGATTACCTATAGAATTAAACTCGTGTTTAAATTTGAATTGTTAATATTTTTTTTTTATCGATTGGAGGTTTAGATAATGGGTGTTTGTTTGTTTTAGGCAATCACCATAATAATAATGAAGCAGATTGTTTTCATTGTATAATTAAAAGTTATTTAATATTTATGAATGCAAAGCAAATTTAATGTGCAAGTTTAAGTTTACATTCGATAAGAAAACGATACATACTTAAGAATACATTCTCTTATAGGCTTACCAGAGTATCTCTTTTAATAGGAAAATATAGCCGCTTTTTGTAATCCATATGATCTGATCTAAATGAGACCTTAAATGCCATCTACCCGTCAGAATAAGAACTAATTTTTTGATCGTTGAATTCGATCCACATAGAAAGCAGGTTTATGTGTATTTTTGTGTTCGCGTGTTAAAAAATGATCCGGATCGGATCATGAAGATAATAAAAGACAGGTTCTGTTCTCATTTGTTAACGGTCATTTTTCTTTCCCACTCTTTCTTTTTTCGTCAATTTATTTTTTATTTTAATTTTTTTTTCGTATTTAACTTAGTTTTGTCTTTATATAAAAAATATTGGTTGGCTTCTTTTTCAATACCATTGTATTTTAACTGGGAAATTTGCAATGGCAACACATTGACAAAAAAAAATACTTATTAAGTGTGACTGCGTTGTCTAATTAGTACCTTATCTTTGGTGACAACAGAGTTTTTGTTGACTGTAGTGGATTTTCGTAAAGATTTAGTACTAAACTTAAATAAGCGAATGTAAAAATTTACTTTTTTTTATTAATAGAAATTTTAATTTGTGAATAAGCTTTGTAGTTAATTCCTGAATTAGATGTTAATTAAGATTTTTTTGAAATGTTAACGATGTTCCCGGTTATTTAAATATATATAAATAAATAATTAAAATAAAATACATATTTTCTCGCAGGACTTAAAGTAGAGTGTAATTAAACATTTTACAAAATGGATGAAGATTATTCCTGTGATACTGGAAACGACTATTCCTGTAACAACGATAATAATGATTCAAGCACCTATGAATATAATCGTGATCCAACACCACCACCAAGATATCCAACCCCACCTCCAAGAGATCCAACTCCACCCCCAAGACAACCATCGCCTCCACCAAGATATCCAACGCCTCCACCACTAAGACTACCAACACCTCCACCTACTTGCGATGAAAGAATTACTGAAAAAGTAATTTTAGAAGAAGTAACGAATTCCGATATCGATTATGTTGTAAGCCTGCGAGATGCTATATTTAACAAAGAAGAAACTGAGAGCTATGATGGCGGCGATGGAAACATAAATAATGTAAATGATTTTATTGAGACATGCGAAGAAACTATATTTTGTGATGATGGATTTGGAGTGGATAATTATGAAGATGTTGATGTTGGTGTTGATGATGGCGTCATTTGTAGTGCTCCAAGAGGCAATGTTTATAATCGATATTATAAACAGGCTCCTAAAAAATCGGATACCTATTTTAAAGATAGTGTTAAACCAGGTGATACAAATTTTACATTTTCGAAAGTTTTGTATTTTTTTTTTTTTTTAATTTAGCATTGAATTGAATTGAAGTTTTTAAAACTTAGTAATCGAATGACTTACATAAAACGTTCAATACATTTCTTTCGCTTTAATTTATCTGTTGGTTAAAATTAAGTTGGATTTCAATAAAATTATTACCTTGCTTGTTATGCTTAAATTTATTTCTTTGAGATTTTAACCAACTCAAAAAAGACACCAAAACACATTTAACCTTAGATATACATATGGTTTGAATTACGTTTTAAGCCGGTATATAACACTAGAATAAACATTTCATAAATATTGCAAATTAACACATAAATATAAGTCACAAGTGCCATATATAATAACTGCATGATAAATTTGGTTTCGCGAAATGGCGTGGAGAACTAAAACGTAGTCGACTTGAAAATCTCAAACATTTCTGCATGCATGTTACCGGCAGGAATGGAGGAGACCTAAAATTTCTGTTGAATCCGAACGGCTAAGGTATAGGAACACGAAGCCAGATTAACGAATTGCTTAGAAACAGGAAGGCAATATACAACTGAAAGAGAAAAGCTGCCATACGCAATACAAATCGAACGATCTACATAGTTGCGATGAAGAAATCTAAATCACTCTTGGAACTAAGCTTCACCAATTATTCCTTTTTCGTGACCTTTTAATTCAAAATAGTTGAATAGTTGAAATTTGGTGAGCTTCAGGTCTTTCTTTCTTTGTTAGTTTTATTCAAATAGACGATGTTTCGTACGCCTACGAATTCACGAGAGATCGAATATTATTTATTATTTCGTCTTCAGCTGATTTAAAGCTAAAATGAAAGTGAAACTGATAAAAAAGAATTCAAAGATGATGATTTTTTTTGATCGTAAAAAAGTATCAACATAAAACAATAACGGTTCCTGTCTTTAAGATTCCAATTACATTTTATTATTTTATTTATTTATTTGTTTATTATATTAATGCTTTGTTTGCCTTTTTTATCTTATTTTTATGCTTTGTATTTTTCAAATTTTATTTTAAACAAATTTTATTTGCTAAGTTCGAAAAAAAAAATCAAAATACATATATATATATATATATATTTCATATATATATGTATTATATTTCAATGGTTTTTAGAAAATCTTTTATTTTTGCTTTTTTGGTTTTCCATTTTTTTCTTCTGGTTATGTGATGTTCCTTGTATGAATATTACTCCCTAATAAACCACCTCTTCCTGATTCTGCTTAAAGCTAAAGGTAGACGTACAACATTTTCCAAACTATTATTATAGGAGAATACTATATTGGCTTCGGAAAACACTTCGGGGTGTAAATGATGTTGTAATTAGTTTTAACAAAACTTATTTGTATTTGTTTAATATATACAACAGAAACTGAATAACAACGTCCACCAATAAGATATGGACCTGTAAATGTTCTATTGACTACACTTTGAGTATAGATAGATATAAATATAGTTTCATCTTAAGCCTTACCATATTTTCGAATATAAATCTTTTTGTCCTGAGGTCTGTAATATTAATATGTATGTTTCTCTAGTAAGTCGAAATCATCTCTTACAACATATTTGTTAGTGGACTTTTGGTTATATAAATATAATACAAATATTAGGATTATTTTTGGCTTATCTGGGATAGCAGATAGAAAGAATTTTAATTAATCGACTTTTATTGTTTTCTGTTGAGAAATTGCTACAAAACTATAAACTAATAATGAAGTTGAAGAAGGTTAATGGAAAATTTTTAATAATATTTAATAATTTTAATAGGATTGAAATCAATAATGTATGCAAAATTTGTTGTTTTTTTCTTTTTCAACATAATTGCGAAGTGTTCTTTAAAAAGAGCATAGTTTAGTAGAAACTTGTTTCCCTTTTATTTGAACTTATTTTTACATTCAATTTTGTTCTTTATATTCTGATATTTGATATTGCATGTTTAAATTCCAACTGAAGTTTATAAATTGGACTCCAAAAACGGGCTTTAACTTAAAATCACATCGAAATTCACAACAAAAAATGAAAAATTTTAATACTTTTCTTTAGATTTAGTTTATTTGTTACTGGGTATTAATTTAACTTTTTACAATTTATATATAAAAATAAAATTGATTTTTCTATTCTCTTTTTCATCAATAAATCGATCTGAGACTTAATGCATGCCTGAAAACATAGTACTTAATTTTAGCAAAAACATCATGTCCCATGTACCTTTGCATAGAAATAAAGTATTTTAAGAAAACCAAAATTGAAAATAAACACTGTTTTATCAACACAAGCATCATTTCAAAATTCGTATAGACCAATTTTATTTTTTTTAGAGGATGTCAACTGTAATTCTATTTTCAGCTTTTTATGCGTTCATTTAATTATAATTTAAATACTTTTACTTTTCTTGCAACCAAACATTCTTTTTGCTCAGTTGGTCTCATATACATTACATATGTATGTATCAAAGCATTTGTAAAATAATTTTGTGAACATAACATGACTTGGACAAAAAAAAGTAAAATACCTCAATATTTAATTTAATATTTTTATATGTTATAAACATTTTATAAATTGATAAAAATATAAAAAGAGTTTTGTGATATAACAAGTTTTTCATTACGAATTAAATGACAACAATATTATTGTGTAATAATGTTCAAGATTTAAGTGCTAATATAAACCAAACACGATTATTTACTTTATAAGTAACATTTCTTTAAAAACAGTATCTACTTCGTTTTTTTTTTTTGATTTAACGATGAATTATTATTACTAACAAAGGAAATTAAACATCCTTATTATCTACCATCATTTTTTTTATATCTTCTCTTAAAAAAGAAAAATATATCCACATTATTCAATTGTTGATAAAATACCTACCAGAAAAATAGAGTGCTTGTGAGTGAATTTATTTTATAATTGAACAACACGCACAAATTTCAATGTTAACTTAAAAATTTGTGTTTTTTTTTTATTTTTAAACAATGCGCATGTCAGAAGTGTGTTTATTTTGATTTTGATTTATTTTTGTATTTTAATTAAATTTGAAAAGTATACAAAAAAATTGCTATAATAGTAAAAATGTATCAATCATAGAATAGACAGCAGGGTTATTTTGCTCTTATAGTTCAAGGCTATTAGGTAGTTAAGCATTGAGAATATGGTGTATTTTTTTTAATACATTGACCACATTTAAGGAGAAAGTGTAAACAAGTGAAAAGTGGTAAAATGTCTGGAATTGCCTTACAAATTTTGGTTAAATTTGATTTCATAGATAGTACTATAGATTGCAGCCAAATTAGACATTCAATTCCATTTAATTTTTCTCACGCATTTTGGTGTTTCATTAAAATTACATTGATAAATTTGGAATACATATAGGTTTTTGAGTTTTTTTTTTTATAGTTGTTATCTACTCGCTTCCCTTGTTCTCGTTAAAAATAAGTATACTAAAATTAAAATGATTAATGGAAAAATACCCAAACCTAAACGAACATTCTTTCACAATTATAATAACCATGTTTTGGTGAAAATAGGTATACAGCAATTAAGAAAATTTTTTACACACAAACAAATCAAATAATAATTTTTTGTTTTTTGTACGAATAATAAGCAAAGTATTTATAATTACTTTTTTTTGTTTACGCGTAAAAAAATTACTGAATTCCTATACATTTTCACCAAAACATGACTTAAATTTGGTTGCACAATAGTTTTAAATTAAAAGTGAAATTAAATGACAGCTTTGTATTTTGACAGTTACAAGTTCACTTACTTCTTTATCAAAAAAATATAAGAATTTTTTTTCATTATTTACTTCTTTTCTCAACTTATGTTTTCAGATAAAACATGAAAAATAAAGAAAGCAAACGGTTTTATAAAATGGACTGTATTGAATGACGTTTTATTTGCGAATGAACAAAATAACAAATATGATCAGCCAGGATTGACTGCAAAAGTACAGTTTGTGTGGCGTGATGCGCCTGATGTATTTATGACAATGTAGATATATAAGAATTTGAATTACATAAGTGAACAAATAGTATTGCCGTCTTGCAATTTTTAATAAGTTATTAATTTAGTATTAAAAATAGTATAGTATTAGTATTGAGAATAGTATTAGTATTGAAAATAGGTTTTATACAATAATCTTGAACAACTTATTTTGTTTAATCATCTGTTATTTAAAAAAATCCTCTCTATGAGCATTAAACTTATACTGCTATGCTACATAATAATTTACAGTTTAAACATTTATTAAAAAATGAACACTATACGTGGTCGTTGTTAATTATTTTATGAGCACCCCATAGTTGCAAATTGTAACTTTTCGCACACTTTTCGTGTGCTCTAAATCCACAAACAATTATCTTTCAACACACAACACAATCGTTCTTTTTTAAGTCGGATGCCGTTTTTTGTTTTAAGACCATTTTATTCTATAAATAGTTTAGTTAAAAACAATATCCTCAAAGTTCATCTTCCACAGAAAAAAATTAAAAAAACAAAAAAAAATATTTAAAATTTGCTTGTACCCCAACTCACCCTATAAATGGCTAAATTTTTGAAAAAAAAAATTAGTCATACCGCAACAAAAATATTTCAAATACAAAAGAAAATTTTAAAACCGAATTCAATTTTTTGTTTTTCTCCATTTTTCTCATTTTTTTTTACCAAAAAATTGATGAGATTGTTTGTTGCATTAAAGTCCAACAGATGGTGCTGTTTTTCATAGTTTTTATTTATTAAAATTATTATATTTTATTTTTGAGAGATTTTACTGTATCAAATAATTAAAAAGAAAAACCATTTTAATTTGTTTTCAATGCATTTTATATCAATCAACAATGATATTTAATTATCTACATACACATAAATAAAATACGTACAAACTTATAATTTATTAAATTAAATTTTAATTAAATGTAATTTTTACTTTCGAAAACATTATAATCTACATTTATTCACATTTAAATTATTCAGAAAGTAAATATTTCAATTAAAAATGTAAATTGTGTATGGTAGATAGATCAGTGTTTGAATTTAAATAGTGTATACATAGGTACATAGCATACATTATTCATTATATTTATAAAAAAATTAAATCTTGAAAATCTTTAGAATTTAATATCTACAAAACAGAATTGTAGAGCTCTAGCGAATAATAGAAGACTTGGTCTATCAATTTGTTTGAGCAGTCAAGCGTTAAAAAACTAAAAAAATGTTTTAAAATTTTAGATTTGCATATTAATTTTGTGAAGGATTTTCGTAGAACCGGTTTTGATAGAAAATTCTTCAGGATCTTTTATGGATGTAAATTTTAAGAGCCAAAGCTATCTTACAGTCTGGTACAAGTTAAATAATACAAGAAATTCTTTGAAAAAAATGTTGGGATTCGTAAATAGTTAATTAGTTAGTTAATTAATTTTTCGCTTTTCAAAATTTACCACAAAGATTCCTTTAAAATATTTATAGTGGAAGTGTGTATTTTCGAGAGGGATATAGAAGGGATTCTTTTATTTTACATTAATATAGAAATATTGTGGAATTAAAAAAGTTCTTAATCTTTTCCCTAGAAATTATACTACTTAATTTGAAACAAAATTAAGCAATTGAATTATGAGTTTCAACCTGATACAAATATAATGTACATATTTCAATTAGTTCCTCCTAATTCGAATCCAAATGAAAATAGCTTATTGTTAGTCATGAAAGGCATTTCGTGTAATATATTTTACTTTGAGAACACTCAAACTACCAACCGGAACAAGCATTTATGTAAATTTACATAAGACCATCTGTGCGAATCTGTAACGAAATGATGGTCATTGGTCAATTTTATTTCGCTCATCTTTTATAGTTTGTTCATCTAAATAAAATAACTTCATAAAACTAAACAATAATAAGAAACACTGTCAATTTAAGTGCCATACCATGATGTGCACTTGTTCATAAAAATAAAATACGTATTATTACCAAAAAAAAAATGTTGGACAATTCACTGAAGAGAAGTTATACGATGATGTTTCCTTGACATTATTTGTCTTCGAAATTGTGATGTTAATGCAGTAACATTTTTAATGTTATCATCAAATTTTTGTTAGGCATATAATATAAATGTTACTTGTTTGTTTTACTCCTGAAAATAAGGAGCACCAATATGCCATTATAGTTTGGGTGATTTTTTGTCGTTGATGGTTTTATCATCAAAAATAAGGGATGTTACTTTTAGCTAATCAAACAATACAGTCGCGTTCGAATTATATTTACTTTATACAAAGGCTGACAAGGATACGCAGTAAAATCTCTCAGGGGATTCTATTTTGCAATGCGTATTTTTTTCTGACCTTAGGACTTCTTGGTTAGAATAATATAAATTTTTCTTTTCTTTTTCTTACCCATTGAGTCTAAGGAATACGAATTATCTAGTTGTTTGAGAAATTTCAAGGGTGGGTTTCACACGCATATCTAATGGGGCTGAGCGTTTCAAAGGTGCACCAAACATCCGCAGTCTGAATTTGTGTCCAGTTCCGATGACACACTGTTGAAAAAGTTTAGTGATTTCAAGGGAATATTTTGTTTACTAAATTGTTCTTCTTTACTGAGACATATTTTGATCGTTCTAAAGGATACACATAAAAAAAAGGTAAGGCTAACAATAAGGAACAGAAAATTATAGATAGAGGAAAATATTCAAATCCTTCACAAACCAGTATCTGCATGAATTTGATATTTATTTCTTTTTTTTTCGTTTTTAATAATATTAAAATCAACCCTAAAATAATGAGCTGAACAGTCAAACCCAGATAAAGTCAGTCACAGGTAGCAGCTTGTGTTTAAATACAATGTCAAAATAAAATTGTTTATTTTCAATGTGAAAAAAAATGTAGGTATTATAAATTGACAGTTATTGTATATTTTTCATTATTTATTTCATACAAAAAAATCACATTAAACAGTGCAATTTTAATTTAATATTCAAAATTAATTTAAAATTATTAAGTTCAGTAATTTTTAAACAACATTTTTAAAATGGAAAAAATTGGAAAAACAATCTTATTCTTAGTAAAGTCCTACCATGTTATACATAGACACCAACAAGGGCCTTAGGGGCCAGTTATAGCTGCTTTCATTGAAATTCCTCATTGAAAATTTTAATTTCTTATTTTGAGACACTTTAAAGGCAAAATTACTGTTTATTTATATACCAATATAAAGCTGATGACTCATTTATTATTTCTAGTCAAAAAATATTTAATTTTGGTCCAACCTTTCACGTTAAACGAATTCTAAGTTTTCAATGATCAATGGTAAGGTAGTTCAATCATTGAAATAATGAAATTCATTTCATGTCAAAGGTTGGGCTAAAATGAATAAAAGAAAATGACTAATGAGGCAAGAATTAATATCTGAGTCATCAGCTTTATATTGGCATCAAAATAATCACTAGTTTTGCTCTTTAAGTGCCTCAAAACTTAAAAACAAAAATTCCAATGATCGTTTTCAATGAAAGCTATAACTTTTTTTTTTTTTTAATATAACTTTATTTCATAAAACATAAACTTAAGCTAACAATATTTTAAATTCATTTAGTAAATATGAATAACTTGACCCTTACAATGGTTACAACTGTAATGAGCTAGGCCCTCGTCAGCTATGTGCTATTTTTCCTCAAGAGACAACAAACATTTAAAAAAAGGAAGTGAATCGATCCTGGGACTTGGCGCTTACCAATATAATGAAAAAAGTGCACAACTTTTGACTTTAAATTTTCATATCATTGATTGTACTGTGATTAAAAAAATTTTGTTTTAGTTACTTACATACGAAGTATTTCTGATGCGATAGGAAAACTTGCTCAACAACTTTTACCCATCGAGGCCTCACGAGTATTTGACAAGTTTTCCTCTTCTAGACTTTCTCTAATAAAAACTTTCCATAGCCTTGACTTAACTTGAAAAAAACTTTCCATTTTCCAGGATATTAAAAAAAAAAAACATAAATCCTTTTTAAGAAATTGTATGGCTGGACTGCAGGTTCCGTTATTTTTAAGAATTTTAACAAAATTCAAATTAAAAATCCCAAGTTTGTAGAAAATCGCTTCATCAACTTAGGGTGTGTTTATGTATTTATATTGAAGCTGAGATAATCGATTCCAGCAGGGGTGTAATCAAAGATTTACATTAATTATTGTTGTTCGAAGCGCTGCTCCAATAGAAAAAAAACATTGATAAAAAAAAACAAAGAACATTTTTGGTCTTATTTATAAACGTTGTCTAACTTTAGACAACTGTCCAACTTTGGAAAATATGTTCAAAAACGTTGTTTATTATATATTATATCTGCCTAACTTAGACAGAAGAGTAGATTGTCTTAACCGTGAATAATGTGATTTTTATTTTTATTAAATAAAGCATATTTCCACCAACTTGAAAATAGTTAGACAGTGTCTAAGTATACAAAAATCTAATAAATACGACTGTTTATTTTTAGATTTAGTCGCGAAATTTAAAATAAATTGCATATTAACAAGGTTCTCATTAGTCATATGTTGATTTTAAGTAAAATCCCCAATTTTTGTGGATTAAAGTCCGTTAAAAGCTATTTTAAATTTATATAGATGGTTTTGTTACTTATAAATTATAACCTTTAGGAATAAAATATAGAATATATATATGCATAACCTTTTATAATTTTATTTTTGATTAATTTTTCTGGGTGGTATCTATTTATATATTATATAAATTCTTATCATATTCGGTTTCGTTTTGACATTTTATGTCTCATGATAATAGGTGCTATAGATCATTAGTGATAAAAAAAAAGAAGACAAACGTAATATGTACGTGGAATGTTTTGTTGATTAAAATTTTAATTTAATATTCTTATCGAACTAATGACTTAATACTCATCAACTTCATGTTAAGTTTGATTATCAATGTCACTCATTATCTAAATTTTTTTGAATGACAATAATAATTCATTGTCACAAGGTATTGAATAATGGTTGGATATTAATATATTAAAATCACATTTATATGATATTGGAAATACATTTATGTCATTTTCAAATTAAAATCATATAAACAGGGAATACTTTAGTGATGTACATACATATAGGTTTATCTCTGTTAAATCAAAAAAAGATAATAGTGGTGAGCTAAGCATTTGGCGATGACTTTATAATTTTATAAGTTATTGTTATTTAATTTATATGCTAGATTAATAAAAAAAAAATAAATTAATATACAAATATCTTTTTGAACTTAAAAAACTCAAGCAATATTAGTTTAATCATCACAATAAGCATTCTTATGGGTATTTTCTCTTCAATAAAAAGAATTTAACAAAATAAAAAAAGTATTGAAAAAAAGACACCATTTACGGAATTATCAACAATTTAGATTAAAAAGAATTCTTAAGTGGGCCTTATAGTAAAATAATTGCAGCAACGATATAATCATAATTTTTCATGTCCCCTTTTTTAAACAAGCCTCGTGTTTCTTCAACAGTTTTATTTGATATTACGATGTAGAATCCCACTTAATTGATTAGACAAGAAAATTATCAATTTTAAGATATAATTTAATAATAGAAAAGGTCATTCGCTGATAATACTGAACAAAATCACAAAATACTTTAAATTGATACAATTTAAAAATATTTGTAAATTATCTTTGGGGAAATTTAATGCAATTTCTGTAATATTATTTATTTTATTCTATTTATATATGTAGTGCTAATAAATAATAATAATTTATGAAATGATAGAAACAGTAAAAAAAATTACAAAAAAACTAAAAGAATGCATGAATTTCCTAAATTAATTGCTGTGAAAATAATGAGAAAAAAAATAATTGTAAGTTTTTCATTGAATGGCGATTGCATAATTTGATTCTGAAGTGTCAAAGTGAAATCAATGAATGCAATCTTATTATTGAAGTCATTAACGATTGCATTCAAAAAAGATTGCATTCCTTTATAAATCTGGAATAAGATTTGTTGCATAAAAAATAACTAATCAAAAGCATAGTAAAAAAAACAATAATTCTATATATAAAGACGAAGCAGTATTATTATGTCTGGCGTGAACTCAGAAAGTATTAAACTGATTTACTTGAAACAAATTTTATAATATTCTTTATATTTATAAGATTTTTTAAGACTATATTTTGTTTTTCTAATTTATTTATTTAATCAGAATATTTTTTTTTTTAAATTTTTGTCAACTTTTTCTTTGAGGTTAACACACATTTTCACTTATACGTCAAAACCTTTTGGATATTTTACAATAAAAGAGATTTTTTCATAAAGTGAATATTTAAACGCAAATTTTAAGCCCTAAATCTTTTCTTAATTAAACCTTCAAGCTGAGAAATATGCTTTTTTTTCTGTCAACTCTATTTCTCTCTATGTCATTGAACTGTTCACTGTTTCAACTGGCGTGCGATATATATGTAAATATATACATGTAAGAACTATAATGGGGATAGGGCAGTTAATGGATTCATCAAAAAATGCGAGACGGAGAACATGAAAAAGTGGGTGCTGTTGTGGGTGCGACTTGAGATAACAAACAAAAATTTGAGTGAAAGCGAAGCAATGCAAAAATGATCCGAGTAAAAGGCTAAAGATAAAAAGAAAAAATATTGAAGTTTAGTTGTTTTTGGATTTATTCTTCCTCCGACATCTTTTTCTGTTCTTTCTAAGTTTTTTTATAACATCGTAGCGCAGAAAGGTAAGTAGGTAACGTATTTGTTTTTTTTTCTGCATACATACTGAAGAATTATGAGGGCATAACAAATTTAAAAAAAATTAACGGGAAATAGTAATCGAACATGGCATTACGATGATAAAGAAAAGAAAAAAATGGGGTGTAAAGATTCTGTACGTCTTTCGAACATGAATCTACCTAACCAAAAAATAATAATATAATATACATAAATAAGAGGTATTTTACGAAGCAACGTGAGCACGGGTGTGCTAGTAAATACCATAAATAATATAAATAGATTTTACATTCCTTTATTATTGTAAACAAACAAATTCAAATAACAAAAAGTTGAACTAATTATTTTCTTCTACAATTATTTAGTTCAGTTTACTAAATTCTCAAAGATATCAAACTAAAAAAATATACCGGAATTTTTTAGCAAAAGCACTTTTAATTTATCATCACAATATTCTCACATTTGAGTATTTGAAGTAATAAATTTATACTCATGAAAGTGTAGAAACAAAATATAAAAATCATTTCCCAACACATAAAATTGGCAGTTGCTTTCTTATTTTGACGTTTGGCGGAATTTGTATAAAAGTTGAAAGTGTTAGGAAAAAATTCAAAATGGCCGTTCCAGTTCCCATTTCTTCGATTTTGACAGATACCTTTAATAGGTGTAGTACATAGACATACTAGATATAAACTGCTAGTCGATACTAATTTCTATACAAAAGTATCAATGGAAGCAGTTCCTTATTTAATTAGCGACATAAGCGCTTTTGGTGTTTTTTAAGGCCATCTCTTGGCGCTTGGCTTTAGCAAATATTTTTTGCCATAGATTATTGTAATATTTTAAAAACAGAGCCATCTGCTTTGATTGAATTTAATTGTTTGATGTTTGGGTGCAATTTTTTTACAACATCCATCAGGAATTTTCATTTCGCGTCAATTATAAAGTAAAAGTTATTAGTTTTAATTTAAATAAAATAATATATAATTATTATAAGCTCAAAAAAGAGGATGACAATCAGGACGATGAAAGCACATAATCTGAAAATTACAACTTTTGGCAAGTCGTAAAATGTTTTTAGTTCTAATTTTTATACACTTTAAATTTGTTTGCAGCAATTTTCTTCTTTCAACGCCAGAGAAACAACCGCTCAAAACAAACGTCAAACCAAAGTGTCAAAAGTTACACCTATTTTCCGCTTTGAGACCAAAAGCGCTCATGTCGTTTATAATTAAAGTTGGAACCAACGTGAAGATGGCTCCTAGCAGTCCATATCTAGTATGTCTATGGTATTATAACTAAGTAATGTGGTGTGGTAGTATTTTATAAAAAAATCGAAACATTTTTTTATAAAAAAAGTCACTTCTTCAAATATGAAAAAATTAAAAAAAAAAACCAAGATTTGCTTAACTTGAACTTAAAGTTTTTATTTAAAATAAAAATGAACTTAAACCTCTCTTTTCAAATATTCCGCTCAAAATATTCGGCACCATAATCCAATTGCCAAAAATACCGCAATTAAGTCTAACAAAAAAACTTTTTTTTACCAAACAAATCATCAAGCTTAATTGCAACTAATCATCCCTCAGTTTTTTTTTAAATATTTATCTTGTCACCAAACAACAAGAAATTATGCAAAATAACATTTTAAATAGCGCCAAAATCAACACGAAAAGGCCATATTTCAGCCTTCCAACCATTTTTCATATTGTTTCTTTTTTTTTTTTTAATTTTAAACCTTGTCGTTCATCAAATCGTCGTTTATTATTATCCTCAAGTGGCCACAACCGGTTATTATTTCCCATGTTTTCCCCCGAGAGTATAGACAAAAAAATAATAAAATAAAAGTAAATTTGTAAATCGATCTGATCCGAAGAAACGCCAGGAATATTTATTGGCATATCTATTTTTTACAGGCAGCAAATTGAGTGTAATCGTGAAACTGAATTATGCCCTGACAAACTTTTTTTTTTTTAGCATAAACTTCCATATAAATACTTTGTAAGGTACATAAATAGTGTGTCTATACTTAAGAGCGTGTTTTCAATATTTTTTTTATTCTATAAATATTTACAAAAGAATTTCAATGGTGCGGAATATTCTTTGGGAATTATCTGGTATAATTGAAATGATTGGCATTCGACAAAAAATTGATGACCCTATGCATATCCATAATATAAATAATTATATTATTTTTTCTCTCATCTATACTTGTATATGTATATTGTACTGTACATATTCCATTCGCCGATTGAATTAAAGTATAAAATGCAAATAAATTAAATCTTCATAAAGTATTTAAGCATTCATTCAACTGAAATATGTACTAAGTAGAGGTCACTGCGGCGTATACGTATTTTTTTTTTTTGTTAAATTAAAATGAATTGTTGGTTTTATCAAGGGTCGATGTGACTTGAAGAATGATTAATAATAATGGAATTAAATTGGATTTTTTGTCAAAAGGACAGATATATATCGATTCATAAAAAAAAAATCTATTCATTACTTTTATAAGTTTTCAAAAGAAAACACTAAATTGAATTTAATACAAATAAACAAGTCCAATGCCATTTTAAATAAGTATTAAGCCAGTCCAGTTGATGCTCACACATTTTTAAATTAAAAAACCTTATCACGTTTCTTGAATTGTAGGTTGACTTGGCAACCCGCCTTTTTTATTTCCTAAGGAAGTATTTAAACACAAAAGACGCGGGGCATCACAAAAGTGGGGTATAGAATGTTGAAAAATAACTCAGGCAAGAATATGTTCACAGAAATGATTACTTTTTTTTTAAATTTTTTTTTTTGTAGGTTGTCATTATTTAACCCTGAAGTTTAACTCCTTTAGGGCTAGATTGTAGAAAATTAAAAAAAAAATGTACATAAATGAATCTGAAGAAAATTATGTAGACGAGTTTTTGTGTCGCTGCAAAAAGAAAAAAAAAAGATACAATTAGCTTTAATTTTGTGTCTAAATTTGTTTGAAGTAAAATTGAAAAAAAAAATTGATTAAACGTTAGGGAAGGGATTGTAAGATCTTTTGATCAAAATCAAGAGAAAATATCTTCATTAAACTTTGACATTTAGAAAGTTGTTAAATTATTTTTAATTGAATTTCTAAATTATTCCTTTTCATTTCCTTGATATGGAAGGGTTAAAGTCTAAAGGTCGGAAGTGTGATATTTGGTTTTAATTATTTTATTTTAAATGTAATATTTATACGATAACAAGTTGTCGTCAATGGTTGGTAAAACCTTATGGATTCGTAAGAAATTAAATGTACGACTGGATTAATTGTATTTGTTATATTAATAAGCGGAATATTTTTTGATATTCATGTGCATAAATAGGTATTATAGCACATAATGTCAATTTGTTTTCTATAATTATTTTGTTTAACTAAAAAATTAAAAAAAGAATGAGTGTAGGGAATAAAGTCCACCGAAGGACTTTGTGGAAAATAGATCTACAAATTCAATTACAACAAATCTGAATGGTTTTGTTTCCCTTTAATTGTGAAATAAATTCCAACTTTTCCTTGGAATTCTTTTGTAAACAATGGAAACAAAAATAAAATGCAGAATTCATCAATAATTTCATGGCGTTAGAAAACAACCTCTATAATTAAAACAATCTGAAAAATTTTGTGTTGTAATTTTATTTCTCTTTTTAGGCATTCATTATTTTCTGATTTGGCTTTTTTTTTTAAGAATTAAAACAACACCCAAAACAACCGCAAAATATTGCCCTAATTGTAAGAAAATATCATCCAAATAAAAATTTGATAAATTTTTTCACTGAATCAACACGGTTTGGAAGGTGCGTGGAATTAAATTGATAATTAATAGTTGAGATTGAAAATTAATTTCAAAATATCGCTCAAAATTATAGAATAAATCGCCCAAATTTTACAAAAAAAATTTACACTTAAAATATATTTGGGAGATATTATATTATATAAAAAAAAAAAACAAACACAAAAGTATATATGCCAGTAAGACCAAGGGTCTTGTAAATTAGGCAATGTTAGAAGGAATAGAAGGATAGGATAGATTTTTGTTAAAAAATATATAAAATGGAAATATTTTGAATTGTTTTTTTTTTTTTTTTTTTTTTTTTTGTAAAATTTGGGGCTACTTTCACCAATTTTGTGGACCGCCAACAAAAACATCCCCGACTAATTTTCCTAAACGTTAAATAACTATAGTTTAGGTGGATACAACTATTGACTCCGAAGTTAGCAGTGCAGAGTTTCAATACGTTTTTCATTTAAGTTTATATATGTATGTCACGGGTTTATCCTATTGCCGTTATTTTTGCGATTGATTTTTTTAAACCATAAGATCACCCTGTTGATGTGGTATTTTTTTCAAGATATTAATAAATGGTATTCCAATAAGAGGTTTCATTAAAAAAAAAAAATGGCCACCACGGCTAAAGTTGCAGCACCATATCCTTTTCATGAAATTTTCCTTGACCAATTCGCACATTTGTTGCTGTATGTCCTCGATAACTTCATGAATTCTATCTTTAAGGCCTTGAATCGATTGTGGAGCATTGGTATAGACCTTATCTTTCAGGGGGCCCAAAGAAAAAAGTGTAAATGTGTTAAATCACAAGATCTCGGTGGCCAATTGTGATCACCTCTTCGAGAAATAACACGGCCAGGAAACTTTTCTTGCAAAATTGCGATTGTTTCGTTGCTTGTGTGGCACATAGCGCCATTTTTGTATTGAATTTTAACAATTTCAATGCATTGTTGAAGCGTGTATCGTTCCATTTTTAGTAATGGCATAGTTTTTACTTGTCAAATGTCAAAAAATGACAGATTCAAAAGTGACAACTGCCTAGATAGCGGGCTTTTCAAAATGAAACTTCTTATTGGAAAACCCTTCAGATACTTTAAATTTGACATAAAAGGCATAATAAAAGCAGATATTATTTGAAAACTAGTTTGTTTTAAGTTTTAATCATAAATGTGGCTTAGATTCAATGCTTGGTTTTATTAAAAAATATAAGTCTTATTTATAAACGTTGTCTAACTTTAGACAACTGTTTAACTTTGGAAAATGTGTTCAAAAACCTTGTTTATTGTTGTCTTATAGCTGCCTAACTTAGACACAAGAGTAGATTGTCTTAACTATGAATAATGTTATATTTATTTTTATTAAATAAAGCATATTTCCACCAATTTGAAAATAGTTAGACAGTGTCTAAGTAGACAAAAATCTAATCAATACGACTGTATATATATATATAATTTAAAGCATGAGAATGAAAAGTTAAAAGCATTTAAAGTCAGAATATATGTAATTACATGATTATAAGTTCTGATTTTTTTTAACTAGGTAGTATGCCGAAATCAAAAGTTAAATAATAAATTATATTTATTATATTAAATTATATATATTGGTTAATATTTTGCTTACAATCAGGACAATATAATCAATCATTTAATTAATATTGACTTTACAAATAAAAAAAAAAAAAACCTATTGTCATCGTTGCGTCGCGTCGGTCGTCGCTGTTGTTGTTTCCTTCCCTCACTTTTGTGTTATAATAGAGTATATATTGCCTGATAGAGATAATATTGAACAAATAGTTTAGATTAAGAAAATAAAAATGAATTATTTCGAAATGTGTACAAATAAAATCTAATATTAAATTAATCTTAAATTAGTTGCATTTTATATTTCACGGATCGTATACCGTTGCGAGCCAAGCAGTTAAGCATATTAATTATACGGAAATATCATTTCGTCGTTGTGAGAGCTCCTTGAAAACGTAATTTTGTTGTTTTATCTTTTAAATATGGGATAAGGTTCTTGTCATTGCTAAAAAACAAATATTATTATATACATACGTGAGTTGAGAAGGTATTTTTAATATATCTACATACAATACATACGTTAAATCAAGAGTGCTGAACTAGTTATGATAAAGTGTGATTGATTTAAAGAAGTCTGTTTTTATGGATTCATTTTAAAGTGTTATCATATATAATAACAAAATCACTTGAGTATATACATATATATTATATGAAAGTGAAGTTTGTTATAAATTATTTTATGACTTTAAATTGTAATGGGTGTGTTGAGATTTTTCAGACGGTTTAAATATTTATTAAGACAGTGGCACATCATATGAATTTTTGTTGCTGTTGGTTTCTTGTTTAAGATTTTAAGCTCTATAGATTAGAAATATATAACATGTTGTAAAGTGATAAAATATTTTCTTTGTTCAAATAGAATATGGTACCTTCCTTATTTTATTTATGAAAGCATATAAAAGAAGAACAAAATAAACTAACCTTACCTTTACCTATACAGTGAGTTGTATGGTTATTTTACAAAAATTAATGATTTGATAATTTTTAAAATTGATTTTCTTGCATAAAGAAAAATTAAATTCCAACACTTCGCACAATTTTTCAAGACTATAAAGATTAAAATATCAAATTAAAAATAATTCTGATTTTTTTGTTTTTTAAATCTAAAATTAGTTTTTTTTTTTTAATTCCATATTTTTTATTTAATTGGACTTCTTATAATAGAATAGTTAAAAATAAAAAAAGAAAATGGTTTAATGAGAATTACTGTTAATAATGATTTCAAAATCATCATCACGATTTTGATCGTGGGAATCGTTTTAGAGAAAAATAAGATTTTACTTAAACGTTTGTTTTTAAGGTATACCTTTAATTTAATTTATAATAATATATTTGATTAAAAGCTGCTAAATAATGTTAAAAAACCTCTTTGGACAAACTTTAATAAAAATCAACAAAGTCTTTTTCAAAACTTTTGAATTTTTTTGTTTAATCCAAAAGATATTTGTTGGAAAATTTTGGTACACAAGCACTTCGCGTAAAGAGAAAATTAAAAAAAAATGGTTTTATGGGATCTTCCTATCATAAACAATTGTCAGAAAAAAACTGTAATTAGCACCTTAAGCGTGTAGCTTAAAAATAAGGTTTGGATTATAATTTATCTTTGGTCAATGTCTTTTTTACCTTAAATTTGTATCTTCATTCTTCATATCTAATTAGTTGGACTATAATTCTATCGAGTATTTAGTTTCAATCAACCATGAAATTTCATTGATAAAGAAAAATCAAAAAATCAACTTGTCGGTTAATCTGGTTGAAGTTTTTTTTTATACCTTAAATATAAACATATTTATTATCATTTTAAATCGATTAAAAAATAAATAAAACTGAAAAAAGAAATACAAAATAAAAGGCTTAACTATCTTCTGTGCCTGACTGAAAGAACATAAAAGAAAGAATCCTTTCAAATCAAATGTTCCCATCCCTATCTCAAGAACTTTTTCATCTATTTTGTACCACACACAAACAAAATAAAAAAAAATGGTTCATTTTTTATTTTTGACTGTTGGACGCACATAAAATTCTCCTACCTCAGTTCGTCAAATGTTCTCATGTAGTTAAATATTTGATTGGTTTTCGTGTTTTTTTAATATTTTCAAAAACCTTTTTATCTTTTATCGTAATTCCCCAAAAAAAAAAAAAAAAACAAGCTCTCAATCGGACGAAATCCTTTTTAGCGAAAAGAATACAAAATCCGTTATCTATGTCTTCTTTTCTTTCTTTTTTTTATTTAATTTTTAAAATCTCACAATCTTAAACGTGAACTGGCTTATAGCGGTATATAATTATCATACACTATACATATGTATTTTAATGTTCAACAATGCTGTCATATAAAATATGATACACATTTAACCTTTGGTTTTTTTATTGTTTATGTTATCATGAGTGTACTGTATCTTTGTGTAGAAATAACCATATTCAAATCTTATAGCTACATCATGCGCTAACCTTTTTGAATGTCTAGTTTAATGTTTTATGAAATTATATTCCAGTGAATATGGATAACTTAAAAATTCTGAATCATCATATTATATAAAACTCATTTTAATTTTTTTTTATAAATAGAAGTTAATTTATTTTTTATTTCATTCGATGAAAGTCCTTAAATCTTAAAAAAATGTCAGCTCATTATGAAGAAATCTGCTGTGAGATTTCACTTTTCTTACAAAACCTTCTTCCGATTGCATCTAAGTTAAAAATTAACTTAAACTTTAATTAATAAAAATAATAATATAGTAGGTTTTATTTAAAATTTCAATATCTTGTCTATTCCTTTATCAATCCAATCCACTCTTAAAGTAAAACTAAAGCCACCCTGTACTGTAAATAAAGTTATTTTAAATTCAAAAAAAATATATTCAAGTAGGTATATATTATTCCAACAGTTAACATTCATTATTCATTTGTTTACATTAATTTTACTTACTAAATATGTTTTGAATATAAATTAATAATATGTAATGCTATTTTAAATCCAATAGATTATCTCTTGCGTAATTGATTAGAAACTTTTGTAAAACATCTCGATTGATTCGTGATTAAAATTAATTACGGTTCGATTTTCCGAAGCAAGCGTTGATATGCATGTCGTTTGAGATCGATACAGCAAAGAATTTAAATTTTCTTTCCTTATCTTTCTTTTACATATAAATTCAATTCAATTCAATGAATATCATTGGTGTTATTACGAATTATGTCGGTTGTATTTTTAAGTTTTATTTGTAAATGAACTTGAACTAGTCCTTGAATTTGAGATTAATCTACATATACATATGATAATGCATTGTAGATACTTATCGTTGAAAAAGTACTAATTGAGCAATAAATGTACATTAATTCAGAGTTAAAATAAATTTTGATAATTTATTTTTTTTAAACTTAAATTCACACTTTGATGTTTATTTCTGCTACTGCTTTTGATAAAAGATAATTGTGATAAGTATGTTTATTCTTCTTTTTTTGTAAGTTTAAGAAGACATGCAAATTAAACCAGATAATTTGTTTAGGTTTATTCCCATATGAAACTTGTGTATGTACATATTAAAAAATTTAAAATAACATACATCTTTTTTATTAGTTTGTTTTTTTTTATCATTTTTATCATCATTAAAGTATCAGAACTGATTTATGTAGGCAATGTAGATAATATTTTGTTTCAGATCATGTTTGAAAAAAAAAAATAAATATTCGAAGAAATAATATTTCAAAAGATTAATTTTTTTAATATTTAAAAATTAAAGAATTAAATACTTTTAAAAATGTCTATACCTAAGCTTTTTGGAAGGTACCAACAAATAAAAATGTTTTCATAAAATCTTTTTGACCAAAAAGTAGGCTATAGGATAAAGGTACTGTATATTAATTAACTTAATATTATTATAAAAAATCTGTGTAACCATTTTTTAGAAAATAAAAAAATCATCCTTAACGACTACACAATTTTGTATGGCCAATATTATAAAATTTACTATCGACAAAAAAAATTAAAGAACAATCAGGTAATTGCCCATAAAATGCTATGTTAAGTTTATAAAAAAAAAAACAAATCCGATTGTTGAGGCAAAAACATTTGGAAGATATGTTAACCTATTTTCTTTTTTTTTATTCCCCTTAAATCGTCAATTATACTTAAATTTAATTTTTAACGATTACACAGAAAAAAAAAAACAATGTAATTTAATGGTGTAGATATGTTCAATTCTGAAACAAAAATCAATTTTATCTCAATCAACAAAAAAAAAAACACCAACAACACACTTGCTGAGTTTTTATATAAAAAGATTTTACTCCACTGAATCATGAAATGCTATTTTGAGAAAACCCCTTGGACGTTTGATGTATGTGGGCATTGTCTGGATGACGTTGATCTTGTTTCTAATTAAACCGAATACTCGATTTTTTTTAATTTGTTCTATTTTTACAGCAGACATTTTTAAAGCTATGTAATATGTATTAGGTATATAGTCACAAAAAATACATTTCATCAGGTACTTGTATCGTTACGGGTGGAACTTTGAACCAACAAATTCATCGATGAGTCTTTTTCTACATTACTACTTATAGCTTATAACTTATAATGAATTTTATACAAGTTTATTTAATATTTAAATTTAAAAAAAATATTTAATAGTATTTTTAAAAAAATGTGGGGGACGGGATATAGGGTAGACAAACAAATTTAGTTTGAGATTTTTGACATCAATGCCTTAACCAATAATGCCTTAACGAATTATTTTTCAAACTCAATTGTAAAAATCTTATAATTATAAAATAAATGTAACTTACCACTACTAGTTTTTGACTTTAACGCCCTCTATCTTTTTGAGCATTAACTACAGAGAATAAGATCAAAATACATGAAAAAATTTCGAGTTGAACATTTTTTTGCTAAGACATTTTTTTCCGAACATTATTGTAATTTAAATTAAATGATTTAAAAAATAATAGGCATGTAAAATTTATTTGTATGCTTAAGACTTTGAGGAAAAATAAAATGCGAAGTCCAGCACTTTTTTCCTTCCCATTTTTTGTTTAGTTTTGTTCGTTTTAGTTTTACACTAAGAAAAAACAGAATATTGAATTAAAGAGAAATTAAACAATAATTAGGTTGTGGTTTTCCAACAATATTGATTATGTTTAATATTTAACAAATAATTCTAATAAGAAACTTGTTAAACAAACATGAGAATTTACTGCTATATTGAAACATCCTAATATAATTCAATTCAAAATCAATTATATTCGAATCCATAATAAAATAGAAAAATCATACTTATATTTTCCATTCTTATAGCAACTGTGTATAGATTTGAATCGTAAGAGCAAGTTTGTGCGACCAAATCTAGGTACTTTTGACTTTTATAAAGTCTCAAATCTCATTTGATTAGAGTTTCTATCACACAAAATATGTTTGTTTGTAACAAAAATGAGATTTGGAAATTATATTATAAAAGTTGTAGCCTTTGTACTTATACATATATCAAAGAAAACAATGCTTTTACAATATTTAAATTGGAAATAAATTATTAAAGTGCAGTGTTGAGGTTGAAATCCTCTTGGAAAATGTTTTACTACACCGAATTCTATATACCTATGCATGTACATATGTTTATATGGTCTTCTTAAAAGTGTATTAGTATACCTAACTATGTTTTCATCGAAATGTTTCAATATATATTCCATTAAACTTAATAAATTTTAAACCTTGGCCACTCCAAAGAGATTTTTGCTCCTTCTGCAACCATAAACATATCTTTCCTCATAAAGGGTGCTTTTTTTAGGGGTGCACAAATTTTAAAAATAAATAAAAAATGGCGATGGCCAATTTTTGTTTGCTTATTAGTGTTTGAAAAAGGCATATAAACTCTGGGCCAGGTTTCAAAATGTAATGTAGTTTGAAAGTCCAATTTTTAATTATTTTTCATCGGAAATAATAATTAGCAAGCGTTGTTTAAGCATAAGGCTATTCATTGTAAAATGTCACAATATGTACATACATACTGTCAGTTGTCAAAATTATTGATAATAATATTGAAAATTTAAAAGCCAAACCGCTAGATATACAATAAAAAAAAAACACCCTTTATTTTATATCAAAAACCTAAACAATATGAAAACAATATTTTCTACCATATTTGCAAAGTTAAATCAGAAGAAGTTTATTACATTGCGCTCTGAAGTGGCCCCTGGAGTCTTCTGGATGGCCAGACATAATGTGCAACATGTGCCTGTTGTGTATATGCTGCAAAAAGTCATAAAACTAAAGTTGAAACCCACAAATCCAATTTATCTCTTTTATTTTCATCCTCTGACTATCTACATATATATATATATGTATCCCTATATGCATTCCTAATATCCTTGAACCCTTAAAACAAATATAGAGCAATATTAAGTACAACTGTAGTCATACATAGATACAAATTCAAGATGCATTGGTTTTATTGGACTACACACATACACACAACATCTATATAGTCGGAAGAGCCTATATATCTACCTAGCCAATTTAGAAAATTTGTGGTAATGGTCTTTCTCTTTCCTCCTGTGGGCAAATAATTTTATTAAATCGTTATTTGCTTGGATTTATCCGCACCTAGATATACGCATCACCGCCGCCACCACCACCACTACCGTAGCGATTTGAAGTACTTCATCACTTTTAATTGTCAGCAATAACTTTGTGTGAGTCGCAAAGATTGATGGCTTTGGCCACAAATAAGCCCTTTTTTTTCTAATAACCCGTTTCCAAATAGGGTACATTTAGTTGTGGCACTCATTTTTCAACCAAGAATAAAACTTAGTTTTAAAACTATTTTTTAGTATCTTTAATTAAACTTTCTTTCCATTTTAATGCGACCTAATTTCTTAAAGAAATAAGGTAATAATAAATCACTGTCTAAATTTGTATACAAAACTTTTTTTACTTCCTATAATTTATTATTATTTAATTTATGGAAAATTTTTTGCTTCTTGTTATTGTTTTTGTAAAAAAAACATGTATTTGATTTCCTGATATCCTATTCTCAGAAGTGAGAACTAACATAAAAGTTTCGGACGAGAGTAAAATGGTTATTCACATTAATAGGTAGGTAAACAATTATAATTCAAAGAAGAAAGCAAAAGTCTGAAAAGTTATGCGTAGGTGGTGTCTAAGAATTATGAAAATGAATTAGCTTACAAGAAAAAAAAAAACAAATAGAAACAATAGAATTAGGTAACAGGACATCACTGTCAAATTCGTCTATTTATTAGGCATTTTCTTCACATATAACAACAGAAGGATCAATGAAAAAAACGGCTTAAATCCACTCAGTTTGATTTCAAGAAAAACGAAAATATATATTTCCTTAGGTCGTTTACATATTATGTACGTCATCATTTACGTCAAAATTCAATTGCATGATGCTCCTAAATGCAAACTGCAAAAGTTAACTGTTTGAAAACCTAAAAGCATTATTTTCGATGATATCATTTGCGGCGGAACTCTGAAGTTGACGTCAAAAATATTATTAACGCAAACAAGAAAATTGATTGACATTGATCGAACAGATTTTGTGCAAGCAGGATGGTTGCATATTTGACGATAGCGATATCTGCGTCAAATAATGATGATCATTTCCTTTCATTAACAATTTTACCAAAGAAATTTCTTGGGGCAGAAATCTGTAAGTTCTGTTTTCTTTGACTGCTTTTAAACGCTGCAACTACCCTCTGCGATTTTTAAGCACGTTGGCGCGGGACGTATGTGGTGGCCGGGGTAGACAAAGCTGCAGAGGTTGAAATAATTGCAGAGTTATCGCTCTTTCTTCTTTTTGCTTATTCCTATTGTTTGAGACATAAGCGGAATAAAGAGTGTGAAGAGATGTTTCCTTCTCATTTAACAAAAATTGTAGCTATTAAAATGTGCAGCATTTAAATGGATGCTGCAATCCGAAAGAAACTCAAAAGAGAAACGCCTCCGTTAAAAATTGCAGTCGTTTAAAAGCAGTCTTTCAAAATCCAATTCATTCGTTTACTTTTGAAAACTTCCAATTTTTAATAATTTTAGTGAAAAGTCCTTTCAAAGTTTATACAAATAAAATTGGTAGAAATTGGCCATTTGACAGTTTTTAGAAGTAAACGAATTACAAACAGAAATATTTTTAGAAAGAATCACTTTACACCTCAAATTTCACTACTGTGACAAATGTCTCAAATGTGAATGCATGAATGCATATTTATGTATTATTTAAACATTTTCTTACTTTTGTATTAATTCATATAATACATAAATATTATAAAACTTCTAGTATTACATCCTCCCGACACTCGGCACTGACACAAATTGAAAATAAATAACAAATAATGTACATAATATGGTAACGTAATAAAAAAAATATCAAAATATACAGGAAATTAATGACATTTATAAAAAGCAGTGATGTATGCTTCAGATATTTGGTTAAATTGCTACAACATAGCTTTGTTTAATGTTATCGGTGTCTTCTTTTGTGTTCAGTGTCCTTTTATTTTTCTCTTGGAATTGTGTAGGCTTTCTCATGAATCTAAGCCTAGCCCTTGCATTTAATTTTCTCTCTCTGTACAATATTTTTACCCCTTCGAAGCTCACCAAGTGTATAGTATCAGTTCAGTTTGTGCTTTCGCTATGTGCTGTGAATTTCTTGTTGTCTCTTTGTTTTTCCTTATGTCTGCTTCGTGTTCAGTTAATCATAATAATTAATGTTAGAGTTCATTTACAGGTTACAGAATACGAAGTTTGAGTTCATAAATTGTGCCAGAGTTTTCAACATACATATTTGTTTTTATTTTCATGTTAGTATACAGCTGTATTGTAGGGTAGATTTGCGCAAATTCTGATCAGCAAACATCAATGTATGATTATTATTTACATAGATAGATAAAACTAAAGCCTTATTCCAAATAGTTGTATATTTAATCGAAAAAGAAATAGTAAAAAATAGCTGTCATTGTTTGCTATAGTATAAAGTTGGAGTAATAAAGACCATCTTTTTTTCCTGGGAAAAAGCGCTTTGTCACCGTTAACTTAGTGGAATTGTTGTTTGTGTTTAACCTAAAAATAATTTTTTAAGTAATAATATATTCCAAAACACATAATCGTTCTAGCACTTGTTTTTTTTTTTTTTTTGCAAAACAAAACATAGGGTATTGCAATTCATTGAATTACACAGATTACAGGCTTTCTATTTAATTTCCTCTGTATTTGTTATCAACGTGCCATACAAAAAAAAATCGATAACCTTACAGTCAGGAAATATTCATGAGTACACACTGACGAGTTCAAGGGAGATAAATGTAAATAAAGTTTACTTAAAGCTACAGGAATTATTAATGTGATTAGGAAAGTATGTTAGTATAAGTAAATTACAATCATATTATATATGAACTCACGTTTAATTTTGTATTTCATTTAATTACAGATTTATTCTGCCCCAATATGAAGATCTCAATGGTCGATAAAATAACCGTCTTCCTGGGCGAGTTAATTTCGACAGGTTTACTTATGTTCCTTGGATGTATGGGTTGTATTAAAACCGATATCTTCCCGAATAATCACCTTCAGACGACTTTCAACTTTGGTCTGGTCATAATGATTTTGATTCAATGTTTTGGTTGTGTTTCTGGAGCTCACATGAACCCAGCTGTTACTTTGGCAGCTGTTATTTATAAACTAGTTACCCCGATTGTTGGTGTCATCTACGTTGTGGGCCAGTTTTTGGGTGCATTTATTGGTTATGGTTTGCTCAAAGCATTAGTACCAGCAGACACCGTTAAGCCTATTGGTGCTGAACATGGTTTGTGTATGACAACAGTCACGACACAAATTTCTGTTTATCAAGGACTTGGAATTGAATTTGTGCTAACAACGGTATTGATATTCGTTTGCTGTGGTGTTTGGGATCCAAGGAATGCTAAGCATCATGACTCGGTTGCAATTAAATTTGGTTTAGCTGTAGCTTCGTTGGCCTGCACAGGAGTAAGTCACATAAATACTTTATCACAATAAGATCAATGTAAATTAAATTATATATATTCTTTTTTTTTTTTTTAAGGGACCATTTACTGGAGCTAGTATGAATCCAGCAAGATCTTTCGCTCCAGCTCTGTGGAATGCTGATTTTGAAAATCACTGGATTTACTGGGTTGGACCTATGGCGGCAGCACTTGTAGCATCAATTGCATACAAATCTGTTTTCAGGAGAGAAGCACCCTTGGAAAAAGATCCGAAATTACGTGCATTGGAAGAGTTGCCATTACGTTAAACTCAATTTGTTGTTAATAAAAATAATAATTTAGCTTATCATAGATAATTGAGATTGTTATTGTTATAATGTTTTCCAATTCAAAGGACTTGCCAGAATGCATTTGAAATTAGTGCGTTAATGTCACTTCTTTAAGAACATTTTTTTTATTTTGTAAAAAATTGTTTAATGATTTGTTTTATATAAACAAAATTTAAATAAATTGTTCCTCAAAGTGATTTTATCAAAGAAAAAAAAAAACAAAACAATGAAAATAAAAATGAAAATGAAACAAAGAATTTATAAATATTATTTGTATTTTTTTATTTTATTTTATTCTTATTGTCTCAAGTTAAATAAATGTGTAAATGTAATAAAATGTTTTGGATAATAATCCTCATTGGAAAACAGCAAATATTTAAATAAATACCTAAAACGAAAATAATACCAAACGACTTGTTTGCACAAACTTTATGTAGTTAGCTTTAAAGAAGCTTTGTATATGCTTAGCTTTTAGAAGAAAAAATGCACGAACTTAAAGTTATTTTTTGTTTATTAAATATAATTTTGAATACAGGAGACATTTTTTTTTAATTTTGATATTTATTTTGCTTCATTTTAGTAAATTTAAAACTTTTTACAATAAAAAGGAGAATAGGAAAAAAATTATGACCTATTCGACCTCTTGATTTACGAAGTTAACTTAAAATCAATGTTGAAATAAAATTTGAAAAAAAAAAATTACAAATTTTATCTTGTTTCGCTTTTAAATAGAAAATAAGGCTATGATCACTGTCTCGCCATCGACCAGTAAACAATAGAATAGAATTGGGACAAGTTTAACTATCATCAGTTATACTCCAGAACGTTGTTTCATTTTTACCTTACCTGATAGTAATACATTTTTTTTTTTAAATCCCAAATCGGAGAACAGGAATTAAAAAAAAAAACATCGCCGTATTACAGATTAAAAAAAATAAATAACACGGAATAAATTTAAATTGTTGATAATTTCTTTTCTCATTAAAACGAAATAAGGCCATTACATTTTATATGGCTTAATTTCGTTGGGTCTTATTTAACTTCACCGACAAGCAATGGCTTAAATTAACAGTAATGGAAGTTTCAAATGTGAAAAGCTAGAGAAATAATATAATAAAATATAGCAATTATTATCTTTTAGCTTTCAAAAAAAAAAATTTATAACGGTAAAGATAAAGGTTTAATTCAACAAAACAAAAAAACAAACAAAAGTATTAGCGAGAATCCTGAAAGTATACTATTTTTATTTCGTATAATTTACTGATTACAGAAAAGATCGTTAATATAAGACCTATTTTTAGGATCGAAACATTCAAATGTATGTTTTTTTAAATATCTCAACGGAATAAATTTCAAATCTATTAGAACATTGAATAATACAAAAATTAACCATTATCGTCATTCATCAAATTCGAAAACTAAAAGTCAGCATTAATAGCCCAATAAAATTAGAATTTAACTTTTTCACTTGGAAAGTATTTCGACAAAGCTTTATTCTGGAGCATGTTCTTTGAATTAATGGAAGTTGCTGACTTCCCCGAAATATGGAACTGTGAAATAGCGATGTTTGCGGATGACACTGCTATTTACAGCTCAAATAATTTTGGCCATGAAATAGAGAATGATTTACAACATGCTCTAAACAAAATTTACGATTATTTTATAGCATGGAAAGTTAAACTTAACGCTGACAAAACCAGAGCCATCTTTTTTACCAGAAAAAGGAAACTCTGTGCTTTACCACTTGGTCAGCTCAAAATAAATAACTGTGATGTTCCGTGGGTTGATTCTGTCAAATATCTAGGTGTATATTTAGACAAGACATTGACCTTCCGTGACCATATCACAAATACCCTCAACAAAATAAACATTGCTACTAAAATGTTATACCCTCTCATATGTAGAAAATCACCCCTGAGTAAATTTAATAAGATTATAATCTGTAAAGTAATTTTCCAAGCCATAATTTTCTATGCTTGTCCAGTATGGGGCACTTGCGCAAAATCACACATCAAAAAACTACAAATTTCACAAAACAAAACCTTGAAAATGATGACAAATTTACCATGGCATTATTCCACCCAACTTTTACATGAAGAAACTAAGGTACATCAAGTTGCAAGCAAAATTGAAATTCTCAATAAAAGATTTTATTTAAGATGTAGTGACTCAAAAAATATATTAATACAAAATTTAAAAAGCCAATAAACAATAAAAACTTCAATTGTATTAATTTAACTACATGTTTATATATTTTATTATTTATCTACATATTTATTTATTTGTTTGTTCATTAATTTATTTATTCTTTTGTATTTATTTGTTTATTTATTTATTAATTTTGTATTTATTTATTTATTTATTTATTTATTTATTTATTTATTTATTTATCTGTTTATTTATTTATTTATTTATGTATGTGTTTATTAATTTATTTGTTTATTTGTTCATTTCATTATTTATTAATTTGTTGATTTATTTATATGTTTATTTATTTATTAACTTATTATTTATTTATTTATTTATTTATTTTTTTTTTTTTCTTGAATTTAATGAAATTATTATTTACTTTTGATTATTTATATATACAAATAATTGTATACCAACCTGGTAATTCCCTAGTTTTTAAGTTTTTATCTAGTCATTTTTTTTTTTTTTTATACTAAATACATTTAAATCCAAATTAAATGAAGGTTTTTTAACATAGTTTTCCTTCGAATGTAATCTTCACTTCCAAATTAATTGTATATTATAAAATTTTTCAGTTGTAAGATATAATTTAAATATCAAATCTCTGAGCAAGCTGCGTATTTTTATATTGTAAAGCCTCTATCTATGAAAAATAAAGTATCTATCTATCTATCTATGGAAGGGGCAACATTTCCTTTTTTTTTTTTTGTAAATTGCAGGAAAAATTTCGGCTTTTTAAAACAAATTATATTAATTTTAATACATTTTTCGTATGAGTAAAAAATTTTTGTGAGATAAGCATTTGCTTCTGGGAAAAGTAAAAATTATACATACATATATTGCATACCTACCAAAAAAAAATGATAATGTAACTTTTGTTTTCTCAAAATCTATTTTTCTTACGGGAAAAAGTTTTATAAAAGTTGTATATAGGTAAAAAATTACCCACAAATTTCGTAAATAAGGAATTCGAATCTTAAAAGCTTATTAAGATTTTTTCGCAAAAAGTGTTAGTTTTTTTTTAGCTATTTACAAAAAAATTATATTATTTTCAAAAATAAAACATAAAAATAAATAAAGAACTCAATCTTCACCAAACTTCAGCTTTGTCAGAATTTTTTTTTCTTGTTTAATCTTCATAGTTTAACAAATCGAACTAACATACTTATCCATATAATCACTCTAAATGCCAATGTTTAAATACAAAAAATTTTGTATTTAAAATAAACCTTAAGTGGAAAAAAGCATAAATGGATGCAGAGCCAAGGCCGTAGCGTCCATCGAGGCAACCGGGGCAATGCCCCCTAAACTGAGCATGTAGAAAATTCAATGAGGGATGTATTGCACCATTTTGAACCCACTCATATTAATTATATTCAAATATTTATTTGTGTTTTCGTTTTGTGTCCATTTGACGCATGAAATGTTTATTATTTGTGTTAGATTTTAGATTTCTTCACCCGTGTTTGTAAATGTCAGAAATAATCAGCCCAACCACACAAATGAAATTTTATTCCAGATTCCAGTGGAAAGATTCCAGTCACACAGTACACACACAAACTCTTGGAACTCTATGCATCTCCGACTGTCTGTGCTGTGCCTAGTATGCGACTCATCTTTTTTGCTAACGATTTCCAGCAACTGCAATCTGCAAATAATTTTTAATTCATGAGCGTGAAACATCTGATGTTTGTTTTGTTATAAATATACCAATTTTATAAGGATAGAAGTACTGTGCATAAATATTTCAAGTCGCAAAAATGAAAAAAGATTACCCGAGTGGTTCCCAGAAGAGGCAGGAAAAAAACTCAAATCAAAAGAATTGATCAAAAATTACTTGCGAAGCACAATGGAGCAGGAAAGACTCAGCAATTTTTCATTGATATCTATTGAAAATCGAAGAGCACGGCAAATAGATTTAAGTAAAGTAGTTGATGAGTTCGCTTCTGTCAAGGTGAAAAAAAAAATTATTTTAATGAGCTTTTATTTTTGTAAGTAGATATAATTTTGTCAACTTAACAAATACAAACATTATAAGGAAATTCATTTAACCAATATTTAGGAAGTAATTGAAAAATATTGCCCCAAATTTGATTTCGCCCCGGCGGTGGCGGGGCCCCACCAGCTCAAGCTACGGCCCTGTGCAGAGCATTTAATTCTTTGTAAAAGAAGAGATTTCAGGGGATCTTTTCATATCTAACCCATGGTTTTTTTGTATTTCTTAAAAACGATGTTATTAAATTTTAAATCTTTTACATTCAAATTGATTTTTTATAATAAAAACGTTTTTATTAAAAATAAAACGGTCGTTATAAAAAGCGATTGTTTTATCAAGCGCACATCAAAAGCAATTGAAAAGAAAAATATACTTAGGTACCCACTTTTAAATTTAAAGGATATTTGTATTTATGTATTTATGTATTTGTATTTATGTTTTTTTGTTTAAGAAAATCATTGAACAGAAATCTCCATCTGAAATGAAACTAACTTGGTTGCTATTTATGTGATGTCAAAATCGTTTTATATATATTTATTTTAAACCAATGCTTAACATCCTAAACAAAAGAAAACACGACGTCAATCCCAGTTTGTAAACACAATTACTTTTTTAAATATCTACGATTGTTCGCGAAAAAATTGTAAAAAAAAAGACTGAACTTCATATTCATACTAAGAAGATTTTGTAAGTTTTCAATAGAATTTTTTTTTTGTAAGTAAAATTCTTACAAAATTTAAGTTATTTTTATTTCATTTATTTCATATTAAAGCAATCGTCTTGTAAAAATAAGCCAACAAAATTACTACAGTTGTACACCGCATGACAATGAATTTCTCGTTGATAGAAATAAATATTTTGCCAACATTTCATTAAAAAAAAAATTGGCTTCTTTGGCATCAAAGAAATTGTTCATATAATAACTGTGTCCTTTTTTTCCTTTTTATAAATTAACATCCCACATTCTATGCCCGAAGGAAACAAAAAAAAATCATAATTCTTGAATATTTGCCACAGTTATTATATACCACAATTTTTCAAGTACATTCCGTATCACTTAATTATAGTCGGTTTTTAAAACCTTTTCGTAGTATCTTTCAGTTGAATTTTTTTTTACTGGAAAAGTAAAAACTTATGGTCTTATTTATAAACGTTGTCTAACTTTAGACAACTGTCCACCTTTGGAAAATGCGTTCAAAGACCTTTATTATTGTTGTCTTATAGCTGCCTAACTTAGACACAAGAGTAGATTGTCTTAACTATGAATAATGTTATATTTATTTTTATTAAATAAAGCATATTTCCACCAATTTGAAAATAGTAAGACAGTGTCTAAGTAGACAAAAATCTAATAAATACGACTGTTATTCTTTTTTATTAATATGCTAAACTCACACAAATTTTTGTAAAATATAAATATGAAGTTTCTTGATTTAAATTTTATGAATTTTGCTTTGAAAAAACTTTCTAGCTATTATTGTTTTTTTGTTTACTATAAATACACTCGTTTAAGGTGTGAAAAATTACCAAAAATTAACAGTTAAATGTTCTACGACCTAAATCTGTAATGCGGAGTTTAAACCACAAACCCGTCCTTGAAACGTCCTCACAACAACAAAAAAGATTTTCTCCTTTTTTTTTTCTTTTATACAAAAGTAGTTCTTCTACATGATATCTTTTTTTACAGGAAATTACTTTAACTTAGATTTTGATAAAAAAAAAAAAACAAAAACAAACAATAACACTTAAGGTCAATACTAATTTTAAAAGAAAAAGTCTAATTAAAATGTTCTCGATGGTCAAATAGATTATTAAATACGAGGGTCATTGCTCAAAGTCCACATCAAGGCATTCAAGTTTGTATTTCGGATTAGGCAAAAACCTCTGAGCGATTGCTAGAAGCTAATTTATTTTACCCAAGTGAATATGCTTGTTTTTTTTTTTTTTTTTTTTGAAAAGACATCAATGGATGTTCACTTCTATCCTTAAAGATGACCTTTCCAGATAATTATTACAAAATTCTTATATACCATAATATGGTTGTAGTATATGTACATTGTACAAAATGATGTAGGTGAGTAAGTGGTAGATATATGTATTTATAAGGAAATGTACGCATCCTTAAGATCTTGGGTAAAGTAAATGTTTATCTTGTGCACATAAAGCCTGTCGTCTGCAAGGAAAATTAATCAAGTACTCAATGTCCTTATGAAAGAGAAATTTTCTTTCGAATTCAAAGGAAAAACTTTGGTCCAGAAGTGATATAAACATAAAATTAAGTAAATTCTTTTTTTTATATATACATAGATATCCTTATATACTACGATAGTATCGTTGAAGTGTTTTTTTTTTTTTTAGATGAAGAGAGTTAATGAATATTGTTGTTTCATTTAGGAAAATCTTCTATACAATAATGGAAAATAAGGATATAATATAGTAGATATTATATTCAGTCGTGTGGAAAAGATGAACTTCCAGAAAAGATTTATTATATACATTTTGCATACAAAAACTGTCAATTTTGTCCATTAATTTCACCCTTTAATAGAGTCTTTTGAACTTTTAAAGGAATAAGGGTTATTTTATTTGAAAGTTAATTAAGTTAATAAAAAATACAAAAGTCCAATTAAAAAGGAGGATAAAAAAAAAGAAAATTATGTACACCAATTAGTTCTGGATTCTTTTCATTTTTTTTTTCGGACATGACGAAACAGTAATTCATTAACTAAAACATGATCAATCATTTAGTGTTTAAATCATAATGGGGCGTAAAGTCATTTTTAAATTGTTGCTATAAGAAAACACCAGAAAGGTTTATTGAATTTTTTGAAAGCATTTTTAAACCCTTACCTATCGTTGGAAGCTTTTTATATTATATAGAAATAATTAAATAAACTTCTATATTATTTTTTAAGGTTAGGTATTTGGTTATGAAATGGAGTTGTATTCATTGATCAATTTGATTTAAAACTGAATTTTAGTAAAACATGAGTTTAGGAAGTGATTTTTTGAATTTGCCATAATTATTCTCATCAATATAATATTAAACAAAATAAATACTAATACAATCATAATCTTATTAAACGGGTACAGGTAAATAACTTTTAAGGATACATGACTGGATCACAGGAATTTGCTCTCGTGGTTCAAACTATAACGAGACTACTTTTTAAAAATATATGGTGATTTTTCACTGAAGTCGTTATGTATGAAAGGGCTAGTTTTTTAGTACCTACCAGATACTCCAGGAAATCTAGGGATTTTTGTATGGAGCAAATAGAAAACATTAGAGCCAGTTTGAAATTTTGCAGGGTGGTTCTGGTGATATTAAAGAACTTAAATCACAGTTTTCGTACTCGAGACTTTTGCAGAAAAAAAGGTAGTCGGCCACGCCCACTTTTAACTTCATTTTCCTTGTATCCTTGTTTCTCAGAAACGGCTTGAATGATTTTGATGAAATTTTCAATATTTGTTTATATTAACACGAAAAAAAATTAGAAAAATACTTTTAGTAAAATCGGCCCACTGCCACGCCCACTTTTTTATAATTTAACACAAACAAAATATCTAACAATGCCATGTGCAAAACAGCTTTTACAAAGTTATAGTTAATTAAGTATTAAAACATAATTCAGTCACAAATTGAACAAATAATAAAAACGTTAAATAAATAAATAACGGTGGAACCGTTTCTTAGAAACATAGATATAAGAAAAGTGGGCGTGGCAGTAAGTGAATTTTACTAAAAGTATTTTTTTTTTATTTTTTTCGTGCTAATATAAACAAATTTTGAAAGTTTCTATTAATTCTGTGGAACCGTTTCTTAGAAACAAAAATATAAGAAAAGTGGGCGTGGCAGTGGTCGAATTTAACTAAAAGTATTTTTTTATATTTTGTCGTACTAATATCAACAGATTTTAAAAAATTCATCCAAATCATTGAAGCCGTTTTCGAGAAACAAGGATAAGAAAAATGGATATAAGAAACAAAGATATAAAAAAAGTGGGTGTGGTACTGGTCGGATTTTACTAAAAGTATTTTTTTAATTTTTTTCTTGCTAACATAAACAAATGTTGAAAATTTCATTCAAATCATTCAAGCCGTTTCCGAGAAACAAGGATTCTTTTATATCAACAGAACCACCCTGCAGCTTGCCTCTATAAATTTTTCTATTTCAAACCTTAACTTTCTTAGAATAAGAGCTAAATCTGATTTAAACCCAGAATTAGTTAATCCTGCATATAAATTGAACCTGAGTTAACACAGAAGCAGTGTAGAACTAACTTTAACTTTTATATAGTTGTCATTCTGAAATTAAGTCAACAAATTCTCTAAGTTAACTCAGGATCTAAATTTCATTAAAAACTTTTATTTTAGTTCTAAATTGGGACGATCTTGCCCTGAAAAATTAGACCCTATTTTAAAATTTAAAAAGAAGTGAAAAGTAACTTAAAAATCGATGTTTTCTTTGATTTTCTTTGTTTGCAAATTTTTTTTTGAAAATATTCAATGTCGTATGTTATTGATTCTCAAAAGTACTAGACTGAAAAAAGTACTAGACTAAAAAACTGTAACAAAATCAATCTAAATAATAATGAGATATACGCCCATATCTAAAGAATATAAAACAATTTCCTCAAAAATTTTAAAAATCATTTTTCCATTTTGTGAATTTTTTGATCAGAAACCTGATGCTCAATTTAATGTCAATTTTGCGTTAAAAATGTTCAACCATATTAATAAAAAAGCTTAATTATCTTCTAATTAAAACAAAAATAAATCATTATCTTTACTCGATGATGATTTAAAAAATAAAATTTTTCTCTAAAAATCCTCTTTACAATATTGTTGTACGAAATTCAAATGAAATTGGGTCCCTTTTTAAGATCTATTTTCATGTACAAGTATAATGGACAAAAATTGTCATAAAATTTACACCACCTGAAAGCACAAGACCAATCGACGAATATTATAAAATAACTAAAATTTAAACTTTATTCCTAATATAGTAATAAATTCCACACCTTAAAGTATTGTTGCACATTATGTCATCAATAAAAAATTAAATTTAAACGCTTATCTCAATAATCCTCTCAACTGTTTTTTTTTTTTTTTTGTTCAAACTCCCCTTGTCTCTTTTTTTTTTGTATTTTATTTGTACTTAATACTTGAGCTTTTTTGAAGTGAATAATTTAATTAAAATCTTCCACCATCTAAAATATTTAATTTGATAGTCACTCTCTGTTTCTGTCTCTATTTAAAATTTAATTATTAATCAATAAACAATGGTTCATTGGACAATGAGCTTGAGCAAATTGGATTTCACCCAATAAACAATGTAAAATATATTTATGTACAAGTGGGAAGCTTTAGGCCGGCGATAAATTTGTAATTTTCATGTTAACACATCCTTTTGAACCCTCATTACACGTGTCTTGTAAATTCTATAGATACTATACGCAACGTTATAATTACAAACACTTTTGGAGAATAATAGTTGGAAAACCTGTTAAAGTAGTGCTTTTCTGCAAGTGTCGTCCTCTGGTTTTGAATATCAAAAACAACAAAAAAAAACAACATCACACCAAACATGTATTCAGGAACGGTGGTGTAGCTATCATTAAATATTTTAAGGTCAATGATGATGAAAAACAGTGGGGCTTAGTATAGCTTACAAACTGAAAAGTAAGAAACCAACATGAACAAGCATTGGGAATTGGATTAAAATTTCGATTTCGAATAAATAAACTTTAGCGATGTTTTATTTTAGTTATATTTTATTTTAGTCCAATTCAGGTGGATGCAGATTATAAAGGGTATTTTTTTTAGAGGTATAGAACTTTGAAATGGAATAAAACAAAGATGATTTTTTTCAATTGACATAAAATAAGATAAAATAAAGATAATCTTCTGGCATTATAATTTAAATATGATTTTTGGCATATGACCGCCACGGCTGGCTCGGACGTAGTCTAATCTGGAGGTCTAATTTTCGATGACTTTTACCAACATTTGTGGCCGTATATCGGCAATAACGTGGCGAATGTTGTCTTCCAAGTGGTCAATCGTTTCGGGCTTATTGGTGTAGACTAGCGACTTCACATATCCCCACTGAAAATAGTCAAGCGGCGTTAAATCGCAACGATCTTGGAGGCCAATTCACGGGTCCGTAACGTGAAACTATGCGGTTATACCAAACGTTTCCTTCAATAAATCAATTGTGGCGCGAGCTGTGTGACATGTTGTGCCATCGTGTTGAAACCACAGCTCCTGCACATCATGGTTGTTCAATTGATGAAAGAAAAAGTCAGTAATCATGGCTCTATAGCGGTCAACATTGACTGTAACGTTCTGGCCAGCATCGTTTTTAAAGAAGTACGGACCAATGATTCAACCAGCCCATAAAGTACACAAAACTCTCAGTTTTTCTGGATGTAACAGCGTCTCAACAATGGCTTGAGGATTATTTGAACTCTGCTTATTGACGTATCCATTCAACCAAAAATGAGCTTCATCGCTGAACAAAATTTTCTTGTAAAAATCGGGATCAACAGAGATTGCTGCTGATCCCGATTTTTACAAGTCTATTCACAACATTTTGCATGCGTTGTTGAGGCGTCAGTCTATATTCATGTTGAAAAGCCAAACCAAACTAAAAATAAATCACTTGACAGCTGACAAAATGGCCGTCAGTTAAAATAGTGTTGCCAACTTAAAGTTCTGTATCTCTAAAAAAAAAAACACCCGTTATTTCTATTTGTGGTGGATTTATCCAACCTTTTCCTTTTTTGTTCACATTTTATGCAAGCTGTCAAAATATAAAAATGTAATAGATTTAATACAAGATTTGTACATTTTATTGTGGATTTGTAATACAATTATCTTAAGATAAAGATAAGTCAGGTATGTTTAGCAAGAATTTTATGCGGCAAACTAACTTTTTGAGGCGCTTCATTTCGCCGTTTTTTTGTTTCGCATTTTTGCGTTTAGCATTTTGTTATTTCGCATTCTTCGTTTTGCAAATTACATTTCGTTTATTAATGACAAATTACCCTTTCGCATTTCTCATTTAGTTTTTCGTTGGATTAGATTAGAAGTTCACCAATTTTGTATTTGGCATTTTGTTGTTTTATTTTTTCATTATTTCGAATTTTATTATTTTGCATTTTTTTATTTGACATTTTGTTGTTTCGCTGTTTTATATCTGTCAATTAATTGTTTTGCAATTGTTTGGGTTCCATTAAATTATATGTTTTGAATTTTCTTTGGAATGTAGTCAACTTTTTTGGTAATTGGAATATTTATTTTTGTTTGCTTAAATTATTAAAAAAATAAAGAAATCAGAAAAAATTGTAACATATAATTTGATTCTGCTACACTTAATATGTAATGTATTTTGCCCCACTGTTAAAAAAAGCGTCAGGGTTTTTCAGGAGCAGCATATTAATAATAAAATACTGTTCGAAACCAGTAGAGTGTGCGGTGACAGGACATAAATTGCAATTTTGCCCAAAATGCACATCCAATAAAGTATCTCCATACATATCATATGTATACATTCACTCTACCTACTCTGTACTCATGTATATTCTTTTGTGTTTCAAAAACTTTATCTAAAATGTATCTGACATAGTTGCTCTAAATGCTTCTATTTTCTCTTAGCTATTAAATCCACATTTTCATCCCACTCCAGCGCATCAGCAGCGCTGATGCGACTCCATCCAGGAATTAAACCTTCTGATGTATGAGCCATTTAGCTAACAATATAATAAAGTTGTATACAGGACAGGACATACATATATATTTATAGGTATAGGTACTAAATTCTTAACCTAGCCACATATTCAGATACAAAACAGACAGACAGAATGAGTAGGGAAAATAAAAAAGGAATCCTTCAGCAGCGTATGCGTTGCATTGTTTCATCAATCAACATTCTCTATGAATCTCCTAGTGATGATACACCTTCCGCTTTGTCATCACACACCCTACCACGATAGTGGTATCTCGAATGCTGTATGATGTTGGCACATCGCTTCGGAGAAAACCAACTCCCCCTGATAGCAGAGCTGTGGCTAAGAAGGTTTTTTCTTATATAGCGGTTCTCGATTAAGAAAATGTAAAAAAGACACAATAAATTTGTTCTAACTCCAGGCAACCATAAACTTACCTCTTCTATCTAATAATGACTATAGAAAAAATGAATATTGAATTAATATGTTAATGCCAAAAATTTATGAAAACCGCTTTTATGATTACTTTTTTCACCAATCAGCAATGGTTTTTTGGCACGTAAATAAATAAATTGGTCGGCGCGACAGCTCCTGTAGAACCAGGACCTATAGTAACTTACAACTCTCAACCATTCCTGTGTGCGTATTATTGGCAGGAATAGAGGGGACCTACAATTTTCTGCCGAATCCGAACGGCTAGGGTGAGAAGCACTTTTTCATGATAAGAGATACTCTAGGAGGATTTGTCAATTCCTCGCAAGAGGCAGTAACCCGTGAAAAAACATTTCTGTTTTTTAGGTGGCAAAGGCTGGGAATCGAACCCAAGACCTTCGACCTACATACTAACTGTGTTTTATTTTCTACAGATCTGTATCAGATCATTTTTAGACAAGTTGTTGTTGTATTACGTGTCGAAAAATTATCCTGAGCCAGATGGATCTTCGTGGATAATAAAACGCTGCTAATACCTATCTTTTTTTCGACCTATCGTTTTATTTTCACGCAGAAGTTTATAATCAAACCATCAGGTAATTCCCAAAACAAATAACTCTCGTCGCACTAATAGGTTTCCCCTTCAAAATATTTTTTCCGGTTACGGCCTTGAAATAGTGCATATAGCACACTACAACAACAGCTAAACAAGGTATACTGAAATTTTGTACGCTAGTATGAAGATGGAGGAGAAATAATCTGTGGACACAGCCGCATATCGTATACGGGTATCCGAATGCATTATTCATGACGTGAAGCACCTGAGCCACTAACGCAGGTAATCGTGCCGATTGTTCGCTTTGTTCGTAAGTAGAGGTAAGCGAGTATAGAGGTACTCCTCCACATTCATACATACATATATATGACTATATGAAGATGAACCGAAGAGTTCGAACGGTCTCTACATAATGTGAATGTTTCAGCTTTAAAAAAACTCTTCTCCGGATTGGGATATAATATTTTGATGGGTTTCGGATTTGGATTTGGTTGTTGATGGTATTGGTATATAGTGGACATTTCACAGCCAGCATTGGTATTTTAATTTCCCTTTTTATACGTTGATTGAATATGAAAATCGAAAATTAATTTTATAAAATTTTAATTTAAAAAAAAAAAAAATAATAATAAATAACCCCCGTTGGTACATTGTACACAAATATTTTATATGCGTATAGGTATATGAATGTTTTATTTTATGTTTTATCCTCATTCTCTTTTTTTGGCAAATTTATTGTCATATTGCAGTTAAATATATTTATTACCTACATTTTTTTAATAGGTTGATAAAATATATATAAATTTCAATTAATATTTGCAACAAAAATGACGCAAAGTATCATTTAAAATTAATTTGGAGGCTAAATAAAATATTTCGAAAGCATATTTTGGCATTGTTACAAAAATAATTATTTAATTATGATTGACAGAAAATCAATTTGGCAACAGAATATTTTGCTGGCGATTTTTGTTAACAAAATTTACCGGCAAATATTTTTTTTATAATAGCGGAATTTTTATAAAGGTACCTTAGCTTTTGATAATGTAAGATTTCGTTCGGTATTTGTAAAAGTGTATGAAATAGGTAGATTTGTAAGTCATTGCAAAAGTAGGAGATAAAATATTGGATGAGCACACAACAATTAATCATGTCATCTTTTCTAGCTTTTACTACTTATTACAGAAACCTTATCGATGTCAAGTATCTATTCATCATCTGAGATTATTTTAATATTTCCAGAAAGATTAAAAATTAGAATTACGTGTGTTTTTTCTAATCATAGAGAAAATGGGTTGAAAAAAATCGGGGATTAACGACGGCATAACAAAAAAAAAAAAAGAATTTCCATAAAAACCATCGTTAACAAGTGCATACATAATTCACGCCGGTAATCCAGTTTTTCTGCGCGCTTCACTTAACCCCAAACATTATAATTTATTATTTTGTGTAGCTCATAAAACCCTAATTATAATATTTTAATTTCATATTTTTTTTATATACCTACCTAATAAAATTTAAAATTAAATTTAAAAAGCTAGAATGTCAAAAGCGTGCTCAAGACTTCTCCAGATGTCTTTATCGGTTCGGTAGCATTTAGTGTCCATCGATTTGTAAATTGTTATATGTTGTCTCTCCATCTTTTTTTTTGTCTGATGACAACTTTTCTCTTCTTATCTACAGGTAACCAATCAGATTTTTGTCCAACGATTGCGTTATAGTCTCGTAATATGTCCTGTGCAGTCCCATTTTATTTTCCTTGCTATAACAACGACATCTTCTATTTATGTTCCCGAAGATACTCTGGATTAAGCATGAGTTCGCAGGGGATAAGACAGTATTTCCCAACCTTTTCGGGACTATGTCCCACCAGAACCTAACCTTTTCAAAATCCTCATGTCCCCTCATGATCTCGGAGATCTCAGCAATATTATTTAAATGAATGTGACTCCTCATTTCTGCTGTCAAAACTGTGAGGAAAAAAATCACAGATCCCATTTTTCTGAACGCGCCTATTATACCTAAACAATTTTTAGCATATGAAATCTGAAATATTGACTGCTTTTAGACGACTGCAATTTCTATCCGCAATTCTCTTTTGAGTTTCTTTCCGATTGCAGCATCCATTTAAACGCTGCAAATTTTAATACCTGCAATTTTTGTTAAATGAGAAGGAAATAATATCTCGTCACTCTTTACTCCTCTTATGTCTCAAACAATAAGAAAAAGGACAAAGAAGAAAGAGCGATAACTCCGCAATTATTTCAACCTCTGCAACTTTGTCTACCCCGGACACCGCATACGTCCCCCACCTACATGCTCAAAAATTGCAAGGATAATTGCAGCAAATTTGCAGCGTTTAAAAGCAGTCATTCAATGAACAAATTAAATAGCTGATATTAGGGAGGTTCACATTCAATGACGCGACATATGGCCCGACCCAAAGTCGTTTTGGTAGCGTTCATATTCAACGACTATCGTACCTACATGAAATAAATTTTCAAAGAACGAACATGGCGCGCAGCTCATTATTTGCACCAATACTAGTGCATTAATTTCACCATTCTATTATTTTGCTTGCATTTCAACCTATTCTCTTTTTATTTTACAAACAAAATGAAAGAAGACGTAAAATTGAAATTTTCGGTCGTCCGACTGCTGCTCACATTTATTACAGCGGTCGTTCGACTGAAGAAATTATTTAAAAAATTGAACTACAGAGCTAGTTCGACTGGTGTTCATATTACAAAAATCTAACGACACGACGCATGTTGATGAACATGTCGTTGGATGTGAACGGCCCTATTAGGAAGAAATCTATAGAAAATAAGTAAACGTAATAAGTTTGTTTTCAAAACATTGTTGAACCGAACTTCAAGTACAAAAAAATTCAATAATGGTAATATGTGTGTAGTATTTAAGTTTAGTGAAATCCTTGCCATAGATGCTTCCTGTCCTGCAAATAGATTTTATGTCAAATTAAAATTTAGAAAACTTCTGTTTCATTTCATTTTTTTAAATCCAGACTATTTCTTTTTTAACAGTAACCAGTAACCGCCATATTATTCACTCGATACATCCAGATCAAAACTTAAATCCGGATGTATATTTACATTAAATTTGTATAATTTATATCCGGAATCCGGATTTTTAATCTGGATGAATCGAATGAATAATATGGCCGTAAGTCATTTATGGCATTAAATCCGCATTTGATGACTGACAGATCCTGAATGCGTTCAGAAATATATCTCAAAGGGTAGAAACACAAGAAGCATAGATTTTTCGGAATGAAGTGTAACGTAGCATAATTTTAAAATGCCCCCATATAAAATCAAATTGCTTTCCTGTGCCCCCCTGTGGACCCCATGATGGGAAACACTGGGATATGATGTTGTATTTTATTTCACATCGAGCTAAAACTTAAATAAATTGACCGATTTCTTTTAAATTTCGCTCGGAGCATTTTTATGAGAGAAATTCCAATTTTGTTTAAGATCTTCAATAACGGAAAGCTCCCATTTAACTATTTTTTTTTCTTTTTCAAATTTTCTTGAAAACGGCTTCAACGATTTAAATTAAACTTTGTATCTGTAACATATTAAAGCATTGTTATAAAAGTACGTTTCAAATTTCCGGTGAAAACATCAAATGACAGATTTTTTGAGAAAATTTCAAAATATCTTATATCTCGTTAATGTCTAGAACGATTTTTTTTTTTAATATCTTTTTAACATATTGTGGTATACCTACTTCGAAACAGTTCAAATTCCAAAAATTGAATAAAAATATTTTTTTTTTATATAAAGACAATATCATTTTTTAAGTATCAAAACATCAATCATCTCTATGCAAGCCTATATATCTTTACATAGACTAGTTTTCAGAAGATATTACTTCAACATACATCTTATTATACCACCACGTCTAATCATTCTCATATAATAAATAAGCTTATGATATATGTGCTTTACTCTTAACTAATTACTTTCAATTCCATCAGTAATAAATATTATGACGTATATAATCCTTATTTCCAAAGGGTTTTTTTTTAGTTTCATACCTAAGGCTGTGCGACGACGTAAATAATTAGCTTTTGCAATGATGAGTAGATATATATGAAGTAGCGGTATAGCTACATAGCACTTGTTGGGTAATTCGATGGAGTTTCCTCGATGTTCCTATGCTCCGTCATTCTATTATCCTCCCTCATTTGCTGAAAAACAATTAATCTCTTCTATAAATGAGTTAATTACACACTCCCCCCATTTTGCCTGAATAACATACCTTCTGCCTTTAAACTTCCATCATGATCTTTAGAACCTGCGAGCATCTTCCGTTTGCCTCGTTATATAAGCTGCAGCAATTTAGACGTTTTAGCGAAATTAATCATTTAAACATCGTCATACGTACCTACATACCTAATTCTATAATGTTGAATGATATATCATTGAAGCTTCCGTTTTGCGTAATTATGTTCATTTTCATGTTCATGTTCATGAGGCTATATACGTTTATGTTCTGTGCGGGCAATGGCAATTATCACAAAAAGACACAATTAACGGTCCACTCCACAGCATTTAAGGACCTCTCTGTAAATAATTTGGATTAAATTAAAAAATTACTGTAATTTATTAACTATTAACGTGTTTGGTGACCAATTGCAAGCAACGTTTGAAACCTGCCAAATCGTTGGAAGACTGAGAAGGACATAGAGCAATTTAAAATGTAGTTACATATTTATAACACTATTCTCTATTTTTGTTGGCAGATTTCCAAATGTAGCAGTAGTAGGTCGTTAGATGTCCATTTTCAAGATGCAACGATTTAAAGTGATTGAAAACAATCTTTCAGGGAAAAAAAAAATAAATTGCTTTAGTTTACAACTTAAACAAAAAAAAAAAACTCAACAAGAGGGATTCCTTTGTTTTTTTTTAACTTGATGGATAAGTAATAAAATAAAGATACACTCTAGTTCCTTTGATCGATTTTTTACATTTTAAACTTTTGTAAACACATTTGAAAATTGTAAATTTTTTTAACCACAGTTGACTTTCACTCACCATAAGGGGCCAGTCAGAAAACGCATTAGGAAAAATTGAAACATCATGAAATTGAATACTTTTTCGTTAGGGTTGTTCATAGCGAAAAAGAAAAAAATATGTCAGTTGGGAGCTAACCGCAAAATTGTTCGTATTGAATTTTTCATCCACAATTCTGTCAGTGGAATAAGTAGAAATCAGAATTCAAATCAATGGAACGATTTGTTCCATTTTGCGTGAAATAACAATCAGCTAGCATGAAAAATGAATTCGCATACGGAAAACAAATAAATGCATTTTTAATACTTAAATAACTGTTGAATATTGAACATTTTATTTGTACAAAAAATTCTTGGAAATATTTGTCATTGATCAATGCATCATTTCCGTAATGTTTTTCTGAATGCTATAACTGGCCCCTATAATTTTTCCTGTTATATTTTCCTAAATGCTATAACCAGTGCTGGATTTAGGCGTCTTTGAGGCCCCTGGTGAGAAGTGATTTTTTTTTTTGAAAAAAAATGACAAAACAATTTTTTTAATTTTGTTTCTTTGTGGGCGCTGAAAAATAATTGATTCTCAAAGTGAGCGATGATGACCCCCTGTGGGCGCTAGTGGACCACAGGGGGGGGGCTGCAACAGACCTGAAAATATTTTGTGGTGAAAACGTAGTTTAGGTGGACGCTATCGAAAAAGAATATAAGTTTTGCACAATACCGTAAAAAAAAATAAGAAGAAACTACAAAAAGAGATGTTTTACTAAAAAAAAATATTTATTTGAGAAGCCACTCCCGAGAATAAATTCTAGTTTAAAAAAAAACACGCTCAAATAGAAAACCGAACTAAAAAGTATTAAATAATTTTTACTTACAAAATAATTAAATTCACTGTAAACTTCGAAGGGTACATTTAACTATTATTATTTTTTTCTTCTAATAAATAATAACTAACGGTGTAATAGTAATAAAATAATAATTGTTATATTATTATAAACAACCTACGCTGTTTACTATGAAAAGAATTATTTTGTAAGTAAAAATTAACTGACCCCTATAGTTGACATCTCTTCTAAAAATATGTGTTTTTGTCCATGTGTTATTTAAAAAAAAAAAAAAATAATCTCAGCCATGTGAAGTTATCTACAGTTCATTCAGACCTTTCGAGATTTTATGAGGTTTAAATTTTCTTTTTCAATTTTCATGTTTAAAAAAAAAATGCGATCCACGGATACGTTTACGAATATTCAAATATTTTATAACATTATATCAAAAAAAAAGAAGATTTTTACAAACATATTCTTAATCTATTGACTATGAGTGTATACCCAAGTAAAATTTTCAATAGCTTTCATACTTTTTCTTTTACTATTCTCCTTACTGTTTACGATCGATTTCTTGAAAAAAAACTTTTCATAACTCTTATTTCTAATACACACTATACACTTTTATATAAGACATTTTGAATTAAAGTGCAAAAATTTTATAATATGGTTTATGGAATGGTGATGTGTTTCTTTCATCTAAGAAATTATTTACAAGGAGTAAAGCTGGAATATATGAAGGGATGCCTGTTCAAAGTAATATTCAGTTTAAATTTATTTTGTTTTTGTCAAGGTGTCTAAAGGAATTGGCTCTGAAATGTAAACATGAAATAATTTAATTTTGGATTAAGAGTATAAGCTGAATTTGTAAACGTATACAATGAAAGCTTTAATAAGCGGACACTCTTGGTCCCCCAATTTTTGTCCGGTTATGAGAACTGTCCGGTTAAGGGAAAGAAATAGAAAAACTTTTTGAACTTCATATTAAATTTTTATTATTAAAAACTGACATCGCTCAAAATATAACGGAGCGCTATGAGAAAAGGAAACCATACATTTTCAAAATTACACCAACTTATAGTTACTCGGGAAATCACCTTTATTTTATTTTTGAAAAACATCAGGATTGAATTTTAAAACAAAACGATTTAAAACACTGATTCTGAAAAATAGGTACTTAATAAAATATTGAACAAAAAAAAAATTGAGAAAAAATTAGGACTCTGTCAATTTTTGAGCCATTTTTATTTTATTTTTTATTATTTCATTTTTCGGTTTCGAAAGTAAAGCTAACACACGCAGTGATACATTTTTGATGAAAAATTTATTTCATTATAAAGTTTGGACTTTGCCTTAAGTGTGAAAAACAATATTATTCAAATGGCCGCCACGGAAGATTTGAGGTTCGTTTCTAATGCGTCTAGAGTTCGGGGATTATTCGCGTAAACACGGTCTTTTACGTAGCTTCACAGAAAAAAAATCTAACGGTGTCAAATCGCATGATCTTGGTGAGCAATTGGTCACCAAAACGTGAAATTACGCGACCAGGAAACTTCTCACGCAATAAAGCCATAATTGGTCGTGTTGTGTGGCTTGTTGCCCAATCTTGGTTGGAACCACATATCATCCAAGTCATGATCTTCAATCGCTGCCGGCCAAAAGCAATCGTTCAATTGCTACGAACGCCGGCCGAAATCGATAAATTCGTCAATTATGACGACCATAATTATCGCGTAATGCGAAAAAAGTTGCTACGTTTGAATCAACACTTATGTAGTAAGTTTTAATAAATTTAACGCGTTGTTCGATTGTTAAGCGATCCATTATCGTAAATGGCAAACATTCACCTAATATTACACTTCTAATGACAGTTGAGTTTGACAGGTGTCAAATGCCAGCGCTACCAACATGAAACCATGAAATTAATGACCCTTCATAATTAGAAAGACTACAGACTTTACTTCATATCATGAATCCATATTTTTTTCGATTGAAAAGAAAGGTCATTAAATCCTTAAACAGTTTCAATAACTCCACTTATTCTGTTTCGAATGTGATTCCATAATAAATTAATTTCATGTTTACCAAATTCCCACAAAAATAAACAACAAACAAACAATCAAAAACGAATAATCTTTTCAACCCAATTCAACCTAACCGCTTAATAGTCCTCATAGTCATATTTGCATTCAGCTTTGTAAACTAAAATTAAAAATTAATTTTACCACCTCTTACAATAAATAATTTAATGTGAATTACAATAAATAATTTGATTTAAATTAATTTATTTATTTTAAAGAACCCTTATTTTAAAATGAGCAAATTGTAATTTTTTACACTTAACGAACACTTTGAGATTGCATATATATTAATATTCCATGTAAACAATCGAAAAATATCCTTGTGATGTATAAATTTCAAGTATTCATATTGCCATCCAATCGACAGTAGTTTTTTTTTTTTAATTGAAATATGTATGTATAGGTATCGCTTAATAAATACTCCAATCAAATCTATTTGCCTGACCTGTTCATTTAATCCACTTGACGTTTAACTAATAAATTTTGGTATCGAAATTACATAAAACAAATATTATAGTTAATATATACACGCATCCTGAAAAATAAAGTACATTATCTCGGAGAGAGGCATCCTACATATAGTAGATACCCTAATGTTATTATGGTTTTTTGCTTTGAAATCTAAACAATTTGTGGTCAATTGGTGAAAACGCTTTTAAATTCAACGTTAGAGGGTTGTGCTTGCAAAACAAACAAGGTTTTGTGGTGCGGAGTTTGATGGGGGCGTGTAGAAATTTTCCCTACAGTATTAACAGTTCACTAATTTATTGTTAATTAAGAGGTTTTATCAAGCAGCATCCAATGAGAGTACAGGGTGACTCACAAATGATGATATTAAAGATTTTTTTCTCTCCGCAAGGGTTTTCTTCTCCTGGACTGGATGCTCTTATGTTTAGACATCGAATATGTTACAATCCTTAACAAGGAACTTCAGCACCTTGTTTCTAACCTAGGGAAGCTAGCTAGATAATGCCGCGATGCCGCTGTAACCCACTATCTATAATTGATGATATTAGAGCTGATCCACCGCCATATCTTTTTCAGCATCATGGCAGCTAGATAGTCTCAAAAATTCTTACTATCATCAGCTCTAATTACAGCCATGCTTTGGTGAAAGCTCGTCATAAAAAAAGTGTTCATTAACTCAGAAACGCAAACAATAACAAATCATTCTTTATTTTGTGTAGAAATATTGGTTCACTTTTTTGAATTCATCCGCTGTTCATTTTAATTGCACGTTATAGGATTCAGATATTCTCCCCATATTTTACCTAGCACATACTGTAAAAATTCCGAATGTATCACATTCTAGAAAATGTTGTCATTCCACATAATTTGAATGTTTCAATTCCTTCACCTAAACATAGTCAATCCTCACTCATTTTCCAACATGCTTAATAAAACACCCTATACATAGTTTAAAACATTACACCTTACATACCTTACATACCTTAGATATAATAGATATTAGATATTTGTGTTCTTCTTTATAGGGAAATATTGGTTTCGTGAATAAAAAATCGGTGTTTCAATCAAAGAAAGAAGACCATTAGCGATTAGTTCAATGATTATGTTTAATCTTCAAATATGTGATAAAAGCTTGCTATATGCTTTAACCTTACTTAATGCGAAATCGTTGAGTTAAAAACGCTGAGCCACGGATCAAATATTCACGTTTTTTATAAAAATTTGCCCACGGCCGCTTCCATAGCCAGGACCTGATTGTATGGGTGAGCTCAAAGTTTTTTTTTGGGTGAGCTGAAATTTTTTTGAATGAGAGTCAAAAAATATGGTCTAGAAAAATTAAATTATTATTAAAACCGTAGGCATTCATGATTTTTAAATTACGAATTAAAAGTATAGAAGATCAAGAAGTAGGTATACTAGTTATACTTATAACGGGTGGGCCAAATATATGTTTTTTTTTTTTTAAATGCAATAAAATTAATAAAATTAAATTTGTTTCCATATATTATGGCTTTATTGGTAAGAGAAAACATTCCCATTAATTATGGAACACAACGAAATTCAAGTGGCTGCCTCGACTGACATCGCAGTAGCGTATTATGTCACTCCAATTTTCCAAGACCTTGTTGATGGTTTCAGGATGTATCTCACGGATTGCTTGGATCGTTTCCGGATTGTTGGCATAATATAACGGTTCCCCACATAAAAAAGTCCAAAGAGGTCAAATCAGCAGCTCCGAGGCGGCCAATTGACATCGCCAAGACGGCTGATAAAAAGATCGATTGTGACATGGGCTGTGTCCCGTATAAACCAGAGGTCGTCCAAATCCATATCTTCATATTCAGTAAAAAAAAAAGTCGGTTAACATAGCTCTGTAACGCCCACCGTTGACCGAAACGTTCGTGAATTGAGTCTCACACTCTCGACTACAGCAGCCACATTCTTGTCTGTGCACACCGTAAGACGACGGGAACCATGAGCGTAGTCCACTAGCATACCAGTCTTTCGAACTTTTTGCACAAACTTGAGCACACAGCGGTGGGTGCTTCATTTCGCCCAAAACTTTTCAATATTTCCCAACGTCGTTCAAGAGTAAAGTGACTCGTTTCATTCCGCGAAGATATGCTGACTTTCTGTCAAGATTTCGAGCGGGAAATAGCTGTCAGTGTCAAAAAACCTATGATTTAAAAAGAAACCACTAGATGGCCAATCCTGTACGTACATATAAGTAAGTATAAAGTAGGTAAGTATTAAACAAATTTAATTCTTGGGTTTTATCGGCTTATTTACGAAAAATATCATTTATTTCCAACTAATAGAAACGTTTTTTTTTTTTTCAAATGATGAACTTCAAATTGATGAACTTCTTATAACTCCTATTCTCGCAATGATGACTCGTTCAATGATGTGCTGGTACCAAATGTAATCCAGAGCTTAAGCAGAAAATTTTAAACTAAACTAAAATTCATATTCAACAGCATTCTGTTCTTCATTTGCCGTACCAGTTCAAAAACTGTTGAAATGATTCATCGTTCCGCAAATCTTTTACATCTTCCTCAATTGAACGAATAATTGGCATAGCACTGGGATAGATAATTCTTTTAGTTGGTTCAATTAATCACAATAATTTTAATAAACATCCAAGGAATAAATCAATTTTTTCTTGATCGCGAAATCAAGCAATCCAATTGCAGTTACCATAATTATTATTGTCTTGTTAACGGAAGGAAATAAATGTGTGTATTAAACGTGTGCACATTGTAGAAGTAGAAGTTTAAAACGTGGAATTTATCAATATGTATCAATTTTTTTTTGGGTGAGTTCATATATTTTTTAGGTGAGCTGAGCTCACCCTAGCGTATGGCTGCCTATGGCCGGCCGTGATATTGGCCCTAAATTACTTTATAACCTTCAACCAAGCAAGTATATGCGATCCAGTTGTGCATTTTATTTTTGTTTTCAAATAATTTGCATTTATTGAATGGCGGTAGTTTACCATATTGATTTTCACAGAAATTATCAGCCATGGAATTTATTTTTCCCCTCACTATACCTATAATACTTATGTATATAGTGGACAAACAATAATACTATAGGTTAGGTTGACAATAATATAACCTAAATTGAAGAATTTTGGAACATACTCGTGCTATGAATTAGGCCTCAGGGATTATTTGGGAAACCAATGGCACACATTTGCCTTGTTTAATTCATCGGAAGCTTAAAATAAATAAATAATTTGGTTAAAATAAATTTGAACTCCAGCTAAACAATAAGCCACAGTAATTCAAACCTAAAAGAAATCAAAGATATTTATTTGATGTATGAAAGACTTTATTTAGCACATTCGTATTACTTATATTTTTTCATAAGAATTTTAATCAGATTCAGATTATAAAGCGTTTTAACCATCGAGGAAAGTAAGTTGGAAAATGGTTAAAGAAAACTCAAATTACACACAATGAACGAACAATGAAAAAAGCAACAGAAACTATAATATCTTTTTTTTTTTACATACAATTAAGGATCTTCCAAAACAACGCGAATACTTTGGAACAACAACGAAACTTTCGTCTGTCTTAAATTTATTTACATGGTTATTAATGAGACTGCTCCCATTGGCGGGATGCGAATCTTTAAACATTCTTCGGTCTTGGCAAATTCTAGTGTTTAGAGCCGTTGTACGAACAAATATTTCAGAGCACAAAATGTGTTGAGACTCCTCAACAAGAAAAGTAAGCCCTCAATTCAAAACAAAATCATTATGCCTATAGGTGCGTTCCTTTACTTTGAAGCTTTGTGATTTTCTGTCCGAAACTACACATTTAATTTTTTTTATATGAACTTTGACATTTAATTTTTTTTTTTATATGAATTTTGACAGACTTTTGTGTAGTTTTCAACAAAAAAAATTACAGATTTTCAAAGTAAAGGAACGCACGTTATATTTCTTCATAATAAAAACGCTAATATTCTCATTATTTCAATTTGTTGTTTATTAAATCAGAAAATCAATTCATCACATTTCAATGAATGACTTAAGATTTATACAAAAAATGTCGCTATTTGATTGCTTTTTTACCTTTATATTATTTTAATCATTGAAATTCAAGTGCCCTTTATTTTGATCAATAGGTACCTTTAAGGATTCCCATTATTTAATTTTCAATTTTGTATTTTCTCTTTTATGTTATGTTCTTTGATTTCACAGATGATATTTATATGTGTATTGTAAATATTCTGATAAAATTATAAACTCAAGTTCCTTCACAATCTAATGCCAATGTATCTTTGAAAACGAATACATACTTGACAAAAATTAATTAAAAGAATTTATCCCAAGTGTCACCAATTATACCTACCATCCACCTCTGAACGTTCAACGGTCGTGCAGTGTTATAGCATAGCAACTACATAATTATTCTACAAGATAGTAATTAGCTGGTGGAAAACTCAGATTTACACACGAAAGTTTTCAAACTTTAACATACAGTTTGGTTTAAAACACCAATTATAAAGTTCAACAAAGGATAACTTCTCATTTTTTTTATTCCTATCACATTCTCCATGTTTATTATTTATTTTTTTTAAGAAACTCTGACTTATTCTCTTGGAATTTAATTCATATATGTGTGCTTGAATGCATTTTATCAAAATAATAAGACTGAGTAAAACAGAAAACATAAATATAATAATAAGGAAATAAAAAAAAAAACATCAAGCTTCTGAGAGAAAGTTTCATGTTTTTGTTTTTCAAAATTCAGGGCGTACAATAATTGAAACTCTTGTTTTTTTATTTAATTTGTAATGGAAGTACATTATGTGCATCAAAAATGTTAAGGGTAAGTAGCGGATAAGCAACAAAATTTTTGGGATTATGTGGATATGCGGTTATACATATATCGCAGAAATGCTGAAACTTGAAGTTTTGTTGCTTTCTGTAGGAAATTAAAAAAAAAAACTGAAATGAAATGATATTGAAGGAATGTGAACTTTGTAAGACATTTCATAGAAATGAGATCTCAAAAGGTGAGCAAGCGGATCCAAATTTATTTTCCTCAGAGTTTTGACAGCAAAATTAAAAAAAAAATTGTAACTGAGATTGCTGAGATCTGCGAGATCTCATTTTCTTGAACACGTCTATTATTTCCCGAGAATATGTATGAACAGAAAGGTTTGCTGTCACTCATTTTCGGAAATATGAAAAACAAGTTACAATTCCTGCAGATCATTCAACGTTTTCTTTTAATTTCATTCTTTAATTTTCTTTTTTCGACTCTTTTTACATGAATCCTATTTCTATTGTTCATTCAAAAACTTATAGACAGTTAGATATCAGAGATCTCAGCAATATCAGTTACATGAACAAGATTCCTCTGCAAAATTTCTCAGCTTTGCTGTCAAAATGCTGAGGAATAAAAAATCGTGGATTTGCTTGATCACTTTTTGAGTCAAAAAAATCTCTGAGATCTTATGTTTCTCTGAACGCGACAAATGTGAACGCCTGGGACTCAATCTGACTGCTGAAGTCGTTAAAACAAAACAAAGATCTGGGATCATTAAAGGATTAAATAGAAATCTTACTATAACAAAAATAATATTTTATTATTAAGCATGTTTCAAAAAAAAACATAGTTTTGTAGTATTTAAGTCCCAATGAAAAATTTCAGATAGAGGAAATAAATGTTGCAAAAGAAAACGACAAAAAAATCCACAAATTAAAAAAAGAAAAATTAAAAATCTTGTCTCTCTTGGTCATCTCTTTCTCGCCATGAAATGAGAGTGAAATAAAGTACAGAGACGTAAAAAAAGTCCGAGGAGGCAGCTAAATGGGAAACCATTTAGGGATTTATGTCGAATTCCATCCAACAAAAAAATCGAAATTTTTCCAAACAGAATCGAATTTTTTCTGTTGTTGAAAAGAATGTGTGAAAAATCGATTTTTTTTTTGGGATTGTGTGTGTGGTGCTTGACAGCTTAATTAATAATGAAACTTATTGTTATTTCACGAAATGTTTTTTTTTTATTGTAAAAGAGCGCACAACTATTTAATAATATCTATAATTAAAATATTCACTGAAATTAAAACTCGTAGCAACCAAAAACACAGTTTGCCTTCTTAAAACATAGCGAAATTCAATTTGAAATTTTAGAAATGTAAAATCATGCTAGTGTGTATGCAAATCGGTGTGAAATCTTTCTGAAATCTTCCTAGATTTATGAAAGATTTGTTTTGACAGAAAAAATTCGATTCTTTTTCTAAACAGAATCGATTCTTTGGTTGGAAGGAATTCCACATTAGTTTAATTTCACATTTTGCAGTTTTTGTATGCCTGATGTCAAAGTGATAGTGATGGCTCTCATTTTCGAACTTCGAAATATTCAATAGCGGTTGCTTAATATCATAGACACTTGCCTATCAATAAAAACAAATAAATTATTCCATCTTGTTTTAAACTTAGCACGCTTTTGTTGCGAAATGAAAAATTACATACTTAAGTGTTACGACGAAATCATAAACGAAACAAAATTTTTCTGCTTATCGTTCGCTCTGCAGTACATTGTTTGTTGAGCGAAATTCATAATTGAACCGATTATTTGCCTGGATCATTGGTCGCGTTCGAGTAAAATTTATAAACGATCCAGATTGGTTGGTGTTGTTGTAAAACCTATAGGAAAAAACAACTTATGAACGAACCAGCTGTTTTCCAAAATAAATCTGAAAGGTATCCTAATTTTTCTATGATTTTTGTGAAAAAACAGCTGATTTTCACCTGTCTAGTCTCTCATTTTCTGTGGCAATGGATTAAAGAACACGTGGGATTTCTAGCATGTGATTTTTTTTTCATATAGATTTTGATTTTTACCGAACAAAATAAAATATAAAATATATATAAAATACAAAACACTGTTTTAAAATAACAAAATCATTTGTTTCTTGTTGGCCTCGTAATTTTTTTGTTTGTCTTGTCAGCTGTTTTGACAGCAAACCTATCCAATCCGGTTTTGTACGTTCGAAAAAATATCCGACGATCTTAGATACCCTATCAGCCTATCACTCAAACGCGGCCAATAATTCGTTGTGTGCATGTATTTTATAACTGATAACTCTGTGCTTTCGCAAGCAAAGGCAAATTTCGTTCCGCATCAGCTGCGTACTAGGTTTTGATAAAAAAAAACACTTTGTTGGTATTAATTTTCAACTTTTTTAAAAAAATCGTAGTATAAGAAATTAAACAAAAAGTTAAGCCATTAAGGCAATTACATATGCCATAGTTGTTTCCTTTATTTATTTACATGTTTATGTTTAACTTAAATAATGTACCATGTTTTTCTCGAATTTGATGGTATTATGTTATGACTTTTGAGAGTTTTTAATTGGAAAACATAACTTTCACGTACGTCGTACATACATACAAACATATACTCCTTATATCTTAGGATTTCATTAAAAATAAATAAGGGACATTTCATCCGAGCTCATGAAGCATATACAGACTGAGTATAATGTAATTAATTCCAGGAATATTATTTAATTGGCTTAAAATGATTCAACTTAAATTTAAAGTCAAAAATAATTTTATTTTTAAATTTGTTTTATTTATGTGTGATTTATCTACAAAATATAATATTTTGAATGATTGTATGAATATATGAATATATATGTATATCGTATAGCCTTCATATAATGTACATATACATCTCAAAAGCAGATGATAATATTCTTGTAATTGTGTGCATTTGTCTGGAAGACTATATAATATGAGATGAGGTAATGTAGGACGTTTTTCATGCGCAAATAATATTATATATAATTATGTAATTAATTCATGTTTGAAATTAAAAATTTTACTTTTACTTAGTTACGACAAATTTGGCGTATGATTATTTCGGTGTTGCAACGTAACGAATATAGAATTTTAATCTTGAATACGAGCAGCATAATATACATATGTTTTCTTTTTAAAATCTATAAGTATGTATGTAATGTATTTAGGTATATGTATATATTTTACCTTCTAGGAAACAGATTCACAATTATATAGAATTCAAAGTCAAAATACATATCGTTTCTCGAAATATGTGAAAACTTTCAACTTATTACCTTTCAAAATGGAATGATAATTCCAATCAAAAAATGTAAAGTAAAGGAGTATTATCTGTAATTTTAAGTTTTCATTTTTTTAAATATTTTCTCATGTGAAAATAGCTTATTATATAGTTCCGCCGAAAGTTAACTCTTTCTTTTAAAAGGAAAATGGCGAACATACTTCATGTACGGTGCATTATATGTGTATGACATATACACATACCAATGTAGTTATATAAGAAATAAAATTCACATTTGGGCACACGTTGGTACTTTAACTTGTGATATATCTTTTTTGAATTTTTAAAATTACAGTGTTCCTGGCTTAATTGCACCTCACTTAATTGAACGAAAAAAAGGAGGTTAGAATATGAGCTATAAATGAATATATTTTAATTTAAAAAAAAAATTAATAGGTATATTTTATTTATCTACAAAAAATATTATTTTTTAAATTTGGATATAAATTATTATGTTAACATTACAGAAGCTTATGCTTACAAATTTAAGTCGAAATCGCGGTGAAGCGGTTAACGAGAAAATCTATAATTTAAAAAAAATGATTATGTGGTTAATAACGGTATAAATAGTTTTGTTAAAATTTTCCTTACTTTCAAAAGTACACTTTAGAAAATTAATTAGATTAATTGTTAGAGTCATTTTCGATCTAATAAAGTTTTCTTTTTCCTCTTTATGGTATCATTTATTTTTTGTGCTATTCAGCAAGGATTTAAACTTAACAAGATAATTGCGTAGTTTTTTTAACTCAACACAAAAAAAGATCCACTACTCGAAGATTTTTACATTTTAATAATCACTTTTGTGTTAAAAAAAAATCGCTCATACGCCATACACTATTCTCCAAAGAAAAAATATTGGAGTGAAAAAATATGACGTAAGTGGTGTATTTTTGAAAAACTCTTTTTCACCAAATGTCTTTAGAATCACTCATTGTACAGAAAAAAATTTCTTGATTTTTTTCTATAGGAATTTGTTTGTGGCCTTTGCTGAAGGCCTTATACTTTAAGCGTAAATGTTTTGCCTTTTTTCGTTCCTTCTTTACTTATCTGATTCCTTAACTATAAATTACATTATAAAATGTTGTATAAAAGAGAAAAGTACTTAACTTAATTTTTAAAAAATATAACAAAAACTAATTTTCTAAAGATACTGATTAAAATGTTTTTCAAATTCGCTGCTGAAAGTACAACAACTTATAATCATTTCTTTTTTTAATACCCAATTTTACTCTACTCCAATCAAGCAATTGTTTCAGAATATTTTTGGTTGCAAAAGTTTTTCACCGACTTATTTTAAACTTTTACAAGTATAATCTTGCACAATAACAAATTTCTTCTCTAAAATTGTTAAAGAACTTTAGGAATATAATATTTTTTTTTATTTTTTATGAATATGTGTAAATAGTTTCATTCTTGCCGAAAATAAGGTAAGTAAATCCGTTACTAGATCGTGGTCTAAAAGATTGCCTGAACTGCGATAAACACTAATGGTCTTATTTATAAACGATGTCTTACTTTAGACAACTGTCCAACTTTTGAAAATGGTTTTAAAAACCTTGTTTATTGTTGTCTTATAGCTGCCTAACTTAGACACAAGATTAGATTGTCTTTACCGTAAATAATGTGATATGTATTTTTATTAAATAAAACATATTTCTACCAAATTGAAAATAGTTAGACAGTGTCTTAGTAGACAAAAATCTAATAAATACGATTGTAAGAAGAATTTTCTGTTATTGCATTTTCTTAATAGCCTCAGCATATAACGTATTTGGAAGCTCCGCATAAAGTTATCGATAAAATAATTGTCACAAAAAATAAGCCAACATTTTCGCTCAGTACTTCTTTCACTTTTACAAAATTCCGAAATATCTCATTTTTTTCACGAATTTCAATTGATAATTGCTTTATTTCGTAATTCTTTAAAAATAGCGAGATTATAGAAATTAAATTTTAACCTCCCATTTTGAATTTGTTTTTGTTAATGCCATAAATGTGTTTTTTTAGAATCGTCTTCTTTTAAAAATTCCAACAAACAAAGAATTTTGAGTCGAAATTTTAAAGATTCACATGTTTTAAGTTCATTTGGTTCTTTTTTTTGTGTTGATTACCACATAATATACCATTTATGTTTCATTTATACAGTTTTATGAACAAATGTTTCCTAGAAAACAAACCCCTCTTAAAACTGCCTCAAATCCTGTTTTTCAGGTTTTGGCCTTTTTTAAATCATTGCCCAGTGAATTTTTTTATATAAGAAAAAAAAGTATCCGCACATAGTATAGATCCTTGGACAAAATGATGACGCTCTATTGACTCAAATTGACTAGATGTAGCATAGCCGCTGTTACTTAATCCTCAGCTATGCCGACATCTTGCCAATTCCGCTAATAGACAAGTTTCAAAAATAAAACCAAAAAAAAAAAAAACAAACACTCCAATTCTAAAGTGATTTGAATAAACAAATTCTCAAAATCAAACACTTAACTCTCTGAGCAAATATTAACACAAAAGAAAAGAAAACAAATAAAAAATTATTTTAAGTCAAACATTAAACAGACACTTGTTACAAAAATGACAGATATTTGTTAAACAAAAAAAAAAAAAAATAATTATGATCATCATCAAGAGACAACCGCGTGCGCGCGCGTAACCATCTCTTAACCGCTTCTGATTAGATACTGAATTAAAAGCAATTGATAAACTTAAGCACCACACCTTTGGTTGTCCAAAAAGAATGAATTCATCACCTGTGGCTGGACAATAATTGCGGCAAGTGCTTCTTCCAAAAATGATCATAACACTCTTCCGACGTATGTGACACGTCCGTCAGGGGATCGTTTTTGAGAGAAATTATAAAACCAAAGTATAAGAAACTTCTATATGAGGAGGGTGGGATATAATGCTGGTTACAAAGTATCCCTATACATACCCCCTACCCCATCCCACTCCAACTTCGACTTTTATGGAAGTTCATGTAGAGAATCCATCATAATTTAGCTGCACCTTTTTGGGTCCCAAAAGGTAATCAAATTAATAAAATTATTGCATGCTCTTGGGGTGGGGATACTAAACCACTATAACCATCATCCGGATACCTATACCACCTTAAAATAGTGTGCCTATTCCAATGTCATGTGATAATACCAACACCTTGACAAGCCAAGTAACTTTATTATTTTCTCTCGTTGCTGTATATAATTTAGATACAAAGATACATTCTTCCACACAGTACTTTTTGTCACCTCTGCATACAAATTAAATTTAGACGAGAATGGAGGAGCCTCTTTCTGCTTCTGACTGGCCTATTACCATCGTGTTGCTACTGGCTTCTGATTCATAAAAACACAATTTGAATGTACCTATACTCTTCTTACACCTCTTCATACTTCTCCTCATCTTCAGTAGGGTAATTGAAAGAAACAATATTGGTAGTTGGTAGCTTCATCGTATAAACTACCCCCCTGATCGCGATGACAAAATTTTACCAGGGCCGCATTTAGAATATAATCTACCGGATTCTGCTTAATAATCTGTATTCCAATATTTATAGTTACATCTTAAAAACTACACAGTGTCAATGATTTCTTTACAGATTTGTCTATCTTTATTTTTGAAGGGAACGTATCTCAAAATGGCCTAAATATAAGGCCGAAACTAGTTACTACTTTGCTACCTTCAAGTTTAGAATGCATATAATGGGGTTGAACTCGTTTAACAGACATATTTTTTATGGCTGATGTATTTCATTATTTTTCATTGAGAAATTTTGTCCTTTACGAAATTTCCATAATGGAAAAATGCTTATTTGTTCATACAATTATCTTTCTCTGTCTTTTTCTATAAATTAATTTCCATCCATTGATTTTTCTTTCGTTCAGTCAAAAAGGCAGTTGGATGGGTACATTCAATGAGAGTTTTACTAATCTACTACAATTATCAATTTTGCTCATAGAACAACGAAATGTTTCGTTTATTATTTCGTTGTGTCATTTTTTGTTTCCTGTCAATTTTATAATATTAAATAAGACTTCTATTTTTGTAGTGGCGTAACTGTTGGTGAGTTGGGATATCACGCGTGAGGTGTGAGGCAGAATCCCGGTTATTTCACGTAAAAGAGAAATGATTTTTCCAGAGGTGTTTCCTCTTGCGATGAAGTGGCAAATCCTGCAAGAGTATACATATGTATCTATTTATAATTAATAATTTACTAAATACACACGGGAATAATTGCTAGTGAATAAGTCACTAGGAACGTTCCCACTAATTTATTAAAGTATTATTTGAGCTTGACTTGTACAACTACTAAAATTGATTGTCCACCTTCAAATTCAAATTTTTTTTTAACTACTACTGAGTGCGTTCCGTTCAAAAGAAACATTATTTTCTTGACAATTTTCCATCGTGATATTGATATAAATTATATTCTTAAAAACTGAAATAACTCGATGTCTAGAGTTTACTAACTTTGGTTTAAAAACGAGGCCAACACATCACATCGAAAACAGTTTTGGATTATAGTGCTCGCCCCTCAATAGTTTACGCTTCAGACTATGTAGAATTTTTAAACCTTTATGGTTAAATTCGGTCCTGAACTTAACCATTATTTTTCGTTTCCAACAAAAAGACACACAAAACTATCTCTATCTACATACATATTAAACGACGAGGTAAAGGTGAAGGCATAATACCTGATAAAATAAAAAAATATATATAACAACCAAAACTGGCCAAATGGGAAAATATACATTACGCACAATTTTGTAAACAGATCACGTACAACGGTATAAGTAAAGACCCCTATTGGTAAACTGTCGTCGCCGTCTAAGAAAAAATTGTTGACGGTTAATATGGTGGTAGGTAGCACTATGGATATTGTGGGGTTATAATGGTTTTTCGTTGTTAGTTTGGGTAAAGTGGTGCACTAGTGTGGGTAGACCGTAGACGGTTTGGTTGTCTTCTTCGGAAAAAACTGTGTTTCTATAATTTACATAATAATTTTTTCTCTTTTGTCTATAATATTTTTTTTTTTTTTTTATTTTTGAATTCCTGAATAAGAAGACTCCATCATAATCACCAGTAGGTATCATCATCATCGTGATCCTCGAATGTTTTTATTATATTTCCGTTTCGGCGACATTTATTATTATTAGGTACCTATAGTGATGCCATCTAGAGGAAGAATGGTAAACCAAAAATGGGAAGTTTCGTTTTTTTTTTTTTGTCATTCTTATTGTTGTTGTTCGATTCATAGGAAATTCACATAGAGTATAAAATACGGCATAACAATCACACCGCTAAACACAATTGACAGCCATTTCTATTTTAATCACATAATTTAATTATAAATTTTATTTTCTTCGATTTTTATAATTAAAATCAATGAAAAAAAAACGCGTGAAGAACATTTGGAATGTTAATGTGGAAGTTATTCAGTGAAATTCGTTACCTCACGTTGTTATGGTTGGTTTCAAAAAGATTGGCGATTGATGATAGGGCAAATGTAATCATCAGTTGCCGGAAAGGATTCGGGGAATGGGTGTAATATCAAAGAAAGGTTTTGTTTTTAATGTCGATTGAAGCGGAAGCCATTCCAAAAGGGAAGTTCATTGACTTCATTTATTTACTTAGAATATTAGTTTTTTTTTGTTAATGATGGAACGAGGACGTGATGAGTCATTTTGGGTAGTTCGCTTTGCGGTAAAGTTTAAATATAGGAAATTAAAATAATAATAATAAATAAAGTTAGAATAGTAAAAAATTTAAAAAAATATTTCAATATGGCCTAATGTCTAATTTGATTATAACACCAAATTAATTAAAAAATATACTTGCAACTGTTTTCTAAGAGGGATGAGACTAAAGACAGACTAATTTTAAACAGTCTAGTCAGTAGAACAGTTTAACGCGCCGTATGTATGAGCGTATATGATAACGCTTTGCGCGGTAGATGGTTTTATTTGTATGTGTATGCGGGGGCTTTTGATTTTGTGGGATAAATAAATAAAAGATAGAAAATTATGTTATTTTTTTTGTAAATTTCTCGAAAAATCTTTGTTTTTTTTTTTAAGTCAACCCAACAGAAAAATATGGAACTAAAGCGATAGATTTTGAGAAAAACCTGCGCAAACACACTCAATACTTTATATTTAAACCGTGGTGATTTGGAAAAAGTACCTACATTAATAAAAAACAACTGATATTGGGCGCATTCACTAAAGTAGTCACTACGTAGTCGAAATTCAACTAGCTTTGTGAATGCAAAATTGCACTACAAAGATAATCAATCCTAAACTGTCATACATATTAATGACAGATGTAAACACACACGAAATAAGAAACATTTGTGTTTTGAGAACTTTAAATAATCTTTTTTTTTTTAAATTAAATAATATCAAATATAAGATATAATATGAGTGATTCGAAAGAAGATAAAATCATAATTATGCAAAATAATTTAATTGTGGTCAAGTTTCATTTTGAATAGTTTGAATCTTTTGTATCTTTACCGAACAGCTGATTGTAGAACGTCAAAATCATTCTCCACTAACTTTGAAGCCGAAATTTTTACACTACGTCGGAGGGGAAATTTTAACTCATTTTGTAGTTGTATGTAGCCAATCAGAATTACTTGACTACGTAGTGACTACATTAGTGAATGCGCCCATTGTATTGCTTGCTCAAAATAAAATTTTTTTTCGCCTTGCGCTTGTTTTGAAAATTCAAAATTGTACAATGTGTTCTGTCTTTTAAACGAAATCATATAAAAGTCGATTTCCAGTTTCATTCGAAACCAAATTTTTGAATATGTTCTACAATTAGATGAGTTTCGAAAATTTCGCAATTACTTCGAACTGTCAAAATTGAAAGTTCATCCAATTTTAACTGTTTTTAACATCGAAATTGCACTGTAGATGGAAATGAATGCAAAGTAGGTATTGGTATTTTTAAAGAAACTTAAGAGAAAAAATAATCAAGGAGTGCCAACAATCCTTAAAAAAAAGGGTTGCCATAAGCGAACGATTTTGCGAGAAAAATCTAATATATGTATGTATATGATTTTTCCTCACATACTAGCTGAAGTACTTCAATGTGAATTTCTTTTATTACATGGGATTACCATTCATTCATCGAAGATTTTTTTTTTAATTAATGTTATTCGATACCCTATATACACATTTTATTTATGTTAATGTAAACAATTTATCAACTTAGCCAAATGATGTTAGAAATAAATATAATAATCATTACCCAATGTAGATATGTAAAACAAAATTAAATCTGTCATAAAGTGTGTGAATAAAAATGGTCCTTAATTTAAGAATAAAAAAAATCGGAAGATATGGTTGCCACGTTCGAAACGACATGACAGAGAACTTATTTACATAGATACCTAAATACTTGTTCTATACTGTTTTTATGTTATGTGCACTCGTGCTGATACGTTTCAATACAAGAACCTACAAATTGATTGGAAATCAGGCTCATCTTTGACTGCGAGTGAATCCATCTGTAAATGCGTATTCTATTTACAGTACCGCGCACCGCACCGCTGCTCTCAATTTTTTTGTCGATGGAAAATGATTGATTTGATTATAAATTTATATCGAATGACTTCCAGTTGTCCTTAAGCTTAAATAATGATTTAACTTGAGATTTTCAATTGAAGAAGATTTTAAATATTTGTATTTGAAGTTTTTTTTGATTTGATTCAATTTTATTCAATGACTGTATATACATAGATAATATGTTTAATGGTCAATTAGTATTGAAACGTTTTCAATAAAATGAAATTATTTATGTAAATACAATCATGTATTTGGCAATATTTATTGTTATCATTATTTGTAACTTTTTGTAGTTACAACTTCAGATGCACAAGAAGATCAACCGCAAACATCCTGCAAGAAAATGTTTATATGTGAAGAACTTTATAGCATTTACTTTAGAGCTAAGAAAAAAAGTTCAAATTATCAGTTATTTCCTTGTAAGATAGTTTTTATTGGAATCTAATATTTATAGAGAACACAATGTAGGTAAGTGCGAAAATATTATATGGAATGATGTGATGATGTGTTTGTAATGATGTGACAATAAAATGCGTTTATAAAAGGCAGAATTTTCCTTTGGATTCAATCCACTTTTGATTTGTTTTCTTTCCTTTAAATGGAATATTTAGTTTGGACTAATTTTAATACTTCCACATTGAAATCAGATTTACCATCACACATTCTAATTTTATAAATATTTCAAATAAAGAAAGAAAAAAATTATTTGTTTGATTGTCGTGCAGTTTTCTTCTTAAAATTTTTTCAATAAGTTTTTTTTTGGTTTTATGATATTATGATGTATATTTTGAAGAAGATATACATAAATAATGTTTGTAGGCATCAATCTATGAATTATTTTATTGTATCTGTTTGTTTAGTATGAGGTTTTTTTTATTGATTCTTTATCCTCATATCATCTCTAAGGTAGAAAAAGATGATGACACCAAAAGATGGATCATCTTCGTTTGGTTTTTTTTCCGCAATATGGCTAACGTTATATGTTTGGCTAATACTCTGATTGTAAATTATAAGTATGTACATATGTACTTAATTCAGATGAAAAATTAATTTATATAACCTAAGTTGAAATACCTAAAGGGAAGTCACAAATCATTTGCTTAGGGGAAATTTTTTAAACTTGTCATATTTATGACCCATTAGGGAATGGTAGGTACTTTTGGGAAAAATATAAACGTGTATTTCTAATTCTTTCATGAAAAGCATAAACTGACATATTTTAAAGACCATTACTTATACCAGTATATTAAAAAAAGTGTGAGTGCCGGGACTCACAGTTAAAATAGGTAAATATCAAATTAAATATTCAAGTGCTGGTTTCACATCATAGAACGCGACGAGTTCAAACTGTCAGCCAAATTTCAACCCAAATTCAACTGGATCTTTTGACTTAGTTTGAAGTACGAACTAACGTACCCAATATTGAACGTATCCAATTTACATCAAGGTATCGTAACGTGTAAAATCACAACGTAATGTGTCACAGAAATTTCCACGTTTTTAGTTTGCCCTACCGCCGACATATGTAGATGTTTAGATACACATCAGAAATAAACACGTAATTATTTTAATTAGGTACCTATTTCACCTTCTGTCCAATTTCTTATGCAATCATTTTCATAAGAGTTGTTTTTACATTGACAATCACTTAAATCTTTAAACAAATGGCAGAAGTACATATATAGAATTAACACAATTTACTGTCAAAACCCATAAGAAAGAAACTCATTTTTTGGGAAATTTGTTGGAAAAAAAAAATTGCATTCCACACGGCTGCTTGACCGGCCAATGTACACAATTTTTTTATTAATACAAAATATTATTGATGGACAGCATTTTTTCATGTTAACATTTTAAAGTAATCAATGATATAATGTAGGTACTGTGCATTATACGAGTATGTAAATAGTAAGAAAGTAATTTACGTTTCAGTGTGTTCACATTGGCACAGGGACATAATTCTTCAGGGAAAAAGTCCCAAATCTATTTTGTATTACCCTTCCGGGGCATTTACATAAGTAGGATACCGAAAAAAAGTTATCTAAAAGGAAATTTCCGATAATCAGGTTTAATTTCCTTTTCAAATTCTAATATTTCTGCCAAGAATTTCTAACCCCCTTTCCAAAACTGTTTCAGAGGTACATAATTTCCCAAACGCTACTTTATAAGACTTTGTGGGACAAAAGTCTCAAAATAGATTTAACACTTACATAATGTATGCCTAATTAAAATGGAATACAAGTTCTTTTGAATGTTTAACAGATAGTAGAATTATTCGTTACATTAATATTATTAATGATGGAAAGTCATAAATCAATATAACATATTGATAATAAGAAGATATTAGAATTGCTTTGGATATTCCGCGAAGAGAGGCTAAAGAAGGATTGTAAATTACCAAGGCTCCAGAACAACTTGTTACGGCTCTGTGAATTTATGCAGGACTTTATACCTCCATTCATCTGAAGCCAATTTAATATCGAAACTCAATCTGTATTTCGATACTGATACTTCTGTATTAGTTAGTCGTTAGAGTAAATTTTACCCAACAAATCACAACATGTTTCCGATTTACCATTTCCATGACATTCGTCCTTTGATATACAAATCTTTCTATCCATATATATCTATGTACCTATGTACCTACATACATTCACTTATCGAATAACGATGCAATATTCATTCGTTTCTTAGTTCACCTACCCCAGCTTATTCTGCTCCTGTGCCTGCTGTGAATGAAAGTAGTATCCATAAATTGCATGTTGTTAACGAATTTGAAATGCATAAATGCACTTTTTTGACAGAACAGGAGCAAGCAGCAAAATTATGCTTTGACTTTCCCTTTATATGGAATGGTTTTACGTCCTGATGGTTGGTGGTGCCATATTGCTAGCAGTTACCCTTATACCGGTTGAGAGATTGTCATTTCTGTAAATCTGACTCTGGTTTTGAACTTGTTGTGTTAGTATGCTATTATAGTTCATTTCATAATACATATACATATCTGCTTTAAGGTTGACGACTAATAATGAGTTCCTGCAAGTGTGTTGTTACAGAAGTCGTTAAAATTACAAATTGAATATACATATGTACATTTGGTCAACATTGGTTGGCCAAAGCTGTCACAGAGGTTCATATTTGAAATTGAAATAAGAAACAGTCTTTCATTTTCAATATTTAATAGAAATTTGAGTACTTAATTAAATTTATATAAGTAAATTGAAGTTTAAGTAATTACGTGCATTATATGAACATATACGAATTCAAATAAGCGGTTGTGAGAGATGAAGGTTCCTTTTGGAAACTTCTTACAGCCGCAGAGGTGTTGACACAGAATATAGTATTTCATACAACATTGAATTAATTGGATGAATATTGTGTGTGTACAATATGTGAAATAGAAATCAATCATATCTGGTTATGTAATTATGCGTACACAACATGTTTATTTTTGTTGTCATACTGGGAACTGGCCAGCTAACGAAGAACGTAGGTATATTATTATTGGGTTTAAGATTTCTGATGTGTATTAAAAGGACGAGTACCTACCTTATAAAATTTAAGAAGCAATAACACAAGAACTTTAAAAAAGAGATATTCTGTTTGTTTGAGTGACAGAAAGTTTCTTTAGTTAAATTGCTATATTCATCTGTAGGTAGGTAGTCAAAAGTCCGAAATGGAATATGAGATTGGGGGCTTTTAAACTATTGCTTGTAAAACCTATAATTTATGGGTTAAACCTACAGGGGTACAAATAACATTAGGTACACCAGAGAATCCGGCGAATATGATGAAATTGTAAAAACAAAAACCCACATGCAGTTTATGTCAGGCTTGTAATATTAGACGTGTATTTTGAAAAAGTGAATAGCCAGCTCAGCAAAATGTTTACACGCAAACAATAACAACAACAAGTGATTATAAATATTTTGTTGTTTGATGAAAGTTTGTTTGTTTGTTCACAAATCGAAAACTGAGTTGTTACCTTTTAAGTTTGAGTGTAAAAATTTAACTGAGTTGCTGAACACTTTCTGTGTTTTATTACCGCCAATAACCCATACATAAATATATGGCTCAACCAAAAAAAAAAAAAAAATTATGCCGATCATAATATTAACAGTCTTGTAGGCTCAACCCTTTTTTGCTTTTTGCTTGTGATTGTTTATTTATTTGTAGATGCCGCCTTTTTTCTGTACACTACAATTTGCACTACCTTACCATTTAAATAACTGAAAAAGCCATTCTATCCGCCGGAGTAAAAGCTGATTTCTGGATCAGAAATGTCTCCAATAATTATTATTAATGAACATCAAATATTGAAGAGGCAACTGAGCCTGGCAGAGATATTCATGCTTCGTTGATTTTATAAAAATCACACAAACAAAAATAGTGAAAAAAGGCAAAAAAAGTATAAGTTCTTATTTAAGAGTAAGTCCTGAATACTCATAGCTTGGTGAAAAGGGCTTTTAACTTTATAAGAGTCCGTTGGAATAAAAATTCACCCAAACCTAAAATATTGATTGTATATACATATTTGTCAATTCCAATTTTGTATGAACTTCTGAAGTAAATGCAAGAATTTAATCTGAAAATGCAGTTTTTGGCAACTAGGTACGAGAACAGAAATTTTTATAATTAACACTATATCTACTCATCACTTTCTTTTTTAACCTGACGGCAAGTTTGTCCCAAATATCTTACAATCGTCTGAACTCACAAATTTTATCATTGTCAGACGATTAGGACATTGTCAGATGTTTTCATTGAAAACATCTTACAATTTATTGCTGACAATTTCTTCATTGTTCGAAATGTCAATGAAACCCATCGGTAGGAGTCGAGTTGGTTAAAGAGAGATAAAAAAACATTTGTGTTGGAAATTTTTAGTTTTTGCACAACTGAATAAATAATCTGAAAAGAAAATATCTATATTGCTTTATAAATATTTTTTTTTTGAGTTTATTTATTCTGTTCACTTCAATTATATTTTATATCAATTCCCTGTCTTATGTAGTTTTATTCGGAATAAATTAAGTGCTTATGCTCAGTCGCCATTTGTCTTTTATTAATTCTTTTAAGCATGTTGTTGATTTTTTGTCGCATTTCTGAATAAAAATAGATAAAAAATCTAACAATGGAGGCATCATTAGTCGAAAATGTTACCATAGAAAACGGAAATTCACCAATTCAGAACCCGATGATGAAAAGGAGAGAAGAAAAAGATTCTTTATTTGATGCAGTGGAAATCGATGGGAATGCTGCAGAATCTCCGCCAAGTAATGATGCCTCCCCCCAAAAGATGTAAACAATCAAACATTTTTGTACAGATCTGCCAACCGTTTGAACAGAAAATTTTCAAGCTGACAATTTTGTCAGATATATTATTGTCCGAAAATTGTCAGACAAGAGCTGACAATCAAATTGTCAGACTTTGGGATGAAATCTACCAACCGTGTAAACGGACGATTTTTCATTGTAAGAAATATGTCAATTGTCAGCCAATTGTTAGCTATTGTCAGACCATTGACAGTTCTGACAATATTGTAAGATCTGACCATGACTATCAAAGGTTATAACTAAGGTTATAATCAGCTCGGAACAAACTGGCCCTAAGTCAACACCATGATCCAGATCTATCTATAATAGAACGTGGATATTTACTTTTTGCTGAGCATTCACCTTAATTTCAGATTTCAATATTATTCGATCAAAACTGAATGCAGCCATTAGGTGCAATTGCTTTTAATGCCTCATTTAATAATTTACTTTTTGTTAAAATTTATAATTTGTTGCCGTTGTAAAAATTACGACTTTATAAAATTACCATTATTGACATTAATATCTATATGTCAAACTCTGAATACGTCCATTAATTCATTTATTCAAAATTTCACTGAATGCATTCATCTGCGATGACACCAAATTCGAACTTCGAAAATAATCTTTCAAAACCAGCTGACTTTTGACAATCACAAGTTTCACAAATTAATATTATTTTTCGCAAGTAAAATAATTCAGAAATTTGCAAATTTGTTTTACTGTATTTTCCCAATTTCAAGTTCGTAGCTATTTTTATTTTACGCAATAAAAAAAGTGTTTTCGTTGATGAAAATTAAATTCACACAATTAATTGAATAGTTTGTAGTAAAAAAAAAATTCAAAGTGATGGACAGTCAGGTACATACATAAAAAAAAATTCTCCCGAGTGATGATTGCATGCTTATTGGAAAAAATAACAAAGAAAAATGTAGTTTATTTACAAACAATGATATAAATAAATAAAGTAAACAATACTTAAATACTTATTTCGTAATCAGTGAGTTGTTGTTATCTATGTAAATATTGTATGTACTTTTATTTATTCTCTGTGAAACTCGTTTTACAAAAAAAGTGTTTTGTTTAACAGCTTCTACTTCTGTGCCTACACGAATATGCAAAGTTTATCAAATTTTTGGCAATGACAATTTGATTTTTTGTTCGCCTACACATTTTAATATTAAGAGCCATTTGCGATAAACGAATGATAGATATTTCACTTCTTCAAAATTAATAAATTTTTGGGAGGACCCAGTGTTGAAATTCTGCTTGGGTATAATTTGTTTAATTAATACGGGTATTGCATAAGCTTATATCTTACACAGTTTTTTGTTTGTTGGATTTATTTTGCTTATACATACAGAGGTATATCAAAATGATACGGATATCCGGCTTGCTTTTGGTTTTTATTCAATTCATGCAATGTTCTTCTGTTAGATCTGGAAGATATGCTAACTTGAATGTTGTTATCTTAACGTCATCTTCTATGAAATGATTAAGTAAATGGGATGTGGAAATGTTAAAAATGATTCAGCACACTGGCGATATCAAACTCATTTTATACGAAAGGTTATGCTCTTTGTTGCTTATGTGAGATCGAAGGATGTTAGATTAAACAGAATATACCTACAGCTTAATATAAGAATATTTTCCCATCTAAGAATCTACCTATTTGATTTTATATTCCCTGTTATCATCACAATCCGTTTAAAATTTGTTTAATCCTTCTCTTCTTAAGTCAGCTGTTAGTCTTGGTCTGTCCTATATTTAGGTCCACCCGTTGTATAAAATGTATTCAATAAAAAAAAAAACTATTCCAACTAAATCGGTAAGACCCTGTAGAGCTTTTTAAAGATAAAGTGATAGACTTATTGGTTTGAGATCTTTTAAGATTAAATACATTTATAGAATTCTGCCGTTTTTTTATCCCCTGCAGTTATGATTATTTTCTATATCGTCAGCCAACAAGAAAATTTAAAACATATGAAATCAATATCAATAACCTAAATGTCTGTTAGTAATGGGCAAACAAATTATAATAATTATCATTTCAATTAATTTTTTTCGAGCACCCAAAAAAAGATACTACGTACCTACATAATTATAATCATAAACAAACTTTAATCAAGAGGAATTTGAGTCAGGCTAGTGCATAGGCACAGCTGATAAAAATAATTATTAAATAAAGCAATATTAAGATCAAAATAATTTATAACTTGCGTGTTTCCAAGCAACAAAAAGAGCTAGTTCCATCAATACAATAGACCCCGTGGTACAATCTCTGCAAAAAATGAAAAAAAAAAAAAACAATAGAAAAAACATCCACCCACAAGTCATCAGTAAAGAGTAAACCTGCGACAACGACAAGGGCACACCCGTCTAGCAACTTAATTCGTATTTTGAATAAGATCGCGGTAGGTCCGTAAAATAAGGTAATTGCGTTTTAAAAGTATATTTTTTATAAAGAGATCTTTAACTTGATCGGATTTAAGTAGGTGAAGAATTAACAAAAATAACAAGGGAATCATTTAGATGAACAGTTAACATTCGTCGAACCTGCACTAAAATATTTGAAAACTCACGGGATATCGGCTTCTGCATTTTAGCTTTTTGATAATGTCGAATGGGCTGGTGAACCTTGAACCGGCTTTTGAAAAACCGACCATCTATAAAGCCTGACATCTACTGACATATTATTGTTTTTTCTTGCTTTTATGCTAGTAGTTTGTAAAATTGTTTTTATTATCTTTACTTAACTCTTTACGTTTAGCTCAAATAACGTTGTATGTCGTGTAATTGTATCTAACTCTTTTAACTTTATGGTTTGGGAATATTTTCAAATTCTGTTTTATTTAAAGTAATAGTTTCATTCTTAAGTTAATTTTGTTTTATTTAAGGCTCCAATTGAAGGTTACTTGTTGGACATTGTTGACAATAAGTGGCGTGAAGAAACATTGCCATTCGATCAAATTTTAGTTCCAACTGATAAGTTACCCGATCCAGAAGCTGATGGTACAGATTCGCATTTAACATTGAGTGAACAAGTAAACAATTCACAAAAGAAAATAATCCATAAAAAATTATATCAAAATAAATTCCTTTTTATTTAATATTAAGGAACAAAGATGGACTGATCTTGCATTAGGCACATTAGCACCAGAATCTGGATTCAGTGACCAGCTTAATTTAACCGGAGTTTAATTTTAATAAAAAAAAAAAAAACCTATTTCTATCTTCGTAAAATCTTATTTTTTCTAATAAAATCAAAAAATGAATCACCATCTCCACTCGCCGCACAAATTAACCGAATTCGCTCGTGATTTCGAAGAAGAACCCGAAACGTTACTCTCGAAATTCGTTAGCAAAATTCAAAATGCCTACAATTCATCTTATAATACTGTAAATGATGCACCAACTGGTAGCGCTAGTGGACCATCAACACCAACTGTTCCTAAATCAACTTCGAACAGTACATTCTATGCTGATGTTGAAAGTATTTCACGAAATAGTTCCTCATCAAGTTTAAGTTCGGCAAATAAACCTGGAAATTCTCAATCAAATCAAGATGGATCTGGCTCAACAACTGAAGAAACAACAAGTGAATCTACAGAAAAAGTATAAAATTTTTGACACATTAGGGAAATTCTTTATAATAATCTATCTTAGGCCGATGAGACTCATCCAGAGGCAACCGAAGGTAGAACTATGCTAAACGTTCTCAAAAGAATAAGCAATATTGTTGCTGCCAAAAGCAGTGTAAGATTGCTCTTCTCTAATCTCTTCCGTAATAATATACAAACATTTTTCAGAACCTTCGCAATTACAAGGACACTGAATTGCAACGTTTTTGGATGCCAGATGAAAAAGCCAAGGAATGCTATGACTGTTCACAGAAATTCTCTGCATTCCGGCGCAAACATCATTGTCGACTTTGTGGACAAATATTCTGTTCCAAGTGTTGTAATCAAGTTGTCCCTGGAACCATCATTATGTGCTCGGGTAAGTTAAGAAACAAAAATATCCCTCGGGGTACCTTCTAATTTTTTTTTTTTTTAGGTGACTTGAAAGTTTGCAACTACTGTTCCAAAATAGTCCTGAGTTACTTAAAATCACCTAACATAACCGACGATCTTAAATTAGATCTTCAGGCTTTGCAGGAGGATCTCTCGAGTAAACTCTCACAAAACAATGAATGCGATGAAAATCTTCAGCCGCGCTTAAGTCTGCCTCGGAAAGTCTCTGTTGGTTATCAAGAGGAACGCTTTGCCGTAAATCAAATAAACATTCTATCAAATGCCGACCGAAGGAACATACTACAGCAGTCGAATTCTCTCATAATTCTGCACGAAGAAATGATTCGTCAGCTTCCGACTCAAAATTGTGGCCTGGAACTTATTGATTTTCTCAACACAAATCAGAAATCCTCAAACAAAATCCAAGCTGTTGCTATACTAAGTGCAATGCATGCCGCTGGCTTTCTTCTGCCCATAGTTCCCGATTCTGATCAAACTGATTTTGATGAGAATTTGCATTATAAATTCGCTCCAAAGCGTCTAGATGTAATGACTACGGGAATACTTGAAATCGATGTGGATCCTGACAATAGTATTCCAAATCAAAATGAATACAGTCCCAAGTATGATAACGAGCTGCAGCCACCAAAATCTATCGATATGAGTCTGAGTTTCCAATCGGTGAAAGATGTCGAACTTGAGAATTCAATACGTTCCACTACCACTACTTCCAAGTTATTAGAGTCATATTGTGATCATGAAGATCAGCTACTCACACAAATGCTTCGAAACGCAAATCTCGATCAGAAGTGGTCTAAAGTTCTAACTCCACTGTGCTGTCGAGCTGCGAATCACTTTAAACCAGAATATTGCACCAATGACTTAATGGATATTAGAAATTATGTCAATTTCAAGAAGGTACCCGGTGGAAAGCGGCAGGAATGCACAATAGTTGGAGGAGTTGTATTTTCAAAAAATGTTGCCCACAAAGATATGGCTGCAAGAGTAGACAGACCAAAAATTCTTCTCTTGCAATGTCCCATTGTTTATGAAAGAGTTGAGGGTAAATTTGTGAGCATTTCTACGGTTTTGCTTCAAGAGAAGGAGTATCTGGGTAATGTGACAGCAAGAATAATGAATTTTAAACCAAATGTAGTGTTAGTTCATAAAAATGTAGCTGGTATTGCTCAGGATATGCTTCGATCACATGGCATCACCCTCGTATTGGATGTTAAAATATCGGTAATGGAACGATTGTCAAAAGCGTTGCAATGCGATATCGTATCATCGATTGAATCGAATATTGCTAAACCTAAGCTAGGAATGTGTGATGCTTTTTATATTAAAAGCTTTGAAGATGGTTTTGGTAAGTCATTTTAATCAATGGAAGTAAACAGTTACATAAGTTACATTTGTTCTATTTTCCAGGCACAACAAAAACTTTGATGTATTTTGAAAAACTTTCAAGTCCACGTGGGTATACATGTCTTTTGAGAGGAGGGAGCAATGCTGAACTGGCAAAAGTTAAACAGGTGGCTTCTTTTCTTGTCTATGCGCGGTGAGTTGATTTGATGAAAAATACGTAATTTGAATACAAATGTAAAACGATTTTTGAAGTAAAACGTCCTTACGGTTAAGTAAGGATTAAGAATGTAAGAATTTTGCTTGTCAAAATAAGTTAAACATTTTTGGATAGTTTATTAAAATATATATGAACTTTTAATATTTTCTTTAAAGATACAATTGGCGCCTCGAAATGTCATTCCTTCTTGACGAATTCGCCCGACCACTTAGCCCAAAACCCCTTATCTTCGACTCTAAAGAGCAAAGTCCATCCGATGATGTCGAATCTGGTCTTTTACTTCGAAACGATAACAATAATCATGCAGAACATGCAGAAACTGATATTATTGAAAAACCCATTCAACCAACAATGAAAAAACTAATTGACCGCAAATCAGAAGACAAACTTGTCACAATCGAAAATGTAAATGATTTCACTGATCCCCTTCGCTCAACGGATCTTGAAAATAACAAACTTTCTCCGGACTCGTCAATTGTTGAGTTGGCCGTTGAGACGCCCTACGATAATCGTTTCCGAACAGCTTTGAATTCAACAATTTTATCAGTTTCCCCATTTCTAACATTTCCCTTGCCGTATTTAGAAACAGAACAGGGACGAAAGTGTCCTCTACGTTCACATTTTCCCAAAGAATTATTTTTCTCCAAACAATGGTCAACAACGTCGAATGAAAAACCATCACAAATGGAAAATGAAGCACAAAAATCTAACGAAGTCTCAGTTCAACTGAATCCTCTTCATCCATTTCTGACAACAAAAATCACAACTCCCATTGACAATCGAGAATTGCAAACATTGTTAGCTGAATTTCGATCTTTCGGGGGAAAGTATCCCAAAAAAGAAAAAAGTAATTTTTTTTTAGTTGTTTCTCTTATGACCTGAAAGCTAATAATATTCTTCTTTTTAAGTGACCAAGCTGAAGCGTTGTGAATCTTTTCAAAAACCTCAAAAAGTAAGTGAAGAACAGATTTACAAAGACGCTCTTGATTTGGAGAATCATCAACGTCTTCCAGTGCTGTTCTGCAGCTTTTACTCCAATCCAAAAGCTTCTTCATTTTGTGCCCAGCCGACTTTGTTGGACATGAAGTTCTACGGCCAGCAAGACATCATGCTAGGACAATTTCTTCAGCGATATTGCTTCAGAGTTTCTTACATCTGTCCGCTTTGTGACTTGCCCATGATGGATCATGTCAGGAGGTAAGTTATTAAACCTATTTTCAATAAATTCCCGATTAAATGTAATTTTCTTGTTAGGTATGTTCATTCAACGGGCTGTGTCCAGGTCTTCCTTCATGAGGACACAATCAAAAATGATCCAAATCGCATCTATTTCACTTCGTGGTGTTCCATTTGCAATGAAGTAAGCCCAAGTGTTCCCATATCGGACACAACCAAATGTTTATCATTTGCTAAATATCTTGAACTTCGCTTCTATGGTCATGCTTATAAGAAACGTCCTCTAGAAGGCGAAAATGACTCTGGGTTGTTTCAAACAAAGTGCAATCATTCCTTAAATAGGGATTATATTCACTATTTTACCTACAATGGAATTGGAGCCAAATTCATGTATTCTCCCATTGAAATTTGGGAAATAGGTCTTCCACCACTTGTTTTGCATTTGAAAAAACCCAAACCTTTTAATGATCAACAAGTAAAGGAAGACATTAAGACCTTTTCCCAGGCAGGTCATGAAGTTTATTCTAAAATTTATGAAAAAATTGCCGACTTTGTTACAGAAGATGAATCCAATAATTTAGCAAACTTTAAGAATTCCCTTCAAAAAGATCAGTTTGATTTTAAAAAACATGTGGAAGTCGTTCATACGCTGCTAGTCGATGCAGATGCGAACTCCTATGAAATAAATGATGGCATGATAATGGCTAAACGCGCTTTAGCCGAAAGTATCGAAGTCTGGACTCCAAGACTGCATGAAATGGGGATTAAGGCGAAGTCGCTATTTAAACACGATTCTAATCAGCAGATCGATTCGGGACAGATTTGTACTGAGGATCTAAGATCAGACATGGAATCACCAACTGGAGATGCTAAACCGATCCCAGAGGGTCAAGAAGAAGGTGATTCAGTTACTCCATTGGAGAAGAATAAGAATCAAGAACATGTGACAGATAAAAAGAGCATTAAAAAGATGTTGAGTAGCTTTCTACCCTCGACGGCTGCAACGAATCTCCTTCAATCGCCTCTGCCAACGAACGAGCATTTGACACTACCACTGGGTACAATACCAATATTGGTTCATGATCAGGATTTAAGTTCTATTATTGCATATAGCTTGACTTCTCAAGACTACAACAAGCTGGTGGATATGATTTGCCATGGTAGCGGTCATCCTCCATCAAGTAGTCCAAATCCTAAAAAGAAAAATGATGGGTAAGTTAAGTTTCACTCGCTCCACCTGAACAGAATTAATTTTCTAATTTTCTTCATCTTCTTTATTATTAAATTTTTTGTTTCCAGTGTATTTGATTTCGATGAGAAGGAAGTTCCCAAGACCACCGAAGATGAGAAGAAACCCAGTAAATCCAATTCCCACATTGATATAGCATTCCAGGACAGCACGACACAATTCACTTGCAAGGTGTTCTTTGCAAAAGAATTCGATTTATTGAGGGCCAAAACCCTCAAGGTCCCAGAAATGGGAAGGAATCTCTTCAAAGAACTAGAGCATAGCAAAAAACGTGAAGAACTCAGAGTTACTCAGAAAGGTTCCAATTCCGAAATTGAAATTATTCGAAAAGCTAGTGATCCAGCGATTCAGACAACGCCGACATCAAAACCTTCCGAAGATGAAGGATCTCAATTGCAATTGGACATAGAAGACACCCGAGTTTTTCTTGCCCGATCACTTTGCCGGAGTAAACAATGGGAAGCGAGAGGTGGCAAAAGTGGTTCAAAATTTAGTAAAACTCTGGATGATCGATTTGTTTTGAAAGAAATGAGCCCAAAGGATATTGCGATTTTTGAAAATTTTGCTCCAAATTATTTTGAATACATATCCACATGTCATCAGCAGAATCATCCGACGTTGTTGGCGAAAATTGTTGGGGTCTTTAGAGTCACCATAAAGAAAAAAGAGTCAGTTAAGAAAAAAAATATTTCTGAATCTAATTTTTCAAACATTATTCTTATAGTTCTTTTCAAGAGAAATTTATGCTTGTTATGGAGAATCTTTTTTACGAGTGTGAAATCAAAAACAAGTTTGATCTTAAAGGTTCAGAGAGAAATCGACTGGTGAATCCTACAAATCAAAATGGAGAAATTGTTCTGTTGGATGAAAACTTGGTGCAGAGTAAGATTTGTTTTTTTGTTTTAACTTTTTTAATGTAGTTTATTTTTGTATCTTTTATTAATGTTCTTTCTTAACACAAAATTATACATAAACTAAAAATTTCGTAAACTTTTTAATTCTTCTAGTGTCTTGGTCAAAACCGCTCTATGTTCTATCACACAGTAAAGTGGTTCTTAAAGATGCTATCAATCGAGATTCATCATTCCTGGCGAAGAATCAAGTCATGGATTATTCCCTTTTAGTTGGATTGAACAACAAAGGCAGCGTGTTGGTTTTAGGAATCATTGGTAAGCAATTTAATTATGTTTTTGTTTGTTAAGTTAATAATTATGAGTATCGATTTTTCTTTCAGACTATATCCGCACATATACATTCGATAAGCGTGTTGAAACTTTATTAAAAACACTAGGAAGTGGAATGGGTAAACAGCCTACAATTATTCCACCAGAATGTTACATGAGACGTTTTACCGATGCAATGGATCGTTATTTTTACACAGTACCCGATCGGTGGGAGGGCTTATCGAAGGCTTAACAAATAAAAAATAACAAATGATTTTGAATTCAAATTTTAAAAATAACTCCTTATTTATCTACATAATTGTTACAATAATTTATTGTAGAAATTTTAATACATACATAGGTATAAATATCGTTATTTAAAGGCCCACTTTGTTTAGCTAACTTAAATTGCACCATCATGGCAAATAATTTTATTTATACATTTTGGATAAATAATAAAAAAAAAACGCTTTATGAAATATAAATAATATTTCCAATTCAAATTAGTTTTTCTATGTTTAAAAAATAAAAACGGCGAAAAGTACAGTTTTAAATTTTAATACACGATTTCTTCAAAAGTTCTTGAAGCCTAGTACACCGCTGATGTGAAATGAAAAATATCATACAAAAATTTACACAACGGTTTTGCGCGAAACGGTCAATGAGCGAAATTGATAAAAGAAGCAGATTTTTAGAGAAGTCTCCACTCTTTGATGTGAAATAGAAAATTATTTTAAACAGAATCGAATCTGGTTGAAAGGAATTCGACATTAAAAAATTCAAATCGAACAAAACTAGCACACAAAAATTCTACTACAATTGTATACCACGTGCACGTTGCAGTACTTTTTTTAAATGCTAAACATTTGATGCCTGTCAGGCTGTCAGTCAGAATCAGAAATGACAAAAATTGCTGTCACAGAATTTTTACCTTCAATTTAACTAAAAGTTTTTTGGGATTTCAAATAAAAATAAAGATGTCAAAGGAAGAAATATTCAATGGTAAGTATCCAAACTATCATATCTCACAACCTCGCAAAACATCTTTTGTCTAGAACCAGAATCAAGCGACGAAGAAGATCCCATCATTGACGAAAACACTTGCGGAAATTTTGAGATTGAAACCGCCTTTGCAGTAAAATATAAAATTGTCGATGAATCTGCGGTTTCCTTAAATAAAGTCTACATTCTTAGCTTATGTTCGGATAAGTAAGTTGGAGTTGACATGAATGATTTATCATTTCAAAACATTAAAATGTTTTATAAGATCCTTTGGAAGAGTAGTGGCTGGATTATCAAACAAAAGTGTGCAGATCTACGATATCAACGGTCGAGTTCTCTCTCTACCCATTCTAAAATTAAAAAGTTCTGGTTCTGTATGTGGAGTGCGATTTCTAGATGAAACTCCAAATAATTTACTTGTTGGAAGCGAAAATGGTGATGTCTGTTTATATGATCTGCGAACCGGAGAAGTCGAACATTCATTTGAAGGTAAATTACCTAAAATACATCCACACTATACCTATCTATCTAACTCTGTTCGGGCTCTCCAGACAAGTCTGATGATGCGGTGAAGAAGTCTATTAACTCCTTTGACGTAAACGCAAATGGTCGAGTTATATGCACTGGAAGCAATACAGTAATGAACAACGTTTACCTTCAATTCTTCGATGTCCGAAATAAGACAAATTTGGGTGTGTATTTGGAGAGCCATAATGACGACGTGACGGACGTAAAATTCCATCCAACTAATCCCGATCTGTTGTGCACTGGATCCATAGATGGATTGATAAACCTTTTCGATATATCTGCGAATTGTGAGGACGATGCTTTGACCTCGACTATAAACACGGAAAGTACTGTTCAAAAATTGAATTGGTACGTAATATTATTAATTATTCGTAAAAAAAGATTCTAAAGTTATTTGTGGGATGACAGGCATAAAAATGTTTACGAGAAAGATGTCATCTCCTGTATAACTTGCTCGAATGATTTGAAAACATATGATTGTGAACAAGAAGATCTTGTTGCTGAATTCGATCGGAGTCAAGTTACAGAAGCAATCAAGAGGAAATCAGTTGCTGATTGCAACCTAGTATCCTGTCATAACTTGGCCGATGGTGGTGTGTTTTTGCTAGCGACTTCAAATTATAACAAAGGGTTAGAAATCTTTAAATTGATAATTGATTTTTTTTAATCATATTGTGTTTTTTTAAGAGAGGTCGTCAGGTCGGTTCAAATGCAAGGCAAAAAATTGGTACCACATGCGTTGTTTGATGGAAACAAACAAATAGTCAGAGAAAGCTTGCACGATCCAAAAGTGAGTTTTTTTTTTATAACATTACTTTGTGAACTTAATTTTATGGAAAAGTTGTAAGAAATAATATAAATGAAACGGAGCTTTCTCATTGACCTCGGGTATTTGGTCGCTATCAATGTTTGCCTAAAAAAGGCTCCGACTTTTTACCATCAGTCAACAGGTCGGTTTGTGTAATGTCTAGGCTTAATTTCCCTACGACGACGAAGTACAATAAGATTTTTCGAGGGAGATTCACGATGGCAGACAAAATTTGATATAAACATGCATCACTAGACAAATGTTATTGATTTCAATACAAAGGCTTAAAATACAATTTCCATAAAATTTTTAATTACATTCAAAAATTTATTCAAATTTACAACATTTTTAAATTTTTAAATAAATTTCCAGTCAAATTTGGTTGTAACTGGCGGAGAAAGTGGCATTGTTACGTTATGGTTACCTAGCACAGCAGACCAAGCACTACCAAAAATTGGCCCAAATAAATTAAAAGCTAAATCAACATTTGGAAAATCACACGGCAAAGCTCCCTACTGACAATATAAAGCTGTTTTTTGAAGATGATATTTTTATTTAAATAGCTATTCTTATAATTTTAATATAATAAAGCGACAAGTACATACACAGATAAAAATTTTACTAATAGGAACACCAAATTATAAATAATTAAACAAAACACAAGGCCTTCAGCTGGAAACCATACAAACTAGGAATATAATAAGTATGATTGTTATACCAAGAAGAGTTCGTAAAAATAGCATCTTTAACTTTTGGGAATACGTACAAGGAGTACCTATTTTTTTTTTCTTAAATAACTCAAATAATACGGAATGTGACTAATAAAAGCGATAGTTTTAACACATTCATTTGTTTAAGGCAATTTATGTAAATTAAACGAAGTGTAAAGATTCTCCGTTCGACTATGTACTATTTTTGTAGCTTTTAACATATCTGGGAGCACCTCAGTAGCTCGACCTTGGCTCAGTCCAACTCGTTTTAGGAGTTCACCTTTGGTTGGCATTGTATACATAGCAACTAATGCACCCTGTCTTATCAGCCAAGGGTGATGTTTTGCAAGAGTGTCGTTGTAGGCACTCTTACAACAAGCGGACGTTTTATCACACTCTCCCAAATCACCTACTCGAAGAAGAAACTCGTGCACAAATTCTAATCAAATAAAGATAAGATGAAATCAAATGATTGCAAATAATTTTTTATAAATATAAAAGTTTTAACTTGATCACTCACCCAAACCTCTATGCAGACGTAGCAAAGTGCGACTACCTGATATGTAGGTGGTGTCATCCAGAAGTCCAGCAGATTTCTCGTATTCTATCATTTTTTTGAAGGAAGTAAAATTATCCGAGTTTTCTTTTTTTTGAAAATCAGCCAGGATATCTATTTTAGCGCGAACATCACTACTCACAAAGCCAAATACTGTTCCCATTAAATGAAAAAAACTAAAAACAATAAAATGAAAACGTAATCTAATATAAAAAATCGAAGAAAAAGTCGTCTGTTTACCTATTGATTTCTTCGAATCCTTGTAGATATTCGTCTAAGAGAACATCATCTTCGTCTTTTAAACTGGCATTGAACTTCTCTAATACACGCTCGATGTTGAAACATTCTACGGACATGATTTGGGAATACTGTTGGTTTTAATTTATAAAAAAAATTTGCTAAATGCACGATAGAGAAATTTGCAGTTTGCACACGAGATTACGAGAACAAAAGAGGTTTCTTTGGCTGACGTTGGATATTAATTTTTTATTTGTTGACTAAAATTGACAACTGTCATTTTATGCAGGGTTGTTATTTGCTTTTGATTAGACTGCTTTTAAACGATGCAATTACTACTTACAATTTTTAAGCACGTATAAGAAAGGTGGCCGGGGTTAAAAAAAAATTGCTGAGGTTGGAAAAAATTGTATAGTAATCGCTTATACTTCTTTATGATTTTTTTATTGTTTGAGATATAAGTGGAGTGAGGAATGTGGATATTAAGTTTCTTTTTCATTTAAAAATGTTTGCATCTACTAAAAATCACAGTCGTCTGAAAGCAGTAAAAGTGGGACGAAAAATAGCACAAGTGTGCTATATATTTGTGTGAATATTTTTTAAAGTAACCAGTTATACCCTTGTGGTTTTCAAACAAAACTCTCTACAACCCAATCCGTTCCTAATAGAAATTTGTATGAGATTTTCTACTAAAATGGATTACTGTAATGATTTTTTTTTCGAAATCCGTTACAAATTTTCGATTACGATTCAAACTCATAATAATGCTAATTGTGTTCATGCAATTTTTTGTTTCGCGACTGTTTGGATTCTAAAATGTCTACCATAGGCTTTGTAAATTTTCAAACATCGTTGTGAATGAAAACGTTGTACATGAAAAGAAGATGAATGTTCAAGATAATTTCAATAAGCAAATATTCAATGATATTGATATTTAATTAATTGAGATGTGAATATTATAGAATCAAATTAACTTCAAACTCAAAAATTCAATACAACGCTTCAAAATGCTTAATTAATTTGGTTTGAAGTTCCTTGAAAAGCCGACAGTTTTGTTTAAACCTATGAACTGGGTCTGAACTCATTCATTTTTTCATATATATGTCGTCTCCTTAATCTACTACATTTTTTTATACAAATGTCAAATTTAAAACTGTTAAAATTTTGATTTGTTTTTAAATCAAGTTTTTTAGTTGCAAATACTGGTTTATTTATTGGAAGTTTTTAACTAAATCCTTATTTGCAAAATATTATATAAATCTATCATATTTTGAGTTTAAACATGACTCTCGATGAAGACATCCTTGCATTTGAAATATGGGCCACAAAATTGGGTTTCCCACAAAAAGATATGCCAAGTAGAGAAGCTCTTCGTTCGTAAGTTCATATTTTTTATTTTTATTATTAGTTTTAATGTTTAAAAAAACATTTAGCATTTTCAAGTCACCACGCCAAAGAGATGTTTTCTGTAATGTGCTTGAAAGGGTCAAACCCCGTCAAGAAGTACAAGAAATTCGCGAAAATATTCTCATACGAAAAATGGACAAACTCAAAGATCAAATTGTCCCAGTAAGTATTATAATTAATTTATGGATTATGGACATATCTATTGATATGATAAAATTATAACTAAGGCCTGTAGCAGAAGCTTTTTGCCTAAAGAAATGCAGCATTATCTCAAAGTTAAAGACCTTAAACAAAAGAAGACTGAAGTCGAAGTTAAGACTAATGAAATTATGTCTCAGTACAATTCTCTCGCGAGTTCTATTAAGACAAAAAGTAAGGACCTAAAAGTATTTCCTTTCACTATGAATATGATTTTTTTTTTTGCTTTTAGATATGCAGACAATAAAGTTGAAACAAAAACTAGAATGTCTTCAGGCCAAAGTTGATATGCTTGACTTGAAGAGGGACAAATTGAAGAAAGATTTGGATAGAGAAAAATCCAACAAGGAACGCATAATTGCCACGATGCCTGTCAAATTGACTTCGTCTAATGCTAATGAAAATGTTGCAAGTAGTGCGGTTGAGGAGGCTTTTAAAGAACTGGATGCTTTCTACACGTTTGTCTTAAACAACTCAAATCGTAAGTTTCTTTTTGTTTATTTTTAAGGTATTATTCGTTGCTTTAGTTGGACCTATGGTAGCCCTATAAGCTTGAAGAACCAAACGCTGCAGAAGCATGGACCTTGTTAAGATCATTTGAAAACATAATATGGTTTGAGATAAAGATCCCTACGGTTCAGTATGAATCGATGGATAAACCAGAGGAAAACGCCCCTAATTAGAACAGAAACTCCAACCAAAAACAACAATACCCTGAAAAAAAACAAAGACAGTGATTATCGTCGGTTTAAGTCTACTTTTATCCGCTATTGATATTTTGATGCCATTTTCTTAAGAAGCACATTCTTCCCAAATTGCTTCTTAGTTAACTTTTGTCCAATGTAACGTATTTATTGCAGAATCTTAAAGCGATTTTCATACAAAAAAAAAAAAAAAAAACAAAAAGCAAAAGAGTAAACCAAATCTTTATTTTTCTTTAAGCTCATATCGTTCAAGAAGCCAAAGATGACATGTGGCGCAAAATGCGAAAGCTATTTCAAAATATTCCTAATTTTCTAATCTTCAATTCGATTTTAAAAGTAAAAGAAGAACAACTACAAAACATTATGACTCTGAACAAAATACCAAAAATTCCATTTAAAGAAAATCTAAGTGCATTCGATTTGAAGTTGCTAAAAGCCAAAGCGTCTTTACTCGGAATGGCAGCAAACTATATGTCTGCCCGCCAAGAAAGCCATGCTCTGAACCAACGCTTTTCAGCTGCGTACACGCAATTTGTTGAAGCCGTACAATGTAAAGTAAATCTCTTTAATATCGACACCGGCGAAGATGTCGATGATATAATTTCCAATTACATTGTTCAATATAACACACGAGTTTTCAACAAAGGCCAAAACGACTACATAGTGGGCCAAATCGATTTGTGCAAGGCTCAAATCGAATGTGGCACAAAACAACTCGAAGACCATGAAATTCTACTCAATTCCATAAAACAAGTCTACACAGACATAGATAGTTCGATAAATCGAATCCAATATGAAGTAATGCAGCTGCATCAAATGAAGGAAAAGATTCTATTTTCAAAGAACATGCTGCAGCACCTCCTTGGAGACATGCAACTGGAACAATCACACTATTTGCCATCGGTGATGATGAAAATGAGTGGCAATTTCACGACCGCCAGTGGGGATAGTAATAGTACTTTTGATATCAGCACCGGCAATGTGTTCAGTAGCACGAAATTGGATTTCGATTCGACACTCAATAATAGTTGTGCTCTAGCGAGGTCTGGCGATGTGACTATGCTGCCTGGATCTACACATTCTCGATACATATTGCCACCAATCCTTACCGAAATTTGCACCTTTATGGAGACTCCATTTGAGAAATTCAGTTGCGTGACTAAGGAATGGTATGTGAAAACTATATCTAAATACACTATATGTGGCTCATCTGGGAGCTCTGAGAGTTGAAGTGATTGAAAATCCTTGTTATGTTTTTCTTCTTTTTTTTTTGCAGCGCCTTCTACTTGATGCCGAATCCACTTATAACCGAATCGCACGAGTTATCATCCACAATTCAATTGGCACCCGGTATACTCCTTACACCGCACGGATGCTTGCAGGAGGTCAATTGCCGAGTAGCGTGGTCCGAATCGATTAGCGATATATCATCGGAATTAAAAATTAATTCGATTACCATCAGTACTGGCGGTGAGTAGAGAAAATGAAACCAGTTGTTGTAGAATCCTAGTTACATACTTACATTCTTTCCTTTCTTCAGTTAATTCAGCAAATATGCGCGCAAAGAGTAAGCAACAAAGGGAACAGCTGGTCGAGCTATTGGATAAAATTGAAGTGGCCGACATAAATACTAATCGATTGCTTAAAAAAGCAACAAAATATTATAGTTTCTTACTGAGGAATCCATTGAAGAACTATATTCCCCCAACGAAGTGCCTTAATAATCAGACCTACTCGGATTATGAGTCAGAATACCAAACCTACTATCGTATGGTAACAATGGGAAATTTCATAAAGTAATCCGGGATATTGGAAATTATTTTGCATTGATTTCTCTGGAGGTTTTAATTTTCTTTTCACTTGGTTTCGTTTGTTTTTCTTTTTTTTCTGAAACTAGAAGGAGCAGCTAAGTAAGAGTTTTTCGAATAATGATGGATAGAAGTTTTCTTGCAAATTTAAGTTAAAATAACTATTTTCTTGCTCCTATTTTTTCGCATTTAAATTAATTTTTAAGTCCTACAAAATGTAAAAAATTTTAAACTTGTATCAGCAAAATAAAAAATTCAATAAAAATAAAAAAAAACTACATATTTAAATTTATAATCATCAACTTGAAGGTCAGGTGGTTAATTTAGCTCTAAGCTTTTATTCTTTTATTCATTTATTACAATTCCCCAAAATATTAGGCTTGTCCGAAATTTGTTTTTTTTTTTTTGTTATTATTTTGTTACTTTTATCAAATGGATTCAAAGTACAAATTTCAACTTGTCACTCAACTCTCAAGTTTGTGTCAACCTTAGAGTTGGCCAACTTGAGAGTTTGCGGCAAGTTGACAAATAGTGAAGAAAACGGCTTATAGTATACCACAATGTTAAGTGTCAACTTAAGTGAGTCTGAAAATTAAGTAATTTCAGTAAAAAAATAAAAGTATAAAATATAAAACCCAAACACATACAAGAAAGAAGGCGGAATAAAATAATGAAACAAGAACAAGGTGCAAGCTGTTTCTCGCAAACCTGTAACTTTTGGGAAATAAAAAATTTAAGCTTAAATGTAAACAAACAAGTTGTGGCTTATTGATGAATAAAATACTCTTGTTTTCGGTTTAAACAAAAACTGAATAATTAAAAAATATTCCTCCAAACGCCAAAATCAAAATGATAACATTTTTAAAACCGGCAATCGAGACCTATCGACGGTTAAACTTCATAACCTCGTAAGTCATTTTTGCTAGTTTTTCAGAAATTGAAAAAAAAACCTCTTCAAACAATAAAAAAAAAATGAAAGAAATACAAAAATTGTTGATTTGAGCTATTAAATAAACAATTCATTATATTTAATTACTTACGAGGTACTGCATTAAAATTTTCAATACTTACGAGGTATTGCTATCAATTCCTTTGTTTACTAAATCGTTATTTTTTTTATTTTAAAAATGAAACACGATTAGTTTACAACTCTTTTTTCATCACCACTGGAGAAATTCTCGTTTTCCATCGCATCATCATCTTAAGTAATAATTCTTTTAGCTATATCTTATTTGAATAAAATTTCTTAAGAAGTCCTTACCATTAAACAATAAACACATGATTCAACAATTCTTGCTCAATATCATTATCAATCATCAGCCTTTTTCAAGGCTAAATTCAGCATTAACAGTGCTCAAGAAGTCATTGTAAATTCATGCAGAACCTCGTAAGTATACATTTTTTTTCTTTAAATAAGACAAAGCAGAACCTCGTATTTATTTGTTAAATTGAAACAATAAATAACATTGAGACACTATAATATTTTGTGTCTTAGATGTACATTTAACCCGGTCAGTGGTTTCTTAAATACTAAATAGGGCAAGTCTTTTGAATTTGATACCCCATTTAAAGATAAATTTGAATAGCAGTTTTTACGCCCTCAACGTCCTAGACTTAGTTTTGAAGATTTAAAGAAAATTATTTACAAGATTTTACTTAAGCTTTCCAGAAAGAAGACTAAAAATTGGCCCTTAGCTATTAGACTTAGGCTAGGAATTAATAGATTCCTTTCAATATTCATGGATCAACATAATATATATACAAAAAAAAAGGAACACAAAATCAAACGAAAATGAATCTTCTTTATGGAAATGAACTTAATGAATTTAAGATGCGGATAAAATAGTAAAATAAGAGGCTTTTTTTATAAAAAAAAAGAAAAAAAAGAATATTAAAATGTGATAAACTGTGCAGCCAAGCAAAACTGGAAGTTAAAACCAACCACGCACGGAACGTTATCCTCAATAATTATTCAGAATTTTAACGCTCCTCATCAACCTATAAATATCTTTGAAAAATGTCGATCCAGAGTCCACCATTACCATTATTGACATGCAATGAAGAAAAAAGGACAAAATAAAAATCCTTCCAACACGCAATCAAGATTAACTCGCCAACTCTTATTCCTTTCCATAAAATTTAAATTTAAGTTGGCTCACACTTACAGCCCATCACAGTGTACGTGTGGTAATTGGATGATGTTGACCTATCCTAGACTTAAACTATCCACAGAAAGTACCTACCTACCTGTAATCAAAAGACACCATCTACAAGGTTTTCAGTATATTGGATTTCTCCTGCTATGGGTTGAATCACCACCCTCTTTGATATCCATCATTTCTGCACTGCAGGCAGCATTAAATTTAACAAAAGAAAAAAAAAAAAATAATAATCAAAAACCAAATGAATAATGAGGATGATGATACGATTCCGGGTGAGAGTGCTTATCGGCATGGATAATCAAATCAGGAAAATGACCATAAAGCAAAGGATATCGGCTAAATAAAGCCGTTGAACATGAACCAAAGTAGATATACGAGTTGGGAAAGTGTGATTATTTTTCACTGCTTATTTTTAGAGACTCGTGTTTGTTTATATAATCATCAATTTGCAACGAGTGTCCTAGTTTTATGAAGTTTTTGAATATTTTAGCAAACGCATTTAAATCAGAAAGGAAATTGAATATATAGACTTTTTCGTCAATAGGGTATTATGCTAAATGTTTGACTTTAAAGTTTTTCTATCGTCTAGAATCTTGTTAATCGAAAATGTAAAATTGTTCAGAATATAAAAAAAACCAATTCGAAGAATAATACAATGCAATACTAAGGACCTTGAGGATTTTTAAAACCGTTTGATGTATTAAAAAAAGAATAAAATAAAATAAAATAAAATAAAATAAAATAAAATAAAATAAAATAAAACAAAATAAAATAAAATAAAATAAAATAAAATAAAATAAAATAAAATAAAATAAAATAAAATAAAATAAAATAAAATAAAATAAAATAAAATAAAATAAAATAAAATAAAATAAAATAAAATAAAATAAAATAAAATAAAATAAAATAAAATAAAATAAAATAAAATAAAATAAAATAAAATAAAATAAAATAAAATAAAATAAAATAAAACAAAACAAAGTAACGGGGTGTAAAGCCGACATTATTTAGAAACAAACACACAAATCTAATAGTTTTGATTTTATTTAAAAAAAATTATTTAAATTAAATACATATTTTATAAAAATGAAATTCGATTGAATTCCGAGTTTAAATTTCGAAAATGAAAATACTATTTCGATAAAGTCAATTTTTGATCATATTCAATGCACTTTATTGGTGCTATTTGATTTTTTTTTGTAAAATAATGAAAAGGGTTTTTTAGGGAACACAAAAGAGCATATAGCAGAGTACTTTATTTAATAATATGAAAGACATTTTTTTTTAGTTTTTAGTTTCGATTTAAATGCTCTGCACATAAATATTCAAGAACACCAACTATTGGTATTGATTTTAAAATTTAGAAAAAAAAATTGAGCCACATGACGATTATTGTTGCTCTAAAATAAATCTGTGCATGCTGTTTTTTTTTTCGTTAAAGGCATGCATTCGTTTTCACAGTATAATTGGGTCATACATCGTGCTTTATAAAACATTGAATCATTATGAAGGATACTTTAATTTTATAATAAATTTTCAACTAAAAACATTATGTGACTTAAATGATAAAAAGCATATAAAATATAATTTGTATGTATGTACTCATACATACCAATTAGTAGTGGAATTTCTATTTCTATACTTAATTAATACTTAAGTTGAAAAAAAAAAATAGATTTTTTAGCGAATTTTATTATTGCCGTGATTGAAGCTGATAGCTTCATATTTAAATTATTCATTAATTTAATAACATAAGTTTATTTAAATTTAAAAACCACCTTTGAGTGTTTATTTACACAAAAAAAGAATCAAAAATAAGAAATTTAGATGGTTTTGCCCTTGTCAATTTTTATTCCTTCAAAATAGAACAAAATTCCTTGTTAATAGACAGCTTCTAAAGGGAATAGGTATACATTTACATAAAAAAAAAACTTCTTATTTTGAACCTTTACCATTTAACTTTTGAAAGTGTATGTAAATAAAAATGTGATACATTGCCTTCTCGAGTTTTATATTTACCCACTGAGCAAATAAGTGACTGTAAGCTCTCACTTTTAGCATAGGTATACAATTATATTGTGCGGTGATAGGTATGGGTTTTTGGTAGAAACGTGTCGTTCGCGTCGTCGGATTCGGGTACCTATGTATATTATTTTGTTTCCTTGTTTTTACATTTACATATTTATTTAACCAATGAAATCTGTCCCACTTAACGGTAGCATAAAAAAACCGGAAATATATACACCCTGAAACGTTTTATTTGTATACTTACATATATAAACTCTGGTATATCTCTGTACAGAGATTCGAATAGTAGGTATGTATATTGAGTCTGAAGAGTAAAAGTGTAGGTAAAGTGAATTATTTTACTTTTAGCCAAGTCCAACTGAAAAAGGATATGGTAAACGTTTTGTGCGGAAATATGCATATATTATTGTGTAAATTTACTAACCATCTTCATATTGCGGTTCGTTTGGTTGGACTCTACAAATTAAACAATTATTTCTTGTAGAGTTATACCAGTTTAAATTTTATGTCATATTTGTCATATCCATATGCTGGGTTGGTTTTGTATTTATTTATTTGATTATTATAATGTATGTACATACATACATATGCACAAAATGTCCAGTATTAAATTTGCAGGTCTCTCACATTTCACATGGGTATGGGTTTTATAAGGACAATAGATGCAAATGGTAAATTTGCAAGCAATTCTGAGAAGATATGGATAGAGATTTATTTAAAGCTCTTTAAAAAAATGATAAGAAATTTATTACTAAATCGTTGGATTCATTTCCGATAAAAAAAAGTTTTAATAAAAAATTATTAAACGTATTAAATTGTACCTCCCTTGTTTTCCACCTCTTTGATTAAAACTGATAAGAATAAGTTACAAAAAATATCTTTTTCAATGTTCTGACGTAAACAAAACTGAAAATTAGAAACTTACGAAGTTTTATCAAAATCGTTGGAGTTATTTTAAAGAAAATCTGAAAAAGCAAAAAGCAACTCGAATCATAGGTATGTAGCGCACACACCGATGAACTGTACGATGACTTTTTGGACTTCTCAATAATTGGAACATTTTATTTGATACTCCAGTCAATTTGTACGCCTAGTGGCAAAGTTGTGATATAGTTTTGATTTTTAAAATAAATCATATTTTTTACATCCTTTTGAATTTTTGTCCATTCTCCAAATATTTTAATAGCAATACACAGATTCGGATTCAGCACCCAAAAAAAAATGAAGAATATCAAATCAAAAATTCCACAATTTTCCAACGGTAAAACACAATTTGACTGGACTTTGAATAAAACTTTTACAAAACAAATAGCTAAAAACATTTGAAAATTGAAACACAGTTTTTAACAATTATTTTAAAAATTGGTTTAATTTTAAACCAAACTAATCCCAGATTAACTACTGCTTCAATAGCTCACAGGATAAAAGCCATTGGGGAAAATTGTGCTGGTAATGAATATATGAACTTGAGGCGTTTTTTTAAATCAAAATTTTGAGTTTGAATGCAATTTTTTTGAAAACTATTGACACAAATAATATAATTTAAATGTAAGATTAAAGAACAGGCTTTTGGCTTTTAAAAACGTTATTGTTTTGCATTTTAAGTATTGCCGTTGTTTTTTAATATTTGTTTTTCCATTTATGTAGTTTTCTTTTTCCAAAATCGCCCCTACCTCCTAAACGGGTTTGTATAAAACCCGTTATCAATTTTCGGCGCCCAAATTATCGTACTCGCGCCCAAAATTTTAATGAAATTATTCGATCCGTTTGTGAAAAAAAAAATGAAAAAAGTGTTGAAAGTGTTACCCAACTCAATTTTTCCCTCTCCTTGTGATATTCAGAAATTCAAAAGGAAGGTGCATAGGTATATCCTTTTAAACCCTATCTTTCCACTCGGACTCTAATATGTAATATATACATATTTTTAAATGCAATATTACTTTTACTTCTTTTTGTAAAATTCAAACAAAATCGGTAGGGATTTAGTAGAACCTAAAGAACAAACAAGTAAAACATTTTTTCAGTGAAATAGGTTAAAAAAATGCCAACCATTATATAGTATATAAAACATATAGTACCACGAAATATCCCAAAAGGCGTTTAACGTTACGTAAAATTATTCTTGGAAAAAAAAAATAAAATGAAAAAAATTCTCATAGCAAAACAGAAATACATAAAGGATCAATCTCATATTGTCTGCAGATATACAAAAGCCTTTCAATTTAAAATCTATAATAAAAAATAGAGAAAGAAAGAAAGTTATATGAAAAAAAGGATATATCAAATCTCTGTCGAAAAATTCATTCAACAACGTGGCTACTAGGCATGTGTATGTATACCTATGGTTTGCCAGTTTTTTTCTGTTGAGCTTAACGCTCGACCGCATTTGGGGAGCGTAAACTGCAAAAAAAAAGCAAACGGGCAACTTTGTTTGTTCCGAACTAAAACATGAATAATTGAAATCTCTTTTCCAGTGGTTCGCATTATTTTTTTTATGGTTGAATTTTTTATAAATGCTGCATAGAGCTGTTGTTCAACATTTTCTATTCATTTTCATTTTGTTACAAATATTTTGTAACGAATATTTGATTTGAATGTACGTATCAATGTGAGAATGTATTATTGCTATTTTCATTCTGCCAAATAAAGGATTCTATCAGTAATATTATTGACCCACTATGCACACAAGTATTTAAACAATAGCATATTATAAAGGCAATGGCAGCTTTTATGTTTTAATATTAACTAATTATTGTTATTCATTCATTGTTCATTGTTCATTGTTCATTGTTCATTGTTCATTGTTCATTGTTCATTGTTCATTGTTCATTGTTCATTGTTCATTGTTCATTGTTCATTGTTCATTGTTCATTGTTCATTGTTCACGTTACGTTATATGCTATTTTAAAGATAATATTTTATTTGCAGTTTAAGCTCTCTATACCTCTCAAACAGAAGTTAACAAAAATATTACATTTTTAGAAAGCCCAATAATTCAATTTCTGCACAAACGCACACATAAACGGTTGAGAGTTGTAAGTAAGTCACTATAGAGGCTCAGGTTCTTCACCATAGTGCAGTCATTCCATTAAATGTATTTATTTTTTTTTTAATAAGTTGCGGCCTTTTCACGGCATAGTTACAACCTGTTTTTTTTATATTCAATAAAACAATAATATAAACAGGGCTGCAAAAAAACACCATCATGATACAAAGCAAACAAAGGCAATTTCCGATCGTGAATATATAAAAACGGAAACAGTCACAAGTTATATCCTCTGCATTATACTTACATATATTATTCTTTGATGTGGAACTACTGCTGTCGCAATGATGACTTTGTTGATAAGTTACTTCAGGTAGCCATATAAATAGCAGCGGTGCGGTGTCAGCTTCAATTAATGTTTGGTACAGCGGAACTGATGAAATAACTACATTATCTGCTAAACATGACAAGTGAATTTATTCACAGGAAATTCGTTATGTCGCTACAACGACTACTGTATAGGTTGCATATTATAATGAACCAAGTATTAAGTTGGTACATTTTTTTTTTATTGTTTTTTTTTTTTTCTTTTTTTTTTAATAAAATTATTGACCATAGGTTTTATTTAATCAACTCAATTGTCAGGTTATGACAGCTGTATTTTATGAAATTATAGGAAGAATTGATAAATAATAACTAAAGGACCATGGCAATTTGTATTCAAAAATTAATACAAGATGCTTCATTTGTTTTCTTTTTATTTGCTCGAAGGGAAAGTATTTGTTTCGTGTAAAAAACAAAATTTGAGTTTGTATCTGATCAAAATAACACTATACGATATGATGGAGAAGTCCGACAAAAGAGATAGAGCCTAAACGAGGGTGGACGATTTTCTGCAAATTTTCTGCGAATTTTGGTTTTAAGTGCCATTTATCAGAAAAAATTAACTTTCGATAAATGTGAATTTCATACTTTTTAAAAAGATTCGATTCAGATTCAGCTCAATCGGATGGTTAATTTTTAATTTTGTACCTAATATTTTGGTTTTCAGTGCCATCGTCTATCGGAATAGGTACTCAAAAAATTGTGATTTATATTTCTTATTATTTCCACATAACAAATATCATTGTGTCATTTACAGTTCAGCTCAATTGGACGGTTAGTATATTTATTTTATTGTTTTGAACGCCATCTATCAAAAAACTTGAAGATTCTTAATTCAAAATAGCTTTTTACGGCCTTTAGTCCACAAAAATTTAGGCGTTTCGTCCCGGCGATCTCACTTGGACTCATCAGTTGACTAGTGAGGACCTTGTCAATACGCAATTTTTGTTAAGTTCAGTCCATCTAACATAGATTTCATGACGAATATCTAGTGTGAACTATATCCAACAAGACTAGAATTCCTAGTCATTAAATTGGAAGTTTTTGTTTTTGTTTATTGCCCGTGGCCTGGCATTGTTTATAAGAAGGTTTTTTTTAATAATACAAACCCTATATACTACTGAAATACATCAGCCAAGTAGAAGACTTAGCACTATTTAATTGGACTTGTTGAATTATTGATTCAAAATAGCTTTTTACGGCCTTTAGTCCACAAAAAAAATTTGTGTGGACTAAAGGCCGTAAAAAGCTATTTTGAATCAATAATTCAACAAGTCCAATTAAATAGTGCTAAGTCTTCTACTTGGCTGATTTATTTCAGTAGTATATAGAGTTTGTATTATTAAAAAAAAACCTTCTTAGATTCTTAATTTATTTCAGATCACTTTTGCTTCTAATTTTTTTTTTCATCGTAAACTATATTAAAATAACGTAATTTATGTCATCAGACTATTATTTCTTTTACGAATCCTTATACCTACAGACCTATACTTATCCAGGATATTTCTACCTAAAAGTAGTATCACATAAATAAAAAAATATTCCAATTCAACGATTAACTTAATTAAAATATTATAATGCTCAAATATATAATACCTAATTTATCTGATCGACGACACACATATTTTGCAGCCTTCTTTATTTATGTGAATAAATTATATAAAATGCCAAAAAGTCCAGTAACATTTTAAAAATGCATCCAGACATCTACACCTTTTACTAATACCTTATAATTTACATTTTTCATCATGAAAACTTCAATTTGCTTAGAACCTTTCAAAAATGCAACCAACAACGTATGAGATAGCCATTAAAACGCAATAATTAGGCAAACGACACTTCTTGTCTTCACATTTTCACAAGCCAGATGCCTTTCCGTTGAACCTTAAAAAAATATGCAAAAAAAAAAAAAAAAAGAACAAGAAGGAAAGAAGAACATATGCCTTCCACTATCGATTAAATTCCTATATAATCGAATCAAAAGAATAACCCACGACATCCAAATAAGGAGTAGCAGCGGCACCATTTACAACCAGCCACTTATATATCCATGCGCATTATATTAATGTCAGATTCAAACATGCTGCCACAGCCACATCAGCCACTGCCTTATTTGTGAAATGTGCGTCCTCCTTTTTAAATTAGATCTCGCATAATATTATCCTCGGTGTCTCATTCCACCACCGTTTTTTCAAATGTATTTAGTCCAAAAAATTAATTGGAAATATAGACACACGCCTGCGTTCCACCATCAGAACCTCGACGACACCATTCACCAGGTGCCATTTTATTCTTGATCAGAAAATTAATAATAATCTTGAATGACCACAGCAACCTGCGTAATTTTATCCGCAACAACCAACCCTTACGCGTTCCAAAGATTTCATGTCCATCAACAAAAAAAAATAAAAAAAAAAGAAAGGCAGCAAACTAAAATAATAATACCGTGGAATAATGGCGGATGCAGACTTTCTATCCATTGAAACTAACAAGACGTGTTGTGTTGGTGGTGATAGGGATTCGGTGACGATGACGATGTCCATCTCGAAGAATCTATATAGAAACATCTTGCTTGTCGGCAGATGCATTATATTATAAATATACTTCCCCGAAAGTTCCACCTTGCTAATAACTGCAAGGATTTGGTTTGGTCCTTTCCTTCTTTGTTTTTCTTTTTTGTTTTGTTGTGTTTAATGCGTTTTTTAATTTCTTTGTTTGATTTGTGAGCGTACCTCAGGATTTATACCTGGACTCTCGGTTGGCTGAGTGAAATCTGCTAATGATGGGACAACGATAACCACGACCACGATGGCATGTGGCCGGGACATTTGTTTTCTTTGTTGGTTCGCGATAAAACGATTGCCATCCGCAGCCTACATACATAATATACCTGCCTTCACATCTCCTTTTATTTTATTCTTGCCTGCAGGCAGGGAGAGTTTAAAATGACCGATGCGTGTGCCAATTCATTACGCTAGATCTGATTGTTAAGGTTTCCATAAAAATGTCTACCTGCGGTTCATTTCATGCGATGGTATTTCGATGGACTTAATGCGCCCTGCTGCACACAGACCAGGATTACACAGATCTTCTACACCTTTGTAGCCTCAAGCCTCGATTTCGATATATAGTAATCAAAGGGAGAGAGAGTCCAGCCATTATCAGGTGGTGTTGGTGGTATAGTGGTGGTGATGGTTATGGTGGTTGAAGAGAAGACAGCTTTCAGCCTGTTTCCGCGAAGCATATTGAATTGAGTGTATCCTTTTGTCCAGAAAAAAAAGGATTTCCCGTCTTTTTTTTTGTTGTTGTTGTAAAAATAAAGTTAAATTTTAATCAGAATCCCCCCCGGATGAACGCAAATGATGTCCTTACAATACAAATCCTTTAATCAGATTCATAGACTGTAAGTGCATTTTGAGGACGTGCGTTGAAACATTAATTACATTAATTTAAAATACAAATTGGATTCGTGTCCGGATCTTTTCATTACTCTGTTTCCTGTTGTCATTTACATATAGGTATATATAGGTATAAATGTTCCTATGGTAAGTTTGTATAGGTTGCCCATAATGGTGATGATATAGGAATTCTGATCCAGACTTCCCAAGCAAAGAGACATTATAAAATCTCAACTTCGCACAATTTAATTTTTTTGTAAAATATACATAGGGAGAAAGGGAAATTTAAATTATATATTATATGAAATAATAATTATGTTATAACAAGAAAATTGTTCATGCAGCCACCAACATGAAGTTAAAATTAAATTAATTATTTAAACAATAAATGGGCTATTTATTAAAAAAGGATTTTTTTAATAATTTTTTTTTTTGTAGGTACACAGATTTTTTAACGACTTTTTTTTTTTAATTGAGATAAATTTGTTTAAACTTATCACATAAAAATATGAATTAAGTATAATATTATTTAATAAATTAACAATTTTTCGATAAAGCGGAGAATATTAAACGATGAATTAAAATGGTTTAAGGCAATTTAATTTACCTGAGAATTAAAATATCCTGTCCGTGAACAATCTTTCGTGTCGTTAAGTTATACAGGGTACTAGAAATTAATAAATTAATTGCAATAAAATCAAATTGATCAAGATAAATTATATTTATTTTTTTGTTCTTTTTTTATTAGTAAATAAATCAAGAGTGTATTATTAGATTTTATATATGAAAGAGCTGATGCACGAACTTTAAACTGAAAACATGCCTTCACAAAAAGCTTATACTAGATAATAGCTAAGTTATAGCATTCAACCACTACATCTACTGTGCAATTTCCACTCGCGGAAGATGCTCTAATTTTTGCAAATGATTCCACAAAAAATCGAAACAATTATACGGCATTTGTTAGGAGTACAGTGATTAATGTATGTCTTGTTGACGTATATTTTGTATCTGTTTACTTTACAAAAGTCAAAGTAGAATTGGCATTATTTCCTGCCATTTGCAAGCGGTGACTAGGTAGGTAGGTATGTAGAAATGGCGGCCCCGAGCGCTTAGCTCCGTGACCCAATTAGCACTTGATTGCACCGTTTTGATACCATAAATCGTTTGACCTTTATAAGAAAAAAATTGTTGAAACGTATTTGTGGAATCATCAATACCTACACTTCCCCATCCACAGTATGCCGAGATATAGGTATGTAAATTGATTTCCGGTTCAGAGTGAATTTATATGACTTTTAGAAGAATATCGTCCACTTACTCGCGGTCGAAGTTCATCTTAGAGCCAATTCGTTATGTTGAGAAAAGAGACCAATTCTTTGATCTTTATTTCAGAGAGTTTGTCCAGGTCGTCGAGGAATGGTTTAGCAAATGACTGTAATCTCATTCTGGCTAGAGCGGGGAATTTGCAGAGGAAGTGAGCGACTGTTTCTTTTTCCTGCTGGTCCCCAGTAAGTATTGTGAGGGATTCCCAACTTAGCCGCATGCTCTCCTAATGCCCAGTTTCCAGAACAGGTTGCAACGATCCTGGCTATATCTTGCCAGGGTCTGCAAATTAATTGTTCGGGATCTGTTATAAGTGGGCCAAATCTTTCTAGAAATAATGCAGTTTATTAAATTGCCCCACTTGTGGTTTGATTCGTTAAGAAAAATTGAGAATATATTGCCCTTCATAACCCCAAGAGGAATGTTGACTCTTTCCGCAAGTGAGTTATGAAGGGCTGATCCTTGCCTGGCCAGTTCATCCGCGTACTCGTTTCCCTCAATACCACAGCCAGGTCACTGTGGCATTGAGGTTGCTGAACCAATCTTGATGTTGATACAGCCGAATCAATGGATTTCATGGCTGCCTGACTATCCGTCAGAATACCAGTATTTCGATTTTGAATAGGGTCTTGTTTGAGTATTTTGCATGTTTTCCTAATTGCCATTAGTTCCGCCTGGAAAACACTAGCAAAGTTGGAGCCTTCTTGTATTTAAATAAAGTAAATTGTATATGAAAGAGCTAATGCACAAACTTCAGACTGCAAACTTTTACAAATATGTATCTAAAAAATAAGATGTGAAGTTGAAAAAACTGTTATAGCAATTTTGTCTTTCATACAGCTCTGTGTCTGTTTCTGGACGAAGGTCTGGGAATCGAAACCCTTAAAACAGAAAAGTTTTTTTTTTTATTGTGTTACGAAGTATGGAAATATTGCTTTGACGTTTTTTGCCTTTGCATTGCAGTAAGATAAGAAACGCATTAAACACATAGATACATAGGTACATATGTATTAAAATGTACCTTATAAAATTTCAACCTTTTCTCCTTAAGTTCATTAAATTTAACAGCTTCATCAAATACTCTTTTCATCATCATAAATATCTGCACGTAATAAAATTAAGAGTTAGGTACAAATTTTGAATACCAGCACTATTTGCATTTAATTAATTAAAAAAAAAAAACCCCTTTGTACAAAAATATTCATAGTCATTTGGTTCGTATATAATATCCTGCATTATTATTGTTAGCACATGAAAGCACAATAATACCCCCTTCGTATATTATATGTATGTATGTATATAAACTCATATCTCAACTGTGTTTTAAACACACACAAATTTTTAGCTACCCGCATTCATGTAGTTATGGGTTTGTATGCCAAAACCACAAATTATTGCGCTAGAGACCTTTGAAAATTCAATTTTATGAATTAAATTAAATTTTTTGCAAACAAAAAAAGCAGAACAAAACAAAAAAAAAAAACAAAACAAAACAAAAATCGGTACTCTCTCTTATCAAAGAATATGTTGTTGTTGTTTTTGAGAGTGTGCCTGCCTATACAGAGTGCATGTACTGCTGCAGCTTTATATTTAATTATTTTATGGTGCACTGAATCATCGAAGCGATGGCAGCGGCTGTCGTATATAAATATAGTTGACCATTGAGTGAATGGACAAGAGATTTAAACCTACTACGCTGCGTCTGCATGGACGATCTATATATATTTATAATGCTATACATATATATAGCCACATCAGGGTGGCACGGGACATTAATAGGCAGATTTTAATCATGCTTATGCTAAACCACAGCAGCGTGGACAAAAAATGTTCTACCTCGGTTATGAATACCAGTCTAGGCATGTTTCGTTCCTCTGAGCCAACAAGCAGGTGGTGCTGTTTTTAGTCATCCAACTATGACGAGGACAAAAACATCACAACCGATATAAAATACACAACACATATATGTATACGGAATATGGAAGCAGGAGCTTGAATAAGAGTCAACATAAACGGGAAAAGTTTTTAGGCTTGGCCAGTCCAGTAGATATGATGTGTTTTTTATTATATATATAGATAGGAGTGTTTTGTGTGTGTTATTTACCCCCCAGAGGTATTCTTTTCATGTTGAAAATTGTGTGCTTGTTATTGGTCTGTGCTTGGACATCGAATTCATCCAACTGAGAGATTTGATTACCATCGTGATTGTTATTTTGGTTATTTGTTGGAGAAGGGGGGGGGGGGGGAAATAGTGTCATCCAACAACCACACAGGAAAGACCATAACAATATGCTCGGTTCTGCAATTTGTAAGGAAGAATTTCTTCAGGAACCTTTTTAATTATATTATTTGCTGTTTGATAAAAATTATTTTCATTTGCACAGAGTCTAACTTACTCTCCAACGGATAAGGTGAGAAGACTTTATCATTCCAACAAATATTCTTGAAAGGTTTTATGCTTCCTCGTAAGAGGCAGTACCCCTGAAAAAAATGAAGAAAATATTTGAAGCCAAAGCTCCAGCTCCAGCTCCATGGTATTCAAACGCACTTAACCATTATGTCTAAAGGGATCCTACTAGATATACAGCTGAGTATAAGAAAATATACACAAACAACATCAGGTGAAATTCACCTATTGTTATTCTACTCGAAAACTTGTGTTTTGCATTTGAATAGAATTTTTTGCATGCATTTTTTCGCCAAAGCAATTGAAGAGACGAGTACAAAAAAAAAAAAAAAAAAAAAAGAAAATGTGGCTTGAAGAATGACGAGGCCAAAAATATTCAGGCCAAACGGTGACAGACGGCAGATAATCAAGTGAAATGCAGAAGATTCACTGCGGTCGAAGGCGTTTTGCACATACATACCTTCTACTTATGTATATATAGCAATGCAGCAGACTGCATTTTTTGAAAAGTGAGCTCATTTGGTATGCGCGTTTGCTTCTGTGACGGAAAAGGAAGAAAAGAAAAGAAGAACGAACCACCTCTTTACCATCATCACCGGAACAATGATGGGACGAAAAAGCGGGTATATAAAGTTTTAACGTTAACACATGTCGCGTGGCTTGTTGGCTGCATATACATACATTTCTACATATCTAGTGGAATGAACTTCTTTAGCTCTTCTTCGTTGTTGTTGTTGTTGTTCATCATTGTCGTCGTTGTTGCTTTGTAGTTGGAAAAAGTCATCAAATGGGTTACCTACCACTTTTGTTTTCATTTACTATACGCTCGTTGGTTTTGAGTTTCCTTGGAATATCCAACAGCAATTTTGGCTTCATGCAACTTGGGCTTCGGAAGCTTTTTTTTTGTTGTTGTGGTTTTTGTTTGTTGTTTCTGAGTTAGTTTTAAAGTTATTTATTTTTTTTTTTTAAATGTTGTTTGGTGGTTTTGGTGAAAAACATTTAAAAACAGCACGTTCTATGCGAAAAAAGGGGATTTTGTTTTTGTGTACGAGGACAGAATATATTTTATCAAACAAAGGGTTTCTTTAAAGAGGAGCAGTAATTTAATACATTTAAATTATAATGCCAATATATGAAAGCTTTTTTTTAAATGGTTTTTTTTCTTCAATTACAAAATTGTTTGAAATAATATTATAAAAGTTGAATACAAGTAAAAGAATTTCGTTTTGACTTCTATCTTTATTTTGGACTTGTAAAAGACTAAACATACTTAAAACTAACTTAATTGCTAGAGCCCTATAATGCATTTGATATCTTGCAGCTTGTGCAAGATTTCATTGTGCATTTCATCCTTCTCGTCGTCGGTTGTTGACACTAGTCTACTTCGTTTATAGAAGTAGCTGTGTCAGCATGGTTCGTCGTTGACGACGGCAATGTGTGGCTTGGCGGAAGTTATGCGATCGTGATAACTTACATTAACCGGAACGGTATTCCTTAAAAAAAGTTAGTTTACTTAAAATGCTTAGATTTTTAAAACCTCCATTGCTGGAACAAAAATTTGCGGAAATGCATCACTTTTGGCAAAATAAAATGTGCCTTGGCAGATCAACCAAAACTAAATCTTCACATTGAACCAACATTTTGAAATTAACTTTCTTCAACAGATCTTTCTAGCTGTACAGTGATATGCTGTCGAAATCTATAATCATTGACAGAGCTAGAGTTCTTTACAGCATTTAAAGAATATGCGACATTTGTTGGTACTGAAGTAAATGGAGATAGATCAGCAAAGTTTATTAATAAATAAAAATATTGGGTGGTGGGACAGTTCGTGTAGAACTAGGGCCTAGAGACTTCCAACTTTAAACTATTCCTGCTGTACATGTTACTGGCAGAATAAGAGAGACCTACAATTTTGTGCCAAATGCGAATAGCTAAGTTGAGAAGCACTTTTTCATGACAAGAGATTTGTCAATTCCTCGCAAGAGGCAGTAACCTGTGAAAAATATTTCAGTTCGGCCAAACAGTTGGTTTCAAAGCTCTTTACGCGTAAAAGATGAAGTACTATGTACTCTATAGAACCTTCATCCTGCCAGTCTTGTGTTACATCACCGATTGTTGGTCGATAAATAGAAAATGAGATCTGATAACGGGACTCCAAAAAGAATGTGAATGAAGAAGAAGCTTCAACCGCTAAAGCTACGATTCCGTTAAAGGATGCCTACAATGTTAATAGATTAAAAAAAAAAACCTCGAGCGCAAGGATTAACGATCACAGATCACATGCCTTGACCATATGCGTTGACCGTCTAATCGTAGCTTAATTGCCTGAACAAAAGAATACGAAAATACAAATTCAATGTTACGAACACAACACAACGCAACTGACAGTCGGTGCTGCAAGAGTTCAACTTTAAACTTTTCACGTGCAGCACTTTTGACGTTTCAATTTTTATGAAGAAAAAAAGAACAGGAACGAAATACTGAAGCTGTTTGTGCTTATTTTTTGTTTCGCGAAAAATATTATTAATTAAAAAAAATATATTATATACAAAAAGCTGTACAGCTGCATTGTGGGCACGTAAAAAATAGCACGTACCTTACTTTTTTACAGCTGTTGCAATTGCAGCTCCAGTTCCAGTTGCAACATTCTATTGTGTTCAAGGCAGTAACTCTTTGAGCTGTATCGGGATGATGATGAAGCTGACAAATTCCAAATACTTCGACTACATTTAAAGACCGAGTCATTGCAGATATTAGAGTAATTGGTATGAATTACTTTACTTGGAGCAGCGTGCTTGGAATTGTAGAGGATGGAAAGCTACTGTGTCAGTGTCTAAGACAGAGATGGGTCGGTACTTCGGCAGCTCGTTAAGCAAAAAAGCAAAGTTATTTTCGCTATATCATAATAAAGGGTTTTAAAAATTGCTATTCTTAACTCGTATATTTTTGATGTGTTAACATCTATATCGGCGATCTTTTAATGAAATTAAAAAATCTGTTTCTGATTTAGTTAATTTCACATATAATTACATCCTCACAACTACTCACGCTCAATGTTTATTTTACGAATATAATTAATGTTCTATTTTATTTCCACTACAGGTAAATTCAAGAATTTGACACAACGACTTTTGACTGAAATTTCAGATTTTTTTTTGCGTTCAACGACATAAATTCAGAAATCTGAAAATTCAGTTATAAAACTTAATCCTTTAAACCCGCCCAATTTCTGCGTAGCACATTACGTTGTATTATTACACGTTACGATACGTTGATTTATATTGGATACGTTCAATATTGAGTATGTTTCTTCGTATCTCAAACTAAATCGAAAGATCGAGTTGAGTTTGGGTTGAAATTTGGTTGACAGTTCGAACTCGCCGCGTTCTGTGATGTTAAATGAGCACTTGGATATTTAATTAAATTTTTACACAACTTAACCGTGAGTTCCGGCACTCAAACTTTTTTTTTGTTTTAACTGTTTCTATATTTATTTCTTAGTTGCCAAGTCAGGATTAATATTTTATTGGACTTGAATACACAGCATAAATGTCAAAATTTATAGTTAAAAAAAAACGAATTAAAGACCGTATTATAGAATTCCATATAACCAATACATATTAACGTACTACCTAAAAGTACTCTACTAATGGAATTAAATAGTACTTATTATGTATGTTCATAAATCATCAAGTTCTCTATAAATTAATGCTACCAAACACAAGAACAAAATAATTATCACTCATCCATTTGACTATATGTATAGTTATAGATACCTAATATGTACTTAAACTTCAGTTCTAGTATATTATGTTCTTCCTCTACATCTGGCTCTAGCTTATGGTTAGTTAAAGTCGAAAGCCTAATTTGCACCATCTCTCTTTGGTGTTGTTTAACCATCCAAATTCAGCAATATTGTATGCGGTATGTATATATGTATGTACATATATAAATGTATATCCTTAAATACGCAAAAGCATCGGTCGGTTGGTCGGATCTTTGCTCGCCTTGTACAAATAAACATTTGACATATGGTGTCAATAACAAATTAGGCACACTTCTGGCCAACTGACACCACACTTAGGTCGTGTTATGATGTAAGAGCCAAAGGGAATTTATTGAAGAGAGAGGGAGAGAGAGAGAGAGAGAAATTCCATATATATAAGAGTCCTTGTTCGATGAGGAATAAAGTGCGGATAGGATATTTAATACACACGTTGCTGACCGTATATTCCCAAATCTACCACCAGACTCGGTTTTGGTAATTATGGTTCTAATTTGCACTTCACTTTCACATATAATATCCCCAAACGATTATCCCACTAAAGAGGGTCATGTTATGACCATCAGGTAATATATTATATATAGGGGTGCATCAAACTATCCATGTTTTTTTTTTATAATTTTAATGTCCACAACCTCCTGGCGACGAACGACGACGACGACGTTGTGTGTGTGGTATTTGCAAATATTATAAAACCAGTTTCCTGAAAACGAGAGAAGCCTCACAATTTTTCAATTCATTGAACTGGAAACGTGCGCTTTTAGTGCGGGTGAATTGAGTTTATTCGGTTGACTATATATTTATGGAATGTCCTTCGTAGAAAGGACACAAAAGTAAAAAAATACATGTAAATAAAAAAAAAAAAATACAAAAAATTGAGCCCGAGGAGCACGACTTTTAACACCATATTGATATTGGTTATTGGCACATAAGCATTGATCGGATATTTTTATTAAAAAAAAATAAAGAAACACAAACAACAGTATCTGGTTACTACCTATATGAGTCTTTTATTGTGGTTGAATGCACTCGCATAAGGTTTATTGGCAGGAGCGTGGGTTATTTTTTGGTTATAGTTATTAACGAGACAGGTGGTGATGGCCATTTTGCGAGCACAGGAATTATTTAATGTTCATTATTGATTTAAATTCAGTTTTCTATACGTGTATAAATGGATTTTTCAATTTAAAAAATGATGTATGTACATATGTATATGATGACTCTTGGGAGCTATGGTGACGGAAAAATGCTAGGTGTGAAATTTAGTGAGGACTGATAGCAATTTAAGAGTTCATGTTACTGACTGAATGGTTCTGTGATGTCTTCACCCTCGCCCCCCTTCCAAACTAGTTCAGATTATTGCACTAAAGTCATTTTAATAGAAAATATAATAGTTCTCCAAGAATGATTTATAAAAAAGTGTACTTTTACAAATGTATTTTTGCTTAATAAGATCTTTAAAGTACCGTCACACATTTCAAGAAAATAGACACCCCTATTTATAAAAAAATGCTTACTTATCTTCTAATCAAGTGGTTTCTTTTTAAATCATAGGTTATTTTAACATTAACAGCTGTTTCCCGCACGAAATCTTGACAGGAAGTCAGCATATCTTCGCGGAATGAAATAAGTCGCTTACGCTTGAACAACATTGGGAAATATTGAAAACCTATTTCCAAAGTTATTGCTGTGTAGCCCAAACAGTGCGTTTTTTGAAAAGAAGTTTTGGCCGAAAAATGAAGCACCCACCGCACCTGCTGTACGCAAGTTTGTACAAAAAGTTCGTGAGATTGGTATGCTAGTGGACGGACAACAGTCATGGATCCCGTTGTCGTACGGTGTGCACAGACGAGAATGTGGCTGCTTTAGCCGAAAGTGTGAGACTCAATTCAATGAGGCTGGGAACAACGTTTCGGTCAATGGTGGGCCAGAGCCATGTTGACCGACTTTTTTTTTACTGAAATTGAAGACATGGATTTGGAAGACCTTGGGTTCATGCAGGATGGCGTGCCATGTCACACAGCCCATGCCACAATCGATCTATTGCGAACCAAATTCCCATATTGTGTTATCAGCCGTCTTGGCGATGTTAATTGGCCGGCTCTGAGCTGCGATTTGATTCCTTTGGACTTTTTTTTTGTGAAGGACCGATGTTATGCTAACAATCCGAAAATGATTCAAGCACTCAAGGCCAATAACTTCCAAGCGTGAGCTACAGCCCGAAACCATCAATAAGATCTTGGAAAATTGGAGTGACAGAATGTGCTATACTGCGAAGCCAGCCGAAGCAGCCACTTGAACGACGCACGTTGTATTCCATAAGTAATGGGAATGTTTGCTCTTACTAATAAAGCCGTAATATATGAAAAAATAAACAAATGTTTACTTTATTGCATTTTAAAAAAGAAACTTGTATATTTGGCCAACCCTGTACACAATTGTGAATTAATTAATTAATATAAATTAACTTTAATTTTGTATTATTGATAAGATTTCGTTCTTCACTCACTGATTTAAAGGTAATTCACGTTTTATTTGAGTTTGTTAATAGGATTGTAAGGAAGATTTAAATTGATTCTAGATTTTTAAAAGCGTTAAAAATGGCCTTGTTTTGGAAGAATATTTCTACTTATAGAACCAAGGGATTTCCTGAGTATTTTTGGGATTGCCAGCCACTTTTTTATGACAAGAGATACCCTCAGAGGATTTGTCAATTCCTCTCATAAAATTCATACAAAACAATAATGTTTTATGGTAAAATAGGCTGGGATTTGATGCCTTGAACTTTTGCACGCGTGAAACTCTTATACGCACCAACCATTATACCACGGGCCATACACTTAACACTATTTGAAGTATTTTGTGCAAATTATATGAATCTACCCGAGGAAAATAAAGGGTCATTCATATTTTGGTTTCGAAATTTTAGCTAAATAAAACACACACAGATATATTGTTGATGAAAATTTTATTTCATTATAAAGTTTGAAATTTGCCATTTAGTGTGAAAAAAAAATATCATTCAAATGGCCGCTTCGGGAAAATTCGCAGCATGCGATTTTTTAAAGTAATTTTTAACCAAATTTTTGTACATTTCGGGCGGTATCCTGGCCATAACTTCAGTAATGTTGGTTTTTAATACGCTAGAGTTCGGGGATTATTCGCGTAAAACACGATCTTTTGCGTAGCCCCACAGAAAAAAATCTAACGGTGTCAAATCGCATGATCTCGGTGGCCAATTGACGTTGCCAAAAGGTGAAATTACGCGACCAAGAAAATTCTCACGCAATAAAGCCATAATTGATCGTGTTGTGTAGCTTGTTGCTCCGTTTTGTTAGAACCACATAATGTCTAAGTCATGATCTTCAATCGCGGCTAATAACAATCGTTAAATTGCTGCGAACGCCAGGAAATCGATAAATTCGGATCATCAGCAAAACTTGCACTTGCAGCAGCAATATTTTCGACTAAGTGGTGCATTACGATGATGCACAGGCCTTAAAACATCAATAACGCTTCCATCTCTTCAAATTTGTTCACAATTTTACCGTTTTCTTGCGTACTTGGTCGATTATGACGACTATAATCATCGCGTAATATGCGAAAAGTGGCTACGTTTGAATCACCACTTTTGTAGTAAATTTTAATAATTTTAACGCGTTGTTCAATTGTTAAGCGATCCAATATTGTAAATGGCAAACATTCAAATAATTTTATGACACTTCCAACTGAGTTTGACAGGTGTCAAATGCCAGACCTACGTACTTGAAACCACGAAATGAATGATCCTTTACTTTCTATGTATATTTAGGATGTATCAAAAAGTTTATCTAGTTATTCTAAACACGAATCTACTATCTATACTAATTAACAATCGTTGGCTATTCGAACAATCCTCTCAAAACCAAATCCAGACATATTGTCTGGAATTCTATTGAATTTATAAACTTATTACAGAATTCCAAACTATAACTTGTTATACAACTTCTTAGACATATTGATTGGTTGAATCTATTATTCAAAAATATTGGAGCATATCCAAGGCATCAAGGACAAAACATCATTTTAATCAACTGATAATGATGTTGAAACACCTTTTCTTTGATGATGAATATTGATTTATTTTCTCAGCCCTATTATACAAGTACAAACCTGACCAACGACATGCAATATAACAATGAGCTACCGTCCATAACTACTATTCGTAACTTAGACGGAGAACAAGAACACCTTGATTGTTTCATCTTAATATAAAACAGCTACCATCAAGGTATCAGAATTTACCTAATTAACAAACACTTTACATATCTACATAATTATGTATATTGAATATGAAAAGGAGGAGTATTGCTTTAGATTATATATACGAGATACTAGATATACAAGGTAAAGTTATAGCATTGGAGGAATCTCCAGTAGGCAGAAGGTCTGTGCTGTGTCCTTCTTACACAGAAATGAACAAAGCTCATTATTTTTAATTCAACTTGTTGTGTTCTGAGAATGACAGAAAGAGGGAGAGAGAGAAAGAGAGAGACAGAGAGAGAGACTGTGTAAGAGGTCCAGGTCATTGTAATTTGGGAAAAAGGATCGACATTTTCCATCACGAAATATATTTATGCAAATTCAATTTACTTGATGAGAATATTTAACTAGATGGTGATGGCGTTTGTGAAGAATTATTCTTACAAAGGTAACCTCCTCCCCAAACCAGTCGTCTGTTTCATCATTACCGGCTACCTCATCAAACCTTGAGTAGCTTTCTTTTCAAATTATTGTAAGAATTAGGATGTAATCGTATCACAGGAAAAAAGAAGTTAAAGGCAAAAGTATTTAATTCGACACGCACGTATAGGAAAAAGCTAGATACCTCCCACTCCGAGCCTATTTGTATTTTTTTTTTTTGTATAAAAGAATCTACTTATGTAGCTATTCTTGGATTTGTCAGAGAGTAGAATAGTATAGGTAGTAAAAGAAGGCGCACCATTTATAGACGAAATGTATATAATATGTAGGTAGGTTTAGGTAGCTGTTAGAGTGGGTGTCAGAAATCAATACTCATAGAATATGCAGAGTGACAGTGAGAATAACAAAAAGGAAATTTGTTAATATATCCACTTCCATATCCACTCAGCTAATGGAAAAAGCCGATGTTTTTGTGTTGGTCGAGCGGGAAACTATTTTTGTAATGAAAAAACCTTGTGAGACAAATTCCAATTTTCTTAGTTGAACATGGATTTCTTTTATTGAAGTTCTGCATATATTTATTTAACAAAAAACTAAGAGAAATTTATGAAATCATGGTATATGAAAGTTTTGGGGGAGCTTAACTGGGTAACTTGAAATGTTTTATTTTAATCTTAAATAATATTAAAATATAATTTTTTTCAAATTACTTTTTTCGTTGGCCATTGCATTTGGTAGAAGTCGGTTATACTGCCACATTCAAGTCCTATTTCTACAAGATTTCCTCCATTTTAAATGTGTCTATTTCCTGTTTTAAAAGTGTTGACATTTGCATTTAATAGTACCAAGTTAAGGATTCTCGGGAGAGATATTCAGGTTAATTAAAAAGATCAAAGCTTATATTTATTTGTTATTTTTATTTACCACCGCATATATCGTTCGAGCGTCAAACTAGAACTGATTAATCTTAATACTAAAAGTCTTAACATAGCTTAACCAAAGTGTTCGTGCAAGGGTAATTCGTTGATACAGCATTTCCCAACTGTGGGAACAGCGGATACGGATCATATTGATTTGTGGCCTTCGGTAGTGCAAGTGCATTTAGCTTTGCTATTGAAATGCACTGTCAGCACTAGAAGTTCATGGCATGGTGTTAACTACCATTTTTTGCAAATGATTCATTTTGTTTTTATAATACGAATTCGGGGATATTTTTATAAATTTTTTAAAAAGTATAATTTCCTTGTTATGAATTAATACAAATTTTATTAGAACAATAAAGGAAAATAATAAAAATGTCGTCTACCACATTTTAACACAAATTTTTTTGGACTGGTAGAGTTTCGACAGATGGTATCCCTTCGAAAGCATCGAAGCAGTAAATCATTCCCAAATATACATTTTCAATAAATTGATAGACAACTGACAGCTGGTGAAGCGTTTTCTTTAAATAAATTTGCTCGTAGTATGTTCGGAGTGTTCAGACTCTGATCAGAGCTCTACTCTAAACTAAAAAAGAAAAACACCCTAACTTGCTTTGGTGATTATGTCTTTAGTGAAAAATAAAACAAACCAAATAACAACATGGCCGCCATAAAATGTCAAAGAGCTTTTTACTAAACAATATTTTGTATGTAGGCCCATCAAATTTTTAATGTGTAAACATCTATGTCGACGCGGCGGTTGTGTGGAAATTTCCGTAGCATATTATGTTGTGCTGTTACACGTAATATTGACGCATGTTTAGAATTTCTAAACATAAATGGATTTTTTTCTGTCAAAAAAAAATCTTGCATATTTTTCAAGATTTCAGTAAGATTTAACACCTAATTGCACACACACTAGCAAGATTTGACATTTAAAATGTTAAATTGAATTTCGCGGTGTTTTAAGAAGATATTATTATTGTGTTTTGGTTGCAACGAATTTTAATTTCAATTGAACTCAAAAGAATTCATAAGAATTTTCACGTTGTCGTCGCAATGTAAACCAATAGGCCAACCGATTTTGTTTTGCTTCAAAATTGCAGCATACATAATAACAAGAAATATTCGATTTTTACAAATTCCTTTCAACAAAGGTCGATTCTGTTTAGAAAAAAACTCGATTTTTTGTTTAAAAGTAATTCGACATAATATTTATAATATTGAATAATTTATTCGATTAATAACTTGCCATTAATAAGTTTGTGATAATTTGAATTTTGTTTTCTATATTTTAAGCACCTTAAAAAAAATTGAAAAATTTGAACGAATAACTTGAAATTGTCGCAACTTTAATTTATAACTAACGGTATATTATCCAATTATAACCATTTTTTAGGTTCGGCGAATGTTTCTTCGCTAACTTTAAATTCATAAAAAAATGTTATTAACAAAATTTTATGTTACTTACGGAAACAAAGATACAACTACTAATAAACACGTCCTGTAAAACTATTTTTGCAAAGCTGCAAGTCTCCATTAAACACTTTTGTTTACCATTATTTTGATTCATAGGGTAGGTATGTATATGTAAGTATAATTAAAAACTCAAATTTATTAAATTTTTTTTAAATATGTTTTACTTTATTTATAGTTTAAAACATTTTATTTTAGTAATATGTTAAATATTATATTCTTTCTTTAAACAGATGTTCGATAAAAATGATAATAAAATATACCTACCTACATAAAGGCTTAATTAAAGCGATTTTTCAGACACCTGGATGTTTCTTGTATATCAATATACTGATGATGCTATAAATGTACTTGTATACATGTAGGTAAGGTATAGGTAGTTATCCCTTTCAATATATCTACCAAAGAATACTTTAATAACATTAATAATTAATTATACCGTCTACGTCCAGAACATGCGTGCATTATAATTATTTTGCGAACAATAAAACGACTAAAAGCCTTTCTTGCCTGATGGACGCCTTGCAATAAAAGAGACAATTATGATGGTTTTGTTACAATGGCCAATGCACCGTGATGTAGGCGTACGTTGTTGCTTGGTAGGTAGGTATAGATACGCAATGAAAGGTTATATTCAAAGGTGCAATCGCAGGTCGAATGCAAAACACGTAGGTACCACCTATATAAGTACGTAAGTAATTTTTGCATTTAAATTTTATATCCGTTTTCATAGCACTTTTTTTTTTTTTTTAAACCAACGATAATAATTAATTCTCGTTAAGGATACAGGAATAATTTTTTTCTTAAATAAAGGATATAATTATGTTTTAATGACAGTTCAATGACATTATTAATGAAAAAGACTTATACTGCAATTAAAAAGGATGCCAAAGGTGTAACTATAGCTGTAAGTTCGTAGCTGAATGGGAAAGCGTAAAGCTGTATCTTTTGTTAAAAATATTTCGTTAGTAGAAGTTGGGAGCCAACTTAAGCTACATTTAAATTTCATCGAGTTCATGTGCAGCCACATGTAGACTTGGAGGCTTGGAAAATAAAAAAAAGCTTAAAACCTCAATTGTTAAAAAAAGCGGTGATTATGATGAACGTGAATCAATCGGTTGTTAAAATCTTAATTTTTAAAAAAAAGGTTCTTAATAAATACTTTTATTGATGATGTGTAAATTTGCCTTTTTTTCCAAAAGTCTGCGTCATTCATATGAACCAAGCCTTTAGGCGTCTTTGATGTAACTACATACATACTTAAAAAATAAAATTAAATTGGTCGGCCCGACAGCTTGTGTAGAACCAGGGTCTCGTGACTTACAACTCTCAACCACTCCTGTATGCATCTTATTAGCAGGAACATGGGGGGGCAGTGCCGTAGCCAGGATTTTGGTTCGAGGGCGGGTGCTTGCTTCCAATTTTTACGAGGAATTCTTTTAATAAAAAAACTATATATGTATATTCCAATTTATTGATTTTTATTAGTTTTTAAATTGTATGTACTCAAACGAACATAGTATACTTAAATAATATTTTTAAAAACACATTTTTTCAAAGCAGAAGACGTCTTGTTTTTCCTTTTGACATGAGATCAATCACCTTATCTGGATCCATATTATTATATCCACATTTAGTTTATACCTCTAAAGTAAGTCTTATCACATATATCAAGCAATTTTAAAACTTCGATAGAAGGATCAATCGACGATATTTTTTCGCACCAGAGAATGTACTCAGCTTTCACAGCTGACAACGAAATTGCACTACCAAAGTACCATGTTAGGTTTTCCATTTCGTTGACTCGCCCAACTGCAGAAAAACCTGGGAGAAGAGCTTGAAACGATGGTAGAACGTCTTTGTTGACCATGAATCTGTCCGTAAGATTTTGTATAAACGAATCTATGCAAGGAATCAATACAGACACTCTAAAATATAGGATTCAGTAGAAGAGGTTTATGGATTGGAAAGCGTTGTTTGTTTAAATGAAGTTCTTGGAGCTCTTAATTCAACTTCAAATAAGTCCTCGGCTAGTTTAGATGCGGATTGAAAAGCCTATCTGAAAAAAATCTTCGGCTTTTTCTCTGATGTTCTTAAGAAATTAAATTAAATACCTAAATAGTCTCCTAAATTCAATACAAAATTGTATATGCATATGCATACCTAAATAGTCTCTTGTTTCTTAACGAAGTGTTTTCAAGTAGTTGAGAACTTCAAATAAACTATACCTACCTGGAAAGTCTCCTTATTTTTATAGATTTGAATTTAGTATATTAGAAAGTTTTATTTTTTATTTTAGACTTTCTGCCAAATCCGAATGCATGAATGAGAAGCACTTTTTCATGACAAGAGATACTCTTGGAGGATTTGTTAATTCCTCGCAAGAGGCAGTAACCCTTGAAAAACATCATTTCTGTTTTTAGGTGGCATAGGCTGGGAATCGAACACCAAGACCTTCGGCGTAACATTCCAACGCACTAACCATTACGTCACGGGCTACTACAACTACATAATACTTATTAAGTACAAAGTTTATTAACCTTATTCTTAATATTATTATTAAAAAAAAAATGGCGTGTTAGAATTGTCCAATAGCTTGACCATTTCATGAAGTTACCTTTATACCTACCAACTGTGTATAAAGGTAAAACACTTGTCATAAAATACTTCATGATAATATTTTATTCTCTAAAGAAAATGTAAAGGAAGGGGTTAACTGCTGCAATGACCTATCTAGAACATAAATCTCTTTTTCTGTTCGTTACTTCTGCATTCCTTTAGGACAAGTTGTGCAATTAATGAAGGAACTGCGCAAAAATAACGCACCCTCTTCTAAATTCTACAATTTGTGTCCCTATATATTTCCTTTAAGATCATCCATGTGAATCACCGGTGCATTCAAATGTAACCAACGGCAATATGAAAAGTCCTTCTAGCATCTTGCAGGTAACCTATCTACATTTACACATATACATTTTGTGCACGCATGCAATGAAATAGGTTTATGTAGGTATACAAAATAGACAGCATTTATGAGATACGAGCTGATTCCAGGATAAAAGATAGCAAGCACAACAACGACACGGTCAAGCCAGCAGAGACGAAATAACTTAAAATTATTCTTTTAGACTTTGCGCCTTGTATAGATAGATACCGACCGACCAACCGACGACCGGTAGAAACAGGAAGGAAAGACGGAGCTAGGGTAATTAGACTCGGGACACATTTGTTTATCTATAATGTATGGCTCACATGAATGCAAGATGTGGTGGGACTTGGCTTTTATGCTCCCCGGAGAAACGGTTCCAGTCAGTTGAACTATTCGGACTTCGGATAGGGAAACGACAATAAGGAGTACACAATGCACTGCACACTGCTTATATGCATTATGTAGATGTATGATGTATGTAAAATTGCACGTATGTAGTTATACCTTTATTCCCGTTCATCCAACTCAGGTGGTCATTTTGCGGTATGAATGCAGGGATAATTTCAAATTTCCTCCAGATGCATTAATTATTACCAAATGTTTTCTTGCAGTTGCAAGCTGCCTTCAACCCCTCTTCTTAAATTTGTTATTTATGCTGCAGCAATATGAAAATTTGCTGCAGATATCTGTTTAAAATTATTTATAGGGGCGACGAATCTTGTTGGTAGGTAAGGTATACATATTTTGATTGCATAAAATGCAATGCAATATTTTGTTGCGGATAATTGTTTTTCTGGAATATGGACTTTTCAATGTTTCCTTTATGTAGGTCCATGTGAGCAAGGAAGGTATTTAAAAATAATTCTCGACTGAAAAGGTAAAGTATCTTAAGTCAATTTTTAAGATTTTTCAGGAGAGCAAAAAAACTGTTGAAAGAAGCTTCCCAAAAAAACTTTACAACATAGACTTCTTAGAATAAACTTTTTAGAGGTCAAATTTTATGAACTTTTTTTTTAAATTTATTGTAAAAAGATATTGTTAATATTTATTGAGTTATAGGGCAAATTATGACTTAAGATAGTTTGCCTTTTTTAAATTTATTTTAAATTATTGATTTCAAAAATCTTAAGTTGAGATAAGATACTTTGATTTCTTAAGTTTGGTATCTTAAGTCCACTTAAGATGTTTTACCTTTTCACAATTATTACAAACTCTTAAGATCAAATAATCTTAAGTATACTTAAAGTTTTGTAATTCGCTTCAACACAACATCTTATGTGGACTTAAGATATTTTACCTTGTGTCACCATGCTGTTTTCCTTTATAAAAAGGAAACGGAGTGAGATAGAAGAATTCGGATAAGGCAGAAATGTGCGCCTCTGTGTTGGTAATAGGGATCAATAAAAAAAGCAAATAATCTTAAGTCGACTTAAGATACTTTACCTTTTCAGTCGAGAATTTATCTATGAATGCATGCTACTTAAGTCCATCAATCTGTTTGAAAATAGTGATAATGGTTTCTCATTGCATTGAAGATGGGGCATCTTAGGAGGAAGTGCTCAATTGTGTCATCTTCATGCATTGGGTCAAAATTATGTCTATCCCCGTGTAAACTGATCCTGTGGGCATACTTGTTGGCACACCTTATTTGTGCAATGACTTCATGGACGGACGGATTTAATGCCACCTTCAAGTAGGGAGCGGGCTTATATTCTGGCTCCTGTATATTTTCTATGCAAGAAGCATAGAAACAGAAGGAAGTTGAATTAGTTGCTTTCTTGAAATCTTCTTCTAATAACACCCTTTTTTTTGTCCTTTAGAATGATTTCGTAGGATCTTCTTATGACTTCTAAGTTTTGTTGTTCCCATATATCATTAAAATTCCTCATTAAAAGGTCTTTAAATTGTGTTGCCCAGTTTGGACGCTGAGTGGAAAGATGAATTCCAAATATTTCATTATAACATTTTTTTATCAGGCGGTCATCGGATGCATTTAAGAGTTTTATCCAGAAATTCAGGCTTCTTTTCCCTATTTCATATATTAATGGAGTAGTTCCAGTTTCTATACGAGTTACGTTGCTTTGCGTATTGTTGGTTAGTCCAAGCAATTTCTTCAGAACACTGTTGTTTGAATAACTTAAATTTTATCTCCAGCTGTCATACCCCAAATTTCAACACAGTATAAAGTGCAGTCGATTTGATAGACGACTCAAACGTTTTTAATCCCCCCTCCCAATTTTTTATGTAAGAGCTCTTCATAGTTTTGTCAGTCATCGCTGTTGCTTTGGTTTTGAATATATTTGTAGCTTCATTACAAGAACCAGTTATGTGCAAGTTTACTCCCAAATATTTAAAGTATTATCCACTACTTCAATCCAGTCTTCTTTGTACGGAAATCTTCCGGGGCAAGATATCTTCTATGAAATATGAAAATGCTTTCATGAAGAACTATTGATTTTTAGAAGAACCAGACTGCAAAGTTATAACGTTGCCAATCCATGCTTCTTTGAACTAAGAAGGCTAAGAGTAGCAAAGTCCTCTCTCGAGCAACTAAAGTGTCCCTCTACAAGACACTTATCATCCCAGTCCTTATATATGGCGCAAAGGCATGGACCTTCTTAAAACTGGATGAGAATGCCTTAGGATGTTTCGAGAGGAACATTTTCTGGGTGATTTTTGGTCCCGTCTGCATAGATGGCGCCACCTTAAGTAAATAAGTAAGACTGCAAAGTTATGTCAAAATCGATGTATCTATTTAAAAGCTATAAGTTAATAGCTCAAAAAATGGTATTTTTTTAAAATGCCGAAATTTTATTTCCTTTATCAGATTTTTTTTTCTGGGAAAACCCTTAAACGAAATTTTTTATAATTATCTAATTTGATCATTACATGTGCGAAGTTTTATCAAAATTAAAAAAGTTGTTTTCGAGATATTTTACCCGTTTTAAATGAGCTAAAACAAAAATGCTTTGTACCAAATTTAAAGAAAATCAACTACTTTTACTCTGTTATCTAATTTAAAACAATATACAAAAAAAAACATTTTGTAAGGGGTTTTGTAGTACTGATTTTAAGGAAATGTTTAGGCAATCAAAACAATCAATTTTCCCCTCCTGTTACGCCCACTTAAACAAAATTTTATATCTTAGTCAAAATTAATAGAAATCTGAAATTCCATATGCAAAACGGCTCATTTTCCTTTTGATTTCATGGTCAGTGCCTTGGACTATCATGCCAACGCGGAGGTCTGGATTCAAATCCATTAGTCTATTTTACCTAAAATGTATTGTTTTCAGAATTTATCATTCGTACAAAATCAAAAAATAAGTGAAGTCGACAAAACCATTTAGAATGTAATTTTAAAAATGTTGTATCTGCGTTAGTTTTACTGAAAAAAATTAATACAATTAATAAAAACAAAGGAAATTTTATGAATGTTAAAGTTTAATGTTTACACACCTTGATTTCTGGAAGGGTTTTTTTGTATTTATTTAGGTTATGTTACAGAGACAAAGAATATGTAATATGTATCCATAATATTTATGTCATAAAAAACAAAAATTAAATCAGAAATCCAGAAATCAAAAATAAACCGTTGAAAACTTTATTCCTTACTATATTATGTACACAAATATACATTTTGATTATTTCATACATTCATATCTAACATTACATAATATACATATAGCTGCTGCTGCTGATGTGGCGAACCTGAATAAATATCCCAAATATTTACTCAGACATATTTTGAATCCATATTATCTACGATTTCCCGATGTCGTATCCTTTCAACAAAAAAAAAGAAAAGACAAGTTAAAACAAAAATCAACAGCACAATAATCAAATTGAATGCTCACTTTTCGCTTCAGGGCTATCATCAACATGGGATATCTATCATTATATAGATATATACATTACAAGGACGAAAGGCATTTAAAGAAATTGTATGCTTATAGAATAAAAACGCCCCAAAACCATAAGTTAAAAGTAAGAAAGATGTCGGAGAATTATCGTTTGTATAATTCTATATATGTATATACATAGGTACTACACATATGTATACACTTATACAGATATTCAAGTGACTCCCATTGTTGTTCTGTGGCCTTTATTTGTTATTCCTTACGTGTTTTTTATTGCCAAAGTTTATGTTACCAATTTCGAGAATAAAAATTTATTCAACTACTTAATCCTTGTGACACTATAGATATATGAAATGGTAAATTCTTACCCGTTCATTTGTTAGTTTTTAACAGCATCGCAAGTTTTGTCAAAAAGTGATGAAAAATTTTTTTGTGGAGATTTAAAAAATGGCGTACATGGATGGAAAGGTCTCTTTACTCTCAGTTTAACGGTGAAAACCGCAACAACCAACGAGGCTTGGTTGCGGAGATATCGGGTTTTAAAGAGATTTTGATTTTTAAAGTTTTTAACGATGCCGGCATCGCAAGTTTTGTCAAAAAGTGATGAAAAATTTTTTTGTGGAGATTTAAAAAATGGCGTACATGGATGGAAAGGTCTCTTTACTCTCAGTTTAACGGTGAAAACCGCAACCACCAACGAGGCTTGGTTGCGGAGATATCGGCTTTTAAAGAGATTTTGATTTTTAAAGTTTTTAACGATGCCGGCATCGCAAGTTTTGTCAAAAAGTGATGAAAAATTTTTTTGTGGAGATTTAAAAAATGGTGTACATGGATGGAAAGGTCTCTTTACTCTCAGTTTAACGGCGAAAACCGCAACCACCAACGAGGCTTGGTTGCGGAGATATCGGGTTTTAAAGAGATTTTGATTTTTAAAGTTTTTAACGATGCCGGCATCGCAAGTTTTGTCAAAAAGTGATGAAAATTTTTTTGTGGAGATTTAAAAAATGGCGTACATGGATGGAAAGGTCTCTTTACTCTCAGTTTAACGGTGAAAACCGCAACAACCAACGAGGCTTGGTTGCGGAGATATCGGGTTTTAAAGAGATTTTGATTTTTAAAGTTTTTAACGATGCCGGCATCGCAAGTTTTGTCAAAAAGTGATGAAAAATTTTTTTGTGGAGATTTAAAAAATGGCGTACATGGATGGAAAGGTCTCTTTACTCTCAGTTTAACGGTGAAAACCGCAACCACCAACGAGGCTTGGTTGCGGAGATATCGGCTTTTAAAGAGATTTTGATTTTTAAAGTTTTTAACGATGCCGGCATCGCAAGTTTTGTCAAAAAGTGATGAAAAATTTTTTTGTGGAGATTTAAAAAATGGCGTACATGGATGGAAAGGTCTCTTTACTCTCAGTTTAACGGTGAAAACCGCAACCACCAACGAGGCTTGGTTGCGGAGATATCGGGTTTTAAAGAGATTTTGATTTTTAAAGTTTTTAACGATGCCGGCATCGCAAGTTTTGTCAAAAAGTGATGAAAATTTTTTTTGTGGAGATTTAAAAAATGGCGTACATGGATGGAAAGGTCTCTTTACTCTCAGTTTAACGGTGAAAACCGCAACCACCAACGAGGCTTGGTTGCGGAGATATCGGGTTTTAAAGAGATTTTGATTTTTAAAGTTTTTAACGATGCCGGCATCGCAAGTTTTGTCAAAAAGTGATGAAAAATTTTTTTGTGGAGATTTAAAAAATGGCGTACATGGATGGAAAGGTCTCTTTACTCTCAGTTTAACGGTGAAAACCGCAACCACCAACGAGGCTTGGTTGCGGAGATATCGGGTTTTAAAGAGATTTTGATTTTTAAAGTTTTTAACGATGCCGGCATCGCAAGTTTTGTCAAAAAGTGATGAAAAATTTTTTTGTGGAGATTTAAAAATGGCGTACATGGATGGAAAGGTCTCTTTACTCTCAGTTTAACGGTGAAAACCGCAACCACCAACGAGGCTTGGTTGCGGAGATATCGGCTTTTAAAGAGATTTTGATTTTTAAAGTTTTTAACGATGCCGGCATCGCAAGTTTTGTCAAAAAGTGATGAAAAATTTTTTTGTGGAGATTTAAAAAATGGCGTACATGGATGGAAAGGTCTCTTTACTCTCAGTTTAACGGTGAAAACCGCAACCACCAACGAGGCTTGGTTGCGGAGATATCGGGTTTTAAAGAGATTTTGATTTTTAAAGTTTTTAACGATGCCGGCATCGCAAGTTTTGTCAAAAAGTGATGAAAAATTTTTTTGTGGAGATTTAAAAAATGGCGTACATGGATGGAAAGGTCTCTTTACTCTCAGTTTAACGGTGAAAACCGCAACCACCAACGAGGCTTGGTTGCGGAAATATCGGGTTTTAAAGAGATTTTGATTTTTAAAGTTTTTAACGATGCCGGCATCGCAAGTTTTGTGAAAAAGTGATGAAAAATTTTTTTGTGGAGATTTAAAAAATGGCGTACATGCATGAAAAGGTCTCTTTACTCTCAGTTTAACGGTGAAAACCGCAACCACCAACGAGGCTTGGTTGCGGAGATATCGGGTTTTAAAGAGATTTTGATTTTTAAAGTTTTTAACGATGCCGGCATCGCAAGTTTTGTCAAAAAGTGATGAAAAATTTTTTTGTGGAGATTTAAAAAATGGCGTACATGGATGGAAAGGTCTCTTTACTCTCAGTTTAACGGTGAAAACCGCAACCACCAACGAGGCTTGGTTGCGGAGATATCGGGTTTTAAAGAGATTTTGATTTTTAAAGTTTTTAACGATGCCGGCATCGCAAGTTTTGTCAAAAAGTGATGAAAATTTTTTTTGTGGAGATTTAAAAAATGGCGTACATGGATGGAAAGGTCTCTTTACTCTCAGTTTAACGGTGAAAACCGCAACCACCAACGAGGCTTGGTTGCGGAGATATCGGCTTTTAAAGAGATTTTGATTTTTAAAGTTTTTAACGATGGCATCGCAAGTTTTGTCAAAAAGTGATGAAAAATTTTTTTGTGGAGATTTAAAAAATGGCGTACATGGATGGAAAGGTCTCTTTACTCTCAGTTTAACGGTGAAAACCGCAACCACCAACGAGGCTTGGTTGCGGAGATATCGGCTTTTAAAGAGATTTTGATTTTTAAAGTTTTTAACGATGCCGGCATCGCAAGTTTTGTCAAAAAGTGATGAAAAATTTTTTTGTGGAGATTTAAAAAATGGCGTACATGGATGGAAAGGTCTCTTTACTCTCAGTTTAACGGTGAAAACCGCAACCACCAACGAGGCTTGGTTGCGGAGATATCGGGTTTTAAAGAGATTTTGATTTTTAAAGTTTTTAACGATGCCGGCATCGCAAGTTTTGTCAAAAAGTGATGAAAAATTTTTTTGTGGAGATTTAAAAAATGGCGTACATGGATGGAAAGGTCTCTTTACTCTCAGTTTAACGGTGAAAACCGCAACCACCAACGAGGCTTGGTTGCGGAGATATCGGCTTTTAAAGAGATTTTGATTTTTAAAGTTTTTAACGATGCCGGCATCGCAAGTTTTGTCAAAAAGTGATGAAAATTTTTTTTAACGGTGAAAACCGCAACCACCAACGAGGCTTGGTTGCGGAGATATCGGGTTTTAAAGAGATTTTGATTTTTAAAGTTTTTAACGATGCCGGCATCGCAAGTTTTGTCAAAAAGTGATGAAAAATTTTTTTGTGGAGATTTAAAAAATGGCGTACATGGATGGAAAGGTCTCTTTACTCTCAGTTTAACGGTGAAAACCGCAACCACCAACGAGGCTTGGTTGCGGAGATATCGGGTTTTAAAGAGATTTTGATTTTTAAAGTTTTTAACGATGCCGGCATCGCAAGTTTTGTCAAAAAGTGATGAAAAATTTTTTGTTGATTTAAAAAATGGCGTACATGAATGGAAAGGTCTCTCTACTCACAGTTTAACGGTGAAAACCGCAACCACCAACGAGGCTTGGTTGCGGAGATATCGGGTTTTAAAGAGATTTTGATTTTTAAAGTTTTTAACGATGCCGGCAACGCAAGTTTTGTCAAAAAGTGATGAAAAATTTTTTTGTGGAGATTTAAAAAATGGCGTACATGGATGGAAAGGTCTCTTTACTCTCAGTTTAACGGTGAAAACCGCTACCACCAACGAGGCTTGGTTGCGGAGATATCGGGTTTTAAAGAGATTTTGATTTTTAAAGTTTTTAACGATGCCGGCATCGCAAGTTTTGTCAAAAAGTGATGAAAAATTTTTTTGTGGAGATTTAAAAAATGGCGTACATGGATGGAAAGGTCTCTTTACTCTCAGTTTAACGGTGAAAACCGCAACCACCAACGAGGCTTGGTTGCGGAAATATCGGGTTTTAAAGAGATTTTGATTTTTAAAGTTTTTAACGATGCCGGCATCGCAAGTTTTGTCAAAAAGTGATGAAAAATTTTTTTGTGGAGATTTAAAAAATGGCGTACATGGATGGAAAGGTCTCTTTACTCTCAGTTTAACGGTGAAAACCGCAACAACCAACGAGGCTTGGTTGCGGAGATATCGGGTTTTAAAGAGATTTTGATTTTTAAAGTTTTTAACGATGCCGGCATCGCAAGTTTTGTCAAAAAGTGATGAAAAATTTTTTTGTGGAGATTTAAAAAATGGCGTACATGGATGGAAAGGTCTCTTTACTCTCAGTTTAACGGCGAAAACCGCAACCACCAACGAGGCTTGGTTGCGGAGATATCGGGTTTTAAAGAGATTTTGATTTTTAAAGTTTTTAACGATGCCGGCATCGCAAGTTTTGTCAAAAAGTGATGAAAATTTTTTTGTGGAGATTTAAAAAATGGCGTACATGGATGGAAAGGTCTCTTTACTCTCAGTTTAACGGTGAAAACCGCAACAACCAACGAGGCTTGGTTGCGGAGATATCGGGTTTTAAAGAGATTTTGATTTTTAAAGTTTTTAACGATGCCGGCATCGCAAGTTTTGTCAAAAAGTGATGAAAAATTTTTTTGTGGAGATTTAAAAAATGGCGTACATGGATGGAAAGGTCTCTTTACTCTCAGTTTAACGGTGAAAACCGCAACAACCAACGAGGCTTGGTTGCGGAGATATCGGCTTTTAAAGAGATTTTGATTTTTAAAGTTTTTAACGATGCCGGCATCGCAAGTTTTGTCAAAAAGTGATGAAAAATTTTTTTGTGGAGATTTAAAAAATGGCGTACATGGATGGAAAGGTCTCTTTACTCTCAGTTTAACGGTGAAAACCGCAACCACCAACGAGGCTTGGTTGCGGAAATATCGGGTTTTAAAGAGATTTTGATTTTTAAAGTTTTTAACGATGCCGGCATCGCAAGTTTTGTGAAAAAGTGATGAAAAATTTTTTTGTGGAGATTTAAAAAATGGCGTACATGCATGAAAAGGTCTCTTTACTCTCAGTTCAACGGTGAAAACCGCAACCACCAACGAGGCTTGGTTGCGGAGATATCGGGTTTTAAAGAGATTTTGATTTTTAAAGTTTTTAACGATGCCGGCATCGCAAGTTTTGTCAAAAAGTGATGAAAATTTTTTTTAACGGTGAAAACCGCAACCACCAACGAGGCTTGGTTGCGGAGATATCGGGTTTTAAAGAGATTTTGATTTTTAAAGTTTTTAACGATGCCGGCATCGCAAGTTTTGTCAAAAAGTGATGAAAAATTTTTTTGTGGAGATTTAAAAAATGGCGTACATGGATGGAAAGGTCTCTTTACTCTCAGTTTAACGGTGAAAACCGCAACCACCAACGAGGCTTGGTTGCGGAAATATCGGGTTTTAAAGAGATTTTGATTTTTAAAGTTTTTAACGATGCCGGCATCGCAAGTTTTGTGAAAAAGTGATGAAAAATTTTTTTGTGGAGATTTAAAAAATGGCGTACATGCATGAAAAGGTCTCTTTACTCTCAGTTTAACGGTGAAAACCGCAACCACCAACGAGGCTTGGTTGCGGAGATATCGGGTTTTAAAGAGATTTTGATTTTTAAAGTTTTTAACGATGCCGGCATCGCAAGTTTTGTCAAAAAGTGATGAAAAATTTTTTTGTGGAGATTTAAAAAATGGCGTACATGGATGGAAAGGTCTCTTTACTCTCAGTTTAACGGTGAAAACCGCAACCACCAACGAGGCTTGGTTGCGGAGATATCGGGTTTTAAAGAGATTTTGATTTTTAAAGTTTTTAACGATGCCGGCATCGCAAGTTTTGTCAAAAAGTGATGAAAATTTTTTTTGTGGAGATTTAAAAAATGGCGTACATGGATGGAAAGGTCTCTTTACTCTCAGTTTAACGGTGAAAACCGCAACCACCAACGAGGCTTGGTTGCGGAGATATCGGCTTTTAAAGAGATTTTGATTTTTAAAGTTTTTAACGATGGCATCGCAAGTTTTGTCAAAAAGTGATGAAAAATTTTTTTGTGGAGATTTAAAAAATGGCGTACATGGATGGAAAGGTCTCTTTACTCTCAGTTTAACGGTGAAAACCGCAACAACCAACGAGGCTTGGTTGCGGAGATATCGGGTTTTAAAGAGATTTTGATTTTTAAAGTTTTTAACGATGCCGGCATCGCAAGTTTTGTCAAAAAGTGATGAAAAATTTTTTTGTGGAGATTTAAAAAATGGCGTACATGGATGGAAAGGTCTCTTTACTCTCAGTTTAACGGTGAAAACCGCAACCACCAACGAGGCTTGGTTGCGGAGATATCGGCTTTTAAAGAGATTTTGATTTTTAAAGTTTTTAACGATGCCGGCATCGCAAGTTTTGTCAAAAAGTGATGAAAAATTTTTTTGTGGAGATTTAAAAAATGGCGTACATGGATGGAAAGGTCTCTTCACTCTCAGTTTAACGGTGAAAACCGCAACCACAAACGAGGCTTGGTTGCGGAGATATCAGGTTTTAAAGAGATTTTGATTTTTAAAGTTTTTAACGATGCCGGCATCGCAAGTTTTGTCAAAAAGTGATGAAAAATTTTTTGTGGAGATTTAAAAAATGGCGTACATGAATGGAAAGGTCTCTCTACTTACAGTTTAACGGTGAAAACCGCAACCACCAACGAGGCTTGGTTGCGGAGATATCGGGTTTTAAAGAGATTTTGATTTTTAAAGTTTTTAACGATGCCGGCATCGCAAGTTTTGTCAAAAAGTGATGAAAAATTTTTTTGTGGAGATTTAAAAAATGGCGTACATGGATGGAAAGGTCTCTTTACTCTCAGTTTAACGGTGAAAACCGCAACCACCAACGAGGCTTGGTTGCGGAGATATCGGCTTTTAAAGAGATTTTGATTTTTAAAGTTTTTAACGATGCCGGCATCGCAAGTTTTGTCAAAAAGTGATGAAAAATTTTTTTGTGGAGATTTAAAAAATGGCGTACATGGATGGAAAGGTCTCTTTACTCTCAGTTTAACGGTGAAAACCGCAACCACCAACGAGGCTTGGTTGCGGAGATATCGGGTTTTAAAGAGATTTTGATTTTTAAAGTTTTTAACGATGCCGGCATCGCAAGTTTTGTCAAAAAGTGATGAAAAATTTTTTTGTGGAGATTTAAAAAATGGCGTACATGGATGGAAAGGTCTCTTTACTCTCAGTTTAACGGTGAAAACCGCAACCACCAACGAGGCTTGGTTGCGGAGATATCGGCTTTTAAAGAGATTTTGATTTTTAAAGTTTTTAACGATGCCGGCATCGCAAGTTTTGTCAAAAAGTGATGAAAATTTTTTTTAACGGTGAAAACCGCAACCACCAACGAGGCTTGGTTGCGGAGATATCGGGTTTTAAAGAGATTTTGATTTTTAAAGTTTTTAACGATGCCGGCATCGCAAGTTTTGTCAAAAAGTGATGAAAAATTTTTTTGTGGAGATTTAAAAAATGGCGTACATGGATGGAAAGGTCTCTTTACTCTCAGTTTAACGGTGAAAACCGCAACCACCAACGAGGCTTGGTTGCGGAGATATCGGGTTTTAAAGAGATTTTGATTTTTAAAGTTTTTAACGATGCCGGCATCGCAAGTTTTGTCAAAAAGTGATGAAAAATTTTTTGTTGATTTAAAAAATGGCGTACATGAATGGAAAGGTCTCTCTACTCACAGTTTAACGGTGAAAACCGCAACCACCAACGAGGCTTGGTTGCGGAGATATCGGGTTTTAAAGAGATTTTGATTTTTAAAGTTTTTAACGATGCCGGCAACGCAAGTTTTGTCAAAAAGTGATGAAAAATTTTTTTGTGGAGATTTAAAAAATGGCGTACATGGATGGAAAGGTCTCTTTACTCTCAGTTTAACGGTGAAAACCGCTACCACCAACGAGGCTTGGTTGCGGAGATATCGGGTTTTAAAGAGATTTTGATTTTTAAAGTTTTTAACGATGCCGGCATCGCAAGTTTTGTCAAAAAGTGATGAAAAATTTTTTTGTGGAGATTTAAAAAATGGCGTACATGGATGGAAAGGTCTCTTTACTCTCAGTTTAACGGTGAAAACCGCAACCACCAACGAGGCTTGGTTGCGGAAATATCGGGTTTTAAAGAGATTTTGATTTTTAAAGTTTTTAACGATGCCGGCATCGCAAGTTTTGTCAAAAAGTGATTAAAAATTTTTTTGTGGAGATTTAAAAAATGGCGTACATGGATGGAAAGGTCTCTTTACTCTCAGTTTAACGGTGAAAACCGCAACAACCAACGAGGCTTGGTTGCGGAGATATCGGGTTTTAAAGAGATTTTGATTTTTAAAGTTTTTAACGATGCCGGCATCGCAAGTTTTGTCAAAAAGTGATGAAAAATTTTTTTGTGGAGATTTAAAAAATGGCGTACATGGATGGAAAGGTCTCTTTACTCTCAGTTTAACGGCGAAAACCGCAACCACCAACGAGGCTTGGTTGCGGAGATATCGGGTTTTAAAGAGATTTTGATTTTTAAAGTTTTTAACGATGCCGGCATCGCAAGTTTTGTCAAAAAGTGATGAAAATTTTTTTGTGGAGATTTAAAAAATGGCGTACATGGATGGAAAGGTCTCTTTACTCTCAGTTTAACGGTGAAAACCGCAACAACCAACGAGGCTTGGTTGCGGAGATATCGGGTTTTAAAGAGATTTTGATTTTTAAAGTTTTTAACGATGCCGGCATCGCAAGTTTTGTCAAAAAGTGATGAAAAATTTTTTTGTGGAGATTTAAAAAATGGCGTACATGGATGGAAAGGTCTCTTTACTCTCAGTTTAACGGTGAAAACCGCAACAACCAACGAGGCTTGGTTGCGGAGATATCGGCTTTTAAAGAGATTTTGATTTTTAAAGTTTTTAACGATGCCGGCATCGCAAGTTTTGTCAAAAAGTGATGAAAAATTTTTTTGTGGAGATTTAAAAAATGGCGTACATGGATGGAAAGGTCTCTTTACTCTCAGTTTAACGGTGAAAACCGCAACCACCAACGAGGCTTGGTTGCGGAAATATCGGGTTTTAAAGAGATTTTGATTTTTAAAGTTTTTAACGATGCCGGCATCGCAAGTTTTGTGAAAAAGTGATGAAAAATTTTTTTGTGGAGATTTAAAAAATGGCGTACATGCATGAAAAGGTCTCTTTACTCTCAGTTCAACGGTGAAAACCGCAACCACCAACGAGGCTTGGTTGCGGAGATATCGGGTTTTAAAGAGATTTTGATTTTTAAAGTTTTTAACGATGCCGGCATCGCAAGTTTTGTCAAAAAGTGATGAAAAATTTTTTTGTGGAGATTTAAAAAATGGCGTACATGGATGGAAAGGTCTCTTTACTCTCAGTTTAACGGTGAAAACCGCAACCACCAACGAGGCTTGGTTGCGGAGATATCGGCTTTTAAAGAGATTTTGATTTTTAAAGTTTTTAACGATGCCGGCATCGCAAGTTTTGTCAAAAAGTGATGAAAATTTTTTTTAACGGTGAAAACCGCAACCACCAACGAGGCTTGGTTGCGGAGATATCGGGTTTTAAAGAGATTTTGATTTTTAAAGTTTTTAACGATGCCGGCATCGCAAGTTTTGTCAAAAAGTGATGAAAAATTTTTTTGTGGAGATTTAAAAAATGGCGTACATGGATGGAAAGGTCTCTTTACTCTCAGTTTAACGGTGAAAACCGCAACCACCAACGAGGCTTGGTTGCGGAGATATCGGGTTTTAAAGAGATTTTGATTTTTAAAGTTTTTAACGATGCCGGCATCGCAAGTTTTGTCAAAAAGTGATGAAAAATTTTTTGTTGATTTAAAAAATGGCGTACATGAATGGAAAGGTCTCTCTACTCACAGTTTAACGGTGAAAACCGCAACCACCAACGAGGCTTGGTTGCGGAGATATCGGGTTTTAAAGAGATTTTGATTTTTAAAGTTTTTAACGATGCCGGCATCGCAAGTTTTGTCAAAAAGTGATGAAAAATTTTTTTGTGGAGATTTAAAAAATGGCGTACATGGATGGAAAGGTCTCTTTACTCTCAGTTTAACGGTGAAAACCGCTACCACCAACGAGGCTTGGTTGCGGAGATATCGGGTTTTAAAGAGATTTTGATTTTTAAAGTTTTTAACGATGCCGGCATCGCAAGTTTTGTCAAAAAGTGATGAAAAATTTTTTTGTGGAGATTTAAAAAATGGCGTACATGGATGGAAAGGTCTCTTTACTCTTAGTTTAACGGTGAAAACCGCAACCACCAACGAGGCTTGGTTGCGGAAATATCGGGTTTTAAAGAGATTTTGATTTTTAAAGTTTTTAACGATGCCGGCATCGCAAGTTTTGTCAAAAAGTGATGAAAAATTTTTTTGTGGAGATTTAAAAAATGGCGTACATGGATGGAAAGGTCTCTTTACTCTCAGTTTAACGGTGAAAACCGCAACAACCAACGAGGCTTGGTTGCGGAGATATCGGGTTTTAAAGAGATTTTGATTTTTAAAGTTTTTAACGATGCCGGCATCGCAAGTTTTGTCAAAAAGTGATGAAAAATTTTTTTGTGGAGATTTAAAAAATGGCGTACATGGATGGAAAGGTCTCTTTACTCTCAGTTTAACGGCGAAAACCGCAACCACCAACGAGGCTTGGTTGCGGAGATATCGGGTTTTAAAGAGATTTTGATTTTTAAAGTTTTTAACGATGCCGGCATCGCAAGTTTTGTCAAAAAGTGATGAAAATTTTTTTGTGGAGATTTAAAAAATGGCGTACATGGATGGAAAGGTCTCTTTACTCTCAGTTTAACGGTGAAAACCGCAACAACCAACGAGGCTTGGTTGCGGAGATATCGGGTTTTAAAGAGATTTTGATTTTTAAAGTTTTTAACGATGCCGGCATCGCAAGTTTTGTCAAAAAGTGATGAAAAATTTTTTTGTGGAGATTTAAAAAATGGCGTACATGGATGGAAAGGTCTCTTTACTCTCAGTTTAACGGTGAAAACCGCAACAACCAACGAGGCTTGGTTGCGGAGATATCGGCTTTTAAAGAGATTTTGATTTTTAAAGTTTTTAACGATGCCGGCATCGCAAGTTTTGTCAAAAAGTGATGAAAAATTTTTTTGTGGAGATTTAAAAAATGGCGTACATGGATGGAAAGGTCTCTTTACTCTCAGTTTAACGGTGAAAACCGCAACCACCAACGAGGCTTGGTTGCGGAAATATCGGGTTTTAAAGAGATTTTGATTTTTAAAGTTTTTAACGATGCCGGCATCGCAAGTTTTGTCAAAAAGTGATGAAAAATTTTTTTGTGGAGATTTAAAAAATGGCGTACATGCATGAAAAGGTCTCTTTACTCTCAGTTTAACGGTGAAAACCGCAACCACCAACGAGGCTTGGTTGCGGAGATATCGGGTTTTAAAGAGATTTTGATTTTTAAAGTTTTTAACGATGCCGGCATCGCAAGTTTTGTCAAAAAGTGATGAAAAATTTTTTTGTGGAGATTTAAAAAATGGCGTACATGGATGGAAAGGTCTCTTTACTCTCAGTTTAACGGTGAAAACCGCAACCACCAACGAGGCTTGGTTGCGGAGATATCGGGTTTTAAAGAGATTTTGATTTTTAAAGTTTTTAACGATGCCGACATCGCAAGTTTTGTCAAAAAGTGATGAAAATTTTTTTTGTGGAGATTTAAAAAATGGCGTACATGGATGGAAAGGTCTCTTTACTCTCAGTTTAACGGTGAAAACCGCAACCACCAACGAGGCTTGGTTGCGGAGATATCGGCTTTTAAAGAGATTTTGATTTTTAAAGTTTTTAACGATGGCATCGCAAGTTTTGTCAAAAAGTGATGAAAAATTTTTTTGTGGAGATTTAAAAAATGGCGTACATGGATGGAAAGGTCTCTTTACTCTCAGTTTAACGGTGAAAACCGCAACAACCAACGAGGCTTGGTTGCGGAGATATCGGGTTTTAAAGAGATTTTGATTTTTAAAGTTTTTAACGATGCCGGCATCGCAAGTTTTGTCAAAAAGTGATGAAAAATTTTTTTGTGGAGATTTAAAAAATGGCGTACATGGATGGAAAGGTCTCTTTACTCTCAGTTTAACGGTGAAAACCGCAACCACCAACGAGGCTTGGTTGCGGAGATATCGGCTTTTAAAGAGATTTTGATTTTTAAAGTTTTTAACGATGCCGGCATCGCAAGTTTTGTCAAAAAGTGATGAAAAATTTTTTTGTGGAGATTTAAAAAATGGCGTACATGGATAGAAAGGTCTCTTCACTCTCAGTTTAACGGTGAAAACCGCAACCACAAACGAGGCTTGGTTGCGGAGATATCAGGTTTTAAAGAGATTTTGATTTTTAAAGTTTTTAACGATGCCGGCATCGCAAGTTTTGTCAAAAAGTGATGAAAAATTTTTTGTGGAGATTTAAAAAATGGCGTACATGAATGGAAAGGTCTCTCTACTTACAGTTTAACGGTGAAAACCGCAACCACCAACGAGGCTTGGTTGCGGAGATATCGGGTTTTAAAGAGATTTTGATTTTTAAAGTTTTTAACGATGCCGGCATCGCAAGTTTTGTCAAAAAGTGATGAAAAATTTTTTTGTGGAGATTTAAAAAATGGCGTACATGGATGGAAAGGTCTCTTTACTCTCAGTTTAACGGTGAAAACCGCAACCACCAACGAGGCTTGGTTGCGGAGATATCGGCTTTTAAAGAGATTTTGATTTTTAAAGTTTTTAACGATGCCGGCATCGCAAGTTTTGTCAAAAAGTGATGAAAAATTTTTTTGTGGAGATTTAAAAAATGGCGTACATGGATGGAAAGGTCTCTTTACTCTCAGTTTAACGGTGAAAACCGCAACCACCAACGAGGCTTGGTTGCGGAGATATCGGGTTTTAAAGAGATTTTGATTTTTAAAGTTTTTAACGATGCCGGCATCGCAAGTTTTGTCAAAAAGTGATGAAAAATTTTTTTGTGGAGATTTAAAAAATGGCGTACATGGATGGAAAGGTCTCTTTACTCTCAGTTTAACGGTGAAAACCGCAACCACCAACGAGGCTTGGTTGCGGAGATATCGGCTTTTAAAGAGATTTTGATTTTTAAAGTTTTTAACGATGCCGGCATCGCAAGTTTTGTCAAAAAGTGATGAAAATTTTTTTTGTGGAGATTTAAAAAATGGCGTACATGGATGGAAAGGTCTCTTTACTCTCAGTTTAACGGTGAAAACCGCAACCACCAACGAGGCTTGGTTGCGGAGATATCGGGTTTTAAAGAGATTTTGATTTTTAAAGTTTTTAACGATGCCGGCATCGCAAGTTTTGTCAAAAAGTGATGAAAAATTTTTTTGTGGAGATTTAAAAAATGGCGTACATGGATGGAAAGGTCTCTTTACTCTCAGTTTAACAGTGAAAACCGCAACCACCAACGAGGCTTGGTTGCGGAGATATCGGGTTTTAAAGAGATTTTGATTTTTAAAGTTTTTAACGATGCCGGCATCGCAAGTTTTGTCAAAAAGTGATGAAAATTTTTTTTAACGGTGAAAACCGCAACCACCAACGAGGCTTGGTTGCGGAGATATCGGGTTTTAAAGAGATTTTGATTTTTAAAGTTTTTAACGATGCCGGCATCGCAAGTTTTGTCAAAAAGTGATGAAAAATTTTTTTGTGGAGATTTAAAAAATGGCGTACATGGATGGAAAGGTCTCTTTACTCTCAGTTTAACGGTGAAAACCGCAACCACCAACGAGGCTTGGTTGCGGAGATATCGGGTTTTAAAGAGATTTTGATTTTTAAAGTTTTTAACGATGCCGGCATCGCAAGTTTTGTCAAAAAGTGATGAAAAATTTTTTGTTGATTTAAAAAATGGCGTACATGAATGGAAAGGTCTCTCTACTCACAGTTTAACGGTGAAAACCGCAACCACCAACGAGGCTTGGTTGCGGAGATATCGGGTTTTAAAGAGATTTTGATTTTTAAAGTTTTTAACGATGCCGGCATCGCAAGTTTTGTCAAAAAGTGATGAAAAATTTTTTTGTGGAGATTTAAAAAATGGCGTACATGGATGGAAAGGTCTCTTTACTCTCAGTTTAACGGTGAAAACCGCAACCACCAACGAGGCTTGGTTGCGGAGATATCGGGTTTTAAAGAGATTTTGATTTTTAAAGTTTTTAACGATGCCGGCATCGCAAGTTTTGTCAAAAAGTGATGAAAAATTTTTTTGTGGAGATTTAAAAAATGGCGTACATGGATGGAAAGGTCTCTTTACTCTCAGTTTAACGGTGAAAACCGCAACCACCAACGAGGCTTGGTTGCGGAGATATCGGGTTTTAAAGAGATTTTGATTTTTAAAGTTTTTAACGATGCCGGCATCGCAAGTTTTGTCAAAAAGTGATGAAAAATTTTTTTGTGGAGATTTAAAAAATGGCGTACATGGATGGAAAGGTCTCTTTACTCTCAGTTTAACGGTGAAAACCGCAACAACCAACGAGGCTTGGTTGCGGAGATATCGGGTTTTAAAGAGATTTTGATTTTTAAAGTTTTTAACGATGCCGGCATCGCAAGTTTTGTCAAAAAGTGATGAAAAATTTTTTTGTGGAGATTTAAAAAATGGTGTACATGGATGGAAAGGTCTCTTTACTCTCAGTTTAACGGCGAAAACCGCAACCACCAACGAGGCTTGGTTGCGGAGATATCGGGTTTTAAAGAGATTTTGATTTTTAAAGTTTTTAACGATGCCGGCATCGCAAGTTTTGTCAAAAAGTGATGAAAATTTTTTTGTGGAGATTTAAAAAATGGCGTACATGGATGGAAAGGTCTCTTTACTCTCAGTTTAACGGTGAAAACCGCAACAACCAACGAGGCTTGGTTGCGGAGATATCGGGTTTTAAAGAGATTTTGATTTTTAAAGTTTTTAACGATGCCGGCATCGCAAGTTTTGTCAAAAAGTGATGAAAAATTTTTTTGTGGAGATTTAAAAAATGGCGTACATGGATGGAAAGGTCTCTTTACTCTCAGTTTAACGGTGAAAACCGCAACCACCAACGAGGCTTGGTTGCGGAGATATCGGCTTTTAAAGAGATTTTGATTTTTAAAGTTTTTAACGATGCCGGCATCGCAAGTTTTGTCAAAAAGTGATGAAAAATTTTTTTGTGGAGATTTAAAAAATGGCGTACATGGATGGAAAGGTCTCTTTACTCTCAGTTTAACGGTGAAAACCGCAACCACCAACGAGGCTTGGTTGCGGAGATATCGGGTTTTAAAGAGATTTTGATTTTTAAAGTTTTTAACGATGCCGGCATCGCAAGTTTTGTCAAAAAGTGATGAAAATTTTTTTTGTGGAGATTTAAAAAATGGCGTACATGGATGGAAAGGTCTCTTTACTCTCAGTTTAACGGTGAAAACCGCAACCACCAACGAGGCTTGGTTGCGGAGATATCGGCTTTTAAAGAGATTTTGATTTTTAAAGTTTTTAACGATGCCGGCATCGCAAGTTTTGTCAAAAAGTGATGAAAATTTTTTTTGTGGAGATTTAAAAAATGGCGTACATGGATGGAAAGGTCTCTTTACTCTCAGTTTAACGGTGAAAACCGCAACCACCAACGAGGCTTGGTTGCGGAGATATCGGGTTTTAAAGAGATTTTGATTTTTAAAGTTTTTAACGATGCCGGCATCGCAAGTTTTGTCAAAAAGTGATGAAAATTTTTTTTGTGGAGATTTAAAAAATGGCGTACATGGATGGAAAGGTCTCTTTACTCTCAGTTTAACGGTGAAAACCGCAACCACCAACGAGGCTTGGTTGCGGAGATATCGGCTTTTAAAGAGATTTTGATTTTTAAAGTTTTTAACGATGCCGGCATCGCAAGTTTTGTCAAAAAGTGATGAAAATTTTTTTTGTGGAGATTTAAAAAATGGCGTACATGGATGGAAAGGTCTCTTTACTCTCAGTTTAACGGTGAAAACCGCAACCACCAACGAGGCTTGGTTGCGGAGATATCGGCTTTTAAAGAGATTTTGATTTTTAAAGTTTTTAACGATGCCGGCACCGCAAGTTTTGTCAAAAAGTGATGAAAAATTTTTTTGTGGAGATTTAAAAAATGGCGTACATGGATGGAAAGGTCTCTTTACTCTCAGTTTAACGGTGAAAACCGCAACAACCAACGAGGCTTGGTTGCGGAGATATCGGGTTTTAAAGAGATTTTGATTTTTAAAGTTTTTAACGATGCCGGCATCGCAAGTTTTGTCAAAAAGTGATGAAAAATTTTTTTGTGGAGATTTAAAAAATGGCGTACATGGATGGAAAGGTCTCTTTACTCTCAGTTTAACGGTGAAAACCGCAACCACCAACGAGGCTTGGTTGCGGAGATATCGGGTTTTAAAGAGATTTTGATTTTTAAAGTTTTTAACGATGCCGGCATCGCAAGTTTTGTCAAAAAGTGATGAAAAATTTTTTGTGGAGATTTAAAAAATGGCGTACATGAATGGAAAGGTCTCTCTACTTACAGTTTAACGGTGAAAACCGCAACCACCAACGAGGCTTGGTTGCGGAGATATCGGGTTTTAAAGAGATTTTGATTTTTAAAGTTTTTAACGACAAGTTTTGTCAAAAAGTGATGAAAATTTTTTTTGTGGAGATTTAAAAAATGGCGTACATGGATGGAAAGGTCTCTTTACTCTCAGTTTAACGGTGAAAACCGCAACCACCAACGAGGCTTGGTTGCGGAGATATCGGGTTTTAAAGAGATTTTGATTTTTAAAGTTTTTAACGATGCCGGCATCGCAAGTTTTGTCAAAAAGTGATGAAAAATTTTTTTGTGGAGATTTAAAAAATGGCGTACATGGATGGAAAGGTCTCTTTACTCTCAGTTTAACGGTGAAAACCGCAACCACCAACGAGGCTTGGTTGCGGAGATATCGGGTTTTAAAGAGATTTTGATTTTTAAAGTTTTTAACGATGCCGGCATCGCAAGTTTTGTCAAAAAGTGATGAAAAATTTTTTTGAGGAGATTTAAAAAATGGCGTACATGGATGCAAAGGTCTCTTTACTCTCAGTTTAACGGTGAAAACCGCAACCACCAACGAGGCTTGGTTGCGGAGATATCGGCTTTTAAAGAGATTTTGATTTTTAAAGTTTTTAACGATGCCGGCATCGCAAGTTTTGTCAAAAAGTGATGAAAATTTTTTTTGTGGAGATTTAAAAAATGGCGTACATGGATGGAAAGGTCTCTTTACTCTCAGTTTAACGGTGAAAACCGCAACCACCAACGAGGCTTGGTTGCGGAGATATCGGCTTTTAAAGAGATTTTGATTTTTAAAGTTTTTAACGATGCCGGCATCGCAAGTTTTGTCAAAAAGTGATGAAAAATTTTTTTGTGGAGATTTTAAAAATGGCGTACATGGATGGAAAGGTCTCTTTACTCTCAGTTTAACAGTGAAAACCGCAACCACCAACGAGGCTTGGTTGCGGAGATATCGGGTTTTAAAGAGATTTTGATTTTTAAAGTTTTTAACGATGCCGGCATCGCAAGTTTTGTCAAAAAGTGATGAAAATTTTTTTTAACGGTGAAAACCGCAACCACCAACGAGGCTTGGTTGCGGAGATATCGGGTTTTAAAGAGATTTTGATTTTTAAAGTTTTTAACGATGCCGGCATCGCAAGTTTTGTCAAAAAGTGATGAAAAATTTTTTTGTGGAGATTTAAAAAATGGCGTACATGGATGGAAAGGTCTCTTTACTCTCAGTTTAACGGTGAAAACCGCAACCACCAACGAGGCTTGGTTGCGGAGATATCGGGTTTTAAAGAGATTTTGATTTTTAAAGTTTTTAACGATGCCGGCATCGCAAGTTTTGTCAAAAAGTGATGAAAAATTTTTTGTTGATTTAAAAAATGGCGTACATGAATGGAAAGGTCTCTCTACTCACAGTTTAACGGTGAAAACCGCAACCACCAACGAGGCTTGGTTGCGGAGATATCGGGTTTTAAAGAGATTTTGATTTTTAAAGTTTTTAACGATGCCGGCATCGTAAGTTTTGTCAAAAAGTGATGAAAAATTTTTTTGTGGAGATTTAAAAAATGGCGTACATGGATGGAAAGGTCTCTTTACTCTCAGTTTAACGGTGAAAACCGCAACCACCAACGAGGCTTGGTTGCGGAGATATCGGCTTTTAAAGAGATTTTGATTTTTAAAGTTTTTAACGATGCCGGCATCGCAAGTTTTGTCAAAAAGTGATGAAAAATTTTTTTGTGGAGATTTAAAAAATGGCGTACATGGATGGAAAGGTCTCTTTACTCTCAGTTTAACGGTGAAAACCGCAACCACCAACGAGGCTTGGTTGCGGAGATATCGGCTTTTAAAGAGATTTTGATTTTTAAAGTTTTTAACGATGCCGGCATCGCAAGTTTTGTCAAAAAGTGATGAAAAATTTTTTTGTGGAGATTTAAAAAATGGCGTACATGGATGGAAAGGTCTCTTTACTCTCAGTTTAACGGTGAAAACCGCAACCACCAACGAGGCTTGGTTGCGGGGATATCGGCTTTTAAAGAGATTTTGATTTTTAAAGTTTTTAACGATGCCGGCATCGCAAGTTTTGTCAAAAAGTGATGAAAAATTTTTTGTGGAGATTTAAAAAATGGCGTACATGGATGGAAAGGTCTCTTTACTCTCAGTTTAACGGTGAAAACCGCAACCACCAACGAGGCTTGGTTGCGGAGATATCGGCTTTTAAAGAGATTTTGATTTTTAAAGTTTTTAACGATGCCGGCATCGCAAGTTTTGTCAAAAAGTGATGAAAATTTTTTTTAACGGTGAAAACCGCAACCACCAACGAGGCTTGGTTGCGGAGATATCGGGTTTTAAAGAGATTTTGATTTTTAAAGTTTTTAACGATGCCGGCATCGCAAGTTTTGTCAAAAAGTGATGAAAAATTTTTTTGTGGAGATTTAAAAAATGGCGTACATGGATGGAAAGGTCTCTTTACTCTCAGTTTAACGGTGAAAACCGCAACCACCAACGAGGCTTGGTTGCGGAGATATCGGGTTTTAAAGAGATTTTGATTTTTAAAGTTTTTAACGATGCCGGCATCGCAAGTTTTGTCAAAAAGTGATGAAAAATTTTTTGTTGATTTAAAAAATGGCGTACATGAATGGAGAGGTCTCTTTACTCTCAGTTTAACGGTGAAAACCGCAACCACCAACGAGGCTTGGTTGCGGAGATATCGGCTTTTAAAGAGATTTTGATTTTTAAAGTTTTTAACGATGCCGGCATCGCAAGTTTTGTCAAAAAGTGATGAAAAATTTTTTGTGGAGATTTAAAAAATGGCGTACATGGATGGAAAGGTCTCTTTACTCTCAGTTTAACGGTGAAAACCGCAACCACCAACGAGGCTTGGTTGCGGAGATATCGGCTTTTAAAGAGATTTTGATTTTTAAAGTTTTTAACGATGCCGGCATCGCAAGTTTTGTCAAAAAGTGATGAAAAATTTTTTTGTGGAGATTTAAAAAATGGCGTACATGGATGGAAAGGTCTCTTTACTCTCAGTTTAACAGTGAAAACCGCAACCACCAACGAGGCTTGGTTGCGGAGATATCGGGTTTTAAAGAGATTTTGATTTTTAAAGTTTTTAACGATGCCGGCATCGCAAGTTTTGTCAAAAAGTGATGAAAAATTTTTTTGTGGAGATTTAAAAAATGGCGTACATGGATGGAAAGGTCTCTTTACTCTCAGTTTAACGGTGAAAACCGCAACCACCAACGAGGCTTGGTTGCGGAGATATCGGGTTTTAAAGAGATTTTGATTTTTAAAGTTTTTAACGATGCCGGCATCGCAAGTTTTGTCAAAAAGTGATGAAAAATTTTTTTGTGGAAATTTAAAAAATGGCATGGATGGAAAGGTCTCTTTACTCTCAGTTTAACGGTGAAAACCGCAACCACCAACGAGGCTTGGTTGCGGAGATATCGGCTTTTAAAGAGATTTTGATTTTTAAAGTTTTTAACGATGCCGGCATCGCAAGTTTTGTCAAAAAGTGATGAAAATTTTTTTTGTGGAGATTTAAAAAATGGCGTACATGGATGGAAAGGTCTCTTTACTCTCAGTTTAATGGTGAAAACCGCAACCACCAACGAGGCTTGGTTGCGGAGATATCGGGTTTTAAAGAGATTTAGATTTTTAAAGTTTTTAACGATGCCGGCATCGCAAGTTTTGTCAAAAAGTGATGAAAAATTTTTTTGTGGAGATTTAAAAAATGGCGTACATGGATGGAAAGGTCTCTTTACTCTCAGTTTAACAGTGAAAACCGCAACCACCAACGAGGCTTGGTTGCGGAGATATCGGGTTTTAAAGAGATTTTGATTTTTAAAGTTTTTAACGATGCCGGCATCGCAAGTTTTGTCAAAAAGTGATGAAAATTTTTTTTGTGGAGATTTAAAAAATGGCGTACATGGATGGAAAGGTCTCTTTACTCTCAGTTTAACGGTGAAAACCGCAACCACCAACGAGGCTTGGTTGCGGAGATATCGGCTTTTAAAGAGATTTTGATTTTTAAAGTTTTTAACGATGCCGGCATCGCAAGTTTTGTCAAAAAGTGATGAAAATTTTTTTTGTGGAGATTTAAAAAATGGCGTACATGGATGGAAAGGTCTCTTTACTCTCAGTTTAACGGTGAAAACCGCAACCACCAACGAGGCTTGGTTGCGGAGATATCGGCTTTTAAAGAGATTTTGATTTTTAAAGTTTTTAACGATGCCGGCATCGCAAGTTTTGTCAAAAAGTGATGAAAAATTTTTTCGTGGAGATTTAAAAAATGGCGTACATGGATGGAAAGGTCTCTTTACTCTCAGTTTAACGGTGAAAACCGCAACCACCAACGAGGCTTGGTTGCGGAGATATCGGGTTTTAAAGAGATTTTGATTTTTAAAGTTTTTAACGATGCCGGCATCGCAAGTTTTGTCAAAAAGTGATGAAAAATTTTTTTGTGGAGATTTAAAAAATGGCGTACATGGATGGAAAGGTCTCTTTACTCTCAGTTTAATGGTGAAAACCGTAACCACCAACGAGGCTTGGTTGCGGAGATATCGGCTTTTAAAGAGATTTTGATTTTTAAAGTTTTTAACGATGCCGGCATCGCAAGTTTTGTCAAAAAGTGATGAAAATTTTTTTGTGGAGATTTAAAAAATGGCGTACATGGATGGAAAGGTCTCTTTACTCTCAGTTTAACGGTGAAAACCGCAACCACCAACGAGGCTTGGTTGCGGAGATATCGGCTTTTAAAGAGATTTTGATTTTTAAAGTTTTAACGATGCCGGCATCGCAAGTTTTGTCAAAAAGTGATGAAAATTTTTTTTGTGGAGATTTAAAAAATGGCGTACATGGATGGAAAGGTCTCTTTACTCTCAGTTTAACGGTGAAAACCGCAACCACCAACGAGGCTTGGTTGCGGAGATATCGGCTTTTAAAGAGATTTTGATTTTTAAAGTTTTTAACGATGCCGGCATCGCAAGTTTTGTCAAAAAGTGATGAAAATTTTTTTTGTGGAGATTTAAAAAACGGCGTAAATGGATGGAAAGGTCTCTTTACTCTCAGTTTAACGGTGAAAACCGCAACCACCAACGAGGCTTGGTTGCGGAGATATCGGGTTTTAAAGAGATTTTGATTTTTAAAGTTTTTAACGATGCCGGCATCGCAAGTTTTGTCAAAAAGTGATGAAAAATTTTTTTGTGGAGATTTAAAAAATGGCGTACATGGATGGAAAGGTCTCTTTACTCTCAGTTTAACGGTGAAAACCGCAACCACCAACGAGGCTTGGTTGCGGAGATATCGGCTTTTAAAGAGATTTTGATTTTTAAAGTTTTTAACGATGCCGGCATCGCAAGTTTTGTCAAAAAGTGATGAAAAATTTTTTTGTGGAGATTTAAAAAATGGCGTACATGGATGGAAAGGTCTCTTTACTCTCAGTTTAACGGTGAAAACCGCTACCACCAACGAGGCTTGGTTGCGGAGATATCGGGTTTTAAAGAGATTTTGATTTTTAAAGTTTTTAACGATGCCGGCATCGCAAGTTTTGTCAAAAAGTGATGAAAAATTTTTTTGTGGAGATTTAAAAAATGGCGTACATGGATGGAAAGGTCTCTTTACTCTCAGTTTAACGGTGAAAACCGCAACCACCAACGAGTCTTGGTTGCGGAGATATCGGGTTTTAAAGAGATTTTGATTTTTAAAGTTTTTAACGATGCCGGCATCGCAAGTTTTGTCAAAAAGTGATGAAAAATTTTTTTGTGGAGATTTAAAAAATGGCGTACATGGATGGAAAGGTCTCTTTACTCTCAGTTTAACGGTGAAAACCGCAACCACCAACGAGGCTTGGTTGCGGAGATATCGGGTTTTAAAGAGATTTTGATTTTTAAAGTTTTTAACGATGCCGGCATCGCAAGTTTTGTCAAAAAGTGATGAAAAATTTTTTTGTGGAGATTTAAAAAATGGCGTACATGGATGGAAAGGTCTCTTTACTCTCAGTTTAACGGTGAAAACCGCAACCACCAACGAGGCTTGGTTGCGGAGATATCGGCTTTTAAAGAGATTTTGATTTTTAAAGTTTTTAACGATGCCGGCATCGCAAGTTTTGTCAAAAAGTGATGAAAAATTTTTTTGTGGAGATTTAAAAAATGGCGTACATGGATGGAAAGGTCTCTTTACTCTCAGTTTAACGGTGAAAACCGCAACCACCAACGAGGCTTGGTTGCGGAGATATCGGCTTTTAAAGAGATTTTGATTTTTAAAGTTTTTAACGATGCCGGCATCGCAAGTTTTGTCAAAAAGTGATAAAAAATTTTTTTGTGGAGATTTAAAAAATGGCGTACATGGATGGAAAGGTCTCTTTACTCTCAGTTTAACGGTGAAAACCGCAACCACCAACGAGGCTTGGTTGCGGAGATATCGGGTTTTAAAGAGATTTTGATTTTTAAAGTTTTTAACGATGCCGGCATCGCAAGTTTTGTCAAAAAGTGATGAAAATTTTTTTTGTGGAGATTTAAAAAATGGCGTACATGGATGGAAAGGTCTCTTTACTCTCAGTTTAACGGTGAAAACCGCAACCACCAACGAGGCTTGGTTGCGGAGATATCGGGTTTTAAAGAGATTTTGATTTTTAAAGTTTTTAACGATGCCGGCATCGCAAGTTTTGTCAAAAAGTGATGAAAAATTTTTTTGTGGAGATTTAAAAAATGGCGTACATGGATGGAAAGGTCTCTTTACTCTCAGTTTAACGGTGAAAACCGCAACCACCAACGAGGCTTGGTTGCGGAGATATCGGGTTTTAAAGAGATTTTGATTTTTAAAGTTTTTAACGATGCCGGCATCGCAAGTTTTGTCAAAAAGTGATGAAAAATTTTTTTGTGGAGATTTAAAAAATGGCGTACATGGATGGAAAGGTCTCTTTACTCTCAGTTTAACGGTGAAAACCGCTACCACCAACGAGGCTTGGTTGCGGAGATATCGGGTTTTAAAGAGATTTTGATTTTTAAAGTTTTTAACGATGCCGGCATCGCAAGTTTTGTCAAAAAGTGATGAAAAATTTTTTTGTGGAGATTTAAAAAATGGCGTACATGGATGGAAAGGTCTCTTTACTCTCAGTTTAACGGTGAAAACCGCAACCACCAACGAGGCTTGGTTGGGGAGATATCGTGTTTTAAAGAGATTTTGATTTTTAAAGTTTTTAACGATGCCGGCATCGCAAGTTTTGTCAAAAAGTGATGAAAAATTTTTTTGTGGAGATTTAAAAAATGGCGTACATGGATGAAAAGGTCTCTTTACTCTCAGTTTAACGGTGAAAACCGCAACCACCAACGAGGCTTGGTTGGGGAGATATCGTGTTTTAAAGAGATTTTGATTTTTAAAGTTTTTAACGATGCCGGCATCGCAAGTTTTGTCAAAAAGTGATGAAAAATTTTTTTGTGGAGATTTAAAAAATGGCGTACATGGATGGAAAGGTCTCTTTACTCTCAGTTTAACGGTGAAAACCGCTACCACCAACGAGGCTTGGTTGCGGAGATACCGGGTTTTAAAGAGATTTTGATTTTTAAAGTTTTTAACGATGCCGGCATCGCAAGTTTTGTTAAAAAGTGATGAAAAATTTTTTTGTGGAGATTTAAAAAATGGCGTACATGATGAAAAATTTTTTTGTGGAGATTTAAAAAATGGCGTACATGGATGGAAAGGTCTCTTTACTCTCAGTTTAACGGTGAAAACCGCAACCACCAACGAGGCTTGGTTGCGGAGATATCGGCTTTTAAAGAGATTTTGATTTTTAAAGTTTTTAACGATGCCGGCATCGCAAGTTTTGTCAAAAAGTGATGAAAAATTTTTTTGTGGAGATTTAAAAAATGGCGTACATGGATGGAAAGGTCTCTTTACTCTCAGTTTAACGGTGAAAACCGCAACCACCAACGAGGCTTGGTTGCGGAGATATCGGCTTTTAAAGAGATTTTGATTTTTAAAGTTTTTAACGATCTCAGTTTAACGGTGAAAACCGCAACCACCAACGAGGCTTGGTTGCGGAGATATCGGGTTTTAAAGAGATTTTGATTTTTAAAGTTTTTAACGATGCCGGCATCGCAAGTTTTGTCAAAAAGTGATGAAAAATTTTTTTGTGGAGATTTAAAAAATGGCGTACATGGATGGAAAGGTCTCTTTACTCTCAGTTTAACGGTGAAAACCGCAACCACCAACGAGGCTTGGTTGCGGAGATATCGGGTTTTAAAGAGATTTTGATTTTTAAAGTTTTTAACGATGCCGGCATCGCAAGTTTTGTCAAAAAGTGATGAAAAATTTTTTTGTGGAGATTTAAAAAATGGCGTACATGGATGGAAAGGTCTCTTTACTCTCAGTTTAACGGTGAAAACCGCAACCACCAACGAGGCTTGGTTGCGGAGATATCGGGTTTTAAAGAGATTTTGATTTTTAAAGTTTTTAACGATGCCGGCATCGCAAGTTTTGTCAAAAAGTGATGAAAAATTTTTTTGTGGAGATTTAAAAAATGGCGTACATGGATGGAAAGGTCTCTTTACTCTCAGTTTAACGGTGAAAACCACAACCACCAACGAGGCTTGGTTGCGGAGATATCGGGTTTTAAAGAGATTTTGATTTTTAAAGTTTTTAACGATGCCGGCATCGCAAGTTTTGTCAAAAAGTGATGAAAAATTTTTTTGTGGAGATTTAAAAAATGGCGTACATGGATGGAAAGGTCTCTTTACTCTCAGTTTAACGGTGAAAACCGCAACCACCAACGAGGCTTGGTTGCGGAGATATCGGCTTTTAAAGAGATTTTGATTTTTAAAGTTTTTAACGATGCCGGCATCGCAAGTTTTGTCAAAAAGTGATGAAAGATTTTTTTGTGGAGATTTAAAAAATGGCGTACATGGATGGAAAGGTCTCTTTACTCTCAGTTTAACGGTGAAAACCGCAACCACCAACGAGGCTTGGTTGCGGAGATATCGGGTTTTAAAGAGATTTTGATTTTTAAAGTTTTTAACGATGCCGGCATCGCAAGTTTTGTCAAAAAGTGATGAAAAATTTTTTTGTGGAGATTTAAAAAATGGCGTACATGTCAAACATGGCGTAACGATCTCAGTTTAACGGTGAAAACCGCAACCACCAACGAGGCTTGGTTGCGGAGATATCGGCTTTTAAAGAGATTTTGATTTTTAAAGTTTTTAACGATGCCGGCATCGCAAGTTTTGTCAAAAAGTGATGAAAGATTTTTTTGTGGAGATTTAAAAAATGGCGTACATGGATGGAAAGGTCTCTTTACTCTCAGTTTAACGGTGAAAACCGCAACCACCAACGAGGCTTGGTTGCGGAGATATCGGGTTTTAAAGAGATTTTGATTTTTAAAGTTTTTAACGATGCCGGCATCGCAAGTTTTGTCAAAAAGTGATGAAAAATTTTTTTGTGGAGATTTAAAAAATGGCGTACATGGATGGAAAGGTCTCTTTACTCTCAGTTTAACGGTGAAAACCGCAACCACCAACGAGGCTTGGTTGCGGAGATATCGGGTTTTAAAGAGATTTTGATTTTTAAAGTTTTTAACGATGCCGGCATCGCAAGTTTTGTCAAAAAGTGATGAAAAATTTTTTTGTGGAGATTTAAAAAATGGCGTACATGGATGGAAAGGTCTCTTTACTCTCAGTTTAACGGTGAAAACCGCAACCACCAACGAGGCTTGGTTGCGGAGATATCGGGTTTTAAAGAGATTTTGATTTTTAAAGTTTTTAACGATGCCGGCATCGCAAGTTTTGTCAAAAAGTGATGAAAAATTTTTTTGTGGAGATTTAAAAAATGGCGTACATGGATGGAAAAGTCTCTTTACTCTCAGTTTAACGGTGAAAACCACAACCACCAACGAGGCTTGGTTGCGGAGATATCGGGTTTTAAAGAGATTTTGATTTTTAAAGTTTTTAACGATGCCGGCATCGCAAGTTTTGTCAAAAAGTGATGAAAAATTTTTTTGTGGAGATTTAAAAAATGGCGTACATGGATGGAAAGGTCTCTTTACTCTCAGTTTAACGGTGAAAACCGCAACCACCAACGAGGCTTGGTTGCGGAGATATCGGCTTTTAAAGAGATTTTGATTTTTAAAGTTTTTAACGATGCCGGCATCGCAAGTTTTGTCAAAAAGTGATGAAAGATTTTTTTGTGGAGATTTAAAAAATGGCGTACATGGATGGAAAGGTCTCTTTACTCTCAGTTTAACGGTGAAAACCGCAACCACCAACGAGGCTTGGTTGCGGAGATATCGGGTTTTAAAGAGATTTTGATTTTTAAAGTTTTTAACGATGCCGGCATCGCAAGTTTTGTCAAAAAGTGATGAAAAATTTTTTTGTGGAGATTTAAAAAATGGCGTACATGGATGGAAAGGTCTCTTTACTCTCAGTTTAACGGTGAAAACCGCAACCACCAACTAGGCTTGGTTGCGGAGATATCGGCTTTTAAAGAGATTTTGATTTTTAAAGTTTTTAACGATGCCGGCATCGCAAGTTTTGTCAAAAAGTGATGAAAAATTTTTTTGTGGAGATTTAAAAAATGGCGTACATGGATGGAAAGGTCTCTTTACTCTCAGTTTAACGGTGAAAACCGCAACCACCAACGAGGCTTGGTTGCGGAGATATCGGGTTTTAAAGAGATTTTGATTTTTAAAGTTTTTAACGATGCCGGCATCGCAAGTTTTGTCAAAAAGTGATGAAAAATTTTTTTGTGGAGATTTAAAAAATGGCGTACATGGATGGAAAGGTCTCTTTACTCTCAGTTTAACGGTGAAAACCGCAACCACCAACGAGGCTTGGTTGCGGAGATATCGGGTTTTAAAGAGATTTTGATTTTTAAAGTTTTTAACGATGCCGGCATCGCAAGTTTTGTCAAAAAGTGATGAAAAATTTTTTTGTGGAGATTTAAAAAATGGCGTACATGGATGGAAAGGTCTCTTTACTCTCAGTTTAACGGTGAAAACCGCAACCACCAACGAGGCTTGGTTGCGGAGATATCGGCTTTTAAAGAGATTTTGATTTTTAAAGTTTTTAACGATGCCGGCATCGCAAGTTTTGTCAAAAAGTGATGAAAAATTTTTTTGTGGAGATTTAAAAAATGGCGTACATGGATGGAAAGGTCTCTTTACTCTCAGTTTAACGGTGAAAACCGCAACCACCAACGAGGCTTGGTTGCGGAGATATCGGGTTTTAAAGAGATTTTGATTTTTAAAGTTTTTAACGATGCCGGCATCGCAAGTTTTGTCAAAAAGTGATGAAAAATTTTTTTGTGGAGATTTAAAAAATGGCGTACATGGATGGAAAGGTCTCTTTACTCTCAGTTTAACGGTGAAAACCGCAACCACCAACGAGGCTTGGTTGCGGAGATATCGGCTTTTAAAGAGATTTTGATTTTTAAAGTTTTTAACGATGCCGGCATCGCAAGTTTTGTCAAAAAGTGATGAAAAATTTTTTTGTGGAGATTTAAAAAATGGCGTACATGGATGGAAAGGTCTCTTTACTCTCAGTTTAACGGTGAAAACCGCAACCACCAACGAGGCTTGGTTGCGGAGATATCGGGTTTTAAAGAGATTTTGATTTTTAAAGTTTTTAACGATGCCGGCATCGCAAGTTTTGTCAAAAAGTGATGAAAAATTTTTTTGTGGAGATTTAAAAAATGGCGTACATGGATGGAAAGGTCTCTTTACTCTCAGTTTAACGGTGAAAACCGCAACCACCAACGAGGCTTGGTTGCGGAGATATCGGCTTTTAAAGAGATTTTGATTTTTAAAGTTTTTAACGATGCCGGCATCGCAAGTTTTGTCAAAAAGTGATGAAAAATTTTTTTGTGGAGATTTAAAAAATTGCGTACATGGATGGAAAGGTCTCTTTACTCTCAGTTTAACGGTGAAAACCGCAACCACCAACGAGGCTTGGTTGCGGAGATATCGGGTTTTAAAGAGATTTTGATTTTTAAAGTTTTTAACGATGCCGGCATCGCAAGTTTTGTCAAAAAGTGATGAAAAATTTTTTTGTGGAGATTTAAAAAATGGCGTACATGGATGGAAAGGTCTCTTTACTCTCATTTTAACGGTGAAAACCGCAACCACCAACGAGGCTTGGTTGCGGAGATATCGGCTTTTAAAGAGATTTTGATTTTTAAAGTTTTTAACGATGCCGGCATCGCAAGTTTTGTCAAAAAGTGATGAAAAATTTTTTTGTGGAGATTTAAAAAATGGCGTACATGGATGGAAAGGTCTCTTTACTCTCAGTTTAACGGTGAAAACCGCAACCACCAACGAGGCTTGGTTGCGGAGATATCGGCTTTTAAAGAGATTTTGATTTTTAAAGTTTTTAACGATGCCGGCATCGCAAGTTTTGTCAAAAAGTGATGAAAAATTTTTTTGTGGAGATTTAAAAAATGGCGTACATGGATGGAAAGGTCTCTTTACTCTCAGTTTAACGGTGAAAACCGCAACCACCAACGAGGCTTGGTTGCGGAGATATCGGCTTTTAAAGAGATTTTGATTTTTAAAGTTTTTAACGATGCCGGCATCGCAAGTTTTGTCAAAAAGTGATGAAAAATTTTTTTGTGGAGATTTAAAAAATGGCGTACATGGATGGAAAGGTCTCTTTACTCTCAGTTTAACGGTGAAAACCGCAACCACCAACGAGGCTTGGTTGCGGAGATATCGGGTTTTAAAGAGATTTTGATTTTTAAAGTTTTTAACGATGCCGGCATCGCAAGTTTTGTCAAAAAGTGATGAAAAATTTTTTTGTGGAGATTTAAAAAATGGCGTACATGGATGGAAAGGTCTCTTTACTCTCAGTTTAACGGTGAAAACCGCAACCACCAACGAGGCTTGGTTGCGGAGATATCGGGTTTTAAAGAGATTTTGATTTTTAAAGTTTTTAACGATGCCGGCATCGCAAGTTTTGTCAAAAAGTGATGAAAAATTTTTTTGTGGAGATTTAAAAAATGGCGTACATGGATGGAAAGGTCTCTTTACTCTCAGTTTAACGGTGAAAACCGCAACCACCAACGAGGCTTGGTTGCGGAGATATCGGGTTTTAAAGAGATTTTGATTTTTAAAGTTTTTAACGATGCCGGCATCGCAAGTTTTGTCAAAAAGTGATGAAAAATTTTTTTGTGGAGATTTAAAAAATGGCGTACATGGATGGAAAGGTCTCTTTACTCTCAGTTTAACGGTGAAAACCGCAACCACCAACGAGGCTTGGTTGCGGAGATATCGGGTTTTAAAGAGATTTTGATTTTTAAAGTTTTTAACGATGCCGGCATCGCAAGTTTTGTCAAAAAGTGATGAAAAATTTTTTTGTGGAGATTTAAAAAATGGCGTACATGGATGGAAAGGTCTCTTTACTCTCAGTTTAACGGTGAAAACCGCAACCACCAACGAGGCTTGGTTGCGGAGATATCGGGTTTTAAAGAGATTTTGATTTTTAAAGTTTTTAACGATGCCGGCATCGCAAGTTTTGTCAAAAAGTGATGAAAAATTTTTTTGTGGAGATTTAAAAAATGGCGTACATGGATGGAAAGGTCTCTTTACTCTCAGTTTAACGGTGAAAACCGCAACCACCAACGAGGCTTGGTTGCGGAGATATCGGCTTTTAAAGAGATTTTGATTTTTAAAGTTTTTAACGATGCCGGCATCGCAAGTTTTGTCAAAAAGTGATGAAAAATTTTTTTGTGGAGATTTAAAAAATGGCGTACATGGATGGAAAGGTCTCTTTACTCTCAGTTTAACGGTGAAAACCGCAACCACCAACGAGGCTTGGTTGCGGAGATATCGGCTTTTAAAGAGATTTTGATTTTTAAAGTTTTTAACGATGCCGGCATCGCAAGTTTTGTCAAAAAGTGATGAAAAATTTTTTTGTGGAGATTTAAAAAATGGCGTACATGATGAAAAATTTTTTTGTGGAGATTTAAAAAATGGCGTACATGGATGGAAAGGTCTCTTTACTCTCAGTTTAACGGTGAAAACCGCAACCACCAACGAGGCTTGGTTGCGGAGATATCGGGTTTTAAAGAGATTTTGATTTTTAAAGTTTTTAACGATGCCGGCATCGCAAGTTTTGTCAAAAAGTGATGAAAAATTTTTTTGTGGAGATTTAAAAAATGGCGTACATGGATGGAAAGGTCTCTTTACTCTCAGTTTAACGGTGAAAACCGCAACCACCAACGAGGCTTGGTTGCGGAGATATCGGGTTTTAAAGAGATTTTGATTTTTAAAGTTTTTAACGATGCCGGCATCGCAAGTTTTGTCAAAAAGTGATGAAAAATTTTTTTGTGGAGATTTAAAAAATGGCGTACATGGATGGAAAGGTCTCTTTACTCTCAGTTTAACGGTGAAAACCGCAACCACCAACGAGGCTTGGTTGCGGAGATATCGGGATTTTGATTTTTAAAGTTTTTAACGATGCCGGCATCGCAAGTTTTGTCAAAAAGTGATGAAAAATTTTTTTGTGGAGATTTAAAAAATGGCGTACATGGATGGAAAGGTCGCTTTACTCTCAGTTTAACGGTGAAAACCGCAACCACCAACGAGGCTTGGTTGCGGAGATATCGGCTTTTAAAGAGATTTTGATTTTTAAAGTTTTTAACGATGCCGGCATCGCAAGTTTTGTCAAAAAGTGATGAAAAATTTTTTTGTGGAGATTTAAAAAATGGCGTACATGGATGGAAAGGTCTCTTTACTCTCAGTTTAACGGTGAAAACCGGCAACCACCAACGAGGCTTGGTTGCGGAGATATCGGGTTTTAAAGAGATTTTGATTTTTAAAGTTTTTAACGATGCCGGCATCGCAAGTTTTGTCAAAAAGTGATGAAAAATTTTTTTGTGGAGATTTAAAAAATGGCGTACATGGATGGAAAGGTCTCTTTACTCTCAGTTTAACGGTGAAAACCGCAACCACCAACGAGGCTTGGTTGCGGAGATATCGGCTTTTAAAGAGATTTTGATTTTTAAAGTTTTTAACGATGCCGGCATCGCAAGTTTTGTCAAAAAGTGATGAAAAATTTTTTTGTGGAGATTTAAAAAATGGCGTACATGGATGGAAAGGTCTCTTTACTCTCAGTTTAACGGTGAAAACCGCAACCACCAACGAGGCTTGGTTGCGGAGATATCGGGTTTTAAAGAGATTTTGATTTTTAAAGTTTTTAACGATGCCGGCATCGCAAGTTTTGTCAAAAAGTGATGAAAAATTTTTTTGTGGAGATTTAAAAAATGGCGTACATGGATGGAAAGGTCTCTTTACTCTCAGTTTAACGGTGAAAACCGCAACCACCAACGAGGCTTGGTTGCGGAAATATCGGGTTTTAAAGAGATTTTGATTTTTAAAGTTTTTAACGATGCCGGCATCGCAAGTTTTGTCAAAAAGTGATGAAAAATTTTTTTGTGGAGATTTAAAAAATGGCGCACATGATGAAAAATTTTTTTGTGGAGATTTAAAAAATGGCGTACATGGATGGAAAGGTCTCTTTACTCTCAGTTTAACGGTGAAAACCGCAACCACCAACGAGGCTTGGTTGCGGAGATATCGGCTTTTAAAGAGATTTTGATTTTTAAAGTTTTTAACGATGCCGGCATCGCAAGTTTTGTCAAAAAGTGATGAAAAAATTTTTTGTGGAGATTTAAAAAATGGCGTACATGGATGGAAAGGTCTCTTTACTCTCAGTTTAACGGTGAAAACCGCAACCACCAACGAGGCTTGGTTGCGGAGATATCGGCTTTTAAAGAGATTTTGATTTTTAAAGTTTTTAACGATGCCGGCATCGCAAGTTTTGTCAAAAAGTGATGAAAAATTTTTTTGTGGAGATTTAAAAAATGGCGTACATGGATGGAAAGGTCTCTTTACTCTCAGTTTAACGGTGAAAACCGCAACCACCAACGAGGCTTGGTTGCGGAGATATCGGGTTTTAAAGAGATTTTGATTTTTAAAATTTTTAACGATGCCGGCATCGCAAGTTTTGTCAAAAAGTGATGAACAATTTTTTTGTGGAGATTTAAAAAATGGCGTACATGGATGGAAAGATCTCTTTACTCTCAGTTTAACGGTGAAAACCGCAACCACCAACGAGGCTTGGTTGCGGAGATATCGGCTTTTAAAGAGATTTTGATTTTTAAAGTTTTTAACGATGCCGGCATCGCAAGTTTTGTCAAAAAGTGATGAAAAATTTTTTTGTGGAGATTTAAAAAATGGCGTACATGGATGGAAAGGTCTCTTTACTCTCAGTTTAACGGTGAAAACCGCAACCACCAACGAGGCTTGGTTGCGGAGATATCGGGTTTTAAAGAGATTTTGATTTTTAAAGTTTTTAACGATGCCGGCATCGCAAGTTTTGTCAAAAAGTGATGAAAAATTTTTTTGTGGAGATTTAAAAAATGGCGTACATGGATGGAAAGGTCTCTTTACTCTCAGTTTAACGGTGAAAACCGCTACCACCAACGAGGCTTGGTTGCGGAGATATCGGGTTTTAAAGAGATTTTGATTTTTAAAGTTTTTAACGATGCCGGCATCGCAAGTTTTGTCAAAAAGTGATGAAAAATTTTTTTGTGGAGATTTAAAAAATGGCGTACATGGATGGAAAGGTCTCTTTACTCTCAGTTTAACGGTGAAAACCGCAACCACCAACGAGGCTTGGTTGCGGAGATATCGGCTTTTAAAGAGATTTTGATTTTTAAAGTTTTTAACGATGCCGGCATCGCAAGTTTTGTCAAAAAGTGATGAAAATTTTTTTTGTGGAGATTTAAAAAATGGCGTACATGGATGGAAAGGTCTCTTTACTCTCAGTTTAACGGTGAAAACTGCAACCACCAACGAGGCTTGGTTGCGGAGATATCGGGTTTTAAAGAGATTTTGATTTTTAAAGTTTTTAACGATGCCGGCATCGCAGGTTTTGTCAAAAAGTGATGAAAAATTTTTTTGTGGAGATTTAAAAAATGGCGTACATGGATGGAAAGGTCTCTTTACTCTCAGTTTAACGGTGAAAACCGCAACCACCAACGAGGCTTGGTTGCGGAGATATCGGGTTTTAAAGAGATTTTGATTTTTAAAGTTTTTAACGATGCCGGCATCGCAAGTTTTGTCAAAAAGTGATGAAAAATTTTTTTGTGGAGATTTAAAAAATGGCGTACATGGATGGAAAGGTCTCTTTACTCTCAGTTTAACGGTGAAAACCGCAACCACCAACGAGGCTTGGTTGCGGAGATATCGGGTTTTAAAGAGATTTTGATTTTTAAAGTTTTTAACGATGCCGGCATCGCAAGTTTTGTCAAAAAGTGATGAAAAATTTTTTGTGGAGATTTAAAAAATGGCGTACATGGATGGAAAGGTCTCTTTACTCTCAGTTTAACGGTGAAAACCGCAACCACCAACGAGGCTTGGTTGCGGAGATATCGGGTTTTAAAGAGATTTTGATTTTTAAAGTTTTTAACGATGCCGGCATCGCAAGTTTTGTCAAAAAGTGATGAAAATTTTTTTTTTGTGGAGATTTAAAAAATGGCGTACATGGATGGAAAGGTCTCTTTACTCTCAGTTTAACGGTGAAAACCGCAACCACCAACGAGGCTTGGTTGCGGAGATATCGGGTTTTAAAGAGATTTTGATTTTTAAAGTTTTTAACGATGCCGGCATCGCAAGTTTTGTCAAAAAGTGATGAAAATTTTTTTTGTGGAGATTTAAAAAATGGCGTACATGGATGGAAAGGTCTCTTTACTCTCAGTTTAACGGTGAAAACCGCAACCACCAACGAGGCTTGGTTGCGGAGATATCGGGTTTTAAAGAGATTTTGATTTTTAAAGTTTTTAACGATGCCGGCATCGCAAGTTTTGTCAAAAAGTGATGAAAATTTTTTTTGTGGAGATTTAAAAAATGGCGTACATGGATGGAAAGGTCTCTTTACTCTCAGTTTAACGGTGAAAACCGCAACCACCAACGAGGCTTGGTTGCGGAGATATCGGGTTTTAAAGAGATTTTGATTTTTAAAGTTTTTAACCATGCCGGCATCGCAAGTTTTGTCAAAAAGTGATGAAAAATTTTTTTGTGGAGATTTAGAAAATGGCGTACATGGATGGAAAGGTCTCTTTACTCTCAGTTTAACGGTGAAAACCGCAACCACCAACGAGGCTTGGTTGCGGAGATATCGGCTTTTAAAGAGATTTTGATTTTTAAAGTTTTTAACGATGCCGGCATCGCAAGATTTGTCAAAAAGTGATGAAAAATTTTTTTGTGGAGATTTAAAAAATGGCGTACATGGATGGAAAGGTCTCTTTACTCTCAGTTTAACGGTGAAAACCGCAACCACCAACGAGGCTTGGTTGCGGAGATATCGGGTTTTAAAGAGATTTTGATTTTTAAAGTTTTTAACGATGCCGGCATCGCAAGTTTTGTCAAAAAGTGATGAAAATTTTTTTTGTGGAGATTTAAAAAATGGCGTACATGGATGGAAAGGTCTCTTTACTCTCAGTTTAACGGTGAAAACCGCAACCACCAACGAGGCTTGGTTGCGGAGATATCGGGTTTTAAAGAGATTTTGATTTTTAAAGTTTTTAACGATGCCGGCATCGCAAGTTTTGTCAAAAAGTGATGAAAAATTTTTTTGTGGAGATTTAAAAAATTGCGTACATGGATGGAAAGGTCTCTTTACTCTCAGTTTAACGGTGAAAACCGCAACCACCAACGAGGCTTGGTTGCGGAGATATCGGCTTTTAAAGAGATTTTGATTTTTAAAGTTTTTAACGATGCCGGCATCGCAAGTTTTGTCAAAAAGTGATGAAAAATTTGTTTGTGGAGATTTAAAAAATAGCGTACATGGATGGAAAGGTCTCTTTACTCTCAGTTTAACGGTGAAAACCGCAACCACCAACGAGGCTTGGTTGCGGAGATATCGGCTTTTAAAGAGATTTTGATTTTTAAAGTTTTTAACGATGCCGGCATCGCAAGTTTTGTCAAAGAGTGATGAAAAATTTTTTTGTGGAGATTTAAAAAATGGCGTACATGAATGGAAAGATCTCTTTACTCTCAGTTTAACGGTGAAAACCGCAACCACCAACGAGGCTTGGTTGCGGAGATATCGGCTTTTAAAGAGATTTTGATTTTTAAAGTTTTTAACGATGCCGGCATCGCAAGTTTTGTCAAAAAGTGATGAAAAATTTGTTTGTGGAGATTTAAAAAATAGCGTACATGGATGGAAAGGTCTCTTTACTCTCAGTTTAACGGTGAAAACCGCAACCACCAACGAGGCTTGGTTGCGGAGATATCGGCTTTTAAAGAGATTTTGATTTTTAAAGTTTTTAACGATGCCGGCATCGCAAGTTTTGTCAAAAAGTGATGAAAATTTTTTTTGTGGAGATTTAAAAAATGGCGTACATGGATAGAAAGGTCTCTTTACTCTCAGTTTAACGGTGAAAACCGCAACCACCAACGAGGCTTGGTTGCGGAGATATCGGCTTTTAAAGAGATTTTGATTTTTAAAGTTTTTAACGATGCCGGCATCGCAAGTTTTGTCAAAAAGTGATGAAAAATTTGTTTGTGGAGATTTAAAAAATGGCGTACATGGATAGAAAGGTCTCTTTACTCTCAGTTTAACGGTGAAAACCGCAACCACCAACGAGGCTTGGTTGCGGAGATATCGGGTTTTAAAGAGATTTTGATTTTTAAAGTTTTTAACGATGCCGGCATCGCAAGTTTTGTCAAAAAGTGATGAAAAATTTTTTTGTGGAGATTTAAAAAATTGCGTACATGGATGGAAAGGTCTCTTTACTCTCAGTTTAACGGTGAAAACCGCAACCACCAACGAGGCTTGGTTGCGGAGATATCGGCTTTTAAAGAGATTTTGATTTTTAAAGTTTTTAACGATGCCGGCATCGCAAGTTTTGTCAAAAAGTGATGAAAAATTTGTTTGTGGAGATTTAAAAAATAGCGTACATGGATGGAAAGGTCTCTTTACTCTCAGTTTAACGGTGAAAACCGCAACCACCAACGAGGCTTGGTTGCGGAGATATCGGCTTTTAAAGAGATTTTGATTTTTAAAGTTTTTAACGATGCCGGCATCGCAAGTTTTGTCAAAAAGTGATGAAAAATTTTTTTGTGGAGATTTAAAAAATGGCGTACATGGATGGAAAGGTCTCTTTACTCTCAGTTTAACGGTGAAAACCGCAACCACCAACGAGGCTTGGTTGCGGAGATATCGGGTTTTAAAGAGATTTTGATTTTTAAAGTTTTTAACGATGCCGGCATCGCAAGTTTTGTCAAAAAGTGATGAAAAATTTTTTTGTGGAGATTTAAAAAATGGCGTACATGATGAAAAATTTTTTTGTGGAGATTTAAAAAATGGCGTACATGGATGGAAAGGTCTCTTTACTCTCAGTTTAACGGTGAAAACCGCAACCACCAACGAGGCTTGGTTGCGGAGATATCGGCTTTTAAAGAGATTTTGATTTTTAAAGTTTTTAACGATGCCGGCATCGCAAGTTTTGTCAAAAAGTGATGAAAATTTTTTTTGTGGAGATTTAAAAAATGGCGTACATGGATGGAAAGGTCTCTTTACTCTCAGTTTAACGGTGAAAACCGCAACCACCAACGAGGCTTGGTTGCGGAGATATCGGCTTTTAAAGAGATTTTGATTTTTAAAGTTTTTAACGATGCCGGCATCGCAAGTTTTGTCAAAAAGTGATGAAAATTTTTTTTGTGGAGATTTAAAAAATGGCGTACATGGATGGAAAGGTCTCTTTACTCTCAGTTTAACGGTGAAAACCGCAACCACCAACGAGGCTTGGTTGCGGAGATATCGGGTTTTAAAGAGATTTTGATTTTTAAAGTTTTTAACGATGCCGGCATCGCAAGTTTTGTCAAAAAGTGATGAAAAATTTTTTTGTGGAGATTTAAAAAATGGCGTACATGGATTACTCTCAGTTTAACGGTGAAAACCGCAACCACCAACGAGGCTTGGTTGCGGAGATATCGGGTTTTAAAGAGATTTTGATTTTTAAAGTTTTTAACGATGCCGGCATCGCAAGTTTTGTCAAAAAGTGATGAAAAATTTTTTTGTGGAGATTTAAAAAATGGCGTACATGGATGGAAAGGTCTCTTTACTCTCAGTTTAACGGTGAAAACCGCAACCACCAACGAGGCTTGGTTGCGGAGATATCGGCTTTTAAAGAGATTTTGATTTTTAAAGTTTTTAACGATGCCGGCATCGCAAGTTTTGTCAAAAAGTGATGAAAAATTTTTTTGTGGAGATTTAAAAAATGGCGTTCATGATGAAAAATTTTTTTGTGGAGATTTAAAAAATGGCGTACATGGATGGAAAGGTCTCTTTACTCTCAGTTTAACGGTGAAAACCGCAACCACCAACGAGGCTTGGTTGCGGAGATATCGGGTTTTAAAGAGATTTTGATTTTTAAAGTTTTTAACGATGCCGGCATCGCAAGTTTTGTCAAAAAGTGATGAAAAATTTTTTTGTGGAGATTTAAAAAATGGCGTACATGGATGGAAAGGTCTCTTTACTCTCAGTTTAACGGTGAAAACCGCAACCACCAACGAGGCTTGGTTGCGGAGATATCGGCTTTTAAAGAGATTTTGATTTTTAAAGTTTTTAACGATGCCGGCATCGCAAGTTTTGTCAAAAAGTGATGAAAAATTTTTTTGTGGAGATTTAAAAAATGGCGTACATGGATGGAAAGGTCTCTTTACTCTCAGTTTAACGGTGAAAACCGCAACCACCAACGAGGCTTGGTTGCGGAGATATCTGGTTTTAAAGAGATTTTGATTTTTAAAGTTTTTAACGATGCCGGCATCGCAAGTTTTGTCAAAAAGTGATGAAAAATTTTTTTGTGGAGATTTAAAAAATGGCGTACATGGATGGAAAGGTCTCTTTACTCTCAGTTTAACGGTGAAAACCGCAACCACCAACGAGGCTTGGTTGCGGAGATATCGGCTTTTAAAGAGATTTTGATTTTTAAAGTTTTTAACGATGCCGGCATCGCAAGTTTTGTCAAAAAGTGATGAAAAATTTTTTTGTGGAGATTTAAAAAATGGCGTACATGGATGGAAAGGTCTCTTTACTCTCAGTTTAACGGTGAAAACCGCAACCACCAACGAGGCTTGGTTGCGGAGATATCGGGTTTTAAAGAGATTTTGATTTTTAAAGTTTTTAACGATGCCGGCATCGCAAGTTTTGTCAAAAAGTGATGAAAAATTTTTTTGTGGAGATTTAAAAAATGGCGTACATGGATGGAAAGGTCTCTTTACTCTCATTTTAACGGTGAAAACCGCAACCACCAACGAGGCTTGGTTGCGGAGATATCGGCTTTTAAAGAGATTTTGATTTTTAAAGTTTTTAACGATGCCGGCATCGCAAGTTTTGTCAAAAAGTGATGAAAAATTTTTTTGTGGAGATTTAAAAAATGGCGTACATGGATGGAAAGGTCTCTTTACTCTCAGTTTAACGGTGAAAACCGCAACCACCAACGAGGCTTGGTTGCGGAGATATCGGCTTTTAAAGAGATTTTGATTTTTAAAGTTTTTAACGATGCCGGCATCGCAAGTTTTGTCAAAAAGTGATGAAAAATTTTTTTGTGGAGATTTAAAAAATGGCGTACATGGATGGAAAGGTCTCTTTACTCTCAGTTTAACGGTGAAAACCGCAACCACCAACGAGGCTTGGTTGCGGAGATATCGGCTTTTAAAGAGATTTTGATTTTTAAAGTTTTTAACGATGCCGGCATCGCAAGTTTTGTCAAAAAGTGATGAAAAATTTTTTTGTGGAGATTTAAAAAATGGCGTACATGGATGGAAAGGTCTCTTTACTCTCAGTTTAACGGTGAAAACCGCAACCACCAACGAGGCTTGGTTGCGGAGATATCGGGTTTTAAAGAGATTTTGATTTTTAAAGTTTTTAACGATGCCGGCATCGCAAGTTTTGTCAAAAAGTGATGAAAAATTTTTTTGTGGAGATTTAAAAAATGGCGTACATGGATGGAAAGGTCTCTTTACTCTCAGTTTAACGGTGAAAACCGCAACCACCAACGAGGCTTGGTTGCGGAGATATCGGGTTTTAAAGAGATTTTGATTTTTAAAGTTTTTAACGATGCCGGCATCGCAAGTTTTGTCAAAAAGTGATGAAAAATTTTTTTGTGGAGATTTAAAAAATGGCGTACATGGATGGAAAGGTCTCTTTACTCTCAGTTTAACGGTGAAAACCGCAACCACCAACGAGGCTTGGTTGCGGAGATATCGGGTTTTAAAGAGATTTTGATTTTTAAAGTTTTTAACCATGCCGGCATCGCAAGTTTTGTCAAAAAGTGATGAAAAATTTTTTTGTGGAGATTTAAAAAATGGCGTACATGGATGGAAAGGTCTCTTTACTCTCAGTTTAACGGTGAAAACCGCAACCACCAACGAGGCTTGGTTGCGGAGATATCGGGTTTTAAAGAGATTTTGATTTTTAAAGTTTTTAACGATGCCGGCATCGCAAGTTTTGTCAAAAAGTGATGAAAAATTTTTTTGTGGAGATTTAAAAAATGGCGTACATGGATGGAAAGGTCTCTTTACTCTCAGTTTAACGGTGAAAACCGCAACCACCAACGAGGCTTGGTTGCGGAGATATCGGGTTTTAAAGAGATTTTGATTTTTAAAGTTTTTAACGATGCCGGCATCGCAAGTTTTGTCAAAAAGTGATGAAAAATTTTTTTGTGGAGATTTAAAAAATGGCGTACATGGATGGAAAGGTCGCTTTACTCTCAGTTTAACGGTGAAAACCGCAACCACCAACGAGGCTTGGTTGCGGAGATATCGGCTTTTAAAGAGATTTTGATTTTTAAAGTTTTTAACGATGCCGGCATCGCAAGTTTTGTCAAAAAGTGATGAAAAATTTTTTTGTGGAGATTTAAAAAATGGCGTACATGGATGGAAAGGTCTCTTTACTCTCAGTTTAACGGTGAAAACCGGCAACCACCAACGAGGCTTGGTTGCGGAGATATCGGGTTTTAAAGAGATTTTGATTTTTAAAGTTTTTAACGATGCCGGCATCGCAAGTTTTGTCAAAAAGTGATGAAAAATTTTTTTGTGGAGATTTAAAAAATGGCGTACATGGATGGAAAGGTCTCTTTACTCTCAGTTTAACGGTGAAAACCGCAACCACCAACGAGGCTTGGTTGCGGAGATATCGGCTTTTAAAGAGATTTTGATTTTTAAAGTTTTTAACGATGCCGGCATCGCAAGTTTTGTCAAAAAGTGATGAAAAATTTTTTTGTGGAGATTTAAAAAATGGCGTACATGGATGGAAAGGTCTCTTTACTCTCAGTTTAACGGTGAAAACCGCAACCACCAACGAGGCTTGGTTGCGGAGATATCGGGTTTTAAAGAGATTTTGATTTTTAAAGTTTTTAACGATGCCGGCATCGCAAGTTTTGTCAAAAAGTGATGAAAAATTTTTTTGTGGAGATTTAAAAAATGGCGTACATGGATGGAAAGGTCTCTTTACTCTCAGTTTAACGGTGAAAACCGCAACCACCAACGAGGCTTGGTTGCGGAAATATCGGGTTTTAAAGAGATTTTGATTTTTAAAGTTTTTAACGATGCCGGCATCGCAAGTTTTGTCAAAAAGTGATGAAAAATTTTTTTGTGGAGATTTAAAAAATGGCGTACATGATGAAAAATTTTTTTGTGGAGATTTAAAAAATGGCGTACATGGATGGAAAGGTCTCTTTACTCTCAGTTTAACGGTGAAAACCGCAACCACCAACGAGGCTTGGTTGCGGAGATATCGGCTTTTAAAGAGATTTTGATTTTTAAAGTTTTTAACGATGCCGGCATCGCAAGTTTTGTCAAAAAGTGATGAAAAAATTTTTTGTGGAGATTTAAAAAATGGCGTACATGGATGGAAAGGTCTCTTTACTCTCAGTTTAACGGTGAAAACCGCAACCACCAACGAGGCTTGGTTGCGGAGATATCGGCTTTTAAAGAGATTTTGATTTTTAAAGTTTTTAACGATGCCGGCATCGCAAGTTTTGTCAAAAAGTGATGAAAAATTTTTTTGTGGAGATTTAAAAAATGGCGTACATGGATGGAAAGGTCTCTTTACTCTCAGTTTAACGGTGAAAACCGCAACCACCAACGAGGCTTGGTTGCGGAGATATCGGGTTTTAAAGAGATTTTGATTTTTAAAGTTTTTAACGATGCCGGCATCGCAAGTTTTGTCAAAAAGTGATGAACAATTTTTTTGTGGAGATTTAAAAAATGGCGTACATGGATGGAAAGATCTCTTTACTCTCAGTTTAACGGTGAAAACCGCAACCACCAACGAGGCTTGGTTGCGGAGATATCGGCTTTTAAAGAGATTTTGATTTTTAAAGTTTTTAACGATGCCGGCATCGCAAGTTTTGTCAAAAAGTGATGAAAAATTTTTTTGTGGAGATTTAAAAAATGGCGTACATGGATGGAAAGGTCTCTTTACTCTCAGTTTAACGGTGAAAACCGCAACCACCAACGAGGCTTGGTTGCGGAGATATCGGGTTTTAAAGAGATTTTGATTTTTAAAGTTTTTAACGATGCCGGCATCGCAAGTTTTGTCAAAAAGTGATGAAAAATTTTTTTGTGGAGATTTAAAAAATGGCGTACATGGATGGAAAGGTCTCTTTACTCTCAGTTTAACGGTGAAAACCGCTACCACCAACGAGGCTTGGTTGCGGAGATATCGGGTTTTAAAGAGATTTTGATTTTTAAAGTTTTTAACGATGCCGGCATCGCAAGTTTTGTCAAAAAGTGATGAAAAATTTTTTTGTGGAGATTTAAAAAATGGCGTACATGGATGGAAAGGTCTCTTTACTCTCAGTTTAACGGTGAAAACCGCAACCACCAACGAGGCTTGGTTGCGGAGATATCGGCTTTTAAAGAGATTTTGATTTTTAAAGTTTTTAACGATGCCGGCATCGCAAGTTTTGTCAAAAAGTGATGAAAATTTTTTTTGTGGAGATTTAAAAAATGGCGTACATGGATGGAAAGGTCTCTTTACTCTCAGTTTAACGGTGAAAACTGCAACCACCAACGAGGCTTGGTTGCGGAGATATCGGGTTTTAAAGAGATTTTGATTTTTAAAGTTTTTAACGATGCCGGCATCGCAGGTTTTGTCAAAAAGTGATGAAAAATTTTTTTGTGGAGATTTAAAAAATGGCGTACATGGATGGAAAGGTCTCTTTACTCTCAGTTTAACGGTGAAAACCGCAACCACCAACGAGGCTTGGTTGCGGAGATATCGGGTTTTAAAGAGATTTTGATTTTTAAAGTTTTTAACGATGCCGGCATCGCAAGTTTTGTCAAAAAGTGATGAAAAATTTTTTTGTGGAGATTTAAAAAATGGCGTACATGGATGGAAAGGTCTCTTTACTCTCAGTTTAACGGTGAAAACCGCAACCACCAACGAGGCTTGGTTGCGGAGATATCGGGTTTTAAAGAGATTTTGATTTTTAAAGTTTTTAACGATGCCGGCATCGCAAGTTTTGTCAAAAAGTGATGAAAAATTTTTTGTGGAGATTTAAAAAATGGCGTACATGGATGGAAAGGTCTCTTTACTCTCAGTTTAACGGTGAAAACCGCAACCACCAACGAGGCTTGGTTGCGGAGATATCGGGTTTTAAAGAGATTTTGATTTTTAAAGTTTTTAACGATGCCGGCATCGCAAGTTTTGTCAAAAAGTGATGAAAATTTTTTTTTTGTGGAGATTTAAAAAATGGCGTACATGGATGGAAAGGTCTCTTTACTCTCAGTTTAACGGTGAAAACCGCAAACACCAACGAGGCTTGGTTGCGGAGATATCGGGTTTTAAAGAGATTTTGATTTTTAAAGTTTTTAACGATGCCGGCATCGCAAGTTTTGTCAAAAAGTGATGAAAATTTTTTTTGTGGAGATTTAAAAAATGGCGTACATGGATGGAAAGGTCTCTTTACTCTCAGTTTAACGGTGAAAACCGCAACCACCAACGAGGCTTGGTTGCGGAGATATCGGGTTTTAAAGAGATTTTGATTTTTAAAGTTTTTAACGATGCCGGCATCGCAAGTTTTGTCAAAAAGTGATGAAAATTTTTTTTGTGGAGATTTAAAAAATGGCGTACATGGATGGAAAGGTCTCTTTACTCTCAGTTTAACGGTGAAAACCGCAACCACCAACGAGGCTTGGTTGCGGAGATATCGGGTTTTAAAGAGATTTTGATTTTTAAAGTTTTTAACCATGCCGGCATCGCAAGTTTTGTCAAAAAGTGATGAAAAATTTTTTTGTGGAGATTTAAAAAATGGCGTACATGGATGGAAAGGTCTCTTTACTCTCAGTTTAACGGTGAAAACCGCAACCACCAACGAGGCTTGGTTGCGGAGATATCGGCCTTTAAAGAGATTTTGATTTTTAAAGTTTTTAACGATGCCGGCATCGCAAGATTTGTCAAAAAGTGATGAAAAATTTTTTTGTGGAGATTTAAAAAATGGCGTACATGGATGGAAAGGTCTCTTTACTCTCAGTTTAACGGTGAAAACCGCAACCACCAACGAGGCTTGGTTGCGGAGATATCGGGTTTTAAAGAGATTTTGATTTTTAAAGTTTTTAACGATGCCGGCATCGCAAGTTTTGTCAAAAAGTGATGAAAATTTTTTTTGTGGAGATTTAAAAAATGGCGTACATGGATGGAAAGGTCTCTTTACTCTCAGTTTAACGGTGAAAACCGCAACCACCAACGAGGCTTGGTTGCGGAGATATCGGGTTTTAAAGAGATTTTGATTTTTAAAGTTTTTAACGATGCCGGCATCGCAAGTTTTGTCAAAAAGTGATGAAAAATTTTTTTGTGGAGATTTAAAAAATTGCGTACATGGATGGAAAGGTCTCTTTACTCTCAGTTTAACGGTGAAAACCGCAACCACCAACGAGGCTTGGTTGCGGAGATATCGGCTTTTAAAGAGATTTTGATTTTTAAAGTTTTTAACGATGCCGGCATCGCAAGTTTTGTCAAAAAGTGATGAAAAATTTGTTTGTGGAGATTTAAAAAATAGCGTACATGGATGGAAAGGTCTCTTTACTCTCAGTTTAACGGTGAAAACCGCAACCACCAACGAGGCTTGGTTGCGGAGATATCGGCTTTTAAAGAGATTTTGATTTTTAAAGTTTTTAACGATGCCGGCATCGCAAGTTTTGTCAAAGAGTGATGAAAAATTTTTTTGTGGAGATTTAAAAAATGGCGTACATGAATGGAAAGATCTCTTTACTCTCAGTTTAACGGTGAAAACCGCAACCACCAACGAGGCTTGGTTGCGGAGATATCGGCTTTTAAAGAGATTTTGATTTTTAAAGTTTTTAACGATGCCGGCATCGCAAGTTTTGTCAAAAAGTGATGAAAAATTTGTTTGTGGAGATTTAAAAAATAGCGTACATGGATGGAAAGGTCTCTTTACTCTCAGTTTAACGGTGAAAACCGCAACCACCAACGAGGCTTGGTTGCGGAGATATCGGCTTTTAAAGAGATTTTGATTTTTAAAGTTTTTAACGATGCCGGCATCGCAAGTTTTGTCAAAAAGTGATGAAAATTTTTTTTGTGGAGATTTAAAAAATGGCGTACATGGATAGAAAGGTCTCTTTACTCTCAGTTTAACGGTGAAAACCGCAACCACCAACGAGGCTTGGTTGCGGAGATATCGGCTTTTAAAGAGATTTTGATTTTTAAAGTTTTTAACGATGCCGGCATCGCAAGTTTTGTCAAAAAGTGATGAAAAATTTGTTTGTGGAGATTTAAAAAATGGCGTACATGGATGGAAAGGTCTCTTTACTCTCAGTTTAACGGTGAAAACCGCAACCACCAACGAGGCTTGGTTGCGGAGATATCGGCTTTTAAAGAGATTTTGATTTTTAAAGTTTTTAACGATGCCGGCATCGCAAGTTTTGTCAAAGAGTGATGAAAAATTTTTTTGTGGAGATTTAAAAAATGGCGTACATGAATGGAAAGATCTCTTTACTCTCAGTTTAACGGTGAAAACCGCAACCACCAACGAGGCTTGGTTGCGGAGATATCGGCTTTTAAAGAGATTTTGATTTTTAAAGTTTTTAACGATGCCGGCATCGCAAGTTTTGTCAAAAAGTGATGAAAAATTTGTTTGTGGAGATTTAAAAAATAGCGTACATGGATGGAAAGGTCTCTTTACTCTCAGTTTAACGGTGAAAACCGCAACCACCAACGAGGCTTGGTTGCGGAGATATCGGGTTTTAAAGAGATTTTGATTTTTAAAGTTTTTAACGATGCCGGCATCGCAAGTTTTGTCAAAAAGTGATGAAAATTTTTTTTGTGGAGATTTAAAAAATGGCGTACATGGATGGAAAGGTCTCTTTACTCTCAGTTTAACGGTGAAAACCGCAACCACCAACGAGGCTTGGTTGCGGAGATATCGGGTTTTAAAGAGATTTTGATTTTTAAAGTTTTTAACGATGCCGGCATCGCAAGTTTTGTCAAAAAGTGATGAAAAATTTTTTTGTGGAGATTTAAAAAATTGCGTACATGGATGGAAAGGTCTCTTTACTCTCAGTTTAACGGTGAAAACCGCAACCACCAACGAGGCTTGGTTGCGGAGATATCGGCTTTTAAAGAGATTTTGATTTTTAAAGTTTTTAACGATGCCGGCATCGCAAGTTTTGTCAAAAAGTGATGAAAAATTTGTTTGTGGAGATTTAAAAAATAGCGTACATGGATGGAAAGGTCTCTTTACTCTCAGTTTAACGGTGAAAACCGCAACCACCAACGAGGCTTGGTTGCGGAGATATCGGCTTTTAAAGAGATTTTGATTTTTAAAGTTTTTAACGATGCCGGCATCGCAAGTTTTGTCAAAGAGTGATGAAAAATTTTTTTGTGGAGATTTAAAAAATGGCGTACATGAATGGAAAGATCTCTTTACTCTCAGTTTAACGGTGAAAACCGCAACCACCAACGAGGCTTGGTTGCGGAGATATCGGCTTTTAAAGAGATTTTGATTTTTAAAGTTTTTAACGATGCCGGCATCGCAAGTTTTGTCAAAAAGTGATGAAAAATTTGTTTGTGGAGATTTAAAAAATGGCGTACATGGATGGAAAGGTCTCTTTACTCTCAGTTTAACGGTGAAAACCGCAACCACCAACGAGGCTTGGTTGCGGAGATATCGGGTTTTAAAGAGATTTTGATTTTTAAAGTTTTTAACGATGCCGGCATCGCAAGTTTTGTCAAAAAGTGATGAAAATTTTTTTTGTGGAGATTTAAAAAATGGCGTACATGGATAGAAAGGTCTCTTTACTCTCAGTTTAACGGTGAAAACCGCAACCACCAACGAGGCTTGGTTGCGGAGATATCGGGTTTTAAAGAGATTTTGATTTTTAAAGTTTTTAACGATGCCGGCATCGCAAGTTTTGTCAAAAAGTGATGAAAAATTTTTTTGTGGAGATTTAAAAAATTGCGTACATGGATGGAAAGGTCTCTTTACTCTCAGTTTAACGGTGAAAACCGCAACCACCAACGAGGCTTGGTTGCGGAGATATCGGCTTTTAAAGAGATTTTGATTTTTAAAGTTTTTAACGATGCCGGCATCGCAAGTTTTGTCAAAAAGTGATGAAAAATTTGTTTGTGGAGATTTAAAAAATAGCGTACATGGATGGAAAGGTCTCTTTACTCTCAGTTTAACGGTGAAAACCGCAACCACCAACGAGGCTTGGTTGCGGAGATATCGGCTTTTAAAGAGATTTTGATTTTTAAAGTTTTTAACGATGCCGGCATCGCAAGTTTTGTCAAAAAGTGATGAAAAATTTTTTTGTGGAGATTTAAAAAATGTCGTACATGGATGGAAAGGTCTCTTTACTCTCAGTTTAACGGTGAAAACCGCAACCACCAACGAGGCTTGGTTGCGGAGATATCGGCTTTTAAAGAGATTTTGATTTTTAAAGTTTTTAACGATGCCGGCATCGCAAGTTTTGTCAAAAAGTGATGAAAATTTTTTTTGTGGAGATTTAAAAAATGGCGTACATGGATGGAAAGGTCTCTTTACTCTCAGTTTAACGGTGAAAACCGCAACCACCAACGAGGCTTGGTTGCGGAGATATCGGCTTTTAAAGAGATTTTGATTTTTAAAGTTTTTAACGATGCCGGCATCGCAAGTTTTGTCAAAGAGTGATGAAAAATTTTTTTGTGGAGATTTAAAAAATGGCGTACATGAATGGAAAGATCTCTTTACTCTCAGTTTAACGGTGAAAACCGCAACCACCAACGAGGCTTGGTTGCGGAGATATCGGCTTTTAAAGAGATTTTGATTTTTAAAGTTTTTAACGATGCCGGCATCGCAAGTTTTGTCAAAAAGTGATGAAAAATTTGTTTGTGGAGATTTAAAAAATAGCGTACATGGATGGAAAGGTCTCTTTACTCTCAGTTTAACGGTGAAAACCGCAACCACCAACGAGGCTTGGTTGCGGAGATATCGGCTTTTAAAGAGATTTTGATTTTTAAAGTTTTTAACGATGCCGGCATCGCAAGTTTTGTCAAAAAGTGATGAAAATTTTTTTTGTGGAGATTTAAAAAATGGCGTACATGGATAGAAAGGTCTCTTTACTCTCAGTTTAACGGTGAAAACCGCAACCACCAACGAGGCTTGGTTGCGGAGATATCGGCTTTTAAAGAGATTTTGATTTTTAAAGTTTTTAACGATGCCGGCATCGCAAGTTTTGTCAAAAAGTGATGAAAAATTTGTTTGTGGAGATTTAAAAAATGGCGTACATGGATGGAAAGGTCTCTTTACTCTCAGTTTAACGGTGAAAACCGCAACCACCAACGAGGCTTGGTTGCGGAGATATCGGCTTTTAAAGAGATTTTGATTTTTAAAGTTTTTAACGATGCCGGCATCGCAAGTTTTGTCAAAGAGTGATGAAAAATTTTTTTGTGGAGATTTAAAAAATGGCGTACATGAATGGAAAGATCTCTTTACTCTCAGTTTAACGGTGAAAACCGCAACCACCAACGAGGCTTGGTTGCGGAGATATCGGCTTTTAAAGAGATTTTGATTTTTAAAGTTTTTAACGATGCCGGCATCGCAAGTTTTGTCAAAAAGTGATGAAAAATTTGTTTGTGGAGATTTAAAAAATAGCGTACATGGATGGAAAGGTCTCTTTACTCTCAGTTTAACGGTGAAAACCGCAACCACCAACGAGGCTTGGTTGCGGAGATATCGGGTTTTAAAGAGATTTTGATTTTTAAAGTTTTTAACGATGCCGGCATCGCAAGTTTTGTCAAAAAGTGATGAAAATTTTTTTTGTGGAGATTTAAAAAATGGCGTACATGGATGGAAAGGTCTCTTTACTCTCAGTTTAACGGTGAAAACCGCAACCACCAACGAGGCTTGGTTGCGGAGATATCGGGTTTTAAAGAGATTTTGATTTTTAAAGTTTTTAACGATGCCGGCATCGCAAGTTTTGTCAAAAAGTGATGAAAAATTTTTTTGTGGAGATTTAAAAAATTGCGTACATGGATGGAAAGGTCTCTTTACTCTCAGTTTAACGGTGAAAACCGCAACCACCAACGAGGCTTGGTTGCGGAGATATCGGCTTTTAAAGAGATTTTGATTTTTAAAGTTTTTAACGATGCCGGCATCGCAAGTTTTGTCAAAAAGTGATGAAAAATTTGTTTGTGGAGATTTAAAAAATAGCGTACATGGATGGAAAGGTCTCTTTACTCTCAGTTTAACGGTGAAAACCGCAACCACCAACGAGGCTTGGTTGCGGAGATATCGGCTTTTAAAGAGATTTTGATTTTTAAAGTTTTTAACGATGCCGGCATCGCAAGTTTTGTCAAAGAGTGATGAAAAATTTTTTTGTGGAGATTTAAAAAATGGCGTACATGAATGGAAAGATCTCTTTACTCTCAGTTTAACGGTGAAAACCGCAACCACCAACGAGGCTTGGTTGCGGAGATATCGGCTTTTAAAGAGATTTTGATTTTTAAAGTTTTTAACGATGCCGGCATCGCAAGTTTTGTCAAAAAGTGATGAAAAATTTGTTTGTGGAGATTTAAAAAATGGCGTACATGGATGGAAAGGTCTCTTTACTCTCAGTTTAACGGTGAAAACCGCAACCACCAACGAGGCTTGGTTGCGGAGATATCGGGTTTTAAAGAGATTTTGATTTTTAAAGTTTTTAACGATGCCGGCATCGCAAGTTTTGTCAAAAAGTGATGAAAATTTTTTTTGTGGAGATTTAAAAAATGGCGTACATGGATAGAAAGGTCTCTTTACTCTCAGTTTAACGGTGAAAACCGCAACCACCAACGAGGCTTGGTTGCGGAGATATCGGGTTTTAAAGAGATTTTGATTTTTAAAGTTTTTAACGATGCCGGCATCGCAAGTTTTGTCAAAAAGTGATGAAAAATTTTTTTGTGGAGATTTAAAAAATTGCGTACATGGATGGAAAGGTCTCTTTACTCTCAGTTTAACGGTGAAAACCGCAACCACCAACGAGGCTTGGTTGCGGAGATATCGGCTTTTAAAGAGATTTTGATTTTTAAAGTTTTTAACGATGCCGGCATCGCAAGTTTTGTCAAAAAGTGATGAAAAATTTGTTTGTGGAGATTTAAAAAATAGCGTACATGGATGGAAAGGTCTCTTTACTCTCAGTTTAACGGTGAAAACCGCAACCACCAACGAGGCTTGGTTGCGGAGATATCGGCTTTTAAAGAGATTTTGATTTTTAAAGTTTTTAACGATGCCGGCATCGCAAGTTTTGTCAAAAAGTGATGAAAAATTTTTTTGTGGAGATTTAAAAAATGTCGTACATGGATGGAAAGGTCTCTTTACTCTCAGTTTAACGGTGAAAACCGCAACCACCAACGAGGCTTGGTTGCGGAGATATCGGCTTTTAAAGAGATTTTGATTTTTAAAGTTTTTAACGATGCCGGCATCGCAAGTTTTGTCAAAAAGTGATGAAAAATTTTTTTGTGGAGATTTAAAAAATGGCGTACATGGATGTAAAGGTCTCTTTACTCTCAGTTTAACGGTGAAAACCGCAACCACCAACGAGGCTTGGTTGCGGAGATATCGGCTTTTAAAGAGATTTTGATTTTTAAAGTTTTTAACGATGCCGGCATCGCAAGTTTTGTCAAAAAGTGATGAAAAATTTTTTTGTGGAGATTTAAAAAATGGCGTACATGGATGGAAAGGTCTCTTTACTCTCAGTTTAACGGTGAAAACCGCAACCACCAACGAGGCTTGGTTGCGGAGATATCGGGTTTTAAAGAGATTTTGATTTTTAAAGTTTTTAACGATGCCGGCATCGCAAGTTTTGTCAAAAAGTGATGAAAAATTTTTTTGTGGAGATTTAAAAAATGGCGTACATGATGAAAAATTTTTTTGTGGAGATTTAAAAAATGGCGTACATGGATGGAAAGGTCTCTTTACTCTCAGTTTAACGGTGAAAACCGCAACCACCAACGAGGCTTGGTTGCGGAGATATCGGCTTTTAAAGAGATTTTGATTTTTAAAGTTTTTAACGATGCCGGCATCGCAAGTTTTGTCAAAAAGTGATGAAAAATTTTTTTGTGGAGATTTAAAAAATGGCGTACATGGATGGAAAGGTCTCTTTACTCTCAGTTTAACGGTGAAAACCGCAACCACCAACGAGGCTTGGTTGCGGAGATATCGGCTTTTAAAGAGATTTTGATTTTTAAAGTTTTTAACGATGCCGGCATCGCAAGTTTTGTCAAAAAGTGATGAAAATTTTTTTTGTGGAGATTTAAAAAATGGCGTACATGGATGGAAAGGTCTCTTTACTCTCAGTTTAACGGTGAAAACCGCAACCACCAACGAGGCTTGGTTGCGGAGATATCGGGTTTTAAAGAGATTTTGATTTTTAAAGTTTTTAACGATGCCGGCATCGCAAGTTTTGTCAAAAAGTGATGAAAAATTTTTTTGTGGAGATTTAAAAAATGGCGTACATGGATGGAAAGGTCTCTTTACTCTCAGTTTAACGGTGAAAACCGCAACCACCAACGAGGCTTGGTTGCGGAGATATCGGGTTTTAAAGAGATTTTGATTTTTAAAGTTTTTAACGATGCCGGCATCGCAAGTTTTGTCAAAAAGTGATGAAAAATTTTTTTGTGGAGATTTAAAAAATGGCGTACATGGATGGAAAGGTCTCTTTACTCTCAGTTTAACGGTGAAAACCGCAACCACCAACGAGGCTTGGTTGCGGAGATATCGGGTTTTAAAGAGATTTTGATTTTTAAAGTTTTTAACGATGCCGGCATCGCAAGTTTTGTCAAAAAGTGATGAAAAATTTTTTTGTGGAGATTTAAAAAATGGCGTACATGGATGGAAAGGTCTCTTTACTCTCAGTTTAACGGTGAAAACCGCTACCACCAACGAGGCTTGGTTGCGGAGATATCGGGTTTTAAAGAGATTTTGATTTTTAAAGTTTTTAACGATGCCGGCATCGCAAGTTTTGTCAAAAAGTGATGAAAAATTTTTTTGTGGAGATTTAAAAAATGGCGTACATGGATGGAAAGGTCTCTTTACTCTCAGTTTAACGGTGAAAACCGCAACCACCAACGAGGCTTGGTTGCGGAGATATCGGCTTTTAAAGAGATTTTGATTTTTAAGATTTTTAACGATGCCGGCATCGCAAGTTTTGTCAAAAAGTGATGAAAAATTTGTTTGTGGAGATTTAAAAAATAGCGTACATGGATGGAAAGGTCTCTTTACTCTCAGTTTAACGGTGAAAACCGCAACCACCAACGAGGCTTGGTTGCGGAGATATCGGCTTTTAAAGAGATTTTGATTTTTAAAGTTTTTAACGATGCCGGCATCGCAAGTTTTGTCAAAAAGTGATGAAAAATTTTTTTGTGGAGATTTAAAAAATGTCGTACATGGATGGAAAGGTCTCTTTACTCTCAGTTTAACGGTGAAAACCGCAACCACCAACGAGGCTTGGTTGCGGAGATATCGGCTTTTAAAGAGATTTTGATTTTTAAAGTTTTTAACGATGCCGGCATCGCAAGTTTTGTCAAAAAGTGATGAAAAATTTTTTTGTGGAGATTTAAAAATGGCGTACATGGATGGAAAGGTCTCTTTACTCTCAGTTTAACGGTGAAAACCGCAACCACCAACGAGGCTTGGTTGCGGAGATATCGGCTTTTAAAGAGATTTTGATTTTTAAAGTTTTTAACGATGCCGGCATCGCAAGTTTTGTCAAAAAGTGATGAAAAATTTTTTTGTGGAGATTTAAAAAATGGCGTACATGGATGGAAAGGTCTCTTTACTCTCAGTTTAACGGTGAAAACCGCAACCACCAACGAGGCTTGGTTGCGGAGATATCGGGTTTTAAAGAGATTTTGATTTTTAAAGTTTTTAACGATGCCGGCATCGCAAGTTTTGTCAAAAAGTGATGAAAAATTTTTTTGTGGAGATTTAAAAAATGGCGTACATGGATGGAAAGGTCTCTTTACTCTCAGTTTAACGGTGAAAACCGCAACCACCAACGAGGCTTGGTTGCGTAGATATCGGGTTTTAAAGAGATTTTGATTTTTAAAGTTTTTAACGATGCCGGCATCGCACCGCTTTTGTGGAGATTTAAAAAATGGCGTACATGGATGGAAAGGTCTCTTTACTCTCAGTTTAACGGTGAAAACCGCAACCACCAACGAGGCTTGGTTGCGGAGATATCGGCTTTTAAAGAGATTTTGATTTTTAAAGTTTTTAACGATGCCGGCATCGCAAGTTTTGTCAAAAAGTGATGAAAAATTTTTTTGTGGAGATTTAAAAAATGGCGTACATGGATGGAAAGGTCTCTTTACTCTCAGTTTAACGGTGAAAACCGCAACCACCAACGAGGCTTGGTTGCGGAGATATCGGGTTTTAAAGAGATTTTGATTTTTAAAGTTTTTAACGATGCCGGCATCGCAAGTTTTGTCAAAAAGTGATGAAAAATTTTTTTGTGGAGATTTAAAAAATGGCGTACATGGATGGAAAGGTCTCTTTACTCTCAGTTTAACGGTGAAAACCGCAACCACCAACGAGGCTTGGTTGCGGAGATATCGGCTTTTAAAGAGATTTTGATTTTTAAAGTTTTTAACGATGCCGGCATCGCAAGTTTTGTCAAAAAGTGATGAAAAATTTTTTTGTGGAGATTTAAAAAATGGCGTACATGGATGGAAAGGTCTCTTTACTCTCAGTTTAACGGTGAAAACCGCTACCACCAACGAGGCTTGGTTGCGGAGATATCGGGTTTTAAAGAGATTTTGATTTTTAAAGTTTTTAACGATGCCGGCATCGCAAGTTTTGTCAAAAAGTGATGAAAAATTTTTTTGTGGAGATTTAAAAAATGGCGTACATGGATGGAAAGGTCTCTTTACTCTCAGTTTAACGGTGAAAACCGCAACCACCAACGAGGCTTGGTTGCGGAGATATCGGCTTTTAAAGAGATTTTGATTTTTAAAGTTTTTAACGATGCCGGCATCGCAAGTTTTGTCAAAAAGTGATGAAAAATTTTTTTGTGGAGATTTAAAAATGGCGTACATGGATGGAAAGGTCTCTTTACTCTCAGTTTAACGGTGAAAACCGCTACCACCAACGAGGCTTGGTTGCGGAGATATCGGGTTTTAAAGAGATTTTGATTTTTAAAGTTTTTAACGATGCCGGCATCGCAAGTTTTGTCAAAAAGTGATGAAAAATTTTTTTGTGGAGATTTAAAAAATGGCGTACATGGATGGAAAGGTCTCTTTACTCTCAGTTTAACGGTGAAAACCGCAACCACCAACGAGGCTTGGTTGCGGAGATATCGGCTTTTAAAGAGATTTTGATTTTTAAAGTTTTTAACGATGCCGGCATCGCAAGTTTTGTCAAAAAGTGATGAAAAATTTTTTTGTGGAGATTTAAAAAATGGCGTACATGGATGGAAAGGTCTCTTTACTCTCAGTTTAACGGTGAAAACCGCAACCACCAACGAGGCTTGGTTGCGGAGATATCGGGTTTTAAAGAGATTTTGATTTTTAAAGTTTTTAACGATGCCGGCATCGCAAGTTTTGTCAAAAAGTGATGAAAAATTTTTTTGTGGAGATTTAAAAAATGGCGTACATGATGAAAAATTTTTTTGTGGAGATTTAAAAAATGGCGTACATGGATGGAAAGGTCTCTTTACTCTCAGTTTAACGGTGAAAACCGCAACCACCAACGAGGCTTGGTTGCGGAGATATCGGCTTTTAAAGAGATTTTGATTTTTAAAGTTTTTAACGATGCCGGCATCGCAAGTTTTGTCAAAAAGTGATGAAAAATTTTTTTGTGGAGATTTAAAAAATGGCGTACATGGATGGAAAGGTCTCTTTACTCTCAGTTTAACGGTGAAAACCGCAACCACCAACGAGGCTTGGTTGCGGAGATATCGGCTTTTAAAGAGATTTTGATTTTTAAAGTTTTTAACGATGCCGGCATCGCAAGTTTTGTCAAAAAGTGATGAAAAATTTTTTTGTGGAGATTTAAAAAATGGCGTACATGGATGGAAAGGTCTCTTTACTCTCAGTTTAACGGTGAAAACCGCAACCACCAACGAGGCTTGGTTGCGGAGATATCGGGTTTTAAAGAGATTTTGATTTTTAAAGTTTTTAACGATGCCGGCATCGCAAGTTTTGTCAAAAAGTGATGAAAAATTTTTTTGTGGAGATTTAAAAAATGGCGTACATGGATGGAAAGGTCTCTTTACTCTCAGTTTAACGGTGAAAACCGCTACCACCAACGAGGCTTGGTTGCGGAGATATCGGGTTTTAAAGAGATTTTGATTTTTAAAGTTTTTAACGATGCCGGCATCGCAAGTTTTGTCAAAAAGTGATGAAAAATTTTTTTGTGGAGATTTAAAAAATGGCGTACATGGATGGAAAGGTCTCTTTACTCTCAGTTTAACGGTGAAAACCGCAACCACCAACGAGGCTTGGTTGCGGAGATATCGGCTTTTAAAGAGATTTTGATTTTTAAAGTTTTTAACGATGCCGGCATCGCAAGTTTTGTCAAAAAGTGATGAAAATTTTTTTTGTGGAGATTTAAAAAATGGCGTACATGGATGGAAAGGTCTCTTTACTCTCAGTTTAACGGTGAAAACTGCAACCACCAACGAGGCTTGGTTGCGGAGATATCGAGTTTTAAAGAGATTTTGATTTTTAAAGTTTTTAACGATGCCGGCATCGCAGGTTTTGTCAAAAAGTGATGAAAAATTTTTTTGTGGAGATTTAAAAAATAGCGTACATGGATGGAAAGGTCTCTTTACTCTCAGTTTAACGGTGAAAACCGCAACCACCAACGAGGCTTGGTTGCGGAGATATCGGGTTTTAAAGAGATTTTGATTTTTAAAGTTTTTAACGATGCCGGCATCGCAATTTTTGTCAAAAAGTGATGAAAAATTTTTTTGTGGAGATTTAAAAAATGGCGTACATGGATGGAAAGGTCTCTTTACTCTCAGTTTAACGGTGAAAACCGCTACCACCAACGAGGCTTGGTTGCGGAGATACCGGGTTTTAAAGAGATTTTGATTTTTAAAGTTTTTAACGATGCCGGCATCGCAAGTTTTGTTAAAAAGTGATGAAAAATTTTTTTGTGGAGATTTAAAAAATGGCGTACATGATGAAAAATTTTTTTGTGGAGATTTAAAAAATGGCGTACATGGATGGAAAGGTCTCTTTACTCTCAGTTTAACGGTGAAAACCGCAACCACCAACGAGGCTTGGTTGCGGAGATATCGGGTTTTAAAGAGATTTTGATTTTTAAAGTTTTTAACGATGCCGGCATCGCAAGTTTTGTCAAAAAGTGATGAAAAATTTTTTTGTGGAGATTTAAAAAATGGCGTACATGGATGGAAAGGTCTCTTTACTCTCAGTTTAACGGTGAAAACCGCAACCACCAACGAGGCTTGGTTGCGGAGATATCGGGTTTTAAAGAGATTTTGATTTTTAAAGTTTTTAACGATGCCGGCATCGCAAGTTTTGTCAAAAAGTGATGACAAATTTTTTGTGGAGATTTAAAAAATGGCGTACATGGATGGAAAGGTCTCTTTACTCTCAGTTTAACGGTGAAAACCGCAACCACCAACGAGGCTTGGTTGCGGAGATATCGGGTTTTAAAGAGATTTTGATTTTTAAAGTTTTTAACGATGCCGGCATCGCAAGTTTTGTCAAAAAGTGATGAAAAATTTTTTTGTGGAGATTTAAAAAATGGCGTACATGGATGGAAAGGTCTCTTTACTCTCAGTTTAACGGTGAAAACCGCAACCACCAACGAGGCTTGGTTGCGGAGATATCGGCTTTTAAAGAGATTTTGATTTTTAAAGTTTTTAACGATGCCGGCATCGCAAGTTTTGTCAAAAAGTGATGAAAAATTTGTTTGTGGAGATTTAAAAAATGGCGTACATGGATGAAAAGGTCTCTTTACTCTCAGTTTAACGGTGAAAACCGCAACCACCAACGAGGCTTGGTTGCGGAGATATCGGCTTTTAAAGAGATTTTGATTTTTAAAGTTTTTAACGATGCCGGCATCGCAAGTTTTGTCAAAAAGTGATGAAAAATTTTTTTGTGGAGATTTAAAAAATGGCGTACATGGATGGAAAGGTCTCTTTACTCTCAGTTTAACAGTGAAAACCGCAACCACCAACGAGGCTTGGTTGCGGAGATATCGGGTTTTAAAGAGATTTTGATTTTTAAAGTTTTTAACGATGCCGGCATCGCAAGTTTTGTCAAAAAGTGATGAAAATTTTTTTTTTGTGGAGATTTAAAAAATGGCGTACATGGATGGAAAGGTCTCTTTACTCTCAGTTTAACGGTGAAAACCGCAACCACCAACGAGGCTTGGTTGCGGAGATATCGGGTTTTAAAGAGATTTTGATTTTTAAAGTTTTTAACGATGCCGGCATCGCAAGTTTTGTCAAAAAGTGATGAAAATTTTTTTTGTGGAGATTTAAAAAATGGCGTACATGGATGGAAAGGTCTCTTTACTCTCAGTTTAACGGTGAAAACCGCAACCACCAACGAGGCTTGGTTGCGGAGATATCGGGTTTTAAAGAGATTTTGATTTTTAAAGTTTTTAACGATGCCGGCATCGCAAGTTTTGTCAAAAAGTGATGAAAATTTTTTTTGTGGAGATTTAAAAAATGGCGTACATGGATAGAAAGGTCTCTTTACTCTCAGTTTAACGGTGAAAACCGCAACCACCAACGAGGCTTGGTTGCGGAGATATCGGGTTTTAAAGAGATTTTGATTTTTAAAGTTTTTAACCATGCCGGCATCGCAAGTTTTGTCAAAAAGTGATGAAAAATTTTTTTGTGGAGATTTAAAAAACGGCGTACATGGATGGAAAGGTCTCTTTACTCTCAGTTTAACGGTGAAAACCGCAACCACCAACGAGGCTTGGTTGCGGAGATATCGGGTTTTAAAGAGATTTTGATTTTTAAAGTTTTTAACGATGCCGGCATCGCAAGTTTTGTCAAAAAGTGATGAAAATTTTTTTTGTGGAGATTTAAAAAATGGCGTACATGGATGGAAAGGTCTCTTTACTCTCAGTTTAACGGTGAAAACCGCAACCACCAACGAGGCTTGGTTGCGGAGATATCGGCTTTTAAAGAGATTTTGATTTTTAAAGTTTTTAACGATGCCGGCATCGCAAGTTTTGTCAAAAAGTGATGAAAAATTTGTTTGTGGAGATTTAAAAAATAGCGTACATGGATGGAAAGGTCTCTTTACTCTCAGTTTAACGGTGAAAACCGCAACCACCAACGAGGCTTGGTTGCGGAGATATCGGCTTTTAAAGAGATTTTGATTTTTAAAGTTTTTAACGATGCCGGCATCGCAAGTTTTGTCAAAAAGTGATGAAAATTTTTTTTGTGGAGATTTAAAAAATGGCGTACATGGATGGAAAGGTCTCTTTACTCTCAGTTTAACGGTGAAAACCGCAACCACCAACGAGGCTTGGTTGCGGAGATATCGGGTTTTAAAGAGATTTTGATTTTTAAAGTTTTTAACGATGCCGGCATCGCAAGTTTTGTCAAAAAGTGATGAAAAATTTTTTTGTGGAGATTTAAAAAATTGCGTACATGGATGGAAAGGTCTCTTTACTCTCAGTTTAACGGTGAAAACCGCAACCACCAACGAGGCTTGGTTGCGGAGATATCGGCTTTTAAAGAGATTTTGATTTTTAAAGTTTTTAACGATGCCGGCATCGCAAGTTTTGTCAAAAAGTGATGAAAAATTTTTTTGTGGAGATTTAAAAAATGGCGTACATGGATGGAAAGGTCTCTTTACTCTCAGTTTAACGGTGAAAACCGCAACCACCAACGAGGCTTGGTTGCGGAGATATCGGGTTTTAAAGAGATTTTGATTTTTAAAGTTTTTAACGATGCCGGCATCGCAAGTTTTGTCAAAAAGTGATGAAAAATTTTTTTGTGGAGATTTAAAAAATGTCGTACATGGATGGAAAGGTCTCTTTACTCTCAGTTTAACGGTGAAAACCGCAACCACCAACGAGGCTTGGTTGCGGAGATATCGGCTTTTAAAGAGATTTTGATTTTTAAAGTTTTTAACGATGCCGGCATCGCAAGTTTTGTCAAAAAGTGATGAAAAATTTTTTTGTGGAGATTTAAAAAATGGCGTACATGAATGGAAAGGTCTCTTTACTCTCAGTTTAACGGTGAAAACCGCAACCACCAACGAGGCTTGGTTGCGGAGATATCGGCTTTTAAAGAGATTTTGATTTTTAAAGTTTTTAACGATGCCGGCATCGCAAGTTTTGTCAAAAAGTGATGAAAAATTTTTTTGTGGAGATTTAAAAAATGGCGTACATGGATGGAAAGGTCTCTTTACTTTCAGTTTAACGGTGAAAACCGCAACCACCAACGAGGCTTGGTTGCGGAGATATCGGCTTTTAAAGAGATTTTGATTTTTAAAGTTTTTAAGTTTTGTCAAAAAGTGATGAAAAAGTTTTTTGTGGAGATTTAAAAAATGGCGTACATGGATGGAAAGGTCTCTTTACTCTCAGTTTAACGGTGAAAACCGCAACCACCAACGAGGCTTGGTTGCGGAGATATCGGGTTTTAAAGAGATTTTGATTTTTAAAGTTTTTAACGATGCCGGCATCGCAAGTTTTGTCAAAAAGTGATGAAAAATTTTTTTGTGGAGATTTTAAAAATGGCGTACATGGATGGAAAGGTCTCTTTACTCTCAGTTTAACGGTGAAAACCGCAACCATCAACGAGGCTTGGTTGCGGAGATATCGGATTTTAAAGAGATTTTGATTTTTAAAGTTTTTAACGATGCCGGCATCGCAAGTTTTGTCAAAAAGTGATGAAAAATTTTTTTGTGGAGATTTAAAAAATGGCGTACATGGATGGAAAGGTCTCTTTACTCTCAGTTTAATGGTGAAAACCGCAACCACCAACGAGGCTTGGTTGCGGAGATATCGGATTTTAAAGAGATTTTGATTTTTAAAGTTTTTAACGATGCCGGCATCGCAAGTTTTGTCAAAAAGTGATGAAAATTTTTTTTGTGGAGATTTAAAAAATGGCGTACATGGATGGAAAGGTCTCTTTACTCTCAGTTTAACGGTGAAAACCGCAACCACCAACGAGGCTTGGTTGCGGAGATATCGGATTTTAAAGAGATTTTGATTTTTAAAGTTTTTAACGATGCCGGCATCGCAAGTTTTGTCAAAAAGTGATGAAAAATTTTTTTGTGGAGATTTAAAAAATGGCGTACATGGATGGAAAGGTCTCTTTACTCTCAGTTTAACGGTGAAAACCGCAACCACCAACGAGGCTTGGTTGCGGAGATATCGGCTTTTAAAGAGATTTTGATTTTTAAAGTTTTTAACGATGCCGGCATCGCAAGTTTTGTCAAAAAGTGATGAAAAATTTTTTTGTGGAGATTTAAAAAATGGCGTACATGGATGGAAAGGTCTCTTTACTCTCAGTTTAACGGTGAAAACCGCAACCACCAACGAGGCTTGGTTGCGGAGATATCGGGTTTTAAAGAGATTTTGATTTTTAAAGTTTTTAACGATGCCGGCATCGCAAGTTTTGTCAAAAAGTGATGAAAAATTTTTTTGTGGAGATTTTAAAAATGGCGTACATGGATGGAAAGGTCTCTTTACTCTCAGTTTAACGGTGAAAACCGCAACCACCAACGAGGCTTGGTTGCGGAGATATCGGGTTTTAAAGAGATTTTGATTTTTAAAGTTTTTAACGATGCCGGCATCGCAAGTTTTGTCAAAAAGTGATGAAAATTTTTTTTGTGGAGATTTAAAAAATGGCGTACATGGATGGAAAGGTCTCTTTACTCTCAGTTTAACGGTGAAAACCGCAACCACCAACGAGGCTTGGTTGCGGAGATATCGGGTTTTAAAGAGATTTTGATTTTTAAAGTTTTTAACGATGCCGGCATCGCAAGTTTTGTCAAAAAGTGATGAAAAATTTTTTTGTGGAGATTTTAAAAATGGCGTACATGGATGGAAAGGTCTCTTTACTCTCAGTTTAATGGTGAAAACCGCAACCACCAACGAGGCTTGGTTGCGGAGATATCGGATTTTAAAGAGATTTTGATTTTTAAAGTTTTTAACGATGCCGGCATCGCAAGTTTTGTCAAAAAGTGATGAAAAATTTTTTTGTGGAGATTTAAAAAATGGCGTACATGGATGGAAAGGTCTCTTTACTCTCAGTTTAACGGTGAAAACCGCAACCACCAACGAGGCTTGGTTGCGGAGATATCGGATTTTAAAGAGATTTTGATTTTTAAAGTTTTTAACGATGCCGGCATCGCAAGTTTTGTCAAAAAGTGATGAAAAATTTTTTTGTGGAGATTTAAAAAATGGCGTACATGGATGGAAAGGTCTCTTTACTCTCAGTTTAACGGTGAAAACCGCAACCACCAACGAGGCTTGGTTGCGGAGATATCGGCTTTTAAAGAGATTTTGATTTTTAAAGTTTTTAACGATGCCGGCATCGCAAGTTTTGTCAAAAAGTGATGAAAAATTTTTTTGTGGAGATTTAAAAAATGTGAAAACCGCAACCACCAACGAGGCTTGGTTGCGGAGATATCGGATTTTAAAGAGATTTTGATTTTTAAAGTTTTTAACGATGCCGGCATCGCAAGTTTTGTCAAAAAGTGATGAAAAATTTTTTTGTGGAGATTTAAAAAATGGCGTACATGGATGGAAAGGTCTCTTTACTCTCAGTTTAACGGTGAAAACCGCAACCACCAACGAGGCTTGGTTGCGGAGATATCGGGTTTTAAAGAGATTTTGATTTTTAAAGTTTTTAACGATGCCGGCATCGCAAGTTTTGTCAAAAAGTGATGAAAATTTTTTTTGTGGAGATTTAAAAAATGGCGTACATGGATGGAAAGGTCTCTTTACTCTCAGTTTAACGGTGAAAACCGCAACCACCAACGAGGCTTGGTTGCGGAGATATCGGATTTTAAAGAGATTTTGATTTTTAAAGTTTTTAACGATGCCGGCATCGCAAGTTTTGTCAAAAAGTGATGAAAAATTTTTTTGTGGAGATTTAAAAAATGGCGTACATGGATGGAAAGGTCTCTTTACTCTCAGTTTAACGGTGAAAACCGCAACCACCAACGAGGCTTGGTTGCGGAGATATCGGCTTTTAAAGAGATTTTGATTTTTAAAGTTTTTAACGATGCCGGCATCGCAAGTTTTGTCAAAAAGTGATGAAAAATTTTTTTGTGGAGATTTAAAAAATGGCGTACATGGATGGAAAGGTCTCTTTACTCTCAGTTTAACGGTGAAAACCGCAACCACCAACGAGGCTTGGTTGCGGAGATATCGGGTTTTAAAGAGATTTTGATTTTTAAAGTTTTTAACGATGCCGGCATCGCAAGTTTTGTCAAAAAGTGATGAAAAATTTTTTTGTCGAGATTTAAAAAATGGCGTACATGGATGGAAAGGTCTCTTTACTCTCAGTTTAACGGTGAAAACCGCAACCACCAACGAGGCTTGGTTGCGGAGATATCGGGTTTTAAAGAGATTTTGATTTTTAAAGTTTTTAACGATGCCGGCATCGCAAGTTTTGTCAAAAAGTGATGAAAAATTTTTTTGTGGAGATTTAAAAAATGGCGTACATGGATGGAAAGGTCTCTTTACTCTCAGTTTAACGGTGAAAACCGCAACCACCAACGAGGCTTGGTTGCGGAGATATCGGCTTTTAAAGAGATTTTGATTTTTAAAGTTTTTAACGATGCCGGCATCGCAAGTTTTGTCAAAAAGTGATGAAAAATTTTTTTGTGGAGATTTAAAAAATGGCGTACATGGATGGAAAGGTCTCTTTACTCTCAGTTTAACGGTGAAAACCGCAACCACCAACGAGGCTTGGTTGCGGAGATATCGGGTTTTAAAGAGATTTTGATTTTTAAAGTTTTTAACGATGCCGGCATCGCAAGTTTTGTCAAAAAGTGATGAAAAATTTTTTTGTGGAGATTTAAAAAATGGCGTACATGGATGGAAAGGTCTCTTTACTCTCAGTTTAACGGTGAAAACCGCAACCACCAACGAGGCTTGGTTGCGGGGATATCGGGTTTTAAAGAGATTTTGATTTTTAAAGTTTTTAACGATGCCGGCATCGCAAGTTTTGTCAAAAAGTGATGAAAAATTTTTTTGTGCAGATTTAAAAAATGGCGTACATGGATGGAAAGGTCTCTTTACTCTCAGTTTAACGGTGAAAACCGCAACCACCAACGAGGATTGGTTGCGGAGATATCGGCTTTTAAAGAGATTTTGATTTTTAAAGTTTTTAACGATGCCGGCATCGCAAGTTTTGTCAAAAAGTGATGAAAAATTTTTTTGTGGAGATTTAAAAAATGGCGTACATGGATGGAAAGGTCTCTTTACTCTCAGTTTAACGGTGAAAACCGCAACCACCAACGAGGCTTGGTTGCGGAGATATCGGGTTTTAAAGAGATTTTGATTTTTAAAGTTTTTAACGATGCCGGCATCGCAAGTTTTGTCAAAAAGTGATGAAAAATTTTTTTGTGGAGATTTAAAAAATGGCGTAGAGTAAAGTCGGGTATTGTGGTATACATGTTTCCTTTTTAGGTCTTACACAAAAAGTATTGAACGGAATGCATATAAACTTCGTAGCATTTAACATTAGTTCATAGGCTTCATTTAAGAAAAGTTTGGCAGGATTCTATTAGCAACTAAAAAAGATTTGAACAATAATTTTCTCTGTCCTCGAAAATACATTTTTTGAAAAGTGGTGGGTAATGTGGTACACATTAGTCTTCTAATGTGGTACACTATACTTAGCCAGGCCTTTCCAGCACACTGCGCAATTGTAGAGAATTTATTTGGAATATTGTTTCTCTGTGCAATTTGGAATGCTATTGATCTTATGTCCCGCCTTGTAAGACCCCACATACGAGACTCCATCTCCAAAACATAGCTGACTAAATCCTCTTCAATTGACTCATTTAGTACTGGCTTTCGACCCAACTTTATGGATAGGACATCCTTTATAAATTTTTTGCTTCGAGCATGACGTTGTAGTGTAATGCCCATTTTGGTTTTTTCTCGCAGTATGAACAGCTTTTTACATTTTTTCCATTTTTGTATTTTACCCTTTTTAGGCATTTTACTGGAACAATATTGTGTGCTGAAGGAAAATCACAGGTCAATTTTAGATACAAACTTTGATGGCTGTTAATGTGGTATACTATACCACATTAGCCTATGGCTAGTGTACCACATTAGCGAAAAGTGCATGTTTTCACAAAAAAAAATAAAAAAATAAAAAATAAATATGTTTTAACGAAACTTACAGCTGATCCACGCAAATGAATAGTATATTGTTCTACAGAATTACTTAACTGGCAAAAAAAAACAATTTATAAACGCGAACAAAAACTTTTTGTTATAACTAAAAAAAACTCGATTATGCACCAATAAGGATTCAAACAATTTAATCGAAAATATGAACACTTCTAACTTGTTTCAACATGCATTTCTCATTTTAATGTAGTCACAGCCTACTGGTGCGAAAGCCGTTGTCAAAGCATACCTAGTTTTTGAAAAAAGAACCTATACCAAATTAGCCGCCTATACCACATTACCCGACTTTACTCTACATGGATGGAAAGGTCTCTTTACTCTCAGTTTAACGGTGAAAACCGCAACCACCAACGAGGCTTGGTTGCGGAGATATCGGGTTTTAAAGAGATTTTGATTTTTAAAGTTTTTAACGATGCCGGCATCGCAAGTTTTGTCAAAAAGTGATGAAAATTTTTTTTGTGGAGATTTAAAAAATGGCGTACATGGATGGAAAGGTCTCTTTACTCTCAGTTTAACGGTGAAAACCGCAACCACCAACGAGGCTTGGTTGCGGAGATATCGGATTTTAAAGAGATTTTGATTTTTAAAGTTTTTAACGATGCCGGCATCGCAAGTTTTGTCAAAAAGTGATGAAAAATTTTTTTGTGGAGATTTAAAAAATGGCGTACATGGATGGAAAGGTCTCTTTACTCTCAGTTTAACGGTGAAAACCGCAACCACCAACGAGGCTTGGTTGCGGAGATATCGGGTTTTAAAGAGATTTTGATTTTTAAAGTTTTTAACGATGCCGGCATCGCAAGTTTTGTCAAAAAGTGATGAAAAATTTTTTTGTGGAGATTTTAAAAATGGCGTACATGGATGGAAAGGTCTCTTTACTCTCAGTTTAACGGTGAAAACCGCAACCACCAACGAGGCTTGGTTGCGGAGATATCGGATTTTAAAGAGATTTTGATTTTTAAAGTTTTTAACGATGCCGGCATCGCAAGTTTTGTCAAAAAGTGATGAAAATTTTTTTTGTGGAGATTTAAAAAATGGTGTACATGGATGGAAAGGTCTCTTTACTCTCAGTTTAATGATGAAAACCGCAACCACCAACGAGGCTTGGTTGCGGAGATATCGGATTTTAAAGAGATTTTGATTTTTAAAGTTTTTAACGATGCCGGCATCGCAAGTTTTGTCAAAAAGTGATGAAAATTTTTTTTGTGGAGATTTAAAAAATGGCGTACATGGATGGAAAGGTCTCTTTACTCTCAGTTTAACGGTGAAAACCGCAACCACCAACGAGGCTTGGTTGCGGAGATATCGGGTTTTAAAGAGATTTTGATTTTTAAAGTTTTTAACGATGCCGGCATCGCAAGTTTTGTCAAAAAGTGATGAAAATTTTTTTTGTGGAGATTTTAAAAATGGCGTACATGGATGGAAAGGTCTCTTTACTCTCAGTTTAACGGTGAAAACCGCAACCATCAACGAGGCTTGGTTGCGGAGATATCGGGTTTTAAAGAGATTTTGATTTTTAAAGTTTTTAACGATGCCGGCATCGCAAGTTTTGTCAAAAAGTGATGAAAAATTTTTTTGTGGAGATTTTAAAAATGGCGTACATGGATGGAAAGGTATCTTTACTCTCAGTTTAACGGTGAAAACCGCAACCACCAACGAGGCTTGGTTGTGGAGATATCGGCTTTTAAAGAGATTTTGATTTTTAAAGTTTTTAACGATGCCGGCATCGCAAGTTTTGTCCAAAAGTGATAAAATTTTTTTTTGTGGAGATTTAAAAAATGGCGTACATGGATGGAAAGGTCTCTTTACTCTCAGTTTAACGGTGAAAACCGCAACCACCAACGAGGCTTGGTTGCGGAGATATCGGGTTTTAAAGAGATTTTGATTTTAAAAGTTTTTAACGATGCCGGCATCGCAAGTTTTGTCAAAAAGTGATGAAAAATTTTTTTGTGGAGATTTAAAAAATGGCGTACATGGATGGAAAGGTCTCTTTACTCTCAGTTTAACGGTGAAAACCGCAACCACCAACGAGGCTTGGTTGCGGAGATATCGGCTTTTAAAGAGATTTTGATTTTTAAAGTTTTTAACGATGCCGGCATCGCAAGTTTTGTCAAAAAGTGATGAAAAATTTTTTTGTGGAGATTTAAAAAATGGCGTACATGGATGGAAAGGTCTCTTTACTCTCAGTTTAACGGTGAAAACCGCAACCACCAACGAGGCTTGGTTGCGGAGATATCGGGTTTTAAAGAGATTTTGATTTTTAAAGTTTTTAACGATGCCGGCATCGCAAGTTTTGTCAAAAAGTGATGAAAAATTTTTTTGTGGAGATTTAAAAAATGGCGTACATGGATGGAAAGGTCTCTTTACTCTCAGTTTAACGGTGAAAACCGCAACCACCAACGAGGCTTGGTTGCGGGGATATCGGGTTTTAAAGAGATTTTGATTTTTAAAGTTTTTAACGATGCCGGCATCGCAAGTTTTGTCAAAAAGTGATGAAAAATTTTTTTGTGGAGATTTAAAAAATGGCGTACATGGATGGAAAGGTCTCTTTACTCTCAGTTTAACGGTGAAAACCGCAACCACCAACGAGGATTGGTTGCGGAGATATCGGCTTTTAAAGAGATTTTGATTTTTAAAGTTTTTAACGATGCCGGCATCGCAAGTTTTGTCAAAAAGTGATGAAAAATTTTTTTGTGGAGATTTAAAAAATGGCGTACATGGATGGAAAGGTCTCTTTACTCTCAGTTTAACGGTGAAAACCGCAACCACCAACGAGGCTTGGTTGCGGAGATATCGGGTTTTAAAGAGATTTTGATTTTTAAAGTTTTTAACGATGCCGGCATCGCAAGTTTTGTCAAAAAGTGATGAAAAATTTTTTTGTGGAGATTTAAAAAATGGCGTACATGGATGGAAAGGTCTCTTTACTCCTAGTTTAACGGTGAAAACCGCAACCACCAACGAGGCTTGGTTGCGGAGATATCGGGTTTTAAAGAGATTTTGATTTTTAAAGTTTTTAACGATGCCGGCATCGCAAGTTTTGTCAAAAAGTGATGAAAAATTTTTTTGTGGAGATTTAAAAAATGGCGTACATGGATGGACAGGTCTCTTTACTCTCAGTTTAACGGTGAAAACCGCAACCACCAACGAGGCTTGGTTGCGGAGATATCGGATTTTAAAGAGATTTTGATTTTTAAAGTTTTTAACGATGCCGGCATCGCAAGTTTTGTCAAAAAGTGATGAAAAATTTTTTTGTGGAGATTTAAAAAATGGCGTACATGGATGGAAAGGTCTCTTTACTCTCAGTTTAACGGTGAAAACCGCAACCACCAACGAGGCTTGGTTGCGGAGATATCGGCTTTTAAAGAGATTTTGATTTTTAAAGTTTTTAACGATGCCGGCATCGCAAGTTTTGTCAAAAAGTGATGAAAAATTTTTTTGTGGAGATTTAAAAAATGGCGTACATGGATGGAAAGGTCTCTTTACTCTCAGTTTAACGGTGAAAACCGCAACCACCAACGAGGCTTGGTTGCGGAGATATCGGGTTTTAAAGAGATTTTGATTTTTAAAGTTTTTAACGATGCCGGCATCGCAAGTTTTGTCAAAAAGTGATGAAAATTTTTTTTGTGGAGATTTTAAAAATGGCGTACATGGATGGAAAGGTCTCTTTACTCTCAGTTTAACGGTGAAAACCGCAACCATCAACGAGGCTTGGTTGCGGAGATATCGGATTTTAAAGAGATTTTGATTTTTAAAGTTTTTAACGATGCCGGCATCGCAAGTTTTGTCAAAAAGTGATGAAAAATTTTTTTGTGGAGATTTAAAAAATGTGAAAACCGCAACCACCAACGAGGCTTGGTTGCGGAGATATCGGATTTTAAAGAGATTTTGATTTTTAAAGTTTTTAACGATGCCGGCATCGCAAGTTTTGTCAAAAAGTGATGAAAAATTTTTTTGTGGAGATTTAAAAAATGGCGTACATGGATGGAAAGGTCTCTTTACTCTCAGTTTAACGGTGAAAACCGCAACCACCAACGAGGCTTGGTTGCGGAGATATCGGGTTTTAAAGAGATTTTGATTTTTAAAGTTTTTAACGATGCCGGCATCGCAAGTTTTGTCAAAAAGTGATGAACATTTTTTTTGTGGAGATTTAAAAAATGGCGTACATGGATGGAAAGGTCTCTTTACTCTCAGTTTAACGGTGAAAACCGCAACCACCAACGAGGCTTGGTTGCGGAGATATCGGATTTTAAAGAGATTTTGATTTTTAAAGTTTTTAACGATGCCGGCATCGCAAGTTTTGTCAAAAAGTGATGAAAAATTTTTTTGTGGAGATTTAAAAAATGGCGTACATGGATGGAAAGGTCTCTTTACTCTCAGTTTAACGGTGAAAACCGCAACCACCAACGAGGCTTGGTTGCGGAGATATCGGGTTTTAAAGAGATTTTGATTTTTAAAGTTTTTAACGATGCCGGCATCGCAAGTTTTGTCAAAAAGTGATGAAAAATTTTTTTGTGGAGATTTAAAAAATGGCGTACATGGATGGAAAGGTCTCTTTACTCTCAGTTTAACGGTGAAAACCGCAACCACCAACGAGGCTTGGTTGCGGAGATATCGGGTTTTAAAGAGATTTTGATTTTTAAAGTTTTTAACGATGCCGGCATCGCAAGTTTTGTCAAAAAGTGATGAAAAATTTTTTTGTGGAGATTTAAAAAATGGCGTACATGGATGGAAAGGTCTCTTTACTCTCAGTTTAACGGTGAAAACCGCAACCACCAACGAGGCTTGGTTGCGGAGATATCGGGTTTTAAAGAGATTTTGATTTTTAAAGTTTTTAACGATGCCGGCATCGCAAGTTTTGTCAAAAAGTGATGAAAAATTTTTTTGTGGAGATTTAAAAAATGGCGTACATGGATGGAAAGGTCTCTTTACTCTCAGTTTAACGGTGAAAACCGCAACCACCAACGAGGCTTGGTTGCGGAGATATCGGCTTTTAAAGAGATTTTGATTTTTAAAGTTTTTAACGATGCCGGCATCGCAAGTTTTGTCAAAAAGTGATGAAAAATTTTTTTGTGGAGATTTAAAAAATGGCGTACATGGATGGAAAGGTCTCTTTACTCTCAGTTTAACGGTGAAAACCGCAACCACCAACGAGGCTTGGTTGCGGAGATATCGGGTTTTAAAGAGATTTTGATTTTTAAAGTTTTTAACGATGCCGGCATCGCAAGTTTTGTCAAAAAGTGATGAAAAATTTTTTTGTGGAGATTTAAAAAATGGCGTACATGGATGGAAAGGTCTCTTTACTCTCAGTTTAACGGTGAAAACCGCAACCACCAACGAGGCTTGGTTGCGGGGATATCGGGTTTTAAAGAGATTTTGATTTTTAAAGTTTTTAACGATGCCGGCATCGCAAGTTTTGTCAAAAAGTGATGAAAAATTTTTTTGTGGAGATTTAAAAAATGGCGTACATGGATGGAAAGGTCTCTTTACTCTCAGTTTAACGGTGAAAACCGCAACCACCAACGAGGCTTGGTTGCGGAGATATCGGGTTTTAAAGAGATTTTGATTTTTAAAGTTTTTAACGATGCCGGCATCGCAAGTTTTGTCAAAAAGTGATGAACATTTTTTTTGTGGAGATTTAAAAAATGGCGTACATGGATGGAAAGGTCTCTTTACTCTCAGTTTAACGGTGAAAACCGCAACCACCAACGAGGCTTGGTTGCGGAGATATCGGGTTTTAAAGAGATTTTGATTTTTAAAGTTTTTAACGATGCCGGCATCGCAAGTTTTGTCAAAAAGTGATGAAAAATTTTTTTGTGGAGATTTAAAAAATGGCGTACATGGATGGAAAGGTCTCTTTACTCTCAGTTTAACGGTGAAAACCGCAACCACCAACGAGGCTTGGTTGCGGAGATATCGGGTTTTAAAGAGATTTTGATTTTTAAAGTTTTTAACGATGCCGGCATCGCAAGTTTTGTCAAAAAGTGATGAAAAATTTTTTTGTGGAGATTTAAAAAATGGCGTACATGGATGGAAAGGTCTCTTTACTCTCAGTTTAACGGTGAAAACCGCAACCACCAACGAGGCTTGGTTGCGGAGATATCGGCTTTTAAAGAGATTTTGATTTTTAAAGTTTTTAACGATGCCGGCATCGCAAGTTTTGTCAAAAAGTGATGAAAAATTTTTTTGTGGAGATTTAAAAAATGGCGTACATGGATGGAAAGGTCTCTTTACTCTCAGTTTAACGGTGAAAACCGCAACCACCAACGAGGCTTGGTTGCGGAGATATCGGGTTTTAAAGAGATTTTGATTTTTAAAGTTTTTAACGATGCCGGCATCGCAAGTTTTGTCAAAAAGTGATGAAAAATTTTTTTGTGGAGATTTAAAAAATGGCGTACATGGATGGAAAGGTCTCTTTACTCTCAGTTTAACGGTGAAAACCGCAACCACCAACGAGGCTTGGTTGCGGGGATATCGGGTTTTAAAGAGATTTTGATTTTTAAAGTTTTTAACGATGCCGGCATCGCAAGTTTTGTCAAAAAGTGATGAAAAATTTTTTTGTGGAGATTTAAAAAATGGCGTACATGGATGGAAAGGTCTCTTTACTCTCAGTTTAACGGTGAAAACCGCAACCACCAACGAGGATTGGTTGCGGAGATATCGGCTTTTAAAGAGATTTTGATTTTTAAAGTTTTTAACGATGCCGGCATCGCAAGTTTTGTCAAAAAGTGATGAAAAATTTTTTTGTGGAGATTTAAAAAATGGCGTACATGGATGGAAAGGTCTCTTTACTCTCAGTTTAACGGTGAAAACCGCAACCACCAACGAGGCTTGGTTGCGGAGATATCGGGTTTTAAAGAGATTTTGATTTTTAAAGTTTTTAACGATGCCGGCATCGCAAGTTTTGTCAAAAAGTGATGAAAAATTTTTTTGTGGAGATTTAAAAAATGGCGTACATGGATGGAAAGGTCTCTTTACTCCTAGTTTAACGGTGAAAACCGCAACCACCAACGAGGCTTGGTTGCGGAGATATCGGGTTTTAAAGAGATTTTGATTTTTAAAGTTTTTAACGATGCCGGCATCGCAAGTTTTGTCAAAAAGTGATGAAAAATTTTTTTGTGGAGATTTAAAAAATGGCGTACATGGATGGAAAGGTCTCTTTACTCTCAGTTTAACGGTGAAAACCGCAACCACCAACGAGGCTTGGTTGCGGAGATATCGGGTTTTAAAGAGATTTTGATTTTTAAAGTTTTTAACGATGCCGGCATCGCAAGATTTGTCAAAAAGTGATGAAAAATTTTTTTGTGGAGATTTAAAAAATGGCGTACATGGATGGAAAGGTCTCTTTACTCTCAGTTTAACGGTGAAAACCGCAACCACCAACGAGGCTTGGTTGCGGAGATATCGGCTTTTAAAGAGATTTTGATTTTTAAAGTTTTTAACGATGCCGGCATCGCAAGTTTTGTCAAAAAGTGATGAAAAATTTTTTTGTGGAGATTTAAAAAATGGCGTACATGGATGGAAAGGTCTCTTTACTCTCAGTTTAACGGTGAAAACCGCAACCACCAACGAGGCTTGGTTGCGGAGATATCGGGTTTTAAAGAGATTTTGATTTTTAAAGTTTTTAACGATGCCGGCAGCGCAAGTTTTGTCAAAAAGTGATGAAAAATTTTTTTGTGGAGATTTTAAAAATGGCGTACATGGATGGAAAGGTCTCTTTACTCTCAGTTTAACGGTGAAAACCGCAACCACCAACGAGGCTTGGTTGCGGAGATATCGGATTTTAAAGAGATTTTGATTTTTAAAGTTTTTAACGATGCCGGCATCGCAAGTTTTGTCAAAAAGTGATGAAAAATTTTTTTGTGGAGATTTAAAAAATGGCGTACATGGATGGAAAGGTCTCTTTACTCTCAGTTTAACGGTGAAAACCGCAACCACCAACGAGGCTTGGTTGCGGAGATATCGGCTTTTAAAGAGATTTTGATTTTTAAAGTTTTTAACGATGCCGGCATCGCAAGTTTTGTCAAAAAGTGATGAAAAATTTTTTTGTGGAGATTTAAAAAATGGCGTACATGGATGGAAAGGTCTCTTTACTCTCAGTTTAACGGTGAAAACCGCAACCACCAACGAGGCTTGGTTGCGGAGATATCGGGTTTTAAAGAGATTTTGATTTTTAAAGTTTTTAACGATGCCGGCATCGCAAGTTTTGTCAAAAAGTGATGAAAATTTTTTTTGTGGAGATTTAAAAAATGGCGTACATGGATGGAAAGGTCTCTTTACTCTCAGTTTAACGGTGAAAACCGCAACCACCAACGAGGCTTGGTTGCGGAGATATCGGATTTTAAAGAGATTTTGATTTTTAAAGTTTTTAACGATGCCGGCATCGCAAGTTTTGTCAAAAAGTGATGAAAATTTTTTTTGTGGAGATTTAAAAAATGGCGTACATGGATGGAAAGGTCTCTTTACTCTCAGTTTAACGGTGAAAACCGCAACCACCAACGAGGCTTGGTTGCGGAGATATCGGCTTTTAAAGAGATTTTGATTTTTAAAGTTTTTAACGATGCCGGCATCGTAAGTTTTGTCAAAAAGTGATGAAAAATTTTTTTGTGGAAATTTAAAGAATGGCGTACATGGATGGAAAGGTCTCTTTACTCTCAGTTTAACGGTGAAAACCGCAACCACCAACGAGGCTTGGTTGCGGAGATATCGGGTTTTAAAGAGATTTTGATTTTTAAAGTTTTTAACGATGCCGGCATCGCAAGTTTTGTCAAAAAGTGATGAAAAATTTTTTTGTGGAGATTTAAAAAATGGCGTACATGAATGGAAAGGTCTCTTTACTCTCAGTTTAACGGTGAAAACCGCAACCACCAACGAGGCTTGGTTGCGGAGATATCGGCTTTTAAAGAGATTTTGATTTTTAAAGTTTTTAACGATGCCGGCATCGTAAGTTTTGTCAAAAAGTGATGAAAAAATTTTTTGTGGAGATTTAAAAAATGGCGTACATGGATGGAAAGGTCTCTTTACTCTCAGTTTAACGGTGAAAACCGCAACCACCAACGAGGCTTGGTTGCGGAGATATCGGGTTTTAAAGAGATTTTGATTTTTAAAGTTTTTAACGATGCCGGCATCGCAAGTTTTGTCAAAAAGTGATGAAAAATTTTTTTGTGGAGATTTTAAAAATGGCGTACATGGATGGAAAGGTCTCTTTACTCTCAGTTTAACGGTGAAAACCGCAACCACCAACGAGGCTTGGTTGCGGAGATATCGGATTTTAAAGAGATTTTGATTTTTAAAGTTTTTAACGATGCCGGCATCGCAAGTTTTGTCAAAAAGTGATGAAAAATTTTTTTGTGGAGATTTAAAAAATGGCGTACATGGATGGAAAGGTCTCTTTACTCTCAGTTTAACGGTGAAAACCGCAACCACCAACGAGGCTTGGTTGCGGAGATATCGGCTTTTAAAGAGATTTTGATTTTTAAACGATGCCGGCATCGCAAGTTTTGTCAAAAAGTGATGAAAATTTTTTTTGTGGAGATTTAAAGAATGGCGTACATGGATGGAAAGGTCTCTTTACTCTCAGTTTAACGGTGAAAACCGCAACCACCAACGAGGCTTGGTTGCGGAGATATCGGGTTTTAAAGAGATTTTGATTTTTAAAGTTTTTAACGATGCCGGCATCGCAAGTTTTGTCAAAAAGTGATGAAAAATTTTTTTTGTGGAGATTTAAAAAATGGCGTACATGGATGGAAAGGTCTCTTTACTCTCAGTTTAACGGTGAAAACCGCAACCACCAACGAGGCTTGGTTGCGGAGATATCGGCTTTTAAAGAGATTTTGATTTTTAAAGTTTTTAACGATGCCGGCATCGCAAGTTTTGTCAAAAAGTGATGAAAAATTTTTTTGTGGAGATTTAAAAAATGGCGTACATGGATGGAAAGGTCTCTTTACTCTCAGTTTAACGGTGAAAACCGCATCCACCAACGAGGCTTGGTTGCGGAGATATCGGGTTTTAAAGAGATTTTGATTTTTAAAGTTTTTAACGATGCCGGCATCGCAAGTTTTGTCAAAAAGTGATGAAAAATTTTTTTGTGGAGATTTAAAAAATGGCGTACATGGATGGAAAGGTCTCTTTACTCTCAGTTTAACGGTGAAAACCGCAACCACCAACGAGGCTTGGTTGCGGAGATATCGGGTTTTAAAGAGATTTTGATTTTTAAAGTTTTTAACGATGCCGGCATCGCAAGTTTTGTCAAAAAGTGATGAAAAATTTTTTTGTGGAGATTTAAAAAATGGCGTACATGAATGAAAAGGTCTCTTTACTTTTAGTTTAACGGTGAAAACCGCAACCACCAACGAGGCTTGGTTGCGGAGATATCGGGTTTTAAAGAGATTTTGATTTTTAAAGTTTTTAACGATGCCGGCATCGCAAGTTTTGTCAAAAAGTGATGAAAAATTTTTTTTGTGGAGATTTAAAAAATGGCGTACATGGGTGGAAAGGTCTCTTTACTCTCAGTTTAACGGTGAAAACCGCAACCACCAACGAGGCTTGGTTGCGGAGATATCGGGTTTTAAAGAGATTTTGATTTTTAAAGTTTTTAACGATGCCGGCATCGCAAGTTTTGTCAAAAAGTGATGAAAAATTTTTTTGTGGAGATTTAAAAAATGGCGTACATGAATGAAAAGGTCTCTTTACTCTCAGTTTAACGGTGAAAACCGCAACCACCAACGAGGCTTGGTTGCGGAGATATCGGGTTTTAAAGAGATTTTGATTTTTAAAGTTTTTAACGATGCCGGCATCGCAAGTTTTGTCAAAAAGTGATGAAAAATTTTTTTGTGGAGATTTAAAAAATGGCGTACATGGGTGGAAAGGTCTCTTTACTCTCAGTTTAACGGTGAAAACCGCAACCACCAACGAGGCTTGGTTGCGGAGATATCGGCTTTTAAAGAGATTTTGATTTTTAAAGTTTTTAACGATGCCGGCATCGCAAGTTTTGTCAAAAAGTGATGAAAAATTTTTTTGTGGAGATTTAAAAAATGGCGTACATGGATGGAAAGGTCTCTTTACTCTCAGTTTAACGGTGAAAACCGCAACCACCAACGAGGCTTGGTTGCGGAGATATCGGGTTTTAAAGAGATTTTGATTTTTAAAGTTTTTAACGATGCCGGCATCGCAAGTTTTGTCAAAAAGTGATGAAAATTTTTTTTGTGGAGATTTAAAAAATGGCGTACATGGATGGAAAGGTCTCTTTACTCTCAGTTTAACGGTGAAAACCGCAACCACCAACGAGGCTTGGTTGCGGAGATATCGGATTTTAAAGAGATTTTGATTTTTAAAGTTTTTAACGATGCCGGCATCGCAAGTTTTGTCAAAAAGTGATGAAAATTTTTTTTGTGGAGATTTAAAAAATGGCGTACATGGATGGAAAGGTCTCTTTACTCTCAGTTTAACGGTGAAAACCGCAACCACCAACGAGGCTTGGTTGCGGAGATATCGGCTTTTAAAGAGATTTTGATTTTTAAAGTTTTTAACGATGCCGGCATCGTAAGTTTTGTCAAAAAGTGATGAAAAATTTTTTTGTGGAAATTTAAAGAATGGCGTACATGGATGGAAAGGTCTCTTTACTCTCAGTTTAACGGTGAAAACCGCAACCACCAACGAGGCTTGGTTGCGGAGATATCGGCTTTTAAAGAGATTTTGATTTTTAAAGTTTTTAACAATGCCGGCATCGTAAGTTTTGTCAAAAAGTGATGAAAAAATTTTTTGTGGAGATTTAAAAAATGGCGTACATGGATGGAAAGGTCTCTTTACTCTCAGTTTAACGGTGAAAACCGCAACCACCAACGAGGCTTGGTTGCGGAGATATCGGGTTTTAAAGAGATTTTGATTTTTAAAGTTTTTAACGATGCCGGCATCGCAAGTTTTGTCAAAAAGTGATGAAAAATTTTTTTGTGGAGATTTTAAAAATGGCGTACATGGATGGAAAGGTCTCTTTACTCTCAGTTTAACGGTGAAAACCGCAACCACCAATGAGGCTTGGTTGCGGAGATATCGGATTTTAAAGAGATTTTGATTTTTAAACGATGCCGGCATCGCAAGTTTTGTCAAAAAGTGATGAAAATTTTTTTTGTGGAGATTTAAAGAATGGCGTACATGGATGGAAAGGTCTCTTTACTCTCAGTTTAACGGTGAAAACCGCAACCACCAACGAGGCTTGGTTGCGGAGATATCGGGTTTTAAAGAGATTTTGATTTTTAAAGTTTTTAACGATGCCGGCATCGCAAGTTTTGTCAAAAAGTGATGAAAAATTTTTTTGTGGAGATTTAAAAAATGGCGTACATGGATGGAAAGGTCTCTTTACTCTCAGTTTAACGGTGAAAACCGCAACCACCAACGAGGCTTGGTTGCGGAGATATCGGCTTTTAAAGAGATTTTGATTTTTAAACGATGCCGGCATCGCAAGTTTTGTCAAAAAGTGATGAAAATTTTTTTTGTGGAGATTTAAAGAATGGCGTACATGGATGGAAAGGTCTCTTTACTCTCAGTTTAACGGTGAAAACCGCAACCACCAACGAGGCTTGGTTGCGGAGATATCGGGTTTTAAAGAGATTTTGATTTTTAAAGTTTTTAACGATGCCGGCATCGCAAGTTTTGTCAAAAAGTGATGAAAAATTTTTTTTGTGGAGATTTAAAAAATGGCGTACATGGATGGAAAGGTCTCTTTACTCTCAGTTTAACGGTGAAAACCGCAACCACCAACGAGGCTTGGTTGCGGAGATATCGGCTTTTAAAGAGATTTTGATTTTTAAAGTTTTTAACGATGCCGGCATCGCAAGTTTTGTCAAAAAGTGATGAAAAATTTTTTTGTGGAGATTTAAAAAATGGCGTACATGGATGGAAAGGTCTCTTTACTCTCAGTTTAACGGTGAAAACCGCAACCACCAACGAGGCTTGGTTGCGGAGATATCGGCTTTTAAAGAGATTTTGATTTTTAAACGATGCCGGCATCGCAAGTTTTGTCAAAAAGTGATGAAAATTTTTTTTGTGGAGATTTAAAGAATGGCGTACATGGATGGAAAGGTCTCTTTACTCTCAGTTTAACGGTGAAAACCGCAACCACCAACGAGGCTTGGTTGCGGAGATATCGGGTTTTAAAGAGATTTTGATTTTTAAAGTTTTTAACGATGCCGGCATCGCAAGTTTTGTCAAAAAGTGATGAAAAATTTTTTTTGTGGAGATTTAAAAAATGGCGTACATGGATGGAAAGGTCTCTTTACTCTCAGTTTAACGGTGAAAACCGCAACCACCAACGAGGCTTGGTTGCGGAGATATCGGCTTTTAAAGAGATTTTGATTTTTAAAGTTTTTAACGATGCCGGCATCGCAAGTTTTGTCAAAAAGTGATGAAAAATTTTTTTGTGGAGATTTAAAAAATGGCGTACATGGATGGAAAGGTCTCTTTACTCTCAGTTTAACGGTGAAAACCGCATCCACCAACGAGGCTTGGTTGCGGAGATATCGGGTTTTAAAGAGATTTTGATTTTTAAAGTTTTTAACGATGCCGGCATCGCAAGTTTTGTCAAAAAGTGATGAAAAATTTTTTTGTGGAGATTTAAAAAATGGCGTACATGGATGGAAAGGTCTCTTTACTCTCAGTTTAACGGTGAAAACCGCAACCACCAACGAGGCTTGGTTGCGGAGATATCGGGTTTTAAAGAGATTTTGATTTTTAAAGTTTTTAACGATGCCGGCATCGCAAGTTTTGTCAAAAAGTGATGAAAAATTTTTTTGTGGAGATTTAAAAAATGGCGTACATGAATGAAAAGGTCTCTTTACTTTTAGTTTAACGGTGAAAACCGCAACCACCAACGAGGCTTGGTTGCGGAGATATCGGGTTTTAAAGAGATTTTGATTTTTAAAGTTTTTAACGATGCCGGCATCGCAAGTTTTGTCAAAAAGTGATGAAAAATTTTTTTTGTGGAGATTTAAAAAATGGCGTACATGGGTGGAAAGGTCTCTTTACTCTCAGTTTAACGGTGAAAACCGCAACCACCAACGAGGCTTGGTTGCGGAGATATCGGGTTTTAAAGAGATTTTGATTTTTAAAGTTTTTAACGATGCCGGCATCGCAAGTTTTGTCAAAAAGTGATGAAAAATTTTTTTGTGGAGATTTAAAAAATGGCGTACATGAATGAAAAGGTCTCTTTACTCTCAGTTTAACGGTGAAAACCGCAACCACCAACGAGGCTTGGTTGCGGAGATATCGGGTTTTAAAGAGATTTTGATTTTTAAAGTTTTTAACGATGCCGGCATCGCAAGTTTTGTCAAAAAGTGATGAAAAATTTTTTTGTGGAGATTTAAAAAATGGCGTACATGGGTGGAAAGGTCTCTTTACTCTCAGTTTAACGGTGAAAACCGCAACCACCAACGAGGCTTGGTTGCGGAGATATCGGCTTTTAAAGAGATTTTGATTTTTAAAGTTTTTAACGATGCCGGCATCGCAAGTTTTGTCAAAAAGTGATGAAAAATTTTTTTGTGGAGATTTAAAAAATGGCGTACATGGATGGAAAGGTCTCTTTACTCTCAGTTTAACGGTGAAAACCGCAACCACCAACGAGGCTTGGTTGCGGAGATATCGGGTTTTAAAGAGATTTTGATTTTTAAAGTTTTTAACGATGCCGGCATCGCAAGTTTTGTCAAAAAGTGATGAAAAATTTTTTTGTGGAGATTTAAAAAATGGCGTACATGGATGGAAAGGTCTCTTTACTCTCAGTTTAACGGTGAAAACCGCAACCACCAACGAGGCTTGGTTGCGGAGATATCGGGTTTTAAAGAGATTTTGATTTTTAAAGTTTTTAACGATGCCGGCATCGCAAGTTTTGTCAAAAAGTGATGAAAAATTTTTTTGTGGAGATTTAAAAAATGGCGTACATGAATGAAAAGGTCTCTTTACTCTCAGTTTAACGGTGAAAACCGCAACCACCAACGAGGCTTGGTTGCGGAGATATCGGGTTTTAAAGAGATTTTGATTTTTAAAGTTTTTAACGATGCCGGCATCGCAAGTTTTGTCAAAAAGTGATGAAAAATTTTTTTGTGGAGATTTAAAAAATGGCGTACATGGGTGGAAAGGTCTCTTTACTCTCAGTTTAACGGTGAAAACCGCAACCACCAACGAGGCTTGGTTGCGGAGATATCGGGTTTTAAAGAGATTTTGATTTTTAAAGTTTTTAACGATGCCGGCATCGCAAGTTTTGTCAAAAAGTGATGAAAAATTTTTTTGTGGAGATTTAAAAAATAGCGTACATGGGTGGAAAGGTCTCTTTACTCTCAGTTTAACGGTGAAAACCGCAACCACCAACGAGGCTTGGTTGCGGAGATATCGGCTTTTAAAGAGATTTTGATTTTTAAAGTTTTTAACGATGCCGGCATCGCAAGTTTTGTCAAAAAGTGATGAAAAATTTTTTTGTGGAGATTTAAAAAATGGCGTACATGGATGGAAAGGTCTCTTTACTCTCAGTTTAACGGTGAAAACCGCAACCACCAACGAGGCTTGGTTGCGGAGATATCGGGTTTTAAAGAGATTTTGATTTTTAAAGTTTTTAACGATGCCGGCATCGCAAGTTTTGTCAAAAAGTGATGAAAAATTTTTTTGTGGAGATTTAAAAAATGGCGTACATGGATGGAAAGGTCTCTTTACTCTCAGTTTAACGGTGAAAACCGCAACCACCAACGAGGCTTGGTTGCCGAGATATCGGGTTTTAAAGAGATTTTGATTTTTAAAGTTTTTAACGATGCCGGCATCGCAAGTTTTGTCAAAAAGTGATGAAAAATTTTTTTGTGGAGATTTAAAAAATGGCGTACATGAATGAAAAGGTCTCTTTACTCTCAGTTTAACGGTGAAAACCGCAACCACCAACGAGGCTTGGTTGCGGAGATATCGGCTTTTAAAGAGATTTTGATTTTTAAAGTTTTTAACGATGCCGGAATCGCAAGTTTTGTCAAAAAGTGATGAAAAATTTTTTTGTGGAGATTTAAAAAATAGCGTACATGGATGGAAAGGTCTCTTTACTCTCAGTTTAACGGTGAAAACCGCAACCACCAACGAGGCTTGGTTGCGGAGATATCGGGTTTTAAAGAGATTTTGATTTTTAAAGTTTTTAACGATGCCGGCATCGCAAGTTTTGTCAAAAAGTGATGAAAAATTTTTTTGTGGAGATTTTAAAAATGGCGTACATGGATGGAAAGGTCTCTTTACTCTCAGTTTAACGGTGAAAACCGAAACCACCAACGAGGCTTGGTTGCGGAGATATCGGATTTTAAAGAGATTTTGATTTTTAAAGTTTTTAACGATGCCGGCATCGCAAGTTTTGTCAAAAAGTGATGAAAAATTTTTTTGTGGAGATTTAAAAAATGGCGTACATGGATGGAAAGGTCTCTTTACTCTCAGTTTAACGGTGAAAACCGCAACCACCAACGAGGCTTGGTTGCGGAGATATCGGCTTTTAAAGAGATTTTGATTTTTAAAGTTTTTAACGATGCCGGCATCGCAAGTTTTGTCAAAAAGTGATGAAAAATTTTTTTGTGGAGATTTTAAAAATGGCGTACATGGATGGAAAGGTCTCTTTACTCTCAGTTTAATAGTGAAAACCGCAACCACCAACGAGGCTTGGTTGCGGAGATATCGGGTTTTAAAGAGATTTTGATTTTTAAAGTTTTTAACGATGCCGGCATCGCAAGTTTTGTCAAAAAGTGATGAAAAATTTTTTTGTGGAGATTTAAAAAATGGCGTACATGGATGGAAAGGTCTCTTTACTCTCAGTTTAACGGTGAAAACCGCAACCACCAACGAGGCTTGGTTGCGGAGATATCGGGTTTTAAAGAGATTTTGATTTTTAAAGTTTTTAACGATGCCGGCATCGCAAGTTTTGTCAAAAAGTGATGAAAAATTTTTTTGTGGAGATTTTAAAAATGGCGTACATGGATGGAAAGGTCTCTTTACTCTCAGTTTAATAGTGAAAACCGCAACCACCAACGAGGCTTGGTTGCGGAGATATCGGCTTTTAAAGAGATTTTGATTTTTAAACGATGCCGGCATCGCAAGTTTTGTCAAAAAGTGATGAAAATTTTTTTTGTGGAGATTTAAAGAATGGCGTACATGGATGGAAAGGTCTCTTTACTCTCAGTTTAACGGTGAAAACCGCAACCACCAACGAGGCTTGGTTGCGGAGATATCGGGTTTTAAAGAGATTTTGATTTTTAAAGTTTTTAACGATGCCGGCATCGCAAGTTTTGTCAAAAAGTGATGAAAAATTTTTTTGTGGAGATTTAAAAAATGGCGTACATGGATGGAAAGGTCTCTTTACTCTCAGTTTAACGGTGAAAACCGCAACCACCAACGAGGCTTGGTTGCGGAGATATCGGCTTTTAAAGAGATTTTGATTTTTAAAGTTTTTAACGATGCCGGCATCGCAAGTTTTGTCAAAAAGTGATGAAAAATTTTTTTGTGGAGATTTAAAAAATGGCGTACATGGATGGAAAGGTCTCTTTACTCTCAGTTTAACGGTGAAAACCGCATCCACCAACGAGGCTTGGTTGCGGAGATATCGGGTTTTAAAGAGATTTTGATTTTTAAAGTTTTTAACGATGCCGGCATCGCAAGTTTTGTCAAAAAGTGATGAAAAATTTTTTTGTGGAGATTTAAAAAATGGCGTACATGGATGGAAAGGTCTCTTTACTCTCAGTTTAACGGTGAAAACCGCAACCACCAACGAGGCTTGGTTGCGGAGATATCGGGTTTTAAAGAGATTTTGATTTTTAAAGTTTTTAACGATGCCGGCATCGCAAGTTTTGTCAAAAAGTGATGAAAAATTTTTTTGTGGAGATTTAAAAAATGGCGTACATGAATGAAAAGGTCTCTTTACTTTTAGTTTAACGGTGAAAACCGCAACCACCAACGAGGCTTGGTTGCGGAGATATCGGGTTTTAAAGAGATTTTGATTTTTAAAGTTTTTAACGATGCCGGCATCGCAAGTTTTGTCAAAAAGTGATGAAAAATTTTTTTTGTGGAGATTTAAAAAATGGCGTACATGGGTGGAAAGGTCTCTTTACTCTCAGTTTAACGGTGAAAACCGCAACCACCAACGAGGCTTGGTTGCGGAGATATCGGGTTTTAAAGAGATTTTGATTTTTAAAGTTTTTAACGATGCCGGCATCGCAAGTTTTGTCAAAAAGTGATGAAAAATTTTTTTGTGGAGATTTAAAAAATGGCGTACATGAATGAAAAGGTCTCTTTACTCTCAGTTTAACGGTGAAAACCGCAACCACCAACGAGGCTTGGTTGCGGAGATATCGGGTTTTAAAGAGATTTTGATTTTTAAAGTTTTTAACGATGCCGGCATCGCAAGTTTTGTCAAAAAGTGATGAAAAATTTTTTTGTGGAGATTTAAAAAATGGCGTACATGGGTGGAAAGGTCTCTTTACTCTCAGTTTAACGGTGAAAACCGCAACCACCAACGAGGCTTGGTTGCGGAGATATCGGCTTTTAAAGAGATTTTGATTTTTAAAGTTTTTAACGATGCCGGCATCGCAAGTTTTGTCAAAAAGTGATGAAAAATTTTTTTGTGGAGATTTAAAAAATGGCGTACATGGATGGAAAGGTCTCTTTACTCTCAGTTTAACGGTGAAAACCGCAACCACCAACGAGGCTTGGTTGCGGAGATATCGGGTTTTAAAGAGATTTTGATTTTTAAAGTTTTTAACGATGCCGGCATCGCAAGTTTTGTCAAAAAGTGATGAAAAATTTTTTTGTGGAGATTTAAAAAATGGCGTACATGGATGGAAAGGTCTCTTTACTCTCAGTTTAACGGTGAAAACCGCAACCACCAACGAGGCTTGGTTGCGGAGATATCGGGTTTTAAAGAGATTTTGATTTTTAAAGTTTTTAACGATGCCGGCATCGCAAGTTTTGTCAAAAAGTGATGAAAAATTTTTTTGTGGAGATTTAAAAAATGGCGTACATGAATGAAAAGGTCTCTTTACTCTCAGTTTAACGGTGAAAACCGCAACCACCAACGAGGCTTGGTTGCGGAGATATCGGCTTTTAAAGAGATTTTGATTTTTAAAGTTTTTAACGATGCCGGCATCGCAAGTTTTGTCAAAAAGTGATGAAAAATTTTTTTGTGGAGATTTAAAAAATGGCGTACATGGGTGGAAAGGTCTCTTTACTCTCAGTTTAACGGTGAAAACCGCAACCACCAACGAGGCTTGGTTGCGGAGATATCGGGTTTTAAAGAGATTTTGATTTTTAAAGTTTTTAACGATGCCGGCATCGCAAGTTTTGTCAAAAAGTGATGAAAAATTTTTTTGTGGAGATTTAAAAAATAGCGTACATGGGTGGAAAGGTCTCTTTACTCTCAGTTTAACGGTGAAAACCGCAACCACCAACGAGGCTTGGTTGCGGAGATATCGGCTTTTAAAGAGATTTTGATTTTTAAAGTTTTTAACGATGCCGGCATCGCAAGTTTTGTCAAAAAGTGATGAAAAATTTTTTTGTGGAGATTTAAAAAATGGCGTACATGGATGGAAAGGTCTCTTTACTCTCAGTTTAACGGTGAAAACCGCAACCACCAACGAGGCTTGGTTGCGGAGATATCGGGTTTTAAAGAGATTTTGATTTTTAAAGTTTTTAACGATGCCGGCATCGCAAGTTTTGTCAAAAAGTGATGAAAAATTTTTTTGTGGAGATTTAAAAAATGGCGTACATGGATGGAAAGGTCTCTTTACTCTCAGTTTAACGGTGAAAACCGCAACCACCAACGAGGCTTGGTTGCGGAGATATCGGGTTTTAAAGAGATTTTGATTTTTAAAGTTTTTAACGATGCCGGCATCGCAAGTTTTGTCAAAAAGTGATGAAAAATTTTTTTGTGGAGATTTAAAAAATGGCGTACATGAATGAAAAGGTCTCTTTACTCTCAGTTTAACGGTGAAAACCGCAACCACCAACGAGGCTTGGTTGCGGAGATATCGGCTTTTAAAGAGATTTTGATTTTTAAAGTTTTTAACGATGCCGGCATCGCAAGTTTTGTCAAAAAGTGATGAAAAATTTTTTTGTGGAGATTTAAAAAATAGCGTACATGGATGGAAAGGTCTCTTTACTCTCAGTTTAACGGTGAAAACCGCAACCACCAACGAGGCTTGGTTGCGGAGATATCGGGTTTTAAAGAGATTTTGATTTTTAAAGTTTTTAACGATGCCGGCATCGCAAGTTTTGTCAAAAAGTGATGAAAAATTTTTTTGTGGAGATTTTAAAAATGGCGTACATGGATGGAAAGGTCTCTTTACTCTCAGTTTAACGGTGAAAACCGAAACCACCAATGAGGCTTGGTTGCGGAGATATCGGATTTTAAAGAGATTTTGATTTTTAAAGTTTTTAACGATGCCGGCATCGCAAGTTTTGTCAAAAAGTGATGAAAAATTTTTTTGTGGAGATTTAAAAAATGGCGTACATGGATGGAAAGGTCTCTTTACTCTCAGTTTAACGGTGAAAACCGCAACCACCAACGAGGCTTGGTTGCGGAGATATCGGCTTTTAAAGAGATTTTGATTTTTAAAGTTTTTAACGATGCCGGCATCGCAAGTTTTGTCAAAAAGTGATGAAAAATTTTTTTGTGGAGATTTTAAAAATGGCGTACATGGATGGAAAGGTCTCTTTACTCTCAGTTTAATAGTGAAAACCGCAACCACCAACGAGGCTTGGTTGCGGAGATATCGGGTTTTAAAGAGATTTTGATTTTTAAAGTTTTTAACGATGCCGGCATCGCAAGTTTTGTCAAAAAGTGATGAAAAATTTTTTTGTGGAGATTTTAAAAATGGCGTACATGGATGGAAAGGTCTCTTTACTCTCAGTTTAACGGTGAAAACCGCAACCACCAACGAGGCTTGGTTGCGGAGATATCGGCTTTTAAAGAGATTTTGATTTTTAAAGTTTTTAACGATGCCGGCATCGCAAGTTTTGTCAAAAAGTGATGAAAAATTTTTTTGTGGAGATTTAAAAAATGGCGTACATGGATGGAAAGGTCTCTTTACTCTCAGTTTAACGGTGAAAACCGCAACCACCAACGAGGCTTGGTTGCGGAGATATCGGGTTTTAAAGAGATTTCGATTTTTAAAGTTTTTAACGATGCCGGCATCGCAAGTTTTGTCAAAAAGTGATGAAAAATTTTTTTGTGGAGATTTTAAAAATGGCGTACATGGATGGAAAGGTCTCTTTACTCTCAGTTTAACGGTGAAAACCGCAACCACCACCGAGGCTTGGTTGCGGAGATATCGGCTTTTAAAGAGATTTTGATTTTTAAAGTTTTTAACGATGCCGGCATCGCAAATTTTGTCAAAAAGTGATGAAAAATTTTTTTGTGGAGATTTAAAAAATGGCGTACATGGATGGAAAGGTCTCTTTACTCTCAGTTTAACGGTGAAAACCGCAACCACCAACGAGGCTTGGTTGCGGAGATATCGGCTTTTAAAGAGATTTTGATTTTTAAAGTTTTTAACGATGCCGGCATCGCAAGTTTTGTCAAAAAGTGATGAAAAATTTTTTTGTGGAGATTTAAAAAATGGCGTACATGGATGGAAAGGTCTCTTTACTCTCAGTTTAACGGTGAAAACCGCAACCACCAACGAGGCTTGGTTGCGGAGATATCGGGTTTTAAAGAGATTTTGATTTTTAAAGTTTTTAACGATGCCGGCATCGCAAGTTTTGTCAAAAAGTGATGAAAAATTTTTTTCTGGAGATTTAAAAAATGGCGTACATGGATGGAAAGGTCTCTTTACTCTCAGTTTAACGGTGAAAACCGCAACCACCAACGAGGCTTGGTTGCGGAGATATCGGGTTTTAAAGAGATTTTGATTTTTAAAGTTTTTAACGATGCCGGCATCGCAAGTTTTGTCAAAAAGTGATGAAAAATTTTTTTGTGGAGATTTTAAAAATGGCGTACATGGATGGAAAGGTCTCTTTACTCTCAGTTTAACGGTGAAAACCGCAACCGCCAACGAGGCTTGGTTGCGGAGATATCGGCTTTTAAAGAGATTTTGATTTTTAAAGTTTTTAACGATGCCGGCATCGCAAGTTTTGTCAAAAAGTGATGAAAAATTTTTTTGTGGAGATTTAAAAAATGGCGTACATGGATGGAAAGGTCTCTTTACTCTCAGTTTAACGGTGAAAACCGCAACCACCAACGAGGCTTGGTTGCGGAGATATCGGGTTTTAAAGAGATTTTGATTTTTAAAGTTTTTAACGATGCCGGCATCGCAAGTTTTGTCAAAAAGTGATGAAAAATTTTTTTGTGGAGATTTAAAAAATGGCGTACATGGATGGAAAGGTCTCTTTACTCTCAGTTTAATGGTGAAAACCGCAACCACCAACGAGGCTTGGTTGCGGAGATATCGGGTTTTAAAGAGATTTTGATTTTTTAAGTTTTTAACGATGCCGGCATCGCAAGTTTTGTCAAAAAGTGATGAAAAATTTTTTTCTGGAGATTTAAAAAATAGCGTACATGGATGGAAAGGTCTCTTTACTCTCAGTTTAACGGTGAAAACCGCAACCACCAACGAGGCTTGGTTGCGGAGATATCGGGTTTTAAAGAGATTTTGATTTTTAAAGTTTTTAACGATGCCGGCATCGCAAGTTTTGTCAAAAAGTGATGAAAAATTTTTTTGTGGAGATTTAAAAAATGGCGTACATGGATGGAAAGGTCTCTTTACTCTCAGTTTAACGGTGAAAACCGCAACCACCAACGAGGCTTGGTTGCGGAGATATCGGGTTTTAAAGAGATTTTGATTTTTAAAGTTTTTAACGATGCCGGCATCGCAAGTTTTGTCAAAAAGTGATGAAAAATTTTTTTGTGGAGATTTAAAAAATGGCGTACATGGATGGAAAGGTCTCTTTACTCTCAGTTTAACGGTGAAAACCGCAACCACCAACGAGGCTTGGTTGCGGAGATATCGGGTTTTAAAGAGATTTTGATTTTTAAAGTTTTTAACGATGCCGGCATCGCAAGTTTTGTCAAAAAGTGATGAAAAATTTTTTTGTGGAGATTTAAAAAATGGCGTACATGGATGGAAAGGTCTCTTTACTCTCAGTTTAACGGTGAAAACCGCAACCACCAACGAGGCTTGGTTGCGGAGATATCGGGTTTTAAAGAGATTTTGATTTTTAAAGTTTTTAACGATGCCGGCATCGCAAGTTTTGTCAAAAAGTGATGAAAAATTTTTTTGTGGAGATTTAAAAAATGGCGTACATGAATGAAAAGGTCTCTTTACTCTCAGTTTAACGGTGAAAACCGCAACCACCAACGAGGCTTGGTTGCGGAGATATCGGCTTTTAAAGAGATTTTGATTTTTAAAGTTTTTAACGATGCCGGCATCGCAAGTTTTGTCAAAAAGTGATGAAAAATTTTTTTGTGGAGATTTAAAAAATGGCGTACATGGGTGGAAAGGTCTCTTTACTCTCAGTTTAACGGTGAAAACCGCAACCACCAACGAGGCTTGGTTGCGGAGATATCGGGTTTTAAAGAGATTTTGATTTTTAAAGTTTTTAACGATGCCGGCATCGCAAGTTTTGTCAAAAAGTGATGAAAAATTTTTTTGTGGAGATTTAAAAAATAGCGTACATGGGTGGAAAGGTCTCTTTACTCTCAGTTTAACGGTGAAAACCGCAACCACCAACGAGGCTTGGTTGCGGAGATATCGGCTTTTAAAGAGATTTTGATTTTTAAAGTTTTTAACGATGCCGGCATCGCAAGTTTTGTCAAAAAGTGATGAAAAATTTTTTTGTGGAGATTTAAAAAATGGCGTACATGGATGGAAAGGTCTCTTTACTCTCAGTTTAACGGTGAAAACCGCAACCACCAACGAGGCTTGGTTGCGGAGATATCGGGTTTTAAAGAGATTTTGATTTTTAAAGTTTTTAACGATGCCGGCATCGCAAGTTTTGTCAAAAAGTGATGAAAAATTTTTTTGTGGAGATTTAAAAAATGGCGTACATGGATGGAAAGGTCTCTTTACTCTCAGTTTAACGGTGAAAACCGCAACCACCAACGAGGCTTGGTTGCGGAGATATCGGGTTTTAAAGAGATTTTGATTTTTAAAGTTTTTAACGATGCCGGCATCGCAAGTTTTGTCAAAAAGTGATGAAAAATTTTTTTGTGGAGATTTAAAAAATGGCGTACATGAATGAAAAGGTCTCTTTACTCTCAGTTTAACGGTGAAAACCGCAACCACCAACGAGGCTTGGTTGCGGAGATATCGGCTTTTAAAGAGATTTTGATTTTTAAAGTTTTTAACGATGCCGGCATCGCAAGTTTTGTCAAAAAGTGATGAAAAATTTTTTTGTGGAGATTTAAAAAATAGCGTACATGGATGGAAAGGTCTCTTTACTCTCAGTTTAACGGTGAAAACCGCAACCACCAACGAGGCTTGGTTGCGGAGATATCGGGTTTTAAAGAGATTTTGATTTTTAAAGTTTTTAACGATGCCGGCATCGCAAGTTTTGTCAAAAAGTGATGAAAAATTTTTTTGTGGAGATTTTAAAAATGGCGTACATGGATGGAAAGGTCTCTTTACTCTCAGTTTAACGGTGAAAACCGAAACCACCAATGAGGCTTGGTTGCGGAGATATCGGATTTTAAAGAGATTTTGATTTTTAAAGTTTTTAACGATGCCGGCATCGCAAGTTTTGTCAAAAAGTGATGAAAAATTTTTTTGTGGAGATTTAAAAAATGGCGTACATGGATGGAAAGGTCTCTTTACTCTCAGTTTAACGGTGAAAACCGCAACCACCAACGAGGCTTGGTTGCGGAGATATCGGCTTTTAAAGAGATTTTGATTTTTAAAGTTTTTAACGATGCCGGCATCGCAAGTTTTGTCAAAAAGTGATGAAAAATTTTTTTGTGGAGATTTTAAAAATGGCGTACATGGATGGAAAGGTCTCTTTACTCTCAGTTTAATAGTGAAAACCGCAACCACCAACGAGGCTTGGTTGCGGAGATATCGGGTTTTAAAGAGATTTTGATTTTTAAAGTTTTTAACGATGCCGGCATCGCAAGTTTTGTCAAAAAGTGATGAAAAATTTTTTTGTGGAGATTTTAAAAATGGCGTACATGGATGGAAAGGTCTCTTTACTCTCAGTTTAACGGTGAAAACCGCAACCACCAACGAGGCTTGGTTGCGGAGATATCGGCTTTTAAAGAGATTTTGATTTTTAAAGTTTTTAACGATGCCGGCATCGCAAGTTTTGTCAAAAAGTGATGAAAAATTTTTTTGTGGAGATTTAAAAAATGGCGTACATGGATGGAAAGGTCTCTTTACTCTCAGTTTAACGGTGAAAACCGCAACCACCAACGAGGCTTGGTTGCGGAGATATCGGGTTTTAAAGAGATTTCGATTTTTAAAGTTTTTAACGATGCCGGCATCGCAAGTTTTGTCAAAAAGTGATGAAAAATTTTTTTGTGGAGATTTTAAAAATGGCGTACATGGATGGAAAGGTCTCTTTACTCTCAGTTTAACGGTGAAAACCGCAACCACCACCGAGGCTTGGTTGCGGAGATATCGGCTTTTAAAGAGATTTTGATTTTTAAAGTTTTTAACGATGCCGGCATCGCAAATTTTGTCAAAAAGTGATGAAAAATTTTTTTGTGGAGATTTAAAAAATGGCGTACATGGATGGAAAGGTCTCTTTACTCTCAGTTTAACGGTGAAAACCGCAACCACCAACGAGGCTTGGTTGCGGAGATATCGGCTTTTAAAGAGATTTTGATTTTTAAAGTTTTTAACGATGCCGGCATCGCAAGTTTTGTCAAAAAGTGATGAAAAATTTTTTTGTGGAGATTTAAAAAATGGCGTACATGGATGGAAAGGTCTCTTTACTCTCAGTTTAACGGTGAAAACCGCAACCACCAACGAGGCTTGGTTGCGGAGATATCGGGTTTTAAAGAGATTTTGATTTTTAAAGTTTTTAACGATGCCGGCATCGCAAGTTTTGTCAAAAAGTGATGAAAAATTTTTTTCTGGAGATTTAAAAAATGGCGTACATGGATGGAAAGGTCTCTTTACTCTCAGTTTAACGGTGAAAACCGCAACCACCAACGAGGCTTGGTTGCGGAGATATCGGGTTTTAAAGAGATTTTGATTTTTAAAGTTTTTAACGATGCCGGCATCGCAAGTTTTGTCAAAAAGTGATGAAAAATTTTTTTGTGGAGATTTTAAAAATGGCGTACATGGATGGAAAGGTCTCTTTACTCTCAGTTTAACGGTGAAAACCGCAACCGCCAACGAGGCTTGGTTGCGGAGATATCGGCTTTTAAAGAGATTTTGATTTTTAAAGTTTTTAACGATGCCGGCATCGCAAGTTTTGTCAAAAAGTGATGAAAAATTTTTTTGTGGAGATTTAAAAAATGGCGTACATGGATGGAAAGGTCTCTTTACTCTCAGTTTAACGGTGAAAACCGCAACCACCAACGAGGCTTGGTTGCGGAGATATCGGGTTTTAAAGAGATTTTGATTTTTAAAGTTTTTAACGATGCCGGCATCGCAAGTTTTGTCAAAAAGTGATGAAAAATTTTTTTGTGGAGATTTAAAAAATGGCGTACATGGATGGAAAGGTCTCTTTACTCTCAGTTTAATGGTGAAAACCGCAACCACCAACGAGGCTTGGTTGCGGAGATATCGGGTTTTAAAGAGATTTTGATTTTTTAAGTTTTTAACGATGCCGGCATCGCAAGTTTTGTCAAAAAGTGATGAAAAATTTTTTTCTGGAGATTTAAAAAATAGCGTACATGGATGGAAAGGTCTCTTTACTCTCAGTTTAACGGTGAAAACCGCAACCACCAACTAGGCTTGGTTGCGGAGATATCGGCTTTTAAAGAGATTTTGATTTTTAAAGTTTTTAACGATGCCGGCATCGCAAGTTTTGTCAAAAAGTGATGAAAAATTTTTTTGTGGAGATTTAAAAAATGGCGTACATGGATGGAAAGGTCTCTTTACTCTCAGTTTAACGGTGAAAACCGCAACCACCAACGAGGCTTGGTTGCGGAGATATCGGCTTTTAAAGAGATTTTGATTTTTAAAGTTTTTAACGATGCCGGCATCGCAAGTTTTGTCAAAAAGTGATGAAAAATTTTTTTGTGGAGATTTTAAAAATGGCGTACATGGATGGAAAGGTCTCTTTACTCTCAGTTTAACGGTGAAAACCGCAACCGCCAACGAGGCTTGGTTGCGGAGATATCGGCTTTTAAAGAGATTTTGATTTTTAAAGTTTTTAACGATGCCGGCATCGCAAGTTTTGTCAAAAAGTGATGAAAAATTTTTTTGTGGAGATTTAAAAAATGGCGTACATGGATGGAAAGGTCTCTTTACTCTCAGTTTAACGGTGAAAACCGCAACCACCAACGAGGCTTGGTTGCGGAGATATCGGATTTTAAAAAAATTTTTTTGTGGAGATTTAAAAAATGGCGTACATGGATGGAAAGGTCTCTTTACTCTCAGTTTAACGGTGAAAACCGCAACCACCAACGAGGCTTGGTTGCGGAGATATCGGGTTTTAAAGAGATTTCGATTTTTAAAGTTTTTAACGATGCCGGCATCGCAAGTTTTGTCAAAAAGTGATGAAAAATTTTTTTGTGGAGATTTTAAAAATGGCGTACATGGATGGAAAGGTCTCTTTACTCTCAGTTTAACGGTGAAAACCGCAACCACCACCGAGGCTTGGTTGCGGAGATATCGGCTTTTAAAGAGATTTTGATTTTTAAAGTTTTTAACGATGCCGGCATCGCAAATTTTGTCAAAAAGTGATGAAAAATTTTTTTGTGGAGATTTAAAAAATGGCGTACATGGATGGAAAGGTCTCTTTACTCTCAGTTTAACGGTGAAAACCGCAACCACCAACGAGGCTTGGTTGCGGAGATATCGGCTTTTAAAGAGATTTTGATTTTTAAAGTTTTTAACGATGCCGGCATCGCAAGTTTTGTCAAAAAGTGATGAAAAATTTTTTTCTGGAGATTTAAAAAATGGCGTACATGGATGGAAAGGTCTCTTTACTCTCAGTTTAACGGTGAAAACCGCAACCACCAACGAGGCTTGGTTGCGGAGATATCGGGTTTTAAAGAGATTTTGATTTTTAAAGTTTTTAACGATGCCGGCATCGCAAGTTTTGTCAAAAAGTGATGAAAAATTTTTTTGTGGAGATTTTAAAAATGGCGTACATGGATGGAAAGGTCTCTTTACTCTCAGTTTAACGGTGAAAACCGCAACCGCCAACGAGGCTTGGTTGCGGAGATATCGGCTTTTAAAGAGATTTTGATTTTTAAAGTTTTTAACGATGCCGGCATCGCAAGTTTTGTCAAAAAGTGATGAAAAATTTTTTTGTGGAGATTTAAAAAATGGCGTACATGGATGGAAAGGTCTCTTTACTCTCAGTTTAACGGTGAAAACCGCAACCACCAACGAGGCTTGGTTGCGGAGATATCGGGTTTTAAAGAGATTTTGATTTTTAAAGTTTTTAACGATGCCGGCATCGCAAGTTTTGTCAAAAAGTGATGAAAAATTTTTTTGTGGAGATTTAAAAAATGGCGTACATGGATGGAAAGGTCTCTTTACTCTCAGTTTAATGGTGAAAACCGCAACCACCAACGAGGCTTGGTTGCGGAGATATCGGGTTTTAAAGAGATTTTGATTTTTTAAGTTTTTAACGATGCCGGCATCGCAAGTTTTGTCAAAAAGTGATGAAAAATTTTTTTGTGGAGATTTAAAAAATGGCGTACATGGATGGAAAGGTCTCTTTACTCTCAGTTTAACGGTGAAAACCGCAACCACCAACGAGGCTTGGTTGCGGAGATATCGGCTTTTAAAGAGATTTTGATTTTTAAAGTTTTTAACGATGCCGGCATCGCAAGTTTTGTCAAAAAGTGATGAAAAATTTTTTTGTGGAGATTTTAAAAATGGCGTACATGGATGGAAAGGTCTCTTTACTCTCAGTTTAACGGTGAAAACCGCAACCGCCAACGAGGCTTGGTTGCGGAGATATCGGCTTTTAAAGAGATTTTGATTTTTAAAGTTTTTAACGATGCCGGCATCGCAAGTTTTGTCAAAAAGTGATGAAAAATTTTTTTGTGGAGATTTAAAAAATGGCGTACATGGATGGAAAGGTCTCTTTACTCTCAGTTTAACGGTGAAAACCGCAACCACCAACGAGGCTTGGTTGCGGAGATATCGGATTTTAAAGAGATTTTGATTTTTAAAGTTTTTAACGATGCCGGCATCGCAAGTTTTGTCAAAAAGTGATGAAAATTTTTTTTGTGGAGATTTAAAAAATGGCGTACATGGATGGAAAGGTCTCTTTACTCTCAGTTTAACGGTGAAAACCGCAACCACCAACGAGGCTTGGTTGCGGAGATATCGGCTTTTAAAGAGATTTTGATTTTTAAAGTTTTTAACGATGCCGGCATCGTAAGTTTTGTCAAAAAGTGATGAAAAATTTTTTTGTGGAGATTTAAAGAATGGCGTACATGGATGGAAAGGTCTCTTTACTCTCAGTTTAACGGTGAAAACCGCAACCACCAACGAGGCTTGGTTGCGGAGATATCGGGTTTTAAAGAGATTTTGATTTTTAAAGTTTTTAACGATGCCGGCATCGCAAGTTTTGTCAAAAAGTGATGAAAAATTTTTTTGTGGAGATTTAAAAAATGGCGTACATGAATGGAAAGGTCTCTTTACTCTCAGTTTAACGGTGAAAACCGCAACCACCAACGAGGCTTGGTTGCGGAGATATCGGCTTTTAAAGAGATTTTGATTTTTAAAGTTTTTAACGATGCCGGCATCGTAAGTTTTGTCAAAAAGTGATGAAAAAATTTTTTGTGGAGATTTAAAAAATGGCGTACATGGATGGAAAGGTCTCTTTACTCTCAGTTTAACGGTGAAAACCGCAACCACCAACGAGGCTTGGTTGCGGAGATATCGGCTTTTAAAGAGATTTTGATTTTTAAAGTTTTTAACGATGCCGGCATCGCAAGTTTTGTCAAAAAGTGATGAAAAATTTTTTTGTGGAGATTTAAAAAATGGCGTACATGGATGGAAAGGTCTCTTTACTCTCAGTTTAACGGTGAAAACCGCAACCACCAACGAGGCTTGGTTGCGGAGATATCGGGTTTTAAAGAGATTTTGATTTTTAAAGTTTTTAACGATGCCGGCATCGCAAGTTTTGTCAAAAAGTGATGAAAATTTTTTTTGTGGAGATTTTAAAAATGGCGTACATGGATGGAAAGGTCTCTTTACTCTCAGTTTAACGGTGAAAACCGCAACCATCAACGAGGCTTGGTTGCGGAGATATCGGATTTTAAAGAGATTTTGATTTTTAAAGTTTTTAACGATGCCGGCATCGCAAGTTTTGTCAAAAAGTGATGAAAATTTTTTTTGTGGAGATTTAAAAAATGGCGTACATGGATGGAAAGGTCTCTTTACTCTCAGTTTAACGGTGAAAACCGCAACCACCAACGAGGCTTGGTTGCGGAGATATCGGATTTTAAAGAGATTTTGATTTTTAAAGTTTTTAACGATGCCGGCATCGCAAGTTTTGTCAAAAAGTGATGAAAAATTTTTTTGTGGAGATTTAAAAAATGGCGTACATGGATGGAAAGGTCTCTTTACTCTCAGTTTAACGGTGAAAACCGCAACCACCAACGAGGCTTGGTTGCGGAGATATCGGCTTTTAAAGAGATTTTGATTTTTAAAGTTTTTAACGATGCCGGCATCGCAAGTTTTGTCAAAAAGTGATGAAAATTTTTTTTGTGGAGATTTAAAAAATGGCGTACATGGATGGAAAGGTCTCTTTACTCTCAGTTTAACGGTGAAAACCGCAACCACCAACGAGGCTTGGTTGCGGAGATATCGGCTTTTAAAGAGATTTTGATTTTTAAAGTTTTTAACGATGCCGGCATCGTAAGTTTTGTCAAAAAGTGATGAAAAATTTTTTTGTGGAGATTTAAAAAATGGCGTACATGGATGGAAAGGTCTCTTTACTCTCAGTTTAACGGTGAAAACCGCAACCACCAACGAGGCTTGGTTGCGGAGATATCGGGTTTTAAAGAGATTTTGATTTTTAAAGTTTTTAACGATGCCGGCATCGCAAGTTTTGTCAAAAAGTGATGAAAAATTTTTTTGTGGAGATTTAAAAAATGGCGTACATGGATGGAAAGGTCTCTTTACTCTCAGTTTAATGGTGAAAACCGCAACCACCAACGAGGCTTGGTTGCGGAGATATCGGGTTTTAAAGAGATTTTGATTTTTAAAGTTTTTAACGATGCCGGCATCGCAAGTTTTGTCAAAAAGTGATGAAAAATTTTTTTGTGGAGATTTAAAAAATGGCGTACATGAATGGAAAGGTCTCTTTACTCTCAGTTTAACGGTGAAAACCGCAACCACCAACGAGGCTTGGTTGCGGAGATATCGGCTTTTAAAGAGATTTTGATTTTTAAAGTTTTTAACGATGCCGGCATCGCAAGTTTTGTCAAAAAGTGATGAAAATTTTTTTTGTGGAGATTTTAAAAATGGCGTACATGGATGGAAAGGTCTCTTTACTCTCAGTTTAACGGTGAAAACCGCAACCATCAACGAGGCTTGGTTGCGGAGATATCGGATTTTAAAGAGATTTTGATTTTTAAAGTTTTTAACGATGCCGGCATCGCAAGTTTTGTCAAAAAGTGATGAAAAATTTTTTTGTGGAGATTTAAAAAATGGCGTACATGGATGGAAAGGTCTCTTTACTCTCAGTTTAATGGTGAAAACCGCAACCACCAACGAGGCTTGGTTGCGGAGATATCGGATTTTAAAGAGATTTTGATTTTTAAAGTTTTTAACGATGCCGGCATCGCAAGTTTTGTCAAAAAGTGATGAAAAATTTTTTTGTGGAGATTTAAAAAATGGCGTACATGGATGGAAAGGTCTCTTTACTCTCAGTTTAACGGTGAAAACCGCAACCACCAACGAGGCTTGGTTGCGGAGATATCGGGTTTTAAAGAGATTTTGATTTTTAAAGTTTTTAACGATGCCGGCATCGCAAGTTTTGTCAAAAAGTGATGAAAATTTTTTTTGTGGAGATTTAAAAAATGGCGTACATGGATGGAAAGGTCTCTTTACTCTCAGTTTAACGGTGAAAACCGCAACCACCAACGAGGCTTGGTTGCGGAGATATCGGATTTTAAAGAGATTTTGATTTTTAAAGTTTTTAACGATGCCGGCATCGCAAGTTTTGTCAAAAAGTGATGAAAAATTTTTTTGTGGAGATTTAAAAAATGGCGTACATGGATGGAAAGGTCTCTTTACTCTCAGTTTAACGGTGAAAACCGCAACCACCAACGAGGCTTGGTTGCGGAGATATCGGCTTTTAAAGAGATTTTGATTTTTAAAGTTTTTAACGATGCCGGCATCGCAAGTTTTGTCAAAAAGTGATGAAAAATTTTTTTGTGGAGATTTAAAAAATGGCGTACATGGATGGAAAGGTCTCTTTACTCTCAGTTTAACGGTGAAAACCGCAACCACCAACGAGGCTTGGTTGCGGAGATATCGGGTTTTAAAGAGATTTTGATTTTTAAAGTTTTTAACGATGCCGGCATCGCAAGTTTTGTCAAAAAGTGATGAAAATTTTTTTTGTGGAGATTTAAAAAATGGCGTACATGGATGGAAAGGTCTCTTTACTCTCAGTTTAACGGTGAAAACCGCAACCACCAACGAGGCTTGGTTGCGGAGATATCGGCTTTTAAAGAGATTTTGATTTTTAAAGTTTTTAACGATGCCGGCATCGTAAGTTTTGTCAAAAAGTGATGAAAAATTTTTTTGTGGAGATTTAAAGAATGGCGTACATGGATGGAAAGGTCTCTTTACTCTCAGTTTAACGGTGAAAACCGCAACCACCAACGAGGCTTGGTTGCGGAGATATCGGGTTTTAAAGAGATTTTGATTTTTAAAGTTTTTAACGATGCCGGCATCGCAAGTTTTGTCAAAAAGTGATGAAAAATTTTTTTGTGGAGATTTAAAAAATGGCGTACATGAATGGAAAGGTCTCTTTACTCTCAGTTTAACGGTGAAAACCGCAACCACCAACGAGGCTTGGTTGCGGAGATATCGGGTTTTAAAGAGATTTTGATTTTTAAAGTTTTTAACGATGCCGGCATCGCAAGTTTTGTCAAAAAGTGATGAAAAATTTTTTTGTGGAGATTTTAAAAATGGCGTACATGGATGGAAAGGTCTCTTTACTCTCAGTTTAACGGTGAAAACCGCAACCACCAACGAGGCTTGGTTGCGGAGATATCGGGTTTTAAAGAGATTTTGATTTTTAAAGTTTTTAACGATGCCGGCATCGCAAGTTTTGTCAAAAAGTGATGAAAAATTTTTTTGTGGAGATTTAAAAAATGGCGTACATGAGTGGAAAGGTCTCTTTACTCTCAGTTTAACGGTGAAAACCGCAACCACCAACGAGGCTTGGTTGCGGAGATATCGGGTTTTAAAGAGATTTTGATTTTTAAAGTTTTTAACGATGCCGGCATCGCAAGTTTTGTCAAAAAGTGATGAAAAATTTTTTTTGTGGAGATTTAAAAAATGGCGTACATGGATGGAAAGGTCTCTTTACTCTCAGTTTAACGGTGAAAACCGCAACCACCAACGAGGCTTGGTTGCGGAGATATCGGCTTTTAAAGAGATTTTGATTTTTAAAGTTTTTAACGATGCCGGCATCGCAAGTTTTGTCAAAAAGTGATGAAAAATTTTTTTGTGGAGATTTAAAAAATGGCGTACATGGATGGAAAGGTCTCTTTACTCTCAGTTTAACGGTGAAAACCGCATCCACCAACGAGGCTTGGTTGCGGAGATATCGGGTTTTAAAGAGATTTTGATTTTTAAAGTTTTTAACGATGCCGGCATCGCAAGTTTTGTCAAAAAGTGATGAAAAATTTTTTTGTGGAGATTTAAAAAAAATGGCGTACATGGATGGAAAGGTCTCTTTACTCTCAGTTTAACGGTGAAAACCGCAACCACCAACGAGGCTTGGTTGCGGAGATATCGGGTTTTAAAGAGATTTTGATTTTTAAAGTTTTTAACGATGCCGGCATCGCAAGTTTTGTCAAAAAGTGATGAAAAATTTTTTTGTGGAGATTTAAAAAATGGCGTACATGAATGAAAAGGTCTCTTTACTCTTAGTTTAACGGTGAAAACCGCAACCACCAACGAGGCTTGGTTGCGGAGATATCGGGTTTTAAAGAGATTTTGATTTTTAAAGTTTTTAACGATGCCGGCATCGCAAGTTTTGTCAAAAAGTGATGAAAAATTTTTTTTGTGGAGATTTAAAAAATGGCGTACATGGGTGGAAAGGTCTCTTTACTCTCAGTTTAACGGTGAAAACCGCAACCACCAACGAGGCTTGGTTGCGGAGATATCGGGTTTTAAAGAGATTTTGATTTTTAAAGTTTTTAACGATGCCGGCATCGCAAGTTTTGTCAAAAAGTGATGAAAAATTTTTTTGTGGAGATTTAAAAAATGGCGTACATAAATGAAAAGGTCTCTTTACTCTCAGTTTAACGGTGAAAACCGCAACCACCAACGAGGCTTGGTTGCGGAGATATCGGGTTTTAAAGAGATTTTGATTTTTAAAGTTTTTAACGATGCCGGCATCGCAAGTTTTGTCAAAAAGTGATGAAAAATTTTTTTGTGGAGATTTAAAAAATGGCGTACATGAATGAAAAGGTCTCTTTACTCTCAGTTTAACGGTGAAAACCGCAACCACCAACGAGGCTTGGTTGCGGAGATATCGGCTTTTAAAGAGATTTTGATTTTTAAAGTTTTTAACGATGCCGGCATCGCAAGTTTTGTCAAAAAGTGATGAAAAATTTTTTTGTGGAGATTTAAAAAATAGCGTACATGGATGGAAAGGTCTCTTTACTCTCAGTTTAACGGTGAAAACCGCAACCACCAACGAGGCTTGGTTGCGGAGATATCGGGTTTTAAAGAGATTTTGATTTTTAAAGTTTTTAACGATGCCGGCATCGCAAGTTTTGTCAAAAAGTGATGAAAAATTTTTTTGTGGAGATTTTAAAAATGGCGTACATGGATGAAAAGGTCTCTTTACTCTCAGTTTAACGGTGAAAACCGAAACCACCAACGAGGCTTGGTTGCGGAGATATCGGATTTTAAAGAGATTTTGATTTTTAAAGTTTTTAACGATGCCGGCATCGCAAGTTTTGTCAAAAAGTGATGAAAAATTTTTTTGTGGAGATTTAAAAAATGGCGTACATGGATGGAAAGGTCTCTTTACTCTCAGTTTAACGGTGAAAACCGCAACCACCAACGAGGCTTGGTTGCGGAGATATCGGCTTTTAAAGAGATTTTGATTTTTAAAGTTTTTAACGATGCCGGCATCGCAAGTTTTGTCAAAAAGTGATGAAAAATTTTTTTGTGGAGATTTTAAAAATGGCGTACATGGATGGAAAGGTCTCTTTACTCTCAGTTTAATAGTGAAAACCGCAACCACCAACGAGGCTTGGTTGCGGAGATATCGGGTTTTAAAGAGATTTTGATTTTTAAAGTTTTTAACGATGCCGGCATCGCAAGTTTTGTCAAAAAGTGATGAAAAATTTTTTTGTGGAGATTTAAAAAAATGGCGTACATGGATGGAAAGGTCTCTTTACTCTCAGTTTAACGGTGAAAACCGCAACCACCAACGAGGCTTGGTTGCGGAGATATCGGCTTTTAAAGAGATTTTGATTTTTAAAGTTTTTAACGATGCCGGCATCGCAAGTTTTGTCAAAAAGTGATGAAAAATTTTTTTGTGGAGATTTAAAAAATGGCGTACATGGATGGAAAGGTCTCTTTACTCTTAGTTTAACGGTGAAAACCGCAACCACCAACGAGGCTTGGTTGCGGAGATATCGGGTTTTAAAGAGATTTCGATTTTTAAAGTTTTTAACGATGCCGGCATCGCAAGTTTTGTCAAAAAGTGATGAAAAATTTTTTTGTGGAGATTTTAAAAATGGCGTACATGGATGGAAAGGTCTCTTTACTCTCAGTTTAACGGTGAAAACCGCAACCACCAACGAGGCTTGGTTGCGGAGATATCGGGTTTTAAAGAGATTTTGATTTTTAAAGTTTTTAACGATGCCGGCATCGCAAGTTTTGTCAAAAAGTGATGAAAAATTTTTTTGTGGAGATTTTAAAAATGGCGTACATGGATGGAAAGGTCTCTTTACTCTCAGTTTAACGGTGAAAACCGCAACCACCAACGAGGCTTGGTTGCGGAGATATCGGGTTTTAAAGAGATTTTGATTTTTAAAGTTTTTAACGATGCCGGCATCGCAAGTTTTGTCAAAAAGTGATGAAAAATTTTTTTGTGGAGATTTAAAAAATGGCGTACATGAGTGGAAAGGTCTCTTTACTCTCAGTTTAACGGTGAAAACCGCAACCACCAACGAGGCTTGGTTGCGGAGATATCGGGTTTTAAAGAGATTTTGATTTTTAAAGTTTTTAACGATGCCGGCATCGCAAGTTTTGTCAAAAAGTGATGAAAAATTTTTTTTGTGGAGATTTAAAAAATGGCGTACATGGATGGAAAGGTCTCTTTACTCTCAGTTTAACGGTGAAAACCGCAACCACCAACGAGGCTTGGTTGCGGAGATATCGGCTTTTAAAGAGATTTTGATTTTTAAAGTTTTTAACGATGCCGGCATCGCAAGTTTTGTCAAAAAGTGATGAAAAATTTTTTTGTGGAGATTTAAAAAATGGCGTACATGGATGGAAAGGTCTCTTTACTCTCAGTTTAACGGTGAAAACCGCATCCACCAACGAGGCTTGGTTGCGGAGATATCGGGTTTTAAAGAGATTTTGATTTTTAAAGTTTTTAACGATGCCGGCATCGCAAGTTTTGTCAAAAAGTGATGAAAAATTTTTTTGTGGAGATTTAAAAAAAATGGCGTACATGGATGGAAAGGTCTCTTTACTCTCAGTTTAACGGTGAAAACCGCAACCACCAACGAGGCTTGGTTGCGGAGATATCGGGTTTTAAAGAGATTTTGATTTTTAAAGTTTTTAACGATGCCGGCATCGCAAGTTTTGTCAAAAAGTGATGAAAAATTTTTTTGTGGAGATTTAAAAAATGGCGTACATGAATGAAAAGGTCTCTTTACTCTTAGTTTAACGGTGAAAACCGCAACCACCAACGAGGCTTGGTTGCGGAGATATCGGGTTTTAAAGAGATTTTGATTTTTAAAGTTTTTAACGATGCCGGCATCGCAAGTTTTGTCAAAAAGTGATGAAAAATTTTTTTTGTGGAGATTTAAAAAATGGCGTACATGGGTGGAAAGGTCTCTTTACTCTCAGTTTAACGGTGAAAACCGCAACCACCAACGAGGCTTGGTTGCGGAGATATCGGGTTTTAAAGAGATTTTGATTTTTAAAGTTTTTAACGATGCCGGCATCGCAAGTTTTGTCAAAAAGTGATGAAAAATTTTTTTGTGGAGATTTAAAAAATGGCGTACATAAATGAAAAGGTCTCTTTACTCTCAGTTTAACGGTGAAAACCGCAACCACCAACGAGGCTTGGTTGCGGAGATATCGGGTTTTAAAGAGATTTTGATTTTTAAAGTTTTTAACGATGCCGGCATCGCAAGTTTTGTCAAAAAGTGATGAAAAATTTTTTTGTGGAGATTTAAAAAATGGCGTACATGAATGAAAAGGTCTCTTTACTCTCAGTTTAACGGTGAAAACCGCAACCACCAACGAGGCTTGGTTGCGGAGATATCGGCTTTTAAAGAGATTTTGATTTTTAAAGTTTTTAACGATGCCGGCATCGCAAGTTTTGTCAAAAAGTGATGAAAAATTTTTTTGTGGAGATTTAAAAAATAGCGTACATGGATGGAAAGGTCTCTTTACTCTCAGTTTAACGGTGAAAACCGCAACCACCAACGAGGCTTGGTTGCGGAGATATCGGGTTTTAAAGAGATTTTGATTTTTAAAGTTTTTAACGATGCCGGCATCGCAAGTTTTGTCAAAAAGTGATGAAAAATTTTTTTGTGGAGATTTTAAAAATGGCGTACATGGATGAAAAGGTCTCTTTACTCTCAGTTTAACGGTGAAAACCGAAACCACCAACGAGGCTTGGTTGCGGAGATATCGGATTTTAAAGAGATTTTGATTTTTAAAGTTTTTAACGATGCCGGCATCGCAAGTTTTGTCAAAAAGTGATGAAAAATTTTTTTGTGGAGATTTAAAAAATGGCGTACATGGATGGAAAGGTCTCTTTACTCTCAGTTTAACGGTGAAAACCGCAACCACCAACGAGGCTTGGTTGCGGAGATATCGGCTTTTAAAGAGATTTTGATTTTTAAAGTTTTTAACGATGCCGGCATCGCAAGTTTTGTCAAAAAGTGATGAAAAATTTTTTTGTGGAGATTTTAAAAATGGCGTACATGGATGGAAAGGTCTCTTTACTCTCAGTTTAATAGTGAAAACCGCAACCACCAACGAGGCTTGGTTGCGGAGATATCGGGTTTTAAAGAGATTTTGATTTTTAAAGTTTTTAACGATGCCGGCATCGCAAGTTTTGTCAAAAAGTGATGAAAAATTTTTTTGTGGAGATTTAAAAAAATGGCGTACATGGATGGAAAGGTCTCTTTACTCTCAGTTTAACGGTGAAAACCGCAACCACCAACGAGGCTTGGTTGCGGAGATATCGGCTTTTAAAGAGATTTTGATTTTTAAAGTTTTTAACGATGCCGGCATCGCAAGTTTTGTCAAAAAGTGATGAAAAATTTTTTTGTGGAGATTTAAAAAATGGCGTACATGGATGGAAAGGTCTCTTTACTCTTAGTTTAACGGTGAAAACCGCAACCACCAACGAGGCTTGGTTGCGGAGATATCGGGTTTTAAAGAGATTTCGATTTTTAAAGTTTTTAACGATGCCGGCATCGCAAGTTTTGTCAAAAAGTGATGAAAAATTTTTTTGTGGAAATTTTAAAAATGGCGTACATGGATGGAAAGGTCTCTTTACTCTCAGTTTAACGGTGAAAACCGCAACCACCACCGAGGCTTGGTTGCGGAGATATCGGCTTTTAAAGAGATTTTGATTTTTAAAGTTTTTAACGATGCCGGCATCGCAAATTTTGTCAAAAAGTGATGAAAAATTTTTTTGTGGAGATTTAAAAAATGGCGTACATGGATGGAAAGGTCTCTTTACTCTCAGTTTAACGGTGAAAACCGCAACCACCAACGAGGCTTGGTTGCGGAGATATCGGCTTTTAAAGAGATTTTGATTTTTAAAGTTTTTAACGATGCCGGCATCGCAAGTTTTGTCAAAAAGTGATGAAAAATTTTTTTGTGGAGATTTAAAAAATGGCGTACATGGATGGAAAGGTCTCTTTACTCTCAGTTTAACGGATTTTAAAGAGATTTTGATTTTTAAAGTTTTTAACGATGCCGGCATCGCAAGTTTTGTCAAAAAGTGATGAAAAATTTTTTTGTGGAGATTTTAAAAATGGCGTACATGGATGTAAAGGTCTCTTTACTCTCAGTTTTAACGGTGAAAACCGCAACCGCCAACGAGGCTTGGTTGCGGAGATATCGGCTTTTAAAGAGATTTTGATTTTTAAAGTTTTTAACGATGCCGGCATCGCAAGTTTTGTCAAAAAGTGATGAAAAATTTTTTTGTGGAGATTTAAAAAATGGCGTACATGAATGGAAAGGTCTCTTTACTCTCAGTTTAACGGTGAAAACCGCAACCACCAACGAGGCTTGGTTGCGGAGATATCGGCTTTTAAAGAGATTTTGATTTTTAAAGTTTTTAACGATGCCGGCATCGCAAGTTTTGTCAAAAAGTGATGAAAAATTTTTTTGTGGAGATTTAAAAAATGGCGTACATGGATGGAAAGGTCTCTTTACTCTCAGTTTAACGGTGAAAACCGCAACCACCAACGAGGCTTGGTTGCGGAGATATCGGCTTTTAAAGAGATTTTGGTTTTTAAAGTTTTTAACGATGCCGGCATCGCAAGTTTTGTCAAAAAGTGATGAAAAATTTTTTGTGGAGATTTAAAAAATGGCGTACATGGATGGAAAGGTCTCTTTACTCTCAGTTTAACGGTGAAAACCGCAACCACCAACGAGGCTTGGTTGCGGAGATATCGGGTTTTAAAGAGATTTTGATTTTTAAAGTTTTTAACGATGCCGGCATCGCAAGTTTTGTCAAAAAGTGATGAAAAATTTTTTTGTGGAGATTTTAAAAATGGCGTACATGGATGGAAAGGTCTCTTTACTCTCAGTTTAACGGTGAAAACCGCAACCACCAACGAGGCTTGGTTGCGGAGATATCGGATTTTAAAGAGATTTTGATTTTTAAAGTTTTTAACGATCGCAAGTTTTGTCAAAAAGTGATGAAAAATTTTTTTGTGGAGATTTAAAAAATGGCGTACATGGATGGAAAGGTCTCTTTACTCTCAGTTTTACGGTGAAAACCGCAACCACCAACGAGGCTTGGTTGCGGAGATATCGGGTTTTAAAGAGATTTTGATTTTTAAAGTTTTTAACGATGCCGGCATCGCAAGTTTTGTCAAAAAGTGATGAAAAATTTTTTTGTGGAGATTTAAAAAATGGCGTACATGGATGGAAAGGTCTCTTTACTCTCAGTTTAACGGTGAAAACCGCAACCACCAACGAGGCTTGGTTGCGGAGATATCGGATTTTAAAGAGATTTTGATTTTTAAAGTTTTTAACGATCGCAAGTTTTGTCAAAAAGTGATGAAAAATTTTTTTGTGGAGATTTAAAAAATGGCGTACATGGATAGAAAGGTCTCTTTACTCTCAGTTTAACGGTGAAAACCGCAACCACCAACGAGGCTTGGTTGCGGAGATATCGGGTTTTAAAGAGATTTTGATTTTTAAAGTTTTTAACGATGCCGGCATCGCAAGTTTTGTCAAAAAGTGATGAAAAATTTTTTTGTGGAGATTTAAAAAATGGCGTACATGGATGGAAAGGTCTCTTTACTCTCAGTTTAACGGTGAAAACCGCAACCACCAACGAGGCTTGGTTGCGGAGATATCGGCTTTTAAAGAGATTTTGATTTTTAAAGTTTTTAACGATGCCGGCATCGCAAGTTTTGTCAAAAAGTGATGAAAATTTTTTTGTGGAGATTTAAAAAATGGCGTACATGGATGGAAAGGTCTCTTTACTCTCAGTTTAATGGTGAAAACCGCAACCACCAACGAGGCTTGGTTGCGGAGATATCGGGTTTTAAAGAGATTTTGATTTTTAAAGTTTTTAACGATGCCGGCATGGCAAGTTTTGTCAAAAAGTGATGAAAAATTTTTTTGTGGAGATTTAAAAAATGGCGTACATGAATGGGAAGGTCTCTTTACTCTCAGTTTAACGGTGAAAACCGCAACCACCAACGAGGCTTGGTTGCGGAGATATCGGCTTTTAAAGAGATTTTGATTTTTAAAGTTTTTAACGATGCCGGCATCGCAAGTTTTGTCAAAAAGTGATGAAAAATTTTTTTGTGGAGATTTAAAAAATGGCGTACATGGATGGAAAGGTCTCTTTACTCTCAGTTTAACGGTGAAAACCGCAACCACCAACGAGGCTTGGTTGCGGAGATATCGGATTTTAAAGAGATTTTGATTTTTAAAGTTTTTAACGATCGCAAGTTTTGTCAAAAAGTGATGAAAAATTTTTTTGTGGAGATTTAAAAAATGGCGTACATGGATAGAAAGGTCTCTTTACTCTCAGTTTAACGGTGAAAACCGCAACCACCAACGAGGCTTGGTTGCGGAGATATCGGGTTTTAAAGAGATTTTGATTTTTAAAGTTTTTAACGATGCCGGCATCGCAAGTTTTGTCAAAAAGTGATGAAAAATTTTTTTGTGGAGATTTAAAAAATGGCGTACATGGATGGAAAGGTCTCTTTACTCTCAGTTTAACGGTGAAAACCGCAACCACCAACGAGGCTTGGTTGCGGAGATATCGGGTTTTAAAGAGATTTTGATTTTTAAAGTTTTTAACGATGCCGGCATCGCAAGTTTTGTCAAAAAGTGATGAAAAATTTTTTTGTGGAGATTTTAAAAATGGCGTACATGGATGGAAAGGTCTCTTTACTCTCAGTTTAACGGTGAAAACCGCAACCGCCAACGAAGCTTGGTTGCGGAGATATCGGCTTTTAAAGAGATTTTGATTTTTAAAGTTTTTAACGATGCCGGCATCGCAAGTTTTGTCAAAAAGTGATGAAAAATTTTTTTGTGGAGATTTAAAAAATGGCGTACATGGATGGAAAGGTCTCTTTACTCTCAGTTTAACGGTGAAAACCGCAACCACCAACGAGGCTTGGTTGCGGAGATATCGGATTTTAAAGAGATTTTGATTTTTAAAGTTTTTAACGATGCCGGCATCGCAAGTTTTGTCAAAAAGTGATGAAAAATTTTTTTGTGGAGATTTTAAAAATGGCGTACATGGATGGAAAGGTCTCTTTACTCTCAGTTTAACGGTGAAAACCGCAACCGCCAACGAGGCTTGGTTGCGGAGATATCGGCTTTTAAAGAGATTTTGATTTTTAAAGTTTTTAACGATGCCGGCATCGCAAGTTTTGTCAAAAAGTGATGAAAAATTTTTTTGTGGAGATTTAAAAAATGGCGTACATGGATGGAAAGGTCTCTTTACTCTCAGTTTAACGGTGAAAACCGCAACCACCAACGAGGCTTGGTTGCGGAGATATCGGATTTTAAAGAGATTTTGATTTTTAAAGTTTTTAACGATGCCGGCATCGCAAGTTTTGTCAAAAAGTGATGAAAATTTTTTTTGTGGAGATTTAAAAAATGGCGTACATGGATGGAAAGGTCTCTTTACTCTCAGTTTAACGGTGAAAACCGCAACCACCAACGAGGCTTGGTTGCGGAGATATCGGCTTTTAAAGAGATTTTGATTTTTAAAGTTTTTAACGATGCCGGCATCGCAAGTTTTGTCAAAAAGTGATGAAAATTTTTTTTGTGGAGATTTAAAAAATGGCGTACATGGATGGAAAGGTCTCTTTACTCTCAGTTTAACGGTGAAAACCGCAACCGCCAACGAGGCTTGGTTGCGGAGATATCGGCTTTTAAAGAGATTTTGATTTTTAAAGTTTTTAACGATGCCGGCATCGCAAGTTTTGTCAAAAAGTGATGAAAAATTTTTTTGTGGAGATTTAAAAAATGGCGTACATGGATGGAAAGGTCTCTTTACTCTCAGTTTAACGGTGAAAACCGCAACCACCAACGAGGCTTGGTTGCGGAGATATCGGATTTTAAAGAGATTTTGATTTTTAAAGTTTTTAACGATGCCGGCATCGCAAGTTTTGTCAAAAAGTGATGAAAATTTTTTTTGTGGAGATTTAAAAAATGGCGTACATGGATGGAAAGGTCTCTTTACTCTCAGTTTAACGGTGAAAACCGCAACCACCAACGAGGCTTGGTTGCGGAGATATCGGCTTTTAAAGAGATTTTGATTTTTAAAGTTTTTAACGATGCCGGCATCGCAAGTTTTGTCAAAAAGTGATGAAAAATTTTTTTGTGGAGATTTTAAAAATGGCGTACATGGATGGAAAGGTCTCTTTACTTTCAGTTTAACGGTGAAAACCGCAACCACCAACGAGGCTTGGTTGCGGAGATATCGGCTTTTAAAGAGATTTTGATTTTTAAAGTTTTTAACGATGCCGGCATCGCAAGTTTTGTCAAAAAGTGATGAAAAATTTTTTTGTGGAGATTTTAAAAATGGCGTACATGGATGGAAAGGTCTCTTTACTCTCAGTTTAACGGTGAAAACCGCAACCACCAACGAGGCTTGGTTGCGGAGATATCGGCTTTTAAAGAGATTTTGATTTTTAAAGTTTTTAACGATGCCGGCATCGCAAGTTTTGTCAAAAAGTGATGAAAATTTTTTTTGTGGAGATTTAAAAAATGGCGTACATGGATGGAAAGGTCTCTTTACTCTCAGTTTAACGGTGAAAACCGCAACCGCCAACGAGGCTTGGTTGCGGAGATATCGGCTTTTAAAGAGATTTTGATTTTTAAAGTTTTTAACGATGCCGGCATCGCAAGTTTTGTCAAAAAGTGATGAAAAATTTTTTTGTGGAGATTTAAAAAATGGCGTACATGGATGGAAAGGTCTCTTTACTCTCAGTTTAACGGTGAAAACCGCAACCACCAACGAGGCTTGGTTGCGGAGATATCGGATTTTAAAGAGATTTTGATTTTTAAAGTTTTTAACGATGCCGGCATCGCAAGTTTTGTCAAAAAGTGATGAAAATTTTTTTTGTGGAGATTTAAAAAATGGCGTACATGGATGGAAAGGTCTCTTTACTCTCAGTTTAACGGTGAAAACCGCAACCACCAACGAGGCTTGGTTGCGGAGATATCGGCTTTTAAAGAGATTTTGATTTTTAAAGTTTTTAACGATGCCGGCATCGCAAGTTTTGTCAAAAAGTGATGAAAAATTTTTTTGTGGAGATTTTAAAAATGGCGTACATGGATGGAAAGGTCTCTTTACTTTCAGTTTAACGGTGAAAACCGCAACCACCAACGAGGCTTGGTTGCGGAGATATCGGCTTTTAAAGAGATTTTGATTTTTAAAGTTTTTAACGATGCCGGCATCGCAAGTTTTGTCAAAAAGTGATGAAAAATTTTTTTGTGGAGATTTTAAAAATGGCGTACATGGATGGAAAGGTCTCTTTACTCTCAGTTTAACGGTGAAAACCGCAACCACCAACGAGGCTTGGTTGCGGAGATATCGGCTTTTAAAGAGATTTTGATTTTTAAAGTTTTTAACGATGCCGGCATCGCAAGTTTTGTCAAAAAGTGATGAAAAATTTTTTTGTGGAGATTTTAAAAATGGCGTACATGGATGGAAAGGTCTCTTTACTCTCAGTTTAATGGTGAAAACCGCAACCACCAACGAGGCTTGGTTGCGGAGATATCGGGTTTTAAAGAGATTTTGATTTTTAAAGTTTTTAACGATGCCGGCATCGTAAGTTTTGTCAAAAAGTGATGAAAAATTTTTTGTGGAGATTTAAAAAATGGCGTACATGGATGGAAAGGTCTCTTTACTCTCAGTTTAACGGTGAAAACCGCAACCACCAACGAGGCTTGGTTGCGGAGATATCGGGTTTTAAAGAGATTTTGATTTTTAAAGTTTTTAACGATGCCGGCATCGCAAGTTTTGTCAAAAAGTGATGAAAAATTTTTTTGTGGAGATTTTAAAAATGGCGTACATGGATGGAAAGGTCTCTTTACTCTCAGTTTAACGGTGAAAACCGCAACCACCAACGAGGCTTGGTTGCGGAGATATCGGCTTTTAAAGAGATTTTGATTTTTAAAGTTTTTAACGATGCCGGCATCGCAAGTTTTGTCAAAAAGTGATGAAAAATTTTTTTGTGGAGATTTAAAAAATGGCGTACATGGATGGAAAGGTCTCTTTACTCTCAGTTTAACGGTGAAAACCGCAACCACCAACGAGGCTTGGTTGCGGAGATATCGGGTTTTAAAGAGATTTTGATTTTTAAAGTTTTTAACGATGCCAGCATCGCAAGTTTTGTCAAAAAGTGATGAAAAATTTTTTTGTGGAGATTTAAAAAATGGCGTACATGGATGGAAAGGTCTCTTTACTCTCAGTTTAATGGTGAAAACCGCAACCACCAACGAGGCTTGGTTGCGGAGATATCGGGTTTTAAAGAGATTTTGATTTTTAAAGTTTTTAACGATGCCGGCATCGCAAGTTTTGTCAAAAAGTGATGAAAAATTTTTTTGTGGAGATTTAAAAAATGGCGTACATGGATGGAAAGGTCTCTTTACTCTCAGTTTAATGGTGAAAACCGCAACCACCAACGAGGCTTGGTTGCGGAGATATCGGGTTTTAAAGAGATTTTGATTTTTAAAGTTTTTAACGATGCCGGCATCGCAAGTTTTGTCAAAAAGTGATGAAAAATTTTTTTCTGGAGATTTAAAAAATAGCGTACATGGATGGAAAGGTCTCTTTACTCTCAGTTTAACGGTGAAAACCGCAACCACCAACGAGGCTTGGTTGCGGAGATATCGGCTTTTAAAGAGATTTTGATTTTTAAAGTTTTTAACGATGCCGGCATCGTAAGTTTTGTCAAAAAGTGATGAAAAATTTTTTTGTGGAGATTTAAAAAATGGCGTACATGGATGGAAAGGTCTCTTTACTCTCAGTTTAACGGTGAAAACCGCAACCACCAACGAGGCTTGGTTGCGGAGATATCGGGTTTTAAAGAGATTTTGATTTTTAAAGTTTTTAACGATGCCGGCATCGCAAGTTTTGTCAAAAAGTGATGAAAATTTTTTTTGTGGAGATTTTAAAAATGGCGTACATGGATGGAAAGGTCTCTTTACTCTCAGTTTAACGGTGAAAACCGCAACCGCCAACGAGGCTTGGTTGCGGAGATATCGGCTTTTAAAGAGATTTTGATTTTTAAAGTTTTTAACGATGCCGGCATCGCAAGTTTTGTCAAAAAGTGATGAAAAATTTTTTTGTGGAGATTTAAAAAATGGCGTACATGGATGGAAAGGTCTCTTTACTCTCAGTTTAACGGTGAAAACCGCAACCACCAACGAGGCTTGGTTGCGGAGATATCGGATTTTAAAGAGATTTTGATTTTTAAAGTTTTTAACGATGCCGGCATCGCAAGTTTTGTCAAAAAGTGATGAAAAATTTTTTTGTGGAGATTTTAAAAATGGCGTACATGGATGGAAAGGTCTCTTTACTCTCAGTTTAACGGTGAAAACCGCAACCGCCAACGAGGCTTGGTTGCGGAGATATCGGCTTTTAAAGAGATTTTGATTTTTAAAGTTTTTAACGATGCCGGCATCGCAAGTTTTGTCAAAAAGTGAAGAAAAATTTTTTTGTGGAGATTTAAAAAATGGCGTACATGGATGAAAAGGTCTCTTTACTCTCAGTTTAACGGTGAAAACCGCAACCACCAACGAGGCTTGGTTGCGGAGATATCGGCTTTTAAAGAGATTTTGATTTTTAAAGTTTTTAACGATGCCGGCATCGCAAGTTTTGTCAAAAAGTGATGAAAAATTTTTTTGTGGAGATTTTAAAAATGGCGTACATGGATGGAAAGGTCTCTTTACTCTCAGTTTAACGGTGAAAACCGCAACCGCCAACGAGGCTTGGTTGCGGAGATATCGGCTTTTAAAGAGATTTTGATTTTTAAAGTTTTTAACGATGCCGGCATCGCAAGTTTTGTCAAAAAGTGATGAAAAATTTTTTTGTGGAGATTTAAAAAATGGCGTACATGGATGGAAAGGTCTCTTTACTCTCAGTTTAACGGTGAAAACCGCAACCACCAACGAGGCTTGGTTGCGGAGATATCGGCTTTTAAAGAGATTTTGATTTTTAAAGTTTTTAACGATGCCGGCATCGCAAGTTTTGTCAAAAAGTGATGAAAAATTTTTTTGTGGAGATTTAAAAAATGGCGTACATGGATGGAAAGGTCTCTTTACTCTCAGTTTAATGGTGAAAACCGCAACCACCAACGAGGCTTGGTTGCGGAGATATCGGCTTTTAAAGAGATTTTGATTTTTAAAGTTTTTAACGATGCCGGCATCGCAAGTTTTGTCAAAAAGTGATGAAAAATTTTTTTGTGGAGATTTAAAAAATGGCGTACATGGATGGAAAGGTCTCTTTACTCTCAGTTTAATGGTGAAAACCGCAACCACCAACGAGGCTTGGTTGCGGAGATATCGGCTTTTAAAGAGATTTTGATTTTTAAAGTTTTTAACGATGCCGGCATCGCAAGTTTTGTCAAAAAGTGATGAAAAATTTTTTTGTGGAGATTTAAAAAATGGGAATGGAAAGGTCTCTTTACTCTCAGTTTAACGGTGAAAACCGCAACCACCAACGAGGCTTGGTTGCGGAGATATCGGCTTTTAAAGAGATTTTGATTTTTAAAGTTTTTAACGATGCCGGCATCGTAAGTTTTGTCAAAAAGTGATGAAAAATTTTTTTGTGGAGATTTAAAAAATGGCGTACATGGATGGAAAGGTCTCTTTACTCTCAGTTTAACGGTGAAAACCGCAACCACCAACGAGGCTTGGTTGCGGAGATATCGGCTTTTAAAGAGATTTTGATTTTTAAAGTTTTTAACGATGCCGGCATCGCAAGTTTTGTCAAAAAGTGATGAAAATTTTTTTGTGGAGATTTAAAAAATGGCGTACATGGATGGAAAGGTCTCTTTACTCTCAGTTTAACGGTGAAAACCGCAACCACCAACGAGGCTTGGTTGCGGAGATATCGGCTTTTAAAGAGATTTTGATTTTTAAAGTTTTTAACGATGCCGGCATCGCAAGTTTTGTCAAAAAGTGATGAAAAATTTTTTTGTGGAGATTTAAAAAATGGCGTACATGAATGGAAAGGTCTCTTTACTCTCAGTTTAACGGTGAAAACCGCAACCACCAACGAGGCTTGGTTGCGGAGATATCGGCTTTTAAAGAGATTTTGATTTTTAAAGTTTTTAACGATGCCGGCATCGCAAGTTTTGTCAAAAAGTGATGAAAAATTTTTTTGTGGAGATTTAAAAAATGGCGTACATGGATAGAAAGGTCTCTTTACTCTCAGTTTAACGGTGAAAACCGCAACCACCAACGAGGCTTGGTTGCGGAGATATCGGGTTTTAAAGAGATTTTGATTTTTAAAGTTTTTAACGATGCCGGCATCGCAAGTTTTGTCAAAAAGTGATGAAAAATTTTTTTTGTGGAGATTTAAAAAATGGCGTACATGGATGGAAAGGTCTCTTTACTCTCAGTTTAACGGTGAAAACCGCAACCACCAACGAGGCTTGGTTGCGGAGATATCGGCTTTTAAAGAGATTTTGATTTTTAAAGTTTTTAACGATGCCGGCATCGCAAGTTTTGTCAAAAAGTGATGAAAATTTTTTTTGTGGAGATTTAAAAAATGGCGTACATGGATGGAAAGGTCTCTTTACTCTCAGTTTAACGGTGAAAACCGCAACCACCAACGAGGCTTGGTTGCGGAGATATCGGCTTTTAAAGAGATTTTGATTTTTAAAGTTTTTAACGATGCCGGCATCGCAAGTTTTGTCAAAAAGTGATGAAAAATTTTTTTGTGGAGATTTTAAAAATGGCGTACATGGATGGAAAGGTCTCTTTACTCTCAGTTTAACGGTGAAAACCGCAACCACCAACGAGGCTTGGTTGCGGAGATATCGGCTTTTAAAGAGATTTTGATTTTTAAAGTTTTTAACGATGCCGGCATCGCAAGTTTTGTCAAAAAGTGATGAAAAATTTTTTTGTGGAGATTTAAAAAATGGCGTACATGGATGGAAAGGTCTCTTTACTCTCAGTTTAATGGTGAAAACCGCAACCACCAACGAGGCTTGGTTGCGGAGATATCGGGTTTTAAAGAGATTTTGATTTTTAAAGTTTTTAACGATGCCGGCATCGCAAGTTTTGTCAAAAAGTGATGAAAATTTTTTTTGTGATTTTTAAAGTTTTTAACGATGCCGGCATCGCAAGTTTTGTCAAAAAGTGATGAAAAATTTTTTTTGTGGAGATTTAAAAAATGGCGTACATGGATGGAAAGGTCTCTTTACTCTCAGTTTAACGGTGAAAACCGCAACCACCAACGAGGCTTGGTTGCGGAGATATCGGCTTTTAAAGAGATTTTGATTTTTAAAGTTTTTAACGATGCCGGCATCGCAAGTTTTGTCAAAAAGTGATGAAAAATTTTTTTGTGGAGATTTAAAAAATGGCGTACATGGATGGAAAGGTCTCTTTACTCTCAGTTTAACGGTGAAAACCGCAACCACCAACGAGGCTTGGTTGCGGAGATATCGGCTTTTAAAGAGATTTTGATTTTTAAAGTTTTTAACGATGCCGGATCGCAAGTTTTGTCAAAAAGTGATGAAAAATTTTTTTGTGGAGATTTTAAAAATGGCGTACATGGATGGAAAGGTCTCTTTACTCTCAGTTTAACGGTGAAAACCGCAACCACCAACGAGGCTTGGTTGCGGAGATATCGGATTTTAAAGAGATTTTGATTTTTAAAGTTTTTAACGATGCCGGCATCGCAAGTTTTGTCAAAAAGTGATGAAAATTTTTTTTGTGGAGATTTAAAAAATGGCGTACATGGATGGAAAGGTCTCTTTACTCTCAGTTTAACGGTGAAAACCGCAACCACCAACGAGGCTTGGTTGCGGAGATATCGGCTTTTAAAGAGATTTTGATTTTTAAAGTTTTTAACGATGCCGGCATCGCAAGTTTTGTCAAAAAGTGATGAAAATTTTTTTTGTGGAGATTTTAAAAATGGCGTACATGGATGGAAAGGTCTCTTTACTCTCAGTTTAACGGTGAAAACCGCAACCACCAACGAGGCTTGGTTGCGGAGATATCGGGTTTTAAAGAGATTTTGATTTTTAAAGTTTTTAACGATGCCGGCATCGCAAGTTTTGTCAAAAAGTGATGAAAAATTTTTTTGTGGAGATTTTAAAAATGGCGTACATGGATGGAAAGGTCTCTTTACTCTCAGTTTAACGGTGAAAACCGCAACCACCAACGAGGCTTGGTTGCGGAGATATCGGCTTTTAAAGAGATTTTGATTTTTAAAGTTTTTAACGATGCCGGCATCGCAAGTTTTGTCAAAAAGTGATGAAAAATTTTTTTGTGGAGATTTAAAAAATGGCGTACATGGATGGAAAGGTCTCTTTACTCTCAGTTTAATGGTGAAAACCGCAACCACCAACGAGGCTTGGTTGCGGAGATATCGGGTTTTAAAGAGATTTTGATTTTTAAAGTTTTTAACGATGCCGGCATCGCAAGTTTTGTCAAAAAGTGATGAAAATTTTTTTTGTGGAGATTTAAAAAATGGCGTACATGGATGGAAAGGTCTCTTTACTCTCAGTTTAACGGTGAAAACCGCAATCACCAACGAGGCTTGGTTGCGGAGATATCGGCTTTTAAAGAGATTTTGATTTTTAAAGTTTTTAACGATGCCGGCATCGCAAGTTTTGTCAAAAAGTGATGAAAAATTTTTTTGTGGAGATTTTAAAAATGGCGTACATGGATGGAAAGGTCTCTTTACTCTCAGTTTAACGGTGAAAACCGCAACCACCAACGAGGCTTGGTTGCGGAGATATCGGGTTTTAAAGAGATTTTGATTTTTAAAGTTTTTAACGATGCCGGCATCGCAAGTTTTGTCAAAAAGTGATGAAAAATTTTTTTGTGGAGATTTAAAAAATGGCGTACATGGATGGAAAGGTCTCTTTACTCTCAGTTTAACGGTGAAAACCGCAACCACCAACGAGGCTTGGTTGCGGAGATATCGGGTTTTAAAGAGATTTTGATTTTTAAAGTTTTTAACGATGCCGGCATCGCAAGTTTTGTCAAAAAGTGATGAAAAATTTTTTTGTGGAGATTATAAAATGGCGTACATGGATGGAAAGGTCTCTTTACTCTCAGTTTAATGGTGAAAACCGCAACCACCAACGAGGCTTGGTTGCGGAGATATCGGGTTTTAAAGAGATTTTGATTTTTAAAGTTTTTAACGATGCCGGCATCGCAAGTTTTGTCAAAAAGTGATGAAAAATTTTTTTGTGGAGATTTAAAAAATAGCGTACATGGATGGAAAGGTCTCTTTACTCTCAGTTTAACGGTGAAAACCGCAACCACCAACGAGGCTTGGTTGCGGAGATATCGGCTTTTAAAGAGATTTTGATTTTTAAAGTTTTTAACGATGCCGGCATCGTAAGTTTTGTCAAAAAGTGATGAAAAATTTTTTTGTGGAGATTTAAAAAATGGCGTACATGGATGGAAAGGTCTCTTTACTCTCAGTTTAACGGTGAAAACCGCAACCACCAACGAGGCTTGGTTGCGGAGATATCGGGTTTTAAAGAGATTTTGATTTTTAAAGTTTTTAACGATGCCGGCATCGCAAGTTTTGTCAAAAAGTGATGAAAAATTTTTTTGTGGAGATTTTAAAAATGGCGTACATGGATGGAAAGGTCTCTTTACTCTCAGTTTAACGGTGAAAACCGCAACCGCCAACGAGGCTTGGTTGCGGAGATATCGGCTTTTAAAGAGATTTTGATTTTTAAAGTTTTTAACGATGCCGGCATCGCAAGTTTTGTCAAAAAGTGATGAAAAATTTTTTGTGGAGATTTAAAAAATGGCGTACATGGATGGAAAGGTCTCTTTACTCTCAGTTTAACGGTGAAAACCGCAACCACCAACGAGGCTTGGTTGCGGAGATATCGGATTTTAAAGAGATTTTGATTTTTAAAGTTTTTAACGATGCCGGCATCGCAAGTTTTGTCAAAAAGTGATGAAAAATTTTTTTGTGGAGATTTTAAAAATGGCGTACATGGATGGAAAGGTCTCTTTACTCTCAGTTTAACGGTGAAAACCGCAACCGCCAACGAGGCTTGGTTGCGGAGATATCGGCTTTTAAAGAGATTTTGATTTTTAAAGTTTTTAACGATGCCGGCATCGCAAGTTTTGTCAAAAAGTGATGAAAAATTTTTTTGTGGAGATTTAAAAAATGGCGTACATGGATGGAAAGGTCTCTTTACTCTCAGTTTAACGGTGAAAACCGCAACCACCAACGAGGCTTGGTTGCGGAGATATCGGCTTTTAAAGAGATTTTGATTTTTAAAGTTTTTAACGATGCCGGCATCGCAAGTTTTGTCAAAAAGTGATGAAAAATTTTTTTGTGGAGATTTTAAAAATGGCGTACATGGATGGAAAGGTCTCTTTACTCTCAGTTTAACGGTGAAAACCGCAACCGCCAACGAGGCTTGGTTGCGGAGATATCGGGTTTTAAAGAGATTTTGATTTTTAAAGTTTTTAACGATGCCGGCATCGCAAGTTTTGTCAAAAAGTGATGAAAAATTTTTTTGTGGAGATTTAAAAAATGGCGTACATGGATGGAAAGGTCTCTTTACTCTCAGTTTAACGGTGAAAACCGCAACCACCAACGAGGCTTGGTTGCGGAGATATCGGATTTTAAAGAGATTTTGATTTTTAAAGTTTTTAACGATGCCGGCATCGCAAGTTTTGTCAAAAAGTGATGAAAATTTTTTTTGTGGAGATTTAAAAAATGGCGTACATGGATGGAAAGGTTTCTTTACTCTCAGTTTAACGGTGAAAACCGCAACCACCAACGAGGCTTCGTTGCGGAGATATCGGCTTTTAAAGAGATTTTGATTTTTAAAGTTTTTAACGATGCCGGCATCGCAAGTTTTGTCAAAAAGTGATGAAAAATTTTTTTGTGGAGATTTTAAAAATGGCGTACATGGATGGAAAGGTCTCTTTACTCTCAGTTTAACGGTGAAAACCGCAACCACCAACGAGGCTTGGTTGCGGAGATATCGGCTTTTAAAGAGATTTTGATTTTTAAAGTTTTTAACGATGCCGGCATCGCAAGTTTTGTCAAAAAGTGATGAAAAATTTTTTTGTGGAGATTTTAAAAATGGCGTACATGGATGGAAAGGTCTCTTTACTCTCAGTTTAATGGTGAAAACCGCAACCACCAACGAGGCTTGGTTGCGGAGATATCGGCTTTTAAAGAGATTTTGATTTTTAAAGTTTTTAACGATGCCGGCATCGCAAGTTTTGTCAAAAAGTGATGAAAAATTTTTTGTGGAGATTTAAAAAATGGCGTACATGGATGGAAAGGTCTCTTTACTCTCAGTTTAACGGTGAAAACCGCAACCACCAACGAGGCTTGGTTGCGGAGATATCGGGTTTTAAAGAGATTTTGATTTTTAAAGTTTTTAACGATGCCGGCATCGCAAGTTTTGTCAAAAAGTGATGAAAAATTTTTTTGTAAAGATTTAAAAAATGGCGTACATGGATGGAAAGGTCTCTTTACTCTCAGTTTAACGGTGAAAACCGCAACCACCAACGAGGCTTGGTTGCGGAGATATCGGCTTTTAAAGAGATTTTGATTTTTAAAGTTTTTAACGATGCCGGCATCGCAAGTTTTGTCAAAAAGTGATGAAAAATTTTTTTGTGGAGATTTAAAAAATGGCGTACATGGATGGAAAGGTCTCTTTACTCTCAGTTTAACGGTGAAAACCGCAACCACCAACGAGGCTTGGTTGCGGAGATATCGGCTTTTAAAGAGATTTTGATTTTTAAAGTTTTTAACGATGCCGGCATCGCAAGTTTTGTCAAAAAGTGATGAAAAATTTTTTTGTGGAGATTTTAAAAATGGCGTACATGGATGGAAAGGTCTCTTTACTCTCAGTTTAACGGTGAAAACCGCAACCGCCAACGAGGCTTGGTTGCGGAGATATCGGCTTTTAAAGAGATTTTGATTTTTAAAGTTTTTAACGATGCCGGCATCGCAAGTTTTGTCAAAAAGTGATGAAAAATTTTTTTGTGGAGATTTAAAAAATGGCGTACATGGATGGAAAGGTCTCTTTACTCTCAGTTTAACGGTGAAAACCGCAACCACCAACGAGGCTTGGTTGCGGAGATATCGGCTTTTAAAGAGATTTTGATTTTTAAAGTTTTTAACGATGCCGGCATCGCAAGTTTTGTCAAAAAGTGATGAAAAATTTTTTTGTGGAGATTTTAAAAATGGCGTACATGGATGGAAAGGTCTCTTTACTCTCAGTTTAACGGTGAAAACCGCAACCGCCAACGAGGCTTGGTTGCGGAGATATCGGGTTTTAAAGAGATTTTGATTTTTAAAGTTTTTAACGATGCCGGCATCGCAAGTTTTGTCAAAAAGTGATGAAAAATTTTTTTGTGGAGATTTAAAAAATGGCGTACATGGATGGAAAGGTCTCTTTACTCTCAGTTTAACGGTGAAAACCGCAACCACCAACGAGGCTTGGTTGCGGAGATATCGGATTTTAAAGAGATTTTGATTTTTAAAGTTTTTAACGATGCCGGCATCGCAAGTTTTGTCAAAAAGTGATGAAAATTTTTTTTGTGGAGATTTAAAAAATGGCGTACATGGATGGAAAGGTTTCTTTACTCTCAGTTTAACGGTGAAAACCGCAACCACCAACGAGGCTTCGTTGCGGAGATATCGGCTTTTAAAGAGATTTTGATTTTTAAAGTTTTTAACGATGCCGGCATCGCAAGTTTTGTCAAAAAGTGATGAAAAATTTTTTTGTGGAGATTTTAAAAATGGCGTACATGGATGGAAAGGTCTCTTTACTCTCAGTTTAACGGTGAAAACCGCAACCACCAACGAGGCTTGGTTGCGGAGATATCGGCTTTTAAAGAGATTTTGATTTTTAAAGTTTTTAACGATGCCGGCATCGCAAGTTTTGTCAAAAAGTGATGAAAAATTTTTTGTGGAGATTTAAAAAATGGCGTACATGGATGGAAAGGTCTCTTTACTCTCAGTTTAACGGTGAAAACCGCAACCACCAACGAGGCTTGGTTGCGGAGATATCGGGTTTTAAAGAGATTTTGATTTTTAAAGTTTTTAACGATGCCGGCATCGCAAGTTTTGTCAAAAAGTGATGAAAAATTTTTTTGTGGAGATTTTAAAAATGGCGTACATGGATGGAAAGGTCTCTTTACTCTCAGTTTAACGGTGAAAACCGCAACCACCAACGAGGCTTGGTTGCGGAGATATCGGCTTTTAAAGAGATTTTGATTTTTAAAGTTTTTAACGATGCCGGCATCGCAAGTTTTGTCAAAAAGTGATGAAAAATTTTTTTGTGGAGATTTAAAAAATGGCGTACATGGATGGAAAGGTCTCTTTACTCTCAGTTTAACGGTGAAAACCGCAACCACCAACGAGGCTTGGTTTCGGAGATATCGGCTTTTAAAGAGATTTTGATTTTTAAAGTTTTTAACGATGCCGGCATCGCAAGTTTTGTCAAAAAGTGATGAAAAATTTTTTTGTGGAGATTTTAAAAATGGCGTACATGGATGGAAAGGTCTCTTTACTCTCAGTTTAACGGTGAAAACCGCAACCGCCAACGAGGCTTGGTTGCGGAGATATCGGCTTTTAAAGAGATTTTGATTTTTAAAGTTTTTAACGATGCCGGCATCGCAAGTTTTGTCAAAAAGTGATGAAAAATTTTTTTGTGGAGATTTAAAAAATGGCGTACATGGATGGAAAGGTCTCTTTACTCTCAGTTTAACGGTGAAAACCGCAACCACCAACGAGGCTTGGTTGCGGAGATATCGGCTTTTAAAGAGATTTTGATTTTTAAAGTTTTTAACGATGCCGGCATCGCAAGTTTTGTCAAAAAGTGATGAAAAATTTTTTTGTGGAGATTTTAAAAATGGCGTACATGGATGGAAAGGTCTCTTTACTCTCAGTTTAACGGTGAAAACCGCAACCGCCAACGAGGCTTGGTTGCGGAGATATCGGGTTTTAAAGAGATTTTGATTTTTAAAGTTTTTAACGATGCCGGCATCGCAAGTTTTGTCAAAAAGTGATGAAAAATTTTTTGTGGAGATTTAAAAAATGGCGTACATGGATGGAAAGGTCTCTTTACTCTCAGTTTAACGGTGAAAACCGCAACCACCAACGAGGCTTGGTTGCGGAGATATCGGATTTTAAAGAGATTTTGATTTTTAAAGTTTTTAACGATGCCGGCATCGCAAGTTTTGTCAAAAAGTGATGAAAATTTTTTTTGTGGAGATTTAAAAAATGGCGTACATGGATGGAAAGGTTTCTTTACTCTCAGTTTAACGGTGAAAACCGCAACCACCAACGAGGCTTCGTTGCGGAGATATCGGCTTTTAAAGAGATTTTGATTTTTAAAGTTTTTAACGATGCCGGCATCGCAAGTTTTGTCAAAAAGTGATGAAAAATTTTTTTGTGGAGATTTTAAAAATGGCGTACATGGATGGAAAGGTCTCTTTACTCTCAGTTTAACGGTGAAAACCGCAACCACCAACGAGGCTTGGTTGCGGAGATATCGGCTTTTAAAGAGATTTTGATTTTTAAAGTTTTTAACGATGCCGGCATCGCAAGTTTTGTCAAAAAGTGATGAAAAATTTTTTTGTGGAGATTTTAAAAATGGCGTACATGGATGGAAAGGTCTCTTTACTCTCAGTTTAATGGTGAAAACCGCAACCACCAACGAGGCTTGGTTGCGGAGATATCGGCTTTTAAAGAGATTTTGATTTTTAAAGTTTTTAACGATGCCGGCATCGCAAGTTTTGTCAAAAAGTGATGAAAAATTTTTTGTGGAGATTTAAAAAATGGCGTACATGGATGGAAAGGTCTCTTTACTCTCAGTTTAACGGTGAAAACCGCAACCACCAACGAGGCTTGGTTGCGGAGATATCGGGTTTTAAAGAGATTTTGATTTTTAAAGTTTTTAACGATGCCGGCATCGCAAGTTTTGTCAAAAAGTGATGAAAAATTTTTTTGTGGAGATTTTAAAAATGGCGTACATGGATGGAAAGGTCTCTTTACTCTCAGTTTAACGGTGAAAACCGCAACCACCAACGAGGCTTGGTTGCGGAGATATCGGCTTTTAAAGAGATTTTGATTTTTAAAGTTTTTAACGATGCCGGCATCGCAAGTTTTGTCAAAAAGTGATGAAAAATTTTTTCGTGGAGATTTAAAAAATGGCGTACATGGATGGAAAGGTCTCTTTACTCTCAGTTTAACGGTGAAAACCGCAACCACCAACGAGGCTTGGTTGCGGAGATATCGGCTTTTAAAGAGATTTTGATTTTTAAAGTTTTTAACGATGCCGGCATCGCAAGTTTTGTCAAAAAGTGATGAAAAATTTTTTTGTGGAGATTTTAAAAATGGCGTACATGGATGGAAAGGTCTCTTTACTCTCAGTTTAATGGTGAAAACCGCAACCACCAACGAGGCTTGGTTGCGGAGATATCGGGTTTTTGTCGGCAAGTTTTGTCAAAAAGTGATGAAAAATTTTTTTGTGGAGATTTAAAAAATGGCGTACATGGATGGAAAGGTCTCTTTACTCTCAGTTTAACGGTGAAAACCGCAACCACCAACGAGGCTTGGTTGCGGAGATATCGGGTTTTAAAGAGATTTTGATTTTTAAAGTTTTTAACGATGCCGGCATCGCAAGTTTTGTCAAAAAGTGATGAAAAATTTTTTTGTGGAGATTTAAAAAATGGCGTACATGGATGGAAAGGTCTCTTTACTCTCAGTTTAACGGTGAAAACCGCAACCACCAACGAGGCTTGGTTGCGGAGATATCGGCTTTTAAAGAGATTTTGATTTTTAAAGTTTTTAACGATGCCGGCATCGCAAGTTTTGTCAAAAAGTGATGAAAAATTTTTTTGTGGAGATTTAAAAAATGGCGTACATGGATGGAAAGGTCTCTTTACTCTCAGTTTAATGGTGAAAACCGCAACCACCAACGAGGCTTGGTTGCGGAGATATCGGGTTTTAAAGAGATTTTGATTTTTAAAGTTTTTAACGATGCCGGCATCGCAAGTTTTGTCAAAAAGTGATGAAAATTTTTTTTGTGGAGATTTAAAAAATGGCGTACATGGATGGAAAGGTCTCTTTACTCTCAGTTTAACGGTGAAAACCGCAACCACCAACTAGGCTTGGTTGCGGAGATATCGGCTTTTAAAGAGATTTTGATTTTTAAAGTTTTTAACGATGCCGGCATCGCAAGTTTTGTCAAAAAGTGATGAAAAATTTTTTTGTGGAGATTTTAAAAATGGCGTACATGGATGGAAAGGTCTCTTTACTCTCAGTTTAATGGTGAAAACCGCAACCACCAACGAGGCTTGGTTGCGGAGATATCGGGTTTTAAAGAGATTTTAATTTTTAAAGTTTTTAACGATGCCGGCATCGCAAGTTTTGTCAAAAAGTGATGAAATTTTTTTTTGTGCAGATTTAAAAAATGGCGTACATGGATGGAAAGGTCTCTTTACTCTCAGTTTAACGGTGAAAACCGCAACCACCAACGAGGCTTGGTTGCGGAGATATCGGGTTTTAAAGAGATTTTGATTTTTAAAGTTTTTAACGATGCCGGCATCGCAAGTTTTGTCAAAAAGTGATGAAAAATTTTTTTGTGGAGATTTAAAAAATGGCGTACATGGATGGAAAGGTCTCTTTACTCTCAGTTTAACGGTGAAAACCGCAACCACCAACGAGGCTTGGTTGCGGAGATATCGGGTTTTAAAGAGATTTTGATTTTTAAAGTTTTTAACGATGCCGGCATCGCAAGTTTTGTCAAAAAGTGATGAAAAATTTTTTTGTGGAGATTTAAAAAATGGCGTACATGGATGGAAAGGTCTCTTTACTCTCAGTTTAACGGTGAAAACCGCAACCACCAACGAGGCTTGGTTGCGGAGATATCGGCTTTTAAAGAGATTTTGATTTTTAAAGTTTTTAACGATGCCGGCATCGCAAGTTTTGTCAAAAAGTGATGAAAAATTTTTTTGTGGAGATTTAAAAAATGGCGTACATGGATGGAAATGTCTCTTTACTCTCAGTTTAACGGTGAAAACCGCAACCACCAACGAGGCTTGGTTGCGGGGATATCGGCTTTTAAAGAGATTTTGATTTTTAAAGTTTTTAACGATGCCGGCATCGCAAGTTTTGTCAAAAAGTGATGAAAAATTTTTTTGTGGAGATTTAAAAAATGGCGTACATGAATGGAAAGGTCTCTTTACTCTCAGTTTAACGGTGAAAACCGCAACCACCAACGAGGCTTGGTTGCGGAGATATCGGCTTTTAAAGAGATTTTGATTTTTAAAGTTTTTAACGATGCCGGCATCGCAAGTTTTGTCAAAAAGTGATGAAAAATTTTTTTGTGGAGATTTAAAAAATGGCGTACATGGATGGAAAGGTCTCTTTACTCTCAGTTTAACGGTGAAAACCGCAACCACCAACGAGGCTTGGTTGCGGAGATATCGGATTTTAAAGAGATTTTGATTTTTAAAGTTTTTAACGATGCCGGCATCGCAAGTTTTGTCAAAAAGTGATGAAAAATTTTTTTGTGGAGATTTAAAAAATGGGAATGGAAAGGTCTCTTTACTCTCAGTTTAACGGTGAAAACCGCAACCACCAACGAGGCTTGGTTGCGGAGATATCGGCTTTTAAAGAGATTTTGATTTTTAAAGTTTTTAACGATGCCGGCATCGTAAGTTTTGTCAAAAAGTGATGAAAAATTTTTTTGTGGAGATTTAAAAAATGGCGTACATGGATGGAAAGGTCTCTTTACTCTCAGTTTAACGGTGAAAACCGCAACCACCAACGAGGCTTGGTTGCGGAGATATCGGCTTTTAAAGAGATTTTGATTTTTAAAGTTTTTAACGATGCCGGCATCGTAAGTTTTGTCAAAAAGTGATGAAAAATTTTTTTGTGGAGATTTAAAAAATGGCGTACATGGATGGAAAGGTCTATTTACTCTCAGTTTAACGGTGAAAACCGCAACCACCAACGAGGCTTGGTTGCGGAGATATCGGCTTTTAAAGAGATTTCGATTTTTAAAGTTTTTAACGATGCCGGCATCGCAAGTTTTGTCAAAAAGTGATGAAAAATTTTTTTGTGGAGATTTAAAAAATGGCGTACATGGATGGAAAGGTCTCTTTACTCTCAGTTTAACGGTGAAAACCGCAACCACCAACGAGGCTTGGTTGCGGAGATATCGGCTTTTAAAGAGATTTTGATTTTTAAAGTTTTTAACGATGCCGGCATCGCAAGTTTTGTCAAAAAGTGATGAAAAATTTTTTTGTGGAGATTTAAAAAATGGCGTACATGGATAGAAAGGTCTCTTTACTCTCAGTTTAACGGTGAAAACCGCAACCACCAACGAGGCTTGGTTGCGGAGATATCGGGTTTTAAAGAGATTTTGATTTTTAAAGTTTTTAACGATGCCGGCATCGCAAGTTTTGTCAAAAAGTGATGAAAAATTTTTTTGTGGAGATTTAAAAAATGGCGTACATGGATGGAAAGGTCTCTTTACTCTCAGTTTAAAGGTGAAAACCGCAACCACCAACGAGGCTTGGTTGCGGAGATATCGGGTTTTAAAGAGATTTTGATTTTTAAAGTTTTTAACGATGCCGGCATCGCAAGTTTTGTCAAAAAGTGATGAAAAATTTTTTGTGGAGATTTAAAAAATGGCGTACATGGATGGAAAGGTCTCTTTACTCTCAGTTTAACGGTGAAAACCGCAACCACCAACGAGGCTTGGTTGCGGAGATATCGGATTTTAAAGAGATTTTGATTTTTAAAGTTTTTAACGATGCCGGCATCGTAAGTTTTGTCAAAAAGTGATGAAAATTTTTTTTGTGGAGATTTAAAAAATGGCGTACATGGATGGAAAGGTCTCTTTACTCTCAGTTTAACGGTGAAAACCGCAACCACCAACGAGGCTTGGTTGCGGAGATATCGGCTTTTAAAGAGATTTTGATTTTTAAAGTTTTTAACGATGCCGGCATCGCAAGTTTTGTCAAAAAGTGATGAAAAATTTTTTTGTGGAGATTTAAAAAATGGCGTACATGGATGGAAAGGTCTCTTTACTCTCAGTTTAACGGTGAAAACCGCAACCACCAACGAGGCTTGGTTGCGGAGATATCGGCTTTTAAAGAGATTTTGATTTTTAAAGTTTTTAACGATGCCGGCATCGCAAGTTTTGTCAAAGAGTGATGAAAAATTTTTTTGTGGAGATTTAAAAAATGGCGTACATGAATGGAAAGATCTCTTTACTCTCAGTTTAACGGTGAAAACCGCAACCACCAACGAGGCTTGGTTGCGGAGATATCGGCTTTTAAAGAGATTTTGATTTTTAAAGTTTTTAACGATGCCGGCATCGTAAGTTTTGTCAAAAAGTGATGAAAAATTTTTTTGTGGAGATTTAAAAAATGGCGTACATGGATGGAAAGGTCTCTTTACTCTCAGTTTAACGGTGAAAACCGCAACCACCAACGAGGCTTGGTTGCGGAGATATCGGCTTTTAAAGAGATTTTGATTTTTAAAGTTTTTAACGATGCCGGCATCGCAAGTTTTATCAAAAAGTGATGAAAAATTTTGTTGTGGAGATTTAGAAAATGGCGTACATGGATGGAAAGGTCTCTTTACTCTCAGTTTAACGGTGAAAACCGCAACCACCAACGAGGCTTGGTTGCGGAGATATCGGCTTTTAAAGAGATTTTGATTTTTAAAGTTTTTAACGATGCCGGCATCGTAAGTTTTGTCAAAAAGTGATGAAAAATTTTTTTGTGGAGATTTTAAAAATGGCGTACATGGATGGAAAGGTCTCTTTACTCTCAGTTTAACGGTGAAAACCGCAACCACCAACGAGGCTTGGTTGCGGAGATATCGGATTTTAAAGAGATTTTGATTTTTAAAGTTTTTAACGATCGCAAGTTTTGTCAAAAAGTGATGAAAAATTTTTTTGTGGAGATTTAAAAAATGGCGTACATGGATGGAAAGGTCTCTTTACTCTCAGTTTAACGGTGAAAACCGCAACCACCAACGAGGCTTGGTTGCGGAGATATCGGCTTTTAAAGAGATTTTGATTTTTAAAGTTTTTAACGATGCCGGCATCGCAAGTTTTGTCAAAAAGTGATGAAAAATTTTTTTGTGGAGATTTTAAAAATGGCGTACATGGATGGAAAGTGATGAAAAATTTTTTTGTGGAGATTTAAAAAATGGGGTACATGGATGGAAAGGTCTCTTTACTCTCAGTTTAACGGTGAAAACCGCAACCACCAACGAGGCTTGGTTGCGGAGATATCGGATTTTAAAGAGATTTTGATTTTTAAAGTTTTTAACGATGCCGGCATCGCAAGTTTTGTCAAAAAGTGATGAAAAATTTTTTTGTGGAGATTTAAAAAATGGCGTACATGGATGGAAAGGTCTCTTTACTCTCAGTTTAACGGTGAAAACCGCAACCACCAACGAGGCTTGGTTGCGGAGATATCGGCTTTTAAAGAGATTTTGATTTTTAAAGTTTTTAACGATGCCGGCATCGCAAGTTTTGTCAAAAAGTGATGAAAAATTTTTTTGTGGAGATTTAAAAAATGGCGTACATGGATGGAAAGGTCTCTTTACTCTCAGTTTAACGGTGAAAACCGCAGCCATCAACGAGGCTTGGTTGCGGAGATATTGGGTTTTAAAGAGATTTTGATTTTTAAAGTTTTTAACGATGCCGGCATCGCAAGTTTTGTCAAAAAGTGATGAAAAATTTTTTTGTGGAGATTTAAAAAATGGCGTATATGGATGGAAAGGTCTCTTTACTCTCAGTTTAACGGTGAAAACCGCAGCCATCAACGAGGCTTGGTTGCGGAGATATTGGGTTTTAAAGAGATTTTGATTTTTAAAGTTTTTAACGATGCCGGCATCGCAAGTTTTGTCAAAAAGTGATGAAAAATTTTTTTGTGGAGATTTAAAAAATTGCGTACATGGATGGAAAGGTCTCTTTACTCTCAGTTTAACGGTGAAAACCGCAACCACCAACGAGGCTTGGTTGCGGAGATATCGGCTTTTAAAGAGATTTTGATTTTTAAAGTTTTTAACGATGCCGGCATCGCAAGTTTTGTCAAAAAGTGATGAAAAATTTTTTGTGGAGATTTAAAAAATGGCGTACATGGATGGAAAGGTCTCTTTACTCTCAGTTTAACGGTGAAAACCGCAACCACCAACGAGGCTTGGTTGCGGAGATATCGGGTTTTAAAGAGATTTTGATTTTTAAAGTTTTTAACGATGCCGGCATCGCAAGTTTTGTCAAAAAGTGATGAAAAATTTTTTTGTGGAGATTTTAAAAATGGCGTACATGGATGGAAAGGTCTCTTTACTCTCAGTTTAACGGTGAAAACCGCAACCACCAACGAGGCTTGGTTGCGGAGATATCGGATTTTAAAGAGATTTTGATTTTTAAAGTTTTTAACGATCGCAAGTTTTGTCAAAAAGTGATGAAAAATTTTTTTGTGGAGATTTAAAAAATGGCGTACATGGATGGAAAGGTCTCTTTACTCTCAGTTTAACGGTGAAAACCGCAACCACCAACGAGGCTTGGTTGCGGAGATATCGGCTTTTAAAGAGATTTTGATTTTTAAAGTTTTTAACGATGCCGGCATCGCAAGTTTTGTCAAAAAGTGATGAAAAATTTTTTTGTGGAGATTTTAAAAATGGCGTACATGGATGGAAAGGTCTCTTTACTCTCAGTTTAATGGTGAAAACCGCAACCACCAACGAGGCTTGGTTGCGGAGATATCGGGTTTTAAAGAGATTTTGATTTTTAAAGTTTTTAACGATGCCGGCATCGCAAGTTTTGTCAAAAAGTGATGAAAAATTTTTTTGTGGAGATTTAAAAAATGGCGTACATGGATGGAAAGGTCTCTTTACTCTCAGTTTACCGGTGAAAACCGCAACCACCAACGAGGCTTGGTTGCGGAGATATCGGGTTTTAAAGAGATTTTGATTTTTAAAGTTTTTAACGATGCCGGCATCGCAAGTTTTGTCAAAAAGTGATGAAAAATTTTTTTGTGGAGATTTAAAAAATGGCGTACATGGATGGAAAGGTCTCTTTACTCTCAGTTTAACGGTGAAAACCGCAACCACCAACGAGGCTTGGTTGCGGAGATATCGGCTTTTAAAGAGATTTTGATTTTTAAAGTTTTTAACGATCGCCAGTTTTGTCAAAAAGTGATGAAAAATTTTTTTGTGGAGATTTAAAAAATGGCGTACATGGATGGAAAGGTCTCTTTACTCTCAGTTTAATGGTGAAAACCGCAACCACCAACGAGGCTTGGTTGCGGAGATATCGGGTTTTAAAGAGATTTTGATTTTTAAAGTTTTTAACGATGCCGGCATCGCAAGTTTTGTCAAAAAGTGATGAAAAATTTTTTTGTGGAGATTTAAAAAATGGCGTACATGGATGGAAAGGTCTCTTTACTCTCAGTTTAACGGTGAAAACCGCAACCACCAACGAGGCTTGGTTGCGGAGATATCGGCTTTTAAAGAGATTTTGATTTTTAAAGTTTTTAACGATGCCGGCATCGCAAGTTTTGTCAAAAAGTGATGAAAAATTTTTTTGTGGAGATTTAAAAAATGGCGTACATGGATGGAAAGGTCTCTTTACTCTCAGTTTAACGGTGAAAACCGCAACCACCAACGAGGCTTGGTTGCGGAGATATCGGGTTTTAAAGAGATTTTGATTTTTAAAGTTTTTAACGATGCCGGCATCGCAAGTTTTGTCAAAAAGTGATGAAAAATTTTTTTTGTGGAGATTTAAAAAATGGCGTACATGGATGGAAAGGTCTCTTTACTCTCAGTTTAACGGTGAAAACCGCAACCACCAACGAGGCTTGGTTGCGGAGATATCGGCTTTTAAAGAGATTTTGATTTTTAAAGTTTTTAACGATGCCGGCATCGCAAGTTTTGTCAAAAAGTGATGAAAAATTTTTTTGTGGAGATTTAAAAAATGGCGTACATGGATGGAAAGGTCTCTTTACTCTCAGTTTAACGGTGAAAACCGCAACCACCAACGAGGCTTGGTTGCGGAGATATCGGATTTTAAAGAGATTTTGATTTTTAAAGTTTTTAACGATGCCGGCATCGCAAGTTTTGTCAAAAAGTGATGAAAAATTTTTTTGTGGAGATTTAAAAAATGGCGTACATGGATGGAAAGGTCTCTTTACTCTCAGTTTAACGGTGAAAACCGCAACCACCAACGAGGCTTGGTTGCGGAGATATCGGCTTTTAAAGAGATTTTGATTTTTAAAGTTTTTAACGATGCCGGCATCGCAAGTTTTGTCAAAAAGTGATGAAAAATTTTTGTGTGGAGATTTAAAAAATGGCGTACATGGATGGAAAGGTCTCTTTACTCTCAGTTTAACGGTGAAAACCGCAACCACCAACGAGGCTTGGTTGCGGAGATATCGGCTTTTAAAGAGATTTTGATTTTTAAAGTTTTTAACGATGCCGGCATCGCAAGTTTTGTCAAAAAGTGATGAAAAATTTTTTTTGTGGAGATTTAAAAACTGGCGTACATGGATGGAAAGGTCTCTTTACTCTCAGTTTAACGGTGAAAACCGCAACCACCAACGAGGCTTGGTTGCGGAGATATCGGCTTTTAAAGAGATTTTGATTTTTAAAGTTTTTAACGATGCCGGCATCGCAAGTTTTGTCAAAAAGTGATGAAAAATTTTTTTGTGGAGATTTAAAAAATGGCGTACATGGATGGAAAGGTCTCTTTACTCTCAGTTTAACGGTGAAAACCGCAACCACCAACGAGGCTTGGTTGCGGAGATATCGGCTTTTAAAGAGATTTTGATTTTGAAAGTTTTTAACGATGCCGGCATCGCAAGTTTTGTCAAAAAGTGATGAAAAATTTTTTTGTGGAGATTTAAAAAATGGCGTACATGGATGGAAAGGTCTCTTTACTCTCAGTTTAACGGTGAAAACCGCAACCACCAACGAGGCTTGGTTGCGGAGATATCGGCTTTTAAAGAGATTTTGATTTTTAAAGTTTTTAACGATGCCGGCATCGTAAGTTTTGTCAAAAAGTGATGAAAAATTTTTTTGTGGAGATTTAAAAAATGGCGTACATGGATGGAAAGGTCTCTTTACTCTCAGTTTAACGGTGAAAACCGCAACCACCAACGAGGCTTGGTTGCGGAGATATCGGGTTTTAAAGAGATTTTGATTTTTAAAGTTTTTAACGATGCCGGCATCGCAAGTTTTGTCAAAAAGTGATGAAAAATTTTTTTGTGGAGATTTAAAAAATGGCGTACATGGATGGAAAGGTCTCTTTACTCTCATTTTAACGGTGAAAACCGCAACCACCAACAAGGCTTGGTTGCGGAGATATCGGCTTTTAAAGAGATTTTGATTTTTAAAGTTTTTAACGATGCCGGCATCGCAAGTTTTGTCAAAAAGTGATGAAAAATTTTTTTGTGGAGATTTAAAAAATGGCGTACATGGATGGAAAGGTCTCTTTACTCTCAGTTTAACGGTGAAAACCGCAACCACCAACGAGGCTTGGTTGCGGAGATATCGGCTTTTAAAGAGATTTTGATTTTTAAAGTTTTTAACGATGCCGGCATCGCAAGTTTTGTCAAAAAGTGATGAAAAATTTTTTTGTGGAGATTTAAAAAATGGCGTACATGGATGGAAAGGTCTCTTTACTCTCAGTTTAACGGTGAAAACCGCAACCACCAACGAGGCTTGGTTGCGGAGATATCGGGTTTTAAAGAGATTTTGATTTTTAAAGTTTTTAACGTAAGTTTTGTAAAAAAGTGATGAAAAATTTTTTTGTGGAGATTTAAAAAATAGCGTACATGGATGGAAAGGTCTCTTTACTCTCAGTTTAACGGTGAAAACCGCAACCACCAACGAGGCTTGGTTGCGGAGATATCGGCTTTTAAAGAGATTTTGATTTTTAAAGTTTTTAACGATGCCGGCATCGCAAGTTTTGTCAAAAAGTGATGAAAAATTTTTTTGTGGAGATTTAAAAAATGGCGTACATGGATGGAAAGGTCTCTTTACTCTCAGTTTAACGGTGAAAACCGCAACCACCAACGAGGCTTGGTTGCGGAGATATCGGCTTTTAAAGAGATTTTGATTTTTAAAGTTTTTAACGATGCCGGCATCGCAAGTTTTGTCAAAAAGTGATGAAAAATTTTTTTGTGGAGATTTAAAAAATGGCGTACATGGATGGAAAGGTCTCTTTACTCTCAGTTTAACGGTGAAAACCGCAACCACCAACGAGGCTTGGTTGCGGAGATATCGGCTTTTAAAGAGATTTTGATTTTTAAAGTTTTTAACGATGCCGGCATCGCAAGTTTTGTCAAAAAGTGATGAAAAATTTTTTTGTGGAGATTTAAAAAATGGCGTACATGGATGGAAAGGTCTCTTTACTCTCAGTTTAACGGTGAAAACCGCAACCACCAACGAGGCTTGGTTGCGGAGATATCGGCTTTTAAAGAGATTTTGATTTTTAAAGTTTTTAACGATGCCGGCATCGCAAGTTTTGTCAAAAAGTGATGAAAAATTTTTTTGTGGAGATTTAAAAAATGGCGTACATGGATGGAAAGGTCTCTTTACTCTCAGTTTAACGGTGAAAACCGCAACCACCAACGAGGCTTGGTTGCGGAGATATCGGCTTTTAAAGAGATTTTGATTTTTAAAGTTTTTAACGATGCCGGCATCGCAAGTTTTGTCAAAAAGTGATGAAAAATTTTTTTGTGGAGATTTAAAAAATGGCGTACATGGATGGAAAGGTCTCTTTACTCTCATTTTAACGGTGAAAACCGCAACCACCAACAAGGCTTGGTTGCGGAGATATCGGCTTTTAAAGAGATTTTGATTTTTAAAGTTTTTAACGATGCCGGCATCGCAAGTTTTGTCAAAAAGTGATGAAAAATTTTTTTGTGGAGATTTAAAAAATGGCGTACATGGATGGAAAGGTCTCTTTACTCTCAGTTTAACGGTGAAAACCGCAACCACCAACGAGGCTTGGTTGCGGAGATATCGGCTTTTAAAGAGATTTTGATTTTTAAAGTTTTTAACGATGCCGGCATCGCAAGTTTTGTCAAAAAGTGATGAAAAATTTTTTTGTGGAGATTTAAAAAATGGCATACATGAATGGAAAGGTCTCTTTACTCTCAGTTTAACGGTGAAAACCGCAACCACCAACGAGGCTTGGTTGCGGAGATATCGGGTTTTAAAGAGATTTTGATTTTTAAAGTTTTTAACGATGCCGGCATCGTAAGTTTTGTCAAAAAGTGATGAAAAATTTTTTTGTGGAGATTTAAAAAATGGCGTACATGGATGGAAAGGTCTCTTTACTCTCAGTTTAACGGTGAAAACCGCAACCACCAACGAGGCTTGGTTGCGGAGATATCGGCTTTTAAAGATATTTTGATTTTTAAAGTTTTTAACGATGCCGGCATCGCAAGTTTTGTCAAAAAGTGATGAAAAATTTTTTTGTGGAGATTTAAAAAATGGCGTACATGGATGGAAAGGTCTCTTTACTCTCAGTTTAACGGTGAAAACCGCAACCACCAACGAGGCTTGGTTGCGGAGATATCGGCTTTTAAAGAGATTTTGATTTTTAAAGTTTTTAACGATGCCGGCATCGCAAGTTTTGTCAAAAAGTGATGAAAAATTTTTTTGTGGAGATTTAAAAAATGGCGTACATGGATGGAAAGGTCTCTTTACTCTCAGTTTAACGGTGAAAACCGCAACCACCAACGAGGCTTGGTTGCGGAGATATCGGGTTTTAAAGAGATTTTGATTTTTAAAGTTTTTAACGATGCCGGCATCGCAAGTTTTGTCAAAAAGTGATGAAAAATTTTTTTGTGGAGATTTAAAAAATGGCGTACATGGATGGAAAGGTCTATTTACTCTCAGTTTAACGGTGAAAACCGCAACCACCAACGAGGCTTGGTTGCGGAGATATCGGGTTTTAAAGAGATTTTGATTTTTAAAGTTTTTAACGATGCCGGCATCGCAAGTTTTGTCAAAAAGTGATGAAAAATTTTTTTGTGGAGATTTAAAAAATGGCGTACATGGATGGAAAGGTCTCTTTACTCTCAGTTTAACGGTGAAAACCGCAACCACCAACGAGGCTTGGTTGCGGAGATATCGGCTTTTAAAGAGATTTTGATTTTTAAAGTTTTTAACGATGCCGGCATCGTAAGTTTTGTCAAAAAGTGATGAAAAATTTTTTTGTGGAGATTTAAAAAATGGCGTACATGGATGGAAAGGTCTCTTTACTCTCAGTTTAACGGTGAAAACCGCAACCACCAACGAGGCTTGGTTGCGGAGATATCGGCTTTTAAAGAGATTTTGATTTTTAAAGTTTTTAACGATGCCGGCATCGCAAGTTTTGTCAAAAAGTGATGAAAAATTTTTTTGTGGAGATTTAAAAAATGGCGTACATGGATGGAAAGGTCTCTTTACTCTCAGTTTAGCGGTGAAAACCGCAACCACCAACGAGGCTTGGTTGCGGAGATATCGGCTTTTAAAGAGATTTTGATTTTTAAAGTTTTTAACGATGCCGGCATCGCAAGTTTTGTCAAAAAGTGATGAAAAATTTTTTTGTGGAGATTTAAAAAATGGCGTACATGGATGGAAAGGTCTCTTTACTCTCAGTTTAACGGTGAAAACCGCAACCACCAACGAGGCTTGGTTGCGGAGATATCGGCTTTTAAAGAGATTTTGATTTTTAAAGTTTTTAACGATGCCGGCATCGCAAGTTTTGTCAAAAAGTGATGAAAAATTTTTTTGTGGAGATTTAAAAAATGGCGTACATGGATGGAAAGGTCTCTTTACTCTCAGTTTAACGGTGAAAACCGCAACCACCAACGAGGCTTGGTTGCGGAGATATCGGCTTTTAAAGAGATTTTGATTTTTAAAGTTTTTAACGATGCCGGCATCGCAAGTTTTGTCAAAAAGTGATGAAAAATTTTTTCGTGGAGATTTAATAAATGGCGTACATGGATGGAAAGGTCTCTTTACTCTCAGTTTAACGGTGAAAACCGCAACCACCAACGAGGCTTGGTTGCGGAGATATCGGCTTTTAAAGAGATTTTGATTTTTAAAGTTTTTAACGATGCCGGCATCGCAAGTTTTGTCAAAAAGTGATGAAAAATTTTTTTGTGGAGATTTAAAAAATGGCATACATGAATGGAAAGGTCTCTTTACTCTCAGTTTAATGGTGAAAACCGCAACCACCAACGAGGCTTGGTTGCGGAGATATCGGCTTTTAAAGAGATTTTGATTTTTAAAGTTTTTAACGATGCCGGCATCGTAAGTTTTGTCAAAAAGTGATGAAAAATTTTTTTGTGGAGATTTAAAAAATGGCGTACATGGATGGAAAGGTCTCTTTACTCTCAGTTTAACGGTGAAAACCGCAACCACCAACGAGGCTTGGTTGCGGAGATATCGGCTTTTAAAGAGATTTTGATTTTTAAAGTTTTTAACGATGCCGGCATCGCAAGTTTTGTCAAAAAGTGATGAAAAATTTTTTCGTGGAGATTTAATAAATGGCGTACATGGATGGAAAGGTCTCTTTACTCTCAGTTTAACGGTGAAAACCGCAACCACCAACGAGGCTTGGTTGCGGAGATATCGGCTTTTAAAGAGATTTTGATTTTTAAAGTTTTTAACGATGCCGGCATCGCAAGTTTTGTCAAAAAGTGATGAAAAATTTTTTTGTGGAGATTTAAAAAATGGCATACATGAATGGAAAGGTCTCTTTACTCTCAGTTTAATGGTGAAAACCGCAACCACCAACGAGGCTTGGTTGCGGAGATATCGGCTTTTAAAGAGATTTTGATTTTTAAAGTTTTTAACGATGCCGGCATCGTAAGTTTTGTCAAAAAGTGATGAAAAATTTTTTTGTGGAGATTTAAAAAATGGCGTACATGGATGGAAAGGTCTCTTTACTCTCAGTTTAACGGTGAAAACCGCAACCACCAACGAGGCTTGGTTGCGGAGATATCGGCTTTTAAAGAGATTTTGATTTTTAAAGTTTTTAACGATGCCGGCATCGTAAGTTTTGTCAAAAAGTGATGAAAAATTTTTTTGTGGAGATTTAAAAAATGGCGTACATGGATGGAAAGGTCTCTTTACTCTCAGTTTAACGGTGAAAACCGCAACCACCAACGAGGCTTGGTTGCGGAGATATCGGGTTTTAAAGAGATTTTGATTTTTAAAGTTTTTAACGATGCCGGCATCGCAAGTTTTGTCAAAAAGTGATGAAAAATTTTTTGTGGAGATTTAAAAAATGGCGTACATGGATGGAAAGGTCTCTTTACTCTCAGTTTAACGGTGAAAACCGCAACCACCAACGAGGCTTGGTTGCGGAGATATCGGGTTTTAAAGAGATTTTGATTTTTAAAGTTTTTAACGATGCCGGCATCGCAAGTTTTGTCAAAAAGTGATGAAAAATTTTTTTGTGGAGATTTAAAAAATGGCGTACATGGATGGAAAGGTCTCTTTACTCTCAGTTTAACGGTGAAAACCGCAACCACCAACGAGGCTTGGTTGCGGAGATATCGGCTTTTAAAGAGATTTTGATTTTTAAAGTTTTTAACGATGCCGGCATCGCAAGTTTTGTCAAAAAGTGATGAAAAATTTTTTTGTGGAGATTTAAAAAATGGCGTACATGGATGGAAAGGTCTCTTTACTCTCAGTTTAACGGTGAAAACCGCAACCACCAACGAGGCTTGGTTGCGGAGATATCGGGTTTTAAAGAGATTTTGATTTTTAAAGTTTTTAACGATGCCGGCATCGTAAGTTTTGTCAAAAAGTGATGAAAAATTTTTTTGTGGAGATTTAAAAAATGGCGTACATGGATGGAAAGGTCTCTTTACTCTCAGTTTAACGGTGAAAACCGCAACCACCAACGAGGCTTGGTTGCGGAGATATCGGCTTTTAAAGAGATTTTGATTTTTAAAGTTTTTAACGATGCCGGCATCGCAAGTTTTGTCAAAAAGTGATGAAAAATTTTTTTGTGGAGATTTAAAAAATGGCGTACATGGATGGAAAGGTCTCTTTACTCTCAGTTTAACGGTGAAAACCGCAACCACCAACGAGGCTTGGTTGCGGAGATATCGGCTTTTAAAGAGATTTTGATTTTTAAAGTTTTTAACGATGCCGGCATCGCAAGTTTTGTCAAAAAGTGATGAAAAATTTTTTTGTGGAGATTTAAAAAATGGCGTACATGGATGGAAAGGTCTCTTTACTCTCAGTTTAACGGTGAAAACCGCAACCACCAACGAGGCTTGGTTGCGGAGATATCGGCTTTTAAAGAGATTTTGATTTTTAAAGTTTTTAACGATGCCGGCATCGCAAGTTTTGTCAAAAAGTGATGAAAAATTTTTTTGTGGAGATTTAAAAAATGGCGTACATGGATGGAAAGGTCTCTTTACTCTCAGTTTAACGGTGAAAACCGCAACCACCAACGAGGCTTGGTTGCGGAGATATCGGCTTTTAAAGAGATTTTGATTTTTAAAGTTTTTAACGATGCCGGCATCGTAAGTTTTGTCAAAAAGTGATGAAAAATTTTTTTGTGGAGATTTAAAAAATGGCGTACATGGATGGAAAGGTCTCTTTACTCTCAGTTTAACGGTGAAAACCGCAACCACCAACGAGGCTTGGTTGCGGAGATATCGGCTTTTAAAGAGATTTTGATTTTTAAAGTTTTTAACGATGCCGGCATCGCAAGTTTTGTCAAAAAGTGATGAAAAATTTTTTTGTGGAGATTTAAAAAATGGCGTACATGGATGGAAAGGTCTCTTTACTCTCAGTTTAACGGTGAAAACCGCAACCACCAACGAGGCTTGGTTGCGGAGATATCGGCTTTTAAAGAGATTTTGATTTTTAAAGTTTTTAACGATGCCGGCATCGTAAGTTTTGTCAAAAAGTGATGAAAAATTTTTTTGTGGAGATTTAAAAAATGGCGTACATGGATGGAAAGGTCTCTTTACTCTCAGTTTAACGGTGAAAACCGCAACCACCAACGAGGCTTGGTTGCGGAGATATCGGGTTTTAAAGAGATTTTGATTTTTAAAGTTTTTAACGATGCCGGCATCGCAAGTTTTGTCAAAAAGTGATGAAAAATTTTTTTGTGGAGATTTAAAAAATGGCGTACATGGATGGAAAGGTCTCTTTACTCTCAGTTTAACGGTGAAAACCGCAACCACCAACGAGGCTTGGTTGCGGAGATATCGGCTTTTAAAGAGATTTTGATTTTTAAAGTTTTTAACGATGCCGGCATCGTAAGTTTTGTCAAAAAGTGATGAAAAATTTTTTTGTGGAGATTTAAAAAATGGCGTACATGGATGGAAAGGTCTCTTTACTCTCAGTTTAACGGTGAAAACCGCAACCACCAACGAGGCTTGGTTGCGGAGATATCGGCTTTTAAAGAGATTTTGATTTTTAAAGTTTTTAACGATGCCGGCATCGCAAGTTTTGTCAAAAAGTGATGAAAAATTTTTTTGTGGAGATTTAAAAAATTGCGTACATGGATGGAAAGGTCTCTTTACTCTCAGTTTAACGGTGAAAACCGCAACCACCAACGAGGCTTGGTTGCGGAGATATCGGCTTTTAAAGAGATTTTGATTTTTAAAGTTTTTAACGATGCCGGCATCGCAAGTTTTGTCAAAAAGTGATGAAAAATTTTTTTGTGGAGATTTAAAAAATGGCGTACATGGATGGAAAGGTCTCTTTACTCTCAGTTTAACGGTGAAAACCGCAACCACCAACGAGGCTTGGTTCCGGAGATATCGGCTTTTAAAGAGATTTTGATTTTTAAAGTTTTTAACGATGCCGGCATCGCAAGTTTTGTCAAAAAGTGATGAAAAATTTTTTTGTGGAGATTTAAAAAATGGCGTACATGGATGGAAAGGTCTCTTTACTCTCAGTTTAACGGTGAAAACCGCAACCACCAACGAGGCTTGGTTGCGGAGATATCGGCTTTTAAAGAGATTTTGATTTTTAAAGTTTTTAACGATGCCGGCTTCGGAAGTTTTGTCAAAAAGTGATGAAAAATTTTTTTGTGGAGATTTAAAAAATGGCGTACATGGATGGAAAGGTCTCTTTACTCTCAGTTTAACGGTGAAAACCGCAACCACCAACGAGGCTTGGTTGCGGAGATATCGGCTTTTAAAGAGATTTTGATTTTTAAAGTTTTTAACGATGCCGGCATCGCAAGTTTTGTCAAAAAGTGATGAAAAATTTTTTTGTGGAGATTTAAAAAATGGCGTACATGGATGGAAAAGGTCTCTTTACTCTCAGTTTAACGGTGAAAACCGCAACCACCAACGAGGCTTGGTTGCGGAGATATCGGGTTTTAAAGAGATTTTGATTTTTAAAGTTTTTAACGATGCCGGCATCGTAAGTTTTGTCAAAAAGTGATGAAAAATTTTTTTGTGGAGATTTAAAAAATGGCGTACATGGATGAAAAGGTCTCTTTACTCTCAGTTTAACGGTGAAAACCGCAACCACCAACGAGGCTTGGTTGCGGAGATATCGGCTTTTAAAGAGATTTTGATTTTTAAAGTTTTTAACGATGCCGGCATCGCAAGTTTTGTCAAAAAGTGATGAAAAATTTTTTTGTGGAGATTTAAAAAATGGCGTACATGGATGGAAAGGTCTCTTTACTCTCAGTTTAACGGTGAAAACCGCAACCACCAACGAGGCTTGGTTGCGGAGATATCGGCTTTTAAAGAGATTTTGATTTTTAAAGTTTTTAACGATGCCGGCATCGCAAGTTTTGTCAAAAAGTGATGAAAAATTTTTTTGTGGAGATTTAAAAAATGGCGTACATGGATGGAAATGTCTCTTTACTCTCAGTTTAACGGTGAAAACCGCAACCACCAACGAGGCTTGGTTGCGGAGATATCGGCTTTTAAAGAGATTTTGATTTTTAAAGTTTTTAACGATGCCGGCATCGCAAGTTTTGTCAAAAAGTGATGAAAAATTTTTTTGTGGAGATTTAAAAAATGGCGTACATGGATGGAAAGGTCTCTTTACTCTCAGTTTAACGGTGAAAACCGCAACCACCAACGAGGCTTGGTTGCGGAGATATCGGCTTTTAAAGAGATTTTGATTTTTAAAGTTTTTAACGATGCCGGCATCGCAAGTTTTGTCAAAAAGTGATGAAAAATTTTTTTGTGGAGATTTAAAAAATGGCGTACATGGATGGAAAGGTCTCTTTACTCTCAGTTTAACGGTGAAAACCGCAACCACCAACGAGGCTTGGTTGCGGAGATATCGGGTTTTAAAGAGATTTTGATTTTTAAAGTTTTTAACGATGCCGGCATCGCAAGTTTTGTCAAAAAGTGATGAAAAATTTTTTTGTGGAGATTTAAAAAATGGCGTACATGGATGGAAAGGTCTCTTTACTCTCAGTTTAACGGTGAAAACCGCAACCACCAACGAGGCTTGGTTGCGGAGATATCGGCTTTTAAAGAGATTTTGATTTTTAAAGTTTTTAACGATGCCGGCATCGTAAGTTTTGTCAAAAAGTGATGAAAAATTTTTTTGTAAAGATTTAAAAAATGGCGTACATGGATGGAAAGGTCTCTTTACTCTCAGTTTAACGGTGAAAACCGCAACCACCAACGAGGCTTGGTTGCGGAGATATCGGCTTTTAAAGAGATTTTGATTTTTAAAGTTTTTAACGATGCCGGCATCGCAAGTTTTGTCAAAAAGTGATGAAAAATTTTTTTGTGGAGATTTAAAAAATGGCGTACATGGATGGAAAGGTCTCTTTACTCTCAGTTTAACGGTGAAAACCGCAACCACCAACGAGGCTTGGTTGCGGAGATATCGGCTTTTAAAGAGATTTTGATTTTTAAAGTTTTTAACGATGCCGGCATCGCAAGTTTTGTCAAAAAGTGATGAAAAATTTTTTTGTGGAGATTTAAAAAATGGCGTACATGGATGGAAAGGTCTCTTTACTCTCAGTTTAACGGTGAAAACCGCAACCACCAACGAGGCTTGGTTGCGGAGATATCGGCTTTTAAAGAGATTTTGATTTTTAAAGTTTTTAACGATGCCGGCATCGCAAGTTTTGTCAAAAAGTGATGAAAAATTTTTTTGTGGAGATTTAAAAAATGGCGTACATGGATGGAAAGGTCTCTTTGCTCTCAGTTTAACGGTGAAAACCGCAACCACCAACGAGGCTTGGTTGCGGAGATATCGGGTTTTAAAGAGATTTTGATTTTTAAAGTTTTTAACGATGCCGGCATCGTAAGTTTTGTCAAAAAGTGATGACAAATTTTTTTGTGGAGATTTAAAAAATGGCGTACATGGATGGAAAGGTCTCTTTACTCTCAGTTTAACGGTGAAAACCGCAACCACCAACGAGGCTTGGTTGCGGAGATATCGGGTTTTAAAGAGATTTTGATTTTTAAAGTTTTTAACGATGCCGGCATCGCAAGTTTTGTCAAAAAGTGATGAAAAATTTTTTTGTGGAGATTTAAAAAATGGCGTACATGGATGGAAAGGTCTCTTTACTCTCAGTTTAACGGTGAAAACCGCAACCACCAACGAGGCTTGGTTGCGGAGATATCGGCTTTTAAAAAGATTTTGATTTTTAAAGTTTTTAACGATGCCGGCATCGCAAGTTTTGTCAAAAAGTGATGAAAAATTTTTTTGTGGAGATTTAAAAAATGGCGTACATGGATGGAAAGGTCTCTTTACTCTCAGTTTAACGGTGAAAACCGCAACCACCAACGAGGCTTGGTTGCGGAGATATCGGCTTTTAAAGAGATTTTGATTTTTAAAGTTTTTAACGATGCCGGCATCGCAAGTTTTGTCAAAAAGTGATGAAAAATTTTTTTGTGGAGATTTAAAAAATGGCGTACATGGATGGAAAGGTCTCTTTACTCTCAGTTTAACGGTGAAAACCGCAACCACCAACGAGGCTTGGTTGCGGAGATATCGGGTTTTAAAGAGATTTTGATTTTTAAAGTTTTTAACGATGCCGGCATCGCAAGTTTTGTCAAAAAGTGATGAAAAATTTTTTTGTGGAGATTTAAAAAATGGCGTACATGGATGGAAAGGTCTCTTTACTCTCAGTTTAACGGTGAAAACCGCAACCACCAACGAGGCTTGGTTGCGGAGATATCGGCTTTTAAAGAGATTTTGATTTTTAAAGTTTTTAACGATGCCGGCATCGCAAGTTTTGTCAAAAAGTGATGAAAAGTTTTTTCGTGGAGATTTAATAAATGGCGTACATGGATGGAAAGGTCTCTTTACTCTCAGTTTAACGGTGAAAACCGCAACCACCAACGAGGATTGGTTGCGGAGATATCGGCTTTTAAAGAGATTTTGATTTTTAAAGTTTTTAACGATGCCGGCATCGTAAGTTTTGTCAAAAAGTGATGAAAAATTTTTTTGTGGAGATTTAAAAAATGGCGTACATGGATGGAAAGGTCTCTTTACTCTCAGTTTAACGGTGAAAACCGCAACCACCAACGAGGCTTGGTTGCGGAGATATCGGCTTTTAAAGAGATTTTGATTTTTAAAGTTTTTAACGATGCCGGCATCGCAAGTTTTGTCAAAAAGTGATGAAAAATTTTTTTGTGGAGATTTAAAAAATGGCGTACATGGATGGAAAGGTCTCTTTACTCTCAGTTTAACGGTGAAAACCGCAACCACCAACGAGGCTTGGTTGCGGAGATATCGGCTTTTAAAGAGATTTTGATTTTTAAACGATGCCGGCATCGCAAGTTTTGTCAAAAAGTGATGAAAATTTTTTTTGTGGAGATTTAAAGAATGGCGTACATGGATGGAAAGGTCTCTTTACTCTCAGTTTAACGGTGAAAACCGCAACCACCAACGAGGCTTGGTTGCGGAGATATCGGGTTTTAAAGAGATTTTGATTTTTAAAGTTTTTAACGATGCCGGCATCGCAAGTTTTGTCAAAAAGTGATGAAAAATTTTTTTTGTGGAGATTTAAAAAATGGCGTACATGGATGGAAAGGTCTCTTTACTCTCAGTTTAACGGTGAAAACCGCAACCACCAACGAGGATTGGTTGCGGAGATATCGGCTTTTAAAGAGATTTTGATTTTTAAAGTTTTTAACGATGCCGGCATCGTAAGTTTTGTCAAAAAGTGATGAAAAATTTTTTTGTGGAGATTTAAAAAATGGCGTACATGGATGGAAAGGTCTCTTTACTCTCAGTTTAACGGTGAAAACCGCAACCACCAACGAGGCTTGGTTGCGGAGATATCGGCTTTTAAAGAGATTTTGATTTTTAAAGTTTTTAACGATGCCGGCATCGCAAGTTTTGTCAAAAAGTGATGAAAAATTTTTTTGTGGAGATTTAAAAAATGGCGTACATGGATGGAAAGGTCTCTTTACTCTCAGTTTAACGATGAAAACCGCAACCACCAACGAGGCTTGGTTGCGGAGATATCGGGTTTTAAAGAGATTTTGATTTTTAAAGTTTTTAACGATGCCGGCATCGCAAGTTTTGTCAAAAAGTGATGAAAAATTTTTTTGTGGAGATTTAAAAAATGGCGTACATGGATGGAAAGGTCTCTTTACTCTCAGTTTAACGGTGAAAACCGCAACCACCAACGAGGCTTGGTTGCGGAGATATCGGCTTTTAAAGAGATTTTGATTTTTAAAGTTTTTAACGATGCCGGCATCGCAAGTTTTGTCAAAAAGTGATGAAAAATTTTTTTGTGGAGTTTTAAAAAATGGCGTACATGGATGGAAAAGGTCTCTTTACTCTCAGTTTAACGGTGAAAACCGCAACCACCAACGAGGCTTGGTTGCGGAGATATCGGGTTTTAAAGAGATTTTGATTTTTAAAGTTTTTAACGATGCCGGCATCGTAAGTTTTGTCAAAAAGTGATGAAAAATTTTTTTGTGGAGATTTAAAAAATGGCGTACATGGATGGAAAGGTCTCTTTACTCTCAGTTTAACGGTGAAAACCGCAACCACCAACGAGGCTTGGTTGCGGAGATATCGGCTTTTAAAGAGATTTTGATTTTTAAAGTTTTTAACGATGCCGGCATCGCAAGTTTTGTCAAAAAGTGATGAAAAATTTTTTTGTGGAGATTTAAAAAATGGCGTACATGGATGGAAAGGTCTCTTTACTCTCAGTTTAACGGTGAAAACCGCAACCACCAACGAGGCTTGGTTGCGGAGATATCGGCTTTTAAAAAGATTTTGATTTTTAAAGTTTTTAACGATGCCGGCATCGCAAGTTTTGTCAAAAAGTGATGAAAATTTTTTTTGTGGAGATTTAAAAAATGGCGTACATGGATGGAAAGGTCTCTTTACTCTCAGTTTAACGGTGAAAACCGCAACCACCAACGAGGCTTGGTTGCGAAGATATCGGCTTTTAAAAAGATTTTGATTTTTAAAGTTTTTAACGATGCCGGCATCGCAAGTTTTGTCAAAAAGTGATGAAAAATTTTTTTGTGGAGATTTAAAAAATGGCGTACATGGATGGAAAGGTCTCTTTACTCTCAGTTTAACGGTGAAAACCGCAACCACCAACGAGGCTTGGTTGCGGAGATATCGGGTTTTAAAGAGATTTTGATTTTTAAAGTTTTTAACGATGCCGGCATCGCAAGTTTTGTCAAAAAGTGATGAAAAATTTTTTTGTGGAGATTTAAAAAATGGCGTACATGGATGGAAAGGTCTCTTTACTCTCAGTTTAACGGTGAAAACCGCAACCACCAACGAGGCTTGGTTGCGGAGATATCGGCTTTTAAAGAGATTTTGATTTTTAAAGTTTTTAACGATGCCGGCATCGTAAGTTTTGTCAAAAAGTGATGAAAAATTTTTTTGTGGAGATTTAAAAAATGGCGTACATGGATGGAAAGGTCTCTTTACTCTCAGTTTAACGGTGAAAACCGCAACCACCAACGAGGCTTGGTTGCGGAGATATCGGCTTTTAAAGAGATTTTGATTTTTAAAGTTTTTAACGATGCCGGCATCGCAAGTTTTGTCAAAAAGTGATGAAAAATTTTTTTGTGGAGATTTAAAAAATGGCGTACATGGATGGAAAGGTCTCTTTACTCTCAGTTTAACGGTGAAAACCGCAACCACCAACGAGGCTTGGTTGCGGAGATATCGGCTTTTAAAGAGATTTTGATTTTTAAAGTTTTTAACGATGCCGGCATCGCAAGTTTTGTCAAAAAGTGATGAAAAATTTTTTTGTGGAGATTTAAAAAATGGCGTACATGGATGGAAAAGGTCTCTTTACTCTCAGTTTAACGGTGAAAACCGCAACCACCAACGAGGCTTGGTTGCGGAGATATCGGCTTTTAAAGAGATTTTGATTTTTAAAGTTTTTAACGATGCCGGCATCGCAAGTTTTGTCAAAAAGTGATGAAAAATTTTTTTGTGGAGATTTAAAAAATGGCGTACATGGATGGAAAGGTCTCTTTACTCTCAGTTTAACGGTGAAAACCGCAACCACCAACGAGGCTTGGTTGCGGAGATATCGGGTTTTAAAGAGATTTTGATTTTTAAAGTTTTTAACGATGCCGGCATCGTAAGTTTTGTCAAAAAGTGATGAAAAATTTTTTTGTGGAGATTTAAAAAATGGCGTACATGGATGGAAAGGTCTCTTTACTCTCAGTTTAACGGTGAAAACCGCAACCACCAACGAGGCTTGGTTGCGGAGATATCGGCTTTTAAAGAGATTTTGATTTTTAAAGTTTTTAACGATGCCGGCATCGCAAGTTTTGTCAAAAAGTGATGAAAAATTTTTTTGTGGAGATTTAAAAAATGGCGTACATGGATGGAAAGGTCTCTTTACTCTCAGTTTAACGGTGAAAACCGCAACCACCAACGAGGCTTGGTTGCGGAGATATCGGCTTTTAAAGAGATTTTGATTTTTAAAGTTTTTAATGATGCCGGCATCGCAAGTTTTGTCAAAAAGTGATGAAAAATTTTTTTGTGGAGATTTAAAAAATGGCGTACATGGATGGAAAGGTCTCTTTACTCTCAGTTTAACGGTGAAAACCGCAACCACCAACCAGGCTTGGTTGCGGAGATATCGGGTTTTAAAGAGATTTTGATTTTTAAAGTTTTTAACGATGCCGGCATCGCAAGTTTTGTCAAAAAGTGATGAAAAATTTTTTTGTGGAGATTTAAAAAATGGCGTACATGGATGGAAAGGTCTCTTTTCTCTCAGTTTAACGGTGAAAACCGCAACCACCAACGAGGCTTGGTTGCGGAGATATCGGCTTTTAAAGAGATTTTGATTTTTAAAGTTTTTAACGATGCCGGCATCTCAAGTTTTGTCAAAAAGTGATGAAAAATTTTTTTGTGGAGATTTAAAAAATGGCGTACATGGATGGAAAGGTCTCTTTACTCTCAGTTTAACGGTGAAAACCGCAACCACCAACGAGGCTTGGTTGCGGAGATATCGGCTTTTAAAGAGATTTTGATTTTTAAAGTTTTTAACGATGCCGGCATCGTAAGTTTTGTCAAAAAGTGATGAAAAATTTTTTTGTGGAGATTTAAAAAATGGCGTACATGGATGGAAAGGTCTCTTTACTCTCAGTTTAACGGTGAAAACCGCAACCACCAACGAGGCTTGGTTGCGGAGATATCGGCTTTTAAAGAGATTTTGATTTTTAAAGTTTTTAACGATGCCGGCATCGTAAGTTTTGTCAAAAAGTGATGAAAAATTTTTTGTGAAGATTTAAAAAATGGCGTACATGGATGGAAAGGTCTCTTTACTCTCAGTTTAACGGTGAAAACCGCAACCACCAACGAGGCTTGGTTGCGGAGATATCGGCTTTTAAAGAGATTTTGATTTTTAAAGTTTTTAACGATGCCGGCATCGCAAGTTTTGTCAAAAAGTGATGAAAAATTTTTTTGTGGAGATTTAAAAAATGGCGTACATGGATGGAAAGGTCTCTTTACTCTCAGTTTAACGGTGAAAACCGCAACCACCAACGAGGCTTGGTTGCGGAGATATCGGCTTTTAAAGAGATTTTGATTTTTAAAGTTTTTAACGATGCCGGCATCGTAAGTTTTGTCAAAAAGTGATGAAAAATTTTTTGTGGAGATTTAAAAAATGGCGTACATGGATGGAAAGGTCTCTTTACTCTCAGTTTAACGGTGAAAACCGCAACCACCAACGAGGCTTGGTTGCGGAGATATCGGCTTTTAAAGAGATTTTGATTTTTAAAGTTTTTAACGATGCCGGCATCGCAAGTTTTGTCAAAAAGTGATGAAAAATTTTTTTGTGGAGATTTAAAAAATGGCGTACATGGATGGAAAGGTCTCTTTACTCTCAGTTTAACGGTGAAAACCGCAACCACCAACGAGGCTTGGTTGCGGAGATATCGGCTTTTAAAGAGATTTTGATTTTTAAAGTTTTTAACAATGCCGGCATCGCAAGTTTTGTCAAAAAGTGATGAAAAATTTTTTTGTGGAGATTTAAAAAATGGCGTACATGGATGGAAAGGTCTCTTTACTCTCAGTTTAACGGTGAAAACCGCAACCACCAACGAGGCTTGGTTGCGGAGATATCGGGTTTTAAAGAGATTTTGATTTTTAAAGTTTTTAACGATGCCGGCATCGTAAGTTTTGTCAAAAAGTGATGAAAAATTTTTTTGTGGAGATTTAAAAAATGGCGTACATGGATGGAAAGGTCTCTTTACTCTCAGTTTAACGGTGAAAACCGCAACCACCAACGAGGCTTGGTTGCGGAGATATCGGCTTTTAAAGAGATTTTGATTTTTAAAGTTTTTAACGATGCCGGCATCGCAAGTTTTGTCAAAAAGTGATGAAAAATTTTTTTGTGGAGATTTAAAAAATGGCGTACATGGATGGAAAGGTCTCTTTACTCTCAGTTTAACGGTGAAAACCGCAACCACCAACGAGGCTTGGTTGCGGAGATATCGGCTTTTAAAGAGATTTTGATTTTTAAAGTTTTTAACGATGCCGGCATCGCAAGTTTTGTCAAAAAGTGATGAAAAATTTTTTTGTGGAGATTTAAAAAATGGCGTACATGGATGGAAAGGTCTCTTTACTCTCAGTTTAACGGTGAAAACCGCAACCACCAACGAGGCTTGGTTGCGGAGATATCGGCTTTTAAAGAGATTTTGATTTTTAAAGTTTTTAACGATGCCGGCATCGCAAGTTTTGTCAAAAAGTGATGAAAAATTTTTTTGTGGAGATTTAAAAAATGGCGTACATGGATGGAAAGGTCTCTTTACTCTCAGTTTAACGGTGAAAACCGCAACCACCAACGAGGCTTGGTTGCGGAGATATCGGCTTTTAAAGAGATTTTGATTTTTAAAGTTTTTAACGATGCCGGCATCGTAAGTTTTGTCAAAAAGTGATGAAAAATTTTTTTGTGGAGATTTAAAAAATGGCGTACATGGATGGAAAGGTCTCTTTACTCTCAGTTTAACGGTGAAAACCGCAACCACCAACGAGGCTTGGTTGCGGAGATATCGGCTTTTAAAGAGATTTTGATTTTTAAAGTTTTTAACGATGCCGGCATCTCAAGTTTTGTCAAAAAGTGATGAAAAATTTTTTTGTGGAGATTTAAAAAATGGCGTACATGGATGGAAAGGTCTCTTTACTCTCAGTTTAACGGTGAAAACCGCAACCACCAACGAGGCTTGGTTGCGGAGATATCGGCTTTTAAAGAGATTTTGATTTTTAAAGTTTTTAACGATGCCCCGGCATCGCAAGTTTTGTCAAAAAGTGATGAAAAATTTTTTTGTGGAGATTTAAAAAATGGCGTACATGGATGGAAAGGTCTCTTTACTCTCAGTTTAACGGTGAAAACCGCAACCACCAACGAGGCTTGGTTGCGGAGATATCGGCTTTTAAAGAGATTTTGATTTTTAAAGTTTTTAACGATGCCGGCATCGCAAGTTTTGTCAAAAAGTGATGAAAAATTTTTTTGTGGAGATTTAAAAAATGGCATACATGGATGAAAAGGTCTCTTTACTCTCAGTTTAACGGTGAAAACCGCAACCACCAACGAGGCTTGGTTGCGGAGATATCGGCTTTTAAAGAGATTTTGATTTTTAAAGTTTTTAACGATGCCCCGGCATCGCAAGTTTTGTCAAAAAGTGATGAAAAATTTTTTTGTGGAGATTTAAAAAATGGCGTACATGGATGGAAAGGTCTCTTTACTCTCAGTTTAACGGTGAAAACCGCAACCACCAACGAGGCTTGGTTGCGGAGATATCGGCTTTTAAAGAGATTTTGATTTTTAAAGTTTTTAACGATGCCGGCATCGCAAGTTTTGTCAAAAAGTGATGAAAAATTTTTTTGTAGAGATTTAAAAAATGGCGTACATGGATGGAAAGGTCTCTTTACTCTCAGTTTAACGGTGAAAACCGCAACCACCAACGAGGCTTGGTTGCGGAGATATCGGCTTTTAAAGAGATTTTGATTTTTAAAGTTTTTAACGATGCCGGCATCGCAAGTTTTGTCAAAAAGTGATGAAAAATTTTTTTGTGGAGATTTAAAAAATGGCGTACATGGATGGAAAGGTCTCTTTACTCTCAGTTTAACGGTGAAAACCGCAACCACCAACGAGGCTTGGTTGCGGAGATATCGGCTTTTAAAGAGATTTTGATTTTTAAAGTTTTTAACGATGCCGGCATCGCAAGTTTTGTCAAAAAGTGATGAAAAATTTTTTTGTGGAGATTTAAAAAATGGCGTACATGGATGGAAAGGTCTCTTTACTCTCAGTTTAACGGTGAAAACCGCAACCACCAACGAGGCTTGGTTGCGGAGATATCGGCTTTTAAAGAGATTTTGATTTTTAAAGTTTTTAACGATGCCGGCATCGCAAGTTTTGTCAAAAAGTGATGAAAAATTTTTTTGTGGAGATTTAAAAAATAGCGTACATGGATGGAAAGGTCTCTTTACTCTCAGTTTAACGGTGAAAACCGCAACCACCAACGAGGCTTGGTTGCGGAGATATCGGGTTTTAAAGAGATTTTGATTTTTAAAGTTTTTAACGATGCCGGCATCGCAAGTTTTGTCAAAAAGTGATGAAAAATTTTTTTGTGGAGATTTAAAAAATGGCGTACATGGATGGAAAGGTCTCTTTACTCTCAGTTTAACGGTGAAAACCGCAACCACCAACGAGGCTTGGTTGCGGAGATATCGGGTTTTAAAGAGATTTTGATTTTTAAAGTTTTTAACGATGCCGGCATCGCAAGTTTTGTCAAAAAGTGATGAAAAATTTTTTTGTGGAGATTTAAAAAATGGCGTACATGGATGGAAAGGTCTCTTTACTCTCAGTTTAACGGTGAAAACCGCAACCACCAACGAGGCTTGGTTGCGGAGATATCGGCTTTTAAAGAGATTTTGATTTTTAAAGTTTTTAACGATGCCGGCATCTCAAGTTTTGTCAAAAAGTGATGAAAAATTTTTTTGTGGAGATTTAAAAAATGGCGTACATGGATGGAAAGGTCTCTTTACTCTCAGTTTAACGGTGAAAACCGCAACCACCAACGAGGCTTGGTTGCGGAGATATCGGGTTTTAAAGAGATTTTGATTTTTAAAGTTTTTAACGATGCCGGCATCGCAAGTTTTGTCAAAAAGTGATGAAAAATTTTTTTGTGGAGATTTAAAAAATGGCGTAAATGGATGGAAAGGTCTCTTTACTCTCAGTTTAACGGTGAAAACCGCAACCACCAACGAGGCTTGGTTGCGGAGATATCGGGTTTTAAAGAGATTTTGATTTTTAAAGTTTTTAACGATGCCGGCATCGCAAGTTTTGTCAAAAAGTGATGAAAAATTTTTTTGTAAAGATTTAAAAAATGGCGTACATGGATGGAAAGGTCTCTTTACTCTCAGTTTAACGGTGAAAACTGCAACCACCAACGAGGCTTGGTTGCGGAGATATAGGCTTTTAAAGAGATTTTGATTTTTAAAGTTTTTAACGATGCCGGCATCGCAAGTTTTGTCAAAAAGTGATGAAAAATTTTTTTGTGGAGATTTAAAAAATGGCGTACATGGATGGAAAGGTCTCTTTACTCTCAGTTTAACGGTGAAAACCGCAACCACCAACGAGGCTTGGTTGCGGAGATATCGGCTTTTAAAGAGATTTTGATTTTTAAAGTTTTTAACGATGCCGGCATCGTAAGTTTTGTCAAAAAGTGATGAAAAATTTTTTTGTGGAGATTTAAAAAATGGCGTACATGGATGGAAAGGTCTCTTTACTCTCAGTTTAACGGTGAAAACCGCAACCACCAACGAGGCTTGGTTGCGGAGATATCGGCTTTTAAAGAGATTTTGATTTTTAAAGTTTTTAACGATGCCGGCATCGCAAGTTTTGTCAAAAAGTGATGAAAAATTTTTTTGTGGAGATTTAAAAAATGTCGTACATGGATGGAAAGGTCTCTTTACTCTCAGTTTAACGGTGAAAACCGCAACCACCAACGAGGCTTGGTTGCGGAGATATCGGCTTTTAAAGAGATTTTGATTTTTAAAGTTTTTAACGATGCCGGCATCGCAAGTTTTGTCGAAAAGTGATGAAAAATTTTTTTGTGGAGATTTAAAAAATGGCGTACATGGATGGAAAGGTCTCTTTACTCTCAGTTTAACGGTGAAAACCGCAACCACCAACGAGGCTTGGTTGCGGAGATATCGGGTTTTAAAGAGATTTTGATTTTTAAAGTTTTTAACGATGCCGGCATCGCAAGTTTTGTCAAAAAGTGATGAAAAATTTTTTTGTAGAGATTTAAAAAATGGCGTACATGGATGGAAAGGTCTCTTTACTCTCAGTTTAACGGTGAAAACCGCAACCACCAACGAGGCTTGGTTGCGGAGATATCGGCTTTTAAAGAGATTTTGATTTTTAAAGTTTTTAACGATGCCGGCATCGCAAGTTTTGTCAAAAAGTGATGAAAAATTTTTTTGTGGAGATTTAAAAAATGGCGTACATGGATGGAAAGGTCTCTTTACTCTCAGTTTAACGGTGAAAACCGCAACCACCAACGAGGCTTGGTTGCGGAGATATCGGCTTTTAAAGAGATTTTGATTTTTAAAGTTTTTAACGATGCCGGCATCGCAAGTTTTGTCAAAAAGTGATGAAAAATTTTTTTGTGGAGATTTAAAAAATGGCGTACATGGATGGAAAGGTCTCTTTACTCTCAGTTTAACGGTGAAAACCGCAACCACCAACGAGGCTTGGTTGCGGAGATATCGGCTTTTAAAGAGATTTTGATTTTTAAAGTTTTTAACGATGCCGGCATCGCAAGTTTTGTCAAAAAGTGATGACAAATTTTTTTGTGGAGATTTAAAAAATAGCGTACATGGATGGAAAGGTCTCTTTACTCTCAGTTTAACGGTGAAAACCGCAACCACCAACGAGGCTTGGTTGCGGAGATATCGGGTTTTAAAGAGATTTTGATTTTTAAAGTTTTTAACGATGCCGGCATCGCAAGTTTTGTCAAAAAGTGATGAAAAATTTTTTTGTGGAGATTTAAAAAATGGCGTACATGGATGGAAAGGTCTCTTTACTCTCAGTTTAACGGTGAAAACCGCAACCACCAACGAGGCTTGGTTGCGGAGATATCGGGTTTTAAAGAGATTTTGATTTTTAAAGTTTTTAACGATGCCGGCATCGCAAGTTTTGTCAAAAAGTGATGAAAAATTTTTTTGTGGAGATTTAAAAAATGGCGTACATGGATGGAAAGGTCTCTTTACTCTCAGTTTAACGGTGAAAACCGCAACCACCAACGAGGCTTGGTTGCGGAGATATCGGCTTTTAAAGAGATTTTGATTTTTAAAGTTTTTAACGATGCCGGCATCTCAAGTTTTGTCAAAAAGTGATGAAAAATTTTTTTGTGGAGATTTAAAAAATGGCGTACATGGATGGAAAGGTCTCTTTACTCTCAGTTTAACGGTGAAAACCGCAACCACCAACGAGGCTTGGTTGCGGAGATATCGGGTTTTAAAGAGATTTTGATTTTTAAAGTTTTTAACGATGCCGGCATCGCAAGTTTTGTCAAAAAGTGATGAAAAATTTTTTTGTGGAGATTTAAAAAATGGCGTAAATGGATGGAAAGGTCTCTTTACTCTCAGTTTAACGGTGAAAACCGCAACCACCAACGAGGCTTGGTTGCGGAGATATCGGGTTTTAAAGAGATTTTGATTTTTAAAGTTTTTAACGATGCCGGCATCGCAAGTTTTGTCAAAAAGTGATGAAAAATTTTTTTGTAAAGATTTAAAAAATGGCGTACATGGATGGAAAGGTCTCTTTACTCTCAGTTTAACGGTGAAAACTGCAACCACCAACGAGGCTTGGTTGCGGAGATATAGGCTTTTAAAGAGATTTTGATTTTTAAAGTTTTTAACGATGCCGGCATCGCAAGTTTTGTCAAAAAGTGATGAAAAATTTTTTTGTGGAGATTTAAAAAATGGCGTACATGGATGGAAAGGTCTCTTTACTCTCAGTTTAACGGTGAAAACCGCAACCACCAACGAGGCTTGGTTGCGGAGATATCGGCTTTTAAAGAGATTTTGATTTTTAAAGTTTTTAACGATGCCGGCATCGTAAGTTTTGTCAAAAAGTGATGAAAAATTTTTTTGTGGAGATTTAAAAAATGGCGTACATGGATGGAAAGGTCTCTTTACTCTCAGTTTAACGGTGAAAACCGCAACCACCAACGAGGCTTGGTTGCGGAGATATCGGCTTTTAAAGAGATTTTGATTTTTAAAGTTTTTAACGATGCCGGCATCGCAAGTTTTGTCAAAAAGTGATGAAAAATTTTTTTGTGGAGATTTAAAAAATGTCGTACATGGATGGAAAGGTCTCTTTACTCTCAGTTTAACGGTGAAAACCGCAACCACCAACGAGGCTTGGTTGCGGAGATATCGGCTTTTAAAGAGATTTTGATTTTTAAAGTTTTTAACGATGCCGGCATCGCAAGTTTTGTCGAAAAGTGATGAAAAATTTTTTTGTGGAGATTTAAAAAATGGCGTACATGGATGGAAAGGTCTCTTTACTCTCAGTTTAACGGTGAAAACCGCAACCACCAACGAGGCTTGGTTGCGGAGATATCGGCTTTTAAAGAGATTTTGATTTTTAAAGTTTTTAACGATGCCGGCATCGCAAGTTTTGTCAAAAAGTGATGAAAAATTTTTTTGTGGAGATTTAAAAAATGGCGTACATGGATGGAAAGGTCTCTTTACTCTCAGTTTAACGGTGAAAACCGCAACCACCAACGAGGCTTGGTTGCGGAGATATCGGCTTTTAAAGAGATTTTGATTTTTAAAGTTTTTAACGATGCCGGCATCGCAGGTTTTGTCAAAAAGTGATGCAAAATTTTTTTGTGGAGATTTAAAAAATGGCGTACATGGATGGAAAGGTCTCTTTACTCTCAGTTTAACGGTGAAAACCGCAACCACCAACGAGGCTTGGTTGCGGAGATATCGGGTTTTAAAGAGATTTTGATTTTTAAAGTTTTTAACGATGCCGGCATCGCAAGTTTTGTCAAAAAGTGATGAAAAATTTTTTTGTGGAGATTTAAAAAATGGCGTACATGGATGGAAAGGTCTCTTTACTCTCAGTTTAACGGTGAAAACCGCAACCACCAACGAGGCTTGGTTGCGGAGATATCGGCTTTTAAAGAGATTTTGATTTTTAAAGTTTTTAACGATGCCGGCATCTCAAGTTTTGTCAAAAAGTGATGAAAATTTTTTTTGTGGAGATTTAAAAAATGGCGTACATGGATGGAAAGGTCTCTTTACTCTCAGTTTAACGGTGAAAACCGCAACCACCAACGAGGCTTGGTTGCGGAGATATCGGGTTTTAAAGAGATTTTGATTTTTAAAGTTTTTAACGATGCCGGCATCGCAAGTTTTGTCAAAAAGTGATGAAAAATTTTTTTGTGGAGATTTAAAAAATGGCGTACATGGATGGAAAGGTCTCTTTACTCTCAGTTTAACGGTGAAAACCGCAACCACCAACGAGGCTTGGTTGCGGAGATATCGGCTTTTAAAGAGATTTTGATTTTTAAAGTTTTTAACGATGCCGGCATCGCAGGTTTTGTCAAAAAGTGATGCAAAATTTTTTTGTGGAGATTTAAAAAATGGCGTACATGGATGGAAAGGTCTCTTTACTCTCAGTTTAACGGTGAAAACCGCAACCACCAACGAGGCTTGGTTGCGGAGATATCGGGTTTTAAAGAGATTTTGATTTTTAAAGTTTTTAACGATGCCGGCATCTCAAGTTTTGTCAAAAAGTGATGAAAAATTTTTTTGTGGAGATTTAAAAAATGGCGTACATGGATGGAAAGGTCTCTTTACTCTCAGTTTAACGGTGAAAACCGCAACCACCAACGAGGCTTGGTTGCGGAGATATCGGCTTTTAAAGAGATTTTGATTATTAAAGTATTTAACGATGCCGGCATCGCAGGTTTTGTCAAAAAGTGATGCAAAATTTTTTTGTGGAGATTTAAAAAATGGCGTACATGGATGGAAAGGTCTCTTTACTCTCAGTTTAACGGTGAAAACCGCAACCACCAACGAGGCTTGGTTGCGGAGATATCGGCTTTTAAAGAGATTTTGATTTTTAAAGTTTTTAACGATGCCGGCATCGTAAGTTTTGTCAAAAAGTGATGAAAATTTTTTTTGTGGAGATTTAAAAAATGGCGTACATGGATGGAAAGGTCTCTTTACTCTCAGTTTAACGGTGAAAACCGCAACCACCAACGAGGCTTGGTTGCGGAGATATCGGCTTTTAAAGAGATTTTGATTTTTAAAGTTTTTAACGATGCCGGCATCGTAAGTTTTGTCAAAAAGTGATGAAAAATTTTTTTGTGGAGATTTAAAAAATGGCGTACATGGATGGAAAGGTCTCTTTACTCTCAGTTTAACGGTGAAAACCGCAACCACCAACGAGGCTTGGTTGCGGAGATATCGGCTTTTAAAGAGATTTTGATTTTTAAAGTTTTTAACGATGCCGGCATCGCAAGTTTTGTCAAAAAGTGATGAAAATTTTTTTTGTGGAGATTTAAAAAATGGCGTACATGGATGGAAAGGTCTCTTTACTCTCAGTTTAACGGTGAAAACCGCAACCACCAACGAGGCTTGGTTGCGGAGATATCGGCTTTTAAAGAGATTTTGATTTTTAAAGTTTTTAACGATGCCGGCATCGCAAGTTTTGTCAAAAAGTGATGAAAAATTTTTTTGTGGAGATTTAAAAAATGGTGTACATGGATGGAAAAGGTCTCTTTACTCTCAGTTTAACGGTGAAAACCGCAACCACCAACGAGGCTTGGTTGCGGAGATATCGGCTTTTAAAGAGATTTTGATTTTTAAAGTTTTTAACGATGCCGGCATCGTAAGTTTTGTCAAAAAGTGATGAAAAATTTTTTTGTGGAGATTTAAAAAATGGCGTACATGGATGGAAAGGTCTCTTTACTCTCAGTTTAACGGTGAAAACCGCAACCACCAACGAGGCTTGGTTGCGGAGATATCGGCTTTTAAAGAGATTTTGATTTTTAAAGTTTTTAACGATGCCGGCATCGCAAGTTTTGTCAAAAAGTGATGAAAATTTTTTTTGTGGAGATTTAAAAAATGGCGTACATGGATGGAAAGGTCTCTTTACTCTCAGTTTAACGGTGAAAACCGCAACCACCAACGAGGCTTGGTTGCGGAGATATCGGCTTTTAAAGAGATTTTGATTTTTAAAGTTTTTAACGATGCCGGCATCGCAAGTTTTGTCAAAAAGTGATGAAAAATTTTTTTGTGGAGATTTAAAAAATGGCGTACATGGATGGAAAGGTCTCTTTACTCTCAGTTTAACGGTGAAAACCGCAACCACCAACGAGGCTTGGTTGCGGAGATATCGGCTTTTAAAGAGATTTTGATTTTTAAAGTTTTTAACGATGCCGGCATCGTAAGTTTTGTCAAAAAGTGATGAAAAATTTTTTTGTGGAGATTTAAAAAATGGCGTACATGGATGGAAAGGTCTCTTTACTCTCAGTTTAACGGTGAAAACCGCAACCACCAACGAGGCTTGGTTGCGGAGATATCGGCTTTTAAAGAGATTTTGATTTTTAAAGTTTTTAACGATGCCGGCATCGCAAGTTTTGTCAAAAAGTGATGAAAATTTTTTTTGTGGAGATTTAAAAAATGGCGTACATGGATGGAAAGGTCTCTTTACTCTCAGTTTAACGGTGAAAACCGCAACCACCAACGAGGCTTGGTTGCGGAGATATCGGCTTTTAAAGAGATTTTGATTTTTAAAGTTTTTAACGATGCCGGCATCGCAAGTTTTGTCAAAAAGTGATGAAAAATTTTTTTGTGGAGATTTAAAAAATGGCGTACATGGATGGAAAAGGTCTCTTTACTCTCAGTTTAACGGTGAAAACCGCAACCACCAACGAGGCTTGGTTGCGGAGATATCGGGTTTTAAAGAGATTTTGATTTTTAAAGTTTTTAACGATGCCGGCATCGCAAGTTTTGTCAAAAAGTGATGAAAAATTTTTTTGTGGAGATTTAAAAAATGGCGTACATGGATGGAAAGGTCTCTTTACTCTCAGTTTAACGGTGAAAACCGCAACCACCAACCAGGCTTGGTTGCGGAGATATCGGGTTTTAAAGAGATTTTGATTTTTAAAGTTTTTAACGATGCCGGCATCGTAAGTTTTGTCAAAAAGTGATGAAAAATTTTTTTGTGGAGATTTAAAAAATGGCGTACATGGATGGAAAGGTCTCTTTACTCTCAGTTTAACGGTGAAAACCGCAACCACCAACGAGGCTTGGTTGCGGAGATATCGGCTTTTAAAGAGATTTTGATTTTTAAAGTTTTTAACGATGCCGGCATCGCAAGTTTTGTCAAAAAGTGATGAAAAATTTTTTTGTGGAGATTTAAAAAATGGCGTACATGGATGGAAAGGTCTCTTTACTCTCAGTTTAACGGTGAAAACCGCAACCACCAACGAGGCTTGGTTGCGGAGATATCGGCTTTTAAAGAGATTTTGATTTTTAAAGTTTTTAACGATGCCGGCATCGTAAGTTTTGTCAAAAAGTGATGAAAAATTTTTTGTGGAGATTTAAAAAATGGCGTACATGGATGGAAAGGTCTCTTTACTCTCAGTTTAACGGTGAAAACCGCAACCACCAACGAGGCTTGGTTGCGGAGATATCGGCTTTTAAAGAGATTTTGATTTTTAAAGTTTTTAACGATGCCGGCATCGCAAGTTTTGTCAAAAAGTGATGAAAAATTTTTTTGTGGAGATTTAAAAAATGGCGTACATGGATGGAAAGGTCTCTTTACTCTTAGTTTAACGGTGAAAACCGCAACCACCAACGAGGCTTGGTTGCGGAGATATCGGCTTTTAAAGAGATTTTGATTTTTAAAGTTTTTAACAATGCCGGCATCGCAAGTTTTGTCAAAAAGTGATGAAAAATTTTTTTGTGGAGATTTAAAAAATGGCGTACATGGATGGAAAGGTCTCTTTACTCTCAGTTTAACGGTGAAAACCGCAACCACCAACGAGGCTTGGTTGCGGAGATATCGGGTTTTAAAGAGATTTTGATTTTTAAAGTTTTTAACGATGCCGGCATCGTAAGTTTTGTCAAAAAGTGATGAAAAATTTTTTTGTGGAGATTTAAAAAATGGCGTACATGGATGGAAAGGTCTCTTTACTCTCAGTTTAACGGTGAAAACCGCAACCACCAACGAGGCTTGGTTGCGGAGATATCGGCTTTTAAAGAGATTTTGATTTTTAAAGTTTTTAACGATGCCGGCATCGCAAGTTTTGTCAAAAAGTGATGAAAATTTTTTTTGTGGAGATTTAAAAAATGGCGTACATGGATGGAAAGGTCTCTTTACTCTCAGTTTAACGGTGAAAACCGCAACCACCAACGAGGCTTGGTTGCGGAGATATCGGCTTTTAAAGAGATTTTGATTTTTAAAGTTTTTAACGATGCCGGCATCGCAAGTTTTGTCAAAAAGTGATGAAAAATTTTTTTGTGGAGATTTAAAAAATGGCGTACATGGATGGAAAGGTCTCTTTACTCTCAGTTTAACGGTGAAAACCGCAACCACCAACGAGGCTTGGTTGCGGAGATATCGGCTTTTAAAGAGATTTTGATTTTTAAAGTTTTTAACGATGCCGGCATCGTAAGTTTTGTCAAAAAGTGATGAAAAATTTTTTGTGGAGATTTAAAAAATGGCGTACATGGATGGAAAGGTCTCTTTACTCTCAGTTTAACGGTGAAAACCGCAACCACCAACGAGGCTTGGTTGCGGAGATATCGGCTTTTAAAGAGATTTTGATTTTTAAAGTTTTTAACGATGCCGGCATCGCAAGTTTTGTCAAAAAGTGATGAAAAATTTTTTTGTGGAGATTTAAAAAATGGCGTACATGGATGGAAAGGTCTCTTTACTCTCAGTTTAACGGTGAAAACCGCAACCACCAACGAGGCTTGGTTGCGGAGATATCGGCTTTTAAAGAGATTTTGATTTTTAAAGTTTTTAACGATGCCGGCATCGTAAGTTTTGTCAAAAAGTGATGAAAATTTTTTTTGTGGAGATTTAAAAAATGGCGTACATGGATGGAAAGGTCTCTTTACTCTCAGTTTAACGGTGAAAACCGCAACCACCAACGAGGCTTGGTTGCGGAGATATCGGCTTTTAAAGAGATTTTGATTTTTAAAGTTTTTAACGATGCCGGCATCGTAAGTTTTGTCAAAAAGTGATGAAAAATTTTTTTGTGGAGATTTAAAAAATGGCGTACATGGATGGAAAGGTCTCTTTACTCTCAGTTTAACGGTGAAAACCGCAACCACCAACGAGGCTTGGTTGCGGAGATATCGGCTTTTAAAGAGATTTTGATTTTTAAAGTTTTTAACGATGCCGGCATCGCAAGTTTTGTCAAAAAGTGATGAAAATTTTTTTTGTGGAGATTTAAAAAATGGCGTACATGGATGGAAAGGTCTCTTTACTCTCAGTTTAACGGTGAAAACCGCAACCACCAACGAGGCTTGGTTGCGGAGATATCGGCTTTTAAAGAGATTTTGATTTTTAAAGTTTTTAACGATGCCGGCATCGCAAGTTTTGTCAAAAAGTGATGAAAAATTTTTTTGTGGAGATTTAAAAAATGGCGTACATGGATGGAAAAGGTCTCTTTACTCTCAGTTTAACGGTGAAAACCGCAACCACCAACGAGGCTTGGTTGCGGAGATATCGGGTTTTAAAGAGATTTTGATTTTTAAAGTTTTTAACGATGCCGGCATCGCAAGTTTTGTCAAAAAGTGATGAAAAATTTTTTTGTGGAGATTTAAAAAATGGCGTACATGGATGGAAAGGTCTCTTTACTCTGAGTTTAACGGTGAAAACCGCAACCACCAACGAGGCTTGGTTGCGGAGATATCGGGTTTTAAAGAGATTTTGATTTTTAAAGTTTTTAACGATGCCGGCATCGTAAGTTTTGTCAAAAAGTGATGAAAAATTTTTTTGTGGAGATTTAAAAAATGGCGTACATGGATGGAAAGGTCTCTTTATTCTCAGTTTAACGGTGAAAACCGCAACCACCAACGAGGCTTGGTTGCGGAGATATCGGGTTTTAAAGAGATTTTGATTTTTAAAGTTTTTAACGATGCCGGCATCGCAAGTTTTGTCAAAAAGTGATGAAAAATTTTTTTGTGGAGATTTAAAAAATGGCGTACATGGATGGAAAGGTCTCTTTACTCTCAGTTTAACGGTGAAAACCGCAACCACCAACGAGGCTTGGTTGCGGAGATATCGGGTTTTAAAGAGATTTTGATTTTTAAAGTTTTTAACGATGCCGGCATCGCAAGTTTTGTCAAAAAGTGATGAAAAATTTTTTTGTGGAGATTTAAAAAATGGCGTACATGGATGGAAAGGTCTCTTTACTCTCAGTTTAACGGTGAAAACCGCAACCACCAACGAGGCTTGGTTGCGGAGATATCGGCTTTTAAAGAGATTTTGATTTTTAAAGTTTTTAACGATGCCGGCATCGCAAGTTTTGTCAAAAAGTGATGAAAAATTTTTTTGTGGAGATTTAAAAAATGGCGTACATGGATGGAAAGGTCTCTTTACTCTCAGTTTAACGGTGAAAACCGCAACCACCAACCAGGCTTGGTTGCGGAGATATCGGGTTTTAAAGAGATTTTGATTTTTAAAGTTTTTAACGATGCCGGCATCGTAAGTTTTGTCAAAAAGTGATGAAAAATTTTTTTGTGGAGATTTAAAAAATGGCGTACATGGATGGAAAGGTCTCTTTACTCTCAGTTTAACGGTGAAAACCGCAACCACCAACGAGGCTTGGTTGCGGAGATATCGGCTTTTAAAGAGATTTTGATTTTTAAAGTTTTTAACGATGCCGGCATCGCAAGTTTTGTCAAAAAGTGATGAAAAATTTTTTTGTGGAGATTTAAAAAATGGCGTACATGGATGGAAAGGTCTCTTTACTCTCAGTTTAACGGTGAAAACCGCAACCACCAACGAGGCTTGGTTGCGGAGATATCGGCTTTTAAAGAGATTTTGATTTTTAAAGTTTTTAACGATGCCGGCATCGTAAGTTTTGTCAAAAAGTGATGAAAAATTTTTTGTGGAGATTTAAAAAATGGCGTACATGGATGGAAAGGTCTCTTTACTCTCAGTTTAACGGTGAAAACCGCAACCACCAACGAGGCTTGGTTGCGGAGATATCGGCTTTTAAAGAGATTTTGATTTTTAAAGTTTTTAACGATGCCGGCATCGCAAGTTTTGTCAAAAAGTGATGAAAAATTTTTTTGTGGAGATTTAAAAAATGGCGTACATGGATGGAAAGGTCTCTTTACTCTTAGTTTAACGGTGAAAACCGCAACCACCAACGAGGCTTGGTTGCGGAGATATCGGCTTTTAAAGAGATTTTGATTTTTAAAGTTTTTAACAATGCCGGCATCGCAAGTTTTGTCAAAAAGTGATGAAAAATTTTTTTGTGGAGATTTAAAAAATGGCGTACATGGATGGAAAGGTCTCTTTACTCTCAGTTTAACGGTGAAAACCGCAACCACCAACGAGGCTTGGTTGCGGAGATATCGGGTTTTAAAGAGATTTTGATTTTTAAAGTTTTTAACGATGCCGGCATCGTAAGTTTTGTCAAAAAGTGATGAAAAATTTTTTTGTGGAGATTTAAAAAATGGCGTACATGGATGGAAAGGTCTCTTTACTCTCAGTTTAACGGTGAAAACCGCAACCACCAACGAGGCTTGGTTGCGGAGATATCGGCTTTTAAAGAGATTTTGATTTTTAAAGTTTTTAACGATGCCGGCATCGCAAGTTTTGTCAAAAAGTGATGAAAATTTTTTTTGTGGAGATTTAAAAAATGGCGTACATGGATGGAAAGGTCTCTTTACTCTCAGTTTAACGGTGAAAACCGCAACCACCAACGAGGCTTGGTTGCGGAGATATCGGCTTTTAAAGAGATTTTGATTTTTAAAGTTTTTAACGATGCCGGCATCGCAAGTTTTGTCAAAAAGTGATGAAAAATTTTTTTGTGGAGATTTAAAAAATGGCGTACATGGATGGAAAGGTCTCTTTACTCTCAGTTTAACGGTGAAAACCGCAACCACCAACGAGGCTTGGTTGCGGAGATATCGGCTTTTAAAGAGATTTTGATTTTTAAAGTTTTTAACGATGCCGGCATCGCAAGTTTTGTCAAAAAGTGATGAAAAATTTTTTTGTGGAGATTTAAAAAATGGCGTACATGGATGGAAAGGTCTCTTTACTCTCAGTTTAACGGTGAAAACCGCAACCACCAACGAGGCTTGGTTGCGGAGATATCGGCTTTTAAAGAGATTTTGATTTTTAAAGTTTTTAACGATGCCGGCATCGTAAGTTTTGTCAAAAAGTGATGAAAAATTTTTTTGTGGAGATTTAAAAAATGGCGTACATGGATGGAAAGGTCTCTTTACTCTCAGTTTAACGGTGAAAACCGCAACCACCAACGAGGCTTGGTTGCGGAGATATCGGCTTTTAAAGAGATTTTGATTTTTAAAGTTTTTAACGATGCCGGCATCGTAAGTTTTGTCAAAAAGTGATGAAAAATTTTTTGTGGAGATTTAAAAAATGGCGTACATGGATGGAAAGGTCTCTTTACTCTCAGTTTAACGGTGAAAACCGCAACCACCAACGAGGCTTGGTTGCGGAGATATCGGCTTTTAAAGAGATTTTGATTTTTAAAGTTTTTAACGATGCCGGCATCGCAAGTTTTGTCAAAAAGTGATGAAAAATTTTTTTGTGGAGATTTAAAAAATGGCGTACATGGATGGAAAGGTCTCTTTACTCTCAGTTTAACGGTGAAAACCGCAACCACCAACGAGGCTTGGTTGCGGAGATATCGGCTTTTAAAGAGATTTTGATTTTTAAAGTTTTTAACGATGCCGGCATCGCAAGTTTTGTCAAAAAGTGATGAAAAATTTTTTTGTGGAGATTTAAAAAATGGCGTACATGGATGGAAAGGTCTCTTTACTCTCAGTTTAACGGTGAAAACCGCAACTACCAACGAGGCTTGGTTGCGGAGATATCGGCTTTTAAAGAGATTTTGATTTTTAAAGTTTTTAACGATGCCGGCATCGCAAGTTTTGTCAAAAAGTGATGAAAAATTTTTTTGTGGAGATTTAAAAAATGGCGTACATGGATGGAAAGGTCTCTTTACTCTCAGTTTAACGGTGAAAACCGCAACCACCAACGAGGCTTGGTTGCGGAGATATCGGCTTTTAAAGAGATTTTGATTTTTAAAGTTTTTAACGATGCCGGCATCGCAAGTTTTGTCAAAAAGTGATGACAAATTTTTTTGTGGAGATTTAAAAAATAGCGTACATGGATGGAAAGGTCTCTTTACTCTCAGTTTAACGGTGAAAACCGCAACCACCAACGAGGCTTGGTTGCGGAGATATCGGCTTTTAAAGAGATTTTGATTTTTAAAGTTTTTAACGATGCCGGCATCGTAAGTTTTGTCAAAAAGTGATGAAAAATTTTTTTGTGGAGATTTAAAAAATGGCGTACATGGATGGAAAGGTCTCTTTACTCTCAGTTTAACGGTGAAAACCGCAGCCACCAACGAGGCTTGGTTGCGGAGATATCGGCTTTTAAAGAGATTTTGATTTTTAAAGTTTTTAACGATGCCGGCATCGCAAGTTTTGTCAAAAAGTGATGAAAAATTTTTTTGTGGAGATTTAAAAAATGGCGTACATGGATGGAAAGGTCTCTTTACTCTCAGTTTAACGGTGAAAACCGCAACTACCAACGAGGCTTGGTTGCGGAGATATCGGCTTTTAAAGAGATTTTGATTTTTAAAGTTTTTAACGATGCCGGCATCGCAAGTTTTGTCAAAAAGTGATGAAAAATTTTTTTGTGGAGATTTAAAAAATGGCGTACATGGATGGAAAGGTCTCTTTACTCTCAGTTTAACGGTGAAAACCGCAACCACCAACGAGGCTTGGTTGCGGAGATATCGGCTTTTAAAGAGATTTTGATTTTTAAAGTTTTTAACGATGCCGGCATCGTAAGTTTTGTCAAAAAGTGATGAAAAATTTTTTTGTGGAGATTTAAAAAATGGCGTACATGGATGGAAAGGTCTCTTTACTCTCAGTTTAACGGTGAAAACCGCAACCACCAACGAGGCTTGGTTGCGGAGATATCGGCTTTTAAAGAGATTTTGATTTTTAAAGTTTTTAACGATGCCGGCATCGCAAGTTTTGTCAAAAAGTGATGAAAAATTTTTTTGTGGAGATTTAAAAAATGGCGTACATGGATGGAAAGGTCTCTTTACTCTCATTTTAACGGTGAAAACCGCAACCACCAACGAGGCTTGGTTGCGGAGATATCGGGTTTTAAAGAGATTTTGATTTTTAAAGTTTTTAACGATGCCGGCATCGCAAGTTTTGTCAAAAAGTGATGAAAAATTTTTTTGTGGAGATTTAAAAAATGGCGTACATGGATGGAAAGGTCTCTTTACTCTCAGTTTAACGGTGAAAACCGCAACCACCAACGAGGCTTGGTTGCGGAGATATCGGGTTTTAAAGAGATTTTGATTTTTAAAGTTTTTAACGATGCCGGCATCGCAAGTTTTGTCAAAAAGTGATGAAAAATTTTTTTGTGGAGATTTAAAAAATGGCGTACATGGATGGAAAGGTCTCTTTACTCTCAGTTTAACGGTGAAAACCGCAACCACCAACGAGGCTTGGTTGCGGAGATATCGGCTTTTAAAGAGATTTTGATTTTTAAAGTTTTTAACGATGCCGGCATCGCAAGTTTTGTCAAAAAGTGATGAAAAATTTTTTTGTGGAGATTTAAAAAATGGCGTACATGGATGGAAAGGTCTCTTTACTCTCAGTTTAACGGTGAAAACCGCAACCACCAACGAGGCTTGGTTGCGGAGATATCGGCTTTTAAAGAGATTTTGATTTTTAAAGTTTTTAACGATGCCGGCATCGCAAGTTTTGTCGAAAAGTGATGAAAAATTTTTTTGTGGAGATTTAAAAAATGGCGTACATGGATGGAAAGGTCTCTTTACTCTCAGTTTAACGGTGAAAACCGCAACCACCAACGAGGCTTGGTTGCGGAGATATCGGGTTTTAAAGAGATTTTGATTTTTAAAGTTTTTAACGATGCCGGCATCGCAGGTTTTGTCAAAAAGTGATGCAAAATTTTTTTGTGGAGATTTAAAAAATGGCGTACATGGATGGAAAGGTCTCTTTACTCTTAGTTTAACGGTGAAAACCGCAACCACCAACGAGGCTTGGTTGCGGAGATATCGGCTTTTAAAGAGATTTTGATTTTTAAAGTTTTTAACGATGCCGGCATCGCAAGTTTTGTCAAAAAGTGATGAAAAATTTTTTTGTGGAGATTTAAAAAATGTCGTACATGGATGGAAAGGTATCTTTACTCTCAGTTTAACGGTGAAAACCGCAACCACCAACGAGGCTTGGTTGCGGAGATATCGGCTTTTAAAGAGATTTTGATTTTTAAAGTTTTTAACGATGCCGGCATCGCAAGTTTTGTCGAAAAGTGATGAAAAATTTTTTTGTGGAGATTTAAAAAATGGCGTACATGGATGGAAAGGTCTCTTTACTCTCAGTTTAACGGTGAAAACCGCAACCACCAACGAGGCTTGGTTGCGGAGATATCGGCTTTTAAAGAGATTTTGATTTTTAAAGTTTTTAACGATGCCGGCATCGCAAGTTTTGTCAAAAAGTGATGAAAAATTTTTTTGTGGAGATTTAAAAAATGGCGTACATGGATGGAAAGGTCTCTTTACTCTCAGTTTAACGGTGAAAACCGCAACCACCAACGAGGCTTGGTTGCGGAGATATCGGCTTTTAAAGAGATTTTGATTTTTAAAGTTTTTAACGATGCCGGCATCGCAGGTTTTGTCAAAAAGTGATGCAAAATTTTTTTGTGGAGATTTAAAAAATGGCGTACATGGATGGAAAGGTCTCTTTACTCTCAGTTTAACAGTGAAAACCGCAACCACCAACGAGGCTTGGTTGCGGAGATATCGGGTTTTAAAGAGATTTTGATTTTTAAAGTTTTTAACGATGCCGGCATCGCAAGTTTTGTCAAAAAGTGATGAAAAATTTTTTTGTGGAGATTTAAAAAATGGCGTACATGGATGGAAAGGTCTCTTTACTCTCAGTTTAACGGTGAAAACCGCAACCACCAACGAGGCTTGGTTGCGGAGATATCGGCTTTTAAAGAGATTTTGATTTTTAAAGTTTTTAACGATGCCGGCATCTCAAGTTTTGTCAAAAAGTGATGAAAAATTTTTTTGTGGAGATTTAAAAAATGGCGTACATGGATGGAAAGGTCTCTTTACTCTCAGTTTAACGGTGAAAACCGCAACCACCAACGAGGCTTGGTTGCGGAGATATCGGGTTTTAAAGAGATTTTGATTTTTAAAGTTTTTAACGATGCCGGCATCGCAAGTTTTGTCAAAAAGTGATGAAAAATTTTTTTGTGGAGATTTAAAAAATGGCGTACATGGATGGAAAGGTCTCTTTACTCTCAGTTTAACGGTGAAAACCGCAACCACCAACGAGGCTTGGTTGCGGAGATATCGGCTTTTAAAGAGATTTTGATTTTTAAAGTTTTTAACGATGCCGGCATCTCAAGTTTTGTCAAAAAGTGATGAAAAATTTTTTTGTGGAGATTTAAAAAATGGCGTACATGGATGGAAAGGTCTCTTTACTCTCAGTTTAACGGTGAAAACCGCAACCACCAACGAGGCTTGGTTGCGGAGATATCGGCTTTTAAAGAGATTTTGATTTTTAAAGTTTTTAACGATGCCGGCATCGCAAGTTTTGTCAAAAAGTGATGAAAAATTTTTTTGTGGAGATTTAAAAAATGGCGTACATGGATGGAAAGGTCTCTTTACTCTCAGTTTAACGGTGAAAACCGCAACCACCAACGAGGCTTGGTTGCGGAGATATCGGCTTTTAAAGAGATTTTGATTTTTAAAGTTTTTAACGATGCCGGCATCGCAAGTTTTGTCAAAAAGTGATGAAAAATTTTTTTGTGGAGATTTAAAAAATGGCGTACATGAATGGAAAGGTCTCTTTACTCTCAGTTTAACGGTGAAAACCGCAACCACCAACGAGGCTTGGTTGCGGAGATATCGGGTTTTAAAGAGATTTTGATTTTTAAAGTTTTTAACGATGCCGGCATCGTAAGTTTTGTCAAAAAGTGATGAAAAATTTTTTGTGGAGATTTAAAAAATGGCGTACATGGATGGAAAGGTCTCTTTACTCTCAGTTTAACGGTGAAAACCGCAACCACCAACGAGGCTTGGTTGCGGAGATATCGGCTTTTAAAGAGATTTTGATTTTTAAAGTTTTTAACGATGCCGGCATCGCAAGTTTTGTCAAAAAGTGATGAAAAATTTTTTTGTGGAGATTTAAAAAATGGCGTACATGGATGGAAAGGTCTCTTTACTCTCAGTTTAACAGTGAAAACCGCAACCACCAACGAGGCTTGGTTGCGGAGATATCGGGTTTTAAAGAGATTTTGATTTTTAAAGTTTTTAACGATGCCGGCATCGCAAGTTTTGTCAAAAAGTGATGAAAAATTTTTTTGTGGAGATTTAAAAAATGGCGTACATGGATGGAAAGGTCTCTTTACTCTCAGTTTAACGGTGAAAACCGCAACCACCAACGAGGCTTGGTTGCGGAGATATCGGGTTTTAAAGAGATTTTGATTTTTAAAGTTTTTAACGATGCCGGCATCGTAAGATTTGTCAAAAAGTGATGAAAAATTTTTTTGTGGAGATTTAAAAAATGGCATACATGGATGGAAAGGTCTCTTTACTCTCAGTTTAACGGTGAAAACCGCAACCACCAACGAGGCTTGGTTGCGGAGATATCGGCTTTTAAAGAGATTTTGATTTTTAAAGTTTTTAACGATGCCGGCATCGCAAGTTTTGTCAAAAAGTGATGAAAAATTTTTTTGTGGAGATTTAAAAAATGGCGTACATGGATGGAAAGGTCTCTTTACTCTCAGTTTAACAGTGAAAACCGCAACCACCAACGAGGCTTGGTTGCGGAGATATCGGGTTTTAAAGAGATTTTGATTTTTAAAGTTTTTAACGATGCCGGCATCGCAAGTTTTGTCCAAAAGTGATGAAAATTTTTTTTGTGGAGATTTAAAAAATGGCGTACATGGATGGAAAGGTCTCTTTACTCTCAGTTTAACGGTGAAAACCGCAACCACCAACGAGGCTTGGTTGCGGAGATATCGGCTTTTAAAGAGATTTTGATTTTTAAAGTTTTTAACGATGCCGGCATCGCAAGTTTTGTCAAAAAGTGATGAAAAATTTTTTTGTGGAGATTTAAAAAATTGCGTACATGGATGGAAAGGTCTCTTTACTCTCAGTTTAACGGTGAAAACCGCAACCACCAACGAGGCTTGGTTGCGGAGATATCGGGTTTTAAAGAGATTTTGATTTTTAAAGTTTTTAACGATGCCGGCATCGCAAGTTTTGTCAAAAAGTGATGAAAAATTTTTTTGTGGAGATTTAAAAAATGGCGTACATGGATGGAAAGGTCTCTTTACTCTCAGTTTAACGGTGAAAACCGCAACCACCAACGAGGCTTGGTTGCGGAGATATCGGCTTTTAAAGAGATTTTGATTTTTAAAGTTTTTAACGATGCCGGCATCTCAAGTTTTGTCAAAAAGTGATGAAAAATTTTTTTGTGGAGATTTAAAAAATGGCGTACATGGATGGAAAGGTCTCTTTACTCTCAGTTTAACGGTGAAAACCGCAACCACCAACGAGGCTTGGTTGCGGAGATATCGGCTTTTAAAGAGATTTTGATTTTTAAAGTTTTTAACGATGCCGGCATCGCAGGTTTTGTCAAAAAGTGATGAAAAATTTTTTTGTGGAGATTTAAAAAATGGCGTACATGGATGGAAAGGTCTCTTTACTCTCAGTTTAACAGTGAAAACCGCAACCACCAACGAGGCTTGGTTGCGGAGATATCGGGTTTTAAAGAGATTTTGATTTTTAAAGTTTTTAACGATGCCGGCATCGCAAGTTTTGTCAAAAAGTGATGAAAAATTTTTTTGTAAAGATTTAAAAAATGGCGTACATGGATGGAAAGGTCTCTTTACTCTCAGTTTAACGGTGAAAACCGCAACCACCAACGAGGCTTGGTTGCGGAGATATCGGCTTTTGAAGAGATTTTGATTTTTAAAGTTTTTAACGATGCCGGCATCGCAGGTTTTGTCAAAAAGTGATGCAAAATTTTTTTGTGGAGATTTAAAAAATGGCGTACATGGATGGAAAGGTCTCTTTACTCTCAGTTTAACGGTGAAAACCGCAACCACCAACGAGGCTTGGTTGCGGAGATATCGGCTTTTAAAGAGATTTTGATTTTTAAAGTTTTTAACGATGCCGGCATCGCAGGTTTTGTCAAAAAGTGATGAAAAATTTTTTTGTGGAGATTTAAAAAATGGCGTACATGGATGGAAAGGTCTCTTTACTCTCAGTTTAACAGTGAAAACCGCAACCACCAACGAGGCTTGGTTGCGGAGATATCGGGTTTTAAAGAGATTTTGATTTTTAAAGTTTTTAACGATGCCGGCATCGCAAGTTTTGTCCAAAAGTGATGAAAATTTTTTTTGTGGAGATTTAAAAAATGGCGTACATGGATGGAAAGGTCTCTTTACTCTCAGTTTAACGGTGAAAACCGCAACCACCAACGAGGCTTGGTTGCGGAGATATCGGCTTTTAAAGAGATTTTGATTTTTAAAGTTTTTAACGATGCCGGCATCGCAAGTTTTGTCAAAAAGTGATGAAAAATTTTTTTGTGGAGATTTAAAAAATTGCGTACATGGATGGAAAGGTCTCTTTACTCTCAGTTTAACGGTGAAAACCGCAACCACCAACGAGGCTTGGTTGCGGAGATATCGGGTTTTAAAGAGATTTTGATTTTTAAAGTTTTTAACGATGCCGGCATCGCAAGTTTTGTCAAAAAGTGATGAAAAATTTTTTTGTGGAGATTTAAAAAATGGCGTACATGGATGGAAAGGTCTCTTTACTCTCAGTTTAACGGTGAAAACCGCAACCACCAACGAGGCTTGGTTGCGGAGATATCGGCTTTTAAAGAGATTTTGATTTTTAAAGTTTTTAACGATGCCGGCATCTCAAGTTTTGTCAAAAAGTGATGAAAAATTTTTTTGTGGAGATTTAAAAAATGGCGTACATGGATGGAAAGGTCTCTTTACTCTCAGTTTAACGGTGAAAACCGCAACCACCAACGAGGCTTGGTTGCGGAGATATCGGCTTTTAAAGAGATTTTGATTTTTAAAGTTTTTAACGATGCCGGCATCGCAGGTTTTGTCAAAAAGTGATGCAAAATTTTTTTGTGGAGATTTAAAAAATGGCGTACATGGATGGAAAGGTCTCTTTACTCTCAGTTTAACGGTGAAAACCGCAACCACCAACGAGGCTTGGTTGCGGAGATATCGGGTTTTAAAGAGATTTTGATTTTTAAAGTTTTTAACGATGCCGGCATCGCAAGTTTTGTCAAAAAGTGATGAAAAATTTTTTTGTAAAGATTTAAAAAATGGCGTACATGGATGGAAAGGTCTCTTTACTCTCAGTTTAACGGTGAAAACCGCAACCACCAACGAGGCTTGGTTGCGGAGATATCGGCTTTTAAAGAGATTTTGATTTTTAAAGTTTTTAACGATGCCGGCATCGCAAGTTTTGTCAAAAAGTGATGAAACATTTTTTTGTGGAGATTTAAAAAATGGCGTACATGGATGGAAAGGTCTCTTTACTCTCAGTTTAACGGTGAAAACCGCAACCACCAACGAGGCTTGGTTGCGGAGATATCGGCTTTTAAAGAGATTTTGATTTTTAAAGTTTTTAACGATGCCGGCATCGCAGGTTTTGTCAAAAAGTGATGCAAAATTTTTTTGTGGAGATTTAAAAAATGGCGTACATGGATGGAAAGGTCTCTTTACTCTCAGTTTAACGGTGAAAACCGCAACCACCAACGAGGCTTGGTTGCGGAGATATCGGCTTTTAAAGAGATTTTGATTTTTAAAGTTTTTAACGATGCCGGCATCGCAAGTTTTGTCAAAAAGTGATGAAAAATTTTTTTGTGGAGATTTAAAAAATGGCGTACATGGATGGAAAGGTCTCTTTACTCTCAGTTTAACGGTGAAAACCGCAACCACCAACGAGGCTTGGTTGCGGAGATATCGGCTTTTAAAGAGATTTTGATTTTTAAAGTTTTTAACGATGCCGGCATCTCAAGTTTTGTCAAAAAGTGATGAAAAATTTTTTTGTGGAGATTTAAAAAATGGCGTACATGGATGGAAAGGTCTCTTTACTCTCAGTTTAACGGTGAAAACCGCAACCACCAACGAGGCTTGGTTGCGGAGATATCGGGTTTTAAAGAGATTTTGATTTTTAAAGTTTTTAACGATGCCGGCATCGCAAGTTTTGTCAAAAAGTGATGAAAATTTTTTTTGTGGAGATTTAAAAAATGGCGTACATGGATGGAAAGGTCTCTTTACTCTCAGTTTAACGGTGAAAACCGCAACCACCAACGAGGCTTGGTTGCGGAGATATCGGCTTTTAAAGAGATTTTGATTTTTAAAGTTTTTAACGATGCCGGCATCGCAAGTTTTGTCAAAAAGTGATGAAAAATTTTTTTGTGGAGATTTAAAAAATGGCGTACATGGATGGAAAGGTCTCTTTACTCTCAGTTTAACGGTGAAAACCGCAACCACCAACGAGGCTTGGTTGCGGAGATATCGGCTTTTAAAGAGATTTTGATTTTTAAAGTTTTTAACGATGCTGGCATCGCAAGTTTTGTCAAAAAGTGATGAAAAATTTTTTTGTGGACATTTAAAAAATGGCGTACATGGATGGAAAGGTCTCTTTACTCTCAGTTTAACGGTGAAAACCGCAACCACCAACGAGGCTTGGTTGCGGAGATATCGGCTTTTAAAGAGATTTTGATTTTTAAAGTTTTTAACGATGCCGGCATCGCAAGTTTTGTCAAAAAGTGATGAAAAATTTTTTTGTGGAGATTTAAAAAATGGCGTACATGGATGGAAAGGTCTCTTTACTCTCAGTTTAACGGTGAAAACCGCAACCACCAACGAGGCTTGGTTGCGGAGATATCGGCTTTTAAAGAGATTTTGATTTTTAAAGTTTTTAACGATGCCGGCATCGTAAGTTTTGTCAAAAAGTGATGAAAAATTTTTTTGTGGAGATTTAAAAAATGGCGTACATGGATGGAAAGGTCTCTTTACTCTCAGTTTAACGGTGAAAACCGCAACCACCAACGAGGCTTGGTTGCGGAGATATCGGCTTTTAAAGAGATTTTGATTTTTAAAGTTTTTAACGATGCCGGCATCGCAAGTTTTGTCAAAAAGTGATGAAAAATTTTTTTGTGGAGATTTAAAAAATGGCGTACATGGATGGAAAGGTCTCTTTACTCTCAGTTTAACGGTGAAAACCGCAACCACCAACGAGGCTTGGTTGCGGAGATATCGGCTTTTAAAGAGATTTTGATTTTTAAAGTTTTTAACGATGCCGGCATCGCAAGTTTTGTCAAAAAGTGATGAAAAATTTTTTTGTGGAGATTTAAAAAATGGCGTACATGAATGGAAAGGTCTCTTTACTCTCAGTTTAACGGTGAAAACCGCAACCACCAACGAGGCTTGGTTGCGGAGATATCGGGTTTTAAAGAGATTTTGATTTTTAAAGTTTTTAACGATGCCGGCATCGTAAGTTTTGTCAAAAAGTGATGAAAAATTTTTTGTGGAGATTTAAAAAATGGCGTACATGGATGGAAAGGTCTCTTTACTCTCAGTTTAACGGTGAAAACCGCAACCACCAACGAGGCTTGGTTGCGGAGATATCGGGTTTTAAAGAGATTTTGATTTTTAAAGTTTTTAACGATGCCGGCATCGCAAGTTTTGTCAAAAAGTGATGAAAAATTTTTTTGTGGAGATTTAAAAAATGGCGTACATGGATGGAAAGGTCTCTTTACTCTCAGTTTAACGGTGAAAACCGCAACCACCAACGAGGCTTGGTTGCGGAGATATCGGGTTTTAAAGAGATTTTGATTTTTAAAGTTTTTAACGATGCCGGCATCGTAAGTTTTGTCAAAAAGTGATGAAAATTTTTTTTGTGGAGATTTAAAAAATGGCATACATGGATGGAAAGGTCTCTTTACTCTCAGTTTAACGGTGAAAACCGCAACCACCAACGAGGCTTGGTTGCGGAGATATCGGCTTTTAAAGAGATTTTGATTTTTAAAGTTTTTAACGATGCCGGCATCGCAAGTTTTGTCAAAAAGTGATGACAAATTTTTTTGTGGAGATTTAAAAAATGGCGTACATGGATGGAAAGGTCTCTTTACTCTCAGTTTAACAGTGAAAACCGCAACCACCAACGAGGCTTGGTTGCGGAGATATCGGGTTTTAAAGAGATTTTGATTTTTAAAGTTTTTAACGATGCCGGCATCGCAAGTTTTGTCCAAAAGTGATGAAAATTTTTTTTGTGGAGATTTAAAAAATGGCGTACATGGATGGAAAGGTCTCTTTACTCTCAGTTTAACGGTGAAAACCGCAACCACCAACGAGGCTTGGTTGCGGAGATATCGGGTTTTAAAGAGATTTTGATTTTTAAAGTTTTTAACGATGCCGGCATCGCAAGTTTTGTTAAAAAGTGATGAAAAATTTTTTTGTGGAGATTTAAAAAATGGCGTACATGGATGGAAAGGTCTCTTTACTCTCAGTTTAACGGTGAAAACCGCAACCACCAACGAGGCTTGGTTGCGGAGATATCGGCTTTTAAAGAGATTTTGATTTTTAAAGTTTTTAACGATGCCGGCATCGCAAGTTTTGTCAAAAAGTGATGAAAAATTTTTTTGTGGAGATTTAAAAAATGGCGTACATGGATGGAAAGGTCTCTTTACTCTCAGTTTAACGGTGAAAACCGCAACCACCAACGAGGCTTGGTTGCGGAGATATCGGCTTTTAAAGAGATTTTGATTTTTAAAGTTTTTAACAATGCCGGCATCGCAAGTTTTGTCAAAAAGTGATGAAAAATTTTTTTGTGGAGATTTAAAAAATGGCGTACATGGATGGAAAGGTCTCTTTACTCTCAGTTTAACGGTGAAAACCGCAACCACCAACGAGGCTTGGTTGCGGAGATATCGGCTTTTAAAGAGATTTTGATTTTTAAAGTTTTTAACGATGCCGGCATCGCAGGTTTTGTCAAAAAGTGATGCAAAATTTTTTTGTGGAGATTTAAAAAATGGCGTACATGGATGGAAAGGTCTCTTTACTCTCAGTTTAACGGTGAAAACCGCAACCACCAACGAGGCTTGGTTGCGGAGATATCGGGTTTTAAAGAGATTTTGATTTTTAAAGTTTTTAACGATGCCGGCATCGCAAGTTTTGTCAAAAAGTGATGAAAAATTTTTTTGTGGAGATTTAAAAAATGGCGTACATGGATGGAAAGGTCTCTTTACTCTCAGTTTAACGGTGAAAACCGCAACCACCAACGAGGCTTGGTTGCGGAGATATCGGGTTTTAAAGAGATTTTGATTTTTAAAGTTTTTAACGATGCCGGCATCGCAAGTTTTGTCAAAAAGTGATGAAAAATTTTTTTGTGGAGATTTAAAAAATGGCGTACATGGATGGAAAGGTCTCTTTACTCTCAGTTTAACGGTGAAAACCGCAACCACCAACGAGGCTTGGTTGCGGAGATATCGGCTTTTAAAGAGATTTTGATTTTTAAAGTTTTTAACGATGCTGGCATCGCAAGTTTTGTCAAAAAGTGATGAAAAATTTTTTTGTGGACATTTAAAAAATGGCGTACATGGATGGAAAGGTCTCTTTACTCTCAGTTTAACGGTGAAAACCGCAACCACCAACGAGGCTTGGTTGCGGAGATATCGGCTTTTAAAGAGATTTTGATTTTTAAAGTTTTTAACGATGCCGGCATCGCAAGTTTTGTCAAAAAGTGATGAAAAATTTTTTTGTGGAGATTTAAAAAATGGCGTACATGGATGGAAAGGTCTCTTTACTCTCAGTTTAACGGTGAAAACCGCAACCACCAACGAGGCTTGGTTGCGGAGATATCGGCTTTTAAAGAGATTTTGATTTTTAAAGTTTTTAACGATGCCGGCATCGCAAGTTTTGTCAAAAAGTGATGAAAAATTTTTTTGTAAAGATTTAAAAAATGGCGTACATGGATGGAAAGGTCTCTTTACTCTCAGTTTAACGGTGAAAACCGCAACCACCAACGAGGCTTGGTTGCGGAGATATCGGCTTTTAAAGAGATTTTGATTTTTAAAGTTTTTAACGATGCCGGCATCGCAAGTTTTGTCAAAAAGTGATGAAAAATTTTTTTGTGGAGATTTAAAAAATGGCGTACATGGATGGAAAGGTCTCTTTACTCTCAGTTTAACGGTGAAAACCGCAACCACCAACGAGGCTTGGTTGCGGAGATATCGGCTTTTAAAGAGATTTTGATTTTTAAAGTTTTTAACGATGCCGGCATCGCAGGTTTTGTCAAAAAGTGATGCAAAATTTTTTTGTGGAGATTTAAAAAATGGCGTACATGGATGGAAAGGTCTCTTTACTCTCAGTTTAACGGTGAAAACCGCAACCACCAACGAGGCTTGGTTGCGGAGATATCGGCTTTTAAAGAGATTTTGATTTTTAAAGTTTTTAACGATGCCGGCATCGCAAGTTTTGTCAAAAAGTGATGAAAAATTTTTTTGTGGAGATTTAAAAAATGGCGTACATGGATGGAAAGGTCTCTTTACTCTCAGTTTAACGGTGAAAACCGCAACCACCAACGAGGCTTGGTTGCGGAGATATCGGCTTTTAAAGAGATTTTGATTTTTAAAGTTTTTAACGATGCCGGCATCTCAAGTTTTGTCAAAAAGTGATGAAAAATTTTTTTGTGGAGATTTAAAAAATGGCGTACATGGATGGAAAGGTCTCTTTACTCTCAGTTTAACGGTGAAAACCGCAACCACCAACGAGGCTTGGTTGCGGAGATATCGGGTTTTAAAGAGATTTTGATTTTTAAAGTTTTTAACGATGCCGGCATCGCAAGTTTTGTCAAAAAGTGATGAAAATTTTTTTTGTGGAGATTTAAAAAATGGCGTACATGGATGGAAAGGTCTCTTTACTCTCAGTTTAACGGTGAAAACCGCAACCACCAACGAGGCTTGGTTGCGGAGATATCGGCTTTTAAAGAGATTTTGATTTTTAAAGTTTTTAACGATGCCGGCATCGCAAGTTTTGTCAAAAAGTGATGAAAAATTTTTTTGTGGAGATTTAAAAAATGGCGTACATGGATGGAAAGGTCTCTTTACTCTCAGTTTAACGGTGAAAACCGCAACCACCAACGAGGCTTGGTTGCGGAGATATCGGCTTTTAAAGAGATTTTGATTTTTAAAGTTTTTAACGATGCTGGCATCGCAAGTTTTGTCAAAAAGTGATGAAAAATTTTTTTGTGGACATTTAAAAAATGGCGTACATGGATGGAAAGGTCTCTTTACTCTCAGTTTAACGGTGAAAACCGCAACCACCAACGAGGCTTGGTTGCGGAGATATCGGCTTTTAAAGAGATTTTGATTTTTAAAGTTTTTAACGATGCCGGCATCGCAAGTTTTGTCAAAAAGTGATGAAAAATTTTTTTGTGGAGATTTAAAAAATGGCGTACATGGATGGAAAGGTCTCTTTACTCTCAGTTTAACGGTGAAAACCGCAACCACCAACGAGGCTTGGTTGCGGAGATATCGGCTTTTAAAGAGATTTTGATTTTTAAAGTTTTTAACGATGCCGGCATCGCAGGTTTTGTCAAAAAGTGATGCAAAATTTTTTTGTGGAGATTTAAAAAATGGCGTACATGGATGGAAAGGTCTCTTTACTCTCAGTTTAACGGTGAAAACCGCAACCACCAACGAGGCTTGGTTGCGGAGATATCGGCTTTTAAAGAGATTTTGATTTTTAAAGTTTTTAACGATGCCGGCATCGCAAGTTTTGTCAAAAAGTGATGAAAAATTTTTTTGTGGAGATTTAAAAAATGGCGTACATGGATGGAAAGGTCTCTTTACTCTCAGTTTAACGGTGAAAACCGCAACCACCAACGAGGCTTGGTTGCGGAGATATCGGCTTTTAAAGAGATTTTGATTTTTAAAGTTTTTAACGATGCTGGCATCGCAAGTTTTGTCAAAAAGTGATGAAAAATTTTTTTGTGGACATTTAAAAAATGGCGTACATGGATGGAAAGGTCTCTTTACTCTCAGTTTAACGGTGAAAACCGCAACCACCAACGAGGCTTGGTTGCGGAGATATCGGCTTTTAAAGAGATTTTGATTTTTAAAGTTTTTAACGATGCCGGCATCGCAAGTTTTGTCAAAAAGTGATGAAAAATTTTTTTGTGGAGATTTAAAAAATGGCGTACATGGATGGAAAGGTCTCTTTACTCTCAGTTTAACGGTGAAAACCGCAACCACCAACGAGGCTTGGTTGCGGAGATATCGGCTTTTAAAGAGATTTTGATTTTTAAAGTTTTTAACGATGCCGGCATCGTAAGTTTTGTCAAAAAGTGATGAAAAATTTTTTTGTGGAGATTTAAAAAATGGCGTACATGGATGGAAAGGTCTCTTTACTCTCAGTTTAACGGTGAAAACCGCAACCACCAACGAGGCTTGGTTGCGGAGATATCGGCTTTTAAAGAGATTTTGATTTTTAAAGTTTTTAACGATGCCGGCATCGCAAGTTTTGTCAAAAAGTGATGACAAATTTTTTTGTGGAGATTTAAAAAATGGCGTACATGGATGGAAAGGTCTCTTTACTCTCAGTTTAACGGTGAAAACCGCAACCACCAACGAGGCTTGGTTGCGGAGATATCGGCTTTTAAAGAGATTTTGATTTTTAAAGTTTTTAACGATGCCGGCATCGCAAGTTTTGTCAAAAAGTGATGAAAAATTTTTTTGTGGAGATTTAAAAAATGGCGTACATGAATGGAAAGGTCTCTTTACTCTCAGTTTAACGGTGAAAACCGCAACCACCAACGAGGCTTGGTTGCGGAGATATCGGGTTTTAAAGAGATTTTGATTTTTAAAGTTTTTAACGATGCCGGCATCGTAAGTTTTGTCAAAAAGTGATGAAAAATTTTTTGTGGAGATTTAAAAAATGGCGTACATGGATGGAAAGGTCTCTTTACTCTCAGTTTAACGGTGAAAACCGCAACCACCAACGAGGCTTGGTTGCGGAGATATCGGGTTTTAAAGAGATTTTGATTTTTAAAGTTTTTAACGATGCCGGCATCGCAAGTTTTGTCAAAAAGTGATGAAAAATTTTTTTGTGGAGATTTAAAAAATGGCGTACATGGATGGAAAGGTCTCTTTACTCTCAGTTTAACGGTGAAAACCGCAACCACCAACGAGGCTTGGTTGCGGAGATATCGGGTTTTAAAGAGATTTTGATTTTTAAAGTTTTTAACGATGCCGGCATCGTAAGTTTTGTCAAAAAGTGATGAAAATTTTTTTTGTGGAGATTTAAAAAATGGCATACATGGATGGAAAGGTCTCTTTACTCTCAGTTTAACGGTGAAAACCGCAACCACCAACGAGGCTTGGTTGCGGAGATATCGGCTTTTAAAGAGATTTTGATTTTTAAAGTTTTTAACGATGCCGGCATCGCAAGTTTTGTCAAAAAGTGATGACAAATTTTTTTGTGGAGATTTAAAAAATGGCGTACATGGATGGAAAGGTCTCTTTACTCTCAGTTTAACAGTGAAAACCGCAACCACCAACGAGGCTTGGTTGCGGAGATATCGGGTTTTAAAGAGATTTTGATTTTTAAAGTTTTTAACGATGCCGGCATCGCAAGTTTTGTCCAAAAGTGATGAAAATTTTTTTTGTGGAGATTTAAAAAATGGCGTACATGGATGGAAAGGTCTCTTTACTCTCAGTTTAACGGTGAAAACCGCAACCACCAACGAGGCTTGGTTGCGGAGATATCGGGTTTTAAAGAGATTTTGATTTTTAAAGTTTTTAACGATGCCGGCATCGCAAGTTTTGTCAAAAAGTGATGAAAAATTTTTTTGTGGAGATTTAAAAAATGGCGTACATGGATGGAAAGGTCTCTTTACTCTCAGTTTAACGGTGAAAACCGCAACCACCAACGAGGCTTGGTTGCGGAGATATCGGCTTTTAAAGAGATTTTGATTTTTAAAGTTTTTAACGATGCCGGCATCGCAAGTTTTGTCAAAAAGTGATGAAAAATTTTTTTGTGGAGATTTAAAAAATGGCGTGCATGGATGGAAAGGTCTCTTTACTCTCAGTTTAACGGTGAAAACCGCAACCACCAACGAGGCTTGGTTGCGGAGATATCGGCTTTTAAAGAGATTTTGATTTTTTAAAGTTTTTAACAATGCCGGCATCGCAAGTTTTGTCAAAAAGTGATGAAAAATTTTTTTGTGGAGATTTAAAAAATGGCGTACATGGATGGAAAGGTCTCTTTACTCTCAGTTTAACGGTGAAAACCGCAACCACCAACGAGGCTTGGTTGCGGAGATATCGGCTTTTAAAGAGATTTTGATTTTTAAAGTTTTTAACGATGCCGGCATCGTAAGTTTTGTCAAAAAGTGATGAAAAATTTTTTTGTGGAGATTTAAAAAATGGCGTACATGGATGGAAAGGTCTCTTTACTCTCAGTTTAACGGTGAAAACCGCAACCACCAACGAGGCTTGGTTGCGGAGATATCGGCTTTTAAAGAGATTTTGATTTTTAAAGTTTTTAACGATGCCGGCATCGTAAGTTTTGTCAAAAAGTGATGAAAAATTTTTTTGTGGAGATTTAAAAAATGGCGTACATGGATGGAAAGGTCTCTTTACTCTCAGTTTAACGGTGAAAACCGCAACCACCAACGAGGCTTGGTTGAAGATATATCGGGTTTTAAAGAGATTTTGATTTTTAAAGTTTTTAACGATGCCGGCATCGCAAGTTTTGTCAAAAAGTGATGAAAAATTTTTTTGTGGAGATTTAAAAAATGGCGTACATGGATGGAAAGGTCTCTTTACTCTCAGTTTAACGGTGAAAACCGCAACCACCAACGAGGCTTGGTTGCGGAGATATCGGCTTTTAAAGAGATTTTGATTTTTAAAGTTTTTAACGATGCCGGCATCGCAAGTTTTGTCAAAAAGTGATGAAAAATTTTTTTGTAAAGATTTAAAAAATGGCGTACATGGATGGAAAGGTCTCTTTACTCTCAGTTTAACGGTGAAAACCGCAACCACCAACGAGGCTTGGTTGCGGAGATATCGGCTTTTAAAGAGATTTTGATTTTTAAAGTTTTTAACGATGCCGGCATCGCAAGTTTTGTCAAAAAGTGATGAAAAATTTTTTTGTGGAGATTTAAAAAATGGCGTACATGGATGGAAAGGTCTCTTTACTCTCAGTTTAACGGTGAAAACCGCAACCACCAACGAGGCTTGGTTGCGGAGATATCGGCTTTTAAAGAGATTTTGATTTTTAAAGTTTTTAACGATGCCGGCATCGCAGGTTTTGTCAAAAAGTGATGCAAAATTTTTTTGTGGAGATTTAAAAAATGGCGTACATGGATGGAAAGGTCTCTTTACTCTCAGTTTAACGGTGAAAACCGCAACCACCAACGAGGCTTGGTTGCGGAGATATCGGGTTTTAAAGAGATTTTGATTTTTAAAGTTTTTAACGATGCCGGCATCGCAAGTTTTGTCAAAAAGTGATGAAAAATTTTTTTGTGGAGATTTAAAAAATGGCGTACATGGATGGAAAGGTCTCTTTACTCTCAGTTTAACGGTGAAAACCGCAACCACCAACGAGGCTTGGTTGCGGAGATATCGGGTTTTAAAGAGATTTTGATTTTTAAAGTTTTTAACGATGCCGGCATCGCAAGTTTTGTCAAAAAGTGATGAAAAATTTTTTTGTGGAGATTTAAAAAATGGCGTACATGGATGGAAAGGTCTCTTTACTCTCAGTTTAACGGTGAAAACCGCAACCACCAACGAGGCTTGGTTGCGGAGATATCGGCTTTTAAAGAGATTTTGATTTTTAAAGTTTTTAACGATGCTGGCATCGCAAGTTTTGTCAAAAAGTGATGAAAAATTTTTTTGTGGACATTTAAAAAATGGCGTACATGGATGGAAAGGTCTCTTTACTCTCAGTTTAACGGTGAAAACCGCAACCACCAACGAGGCTTGGTTGCGGAGATATCGGCTTTTAAAGAGATTTTGATTTTTAAAGTTTTTAACGATGCCGGCATCGCAAGTTTTGTCAAAAAGTGATGAAAAATTTTTTTGTGGAGATTTAAAAAATGGCGTACATGAATGGAAAGGTCTCTTTACTCTCAGTTTAACGGTGAAAACCGCAACCACCAACGAGGCTTGGTTGCGGAGATATCGGGTTTTAAAGAGATTTTGATTTTTAAAGTTTTTAACGATGCCGGCATCGTAAGTTTTGTCAAAAAGTGATGAAAAATTTTTTGTGGAGATTTAAAAAATGGCGTACATGGATGGAAAGGTCTCTTTACTCTCAGTTTAACGGTGAAAACCGCAACCACCAACGAGGCTTGGTTGCGGAGATATCGGCTTTTAAAGAGATTTTGATTTTTAAAGTTTTTAACGATGCCGGCATCGCAAGTTTTGTCAAAAAGTGATGAAAAATTTTTTTGTGGAGATTTAAAAAATGGCGTACATGGATGGAAAGGTCTCTTTACTCTCAGTTTAACAGTGAAAACCGCAACCACCAACGAGGCTTGGTTGCGGAGATATCGGGTTTTAAAGAGATTTTGATTTTTAAAGTTTTTAACGATGCCGGCATCGCAAGTTTTGTCAAAAAGTGATGAAAAATTTTTTTGTGGAGATTTAAAAAATGGCGTACATGGATGGAAAGGTCTCTTTACTCTCAGTTTAACGGTGAAAACCGCAACCACCAACGAGGCTTGGTTGCGGAGATATCGGGTTTTAAAGAGATTTTGATTTTTAAAGTTTTTAACGATGCCGGCATCGTAAGATTTGTCAAAAAGTGATGAAACATTTTTTTGTGGAGATTTAAAAAATGGCATACATGGATGGAAAGGTCTCTTTACTCTCAGTTTAACGGTGAAAACCGCAACCACCAACGAGGCTTGGTTGCGGAGATATCGGCTTTTAAAGAGATTTTGATTTTTAAAGTTTTTAACGATGCCGGCATCGCAAGTTTTGTCAAAAAGTGATGAAAAATTTTTTTGTGGAGATTTAAAAAATGGCGTACATGGATGGAAAGGTCTCTTTACTCTCAGTTTAACAGTGAAAACCGCAACCACCAACGAGGCTTGGTTGCGGAGATATCGGGTTTTAAAGAGATTTTGATTTTTAAAGTTTTTAACGATGCCGGCATCGCAAGTTTTGTCCAAAAGTGATGAAAATTTTTTTTGTGGAGATTTAAAAAATGGCGTACATGGATGGAAAGGTCTCTTTACTCTCAGTTTAACGGTGAAAACCGCAACCACCAACGAGGCTTGGTTGCGGAGATATCGGCTTTTAAAGAGATTTTGATTTTTAAAGTTTTTAACGATGCCGGCATCGCAAGTTTTGTCAAAAAGTGATGAAAAATTTTTTTGTGGAGATTTAAAAAATTGCGTACATGGATGGAAAGGTCTCTTTACTCTCAGTTTAACGGTGAAAACCGCAACCACCAACGAGGCTTGGTTGCGGAGATATCGGGTTTTAAAGAGATTTTGATTTTTAAAGTTTTTAACGATGCCGGCATCGCAAGTTTTGTCAAAAAGTGATGAAAAATTTTTTTGTGGAGATTTAAAAAATGGCGTACATGGATGGAAAGGTCTCTTTACTCTCAGTTTAACGGTGAAAACCGCAACCACCAACGAGGCTTGGTTGCGGAGATATCGGCTTTTAAAGAGATTTTGATTTTTAAAGTTTTTAACGATGCCGGCATCTCAAGTTTTGTCAAAAAGTGATGAAAAATTTTTTTGTGGAGATTTAAAAAATGGCGTACATGGATGGAAAGGTCTCTTTACTCTCAGTTTAACGGTGAAAACCGCAACCACCAACGAGGCTTGGTTGCGGAGATATCGGCTTTTAAAGAGATTTTGATTTTTAAAGTTTTTAACGATGCCGGCATCGCAGGTTTTGTCAAAAAGTGATGCAAAATTTTTTTGTGGAGATTTAAAAAATGGCGTACATGGATGGAAAGGTCTCTTTACTCTCAGTTTAACGGTGAAAACCGCAACCACCAACGAGGCTTGGTTGCGGAGATATCGGGTTTTAAAGAGATTTTGATTTTTAAAGTTTTTAACGATGCCGGCATCGCAAGTTTTGTCAAAAAGTGATGAAAAATTTTTTTGTAAAGATTTAAAAAATGGCGTACATGGATGGAAAGGTCTCTTTACTCTCAGTTTAACGGTGAAAACCGCAACCACCAACGAGGCTTGGTTGCGGAGATATCGGCTTTTAAAGAGATTTTGATTTTTAAAGTTTTTAACGATGCCGGCATCGCAAGTTTTGTCAAAAAGTGATGAAAAATTTTTTTGTGGAGATTTAAAAAATGGCGTACATGGATGGAAAGGTCTCTTTACTCTCAGTTTAACGGTGAAAACCGCAACCACCAACGAGGCTTGGTTGCGGAGATATCGGCTTTTAAAGAGATTTTGATTTTTAAAGTTTTTAACGATGCCGGCATCGCAGGTTTTGTCAAAAAGTGATGCAAAATTTTTTTGTGGAGATTTAAAAAATGGCGTACATGGATGGAAAGGTCTCTTTACTCTCAGTTTAACGGTGAAAACCGCAACCACCAACGAGGCTTGGTTGCGGAGATATCGGCTTTTAAAGAGATTTTGATTTTTAAAGTTTTTAACGATGCCGGCATCGCAAGTTTTGTCAAAAAGTGATGAAAAATTTTTTTGTGGAGATTTAAAAAATGGCGTACATGGATGGAAAGGTCTCTTTACTCTCAGTTTAACGGTGAAAACCGCAACCACCAACGAGGCTTGGTTGCGGAGATATCGGCTTTTAAAGAGATTTTGATTTTTAAAGTTTTTAACGATGCCGGCATCTCAAGTTTTGTCAAAAAGTGATGAAAAATTTTTTTGTGGAGATTTAAAAAATGGCGTACATGGATGGAAAGGTCTCTTTACTCTCAGTTTAACGGTGAAAACCGCAACCACCAACGAGGCTTGGTTGCGGAGATATCGGGTTTTAAAGAGATTTTGATTTTTAAAGTTTTTAACGATGCCGGCATCGCAAGTTTTGTCAAAAAGTGATGAAAATTTTTTTTGTGGAGATTTAAAAAATGGCGTACATGGATGGAAAGGTCTCTTTACTCTCAGTTTAACGGTGAAAACCGCAACCACCAACGAGGCTTGGTTGCGGAGATATCGGCTTTTAAAGAGATTTTGATTTTTAAAGTTTTTAACGATGCCGGCATCGCAAGTTTTGTCAAAAAGTGATGAAAAATTTTTTTGTGGAGATTTAAAAAATGGCGTACATGGATGGAAAGGTCTCTTTACTCTCAGTTTAACGGTGAAAACCGCAACCACCAACGAGGCTTGGTTGCGGAGATATCGGCTTTTAAAGAGATTTTGATTTTTAAAGTTTTTAACGATGCTGGCATCGCAAGTTTTGTCAAAAAGTGATGAAAAATTTTTTTGTGGACATTTAAAAAATGGCGTACATGGATGGAAAGGTCTCTTTACTCTCAGTTTAACGGTGAAAACCGCAACCACCAACGAGGCTTGGTTGCGGAGATATCGGCTTTTAAAGAGATTTTGATTTTTAAAGTTTTTAACGATGCCGGCATCGCAAGTTTTGTCAAAAAGTGATGAAAAATTTTTTTGTGGAGATTTAAAAAATGGCGTACATGGATGGAAAGGTCTCTTTACTCTCAGTTTAACGGTGAAAACCGCAACCACCAACGAGGCTTGGTTGCGGAGATATCGGCTTTTAAAGAGATTTTGATTTTTAAAGTTTTTAACGATGCCGGCATCTCAAGTTTTGTCAAAAAGTGATGAAAAATTTTTTTGTGGAGATTTAAAAAATGGCGTACATGGATGGAAAGGTCTCTTTACTCTCAGTTTAACGGTGAAAACCGCAACCACCAACGAGGCTTGGTTGCGGAGATATCGGCTTTTAAAGAGATTTTGATTTTTAAAGTTTTTAACGATGCCGGCATCGCAGGTTTTGTCAAAAAGTGATGCAAAATTTTTTTGTGGAGATTTAAAAAATGGCGTACATGGATGGAAAGGTCTCTTTACTCTCAGTTTAACGGTGAAAACCGCAACCACCAACGAGGCTTGGTTGCGGAGATATCGGGTTTTAAAGAGATTTTGATTTTTAAAGTTTTTAACGATGCCGGCATCGCAAGTTTTGTCAAAAAGTGATGAAAAATTTTTTTGTAAAGATTTAAAAAATGGCGTACATGGATGGAAAGGTCTCTTTACTCTCAGTTTAACGGTGAAAACCGCAACCACCAACGAGGCTTGGTTGCGGAGATATCGGCTTTTAAAGAGATTTTGATTTTTAAAGTTTTTAACGATGCCGGCATCGCAAGTTTTGTCAAAAAGTGATGAAAAATTTTTTTGTGGAGATTTAAAAAATGGCGTACATGGATGGAAAGGTCTCTTTACTCTCAGTTTAACGGTGAAAACCGCAACCACCAACGAGGCTTGGTTGCGGAGATATCGGCTTTTAAAGAGATTTTGATTTTTAAAGTTTTTAACGATGCCGGCATCGCAGGTTTTGTCAAAAAGTGATGCAAAATTTTTTTGTGGAGATTTAAAAAATGGCGTACATGGATGGAAAGGTCTCTTTACTCTCAGTTTAACGGTGAAAACCGCAACCACCAACGAGGCTTGGTTGCGGAGATATCGGCTTTTAAAGAGATTTTGATTTTTAAAGTTTTTAACGATGCCGGCATCGCAAGTTTTGTCAAAAAGTGATGAAAAATTTTTTTGTGGAGATTTAAAAAATGGCGTACATGGATGGAAAGGTCTCTTTACTCTCAGTTTAACGGTGAAAACCGCAACCACCAACGAGGCTTGGTTGCGGAGATATCGGCTTTTAAAGAGATTTTGATTTTTAAAGTTTTTAACGATGCCGGCATCGCAGGTTTTGTCAAAAAGTGATGCAAAATTTTTTTGTGGAGATTTAAAAAATGGCGTACATGGATGGAAAGGTCTCTTTACTCTCAGTTTAACGGTGAAAACCGCAACCACCAACGAGGCTTGGTTGCGGAGATATCGGCTTTTAAAGAGATTTTGATTTTTAAAGTTTTTAACGATGCCGGCATCGCAAGTTTTGTCAAAAAGTGATGAAAAATTTTTTTGTGGAGATTTAAAAAATGGCGTACATGGATGGAAAGGTCTCTTTACTCTCAGTTTAACGGTGAAAACCGCAACCACCAACGAGGCTTGGTTGCGGAGATATCGGCTTTTAAAGAGATTTTGATTTTTAAAGTTTTTAACGATGCCGGCATCTCAAGTTTTGTCAAAAAGTGATGAAAAATTTTTTTGTGGAGATTTAAAAAATGGCGTACATGGATGGAAAGGTCTCTTTACTCTCAGTTTAACGGTGAAAACCGCAACCACCAACGAGGCTTGGTTGCGGAGATATCGGGTTTTAAAGAGATTTTGATTTTTAAAGTTTTTAACGATGCCGGCATCGCAAGTTTTGTCAAAAAGTGATGAAAATTTTTTTTGTGGAGATTTAAAAAATGGCGTACATGGATGGAAAGGTCTCTTTACTCTCAGTTTAACGGTGAAAACCGCAACCACCAACGAGGCTTGGTTGCGGAGATATCGGCTTTTAAAGAGATTTTGATTTTTAAAGTTTTTAACGATGCCGGCATCGCAAGTTTTGTCAAAAAGTGATGAAAAATTTTTTTGTGGAGATTTAAAAAATGGCGTACATGGATGGAAAGGTCTCTTTACTCTCAGTTTAACGGTGAAAACCGCAACCACCAACGAGGCTTGGTTGCGGAGATATCGGCTTTTAAAGAGATTTTGATTTTTAAAGTTTTTAACGATGCTGGCATCGCAAGTTTTGTCAAAAAGTGATGAAAAATTTTTTTGTGGACATTTAAAAAATGGCGTACATGGATGGAAAGGTCTCTTTACTCTCAGAGTAACGGTGAAAACCGCAACCACCAACGAGGCTTGGTTGCGGAGATATCGGCTTTTAAAGAGATTTTGATTTTTAAAGTTTTTAACGATGCCGGCATCGCAAGTTTTGTCAAAAAGTGATGAAAAATTTTTTTGTGGAGATTTAAAAAATGGCGTACATGGATGGAAAGGTCTCTTTACTCTCAGTTTAACGGTGAAAACCGCAACCACCAACGAGGCTTGGTTGCGGAGATATCGGCTTTTAAAGAGATTTTGATTTTTAAAGTTTTTAACGATGCCGGCATCTCAAGTTTTGTCAAAAAGTGATGAAAAATTTTTTTGTGGAGATTTAAAAAATGGCGTACATGGATGGAAAGGTCTCTTTACTCTCAGTTTAACGGTGAAAACCGCAACCACCAACGAGGCTTGGTTGCGGAGATATCGGCTTTTAAAGAGATTTTGATTTTTAAAGTTTTTAACGATGCCGGCATCGCAGGTTTTGTCAAAAAGTGATGCAAAATTTTTTTGTGGAGATTTAAAAAATGGCGTACATGGATGGAAAGGTCTCTTTACTCTCAGTTTAACGGTGAAAACCGCAACCACCAACGAGGCTTGGTTGCGGAGATATCGGGTTTTAAAGAGATTTTGATTTTTAAAGTTTTTAACGATGCCGGCATCGCAAGTTTTGTCAAAAAGTGATGAAAAATTTTTTTGTAAAGATTTAAAAAATGGCGTACATGGATGGAAAGGTCTCTTTACTCTCAGTTTAACGGTGAAAACCGCAACCACCAACGAGGCTTGGTTGCGGAGATATCGGCTTTTAAAGAGATTTTGATTTTTAAAGTTTTTAACGATGCCGGCATCGCAGGTTTTGTCAAAAAGTGATGCAAAATTTTTTTGTGGAGATTTAAAAAATGGCGTACATGGATGGAAAGGTCTCTTTACTCTCAGTTTAACGGTGAAAACCGCAACCACCAACGAGGCTTGGTTGCGGAGATATCGGCTTTTAAAGAGATTTTGATTTTTAAAGTTTTTAACGATGCCGGCATCGCAAGTTTTGTCAAAAAGTGATGAAAAATTTTTTTGTGGAGATTTAAAAAATGGCGTACATGGATGGAAAGGTCTCTTTACTCTCAGTTTAACGGTGAAAACCGCAACCACCAACGAGGCTTGGTTGCGGAGATATCGGCTTTTAAAGAGATTTTGATTTTTAAAGTTTTTAACGATGCCGGCATCTCAAGTTTTGTCAAAAAGTGATGAAAAATTTTTTTGTGGAGATTTAAAAAATGGCGTACATGGATGGAAAGGTCTCTTTACTCTCAGTTTAACGGTGAAAACCGCAACCACCAACGAGGCTTGGTTGCGGAGATATCGGGTTTTAAAGAGATTTTGATTTTTAAAGTTTTTAACGATGCCGGCATCGCAAGTTTTGTCAAAAAGTGATGAAAATTTTTTTTGTGGAGATTTAAAAAATGGCGTACATGGATGGAAAGGTCTCTTTACTCTCAGTTTAACGGTGAAAACCGCAACCACCAACGAGGCTTGGTTGCGGAGATATCGGCTTTTAAAGAGATTTTGATTTTTAAAGTTTTTAACGATGCCGGCATCGCAAGTTTTGTCAAAAAGTGATGAAAAATTTTTTTGTGGAGATTTAAAAAATGGCGTACATGGATGGAAAGGTCTCTTTACTCTCAGTTTAACGGTGAAAACCGCAACCACCAACGAGGCTTGGTTGCGGAGATATCGGCTTTTAAAGAGATTTTGATTTTTAAAGTTTTTAACGATGCTGGCATCGCAAGTTTTGTCAAAAAGTGATGAAAAATTTTTTTGTGGACATTTAAAAAATGGCGTACATGGATGGAAAGGTCTCTTTACTCTCAGAGTAACGGTGAAAACCGCAACCACCAACGAGGCTTGGTTGCGGAGATATCGGCTTTTAAAGAGATTTTGATTTTTAAAGTTTTTAACGATGCCGGCATCGCAAGTTTTGTCAAAAAGTGATGAAAAATTTTTTTGTGGAGATTTAAAAAATGGCGTACATGGATGGAAAGGTCTCTTTACTCTCAGTTTAACGGTGAAAACCGCAACCACCAACGAGGCTTGGTTGCGGAGATATCGGCTTTTAAAGAGATTTTGATTTTTAAAGTTTTTAACGATGCCGGCATCTCAAGTTTTGTCAAAAAGTGATGAAAAATTTTTTTGTGGAGATTTAAAAAATGGCGTACATGGATGGAAAGGTCTCTTTACTCTCAGTTTAACGGTGAAAACCGCAACCACCAACGAGGCTTGGTTGCGGAGATATCGGCTTTTAAAGAGATTTTGATTTTTAAAGTTTTTAACGATGCCGGCATCGCAGGTTTTGTCAAAAAGTGATGCAAAATTTTTTTGTGGAGATTTAAAAAATGGCGTACATGGATGGAAAGGTCTCTTTACTCTCAGTTTAACGGTGAAAACCGCAACCACCAACGAGGCTTGGTTGCGGAGATATCGGGTTTTAAAGAGATTTTGATTTTTAAAGTTTTTAACGATGCCGGCATCGCAAGTTTTGTCAAAAAGTGATGAAAAATTTTTTTGTAAAGATTTAAAAAATGGCGTACATGGATGGAAAGGTCTCTTTACTCTCAGTTTAACGGTGAAAACCGCAACCACCAACGAGGCTTGGTTGCGGAGATATCGGCTTTTAAAGAGATTTTGATTTTTAAAGTTTTTAACGATGCCGGCATCGCAAGTTTTGTCAAAAAGTGATGAAAAATTTTTTTGTGGAGATTTAAAAAATGGCGTACATGGATGGAAAGGTCTCTTTACTCTCAGTTTAACGGTGAAAACCGCAACCACCAACGAGGCTTGGTTGCGGAGATATCGGCTTTTAAAGAGATTTTGATTTTTAAAGTTTTTAACGATGCCGGCATCGCAGGTTTTGTCAAAAAGTGATGCAAAATTTTTTTGTGGAGATTTAAAAAATGGCGTACATGGATGGAAAGGTCTCTTTACTCTCAGTTTAACGGTGAAAACCGCAACCACCAACGAGGCTTGGTTGCGGAGATATCGGCTTTTAAAGAGATTTTGATTTTTAAAGTTTTTAACGATGCCGGCATCGCAAGTTTTGTCAAAAAGTGATGAAAAATTTTTTTGTGGAGATTTAAAAAATGGCGTACATGGATGGAAAGGTCTCTTTACTCTCAGTTTAACGGTGAAAACCGCAACCACCAACGAGGCTTGGTTGCGGAGATATCGGCTTTTAAAGAGATTTTGATTTTTAAAGTTTTTAACGATGCCGGCATCTCAAGTTTTGTCAAAAAGTGATGAAAAATTTTTTTGTGGAGATTTAAAAAATGGCGTACATGGATGGAAAGGTCTCTTTACTCTCAGTTTAACGGTGAAAACCGCAACCACCAACGAGGCTTGGTTGCGGAGATATCGGGTTTTAAAGAGATTTTGATTTTTAAAGTTTTTAACGATGCCGGCATCGCAAGTTTTGTCAAAAAGTGATGAAAATTTTTTTTGTGGAGATTTAAAAAATGGCGTACATGGATGGAAAGGTCTCTTTACTCTCAGTTTAACGGTGAAAACCGCAACCACCAACGAGGCTTGGTTGCGGAGATATCGGCTTTTAAAGAGATTTTGATTTTTAAAGTTTTTAACGATGCCGGCATCGCAAGTTTTGTCAAAAAGTGATGAAAAATTTTTTTGTGGAGATTTAAAAAATGGCGTACATGGATGGAAAGGTCTCTTTACTCTCAGTTTAACGGTGAAAACCGCAACCACCAACGAGGCTTGGTTGCGGAGATATCGGCTTTTAAAGAGATTTTGATTTTTAAAGTTTTTAACGATGCTGGCATCGCAAGTTTTGTCAAAAAGTGATGAAAAATTTTTTTGTGGACATTTAAAAAATGGCGTACATGGATGGAAAGGTCTCTTTACTCTCAGTTTAACGGTGAAAACCGCAACCACCAACGAGGCTTGGTTGCGGAGATATCGGCTTTTAAAGAGATTTTGATTTTTAAAGTTTTTAACGATGCCGGCATCGCAAGTTTTGTCAAAAAGTGATGAAAAATTTTTTTGTGGAGATTTAAAAAATGGCGTACATGGATGGAAAGGTCTCTTTACTCTCAGTTTAACGGTGAAAACCGCAACCACCAACGAGGCTTGGTTGCGGAGATATCGGCTTTTAAAGAGATTTTGATTTTTAAAGTTTTTAACGATGGCGGCATCGCAAGTTTTGTCAAAAAGTGATGAAAAATTTTTTTGTGGAGATTTAAAAAATGGCGTACATGGATGGAAAGGTCTCTTTACTCTCAGTTTAACGGTGAAAACCGCAACCACCAACGAGGCTTGGTTGCGGAGATATCGGCTTTTAAAGAGATTTTGATTTTTAAAGTTTTTAACGATGCCGGCATCGCAAGTTTTGTCAAAAAGTGATGAAAAATTTTTTTGTGGAGATTTAAAAAATGGCGTACATGAATGGAAAGGTCTCTTTACTCTCAGTTTAACGGTGAAAACCGCAACCACCAACGAGGCTTGGTTGCGGAGATATCGGGTTTTAAAGAGATTTTGATTTTTAAAGTTTTTAACGATGCCGGCATCGTAAGTTTTGTCAAAAAGTGATGAAAAATTTTTTGTGGAGATTTAAAAAATGGCGTACATGGATGGAAAGGTCTCTTTACTCTCAGTTTAACGGTGAAAACCGCAACCACCAACGAGGCTTGGTTGCGGAGATATCGGGTTTTAAAGAGATTTTGATTTTTAAAGTTTTTAACGATGCCGGCATCGCAAGTTTTGTCAAAAAGTGATGAAAAATTTTTTTGTGGAGATTTAAAAAATGGCGTACATGGATGGAAAGGTCTCTTTACTCTCAGTTTAACGGTGAAAACCGCAACCACCAACGAGGCTTGGTTGCGGAGATATCGGGTTTTAAAGAGATTTTGATTTTTAAAGTTTTTAACGATGCCGGCATCGTAAGTTTTGTCAAAAAGTGATGAAAATTTTTTTTGTGGAGATTTAAAAAATGGCATACATGGATGGAAAGGTCTCTTTACTCTCAGTTTAACGGTGAAAACCGCAACCACCAACGAGGCTTGGTTGCGGAGATATCGGCTTTTAAAGAGATTTTGATTTTTAAAGTTTTTAACGATGCCGGCATCGCAAGTTTTGTCAAAAAGTGATGACAAATTTTTTTGTGGAGATTTAAAAAATGGCGTACATGGATGGAAAGGTCTCTTTACTCTCAGTTTAACAGTGAAAACCGCAACCACCAACGAGGCTTGGTTGCGGAGATATCGGGTTTTAAAGAGATTTTGATTTTTAAAGTTTTTAACGATGCCGGCATCGCTAGTTTTGTCCAAAAGTGATGAAAATTTTTTTTGTGGAGATTTAAAAAATGGCGTACATGGATGGAAAGGTCTCTTTACTCTCAGTTTAACGGTGAAAACCGCAACCACCAACGAGGCTTGGTTGCGGAGATATCGGGTTTTAAAGAGATTTTGATTTTTAAAGTTTTTAACGATGCCGGCATCGCAAGTTTTGTCAAAAAGTGATGAAAAATTTTTTTGTGGAGATTTAAAAAATGGCGTACATGGATGGAAAGGTCTCTTTACTCTCAGTTTAACGGTGAAAACCGCAACCACCAACGAGGCTTGGTTGCGGAGATATCGGCTTTTAAAGAGATTTTGATTTTTAAAGTTTTTAACGATGCCGGCATCGCAAGTTTTGTCAAAAAGTGATGAAAAATTTTTTTGTGGAGATTTAAAAAATGGCGTACATGGATGGAAAGGTCTCTTTACTCTCAGTTTAACGGTGAAAACCGCAACCACCAACGAGGCTTGGTTGCGGAGATATCGGCTTTTAAAGAGATTTTGATTTTTAAAGTTTTTAACAATGCCGGCATCGCAAGTTTTGTCAAAAAGTGATGAAAAATTTTTTGTGGAGATTTAAAAAATGGCGTACATGGATGGAAAGGTCTCTTTACTCTCAGTTTAACGGTGAAAACCGCAACCACCAACGAGGCTTGGTTGCGGAGATATCGGCTTTTAAAGAGATTTTGATTTTTAAAGTTTTTAACGATGCCGGCATCGTAAGTTTTGTCAAAAAGTGATGAAAAATTTTTTTGTGGAGATTTAAAAAATGGCGTACATGGATGGAAAGGTCTCTTTACTCTCAGTTTAACGGTGAAAACCGCAACCACCAACGAGGCTTGGTTGCGGAGATATCGGCTTTTAAAGAGATTTTGATTTTTAAAGTTTTTAACGATGCCGGCATCGTAAGTTTTGTCAAAAAGTGATGAAAAATTTTTTTGTGGAGATTTAAAAAATGGCGTACATGGATGGAAAGGTCTCTTTACTCTCAGTTTAACGGTGAAAACCGCAACCACCAACGAGGCTTGGTTGAAGATATATCGGGTTTTAAAGAGATTTTGATTTTTAAAGTTTTTAACGATGCCGGCATCGCAAGTTTTGTCAAAAAGTGATGAAAAATTTTTTTGTGGAGATTTAAAAAATGGCGTACATGGATGGAAAGGTCTCTTTACTCTCAGTTTAACGGTGAAAACCGCAACCACCAACGAGGCTTGGTTGCGGAGATATCGGCTTTTAAAGAGATTTTGATTTTTAAAGTTTTTAACGATGCCGGCATCGTAAGTTTTGTCAAAAAGTGATGAAAAATTTTTTGTGGAGATTTAAAAAATGGCGTACATGGATGGAAAGGTCTCTTTACTCTCAGTTTAATGGTGAAAACCGCAACCACCAACGAGGCTTGGTTGCGGAGATATCGGGTTTTAAAGAGATTTTGATTTTTAAAGTTTTTAACGATGCCGGCATCGCAAGTTTTGTCAAAAATTGATGAAAAATTTTTTTGTGGAGATTTAAAAAATGGCGTACATGGATGGAAAGGTCTCTTTACTCTCAGTTTAACGGTGAAAACCGCAACCACCAACGAGGCTTGGTTGCGGAGATATCGGCTTTTAAAGAGATTTTGATTTTTAAAGTTTTTAACGATGCCGGCATCGCAAGTTTTGTCAAAAAGTGATGACAAATTTTTTTGTGGAGATTTAAAAAATGGCGTACATGGATGGAAAGGTCTCTTTACTCTCAGTTTAACGGTGAAAACCGCAACCACCAACGAGGCTTGGTTGCGGAGATATCGGCTTTTAAAGAGATTTTGATTTTTAAAGTTTTTAACGATGCCGGCATCGTAAGTTTTGTCAAAAAGTGATGAAAATTTTTTTTGTGGAGATTTAAAAAATGGCATACATGGATGGAAAGGTCTCTTTACTCTCAGTTTAACGGTGAAAACCGCAACCACCAACGAGGCTTGGTTGCGGAGATATCGGCTTTTAAAGAGATTTTGATTTTTAAAGTTTTTAACGATGCCGGCATCGCAAGTTTTGTCAAAAAGTGATGACAAATTTTTTTGTGGAGATTTAAAAAATGGCGTACATGGATGGAAAGGTCTCTTTACTCTCAGTTTAACAGTGAAAACCGCAACCACCAACGAGGCTTGGTTGCGGAGATATCGGGTTTTAAAGAGATTTTGATTTTTAAAGTTTTTAACGATGCCGGCATCGCAAGTTTTGTCCAAAAGTGATGAAAATTTTTTTTGTGGAGATTTAAAAAATGGCGTACATGGATGGAAAGGTCTCTTTACTCTCAGTTTAACGGTGAAAACCGCAACCACCAACGAGGCTTGGTTGCGGAGATATCGGGTTTTAAAGAGATTTTGATTTTTAAAGTTTTTAACGATGCCGGCATCGCAAGTTTTGTCAAAAAGTGATGAAAAATTTTTTTGTGGAGATTTAAAAAATGGCGTACATGGATGGAAAGGTCTCTTTACTCTCAGTTTAACGGTGAAAACCGCAACCACCAACGAGGCTTGGTTGCGGAGATATCGGCTTTTAAAGAGATTTTGATTTTTAAAGTTTTTAACGATGCCGGCATCGCAAGTTTTGTCAAAAAGTGATGAAAAATTTTTTTGTGGAGATTTAAAAAATGGCGTACATGGATGGAAAGGTCTCTTTACTCTCAGTTTAACGGTGAAAACCGCAACCACCAACGAGGCTTGGTTGCGGAGATATCGGCTTTTAAAGAGATTTTGATTTTTAAAGTTTTTAACAATGCCGGCATCGCAAGTTTTGTCAAAAAGTGATGAAAAATTTTTTTGTGGAGATTTAAAAAATGGCGTACATGGATGGAAAGGTCTCTTTACTCTCAGTTTAACGGTGAAAACCGCAACCACCAACGAGGCTTGGTTGCGGAGATATCGGCTTTTAAAGAGATTTTGATTTTTAAAGTTTTTAACGATGCCGGCATCGTAAGTTTTGTCAAAAAGTGATGAAAAATTTTTTTGTGGAGATTTAAAAAATGGCGTACATGGATGGAAAGGTCTCTTTACTCTCAGTTTAACGGTGAAAACCGCAACCACCAACGAGGCTTGGTTGCGGAGATATCGGCTTTTAAAGAGATTTTGATTTTTAAAGTTTTTAACGATGCCGGCATCGTAAGTTTTGTCAAAAAGTGATGAAAAATTTTTTTGTGGAGATTTAAAAAATGGCGTACATGGATGGAAAGGTCTCTTTACTCTCAGTTTAACGGTGAAAACCGCAACCACCAACGAGGCTTGGTTGAAGATATATCGGGTTTTAAAGAGATTTTGATTTTTAAAGTTTTTAACGATGCCGGCATCGCAAGTTTTGTCAAAAAGTGATGAAAAATTTTTTTGTGGAGATTTAAAAAATGGCGTACATGGATGGAAAGGTCTCTTCACTCTCAGTTTAACGGTGAAAACCGCAACCACCAACGAGGCTTGGTTGCGGAGATATCGGCTTTTAAAGAGATTTTGATTTTTAAAGTTTTTAACGATGCCGGCATCGCAGGTTTTGTCAAAAAGTGATGCAAAATTTTTTTGTGGAGATTTAAAAAATGGCGTACATGGATGGAAAGGTCTCTTTACTCTCAGTTTAACGGTGAAAACCGCAACCACCAACGAGGTTTGGTTGCGGAGATATCGGGTTTTAAAGAGATTTTGATTTTTAAAGTTTTTAACGATGCCGGCATCGCAAGTTTTGTCAAAAAGTGATGAAAAATTTTTTTGTGGAGATTTAAAAAATGGCGTACATGGATGGAAAGGTCCATTTACTCTCAGTTTAACGGTGAAAACCGCAACCACCAACGAGGCTTGGTTGCGGAGATATCGGGTTTTAAAGAGATTTTGATTTTTAAAGTTTTTAACGATGCCGGCATCGCAAGTTTTGTCAAAAAGTGATGAAAAATTTTTTTGTGGAGATTTAAAAAATGGCGTACATGGATGGAAAGGTCTCTTTACTCTCAGTTTAACGGTGAAAACCGCAACCACCAACGAGGCTTGGTTGCGGAGATATCGGGTTTTAAAGAGATTTTGATTTTTAAAGTTTTTAACGATGCCGGCATCGCAAGTTTTGTCAAAAAGTGATGAAAAATTTTTTTGTAAAGATTTAAAAAATGGCGTACATGGATGGAAAGGTCTCTTTACTCTCAGTTTAACGGTGAAAACCGCAACCACCAACGAGGCTTGGTTGCGGAGATATCGGCTTTTAAAGAGATTTTGATTTTTAAAGTTTTTAACGATGCCGGCATCGCAAGTTTTGTCAAAAAGTGATGAAAAATTTTTTTGTGGAGATTTAAAAAATGGCGTACATGGATGGAAAGGTCTCTTTACTCTCAGTTTAACGGTGAAAACCGCAACCACCAACGAGGCTTGGTTGCGGAGATATCGGGTTTTAAAGAGATTTTGATTTTTAAAGTTTTTAACGATGCCGGCATCGCAAGTTTTGTCAAAAAGTGATGAAAAATTTTTTTGTGGAGATTTAAAAAATGGCGTACATGGATGGAAAGGTCTCTTTACTCTCAGTTTAACGGTGAAAACCGCAACCACCAACGAGGCTTGGTTGCGGAGATATCGGCTTTTAAAGAGATTTTGATTTTTAAAGTTTTTAACAATGCCGGCATCGCAAGTTTTGTCAAAAAGTGATGAAAAATTTTTTTGTGGAGATTTAAAAAATGGCGTACATGGATGGAAAGGTCTCTTTACTCTCAGTTTAACGGTGAAAACCGCAACCACCAACGAGGCTTGGTTGCGGAGATATCGGCTTTTAAAGAGATTTTGATTTTTAAAGTTTTTAACGATGCCGGCATCGTAAGTTTTGTCAAAAAGTGATGAAAAATTTTTTTGTGGAGATTTAAAAAATGGCGTACATGGATGGAAAGGTCTCTTTACTCTCAGTTTAACGGTGAAAACCGCAACCACCAACGAGGCTTGGTTGCGGAGATATCGGCTTTTAAAGAGATTTTGATTTTTAAAGTTTTTAACGATGCCGGCATCGTAAGTTTTGTCAAAAAGTGATGAAAAATTTTTTTGTGGAGATTTAAAAAATGGCGTACATGGATGGAAAGGTCTCTTTACTCTCAGTTTAACGGTGAAAACCGCAACCACCAACGAGGCTTGGTTGAAGATATATCGGGTTTTAAAGAGATTTTGATTTTTAAAGTTTTTAACGATGCCGGCATCGCAAGTTTTGTCAAAAAGTGATGAAAAATTTTTTTGTGGAGATTTAAAAAATGGCGTACATGGATGGAAAGGTCTCTTTACTCTCAGTTTAACGGTGAAAACCGCAACCACCAACGAGGCTTGGTTGCGGAGATATCGGCTTTTAAAGAGATTTTGATTTTTAAAGTTTTTAACGATGCCGGCATCGCAGGTTTTGTCAAAAAGTGATGCAAAATTTTTTTGTGGAGATTTAAAAAATGGCGTACATGGATGGAAAGGTCTCTTTACTCTCAGTTTAACGGTGAAAACCGCAACCACCAACGAGGCTTGGTTGCGGAGATATCGGGTTTTAAAGAGATTTTGATTTTTAAAGTTTTTAACGATGCCGGCATCGCAAGTTTTGTCAAAAAGTGATGAAAAATTTTTTTGTGGAGATTTAAAAAATGGCGTACATGGATGGAAAGGTCCATTTACTCTCAGTTTAACGGTGAAAACCGCAACCACCAACGAGGCTTGGTTGCGGAGATATCGGGTTTTAAAGAGATTTTGATTTTTAAAGTTTTTAACGATGCCGGCATCGCAAGTTTTGTCAAAAAGTGATGAAAATTTTTTTTGTAAAGATTTAAAAAATGGCGTACATGGATGGAAAGGTCTCTTTACTCTCAGTTTAACGGTGAAAACCGCAACCACCAACGAGGCTTGGTTGCGGAGATATCGGCTTTTAAAGAGATTTTGATTTTTAAAGTTTTTAACGATGCCGGCATCACAAGTTTTGTCAAAAAGTGATGAAAAATTTTTTTGTGGAGATTTAAAAAATGGCGTACATGGATGGAAAGGTCTCTTTACTCTCAGTTTAACGGTGAAAACCGCAACCACCAACGAGGCTTGGTTGCGGAGATATCGGCTTTTAAAGAGATTTTGAATTTTAAAGTTTTTAACGATGCCGGCATCGCAAGTTTTGTCAAAAAGTGATGAAAAATTTTTTTGTGGAGATTTAAAAAATGGCGTACATGGATGGAAAGGTCTTTTTACTCTCAGTTTAACGGTGAAAACCGCAACCACCAACGAGGCTTGGTTGCGGAGATATCGGCTTTTAAAGAGATTTTGATTTTTAAAGTTTTTAACGATGCCGGCATCGCAAGTTTTGTCAAAAAGTGATGAAAAATTTTTTTGTGGAGATTTAAAAAATGGCGTACATGGATGGAAAGGTCTCTTTACTCTCAGTTTAACGGTGAAAACCGCAACCACCAACGAGGCTTGGTTGCGGAGATATCGGGTTTTAAAGAGATTTTGATTTTTAAAGTTTTTAACGATGCCGGCATCGCAAGTTTTGTCAAAAAGTGATGAAAAATTTTTTTGTAAAGATTTAAAAAATGGCGTACATGGATGGAAAGGTCTCTTTACTCTCAGTTTAACGGTGAAAACCGCAACCACCAACGAGGCTTGGTTGCGGAGATATCGGCTTTTAAAGAGATTTTGATTTTTAAAGTTTTTAACGATGCCGGCATCGCAAGTTTTGTCAAAAAGTGATGAAAAATTTTTTTGTGGAGATTTAAAAAATGGCGTACATGGATGGAAAGGTCTCTTTACTCTCAGTTTAACGGTGAAAACCGCAACCACCAACGAGGCTTGGTTGCGGAGATATCGGGTTTTAAAGAGATTTTGATTTTTAAAGTTTTTAACGATGCCGGCATCGCAAGTTTTGTCAAAAAGTAATGAAAAATTTTTTTGTGGAGATTTAAAAAATGGCGTACATGGATGGAAAGGTCTCTTTACTCTCAGTTTAACGGTGAAAACCGCAACCACCAACGAGGCTTGGTTGCGGAGATATCGGCTTTTAAAGAGATTTTGATTTTTAAAGTTTTTAACGATGCCGGCATCGCAAGTTTTGTCAAAAAGTGATGAAAAATTTTTTTTTGGAGATTTAAAAAATGGCGTACATGGATGGAAAGGTCTCTTTACTCTCAGTTTAACGGTGAAAACCGCAACCACCAACGAGGCTTGGTTGCGGAGATATCGGGTTTTAAAGAGATTTTGATTTTTAAAGTTTTTAACGATGCCGGCATCGCAAGTTTTGTCAAAAAGTGATGAAAAATTTGTTTGTGGAGATTTAAAAAATGGCGTACATGGATGGAAAGGTCTCTTTACTCTCAGTTTAACGGTGAAAACCGCAACCACCAACGAGGCTTGGTTGCGGAGATATCGGCTTTTAAAAAGATTTTGATTTTTAAAGTTTTTAACGATGCCGGCATCGCAAGTTTTGTCAAAAAGTGATGAAAAATTTTTTTGTGGAGATTTAAAAAATGGCGTACATGGATGGAAAGGTCTCTTTACTCTCAGTTTAACGGTGAAAACCGCAACCACCAACGAGGCTTGGTTGCGGAGATATCGGCTTTTAAAGAGATTTTGATTTTTAAAGTTTTTAACGATTCCGGCATCGCAAGTTTTGTCAAAAAGTGATGAAAAATTTTTTTGTGGAGATTTAAAAAATGGCGTACATGGATGGAAAGGTCTCTTTACTCTCAGTTTAACGGTGAAAACCGCAACCACCAACGAGGCTTGGTTGCGGAGATATCGGGTTTTAAAGAGATTTTGATTTTTAAAGTTTTTAACGATGCCGGCATCGTAAGTTTTGTCAAAAAGTGATGAAAAATTTTTTTGTGGAGATTTAAAAAATGGCGTACATGGATGGAAAGGTCTCTTTACTCTCAGTTTAACGGTGAAAACCACAACCACCAACGAGGCTTGGTTGCGGAGATATCGGCTTTTAAAGAGATTTTGATTTTTAAAGTTTTTAACGATGCCGGCATCGCAAGTTTTGTCAAAAAGTGATGACAAATTTTTTTGTGGAGATTTAAAAAATGGCGTACATGGATGGAAAGGTCTCTTTACTCTCAGTTTAACGGTGAAAACCGCAACCACCAACGAGGCTTGGTTGCGGAGATATCGGCTTTTAAAGAGATTTTGATTTTTAAAGTTTTTAACGATGCCGGCATCGCAAGTTTTGTCAAAAAGTGATGAAAAATTTTTTTGTGGAGATTTAAAAAATGGCATACATGGATGGAAAGGTCTCTTTACTCTCAGTTTAACGGTGAAAACCGCAACCACCAACGAGGCTTGGTTGCGGAGATATCGGCTTTTAAAGAGATTTTGATTTTTAAAGTTTTTAACCAAAATAGAGGTATATCACTGTTAATGATATAAATGAATTATATATTCCAATTAAAGAAATATGTTGATCAAATAAAAGCTGCTAACTTTTTATTTTAATGGTTTAATTCCATTTATATTTCTATTTATATAGTTTAATAAAACATTACATTTTCATTGTAAAAATAAAAAATTTTTTTTTATAAATTACTAAAATTAATTATTTAATTAAAATATTTAAAGATTCATAAATCTCCCTAACATCTTCAATGTTATACTCTAATTATAAGCTATTTAAATTATAATAAAATTAAAAATATTATTAAAATAATAAATCATAAAATAAAAAGTATTAAATAAATTTTTAAATTATTATTTTGTAAAAAATTAATAAATTGAGAATAATAAACTAATTTTGTCAAAAAGTGATGAAAAATTTTTTTGTGGAGATTTAAAAAATGGCGTACATGGATGGAAAGGTCTCTTTACTCTCAGTTTAACGGTGAAAACCGTAACCACCAACGAGGCTTGGTTGCGGAGATATCGGCTTTTAAAGAGATTTTGATTTTTAAAGTTTTTAACGATGCCGGCATCGCAAGTTTTGTCAAAAAGTGATGAAAAATTTTTTTGTGGAGATTTAAAAAATGGCGTACATGGATGGAAAGGTCTCTTTACTCTCAGTTTAACGGTGAAAACCGCAACCACCAACGAGGCTTGGTTGCGGGGATATCGGGTTTTAAAGAGATTTTGATTTTTAAAGTTTTTAACGATGCCGGCATCGCAAGTTTTGTCAAAAAGTGATGAAAAATTTTTTGTGGAGATTTAAAAAATGGCGTACATGGATGGAAAGGTCTCTTTACTCTCAGTTTAACGGTGAAAACCGCAACCACCAACGAGGCTTGGTTGCGGAGATATCGGGTTTTAAAGAGATTTTGATTTTTAAAGTTTTTAACGATGCCGGCATCGCAAGTTTTGTCAAAAAGTGATGAAAAATTTTTTTGTGGAGATTTAAAAAATGGCATACATGGATGGAAAGGTCTCTTTACTCTCAGTTTAACGGTGAAAACCGCAACCACCAACGAGGCTTGGTTGCGGAGATATCGGCTTTTAAAGAGATTTTGATTTTTAAAGTTTTTAACCAAAATAGAGGTATATCACTGTTAATGATATAAATGAATTATATATTCCAATTAAAGAAATATGTTGATCAAATAAAAGCTGCTAACTTTTTATTTTAATGGTTTAATTCCATTTATATTTCTATTTATATAGTTTAATAAAACATTACATTTTCATTGTAAAAATAAAAATTTTTTTTTTATAAATTACTAAAATTAATTATTTAATTAAAATATTTAAAGATTCATAAATCTCCCTAACATCTTCAATGTTATACTCTAATTATAAGCTATTTAAATTATAATAAAATTAAAAATATTATTAAAATAATAAATCATAAAATAAAAAGTATTAAATAAATTTTTAAATTATTATTTTGTAAAAAATTAATAAATTGAGAATAATAAACTAATTTTGTCAAAAAGTGATGAAAAATTTTTTTGTGGAGATTTAAAAAATGGCGTACATGGATGGAAAGGTCTCTTTACTCTCAGTTTAATGGTGAAAACCGCAACCACCAACGAGGCTTGGTTGCGGAGATATCGGCTTTTAAAGAGATTTTGATTTTTAAAGTTTTTAACGATGCCGGCATCTCAAGTTTTGTCAAAAAGTGATGAAAAATTTTTTTGTGGAGATTTAAAAAATGGCGTACATGGATGGAAAGGTCTCTTTACTCTCAGTTTAACGGTGAAAACCGCAACCACCAACGAGGCTTGGTTGCGGAGATATCGGCTTTTAAAGAGATTTTGATTTTTAAAGTTTTTAACGATGCCGGCATCGCAAGTTTTGTCAAAAAGTGATGAAAATTTTTTTTGTGGAGATTTAAAAAATGGCGTACATGGATGGAAAGGTCTCTTTACTCTCAGTTTAACGGTGAAAACCGCAACCACCAACGAGGCTTGGTTGCGGAGATATCGGCTTTTAAAGAGATTTTGATTTTTAAAGTTTTTAACGATGCCGGCATCGCAAGTTTTGTCAAAAAGTGATGAAAAATTTTTTTGTGGAGATTTAAAAAATGGCGTACATGGATGGAAAGGTCTCTTTACTCTCAGTTTAACGGTGAAAACCGCAACCACCAACGAGGCTTGGTTGCGGAGATATCGGCTTTTAAAGAGATTTTGATTTTTAAAGTTTTTAACGATGCTGGCATCGCAAGTTTTGTCAAAAAGTGATGAAAAATTTTTTTGTGGACATTTAAAAAATGGCGTACATGGATGGAAAGGTCTCTTTACTCTCAGTTTAACGGTGAAAACCGCAACCACCAACGAGGCTTGGTTGCGGAGATATCGGCTTTTAAAGAGATTTTGATTTTTAAAGTTTTTAACGATGCCGGCATCGCAAGTTTTGTCAAAAAGTGATGAAAAATTTTTTTGTGGAGATTTAAAAAATGGCGTACATGGATGGAAAGGTCTCTTTACTCTCAGTTTAACGGTGAAAACCGCAACCACCAACGAGGCTTGGTTGCGGAGATATCGGCTTTTAAAGAGATTTTGATTTTTAAAGTTTTTAACGATGCCGGCATCGTAAGTTTTGTCAAAAAGTGATGAAAAATTTTTTTGTGGAGATTTAAAAAATGGCGTACATGGATGGAAAGGTCTCTTTACTCTCAGTTTAACGGTGAAAACCGCAACCACCAACGAGGCTTGGTTGCGGAGATATCGGCTTTTAAAGAGATTTTGATTTTTAAAGTTTTTAACGATGCTGGCATCGCAAGTTTTGTCAAAAAGTGATGAAAAATTTTTTTGTGGACATTTAAAAAATGGCGTACATGGATGGAAAGGTCTCTTTACTCTCAGTTTAACGGTGAAAACCGCAACCACCAACGAGGCTTGGTTGCGGAGATATCGGCTTTTAAAGAGATTTTGATTTTTAAAGTTTTTAACGATGCCGGCATCGCAAGTTTTGTCAAAAAGTGATGAAAAATTTTTTTGTGGAGATTTAAAAAATGGCGTACATGGATGGAAAGGTCTCTTTACTCTCAGTTTAACGGTGAAAACCGCAACCACCAACGAGGCTTGGTTGCGGAGATATCGGCTTTTAAAGAGATTTTGATTTTTAAAGTTTTTAACGATGCCGGCATCGCAAGTTTTGTCAAAAAGTGATGAAAAATTTTTTTGTGGAGATTTAAAAAATGGCGTACATGAATGGAAAGGTCTCTTTACTCTCAGTTTAACGGTGAAAACCGCAACCACCAACGAGGCTTGGTTGCGGAGATATCGGGTTTTAAAGAGATTTTGATTTTTAAAGTTTTTAACGATGCCGGCATCGTAAGTTTTGTCAAAAAGTGATGAAAAATTTTTTGTGGAGATTTAAAAAATGGCGTACATGGATGGAAAGGTCTCTTTACTCTCAGTTTAACGGTGAAAACCGCAACCACCAACGAGGCTTGGTTGCGGAGATATCGGGTTTTAAAGAGATTTTGATTTTTAAAGTTTTTAACGATGCCGGCATCGCAAGTTTTGTCAAAAAGTGATGACAAATTTTTTTGTGGAGATTTAAAAAATGGCGTACATGGATGGAAAGGTCTCTTTACTCTCAGTTTAATGGTGAAAACCGCAACCACCAACGAGGCTTGGTTGCGGAGATATCGGGTTTTAAAGAGATTTTGATTTTTAAAGTTTTTAACGATGCCGGCATCGCAAGTTTTGTCCAAAAGTGATGAAAATTTTTTTTGTGGAGATTTAAAAAATGGCGTACATGGATGGAAAGGTCTCTTTACTCTCAGTTTAACGGTGAAAACCGCAACCACCAACGAGGCTTGGTTGCGGAGATATCGGGTTTTAAAGAGATTTTGATTTTTAAAGTTTTTAACGATGCCGGCATCGCAAGTTTTGTCAAAAAGTGATGAAAAATTTTTTTGTGGAGATTTAAAAAATGGCGTACATGGATGGAAAGGTCTCTTTACTCTCAGTTTAACGGTGAAAACCGCAACCACCAACGAGGCTTGGTTGCGGAGATATCGGCTTTTAAAGAGATTTTGATTTTTAAAGTTTTTAACGATGCCGGCATCGCAAGTTTTGTCAAAAAGTGATGAAAAATTTTTTTGTGGAGATTTAAAAAATGGCGTACATGGATGGAAAGGTCTCTTTACTCTCAGTTTAACGGTGAAAACCGCAACCACCAACGAGGCTTGGTTGCGGAGATATCGGCTTTTAAAGAGATTTTGATTTTTAAAGTTTTTAACAATGCCGGCATCGCAAGTTTTGTCAAAAAGTGATGAAAAATTTTTTTGTGGAGATTTAAAAAATGGCGTACATGGATGGAAAGGTCTCTTTACTCTCAGTTTAACGGTGAAAACCGCAACCACCAACGAGGCTTGGTTGCGGAGATATCGGCTTTTAAAGAGATTTTGATTTTTAAAGTTTTTAACGATGCCGGCATCGTAAGTTTTGTCAAAAAGTGATGAAAAATTTTTTTGTGGAGATTTAAAAAATGGCGTACATGGATGGAAAGGTCTCTTTACTCTCAGTTTAACGGTGAAAACCGCAACCACCAACGAGGCTTGGTTGCGGAGATATCGGCTTTTAAAGAGATTTTGATTTTTAAAGTTTTTAACGATGCCGGCATCGTAAGTTTTGTCAAAAAGTGATGAAAAATTTTTTTGTGGAGATTTAAAAAATGGCGTACATGGATGGAAAGGTCTCTTTACTCTCAGTTTAACGGTGAAAACCGCAACCACCAACGAGGCTTGGTTGAAGATATATCGGGTTTTAAAGAGATTTTGATTTTTAAAGTTTTTAACGATGCCGGCATCGCAAGTTTTGTCAAAAAGTGATGAAAAATTTTTTTGTGGAGATTTAAAAAATGGCGTACATGGATGGAAAGGTCTCTTTACTCTCAGTTTAACGGTGAAAACCGCAACCACCAACGAGGCTTGGTTGCGGAGATATCGGCTTTTAAAGAGATTTTGATTTTTAAAGTTTTTAACGATGCCGGCATCGTAAGTTTTGTCAAAAAGTGATGAAAAATTTTTTGTGGAGATTTAAAAAATGGCGTACATGGATGGAAAGGTCTCTTTACTCTCAGTTTAACGGTGAAAACCGCAACCACCAACGAGGCTTGGTTGCGGAGATATCGGGTTTTAAAGAGATTTTGATTTTTAAAGTTTTTAACGATGCCGGCATCGCAAGTTTTGTCAAAAAGTGATGAAAAATTTTTTTGTGGAGATTTAAAAAATGGCGTACATGGATGGAAAGGTCTCTTTACTCTCAGTTTAACGGTGAAAACCGCAACCACCAACGAGGCTTGGTTGCGGAGATATCGGCTTTTAAAGAGATTTTGATTTTTAAAGTTTTTAACGATGCCGGCATCGCAAGTTTTGTCAAAAAGTGATGACAAATTTTTTTGTGGAGATTTAAAAAATGGCGTACATGGATGGAAAGGTCTCTTTACTCTCAGTTTAACAGTGAAAACCGCAACCACCAACGAGGCTTGGTTGCGGAGATATCGGGTTTTAAAGAGATTTTGATTTTTAAAGTTTTTAACGATGCCGGCATCGCAAGTTTTGTCCAAAAGTGATGAAAATTTTTTTTGTGGAGATTTAAAAAATGGCGTACATGGATGGAAAGGTCTCTTTACTCTCAGTTTAACGGTGAAAACCGCAACCACCAACGAGGCTTGGTTGCGGAGATATCGGGTTTTAAAGAGATTTTGATTTTTAAAGTTTTTAACGATGCCGGCATCGCAAGTTTTGTCAAAAAGTGATGAAAAATTTTTTTGTGGAGATTTAAAAAATGGCGTACATGGATGGAAAGGTCTCTTTACTCTCAGTTTAACGGTGAAAACCGCAACCACCAACGAGGCTTGGTTGCGGAGATATCGGCTTTTAAAGAGATTTTGATTTTTAAAGTTTTTAACGATGCCGGCATCGCAAGTTTTGTCAAAAAGTGATGAAAAATTTTTTTGTGGAGATTTAAAAAATGGCGTACATGGATGGAAAGGTCTCTTTACTCTCAGTTTAACGGTGAAAACCGCAACCACCAACGAGGCTTGGTTGCGGAGATATCGGCTTTTAAAGAGATTTTGATTTTTAAAGTTTTTAACAATGCCGGCATCGCAAGTTTTGTCAAAAAGTGATGAAAAATTTTTTTGTGGAGATTTAAAAAATGGCGTACATGGATGGAAAGGTCTCTTTACTCTCAGTTTAACGGTGAAAACCGCAACCACCAACGAGGCTTGGTTGCGGAGATATCGGCTTTTAAAGAGATTTTGATTTTTAAAGTTTTTAACGATGCCGGCATCGTAAGTTTTGTCAAAAAGTGATGAAAAATTTTTTTGTGGAGATTTAAAAAATGGCGTACATGGATGGAAAGGTCTCTTTACTCTCAGTTTAACGGTGAAAACCGCAACCACCAACGAGGCTTGGTTGCGGAGATATCGGCTTTTAAAGAGATTTTGATTTTTAAAGTTTTTAACGATGCCGGCATCGTAAGTTTTGTCAAAAAGTGATGAAAAATTTTTTTGTGGAGATTTAAAAAATGGCGTACATGGATGGAAAGGTCTCTTTACTCTCAGTTTAACGGTGAAAACCGCAACCACCAACGAGGCTTGGTTGAAGATATATCGGGTTTTAAAGAGATTTTGATTTTTAAAGTTTTTAACGATGCCGGCATCGCAAGTTTTGTCAAAAAGTGATGAAAAATTTTTTTGTGGAGATTTAAAAAATGGCGTACATGGATGGAAAGGTCTCTTTACTCTCAGTTTAACGGTGAAAACCGCAACCACCAACGAGGCTTGGTTGCGGAGATATCGGCTTTTAAAGAGATTTTGATTTTTAAAGTTTTTAACGATGCCGGCATCGCAGGTTTTGTCAAAAAGTGATGCAAAATTTTTTTGTGGAGATTTAAAAAATGGCGTACATGGATGGAAAGGTCTCTTTACTCTCAGTTTAACGGTGAAAACCGCAACCACCAACGAGGCTTGGTTGCGGAGATATCGGGTTTTAAAGAGATTTTGATTTTTAAAGTTTTTAACGATGCCGGCATCGCAAGTTTTGTCAAAAAGTGATGAAAAATTTTTTTGTGGAGATTTAAAAAATGGCGTACATGGATGGAAAGGTCCATTTACTCTCAGTTTAACGGTGAAAACCGCAACCACCAACGAGGCTTGGTTGCGGAGATATCGGGTTTTAAAGAGATTTTGATTTTTAAAGTTTTTAACGATGCCGGCATCGCAAGTTTTGTCAAAAAGTGATGAAAAATTTTTTTGTGGAGATTTAAAAAATGGCGTACATGGATGGAAAGGTCTCTTTACTCTCAGTTTAACGGTGAAAACCGCAACCACCAACGAGGCTTGGTTGCGGAGATATCGGGTTTTAAAGAGATTTTGATTTTTAAAGTTTTTAACGATGCCGGCATCGCAAGTTTTGTCAAAAAGTGATGAAAAATTTTTTTGTAAAGATTTAAAAAATGGCGTACATGGATGGAAAGGTCTCTTTACTCTCAGTTTAACGGTGAAAACCGCAACCACCAACGAGGCTTGGTTGCGGAGATATCGGCTTTTAAAGAGATTTTGATTTTTAAAGTTTTTAACGATGCCGGCATCGCAAGTTTTGTCAAAAAGTGATGAAAAATTTTTTTGTGGAGATTTAAAAAATGGCGTACATGGATGGAAAGGTCTCTTTACTCTCAGTTTAACGGTGAAAACCGCAACCACCAACGAGGCTTGGTTGCGGAGATATCGGCTTTTAAAGAGATTTTGATTTTTAAAGTTTTTAACGATGCCGGCATCGCAAGTTTTGTCAAAAAGTGATGAAAAATTTTTTTGTGGAGATTTAAAAAATGGCGTACATGGATGGAAAGGTCTCTTTACTCTCAGTTTAACGGTGAAAACCGCAACCACCAACGAGGCTTGGTTGCGGAGATATCGGCTTTTAAAGAGATTTTGATTTTTAAAGTTTTTAACAATGCCGGCATCGCAAGTTTTGTCAAAAAGTGATGAAAAATTTTTTTGTGGAGATTTAAAAAATGGCGTACATGGATGGAAAGGTCTCTTTACTCTCAGTTTAACGGTGAAAACCGCAACCACCAAAGAGGCTTGGTTGCGGAGATATCGGCTTTTAAAGAGATTTTGATTTTTAAAGTTTTTAACGATGCCGGCATCGTAAGTTTTGTCAAAAAGTGATGAAAAATTTTTTTGTGGAGATTTAAAAAATGGCGTACATGGATGGAAAGGTCTCTTTACTCTCAGTTTAACGGTGAAAACCGCAACCACCAACGAGGCTTGGTTGCGGAGATATCGGCTTTTAAAGAGATTTTGATTTTTAAAGTTTTTAACGATGCCGGCATCGTAAGTTTTGTCAAAAAGTGATGAAAAATTTTTTTGTGGAGATTTAAAAAATGGCGTACATGGATGGAAAGGTCTCTTTACTCTCAGTTTAACGGTGAAAACCGCAACCACCAACGAGGCTTGGTTGAAGATATATCGGGTTTTAAAGAGATTTTGATTTTTAAAGTTTTTAACGATGCCGGCATCGCAAGTTTTGTCAAAAAGTGATGAAAAATTTTTTTGTGGAGATTTAAAAAATGGCGTACATGGATGGAAAGGTCTCTTTACTCTCAGTTTAACGGTGAAAACCGCAACCACCAACGAGGCTTGGTTGCGGAGATATCGGCTTTTAAAGAGATTTTGATTTTTAAAGTTTTTAACGATGCCGGCATCGCAGGTTTTGTCAAAAAGTGATGCAAAATTTTTTTGTGGAGATTTAAAAAATGGCGTACATGGATGGAAAGGTCTCTTTACTCTCAGTTTAACGGTGAAAACCGCAACCACCAACGAGGCTTGGTTGCGGAGATATCGGGTTTTAAAGAGATTTTGATTTTTAAAGTTTTTAACGATGCCGGCATCGCAAGTTTTGTCAAAAAGTGATGAAAAATTTTTTTGTGGAGATTTAAAAAATGGCGTACATGGATGGAAAGGTCCATTTACTCTCAGTTTAACGGTGAAAACCGCAACCACCAACGAGGCTTGGTTGCGGAGATATCGGGTTTTAAAGAGATTTTGATTTTTAAAGTTTTTAACGATGCCGGCATCGCAAGTTTTGTCAAAAAGTGATGAAAATTTTTTTTGTAAAGATTTAAAAAATGGCGTACATGGATGGAAAGGTCTCTTTACTCTCAGTTTAACGGTGAAAACCGCAACCACCAACGAGGCTTGGTTGCGGAGATATCGGCTTTTAAAGAGATTTTGATTTTTAAAGTTTTTAACGATGCCGGCATCACAAGTTTTGTCAAAAAGTGATGAAAAATTTTTTTGTGGAGATTTAAAAAATGGCGTACATGGATGGAAAGGTCTCTTTACTCTCAGTTTAACGGTGAAAACCGCAACCACCAACGAGGCTTGGTTGCGGAGATATCGGCTTTTAAAGAGATTTTGAATTTTAAAGTTTTTAACGATGCCGGCATCGCAAGTTTTGTCAAAAAGTGATGAAAAATTTTTTTGTGGAGATTTAAAAAATGGCGTACATGGATGGAAAGGTCTTTTTACTCTCAGTTTAACGGTGAAAACCGCAACCACCAACGAGGCTTGGTTGCGGAGATATCGGCTTTTAAAGAGATTTTGATTTTTAAAGTTTTTAACGATGCTGGCATCGCAAGTTTTGTCAAAAAGTGATGAAAAATTTTTTTGTGGAGATTTAAAAAAGGGCGTTCATGGATGGAAAGGTCTCTTTACTCTCAGTTTAACAGTGAAAACCGCAACCACCAACGAGGCTTGGTTGCGGAGATATCGGCTTTTAAAGAGATTTTGATTTTTAAAGTTTTTAACGATGCCGGCATCGCAAGTTTTGTCAAAAAGTGATGAAAAATTTTTTTGTGGAGATTTAAAAAATGGCGTACATGGATGGAAAGGTCTCTTTACTCTCAGTTTAACGGTGAAAACCGCAACCACCAACGAGGCTTGGTTGCGGAGATATCGGGTTTTAAAGAGATTTTGATTTTTAAAGTTTTTAACGATGCCGGCATCGCAAGTTTTGTCAAAAAGTGATGAAAAATTTTTTTGTAAAGATTTAAAAAATGGCGTACATGGATGGAAAGGTCTCTTTACTCTCAGTTTAACGGTGAAAACCGCAACCACCAACGAGGCTTGGTTGCGGAGATATCGGCTTTTAAGGAGATTTTGATTTTTAAAGTTTTTAACGATGCCGGCATCGCAAGTTTTGTCAAAAAGTGATGAAAAATTTTTTTGTGGAGATTTAAAAAATGGCGTACATGGATGGAAAGGTCTCTTTACTCTCAGTTTAACGGTGAAAACCGCAACCACCAACGAGGCTTGGTTGCGGAGATATCGGGTTTTAAAGAGATTTTGATTTTTAAAGTTTTTAACGATGCCGGCATCGCAAGTTTTGTCAAAAAGTAATGAAAAATTTTTTTGTGGAGATTTAAAAAATGGCGTACATGGATGGAAAGGTCTCTTTACTCTCAGTTTAACGGTGAAAACCGCAACCACCAACGAGGCTTGGTTGCGGAGATATCGGCTTTTAAAGAGATTTTGATTTTTAAAGTTTTTAACGATGCTGGCATCGCAAGTTTTGTCAAAAAGTGATGAAAAATTTTTTTGTGGAGATTTAAAAAATGGCGTTCATGGATGGAAAGGTCTCTTTACTCTCAGTTTAACAGTGAAAACCGCAACCACCAACGAGGCTTGGTTGCGGAGATATCGGCTTTTAAAGAGATTTTGATTTTTAAAGTTTTTAACGATGCCGGCATCGCAAGTTTTGTCAAAAAGTGATGAAAAATTTTTTTGTGGAGATTTAAAAAATGGCGTACATGGATGGAAAGGTCTCTTTACTCTCAGTTTAACGGTGAAAACCGCAACCACCAACGAGGCTTGGTTGCGGAGATATCGGGTTTTAAAGAGATTTTGATTTTTAAAGTTTTTAACGATGCCGGCATCGCAAGTTTTGTCAAAAAGTGATGAAAAATTTGTTTGTGGAGATTTAAAAAATGGCGTACATGGATGGAAAGGTCTCTTTACTCTCAGTTTAACGGTGAAAACCGCAACCACCAACGAGGCTTGGTTGCGGAGATATCGGCTTTTAAAAAGATTTTGATTTTTAAAGTTTTTAACGATGCCGGCATCGCAAGTTTTGTCAAAAAGTGATGAAAAATTTTTTTGTGGAGATTTAAAAAATGGCGTACATGGATGGAAAGGTCTCTTTACTCTCAGTTTAACGGTGAAAACCGCAACCACCAACGAGGCTTGGTTGCGGAGATATCGGCTTTTAAAGAGATTTTGATTTTTAAAGTTTTTAACGATTCCGGCATCGCAAGTTTTGTCAAAAAGTGATGAAAAATTTTTTTGTGGAGATTTAAAAAATGGCGTACATGGATGGAAAGGTCTCTTTACTCTCAGTTTAACGGTGAAAACCGCAACCACCAACGAGGCTTGGTTGCGGAGATATCGGGTTTTAAAGAGATTTTGATTTTTAAAGTTTTTAACGATGCCGGCATCGTAAGTTTTGTCAAAAAGTGATGAAAAATTTTTTTGTGGAGATTTAAAAAATGGCGTACATGGATGGAAAGGTCTCTTTACTCTCAGTTTAACGGTGAAAACCACAACCACCAACGAGGCTTGGTTGCGGAGATATCGGCTTTTAAAGAGATTTTGATTTTTAAAGTTTTTAACGATGCCGGCATCGCAAGTTTTGTCAAAAAGTGATGACAAATTTTTTTGTGGAGATTTAAAAAATGGCGTACATGGATGGAAAGGTCTCTTTACTCTCAGTTTAACGGTGAAAACCGCAACTACCAACGAGGCTTGGTTGCGGAGATATCGGGTTTTAAAGAGATTTTGATTTTTAAAGTTTTTAACGATGCCGGCATCGCAAGTTTTGTCAAAAAGTGATGAAAAATTTTTTTGTGGAGATTTAAAAAATGGCGTACATGGATGGAAAGGTCTCTTTACTCTCAGTTTAACGGTGAAAACCGCAACCACCAACGAGGCTTGGTTGCGGAGATATCGGCTTTTAAAGAGATTTTGATTTTTAAAGTTTTTAACGATGCCGGCATCGTAAGTTTTGTCAAAAAGTGATGAAAAATTTTTTTGTGGAGATTTAAAAAATGGCGTACATGGATGGAAAGGTCTCTTTACTCTCAGTTTAACGGTGAAAACCACAACCACCAACGAGGCTTGGTTGCGGAGATATCGGCTTTTAAAGAGATTTTGATTTTTAAAGTTTTTAACGATGCCGGCATCGCAAGTTTTGTCAAAAAGTGATGACAAATTTTTTTGTGGAGATTTAAAAAATGGCGTACATGGATGGAAAGGTCTCTTTACTCTCAGTTTAACGGTGAAAACCGCAACTACCAACGAGGCTTGGTTGCGGAGATATCGGGTTTTAAAGAGATTTTGATTTTTAAAGTTTTTAACGATGCCGGCATCGCAAGTTTTGTCAAAAAGTGATGAAAAATTTTTTTGTGGAGATTTAAAAAATGGCGTACATGGATGGAAAGGTCTCTTTACTCTCAGTTTAACGGTGAAAACCGCAACCACCAACGAGGCTTGGTTGCGGAGATATCGGCTTTTAAAGAGATTTTGATTTTTAAAGTTTTTAACGATGCCGGCATCGCAAGTTTTGTCAAAAAGTGATGAAAAATTTTTTTGTGGAGATTTAAAAAATGGCGTACATGGATGGAAAGGTCTCTTTACTCTCAGTTTAACGGTGAAAACCGCAACCACCAACGAGGCTTGGTTGCGGAGATATCGGCTTTTAAAGAGATTTTGATTTTTAAAGTTTTTAACGATGCCGGCATCGCAAGTTTTGTCAAAAAGTGATGAAAAATTTTTTTGTGGAGATTTAAAAAATGGCATACATGGATGGAAAGGTCTCTTTACTCTCAGTTTAACGGTGAAAACCGCAACCACCAACGAGGCTTGGTTGCGGAGATATCGGCTTTTAAAGAGATTTTGATTTTTAAAGTTTTTAACCAAAATAGAGGTATATCACTGTTAATGATATAAATGAATTATATATTCCAATTAAAGAAATATGTTGATCAAATAAAAGCTGCTAACTTTTTATTTTAATGGTTTAATTCCATTTATATTTCTATTTATATAGTTTAATAAAACATTACATTTTCATTGTAAAAATAAAAAATTTTTTTTTATAAATTACTAAAATTAATTATTTAATTAAAATATTTAAAGATTCATAAATCTCCCTAACATCTTCAATGTTATACTCTAATTATAAGCTATTTAAATTATAATAAAATTAAAAATATTATTAAAATAATAAATCATAAAATAAAAAGTATTAAATAAATTTTTAAATTATTATTTTGTAAAAAATTAATAAATTGAGAATAATAAACTAATTTTGTCAAAAAGTGATGAAAAATTTTTTTGTGGAGATTTAAAAAATGGCGTACATGGATGGAAAGGTCTCTTTACTCTCAGTTTAACGGTGAAAACCGTAACCACCAACGAGGCTTGGTTGCGGAGATATCGGCTTTTAAAGAGATTTTGATTTTTAAAGTTTTTAACGATGCCGGCATCGCAAGTTTTGTCAAAAAGTGATGAAAAATTTTTTTGTGGAGATTTAAAAAATGGCGTACATGGATGGAAAGGTCTCTTTACTCTCAGTTTAACGGTGAAAACCGCAACCACCAACGAGGCTTGGTTGCGGGGATATCGGGTTTTAAAGAGATTTTGATTTTTAAAGTTTTTAACGATGCCGGCATCGCAAGTTTTGTCAAAAAGTGATGAAAAATTTTTTGTGGAGATTTAAAAAATGGCGTACATGGATGGAAAGGTCTCTTTACTCTCAGTTTAACGGTGAAAACCGCAACCACCAACGAGGCTTGGTTGCGGAGATATCGGGTTTTAAAGAGATTTTGATTTTTAAAGTTTTTAACGATGCCGGCATCGCAAGTTTTGTCAAAAAGTGATGAAAAATTTTTTTGTGGAGATTTAAAAAATGGCATACATGGATGGAAAGGTCTCTTTACTCTCAGTTTAACGGTGAAAACCGCAACCACCAACGAGGCTTGGTTGCGGAGATATCGGCTTTTAAAGAGATTTTGATTTTTAAAGTTTTTAACCAAAATAGAGGTATATCACTGTTAATGATATAAATGAATTATATATTCCAATTAAAGAAATATGTTGATCAAATAAAAGCTGCTAACTTTTTATTTTAATGGTTTAATTCCATTTATATTTCTATTTATATAGTTTAATAAAACATTACATTTTCATTGTAAAAATAAAAATTTTTTTTTTATAAATTACTAAAATTAATTATTTAATTAAAATATTTAAAGATTCATAAATCTCCCTAACATCTTCAATGTTATACTCTAAATTATAAGCTATTTAAATTATAATAAAATTAAAAATATTATTAAAATAATAAATCATAAAATAAAAAGTATTAAATAAATTTTTAAATTATTATTTTGTAAAAAATTAATAAATTGAGAATAATAAACTAATTTTGTCAAAAAGTGATGAAAAATTTTTTTGTGGAGATTTAAAAAATGGCGTACATGGATGGAAAGGTCTCTTTACTCTCAGTTTAATGGTGAAAACCGCAACCACCAACGAGGCTTGGTTGCGGAGATATCGGCTTTTAAAGAGATTTTGATTTTTAAAGTTTTTAACGATGCCGGCATCTCAAGTTTTGTCAAAAAGTGATGAAAAATTTTTTTGTGGAGATTTAAAAAATGGCGTACATGGATGGAAAGGTCTCTTTACTCTCAGTTTAACGGTGAAAACCGTAACCACCAACGAGGCTTGGTTGCGGAGATATCGGCTTTTAAAGAGATTTTGATTTTTAAAGTTTTTAACGATGCCGGCATCGCAAGTTTTGTCAAAAAGTGATGAAAAATTTTTTTGTGGAGATTTAAAAAATGGCGTACATGGATGGAAAGGTCTCTTTACTCTCAGTTTAACGGTGAAAACCGCAACCACCAACGAGGCTTGGTTGCGGGGATATCGGGTTTTAAAGAGATTTTGATTTTTAAAGTTTTTAACGATGCCGGCATCGCAAGTTTTGTCAAAAAGTGATGAAAAATTTTTTTGTGGAGATTTAAAAAATGGCGTACATGGATGGAAAGGTCTCTTTACTCTCAGTTTAACAGTGAAAACCGCAACCACCAACGAGGCTTGGTTGCGGGGATATCGGGTTTTAAAGAGATTTTGATTTTTAAAGTTTTTAACGATGCCGGCATCGCAAGTTTTGTCAAAAAGTGATGAAAATTTTTTTTGTGGAGATTTAAAAAATGGCGTACATGGATGGAAAGGTCTCTTTACTCTCAGTTTAACGGTGAAAACCGCAACCACCAACGAGGCTTGGTTGCGGAGATATCGGCTTTTAAAGAGATTTTGATTTTTAAAGTTTTTAACGATGCCGGCATCGCAAGTTTTGTCAAAAAGTGATGAAAAATTTTTTTGTGGAGATTTAAAAAATGGCGTACATGGATGGAAAGGTCTCTTTACTCTCAGTTTAACGGTGAAAACCGCAACCACCAACGAGGCTTGGTTGCGGGGATATCGGGTTTTAAAGAGATTTTGATTTTTAAAGTTTTTAACGATGCCGGCATCGCAAGTTTTGTCAAAAAGTGATGAAAAATTTTTTTGTGGAGATTTAAAAAATGGCGTACATGGATGGAAAGGTCTCTTTACTCTCAGTTTAACGGTGAAAACCGCAACCACCAACGAGGCTTGGTTGCGGAGATATCGGCTTTTAAAGAGATTTTGATTTTTAAAGTTTTTAACGATGCCGGCATCGCAAGTTTTGTCAAAAAGTGATGAAAAATTTTTTTGTGGAGATTTAAAAAATGGCGTACATGGATGGAAAGGTCTCTTTACTCTCAGTTTAACGGTGAAAACCGCAACCACCAACGAGGCTTGGTTGCGGAGATATCGGGTTTTAAAGAGATTTTGATTTTTAAAGTTTTTAACGATGCCGGCATCGCAAGTTTTGTCAAAAAGTGATGAAAATTTTTTTTGTGGAGATTTAAAAAATGGCGTACATGGATGGAAAGGTCTCTTTACTCTCAGTTTAACGGTGAAAACCGCAACCACCAACGAGGCTTGGTTGCGGAGATATCGGGTTTTAAAGAGATTTTGATTTTTAAAGTTTTTAACGATGCCGGCATCGCAAGTTTTGTCAAAAAGTGATGAAAAATTTTTTTGTGGAGATTTAAAAAATGGCGTACATGGATGGAAAGGTCTCTTTACTCTCAGTTTAACGGTGAAAACCGCAACCACCAACGAGGCTTGGTTGCGGAGATATCGGCTTTTAAAGAGATTTTGATTTTTAAAGTTTTTAACGATGCCGGCATCGCAAGTTTTGTCAAAAAGTGATGAAAAATTTTTTTGTGGAGATTTAAAAAATGGCGTACATGGATGGAAAGGTCTCTTTACTCTCAGTTTAACGGTGAAAACCGCAACCACCAACGAGGCTTGGTTGCGGAGATATCGGCTTTTAAAGAGATTTTGATTTTTAAAGTTTTTAACGATGCCGGCATCGCAAGTTTTGTCAAAAAGTGATGAAAAATTTTTTGTGGAGATTTAAAAAATGGCGTACATGGATGGAAAGGTCTCTTTACTCTCAGTTTAACGGTGAAAACCGCAACCACCAACGAGGCTTGGTTGCGGAGATATCGGGTTTTAAAGAGATTTTGATTTTTAAAGTTTTTAACGATGCCGGCATCGCAAGTTTTGTCAAAAAGTGATGAAAAATTTTTTTGTGGAGATTTAAAAAATGGCATACATGGATGGAAAGGTCTCTTTACTCTCAGTTTAACGGTGAAAACCGCAACCACCAACGAGGCTTGGTTGCGGAGATATCGGCTTTTAAAGAGATTTTGATTTTTAAAGTTTTTAACCAAAATAGAGGTATATCACTGTTAATGATATAAATGAATTATATATTCCAATTAAAGAAATATGTTGATCAAATAAAAGCTGCTAACTTTTTATTTTAATGGTTTAATTCCATTTATATTTCTATTTATATAGTTTAATAAAACATTACATTTTCATTGTAAAAATAAAAAAATTTTTTTTATAAATTACTAAAATTAATTATTTAATTAAAATATTTAAAGATTCATAAATCTCCCTAACATCTTCAATGTTATACTCTAATTATAAGCTATTTAAATTATAATAAAATTAAAAATATTATTAAAATAATAAATCATAAAATAAAAAGTATTAAATAAATTTTTAAATTATTATTTTGTAAAAAATTAATAAATTGAGAATAATAAACTAATTTTGTCAAAAAGTGATGAAAAATTTTTTTGTGGAGATTTAAAAAATGGCGTACATGGATGGAAAGGTCTCTTTACTCTCAGTTTAATGGTGAAAACCGCAACCACCAACGAGGCTTGGTTGCGGAGATATCGGCTTTTAAAGAGATTTTGATTTTTAAAGTTTTTAACGATGCCGGCATCTCAAGTTTTGTCAAAAAGTGATGAAAATTTTTTTTGTGGAGATTTAAAAAATGGCGTACATGGATGGAAAGGTCTCTTTACTCTCAGTTTAACGGTGAAAACCGTAACCACCAACGAGGCTTGGTTGCGGAGATATCGGCTTTTAAAGAGATTTTGATTTTTAAAGTTTTTAACGATGCCGGCATCGCAAGTTTTGTCAAAAAGTGATGAAAAATTTTTTTGTGGAGATTTAAAAAATGGCGTACATGGATGGAAAGGTCTCTTTACTCTCAGTTTAACGGTGAAAACCGCAACCACCAACGAGGCTTGGTTGCGGGGATATCGGGTTTTAAAGAGATTTTGATTTTTAAAGTTTTTAACGATGCCGGCATCGCAAGTTTTGTCAAAAAGTGATGAAAAATTTTTTGTGGAGATTTAAAAAATGGCGTACATGGATGGAAAGGTCTCTTTACTCTCAGTTTAACGGTGAAAACCGCAACCACCAACGAGGCTTGGTTGCGGAGATATCGGGTTTTAAAGAGATTTTGATTTTTAAAGTTTTTAACGATGCCGGCATCGCAAGTTTTGTCAAAAAGTGATGAAAAATTTTTTTGTGGAGATTTAAAAAATGGCATACATGGATGGAAAGGTCTCTTTACTCTCAGTTTAACAGTGAAAACCGTAACCACCAACGAGGCTTGGTTGCGGAGATATCGGCTTTTAAAGAGATTTTGATTTTTAAAGTTTTTAACGATGCCGGCATCGCAAGTTTTGTCAAAAAGTGATGAAAAATTTTTTTGTGGAGATTTAAAAAATGGCGTACATGGATGGAAAGGTCTCTTTACTCTCAGTTTAACAGTGAAAACCGTAACCACCAACGAGGCTTGGTTGCGGAGATATCGGCTTTTAAAGAGATTTTGATTTTTAAAGTTTTTAACGATGCCGGCATCGCAAGTTTTGTCAAAAAGTGATGAAAAATTTTTTTGTGGAGATTTAAAAAATGGCGTACATGGATGGAAAGGTCTCTTTACTCTCAGTTTAACGGTGAAAACCGCAACCACCAACGAGGCTTGGTTGCGGGGATATCGGGTTTTAAAGAGATTTTGATTTTTAAAGTTTTTAACGATGCCGGCATCGCAAGTTTTGTCAAAAAGTGATGAAAAATTTTTTTGTGGAGATTTAAAAAATGGCGTACATGGATGGAAAGGTCTCTTTACTCTCAGTTTAACAGTGAAAACCGCAACCACCAACGAGGCTTGGTTGCGGGGATATCGGGTTTTAAAGAGATTTTGATTTTTAAAGTTTTTAACGATGCCGGCATCGCAAGTTTTGTCAAAAAGTGATGAAAATTTTTTTTGTGGAGATTTAAAAAATGGCGTACATGGATGGAAAGGTCTCTTTACTCTCAGTTTAACGGTGAAAACCGCAACCACCAACGAGGCTTGGTTGCGGAGATATCGGCTTTTAAAGAGATTTTGATTTTTAAAGTTTTTAACGATGCCGGCATCGCAAGTTTTGTCAAAAAGTGATGAAAAATTTTTTTGTGGAGATTTAAAAAATGGCGTACATGGATGGAAAGGTCTCTTTACTCTCAGTTTAACGGTGAAAACCGCAACCACCAACGAGGCTTGGTTGCGGGGATATCGGGTTTTAAAGAGATTTTGATTTTTAAAGTTTTTAACGATGCCGGCATCGCAAGTTTTGTCAAAAAGTGATGAAAAATTTTTTTGTGGAGATTTAAAAAATGGCGTACATGGATGGAAAGGTCTCTTTACTCTCAGTTTAACAGTGAAAACCGCAACCACCAACGAGGCTTGGTTGCGGGGATATCGGGTTTTAAAGAGATTTTGATTTTTAAAGTTTTTAACGATGCCGGCATCGCAAGTTTTGTCAAAAAGTGATGAAAATTTTTTTTGTGGAGATTTAAAAAATGGCGTACATGGATGGAAAGGTCTCTTTACTCTCAGTTTAACGGTGAAAACCGCAACCACCAACGAGGCTTGGTTGCGGAGATATCGGCTTTTAAAGAGATTTTGATTTTTAAAGTTTTTAACGATGCCGGCATCGCAAGTTTTGTCAAAAAGTGATGAAAAATTTTTTTGTGGAGATTTAAAAAATGGCGTACATAGATAGAAAGGTCTCTTTACTCTCAGTTTAACGGTGAAAACCGCAACCACCAACGAGGCTTGGTTGCGGAGATATCGGGTTTTAAAGAGATTTTGATTTTTAAAGTTTTTAACGATGCCGGCATCGCAAGTTTTGTCAAAAAGTGATGAAAAATTTTTTTGTGGAGATTTAAAAAATGGCGTACATGGATGGAAAGGTCTCTTTACTCTCAGTTTAACAGTGAAAACCGCAACCACCAACGAGGCTTGGTTGCGGGGATATCGGGTTTTAAAGAGATTTTGATTTTTAAAGTTTTTAACGATGCCGGCATCGCAAGTTTTGTCAAAAAGTGATGAAAATTTTTTTTGTGGAGATTTAAAAAATGGCGTACATGGATGGAAAGGTCTCTTTACTCTCAGTTTAATGGTGAAAACCGCAACCACCAACGAGGCTTGGTTGCGGAGATATCGGCTTTTAAAGAGATTTTGATTTTTAAAGTTTTTAACGATGCCGGCATCGCAAGTTTTGTCAAAAAGTGATGAAAAATTTTTTTGTGGAGATTTAAAAAATGGCGTACATGGATGGAAAGGTCTCTTTACTCTCAGTTTAACAGTGAAAACCGCAACCACCAACGAGGCTTGGTTGCGGGGATATCGGGTTTTAAAGAGATTTTGATTTTTAAAGTTTTTAACGATGCCGGCATCGCAAGTTTTGTCAAAAAGTGATGAAAATTTTTTTTGTGGAGATTTAAAAAATGGCGTACATGGATGGAAAGGTCTCTTTACTCTCAGTTTAACGGTGAAAACCGCAACCACCAACGAGGCTTGGTTGCGGAGATATCGGGTTTTAAAGAGATTTTGATTTTTAAAGTTTTTAACGATGCCGGCATCGCAAGTTTTGTCAAAAAGTGATGAAAAATTTTTTTGTGGAGATTTAAAAAATGGCATACATAGATGGAAAGGTCTCTTTACTCTCAGTTTAACGGTGAAAACCGCAACCACCAACGAGGCTTGGTTGCGGAGATATCGGCTTTTAAAGAGATTTTGATTTTTAAAGTTTTTAACGATGCCGGCATCGTAAGTTTTGTCAAAAAGTGATGAAAAATTTTTTTGTGGAGATTTAAAAAATGGCGTACATGGATGGAAAGGTCTCTTTACTCTCAGTTTAACGGTGAAAACCGCAACCACCAACGAGGCTTGGTTGCGGAGATATCGGCTTTTAAAGAGATTTTGATTTTTAAAGTTTTTAACGATGCCGGCATCGCAAGTTTTGTCAAAAAGTGATGAAAAATTTTTTTGTGGAGATTTAAAAAATGGCGTACATGGATGGAAAGGTCTCTTTACTCTCAGTTTAACGGTGAAAACCGCAACCACCAACGAGGCTTGGTTGCGGAGATATCGGCTTTTAAAGAGATTTTGATTTTTAAAGTTTTTAACGATGCCGGCATCGCAAGTTTTGTCAAAAAGTGATGAAAAATTTTTTTGTGGAGATTTAAAAAATGGCGTACATGGATGGAAAGGTCTCTTTACTCTCAGTTTAACGGTGAAAACCGCAACCACCAACGAGGCTTGGTTGCGGAGATATCGGGTTTTAAAGAGATTTTGATTTTTAAAGTTTTTAACGATGCCGGCATCGCAAGTTTTGTCAAAAAGTGATGAAAATTTTTTTTGTGGAGATTTAAAAAATGGCGTACATAGATGGAAAGGTCTCTTTACTCTCAGTTTAACGGTGAAAACCGCAACCACCAACGAGGCTTGGTTGCGGAGATATCGGGTTTTAAAGAGATTTTGATTTTTAAAGTTTTTAACGATGCCGGCATCGCAAGTTTTGTCAAAAAGTGATGAAAAATTTTTTTGTGGAGATTTAAAAAATGGCGTACATGGATGGAAAGGTCTCTTTACTCTCAGTTTAACGGTGAAAACCGCAACCACCAACGAGGCTTGGTTGCGGAGATATCGGCTTTTAAAGAGATTTTGATTTTTAAAGTTTTTAACGATGCCGGCATCGCAAGTTTTGTCAAAAAGTGATGAAAAATTTTTTTGTGGAGATTTAAAAAATGGCGTACATGGATGGAAAGGTCTCTTTACTCTCAGTTTAACGGTGAAAACCGCAACCACCAACGAGGCTTGGTTGCGGAGATATCGGGTTTTAAAGAGATTTTGATTTTTAAAGTTTTTAACGATGCCGGCATCGCAAGTTTTGTCAAAAAGTGATGAAAATTTTTTTTGTGGAGATTTAAAAAATGGCGTACATAGATGGAAAGGTCTCTTTACTCTCAGTTTAACGGTGAAAACCGCAACCACCAACGAGGCTTGGTTGCGGAGATATCGGGTTTTAAAGAGATTTTGATTTTTAAAGTTTTTAACGATGCCGGCATCGTAAGTTTTGTCAAAAAGTGATGAAAAATTTTTTTGTGGAGATTTAAAAAATGGCGTACATGGATGGAAAGGTCTCTTTACTCTCAGTTTAACGGTGAAAACCGCAACCACCAACGAGGCTTGGTTGCGGAGATATCGGCTTTTAAAGAGATTTTGATTTTTAAAGTTTTTAACGATGCCGGCATCTCAAGTTTTGTCAAAAAGTGATGAAAAATTTTTTTGTGGAGATTTAAAAAATGGCGTACATGGATGGAAAGGTCTCTTTACTCTCAGTTTAACGGTGAAAACCGCAACCACCAACGAGGCTTGGTTGCGGAGATATCGGCTTTTAAAGAGATTTTGATTTTTAAAGTTTTTAACGATGCCGGCATCGCAAGTTTTGTCAAAAAGTGATGAAAAATTTTTTTGTGGAGATTTAAAAAATGGCGTACATGGATGAAAAGGTCTCTTTACTCTCAGTTTAACGGTGAAAACCGCAACCACCAACGAGGCTTGGTTGCGGAGATATCGGCTTTTAAAGAGATTTTGAATTTTAAAGTTTTTAACGATGTTTTGTCTGTGTTTTTTTTTTTTTTTTTTTTTTTTTAATGACAAATAAATAGCATCTGGAAACATCTTTCCGGCATCGCAAGTTTTGTCAAAAAGTGATGAAAAATTTTTTTGTGGAGATTTAAAAACTGGCGTACATGGATGGAAAGGTCTCTTTACTCTCAGTTTAACGGTGAAAACCGCAACCACCAACGAGGCTTGGTTGCGGAGATATCGGCTTTTAAAGAGATTTTGATTTTTAAAGTTTTTAACGATGCCGGCATCGCAAGTTTTGTCAAAAAGTGATGAAAAATTTTTTGTGGAGATTTAAAAAATGGCGTACATGGATGGAAAGGTCTCTTTACTCTCAGTTTAACGGTGAAAACCGCAACCACCAACGAGGCTTGGTTGCGGAGATATCGGGTTTTAAAGAGATTTTGATTTTTAAAGTTTTTAACGATGCCGGCATCGCAAGTTTTGTCAAAAAGTGATGAAAAATTTTTTTGTGGAGATTTAAAAAATGGCATACATGGATGGAAAGGTCTCTTTACTCTCAGTTTAACGGTGAAAACCGCAACCACCAACGAGGCTTGGTTGCGGAGATATCGGCTTTTAAAGAGATTTTGATTTTTAAAGTTTTTAACGATGCCGACATCGCAAGTTTTGTCAAAAAGTGATGAAAAATTTTTTTGTGGAGATTTAAAAAATGGCGTACATGGATGGAAAGGTCTTTTTACTCTCAGTTTAACGGTGAAAACCGCAACCACCAACGAGGCTTGGTTGCGGAGATATCGGCTTTTAAAGAGATTTTGATTTTTAAAGTTTTTAACGATGCCGGCATCTCAAGTTTTGTCAAAAAGTGATGAAAAATTTTTTTGTGGAGATTTAAAAAATGGCGTACATGGATGGAAAGGTCTCTTTACTCTCAGTTTAACGGTGAAAACCGCAACCACCAACGAGGCTTGGTTGCGGAGATATCGGCTTTTAAAGAGATTTTGATTTTTAAAGTTTTTAACGATGCCGGCATCGCAAGTTTTGTCAAAAAGTGATGAAAAATTTTTTTGTGGAGATTTAAAAAATGGCGTACATGGATGGAAAGGTCTCTTTACTCTCAGTTTAACGGTGAAAACCGCAACCACCAACGAGGCTTGGTTGCGGAGATATCGGCTTTTAAAGAGATTTTGATTTTTAAAGTTTTTAACGATGCCGGCATCGTAAGTTTTGTCAAAAAGTGATGAAAAATTTTTTTGTGGAGATTTAAAAAATGGCGTACATGGATGGAAAGGTCTCTTTACTCTCAGTTTAACGGTGAAAACCGCAACCACCAACGAGGCTTGGTTGCGGAGATATCGGCTTTTAAAGAGATTTTGATTTTTAAAGTTTTTAACGATGCCGGCATCGCAAGTTTTGTCAAAAAGTGATGAAAAATTTTTTTGTGGAGATTTAAAAAATGGCGTACATGGATGGAAAGGTCTCTTTACTCTCAGTTTAACGGTGAAAACCGCAACCACCAACGAGGCTTGGTTGCGGAGATATCGGCTTTTAAAGAGATTTTGATTTTTAAAGTTTTTAACGATGCCGGCATCGCAAGTTTTGTCAAAAAGTGATGAAAAATTTTTTTGTGGAGATTTAAAAAATGGCGTACATGGATGGAAAGGTCTCTTTACTCTCAGTTTAACAGTGAAAACCGCAACCACCAACGAGGCTTGGTTGCGGGGATATCGGGTTTTAAAGAGATTTTGATTTTTAAAGTTTTTAACGATGCCGGCATCGCAAGTTTTGTCAAAAAGTGATGAAAATTTTTTTTGTGGAGATTTAAAAAATGGCGTACATGGATGGAAAGGTCTCTTTACTCTCAGTTTAATGGTGAAAACCGCAACCACCAACGAGGCTTGGTTGCGGAGATATCGGCTTTTAAAGAGATTTTGATTTTTAAAGTTTTTAACGATGCCGGCATCGCAAGTTTTGTCAAAAAGTGATGAAAAATTTTTTTGTGGAGATTTAAAAAATGGCGTACATGGATGGAAAGGTCTCTTTACTCTCAGTTTAACAGTGAAAACCGCAACCACCAACGAGGCTTGGTTGCGGGGATATCGGGTTTTAAAGAGATTTTGATTTTTAAAGTTTTTAACGATGCCGGCATCGCAAGTTTTGTCAAAAAGTGATGAAAATTTTTTTTGTGGAGATTTAAAAAATGGCGTACATGGATGGAAAGGTCTCTTTACTCTCAGTTTAACGGTGAAAACCGCAACCACCAACGAGGCTTGGTTGCGGAGATATCGGGTTTTAAAGAGATTTTGATTTTTAAAGTTTTTAACGATGCCGGCATCGTAAGTTTTGTCAAAAAGTGATGAAAAATTTTTTTGTGGAGATTTAAAAAATGGCGTACATGGATGGAAAGGTCTCTTTACTCTCAGTTTAACGGTGAAAACCGCAACCACCAACGAGGCTTGGTTGCGGAGATATCGGGTTTTAAAGAGATTTTGATTTTTAAAGTTTTTAACGATGCCGGCATCGCAAGTTTTGTCAAAAAGTGATGAAAAATTTTTTTGTGGAGATTTAAAAAATGGCATACATAGATGGAAAGGTCTCTTTACTCTCAGTTTAACGGTGAAAACCGCAACCACCAACGAGGCTTGGTTGCGGAGATATCGGCTTTTAAAGAGATTTTGATTTTTAAAGTTTTTAACGATGCCGGCATCGTAAGTTTTGTCAAAAAGTGATGAAAAATTTTTTTGTGGAGATTTAAAAAATGGCGTACATGGATGGAAAGGTCTCTTTACTCTCAGTTTAACGGTGAAAACCGCAACCACCAACGAGGCTTGGTTGCGGAGATATCGGCTTTTAAAGAGATTTTGATTTTTAAAGTTTTTAACGATGCCAGCATCGCAAGTTTTGTCAAAAAGTGATGAAAAATTTTTTTGTGGAGATTTAAAAAATGGCGTACATGGATGGAAAGGTCTCTTTACTCTCAGTTTAACGGTGAAAACCGCAACCACCAACGAGGCTTGGTTGCGGAGATATCGGCTTTTAAAGAGATTTTGATTTTTAAAGTTTTTAACGATGCCGGCATCGCAAGTTTTGTCAAAAAGTGATGAAAAATTTTTTTGTGGAGATTTAAAAAATGGCGTACATGGATGGAAAGGTCTCTTTACTCTCAGTTTAACGGTGAAAACCGCAACCACCAACGAGGCTTGGTTGCGGAGATATCGGGTTTTAAAGAGATTTTGATTTTTAAAGTTTTTAACGATGCCGGCATCGCAAGTTTTGTCAAAAAGTGATGAAAAATTTTTTTGTGGAGATTTAAAAAATGGCGTACATGGATGGAAAGGTCTCTTTACTCTCAGTTTAACGGTGAAAACCGCAACCACCAACGAGGCTTGGTTGCGGAGATATCGGGTTTTAAAGAGATTTTGATTTTTAAAGTTTTTAACGATGCCGGCATCGCAAGTTTTGTCAAAAAGTGATGAAAATTTTTTTTGTGGAGATTTAAAAAATGGCGTACATGGATGGAAAGGTCTCTTTACTCTCAGTTTAACGGTGAAAACCGCAACCACCAACGAGGCTTGGTTGCGGAGATATCGGGTTTTAAAGAGATTTTGATTTTTAAAGTTTTTAACGATGCCGGCATCGCAAGTTTTGTCAAAAAGTGATGAAAAATTTTTTTGTGGAGATTTAAAAAATGGCGTACATGGATGGAAAGGTCTCTTTACTCTCAGTTTAACGGTGAAAACCGCAACCACCAACGAGGCTTGGTTGCGGAGATATCGGCTTTTAAAGAGATTTTGATTTTTAAAGTTTTTAACGATGCCGGCATCTCAAGTTTTGTCAAAAAGTGATGAAAAATTTTTTTGTGGAGATTTAAAAAATGGCGTACATGGATGGAAAGGTCTCTTTACTCTCAGTTTAACGGTGAAAACCGCAACCACCAACGAGGCTTGGTTGCGGAGATATCGGCTTTTAAAGAGATTTTGATTTTTAAAGTTTTTAACGATGCCGGCATCGCAAGTTTTGTCAAAAAGTGATGAAAAATTTTTTTGTGGAGATTTAAAAAATGGCGTACATGGATGGAAAGGTCTCTTTACTCTCAGTTTAACGGTGAAAACCGCAACCACCAACGAGGCTTGGTTGCGGAGATATCGGCTTTTAAAGAGATTTTGATTTTTAAAGTTTTTAACGATGCCGGCATCTCAAGTTTTGTCAAAAAGTGATGAAAAATTTTTTTGTGGAGATTTAAAAAATGGCGTACATGGATGGAAAGGTCTCTTTACTCTCAGTTTAACGGTGAAAACCGCAACCACCAACGAGGCTTGATTGCGGAGATATCGGCTTTTAAAGAGATTTTGATTTTTAAAGTTTTTAACGATGCCGGCATCGCAAGTTTTGTCAAAAAGTGATGAAAAATTTTTTTGTGGAGATTTAAAAAATGGCGTACATGGATGGAAAGGTCTCTTTACTCTCAGTTTAACGGTGAAAACCGCAACCACCAACGAGGCTTGGTTGCGGAGATATCGGCTTTTAAAGAGATTTTGAATTTTAAAGTTTTTAACGATGCCGGCATCGCAAGTTTTGTCAAAAAGTGATGAAAAATTTTTTTGTGGAGATTTAAAAACTGGCGTACATGGATGGAAAGGTCTCTTTACTCTCAGTTTAACGGTGAAAACCGCAACCACCAACGAGGCTTGGTTGCGGAGATATCGGCTTTTAAAGAGATTTTGATTTTTAAAGTTTTTAACGATGCCGGCATCGTAAGTTTTGTCAAAAAGTGATGAAAAATTTTTTTGTAAAGATTTAAAAAATGGCGTACATGGATGGAAAGGTCTCTTTACTCTCAGTTTAACGGTGAAAACCGCAACCACCAACGAGGCTTGGTTGCGGAGATATCGGCTTTTAAAGAGATTTTGATTTTTAAAGTTTTTAACGATGCCGGCATCGCAAGTTTTGTCAAAAAGTGATGAAAAATTTTTTTGTGGAGATTTAAAAAATGGCGTACATGGATGGAAAGGTCTCTTTACTCTCAGTTTAACGGTGAAAACCGCAACCACCAACGAGGCTTGGTTGCGGAGATATCGGCTTTTAAAGAGATTTTGAATTTTAAAGTTTTTAACGATGCCGGCATCGCAAGTTTTGTCAAAAAGTGATGAAAAATTTGTTTGTGGAGATTTAAAAACTGGCGTACATGGATGGAAAGGTCTCTTTACTCTCAGTTTAACGGTGAAAACCGCAACCACCAACGAGGCTTGGTTGCGGAGATATCGGCTTTTAAAGAGATTTTGATTTTTAAAGTTTTTAACGATGCCGGCATCGCAAGTTTTGTCAAAAAGTGATGAAAAATTTTTTGTGGAGATTTAAAAAATGGCGTACATGGATAGAAAGGTCTCTTTACTCTCAGTTTAACGGTGAAAACCGCAACCACCAACGAGGCTTGGTTGCGGAGATATCGGGTTTTAAAGAGATTTTGATTTTTAAAGTTTTTAACGATGCCGGCATCGCAAGTTTTGTCAAAAAGTGATGAAAAATTTTTTTGTGGAGATTTAAAAAATGGCATACATGGATGGAAAGGTCTCTTTACTCTCAGTTTAACGGTGAAAACCGCAACCACCAACGAGGCTTGGTTGCGGAGATATCGGCTTTTAAAGAGATTTTGATTTTTAAAGTTTTTAACGATGCCGACATCGCAAGTTTTGTCAAAAAGTGATGAAAAATTTTTTTGTGGAGATTTAAAAAATGGCGTACATGGATGGAAAGGTCTTTTTACTCTCAGTTTAACGGTGAAAACCGCAACCACCAACGAGGCTTGGTTGCGGAGATATCGGCTTTTAAAGAGATTTTGATTTTTAAAGTTTTTAACGATGCCGGCATCTCAAGTTTTGTCAAAAAGTGATGAAAAATTTTTTTGTGGAGATTTAAAAAATGGCGTACATGGATGGAAAGGTCTCTTTACTCTCAGTTTAACGGTGAAAACCGCAACCACCAACGAGGCTTGGTTGCGGAGATATCGGCTTTTAAAGAGATTTTGATTTTTAAAGTTTTTAACGATGCCGGCATCGCAAGTTTTGTCAAAAAGTGATGAAAAATTTTTTGTGGAGATTTAAAAAATGGCGTACATGGATGGAAAGGTCTCTTTACTCTCAGTTTAACGGTGAAAACCGCAACCACCAACGAGGCTTGGTTGCGGAGATATCGGCTTTTAAAGAGATTTTGATTTTTAAAGTTTTTAACGATGCCGGCATCGTAAGTTTTGTCAAAAAGTGATGAAAAATTTTTTTGTGGAGATTTAAAAAATGGCGTACATGGATGGAAAGGTCTCTTTACTCTCAGTTTAACGGTGAAAACCGCAACCACCAACGAGGCTTGGTTGCGGAGATATCGGCTTTTAAAGAGATTTTGATTTTTAAAGTTTTTAACGATGCCGGCATCGCAAGTTTTGTCAAAAAGTGATGAAAAATTTTTTTGTGGAGATTTAAAAAATGGCGTACATGGATGGAAAGGTCTCTTTACTCTCAGTTTAACGGTGAAAACCGCAACCACCAACGAGGCTTGGTTGCGGAGATATCGGCTTTTAAAGAGATTTTGATTTTTAAAGTTTTTAACGATGCCGGCATCGCAAGTTTTGTCAAAAAGTGATGAAAAATTTTTTTGTGGAGATTTAAAAAATGGCGTACATGGATGGAAAGGTCTCTTTACTCTCAGTTTAACAGTGAAAACCGCAACCACCAACGAGGCTTGGTTGCGGGGATATCGGGTTTTAAAGAGATTTTGATTTTTAAAGTTTTTAACGATGCCGGCATCGTAAGTTTTGTCAAAAAGTGATGAAAATTTTTTTTGTGGAGATTTAAAAAATGGCGTACATGGATGGAAAGGTCTCTTTACTCTCAGTTTAACGGTGAAAACCGCAACCACCAACGAGGCTTGGTTGCGGAGATATCGGGTTTTAAAGAGATTTTGATTTTTAAAGTTTTTAACGATGCCGGCATCGTAAGTTTTGTCAAAAAGTGATGAAAAATTTTTTGTGGAGATTTAAAAAATGGCGTACATGGATGGAAAGGTCTCTTTACTCTCAGTTTAACGGTGAAAACCGCAACCACCAACGAGGCTTGGTTGCGGAGATATCGGGTTTTAAAGAGATTTTGATTTTTAAAGTTTTTAACGATGCCGGCATCGCAAGTTTTGTCAAAAAGTGATGAAAAATTTTTTTGTGGAGATTTAAAAAATGGCATACATAGATGGAAAGGTCTCTTTACTCTCAGTTTAACGGTGAAAACCGCAACCACCAACGAGGCTTGGTTGCGGAGATATCGGCTTTTAAAGAGATTTTGATTTTTAAAGTTTTTAACGATGCCGGCATCGTAAGTTTTGTCAAAAAGTGATGAAAAATTTTTTTGTGGAGATTTAAAAAATGGCGTACATGGATGGAAAGGTCTCTTTACTCTCAGTTTAACGGTGAAAACCGCAACCACCAACGAGGCTTGGTTGCGGAGATATCGGCTTTTAAAGAGATTTTGATTTTTAAAGTTTTTAACGATGCCGGCATCGCAAGTTTTGTCAAAAAGTGATGAAAAATTTTTTTGTGGAGATTTAAAAAATGGCGTACATGGATGGAAAGGTCTCTTTACTCTCAGTTTAACGGTGAAAACCGCAACCACCAACGAGGCTTGGTTGCGGAGATATCGGCTTTTAAAGAGATTTTGATTTTTAAAGTTTTTAACGATGCCGGCATCGTAAGTTTTGTCAAAAAGTGATGAAAAATTTTTTTGTGGAGATTTAAAAAATGGCGTACATGGATGGAAAGGTCTCTTTACTCTCAGTTTAACGGTGAAAACCGCAACCACCAACGAGGCTTGGTTGCGGAGATATCGGCTTTTAAAGAGATTTTGATTTTTAAAGTTTTTAACGATGCCGGCATCGCAAGTTTTGTCAAAAAGTGATGAAAAATTTTTTTGTGGAGATTTAAAAAATGGCGTACATGGATGGAAAGGTCTCTTTACTCTCAGTTTAACGGTGAAAACCGCAACCACCAACGAGGCTTGGTTGCGGAGATATCGGCTTTTAAAGAGATTTTGATTTTTAAAGTTTTTAACGATGCCGGCATCGCAAGTTTTGTCAAAAAGTGATGAAAAATTTTTTTGTGGAGATTTAAAAAATGGCGTAAATGGATGGAAAGGTCTCTTTACTCTCAGTTTAACGGTGAAAACCGCAACCACCAACTAGGCTTGGTTGCGGAGATATCGGCTTTTAAAGAGATTTTGATTTTTAAAGTTTTTAACGATGCCGGCATCGCAAGTTTTGTCAAAAAGTGATGAAAAATTTTTTTGTGGAGATTTAAAAAATGGCGTACATGGATGGAAAGGTCTCTTTACTCTCAGTTTAACAGTGAAAACCGCAACCACCAACGAGGCTTGGTTGCGGGGATATCGGGTTTTAAAGAGATTTTGATTTTTAAAGTTTTTAACGATGCCGGCATCGTAAGTTTTGTCAAAAAGTGATGAAAATTTTTTTTGTGGAGATTTAAAAAATGGCGTACATGGATGGAAAGGTCTCTTTACTCTCAGTTTAACGGTGAAAACCGCAACCACCAACGAGGCTTGGTTGCGGAGATATCGGCTTTTAAAGAGATTTTGATTTTTAAAGTTTTTAACGATGCCGGCATCGCAAGTTTTGTCAAAAAGTGATGAAAAATTTTTTGTGGAGATTTAAAAAATGGCGTACATGGATGGAAAGGTCTCTTTACTCTCAGTTTAACGGTGAAAACCGCAACCACCAACGAGGCTTGGTTGCGGAGATATCGGCTTTTAAAGAGATTTTGATTTTTAAAGTTTTTAACGATGCCGGCATCGTAAGTTTTGTCAAAAAGTGATGAAAAATTTTTTTGTGGAGATTTAAAAAATGGCGTACATGGATGGAAAGGTCTCTTTACTCTCAGTTTAACGGTGAAAACCGCAACCACCAACGAGGCTTGGTTGCGGAGATATCGGCTTTTAAAGAGATTTTGATTTTTAAAGTTTTTAACGATGCCGGCATCGCAAGTTTTGTCAAAAAGTGATGAAAAATTTTTTTGTGGAGATTTAAAAAATGGCGTACATGGATGGAAAGGTCTCTTTACTCTCAGTTTAACGGTGAAAACCGCAACCACCAACGAGGCTTGGTTGCGGAGATATCGGCTTTTAAAGAGATTTTGATTTTTAAAGTTTTTAACGATGCCGGCATCGCAAGTTTTGTCAAAAAGTGATGAAAAATTTTTTTGTGGAGATTTAAAAAATGGCGTACATGGATGGAAAGGTCTCTTTACTCTCAGTTTAACAGTGAAAACCGCAACCACCAACGAGGCTTGGTTGCGGGGATATCGGGTTTTAAAGAGATTTTGATTTTTAAAGTTTTTAACGATGCCGGCATCGTAAGTTTTGTCAAAAAGTGATGAAAATTTTTTTTGTGGAGATTTAAAAAATGGCGTACATGGATGGAAAGGTCTCTTTACTCTCAGTTTAACGGTGAAAACCGCAACCACCAACGAGGCTTGGTTGCGGAGATATCGGGTTTTAAAGAGATTTTGATTTTTAAAGTTTTTAACGATGCCGGCATCGTAAGTTTTGTCAAAAAGTGATGAAAAATTTTTTGTGGAGATTTAAAAAATGGCGTACATGGATGGAAAGGTCTCTTTACTCTCAGTTTAACGGTGAAAACCGCAACCACCAACGAGGCTTGGTTGCGGAGATATCGGGTTTTAAAGAGATTTTGATTTTTAAAGTTTTTAACGATGCCGGCATCGCAAGTTTTGTCAAAAAGTGATGAAAAATTTTTTTGTGGAGATTTAAAAAATGGCATACATAGATGGAAAGGTCTCTTTACTCTCAGTTTAACGGTGAAAACCGCAACCACCAACGAGGCTTGGTTGCGGAGATATCGGCTTTTAAAGAGATTTTGATTTTTAAAGTTTTTAACGATGCCGGCATCGTAAGTTTTGTCAAAAAGTGATGAAAAATTTTTTTGTGGAGATTTAAAAAATGGCGTACATGGATGGAAAGGTCTCTTTACTCTCAGTTTAACGGTGAAAACCGCAACCACCAACGAGGCTTGGTTGCGGAGATATCGGCTTTTAAAGAGATTTTGATTTTTAAAGTTTTTAACGATGCCGGCATCGCAAGTTTTGTCAAAAAGTGATGAAAAATTTTTTTGTGGAGATTTAAAAAATGGCGTACATGGATGGAAAGGTCTCTTTACTCTCAGTTTAACGGTGAAAACCGCAACCACCAACGAGGCTTGGTTGCGGAGATATCGGCTTTTAAAGAGATTTTGATTTTTAAAGTTTTTAACGATGCCGGCATCGTAAGTTTTGTCAAAAAGTGATGAAAAATTTTTTTGTGGAGATTTAAAAAATGGCGTACATGGATGGAAAGGTCTCTTTACTCTCAGTTTAACGGTGAAAACCGCAACCACCAACGAGGCTTGGTTGCGGAGATATCGGCTTTTAAAGAGATTTTGATTTTTAAAGTTTTTAACGATACCGGCATCGCAAGTTTTGTCAAAAAGTGATGAAAAATTTTTTTGTGGAGATTTAAAAAATGGCGTACATGGATGGAAAGGTCTCTTTACTCTCAGTTTAACGGTGAAAACCGCAACCACCAACTAGGCTTGGTTGCGGAGATATCGGCTTTTAAAGAGATTTTGATTTTTAAAGTTTTTAACGATGCCGGCATCGCAAGTTTTGTCAAAAAGTGATGAAAAATTTTTTTGTGGAGATTTAAAAAATGGCGTACATGGATGGAAAGGTCTCTTTACTCTCAGTTTAACAGTGAAAACCGCAACCACCAACGAGGCTTGGTTGCGGGGATATCGGGTTTTAAAGAGATTTTGATTTTTAAAGTTTTTAACGATGCCGGCATCGCAAGTTTTGTCAAAAAGTGATGAAAAATTTTTTTGTGGAGATTTAAAAAATGGCGTACATGGATGGAAAGGTCTCTTTACTCTCAGTTTAACGGTGAAAACCGCAACCACCAACGAGGCTTGGTTGCGGAGATATCGGCTTTTAAAGAGATTTTGATTTTTAAAGTTTTTAACGATGCCGACATCGCAAGTTTTGTCAAAAAGTGATGAAAAATTTTTTTGTGGAGATTTAAAAAATGGCGTACATGGATGGAAAGGTCTTTTTACTCTCAGTTTAACGGTGAAAACCGCAACCACCAACGAGGCTTGGTTGCGGAGATATCGGCTTTTAAAGAGATTTTGATTTTTAAAGTTTTTAACGATGCCGGCATCGCAAGTTTTGTCAAAAAGTGATGAAAAATTTTTTTGTGGAGATTTAAAAAATGGCGTACATGGATGGAAAGGTCTCTTTACTCTCAGTTTAACGGTGAAAACCGCAACCACCAACGAGGCTTGGTTGCGGAGATATCGGCTTTTAAAGAGATTTTGATTTTTAAAGTTTTTAACGATGCCGGCATCGTAAGTTTTGTCAAAAAGTGATGAAAAATTTTTTTGTGGAGATTTAAAAAATGGCGTACATGGATGGAAAGGTCTCTTTACTCTCAGTTTAACGGTGAAAACCGCAACCACCAACGAGGCTTGGTTGCGGAGATATCGGCTTTTAAAGAGATTTTGATTTTTAAAGTTTTTAACGATGCCGGCATCGCAAGTTTTGTCAAAAAGTGATGAAAAATTTTTTTGTGGAGATTTAAAAAATGGCGTACATGGATGGAAAGGTCTCTTTACTCTCAGTTTAACGGTGAAAACCGCAACCACCAACGAGGCTTGGTTGCGGAGATATCGGCTTTTAAAGAGATTTTGATTTTTAAAGTTTTTAACGATGCCGGCATCGCAAGTTTTGTCAAAAAGTGATGAAAAATTTTTTTGTGGAGATTTAAAAAATGGCGTACATGGATGGAAAGGTCTCTTTACTCTCAGTTTAACAGTGAAAACCGCAACCACCAACGAGGCTTGGTTGCGGGGATATCGGGTTTTAAAGAGATTTTGATTTTTAAAGTTTTTAACGATGCCGGCATCGCAAGTTTTGTCAAAAAGTGATGAAAATTTTTTTTGTGGAGATTTAAAAAATGGCGTACATGGATGGAAAGGTCTCTTTACTCTCAGTTTAATGGTGAAAACCGCAACCACCAACGAGGCTTGGTTGCGGAGATATCGGCTTTTAAAGAGATTTTGATTTTTAAAGTTTTTAACGATGCCGGCATCGCAAGTTTTGTCAAAAAGTGATGAAAAATTTTTTTGTGGAGATTTAAAAAATGGCGTACATGGATGGAAAGGTCTCTTTACTCTCAGTTTAACAGTGAAAACCGCAACCACCAACGAGGCTTGGTTGCGGGGATATCGGGTTTTAAAGAGATTTTGATTTTTAAAGTTTTTAACGATGCCGGCATCGCAAGTTTTGTCAAAAAGTGATGAAAATTTTTTTTGTGGAGATTTAAAAAATGGCGTACATGGATGGAAAGGTCTCTTTACTCTCAGTTTAACGGTGAAAACCGCAACCACCAACGAGGCTTGGTTGCGGAGATATCGGGTTTTAAAGAGATTTTGATTTTTAAAGTTTTTAACGATGCCGGCATCGTAAGTTTTGTCAAAAAGTGATGAAAAATTTTTTTGTGGAGATTTAAAAAATGGCGTACATGGATGGAAAGGTCTCTTTACTCTCAGTTTAACGGTGAAAACCGCAACCACCAACGAGGCTTGGTTGCGGAGATATCGGGTTTTAAAGAGATTTTGATTTTTAAAGTTTTTAACGATGCCGGCATCGCAAGTTTTGTCAAAAAGTGATGAAAAATTTTTTTGTGGAGATTTAAAAAATGGCATACATAGATGGAAAGGTCTCTTTACTCTCAGTTTAACGGTGAAAACCGCAACCACCAACGAGGCTTGGTTGCGGAGATATCGGCTTTTAAAGAGATTTTGATTTTTAAAGTTTTTAACGATGCCGGCATCGTAAGTTTTGTCAAAAAGTGATGAAAAATTTTTTTGTGGAGATTTAAAAAATGGCGTACATGGATGGAAAGGTCTCTTTACTCTCAGTTTAACGGTGAAAACCGCAACCACCAACGAGGCTTGGTTGCGGAGATATCGGCTTTTAAAGAGATTTTGATTTTTAAAGTTTTTAACGATGCCAGCATCGCAAGTTTTGTCAAAAAGTGATGAAAAATTTTTTTGTGGAGATTTAAAAAATGGCGTACATGGATGGAAAGGTCTCTTTACTCTCAGTTTAACGGTGAAAACCGCAACCACCAACGAGGCTTGGTTGCGGAGATATCGGCTTTTAAAGAGATTTTGATTTTTAAAGTTTTTAACGATGCCGGCATCGCAAGTTTTGTCAAAAAGTGATGAAAAATTTTTTTGTGGAGATTTAAAAAATGGCGTACATGGATGGAAAGGTCTCTTTACTCTCAGTTTAACGGTGAAAACCGCAACCACCAACGAGGCTTGGTTGCGGAGATATCGGGTTTTAAAGAGATTTTGATTTTTAAAGTTTTTAACGATGCCGGCATCGCAAGTTTTGTCAAAAAGTGATGAAAAATTTTTTTGTGGAGATTTAAAAAATGGCGTACATGGATGGAAAGGTCTCTTTACTCTCAGTTTAACGGTGAAAACCGCAACCACCAACGAGGCTTGGTTGCGGAGATATCGGGTTTTAAAGAGATTTTGATTTTTAAAGTTTTTAACGATGCCGGCATCGCAAGTTTTGTCAAAAAGTGATGAAAATTTTTTTTGTGGAGATTTAAAAAATGGCGTACATGGATGGAAAGGTCTCTTTACTCTCAGTTTAACGGTGAAAACCGCAACCACCAACGAGGCTTGGTTGCGGAGATATCGGGTTTTAAAGAGATTTTGATTTTTAAAGTTTTTAACGATGCCGGCATCGCAAGTTTTGTCAAAAAGTGATGAAAAATTTTTTTGTGGAGATTTAAAAAATGGCGTACATGGATGGAAAGGTCTCTTTACTCTCAGTTTAACGGTGAAAACCGCAACCACCAACGAGGCTTGGTTGCGGAGATATCGGCTTTTAAAGAGATTTTGATTTTTAAAGTTTTTAACGATGCCGGCATCTCAAGTTTTGTCAAAAAGTGATGAAAAATTTTTTTGTGGAGATTTAAAAAATGGCGTACATGGATGGAAAGGTCTCTTTACTCTCAGTTTAACGGTGAAAACCGCAACCACCAACGAGGCTTGGTTGCGGAGATATCGGCTTTTAAAGAGATTTTGATTTTTAAAGTTTTTAACGATGCCGGCATCGCAAGTTTTGTCAAAAAGTGATGAAAAATTTTTTTGTGGAGATTTAAAAAATGGCGTACATGGATGGAAAGGTCTCTTTACTCTCAGTTTAACGGTGAAAACCGCAACCACCAACGAGGCTTGGTTGCGGAGATATCGGCTTTTAAAGAGATTTTGATTTTTAAAGTTTTTAACGATGCCGGCATCTCAAGTTTTGTCAAAAAGTGATGAAAAATTTTTTTGTGGAGATTTAAAAAATGGCGTACATGGATGGAAAGGTCTCTTTACTCTCAGTTTAACGGTGAAAACCGCAACCACCAACGAGGCTTGATTGCGGAGATATCGGCTTTTAAAGAGATTTTGATTTTTAAAGTTTTTAACGATGCCGGCATCGCAAGTTTTGTCAAAAAGTGATGAAAAATTTTTTTGTGGAGATTTAAAAAATGGCGTACATGGATGGAAAGGTCTCTTTACTCTCAGTTTAACGGTGAAAACCGCAACCACCAACGAGGCTTGGTTGCGGAGATATCGGCTTTTAAAGAGATTTTGAATTTTAAAGTTTTTAACGATGCCGGCATCGCAAGTTTTGTCAAAAAGTGATGAAAAATTTTTTTGTGGAGATTTAAAAACTGGCGTACATGGATGGAAAGGTCTCTTTACTCTCAGTTTAACGGTGAAAACCGCAACCACCAACGAGGCTTGGTTGCGGAGATATCGGCTTTTAAAGAGATTTTGATTTTTAAAGTTTTTAACGATGCCGGCATCGTAAGTTTTGTCAAAAAGTGATGAAAAATTTTTTTGTAAAGATTTAAAAAATGGCGTACATGGATGGAAAGGTCTCTTTACTCTCAGTTTAACGGTGAAAACCGCAACCACCAACGAGGCTTGGTTGCGGAGATATCGGCTTTTAAAGAGATTTTGATTTTTAAAGTTTTTAACGATGCCGGCATCGCAAGTTTTGTCAAAAAGTGATGAAAAATTTTTTTGTGGAGATTTAAAAAATGGCGTACATGGATGGAAAGGTCTCTTTACTCTCAGTTTAACGGTGAAAACCGCAACCACCAACGAGGCTTGGTTGCGGAGATATCGGCTTTTAAAGAGATTTTGAATTTTAAAGTTTTTAACGATGCCGGCATCGCAAGTTTTGTCAAAAAGTGATGAAAAATTTGTTTGTGGAGATTTAAAAACTGGCGTACATGGATGGAAAGGTCTCTTTACTCTCAGTTTAACGGTGAAAACCGCAACCACCAACGAGGCTTGGTTGCGGAGATATCGGCTTTTAAAGAGATTTTGATTTTTAAAGTTTTTAACGATGCCGGCATCGCAAGTTTTGTCAAAAAGTGATGAAAAATTTTTTGTGGAGATTTAAAAAATGGCGTACATGGATAGAAAGGTCTCTTTACTCTCAGTTTAACGGTGAAAACCGCAACCACCAACGAGGCTTGGTTGCGGAGATATCGGGTTTTAAAGAGATTTTGATTTTTAAAGTTTTTAACGATGCCGGCATCGCAAGTTTTGTCAAAAAGTGATGAAAAATTTTTTTGTGGAGATTTAAAAAATGGCATACATGGATGGAAAGGTCTCTTTACTCTCAGTTTAACGGTGAAAACCGCAACCACCAACGAGGCTTGGTTGCGGAGATATCGGCTTTTAAAGAGATTTTGATTTTTAAAGTTTTTAACGATGCCGACATCGCAAGTTTTGTCAAAAAGTGATGAAAAATTTTTTTGTGGAGATTTAAAAAATGGCGTACATGGATGGAAAGGTCTTTTTACTCTCAGTTTAACGGTGAAAACCGCAACCACCAACGAGGCTTGGTTGCGGAGATATCGGCTTTTAAAGAGATTTTGATTTTTAAAGTTTTTAACGATGCCGGCATCTCAAGTTTTGTCAAAAAGTGATGAAAAATTTTTTTGTGGAGATTTAAAAAATGGCGTACATGGATGGAAAGGTCTCTTTACTCTCAGTTTAACGGTGAAAACCGCAACCACCAACGAGGCTTGGTTGCGGAGATATCGGCTTTTAAAGAGATTTTGATTTTTAAAGTTTTTAACGATGCCGGCATCGCAAGTTTTGTCAAAAAGTGATGAAAAATTTTTTGTGGAGATTTAAAAAATGGCGTACATGGATGGAAAGGTCTCTTTACTCTCAGTTTAACGGTGAAAACCGCAACCACCAACGAGGCTTGGTTGCGGAGATATCGGCTTTTAAAGAGATTTTGATTTTTAAAGTTTTTAACGATGCCGGCATCGTAAGTTTTGTCAAAAAGTGATGAAAAATTTTTTTGTGGAGATTTAAAAAATGGCGTACATGGATGGAAAGGTCTCTTTACTCTCAGTTTAACGGTGAAAACCGCAACCACCAACGAGGCTTGGTTGCGGAGATATCGGCTTTTAAAGAGATTTTGATTTTTAAAGTTTTTAACGATGCCGGCATCGCAAGTTTTGTCAAAAAGTGATGAAAAATTTTTTTGTGGAGATTTAAAAAATGGCGTACATGGATGGAAAGGTCTCTTTACTCTCAGTTTAACGGTGAAAACCGCAACCACCAACGAGGCTTGGTTGCGGAGATATCGGCTTTTAAAGAGATTTTGATTTTTAAAGTTTTTAACGATGCCGGCATCGCAAGTTTTGTCAAAAAGTGATGAAAAATTTTTTTGTGGAGATTTAAAAAATGGCGTACATGGATGGAAAGGTCTCTTTACTCTCAGTTTAACAGTGAAAACCGCAACCACCAACGAGGCTTGGTTGCGGGGATATCGGGTTTTAAAGAGATTTTGATTTTTAAAGTTTTTAACGATGCCGGCATCGTAAGTTTTGTCAAAAAGTGATGAAAATTTTTTTTGTGGAGATTTAAAAAATGGCGTACATGGATGGAAAGGTCTCTTTACTCTCAGTTTAACGGTGAAAACCGCAACCACCAACGAGGCTTGGTTGCGGAGATATCGGGTTTTAAAGAGATTTTGATTTTTAAAGTTTTTAACGATGCCGGCATCGTAAGTTTTGTCAAAAAGTGATGAAAAATTTTTTGTGGAGATTTAAAAAATGGCGTACATGGATGGAAAGGTCTCTTTACTCTCAGTTTAACGGTGAAAACCGCAACCACCAACGAGGCTTGGTTGCGGAGATATCGGGTTTTAAAGAGATTTTGATTTTTAAAGTTTTTAACGATGCCGGCATCGCAAGTTTTGTCAAAAAGTGATGAAAAATTTTTTTGTGGAGATTTAAAAAATGGCATACATAGATGGAAAGGTCTCTTTACTCTCAGTTTAACGGTGAAAACCGCAACCACCAACGAGGCTTGGTTGCGGAGATATCGGCTTTTAAAGAGATTTTGATTTTTAAAGTTTTTAACGATGCCGGCATCGTAAGTTTTGTCAAAAAGTGATGAAAAATTTTTTTGTGGAGATTTAAAAAATGGCGTACATGGATGGAAAGGTCTCTTTACTCTCAGTTTAACGGTGAAAACCGCAACCACCAACGAGGCTTGGTTGCGGAGATATCGGCTTTTAAAGAGATTTTGATTTTTAAAGTTTTTAACGATGCCGGCATCGCAAGTTTTGTCAAAAAGTGATGAAAAATTTTTTTGTGGAGATTTAAAAAATGGCGTACATGGATGGAAAGGTCTCTTTACTCTCAGTTTAACGGTGAAAACCGCAACCACCAACGAGGCTTGGTTGCGGAGATATCGGCTTTTAAAGAGATTTTGATTTTTAAAGTTTTTAACGATGCCGGCATCTCAAGTTTTGTCAAAAAGTGATGAAAAATTTTTTTGTGGAGATTTAAAAAATGGCGTACATGGATGGAAAGGTCTCTTTACTCTCAGTTTAACGGTGAAAACCGCAACCACCAACGAGGCTTGGTTGCGGAGATATCGGCTTTTAAAGAGATTTTGATTTTTAAAGTTTTTAACGATGCCGGCATCGCAAGTTTTGTCAAAAAGTGATGAAAAATTTTTTTGTGGAGATTTAAAAAATGGCGTACATGGATGGAAAGGTCTCTTTACTCTCAGTTTAACGGTGAAAACCGCAACCACCAACGAGGCTTGGTTGCGGAGATATCGGCTTTTAAAGAGATTTTGATTTTTAAAGTTTTTAACGATGCCGGCATCGCAAGTTTTGTCAAAAAGTGATGAAAAATTTTTTTGTGGAGATTTAAAAAATGGCGTAAATGGATGGAAAGGTCTCTTTACTCTCAGTTTAACGGTGAAAACCGCAACCACCAACTAGGCTTGGTTGCGGAGATATCGGCTTTTAAAGAGATTTTGATTTTTAAAGTTTTTAACGATGCCGGCATCGCAAGTTTTGTCAAAAAGTGATGAAAAATTTTTTTGTGGAGATTTAAAAAATGGCGTACATGGATGGAAAGGTCTCTTTACTCTCAGTTTAACAGTGAAAACCGCAACCACCAACGAGGCTTGGTTGCGGGGATATCGGGTTTTAAAGAGATTTTGATTTTTAAAGTTTTTAACGATGCCGGCATCGTAAGTTTTGTCAAAAAGTGATGAAAATTTTTTTTGTGGAGATTTAAAAAATGGCGTACATGGATGGAAAGGTCTCTTTACTCTCAGTTTAACGGTGAAAACCGCAACCACCAACGAGGCTTGGTTGCGGAGATATCGGCTTTTAAAGAGATTTTGATTTTTAAAGTTTTTAACGATGCCGGCATCGCAAGTTTTGTCAAAAAGTGATGAAAAATTTTTTGTGGAGATTTAAAAAATGGCGTACATGGATGGAAAGGTCTCTTTACTCTCAGTTTAACGGTGAAAACCGCAACCACCAACGAGGCTTGGTTGCGGAGATATCGGCTTTTAAAGAGATTTTGATTTTTAAAGTTTTTAACGATGCCGGCATCGTAAGTTTTGTCAAAAAGTGATGAAAAATTTTTTTGTGGAGATTTAAAAAATGGCGTACATGGATGGAAAGGTCTCTTTACTCTCAGTTTAACGGTGAAAACCGCAACCACCAACGAGGCTTGGTTGCGGAGATATCGGCTTTTAAAGAGATTTTGATTTTTAAAGTTTTTAACGATGCCGGCATCGCAAGTTTTGTCAAAAAGTGATGAAAAATTTTTTTGTGGAGATTTAAAAAATGGCGTACATGGATGGAAAGGTCTCTTTACTCTCAGTTTAACGGTGAAAACCGCAACCACCAACGAGGCTTGGTTGCGGAGATATCGGCTTTTAAAGAGATTTTGATTTTTAAAGTTTTTAACGATGCCGGCATCGCAAGTTTTGTCAAAAAGTGATGAAAAATTTTTTTGTGGAGATTTAAAAAATGGCGTACATGGATGGAAAGGTCTCTTTACTCTCAGTTTAACAGTGAAAACCGCAACCACCAACGAGGCTTGGTTGCGGGGATATCGGGTTTTAAAGAGATTTTGATTTTTAAAGTTTTTAACGATGCCGGCATCGTAAGTTTTGTCAAAAAGTGATGAAAATTTTTTTTGTGGAGATTTAAAAAATGGCGTACATGGATGGAAAGGTCTCTTTACTCTCAGTTTAACGGTGAAAACCGCAACCACCAACGAGGCTTGGTTGCGGAGATATCGGGTTTTAAAGAGATTTTGATTTTTAAAGTTTTTAACGATGCCGGCATCGTAAGTTTTGTCAAAAAGTGATGAAAAATTTTTTGTGGAGATTTAAAAAATGGCGTACATGGATGGAAAGGTCTCTTTACTCTCAGTTTAACGGTGAAAACCGCAACCACCAACGAGGCTTGGTTGCGGAGATATCGGGTTTTAAAGAGATTTTGATTTTTAAAGTTTTTAACGATGCCGGCATCGCAAGTTTTGTCAAAAAGTGATGAAAAATTTTTTTGTGGAGATTTAAAAAATGGCATACATAGATGGAAAGGTCTCTTTACTCTCAGTTTAACGGTGAAAACCGCAACCACCAACGAGGCTTGGTTGCGGAGATATCGGCTTTTAAAGAGATTTTGATTTTTAAAGTTTTTAACGATGCCGGCATCGTAAGTTTTGTCAAAAAGTGATGAAAAATTTTTTTGTGGAGATTTAAAAAATGGCGTACATGGATGGAAAGGTCTCTTTACTCTCAGTTTAACGGTGAAAACCGCAACCACCAACGAGGCTTGGTTGCGGAGATATCGGCTTTTAAAGAGATTTTGATTTTTAAAGTTTTTAACGATGCCGGCATCGCAAGTTTTGTCAAAAAGTGATGAAAAATTTTTTTGTGGAGATTTAAAAAATGGCGTACATGGATGGAAAGGTCTCTTTACTCTCAGTTTAACGGTGAAAACCGCAACCACCAACGAGGCTTGGTTGCGGAGATATCGGCTTTTAAAGAGATTTTGATTTTTAAAGTTTTTAACGATGCCGGCATCGTAAGTTTTGTCAAAAAGTGATGAAAAATTTTTTTGTGGAGATTTAAAAAATGGCGTACATGGATGGAAAGGTCTCTTTACTCTCAGTTTAACGGTGAAAACCGCAACCACCAACGAGGCTTGGTTGCGGAGATATCGGCTTTTAAAGAGATTTTGATTTTTAAAGTTTTTAACGATACCGGCATCGCAAGTTTTGTCAAAAAGTGATGAAAAATTTTTTTGTGGAGATTTAAAAAATGGCGTACATGGATGGAAAGGTCTCTTTACTCTCAGTTTAACGGTGAAAACCGCAACCACCAACTAGGCTTGGTTGCGGAGATATCGGCTTTTAAAGAGATTTTGATTTTTAAAGTTTTTAACGATGCCGGCATCGCAAGTTTTGTCAAAAAGTGATGAAAAATTTTTTTGTGGAGATTTAAAAAATGGCGTACATGGATGGAAAGGTCTCTTTACTCTCAGTTTAACAGTGAAAACCGCAACCACCAACGAGGCTTGGTTGCGGGGATATCGGGTTTTAAAGAGATTTTGATTTTTAAAGTTTTTAACGATGCCGGCATCGTAAGTTTTGTCAAAAAGTGATGAAAATTTTTTTTGTGGAGATTTAAAAAATGGCGTACATGGATGGAAAGGTCTCTTTACTCTCAGTTTAACGGTGAAAACCGCAACCACCAACGAGGCTTGGTTGCGGGGATATCGGGTTTTAAAGAGATTTTGATTTTTAAAGTTTTTAACGATGCCGGCATCGTAAGTTTTGTCAAAAAGTGATGAAAATTTTTTTTGTGGAGATTTAAAAAATGGCGTACATGGATGGAAAGGTCTCTTTACTCTCAGTTTAATGGTGAAAACCGCAACCACCAACGAGGCTTGGTTGCGGAGATATCGGGTTTTAAAGAGATTTTGATTTTTAAAGTTTTTAACGATGCCGGCATCGCAAGTTTTGTCAAAAAGTGATGAAAAATTTTTTTGTGGAGATTTAAAAAATGGCATACATAGATGGAAAGGTCTCTTTACTCTCAGTTTAACGGTGAAAACCGCAACCACCAACGAGGCTTGGTTGCGGAGATATCGGGTTTTAAAGAGATTTTGATTTTTAAAGTTTTTAACGATGCCGGCATCGCAAGTTTTGTCAAAAAGTGATGAAAAATTTTTTTGTGGAGATTTAAAAAATGGCGTACATGGATGGAAAGGTCTCTTTACTCTCATTTTAACGGTGAAAACCGCAACCACCAACAAGGCTTGGTTGCGGAGATATCGGCTTTTAAAGAGATTTTGATTTTTAAAGTTTTTAACGATGCCGGCATCGCAAGTTTTGTCAAAAAGTGATGAAAAATTTTTTTGTGGAGATTTAAAAAATGGCATACATAGATGGAAAGGTCTCTTTACTCTCAGTTTAACGGTGAAAACCGCAACCACCAACGAGGCTTGGTTGCGGAGATATCGGCTTTTAAAGAGATTTTGATTTTTAAAGTTTTTAACGATGCCGGCATCGCAAGTTTTGTCAAAAAGTGATGAAAAATTTTTTTGTGGAGATTTAAAAAATGGCATACATAGATGGAAAGGTCTCTTTACTCTCAGTTTAACGGTGAAAACCGCAACCACCAACGAGGCTTGGTTGCGGAGATATCGGCTTTTAAAGAGATTTTGATTTTTAAAGTTTTTAACGATGCCGGCATCGTAAGTTTTGTCAAAAAGTGATGAAAAATTTTTTTGTGGAGATTTAAAAAATGGCGTACATGGATGGAAAGGTCTCTTTACTCTCAGTTTAACGGTGAAAACCGCAACCACCAACGAGGCTTGGTTGCGGAGATATCGGCTTTTAAAGAGATTTTGATTTTTAAAGTTTTTAACGATGCCGGCATCGCAAGTTTTGTCAAAAAGTGATGAAAAATTTTTTTGTGGAGATTTAAAAAATGGCGTACATGGATGGAAAGGTCTCTTTACTCTCAGTTTAACGGTGAAAACCGCAACCACCAACGAGGCTTGGTTGCGGAGATATCGGGTTTTAAAGAGATTTTGATTTTTAAAGTTTTTAACGATGCCGGCATCGCAAGTTTTGTCAAAAAGTGATGAAAAATTTTTTTGTGGAGATTTAAAAAATGGCGTACATGGATGGAAAGGTCTCTTTACTCTCATTTTAACGGTGAAAACCGCAACCACCAACAAGGCTTGGTTGCGGAGATATCGGCTTTTAAAGAGATTTTGATTTTTAAAGTTTTTAACGATGCCGGCATCGCAAGTTTTGTCAAAAAGTGATGAAAAATTTTTTTGTGGAGATTTAAAAAATGGCGTACATGGATGGAAAGGTCTCTTTACTCTCAGTTTAACGGTGAAAACCGCAACCACCAACGAGGCTTGGTTGCGGAGATATCGGCTTTTAAAGAGATTTTGATTTTTAAAGTTTTTAACGATGCCGGCATCGCAAGTTTTGTCAAAAAGTGATGAAAAATTTTTTTGTGGAGATTTAAAAAATGGCGTACATGGATGGAAAGGTCTCTTTACTCTCAGTTTAACGGTGAAAACCGCAACCACCAACGAGGCTTGGTTGCGGAGATATCGGCTTTTAAAGAGATTTTGATTTTTAAAGTTTTTAACGATGCCGGCATCGCAAGTTTTGTCAAAAAGTGATGAAAAATTTTTTTGTGGAGATTTAAAAAATGGCGTACATGGATGGAAAGGTCTCTTTACTCTCAGTTTAACGGTGAAAACCGCAACCACCAACGAGGCTTGGTTGCGGAGATATCGGGTTTTAAAGAGATTTTGATTTTTAAAGTTTTTAACGATGCCGGCATCGCAAGTTTTGTCAAAAAGTGATGAAAAATTTTTTTGTGGAGATTTAAAAAATGGCGTACATGGATGGAAAGGTCTCTTTACTCTCAGTTTAACGGTGAAAACCGCAACCACCAACGAGGCTTGGTTGCGGAGATATCGGCTTTTAAAGAGATTTTGATTTTTAAAGTTTTTAACGATGCCGGCATCTCAAGTTTTGTCAAAAAGTGATGAAAAATTTTTTTGTGGAGATTTAAAAAATGGCGTACATGGATGGAAAGGTCTCTTTACTCTCAGTTTAACGGTGAAAACCGCAACCACCAACGAGGCTTGGTTGCGGAGATATCGGCTTTTAAAGAGATTTTGATTTTTAAAGTTTTTAACGATGCCGGCATCGTAAGTTTTGTCAAAAAGTGATGAAAAATTTTTTTGTAAAGATTTAAAAAATGGCGTACATGGATGGAAAGGTCTCTTTACTCTCAGTTTAACGGTGAAAACCGCAACCACCAACGAGGCTTGGTTGCGGAGATATCGGCTTTTAAAGAGATTTTGATTTTTAAAGTTTTTAACGATGCCGGCATCGCAAGTTTTGTCAAAAAGTGATGAAAAATTTTTTTGTGGAGATTTAAAAAATGGCGTACATGGATGGAAAGGTCTCTTTACTCTCAGTTTAACGGTGAAAACCGCAACCACCAACGAGGCTTGGTTGCGGAGATATCGGCTTTTAAAGAGATTTTGATTTTTAAAGTTTTTAACGATGCCGGCATCGCAAGTTTTGTCAAAAAGTGATGAAAAATTTTTTTGTGGAGATTTAAAAACTGGCGTACATGGATGGAAAGGTCTCTTTACTCTCAGTTTAACGGTGAAAACCGCAACCACCAACGAGGCTTGGTTGCGGAGATATCGGCTTTTAAAGAGATTTTGATTTTTAAAGTTTTTAACGATGCCGGCATCGCAAGTTTTGTCAAAAAGTGATGAAAAATTTTTTGTGGAGATTTAAAAAATGGCGTACATGGATGAAAAGGTCTCTTTACTCTCAGTTTAACGGTGAAAACCGCAACCACCAACGAGGCTTGGTTGCGGAGATATCGGGTTTTAAAGAGATTTTGATTTTTAAAGTTTTTAACGATGCCGGCATCGCAAGTTTTGTCAAAAAGTGATGAAAAATTTTTTTGTGGAGATTTAAAAAATGGCATACATGGATGGAAAGGTCTCTTTACTCTCAGTTTAACGGTGAAAACCGCAACCACCAACGAGGCTTGGTTGCGGAGATATCGGCTTTTAAAGAGATTTTGATTTTTAAAGTTTTTAACGATGCCGACATCGCAAGTTTTGTCAAAAAGTGATGAAAATTTTTTTTGTGGAGATTTAAAAAATGGCGTACATGGATGGAAAGGTCTCTTTACTCTCAGTTTAATGGTGAAAACCGCAACCACCAACGAGGCTTGGTTGCGGAGATATCGGCTTTTAAAGAGATTTTGATTTTTAAAGTTTTTAACGATGCCGGCATCTCAAGTTTTGTCAAAAAGTGATGAAAAATTTTTTTGTGGAGATTTAAAAAATGGCGTACATGGATGGAAAGGTCTCTTTACTCTCAGTTTAACGGTGAAAACCGCAACCACCAACGAGGCTTGGTTGCGGAGATATCGGCTTTTAAAGAGATTTTGATTTTTAAAGTTTTTAACGATGCCGGCATCGCAAGTTTTGTCAAAAAGTGATGAAAAATTTTTTTGTGGAGATTTAAAAAATGGCGTACATGGATGGAAAGGTCTCTTTACTCTCAGTTTAACGGTGAAAACCGCAACCACCAACGAGGCTTTGTTGCGGAGATATCGGCTTTTAAAGAGATTTTGATTTTTAAAGTTTTTAACGATGCCGGCATCGTAAGTTTTGTCAAAAAGTGATGAAAAATTTTTTTGTGGAGATTTAAAAAATGGCGTACATGGATGGAAAGGTCTCTTTACTCTCAGTTTAACGGTGAAAACCGCAACCACCAACGAGGCTTGGTTGCGGAGATATCGGCTTTTAAAGAGATTTTGATTTTTAAAGTTTTTAACGATGCCGGCATCGCAAGTTTTGTCAAAAAGTGATGAAAAATTTTTTTGTGGAGATTTAAAAAATGGCGTACATGGATGGAAAGGTCTCTTTACTCTCAGTTTAACGGTGAAAACCGCAACCACCAACGAGGCTTGGTTGCGGAGATATCGGCTTTTAAAGAGATTTTGATTTTTAAAGTTTTTAACGATGCCGGCATCGTAAGTTTTGTCAAAAAGTGATGAAAAATTTTTTTGTGGAGATTTAAAAAATGGCGTACATGGATGGAAAGGTCTCTTTACTCTCAGTTTAACGGTGAAAACCGCAACCACCAACGAGGCTTGGTTGCGGAGATATCGGCTTTTAAAGAGATTTTGATTTTTAAAGTTTTTAACGATGCCGGCATCGCAAGTTTTGTCAAAAAGTGATGAAAAATTTTTTTGTGGAGATTTAAAAAATGGCGTACATGGATGGAAAGGTCTCTTTACTCTCAGTTTAACGGTGAAAACCGCAACCACCAACGAGGCTTGGTTGCGGAGATATCGGCTTTTAAAGAGATTTTGATTTTTAAAGTTTTTAACGATGCCGGCATCGCAAGTTTTGTCAAAAAGTGATGAAAAATTTTTTTGTGGAGATTTAAAAAATGGCGTACATGGATGGAAAGGTCTCTTTACTCTCAGTTTAACAGTGAAAACCGCAACCACCAACGAGGCTTGGTTGCGGGGATATCGGGTTTTAAAGAGATTTTGATTTTTAAAGTTTTTAACGATGCCGGCATCGTAAGTTTTGTCAAAAAGTGATGAAAATTTTTTTTGTGGAGATTTAAAAAATGGCGTACATGGATGGAAAGGTCTCTTTACTCTCAGTTTAACGGTGAAAACCGCAACCACCAACGAGGCTTGGTTGCGGAGATATCGGGTTTTAAAGAGATTTTGATTTTTAAAGTTTTTAACGATGCCGGCATCGTAAGTTTTGTCAAAAAGTGATGAAAAATTTTTTTGTGGAGATTTAAAAAATGGCGTACATGGATGGAAAGGTCTCTTTACTCTCAGTTTAACGGTGAAAACCGCAACCACCAACGAGGCTTGGTTGCGGAGATATCGGGTTTTAAAGAGATTTTGATTTTTAAAGTTTTTAACGATGCCGGCATCGCAAGTTTTGTCAAAAAGTGATGAAAAATTTTTTTGTGGAGATTTAAAAAATGGCATACATAGATGGAAAGGTCTCTTTACTCTCAGTTTAACGGTGAAAACCGCAACCACCAACGAGGCTTGGTTGCGGAGATATCGGCTTTTAAAGAGATTTTGATTTTTAAAGTTTTTAACGATGCCGGCATCGTAAGTTTTGTCAAAAAGTGATGAAAAATTTTTTTGTGGAGATTTAAAAAATGGCGTACATGGATGGAAAGGTCTCTTTACTCTCAGTTTAACGGTGAAAACCGCAACCACCAACGAGGCTTGGTTGCGGAGATATCGGCTTTTAAAGAGATTTTGATTTTTAAAGTTTTTAACGATGCCGGCATCGCAAGTTTTGTCAAAAAGCGATGAAAAATTTTTTTGTGGAGATTTAAAAAATGGCGTACATGGATGGAAAGGTCTCTTTACTCTCAGTTTAACGGTGAAAACCGCAACCACCAACGAGGCTTGGTTGCGGAGATATCGGCTTTTAAAGAGATTTTGATTTTTAAAGTTTTTAACGATGCCGGCATCGCAAGTTTTGTCAAAAAGTGATGAAAAATTTTTTTGTGGAGATTTAAAAAATGGCGTACATGGATGGAAAGGTCTCTTTACTCTCAGTTTAACGGTGAAAACCGCAACCACCAACTAGGCTTGGTTGCGGAGATATCGGCTTTTAAAGAGATTTTGATTTTTAAAGTTTTTAACGATGCCGGCATCGCAAGTTTTGTCAAAAAGTGATGAAAAATTTTTTTGTGGAGATTTAAAAAATGGCGTACATGGATGGAAAGGTCTCTTTACTCTCAGTTTAACAGTGAAAACCGCAACCACCAACGAGGCTTGGTTGCGGGGATATCGGGTTTTAAAGAGATTTTGATTTTTAAAGTTTTTAACGATGCCGGCATCGTAAGTTTTGTCAAAAAGTGATGAAAATTTTTTTTGTGGAGATTTAAAAAATGGCGTACATGGATGGAAAGGTCTCTTTACTCTCAGTTTAACGGTGAAAACCGCAACCACCAACGAGGCTTGGTTGCGGAGATATCGGGTTTTAAAGAGATTTTGATTTTTAAAGTTTTTAACGATGCCGGCATCGCAAGTTTTGTCAAAAAGTGATGAAAAATTTTTTTGTGGAGATTTAAAAAATGGCATACATAGATGGAAAGGTCTCTTTACTCTCAGTTTAATGGTGAAAACCGCAACCACCAACGAGGCTTGGTTGCGGAGATATCGGCTTTTAAAGAGATTTTGATTTTTAAAGTTTTTAACGATGCCGGCATCGCAAGTTTTGTCAAAAAGTGATGAAAAATTTTTTTGTGGAGATTTAAAAAATGGCATACATAGATGGAAAGGTCTCTTTACTCTCAGTTTAACGGTGAAAACCGCAACCACCAACGAGGCTTGGTTGCGGAGATATCGGGTTTTAAAGAGATTTTGATTTTTAAAGTTTTTAACGATGCCGGCATCGCAAGTTTTGTCAAAAAGTGATGAAAAATTTTTTTGTGGAGATTTAAAAAATGGCATACATAGATGGAAAGGTCTCTTTACTCTCAGTTTAACGGTGAAAACCGCAACCACCAACGAGGCTTGGTTGCGGAGATATCGGGTTTTAAAGAGATTTTGATTTTTAAAGTTTTTAACGATGCCGGCATCGCAAGTTTTGTCAAAAAGTGATGAAAAATTTTTTTGTGGAGATTTAAAAAATGGCGTACATGGATGGAAAGGTCTCTTTACTCTCAGTTTAACGGTGAAAACCGCAACCACCAACGAGGCTTGGTTGCGGAGATATCGGCTTTTAAAGAGATTTTGATTTTTAAAGTTTTTAACGATGCCGGCATCGCAAGTTTTGTCAAAAAGTGATGAAAAATTTTTTTGTGGAGATTTAAAAAATGGCGTACATGGATGAAAAGGTCTCTTTACTCTCAGTTTAACGGTGAAAACCGCAACCACCAACGAGGCTTGGTTGCGGAGATATCGGCTTTTAAAGAGATTTTGATTTTTAAAGTTTTTAACGATGCCGGCATCGCAAGTTTTGTCAAAAAGTGATGAAAAATTTTTTTTGTGGAGATTTAAAAAATGGCGTACATGGATGGAAAGGTCTCTTTACTCTCAGTTTAACGGTGAAAACCGCAACCACCAACGAGGCTTGGTTGCGGAGATATCGGCTTTTAAAGAGATTTTGATTTTTAAAGTTTTTAACGATGCCGGCATCGTAAGTTTTGTCAAAAAGTGATGAAAAATTTTTTTGTGGAGATTTAAAAAATGGCGTACATGGATGGAAAGGTCTCTTTACTCTCAGTTTAACGGTGAAAACCGCAACCACCAACGAGGCTTGGTTGCGGAGATATCGGCTTTTAAAGAGATTTTGATTTTTAAAGTTTTTAACGATGCCGGCATCGTAAGTTTTGTCAAAAAGTGATGAAAAATTTTTTTGTGGAGATTTAAAAAATGGCGTACATGGATGGAAAGGTCTCTTTACTCTCAGTTTAACGGTGAAAACCGCAACCACCAACGAGGCTTGGTTGCGGAGATATCGGGTTTTAAAGAGATTTTGATTTTTAAAGTTTTTAACGATGCCGGCATCGCAAGTTTTGTCAAAAAGTGATGAAAAATTTTTTTGTGGAGATTTAAAAAATGGCGTACATGGATGGAAAGGTCTCTTTACTCTCAGTTTAACGGTGAAAACCGCAACCACCAACGAGGCTTGGTTGCGGAGATATCGGGTTTTAAAGAGATTTTGATTTTTAAAGTTTTTAACGATGCCGGCATCGCAAGTTTTGTCAAAAAGTGATGAAAAATTTTTTTGTGGAGATTTAAAAAATGGCGTACATGGATGGAAAGGTCTCTTTACTCTCAGTTTAACGGTGAAAACCGCAACCACCAACGAGGCTTGGTTGCGGAGATATCGGCTTTTAAAGAGATTTTGATTTTTAAAGTTTTTAACGATGCCGGCATCGTAAGTTTTGTCAAAAAGTGATGAAAAATTTTTTTGTGGAGATTTAAAAAATGGCGTACATGGATGGAAAGGTCTCTTTACTCTCAGTTTAACGGTGAAAACCGCAACCACCAACGAGGCTTGGTTGCGGAGATATCGGCTTTTAAAGAGATTTTGATTTTTAAAGTTTTTAACGATGCCGGCATCGTAAGTTTTGTCAAAAAGTGATGAAAAATTTTTTTGTGGAGATTTAAAAAATGGCGTACATGGATGGAAAGGTCTCTTTACTCTCAGTTTAACGGTGAAAACCGCAACCACCAACGAGGCTTGGTTGCGGAGATATCGGGTTTTAAAGAGATTTTGATTTTTAAAGTTTTTAACGATGCCGGCATCGCAAGTTTTGTCAAAAAGTGATGAAAAATTTTTTTGTGGAGATTTAAAAAATGGCGTACATGGATGGAAAGGTCTCTTTACTCTCAGTTTAACGGTGAAAACCGCAACCACCAACGAGGCTTGGTTGCGGAGATATCGGGTTTTAAAGAGATTTTGATTTTTAAAGTTTTTAACGATGCCGGCATCGCAAGTTTTGTCAAAAAGTGATGAAAAATTTTTTTGTGGAGATTTAAAAAATGGCGTACATGGATGGAAAGGTCTCTTTACTCTCAGTTTAACGGTGAAAACCGCAACCACCAACGAGGCTTGGTTGCGGAGATATCGGCTTTTAAAGAGATTTTGATTTTTAAAGTTTTTAACGATGCCGGCATCTCAAGTTTTGTCAAAAAGTGATGAAAAATTTTTTTGTGGAGATTTAAAAAATGGCGTACATGGATGGAAAGGTCTCTTTACTCTCAGTTTAACGGTGAAAACCGCAACCACCAACGAGGCTTGGTTGCGGAGATATCGGCTTTTAAAGAGATTTTGATTTTTAAAGTTTTTAACGATGCCGGCATCGTAAGTTTTGTCAAAAAGTGATGAAAAATTTTTTTGTAAAGATTTAAAAAATGGCGTACATGGATGGAAAGGTCTCTTTACTCTCAGTTTAACGGTGAAAACCGCAACCACCAACGAGGCTTGGTTGCGGAGATATCGGCTTTTAAAAAGATTTTGATTTTTAAAGTTTTTAACGATGCCGGCATCGCAAGTTTTGTCAAAAAGTGATGAAAAATTTTTTTGTGGAGATTTAAAAAATGGCGTACATGGATGGAAAGGTCTCTTTACTCTCAGTTTAACGGTGAAAACCGCAACCACCAACGAGGCTTGGTTGCGGAGATATCGGCTTTTAAAGAGATTTTGATTTTTAAAGTTTTTAACGATGCCGGCATCGCAAGTTTTGTCAAAAAGTGATGAAAAATTTTTTTGTGGAGATTTAAAAACTGGCGTACATGGATGGAAAGGTCTCTTTACTCTCAGTTTAACGGTGAAAACCGCAACCACCAACGAGGCTTGGTTGCGGAGATATCGGGTTTTAAAGAGATTTTGATTTTTAAAGTTTTTAACGATGCCGGCATCGCAAGTTTTGTCAAAAAGTGATGAAAAATTTTTTGTGGAGATTTAAAAAATGGCGTACATGGATGAAAAGGTCTCTTTACTCTCAGTTTAACGGTGAAAACCGCAACCACCAACGAGGCTTGGTTGCGGAGATATCGGGTTTTAAAGAGATTTTGATTTTTAAAGTTTTTAACGATGCCGGCATCGCAAGTTTTGTCAAAAAGTGATGAAAAATTTTTTTGTGGAGATTTAAAAAATGGCATACATGGATGGAAAGGCCTCTTTACTCTCAGTTTAACGGTGAAAACCGCAACCACCAACGAGGCTTGGTTGCGGAGATATCGGCTTTTAAAGAGATTTTGATTTTTAAAGTTTTTAACGATGCCGACATCGCAAGTTTTGTCAAAAAGTGATGAAAATTTTTTTTGTGGAGATTTAAAAAATGACGTACATGGATGGAAAGGTCTCTTTACTCTCAGTTTAATGGTGAAAACCGCAACCACCAACGAGGCTTGGTTGCGGAGATATCGGCTTTTAAAGAGATTTTGATTTTTAAAGTTTTTAACGATGCCGGCATCTCAAGTTTTGTCAAAAAGTGATGAAAAATTTTTTTGTGGAGATTTAAAAAATGGCGTACATGGATGGAAAGGTCTCTTTACTCTCAGTTTAACGGTGAAAACCGCAACCACCAACGAGGCTTGGTTGCGGAGATATCGGCTTTTAAAGAGATTTTGATTTTTAAAGTTTTTAACGATGCCGGCATCGCAAGTTTTGTCAAAAAGTGATGAAAAATTTTTTTGTGGAGATTTAAAAAATGGCGTACATGGATGGAAAGGTCTCTTTACTCTCAGTTTAACGGTGAAAACCGCAACCACCAACGAGGCTTGGTTGCGGAGATATCGGCTTTTAAAGAGATTTTGATTTTTAAAGTTTTTAACGATGCCGGCATCGTAAGTTTTGTCAAAAAGTGATGAAAAATTTTTTTGTGGAGATTTAAAAAATGGCGTACATGGATGGAAAGGTCTCTTTACTCTCAGTTTAACGGTGAAAACCGCAACCACCAACGAGGCTTGGTTGCGGAGATATCGGCTTTTAAAGAGATTTTGATTTTTAAAGTTTTTAACGATGCCGGCATCGTAAGTTTTGTCAAAAAGTGATGAAAAATTTTTTTGTGGAGATTTAAAAAATGGCGTACATGGATGGAAAGGTCTCTTTACTCTCAGTTTAACGGTGAAAACCGCAACCACCAACGAGGCTTGGTTGCGGAGATATCGGCTTTTAAAGAGATTTTGATTTTTAAAGTTTTTAACGATGCCATCGCAAGTTTTGTCAAAAAGTGATGAAAAATTTTTTTGTGGAGATTTAAAAAATGGCGTACATGGATGGAAAGGTCTCTTTACTCTCATTTTAACGGTGAAAACCGCAACCACCAACAAGGCTTGGTTGCGGAGATATCGGCTTTTAAAGAGATTTTGATTTTTAAAGTTTTTAACGATGCCGGCATCGCAAGTTTTGTCAAAAAGTGATGAAAAATTTTTTTGTGGAGATTTAAAAAATGGCGTACATGGATGGAAAGGTCTCTTTACTCTCAGTTTAACGGTGGAAACCGCAACCACCAACGAGGCTTGGTTGCGGAGATATCGGGTTTTAAAGAGATTTTGATTTTTAAAGTTTTTAACGATGCCGGCATCGCAAGTTTTGTCAAAAAGTGATGAAAAATTTTTTTGTGGAGATTTAAAAAATGGCGTACATAGATGGAAAGGTCTCTTTACTCTCAGTTTAACGGTGAAAACCGCAACCACCAACGAGGCTTGGTTGCGGAGATATCGGGTTTTAAAGAGATTTTGATTTTTAAAGTTTTTAACGATGCCGGCATCGCAAGTTTTGTCAAAAAGTGATGAAAAATTTTTGTGTGGAGATTGAAAAAATGGCGTACATGGATGGAAAGGTCTCTTTACTCTCAGTTTAACGGTGAAAACCGCAACCACCAACGAGGCTTGGTTGCGGAGATATCGGCTTTTAAAGAGATTTTGATTTTTAAAGTTTTTAACGATGCCGGCATCTCAAGTTTTGTCAAAAAGTGATGAAAAATTTTTTTGTGGAGATTTAAAAAATGGCGTACATGGATGGAAAGGTCTCTTTACTCTCAGTTTAACGGTGAAAACCGCAACCACCAACGAGGCTTGGTTGCGGAGATATCGGCTTTTAAAGAGATTTTGATTTTTAAAGTTTTTAACGATGCCGGCATCGTAAGTTTTGTCAAAAAGTGATGAAAAATTTTTTTGTAAAGATTTAAAAAATGGCGTACATGGATGGAAAGGTCTCTTTACTCTCAGTTTAACGGTGAAAACCGCAACCACCAACGAGGCTTGGTTGCGGAGATATCGGCTTTTAAAGAGATTTTGATTTTTAAAGTTTTTAACGATGCCGGCATCGCAAGTTTTGTCAAAAAGTGATGAAAAATTTTTTTGTGGAGATTTAAAAAATGGCGTACATGGATGGAAAGGTCTCTTTACTCTCAGTTTAACGGTGAAAACCGCAACCACCAACGAGGCTTGGTTGCGGAGATATCGGCTTTTAAAGAGATTTTGATTTTTAAAGTTTTTAACGATGCCGGCATCGCAAGTTTTGTCAAAAAGTGATGAAAAATTTTTTTGTGGAGATTTAAAAAATGGCGTACATGGATGGAAAGGTCTCTTTACTCTCAGTTTAACGGTGAAAACCGCAACCACCAACGAGGCTTGGTTGCGGAGATATCGGGTTTTAAAGAGATTTTGATTTTTAAAGTTTTTAACGATGCCGGCATCGCAAGTTTTGTCAAAAAGTGATGAAAAATTTTTTGTGGAGATTTAAAAAATGGCGTACATGGATGGAAAGGTCTCTTTACTCTCAGTTTAACGGTGAAAACCGCAACCACCAACGAGGCTTGGTTGCGGAGATATCGGGTTTTAAAGAGATTTTGATTTTTAAAGTTTTTAACGATGCCGGCATCGCAAGTTTTGTCAAAAAGTGATGAAAAATTTTTTTGTGGAGATTTAAAAAATGGCATACATGGATGGAAAGGTCTCTTTACTCTCAGTTTAACGGTGAAAACCGCAACCACCAACGAGGCTTGGTTGCGGAGATATCGGCTTTTAAAGAGATTTTGATTTTTAAAGTTTTTAACGATGCCGACATCGCAAGTTTTGTCAAAAAGTGATGAAAATTTTTTTTGTGGAGATTTAAAAAATGGCGTACATGGATGGAAAGGTCTCTTTACTCTCAGTTTAATGGTGAAAACCGCAACCACCAACGAGGCTTGGTTGCGGAGATATCGGCTTTTAAAGAGATTTTGATTTTTAAAGTTTTTAACGATGCCGGCATCTCAAGTTTTGTCAAAAAGTGATGAAAAATTTTTTTGTGGAGATTTAAAAAATGGCGTATATGGATGGAAAGGTCTCTTTACTCTCAGTTTAACGGTGAAAACCGCAACCACCAACGAGGCTTGGTTGCGGAGATATCGGCTTTTAAAGAGATTTTGATTTTTAAAGTTTTTAACGATGCCGGCATCGCAAGTTTTGTCAAAAAGTGATGAAAAATTTTTTTGTGGAGATTTAAAAAATGGCGTACATGGATGGAAAGGTCTCTTTACTCTCAGTTTAACGGTGAAAACCGCAACCACCAACGAGGCTTGGTTGCGGAGATATCGGCTTTTAAAGAGATTTTGATTTTTAAAGTTTTTAACGATGCCGGCATCGCAAGTTTTGTCAAAAAGTGATGAAAAATTTTTTTGTGGAGATTTAAAAAATGGCGTACATGGATGGAAAGGTCTCTTTACTCTCAGTTTAACAGTGAAAACCGCAACCACCAACGAGGCTTGGTTGCGGAGATATCGGCTTTTAAAGAGATTTTGATTTTTAAAGTTTTTAACGATGCCGGCATCGCAAGTTTTGTCAAAAAGTGATGAAAATTTTTTTTGTGAAGATTTAAAAAATGGCGTACATAGATGGAAAGGTCTCTTTACTCTCAGTTTAACGGTGAAAACCGCAACCACCAACGAGGCTTGGTTGCGGAGATATCGGCTTTTAAAGAGATTTTGATTTTTAAAGTTTTTAACGATGCCGGCATCGCAAGTTTTGTCAAAAAGTGATGAAAAATTTTTTTGTGGAGATTTAAAAAATGGCGTACATGGATGGAAAGGTCTCTTTACTCTCAGTTTAACGGTGAAAACCGCAACCACCAACGTGGCTTGGTTGCGGAGATATCGGCTTTTAAAGAGATTTTGATTTTTAAAGTTTTTAACGATGCCGGCATCGCAAGTTTTGTCAAAAAGTGATGAAAAATTTTTTTGTGGAGATTTAAAAAATGGCGTACATGGATGGAAAGGTCTCTTTACTCTCAGTTTAATGGTGAAAACCGCAACCACCAACGAGGCTTGGTTGCGGAGATATCGGCTTTTAAAGAGATTTTGATTTTTAAAGTTTTTAACGATGCCGGCATCGCAAGTTTTGTCAAAAAGTGATGAAAAATTTTTTTGTGGAGATTTAAAAAATGGCGTTCATGGATGGAAAGGTCTCTTTACTCTCATTTTAACGGTGAAAACCGCAACCACCAACGAGGCTTGGTTGCGGAGATATCGGCTTTTAAAGAGATTTTGATTTTTAAAGTTTTTAACGATGCCGGCATCGCAAGTTTTGTCAAAAAGTGGTGAAAAATTTTTTTGTGGAGATTTAAAAAATGGCGTATATGGATGGAAAGGTCTCTTTACTCTCAGTTTAACGGTGAAAACCGCAACCACCAACGAGGCTTGGTTGCGGAGATATCGGGTTTTAAAGAGATTTTGATTTTTAAAGTTTTTAACGATGCCGGCATCGCAAGTTTTGTCAAAAAGTGATGAAAATTTTTTTTTGGAGATTCAAAAAATGGCGTACATGGATGGAAAGGTCTCTTTACTCTCAGTTTAACGGTGAAAACCGCAACCACCAACGAGGCTTGGTTGCGGAGATATCGGGTTTTAAAGAGATTTTGGTTTTTAAAGTTTTTAAAAAAGTGATGAAAAATTTTTTTGTGGAGATTTAAAAAATGGCGTACATGGATGGAAAGGTCTCTTTACTCTCAGTTTAACGGTGAAAACCGCAACCACCAACGAGGCTTGGTTGCGGAGATATCGGGTTTTAAAGAGATTTTGATTTTTAAAGATTTTAACGATGCCGGCATCGCAAGTTTTGTCAAAAAGTGATGAAAAAATTTTTTGTGGAGATTCAAAAAATGGCGTACATGGATGGAAAGGTCTCTTTACTCTCAGTTTAACGGTGAAAACCGCAACCACCAACGAGGCTTGGTTGCGGAGATATCGGGTTTTAAAGAGATTTTGATTTTTAAAGTTTTTAACGATGCCGGCATCGCAAGTTTTGTCAAAAAGTGATGAAAAATTTTTTTGTGGAGATTCAAAAAATGGCGTACATGGATGGAAAGGTCTCTTTACTCTCAGTTTAACGGTGAAAACCGCAACCACCAACGAGGCTTGGTTGCGGAGATATCGGGTTTTAAAGAGATTTTGGTTTTTAAAGTTTTTAACGATGCCGGCATCGCAAGTTTTGTCAAAAAGTGATGAAAAATTTTTTTGTGGAGATTTAAAAAATGGCGTACATGGATGGAAAGGTCTCTTTACTCTCAGTTTAACGGTAAAAACCGAAACCACCAACGAGGCTTGGTTGCGGAGATATCGGCTTTTAAAGAGATTTAGATTTTTAAAGTTTTTAACGATGCCGGCATCGATAGTTTTGTCAAAAAGTGATGAAAAATTTTTTTGTGGAGATTTAAAAAATGGCGTACATGGATGGAAAGGTCTCTTTACTCTCAGTTTAACGTTGAAAACCGCAACCACCAACGAGGCTTGGTTGCGGAGATATCGGGTTTTAGAGAGATTTTGATTTTTAAAGTTTTTAACAATGCCGGCATCGCAAGTTTTGTCAAAAAGTGATGAAAAATTTTTTTGTGGAGATTTAAAAAATGGCGTACATGGATGGAAAGGTCTCTTTACTCTCAGTTTAATGGTGAAAACCGCAACCACCAACGAGGCTTGGTTGCGGAGATATCGGGTTTTAAAGAGATTTTGATTTTTAAAGTTTTTAACGATGCCGGCATCGCAAGTTTTGTCAAAAAGTGATGAAAAATTTTTTTGTGGAGATTCAAAAAATGGCGTACATGAATGGAAAGGTCTCTTTACTCTCAGTTTAACGGTGAAAACCGCAACCACCAACGAGGCTTGGTTGCGGAGATATCGTGTTTTAAAGAGATTTTGATTTTTAAAGTTTTTAACGATGCCGGCATAGCAAGTTTTGTGAAAAAGTGATGAAAAATTTTTTGTGGAGATTTAAAAAATGGCGTACATGGATGGAAAGGTCTCTTTACTCTCAGTTTAACGGTGAAAACCGCAACCACCAACGAGGCTTGGTTGCGGAGATATCGGGTTTTAGAGAGATTTTGATTTTTAAAGTTTTTAACAATGCCGGCATCGCAAGTTTTGTCAAAAAGTGATGAAAAATTTTTTTGTGGAGATTTAAAAAATGGCGTACATGGATGGAAAGGTCTCTTTACTCTCAGTTTAACGGTGAAAACCGCAACCACCAACGAGGCTTGGTTGCGGAGATATCGGGTTTTAAAGAGATTTTGATTTTTAAAGTTTTTAACGATGCCGGCATCGCAAGTTTTGTCAAAAAGTGATGAAAAATTTTTTTGTGGAGATTCAAAAAATGGCGTACATGGATGGAAAGGTCTCTTTACTCTCAGTTTAACGGTGAAAACCGCAACCACCAACGAGGCTTGGTTGCGGAGATATCGGCTTTTAAAGAGATTTTGATTTTTAAAGTTTTTAACGATGCCGGCATCGCAAGTTTTGTCAAAAAGTGATGAAAAATTTTTTTGTGGAGATTCAAAAAATGGCGTACATGGATAAAAAGGTCTCTTTACTCTCAGTTTAACGGTGAAAACCGCAACCACCAACGAGGCTTGGTTGCGGAGATATCGGGTTTTAAATTGATTTTGATTTTTAAAGTTTTTAACGATGCCGGCATCGCAAGTTTTGTCAAAAAGTGATGAAAAATTTTTTTGTGGAGATTCAAAAAATGGCGTACATGGATGGAAAGGTCTCTTTACTCTCAGTTTAACGGTGAAAACTGCAACCACCAACGAGGCTTGGTTGCGGAGATATCGGGTTTTAAAGAGATTTTGATTTTTAAAGTTTTTAACGATGCCGGCATCGCAAGTTTTGTCAAAAAGTGATGAAAAATTTTTTTGTGGAGATTCAAAAAATGGCGTACATGGATGGAAAGGTCTCTTTACCCTCAGTTTAACGGTGAAAACCGCAACCACCAACGAGGCTTGGTTGCGGAGATATCGGGTTTTAAAGAGATTTTGATTTTTAAAGTTTTTAACGATGCCGGCATCGCAAGTTTTGTGAAAAAGTGATGAAAAATTTTTTTGTGGAGATTTAAAAAATGGCGTACATGGATGGAAAGGTCTCTTTACTCTCAGTTTAACGGTGAAAACCGCAACCACCAACGAGGCTTGGTTGCGGAGATATCGGGTTTTAAAGAGATTTTGATTTTTAAAGTTTTTAACGATGCCGGCATCGCAAGTTTTGTCAAAAAGTGATGAAAAATGTTTTTGTGGAGATTTAAAAAATGGCGTACATGGATGGAAAGGTCTCTTTACTCTCAGTTTAACGGTGAAAACCGCAACCACCAACGAGGCTTGGTTGCGGAGATATCGGCTTTTAAAGAGATTTTGATTTTTAAAGTTTTTAACGATTTAAAAAGTGATGAAAAATTTTGTTGTGGAGATTTAAAAAATGGCGCACATAGATGGAAAGGTCTCTTTACTCTCAGTTTAACGGTGAAAACCGCAACCACCAACGAGGCTTGGTTGCGGAGATATCGGCTTTTAAAGAGATTTTGATTTTTAAAGTTTTTAACGATGCCGGCATCGCAAGTTTTGTCAAAAAGTGGTGAAAAATTTTTTTGTGGAGATTTAAAAAATGGCGTACATGGATGGAAAGGTCTCTTTACTCTCAGTTTAACGGTGAAAACCGCAACCACCAACGAGGCTTGGTTGCGGAGATATCGGCTTTTAAAGAGATTTTGATTTTTAAAGTTTTTAACGATGCCGGCATCGCAAGTTTTGTCAAAAAGTGGTGAAAAATTTTTTTGTGGAGATTTAAAAAATGGCGTACATGGATGGAAAGGTCTCTTTACTCTCAGTTTAACGTTGAAAACCGCAACCACCAACGAGGCTTGGTTGCGGAGATATAGGGTGAAAATCGGAGTTATAGGGTTTCTTAAACCTTTCCAACGATGTACCTACAAGATTTTACAAATCTCGACAAAATGATTTTTTCATCGTGGGATATCTATCTGTATATATATTTAGACGAAAGGCATTTCATGAAATTGTTTGCTTATAGAATAAAAACGCCCCAAAACCATAAATTAAAAGTAAGCAAGATGTCGGAGAATTATCGTTTGTAATTATAATTCTATATATGTATACCTTCATAGGTAATACACATACACTTATACAGATATTCAAGTGGCTCCCATTGTTATTCTGTGGCCTTCATTTGTTATTCCTTACGTGTTTTTTATTGCCAAAGTTTATGTTACCAATTTCGAGGATAAAAAATTTATTCAACTACTTAATCCTTGTGACACCAAGGATAAATGAAATGGTAAATTCTTACCCGTTCGTTTGTTTGTTCGTTTGGTCGATTCTTCGCGGCCTCGGCTCCAAAAAGGACAAAAGAAAAAGAAAGAAAGATTGACACACGATCCAATGGTGTTTTATGAACGCGCCTGTGGTTAACCGTCGCACCACACCCTAGGTTTTTAGGTTTTAAACATACGACTGACGTGAGTCTGCTTTTTTTTTTAAACAAAAAAAAAGGGATATCCTGCTCCTGTGAGGAATTTATTATTAACTGTGTAAATTATTTATTAGCCGTTCCGGGGTAAGGCTCTGATTAATGGTTGACAATAAGATAGCCATAAAAAAAGTTTAACAAAATAACGTTCCCCCAAGTTGGTATATAGGTAATGTATATTGTAGGTATGTACCTAGTATCCTTATCGCAACCCTTTCGCTTGCGAAGTCACATCTTGTCCTTCGCGTTTTCTGTCATCTCACCTGTTAAATTTGATTGTAAAGTATACAAAGTTTCCGACTTGATGACAAGGACGCTTGTTTTAGAATTTTTTTTTTTTTTTTCAAACAACACACCTTCGTGTCTTTCTTCACTTTGAGTTGTGTTTTTTGTTTTTTGTTTGTATTCTCAAACTTATATCAAGGTACCCACTGAGGAATCTGATGTTGAACTTGTTGAAGTTTCTGTTTCAAAATTAAATCCGCATGTCCACTCTGTCCAGTTCATGATTATAAGGACTCACCTTAGCTATACCTACATTAACGTATATGTAGGTACAAGGATATACGTATTTTTTTTTATTCGTAATTTTCAACAAAGTAGCTCATAGCAAGGGGAATAAACATACATGTATCTATATGCCTAGGTGGATACAAACAAAACAGCGACAAGCGAGCAAATAAAATCGGGAAAATGTTTTAATTAACTTCTGGGTATATGTATGTATGTACCTATAGTACCTACGACATGGACATGGGTATTATCCTTTGAAGCAAATTAATGAGGATTTTCACACTGTTGTTTTTCTTCCTTGGGTATTTAAATCGTATAGTCGTATTTATATATGAGTTGAATTTGAGTATAGCTGTATAAAAAGGATATTCCCAAATGAGCCTTGTATACTATATACAGAAGGTATACAATACACCCTATGAAGCAAGGTGTTTCTCTGTTTTTCATCTGATGTCCAGTCTGTTTACCTATACACCTTCCCACATCAAAATGAGAATAAAACAACTAACATAAAACCAGATAATGGCAATGACTAGCTAGGTACATACATATATAATAATAATAATGTGTCTTTAAATATATAATATAACGAACATGTTTTAATATGAATTTATGTTATTCCTTTTTAAGCGTGCTTTTATTTTAATGCCATGCCGGTAACTTTAACTGGTATCCATTGTATTTTTTAGTTCTCCCTTGATAGAGGTTGTCCTTTTTAATTGTGATTTAGGTAGATAATGTGGGCAAGATGATGCTTTTGTAGAAAAATTTAACTCAACATTTTTAATTCAACGTTTTTATAACAATTTTGTTTGTTTACATAATATGACTGGGTGTGTTGGACTATCACGTCGTCGTCGCGTGTCAGAAGTCAATGTTCGAATTCGAGTTCAGCCAATATTACACTTTAATTTTGTTGGGTACTTCCTTTTGCATGAAAGTAACAAATCCTCGATAAGAGTAGATATATTCTATCATGATGATTCGAGTGCTTCTATATCGTTCCCATTCTGGTTCGGTGGAAAATTATAGGTCCCTTTCATTCATGTCAACAAACAAAACGCATGTAGAAACGGTTGAGATAGTGTATAACGGCCATTAGAAATCGAATTCCACTGTCACAAAGATTTTACCATTGGACCTAGACGACCCACGCGTTGTTGACCAACAATTTCAACATCTGACTTCGATGCAAATAAATAGCTGTATCAGTGTATCTTAACTTAAAATCCCACACGGAATAGGTAAAAAATATAAAATTGGGTGGTGCTGACAGTTCGCTAGTGTAGAACCAGTGCCTAGTGACTTACAACTCTCAACCATGTTATTGGCAGGAATAAAGGGGACCTACAATCATTTGCTAAGAGGAAGTAGATAACCCTTAAAAAATATTTCAGTTTTTTTTTTTTTTAAGGTGGATGGAATAGGCTGGAATTCAAACCTAAAACCTTCGGGGTAACAGTCCTACTTATTCGGATATGTAGGACTTTTTCTCCGAAGGTTTTGGGTTCGTTTCCCATCAGCCTATGCCACGACCTAGGTTAAACAAAATTCTGAAATTTAAAAATGATGATTTTTTTATATTTTACTAGCAGACCTGTGATCGCGTTGCTTTGCAAAATACCCTTAATTTATGTATATTATTTTTATTAATAAAAAAGTGTATATGCCTACATTTTGAGAAAAATCACCTTTTTTAAAAAATATTTTATTTGTAGGTACCTATGTACATATTTTTTGTTAGGTAGGTTCATGGCCGACAGACGAACAAAATCTTTACACGCCCTTTTTTTTTTATCATCGTAATGATATGTTCTATTGCTATTTTCCGTTAATTTTTTTTTTTTATTTTTATAGCCCTTATAAAATAAATAAAAAACGGAAATGAAACTCAACCTCAAAGAAAAAGTTAACAAGAAATTTAAAAAAAATTAATTTTCCCTATTAAATAAACAAATTAGAAAACACAAAAAATAGTTTTAAACAATCTTATAAATATGACGAATATTATAAAATTTGTTTCAAGTAAATCAATTTAATACTTTCTGAGTTTATGCGGGACATAATAATATTGCTTCGTCTTTATATAATACAATAATTGATGTATTAGTATTTTCAACTGTTGGATTATTATTACAAATTCAAAAATTACTCAATAATGTAATTGATCTAGAGAAAAACCCTGAAACTTCAAAAATAAAAGGGATCGAACTTCACACACTCAAGTTTTTCAATAAAACAAAACAAATTAAATAAAAATAAAAATGGTAACTATGTAATGTTCTGTTAATGCTTATTCGAGTGGTAATCTACTTTAGTATAGGTATAATCTCATATCGATAACTCACTGTGGCATATGGTTTATTCTCCCACTTCCCCGTTCCCTCACAGGCACTCACTCGTCTGGAAAAAATCAGTGACCTTTTTACATAAATAAGTCTATCAATCACATGCCCGCCAACATTATTCTTTTTTCCCAGCACTTAAAATTCCCATAAGTAACTTTTCCCACCATTAAAAAAAATGTATAGATACCTATATAAATAAATATAAACCTATAGGTTTGCATTTTTTGTATAGGTATGTATATTATTATTAAAGACGTTAGCTAATTCAAAACAGCAGTTATATAGAACATTAATACCCACTTTCTATTTTAAGTCTTTGTCCTTATGCAAGGATAACTTTATGTGCCAAAAAGAGGAATTCCCAACAGCTTGAGTGTGCCATTACAAGTAATCGATATTGTCGATGTCAAAGGACATCAAATACTCTTCTTTCGTTCGTTTCTCCTTCTTCTGTTTCTGTCCATTGCTCTGATGCGATGATGTCCTTTTGCGCTTCCCCAATAAAGAATTTTCACCGCCACCACCCTGGTGGAACTTCATAAATTTCACACGCACTTATAAAAGTGCCATCACTCATAGCCCCAAGCAAGCTAAATCGAGTCAAGCTCGACACTTTCCTCCAACCCGAACCCTTGATAAAGTCTCGAAGTTTTTCAATCTCTCTCCCAGCTCCCTCCATTCCGTATGTCCCCCATTACCAAATCGATGCCAAAAATATACCGTGTGATATTGTCACACAGACTTAATGGTTGGCGGTTATTTGTTTTTGTTTCTGTTATTTTTTTTTTTTTTTTTGTTACGATTCCTCTTCGTCCTTTCGCTCAATTTCAAGCATATCTAAGTTGATTGCGCCATGGATTTTTCTGAGAAAATATACAAAATATTGACGGAGTCGAACATATATTTATGTATGTATAAAAAAAAAATCCTTGTTTATCAGGACAGGAGGATCCCAAAAAAAAAAGAATTCATCTTGATAATCAGTGAGTTGTGTTGGGATATATTTACAACGTATATGTACCTATAGTCGGGAATCGGGATAAGGAGCTAGGAGTTACTTTATCCAATTGAGAATTGAGCCATAGGGAATGACATTTTGTTTTTATTTCAATTGATGCAGAATTTTCAGTTTCGCCTTATGCATCCTTTCAAGTGGCACATTCATTTTTGTAGAAATACTTCTTCTTATATAATCCTAGGATAGGACTTCCGTAGGTATTGGAGAAGAGAAATCTATATATATGTATTATAGTATCGCATTCGCATAATTCTATTTCGAAGGATGGAGTTGTTGTGCTAAATTTCCAGTGAGTTGACGGTGTGATATGTGATTCTTGTTATTGTCTCTGATTTTTTTTTATTCCATTTCTATTTTCAACTCCATTTTGTTTTCTTTTTGTGATGTCTTGTTTTTGTTTATTACTAAAAACCAAATGCATTGCTACAACTTTGTGGAAACGTAGGTATACCTACGTATATAGAACAAGGATACAAGCTATCGCAATTTTGAATTTACCTAAGTTGCACTTCCGTAAAATTTAAGACGATTTTAAGTAGGTACAATATTAAAGAATTTTTAGCATGATGACACTGAACCAAGCGAATTTGCACAAATCTTCACAAAATTTCACAATTTGCTGTCAAAACTCTCAAAACCCATAGAAATAAAACTCAGCTTTGGGAAATTTTTTGAAAAAGTTACCAAGCAGGCATACCTATTATGAAAACGGAATGTTTTCTGTTTTCTTACTTTTTTGCATTAGCTGTCACCTATAGGCGTGTTCAGCTAAAGTGTTAAGAACGTCTAACGACCTCATCGGCAGAGTATTATGTGCGTGAAGTTAGCACCGTCATTTTGGATTTTTGTAAAAAAAAAATGATTGCGTGTTGCCATGTTCCGCAGAGTATTATGTGCGTGATGTTTGCACCGCTGCCGCGCCATTTTGGATTTTTGTAAAAAAAACGATTGCGTGTTGCCATGTGCCGTATTTTAAAAAAATCGTACTAAGCGTATGGTTTTTAGAGGCTAGCCATTTTTTTAGCGAGAAGTTAGCACCACCATTTTCGATTTAAAAAAAAAATGTTGTCCTGTATTGTGCTAAACTTGTGCCGGCATGTGCAAATTTGCAAATTTTACGAATAAATTATTTTGCAAATTTGCGAATTGAAACAAAATATTTACGGCACATGCCGGCATAAGTTGAGCACAATACAGCACATTTTTTTTTTTTTTTTTGGAATCGGAAATTGCGGTGCTAACTTAACGCTTCGCAAAATTTAGTTTGGCTCTAAAAGCTGTACATTTGCTAATTTTTTTGTATCTCTTCGGTTCTTCGTATTATTTTTTGAGCATTATTTTTGGAAATCGCAATTTTGCAAAAAAATTTATTCGTAAATTTGCAAATTTGCGAATTTAAAAGAAATAGTTACGGCATATGCTGCCACAAGTTGAGCAAAATACATACAGCAAAATTTTTTTTTTTTTTTTGAAAATCGAAAATGGCGGTGCTAACTTCACGCTTAAAAAATGGCTAGCCTCAAAAAACCATACGCTTAGTACGATTTTTTTTTTTAATACGGTACATCGCGGCACAAGTTGGACGCATCGCAGCACAACGTTTTTTTTTTTACAAAAATCCAAAATAGCGGTGCTAACTTCACGCACATCAGAGTATTCTGTCACTGTGCGCACGTACAATCATGTCAATAATTTACTATTAAATATAGTAGGCCTGTTTCTTTACTCGCCAGCAGGATCCCATAATGGTATCCCAAATCTACCCAAAATAATATGTTTCTTTACTTTTTTCTAGCACGAAAATGCCAGATCTTTTTACTTTTTTTTTAAATTTATTTCATTTCCCCTCCAGCAAGAATTTACCCGAAGACTTTACCTAAGTTTTTTTTCTTTCTTGTCAAACTACTGATAATTTCTGTTGTCAAATGTGACGTTTACCCAGAAATAAATCAGAAACATCTCACAAGCGTATCTTTACTTTTTATTTGTAGTCAAAACTTACAACAACAACATCAAAAAGCTCGAGCTCAAACTTTTTCCCGAACATATTCCCATGTAGTAAAAGAAACAGACCTAGTATTATATGTAGGTATCCACCAATTTTGTTGACTCTTATTATTTCCACTAAAATGACGATATCAGAATGTTAAGTATGTATCATGCTAATACTTCAAAAACAGCTTGATTTATAATTCGAGTGGTCCTGACCACTCATACCATAACTTATGAGCGCTCTCTTCGAAAAATATTCCGATATTTTCGAAACTACTTCCACAACTAGTCAATCTGTCACTTTCATAGTATTTTTTTTTTCTGACTTTTTTCCAATTGCGATTTTTCATTCGGGCAGCTACTACGTTATTTAATTTTCCCGTATGATTCTTCGGGTCGAAGCTAAAATTTAGTGAATATTATATAATACTATTAATGTTATATTTTCTCTTTAATTATAAAACACTTACCAGCGACCAACAAAAATATCTATCGATTTGTGTTTGACAAACAGTTGATTAGTAAGCTGTCAATCGTTTTCGAAAAAAAGGTTAATTTTAAAGTTTGGGATTGCCTGGGTTGACAAAAAGTGTCTCTCTTGTTCGAAATTCGAAACATATTTTTTATGAGTGATCGATTAATACCCCAGAGTTAGGTGCCTCATAAAGTAATGAGACTCATAAATGAGCGCTCCGTGAATACAGGCCTACATATATGGCAGTATAGAAAGAGGCACCCTCTCTATTTTGATAGTATTTTTATAAACATCTGTCAAAAATATATATTCATTTAATCAAGAGTTAACTCCCAAAATCGATGAATTTTTTTTTTAACTTTTGCAAATTCATTTTAATGAAACTTCTCGATAAGCTTAATACTTGAACCTTAATAAAAGGGTGTTTTTAAGTCTCATAGTCATCAGAAAGTTAAAATCGATTGCAAGATTTATACCAAGCAAACAGAAAGAAAAGAAAAGGAGTTAAATATAAATATTTATGTATATACTTTTATCGAAAAAATGTTTACTCTCCAAAATCAAAATAGAAATATTGAGTTTTTTTTTTTAACTTTCAAGTTTAGTCTTTCTTATTCTTATTTCTTTTAACTATGTTTACAATTTTCAAAAAAATAAAAGATTTTTAAGGTTATCATAACAATATCTATGTACACCTTTATATAATCCCACGACGACCTTAAAATAGAACTATATAAAATTTATAAAAGTTAAAAATGAGTTTTATATAAATGTATATGTAATAGGATGGAGAGTTGTTTCTTCACGTTTTTGGTGTTAATATTCTATTTAAGCATCAGGTGTGTTTCAGATATAAGTGCTTTTGAAGGATAGCTAACACTTTCTAAATTCAAAAGAGTAGGTCATAAAAAACATGAGATTCAGGTAATAAAGTTGATGTAAAATATATTTTTTTTTGTAATCTTAAACCTTTTTAGTTGTTTCCGTCACTTAAGAATTATTATAAGAACCATCAACTTTTAAAAGAGCGAAATAATCTTTTAATTCAGAAAATGGTAGTATAGTTTTTTTCTAAATAATTCTTGATATTATAACGCCACGCCAGGAGAGAGAAGGAAATACAAACAATATGAGCGTTTTCAAAAAAGCCATTAAAAAATACTTTAAGCTTTAATATTTTTTAAATAAAAAATAAAGATAAAAGTGCTTTCAAATATATCTATCTATTCATTTTATTTAAATTATTTTATTTTTGTTAAAATTTCTTTTGTAAAAACCGCGCAACTGGAGACGAAATACCAAAAAATGATTTAACTAAAAGCCTGAAATATTATGTAATATTGACGGATCGAATCCAATCCACTATATTGGCAATATATAATTTTTAGGCAAATACCTTTTAGTAACTTTACGTGTAGTGATCAAAATTTTAATTGTATACTTATAAGTAAAAACAAATTCTCTAAGAAAATTTTAATACTTTTCCGGACTCTATAATCGCAATTCATATTATCCGATTTAATAAGCCGTACACGAAACAAAATAAAATGCACGAATGGATCGCACGAATTTGCTCTTATGTGCGATCACACAGTGGTTTTACATACATTTTAGACTGAAAACTTGTTAAAAAATAAATGTAGGTAATAAGAAATAAATTAATTAAACAACTTCTGAATCTGTTTTTACACCAACGTAATGTATATCCATTTAATTTCTTACTTAAATTTCAATTTATGAGAAAAAAATTTTAAAAATCCTTGCAGTGGTTTTTTTTTACAAATTAATTTTTTATATTATAAAATTTTTAAGAAAACAAATTGGTACGCTATATGCCACAAAAGTACATTATGATATTATATGAAACGAAAGCTATAGTCAAAATGATTAAATTTAAATAAAAAAAACCTAAAACTCTCCAAACTGTGCTAACATTGATTCTAGATAATTGTGAATTATACTGAACTAAGATTTTGTTTTTCTTTAAATGTTTGGTGTATGCAATCTATATCTTACAAAATGTCTTGCAGAAAGAATACGGATTGGTACATTGCATCGAATTAAATAATACGTCAACAGATATCCCACGCTTCGATAAACATTTTATCACCTTTTAGATTAACGAAATTCTTCACCTCGCTCCGAAATCAACTCAAATAACGTTTGGTTCTTCGTTTATGATGCCCACCTATCCTATACCATCAGATCAATACTAAATAAATTCACTAAAATACCTGTTTTCAAAGTTTTCCTTTTCCAGCGATTTAAGATTTTCTATATTATGTAGAATGTAGATGTTGTGTAATATGTATATTAATTTTTAGTTCATTGGGTCGAATTCGTGGTTTACCTTTTTCCACTCCTAGATTCCACTTAATAACCAGACAGACACAAGCAGTATAGTCCTTCCAAAAAGCTATATACACATCAGTGTATACAATATACATACGCAGATTAGATACATATATTACAAAGAACTTATTGAAGTATCAGTTTAAAAGGATTCGTGCCTTGTGGACGGGATATTGGTTTTTGGAGATGTGGGTAACTTGAAGTGCTTGTTACGCCCTACTAGATTTTAGTGGTTATTTTTATACTTGTTGATATTGGACTTACTATTCTGATGGCGCAGATAAAAGGGATACTTTTGACAGGAAGAATGTATTTATATTTAAGGTTTCATGCGATATCCATGAGAATAGGTACACAGAGCCCGTGTATTTGGATATGTGATTTGATTTAAGTTGATGATAGAATCTATTGGTATAGGTATGTGCTTTTATGTCATCTCTATTTTCGATTAATGTATAAGTAGGACAAGGACATTTGTAAATATTTACTTGGTCTTTTATTGTAAATTGTGAGTATTGTGAGTTTGAATTCAAAGGGAAATTAATTTTACCAAAATTGCTATAAATAGATGTGGGACTATAGATATAAAGGTCTTCCTATTCAAGTGATGATAAACCTTTTCAATTGACTGGAATGCATCCTGATAATTAAATGCTAATCATTTTGAGGTATGTATATCTTTTTCAAATGAATGAGTCCTTGAGCATAAAACTATAACTATATTATTGTCTCTTTTAATTGGTCACAGTTAATTTTTACTTGCGATTTACGGATTTATGGATTCGTAAAAAAATTGAACTCGAGATTTTGATCAAAGTTGACATTACGATGAAAGCGAAGTCGAAAAAAGTGGGACTCTGTCTGTCTGTCATTTCGGCTGTAGCCTAAACAAGCGGATCCATTTTCTTTAAACTGGGCACCTAGAGTTTTTTGGACATTCCCCCACAGGTTTTTTTTTTTAATTTTGTTAAGACCAAAAATAATGGTATCTACCTGCTGTACAATTTTTGTTAGCAAGAAATGAAAATCTTATTTTTCTAAAAAACGTGGCCACAACTTAAAAAAAATAAAATCAGTATTTTTTTTTTCAAAAATACTATCTTCCATTAAAAAAAAAAAAAATTGAAAAATGGTTAAAAATGGTAGGTACCTGTCATAGAACCATTTTTTTGATTTTCCATTTTCTCAAAAATGGTTCAACTGAATTTAATCAATTTTTTTATAGATTGCATATTATATTATATTGCATACCAAAATTAAAAAAAAATTTTTTGATTTTTAAAAAAAGTTTCAAAAATTTTTTTTGAAAACTTATTAATTCGAAAACGACTTGTTCGATTTTTATTAAACTTGGTCCAGCAGTTTTTTGACATTATCTAGCAGATTTATAAATACAAATTATTCTTTTAGTCAAAAATAACCGTACTTCCCATACAAATGTTATAAAACCGATATGGAAAATCTTATTTTTCTCAAAAACAACTCCGACAATTTTGATAAAAATTTGTATGTGAGCTAATATCAATATCAATCTTTTATATTATTGTAAAGAAAATTTTATCTAACCTCTAAAAATGGTATCTCTCATAGAATCATTTTTTTTTTGGTTTTTGACTATCTCATTGTCTGTTATCAAGCAATTTTAATGATATTTTTTACACATGAGCTTCTCATACAATATTGCATATCAAATTTTCAAAAAACCAAATTTTGGATTAAACAAAAAAATCAAAATTAATTTTTGAAAATTCGATATTTCGAAAATGGGTGAATTCATTTTTTTTTTCAAAAAATATTTTTTTAACTCCGCATTAATAAACACTAAAAATGGCGTACCAATTTTTTTTTCTTAAAAATATTTTTAAAATTTTATATATAAAAATTATTTTTTTTTTTTTTAAAAACAGCTCCAACGATTTTTAATTTTTTTTTTCTCATAAATTGAGATTTGTGTAAGAAATCAAATAGTGTGCGTTTGTGTCAAAACAGTTTCAGAAATTGTTTAATTAAAATATTTCTTATTACATTGATTTTTTTAACAAGTTTCCAGTCTAAAATGTAAGTACCTACCTACCATGTTGTACACCTATCTTTAAATCCACAGTGTGATTGCACATAAGAGCAAGTTCGTGCGACCCAGTCGTGTATTTTATTTTATTTTGCACACTATAATAGGTAGGTAATATGTACCTACCAATCTACCGGAATCTAAGTAGGTTATGTTACCTACATATGTACTTAGATATTTAAACATTTATTTTTTTTTCTATACACGTCACATTGAAATCCTTAAAAAGGACACACACAAGACTTTCCTTATAAGAAGGAATAGAATGTTCTTTTTGTCTGTTGAATTTCTTGAATGTTCCACATTGCCGCCTGTGTGCTACAATATTATATCCTACGACAAGAAAAGTATCTTATTGCACATTAAACAATTCCACATTGAATTCGAATCCAAAGCGAGATAACACATAAAGAAAGAATATATAAGAATCCAAGCTCCTCTTGCTATATCGAAAATTCCAGATTGCTTATAAATAAGAATTCTTAATACTTCTCACATCTGTCGCAGGTGCATTAAATAATATCCTTCTCTTTTAATAGAAAATATCTGTTTCAATAACCATTACCCATTACCCATCAGCCAGGAGCCCAGGACAGGACCTTTCTCGTTTATCACTTTGCTTTGATGTGTGTCATCGTCATCCTTGTGTTTTTTTTTTTTTTTACTTATTTATCTTACCGATTTACCTGTTCAGCATATTTATCTGGTGTCTTGTGTTCTTGTTGGCATTCTTGTGGTTTGAGGTTTTTCTGAAATTGATAAAACTCCTCGAGCAATCGGCATAAAAGGTAATTTTTCAGGAACTCAAAAACGTTCTACATCATTATACAGCGACCCATGGTGATGGTCGTCGTTTCCCGATTCAGCGAGCAGAAGGAAAACTTGAAAAAAAGTTGATGGAGGTGTCAAGAGGAGAACCTGTTGGTTTAGTGTTTGGTTAGTTAGGTATGTATAGGTATATCCCCATAAAAAGGACCCATGCAAATCGTGTTCAAGGAATAAAAGAATTTCTTTACAACTTTGTATAAATTGCTTCGTTCTGTGTTTATTGCAGCTATATACATACATACCTAACTTATATAGATATATTTTGTTTTTCATTTTATTTTATTTTTTTATTGTGTGGAGGATGCAAATTGCAATCATCTGGCGGATGCAAACAAGCAGATGATAAATTCTGTTACAAAGGAGTCCTTGATTTATGGTAGACCTCCTGCTATACTATACATATAAATAGCAGCACTCAGCAGCAGTTACAGTCCTTTTTCCTTTTTCACTATTCAAGAGCTACTGACTGACTGGCTGTGGTGGTGACGACGAACGATTGGTCCAATCAGATCATTTGGGAATGGAAAAGAATATGAATTTTATTTTTCATTTCAACTGACGGATTTCTAGATACATATACAAAGGTATAAGACAGAAACGTAGATGAAAAGAAGAAAACAAAAAAACACAAAGTTGGTTTAAATTTATGCAAAAATTAAGTGATGCAAATCCATCGCTCAGCAATAAGAATTATATTCATGTTAAGTAATTTACTAAGAAGGGTGTCATAAGCCCCTTTACTTCTTAAAGTAGGTACTATCATCATCCCCGACAGATTTAATATCGCATTTTGTTTAAAGAAAACCAGTTTAATTTTTGTTGAAATTGACTGTGATAGAAGTTGTCATTAATTGACGATTGAAAAAAGAAGGTTCTATAATCTGTAATAGAAAGTCTCCACGATTTTTTATTTTCGATTTTAAATTTCTAGGTCAAATCGTGGACTATTTGATTTGGAATTCTGCCAAATTAGGAGTCCTAAAATAGCACTTAAATCTTTCAACACAAGTTTTTTGAAACTTAAGTGTGGTGTTCCTAGTTTCACGTCAAGCTCAATCTGGGAACACCACAGATAAGGGAGTTAGTGTATAGAGGCATTTCAAACCGGACCTGTGGGAGTACAAAGGTGAAACTGTTTATTTTTTCTAATTAACTCATTCTTCGCCTAATCTGTATTTTTAAATTTTTTTTAAGGGTTAAGTATAAAAAGTCTCCATGATTTTTTATTTTTGTTACTAAATTTCATGGTCAAATCATGAACTATTTAATTTGGAATTCTGCCAAATTAGGAGCACTAAAATAGCACTTAAATCCTTCATTATTAGTTTTTTTTTTAATTTTGTGTTTGGAAGTATGGTATTTATGCTGGGTGCACCCCAGCTTAGAGGAGTTAATGCAGGAGTATTTAAAACCAAACCATTGGGGGTAGAAAGGTAAAATTTGTTTTTTTTTCTAACTAGGTCATTCTACGCCTAATGAAATTTTGTATTTTTTTTTAAGGTGTCGAGTATAGAAAGTCTACACGGTTTTTTATTTTTGGTTTCAGTCAAATCGTGGACTATATAATTTGAAATACCGCCAAATCAAGAGCACTTAAATAGCACTTAAATCCTTCAACACAAGTTTTTTGAAATTTGAGTATAGTGTTCCTAGTTGGACGTCAAGCTTTGGAACTGTTTATTTCTCCTAATTAACTCATTCTTCATCTAATTTGTATTTTTTAGATTTTTTTAAAGACTAAGTATAGAAAGTCTCCATGATTTTTTTATTTTTGGTACTGAAGCCCTTATCAATAATTTTTTGAAATTTTGTTTTTCGAGATGTGGTTTTCCTGTACCTTGAAGTCAAGCTGTGAACACCACAAGTTTGAGGTGCAAGATATTTTACTTCTAAGCCAGGATTGGGTTACTAAATAAATACTAAATTCCTGAATCATTAGAATTTTGAATTTCAGTTGTGGTTATTCCAGCTTAACGTAGGTACATAAATATCTACCTGAAAAAAGACTTTATTTAAAAATTTGTAGATTTATGTCAATTAATATTATAATGATGACGTACAAAAAAATAAATTAAATTGTGCTCTCTTACACCCCAAACAACTCTTACACGTTTCTGTTTAAATTTAATATTTTTTTAATCTTCAGATCAGAAGTATTTTTTTTTCCCACGTTTTTGTTTTATATTTATAATTTTTGTATCATTATATGAATTCACTCTTACAAACCAGAAAAAATAAAATATTTTATTTGTTTTAAAATAATATCGTTGGTCAGCTTTATCAAACCACTCAGCACGTGTCTCAAATGAAATACGTGATATATACAAATTGTTTGTATTCAACTTCGGTGGTGGCGACAGCAAATGTTATACATATTATGTACATAGATGACGTGTCGAAAAATTGATTGCAATAATTTATTTAAAATTCCAAAACAAAATGTTAAACAAGGTAACGAGATAACACTTAATAATATAGTGGTTGAAAAAAAAAATACAATGACTGTAGCCACATTCGAAGTTTTTTCTATAGAGGCCAGTCCAGAACTACATGTAGGTACTGGTACATATATACATAAATCATTTATCGTAGATTTTTTTTGCCAAAAAATTCCATCGTCCTTACGTATGAGATTGTAACAAATCGTTACAACTCCTACAGTAACCCTAGTTATTATTTTATTAGTATGATATTAACCTTCTTATTATTATGATATTATAGTATGATATTAATATAAACAATAATTTTCTCAATATAGTTATTCGTAAGTTTGAGCAAAAGCGTGCGACACCTATACTCACGCTTTTCATTACAAGGTATATTTATATTGTATATTGTGCATGACCACGGCACAACCTTTTATAGGCATTTAGTCAATAGAATCCAAATACTTAAAAATCCCATATGATTTTAAACTTCCTCTTTTTGCAGTTCACACTGTCTTTTACTTCTGAAATTAACAAGAGGAAGTAAAGGAAATGTTCTCGTCCAGTGACTCCTCTGGATAAATTCCTGACAATCGCTGCAAAAAAAGTGACGAGTAACCTGTTCTCGTCCAGTGGACAGTAGTGGATACCAATCAAGAGTATAGATAATTCAAGATCGGGCCGTGACGTAAATCTTACTCAGTTGTTTCGGTGACAGATATGCATTATTTAGCTGAGTTTACTCTGCTTAAACGCTTAAAGAAGCTAATCAATTTTTTTTTTATAAAAATTGTTAGGGTCATTAGTTGGTGTAGTAGGGCGAACAGTTTGTGTCTGAGCTCCTCCTCAAGTAGCTCATTCGGCAAGAGGTTCTCATCCGAGGGTTCCGATTCCGCCCATTTATTTCCTTTTCCTTAGGTTGCTTGCTAGGGCAAGAGTCGTCTTCTGATTTCCTTTTTTTTTTTTGTATAGCAAAACTCTTATAATATGGATATCGTAGCTATTAAAGTCAAATGTTTGTGATTAATTGATTTTGGGCTAAAATCTAAACTCAAAATCAAAGATACTGAATTTACAGTTTACAGTTTACAACTTTACAAACCGCGACAATTTTCTTTTTTGATTTTCGGAAAAAATCAAAAATATCTCGAAACGTTGAATGAAAATTTTCATTAAAGTATTGATTTTAAATAACTAGATGGATGAAAAAGAGAATTCTCCAAAACCCAAAACTTAAAATACGAATTTGTAAAAAAAACTCCTGATAACTCGTAGTGTTTAATTACATTATTGTATCTCAAGGATAAAAAGTAGGTTCTATTTGATTACCATGACAAATTATCCGAATAACATAATTGCATAAAAAATAAATTTGAGATATGGAGGCATCTGTAATGTAAAAACGAAAAATGCATTTTCGAAGAAGGATTGAACGTAATCAATCTATTGTAAAGCAAAAAAAAAAATCCCGTTGAAAAATATTCCAATATTAGCCCAAAACTTTATTAGTGACCTTTATAAAAGCAATAGGTTTTATTTTGATGGACGTACGACTTTATAATACAAATAATATCATTTGGATGGAATATCTATGTATAAGTACCTACGAACTTTATTTTATGGATTTTGTCTGCCCTAATTTATGTGAATACAAAATATAAACCCTTCGATATATTTGAACAGTTTGTACATTAAAATTTAAAATATGACATTTTTGTCTGTCATACGACCTTGGATAATTCTCTCAGCTGACGTGTGTTCAATTCCAGCGAAGTCTTTTTTTTTTTGTTTCACAAATAAAAAATTCACATCTTAATTTCATAATAATTCTATAAGAAAAAAATCGAGCAAAAAATAGGATTTATTTTTTTTTTATTAATTTTGATTTATTTTGTAAACAATAACAACAGATGTCTTCAGCATAACATTTTTTGTATTCGTAAAAAATGATGCTTCTTAGTAACCAACCATATCATCAAGGCTTACCAATTATATCCTTCGTTGCACACCTGGAGTAAAAAAAAAAGAAGAAAATAACAAAAACACGTAGGTACCTACATATAAACACCTTTTCATATTATATTTAATCGAAACTGCACGTGCATATGTACCAAAAAATAGATATCCTTGTGCGAAGGAATAAATAATTTTCTGTTTTCTCACATGATTACTTTAATACCTATAATTTTTTTTTAAGTCTCATGACATGATTTATAATGATGAAGAAAAATAATTAAGTATGCAACTGTGTCGCAGGGACTTACGTTTATAATTGAATGTTACCCAATTTAATACCTACTTAAAAAAAATTCAAAATACAAATTTTAATAAAACGAATGGAAATTTATGAAAATTGTAAAATTATGGTTGTACAGTGAAACCTCCCTTGGGCGGACAGCGAAGATCGCAACAATTTTTTCCGTCTAAGGGAGTTGTTGTTAAACAAGAAACAAGATACAAAAACAGACCACCAGGTACAGAAATCAAATCCGTTAAACATTTGATCACAAACAGTGACATTTAGTGGCATGCACCACCCCACACACAAGTTCGGAGCTACATTGTTGCAATTTTATTGTTTTCTTTATTTAAGTTCATTTATTTTTATCGTTTACATCTAGGTATATACAGGGCTGGCCTCAGCCAAACTTGCGCCCTGTGCAAGATTTGCAGAAGCGCCCCTTTTTTATATTTGCACACATACATTCATACATGCACTGATACACAAGCATAAGACTTTTCCACATTACCCAGAAGGTAGACTTTTAATGTTGTTTTTTTATTGAGGTATCCACGGTAGGTGATGTTAGTTAGTGTTCAAGAAATAACTTAGCGCGGTTTTGATGGATGTTGTTTTGGGATTATTTTGAACAAGTTTTGTAGTTAAAATGCAAATGGCAGTACATATTTGTTTGCGCCAGATCAGATTCTATTTTCTTGTTCCTGGCAATGCGCCCCCAGAATTTTGCGCCATGTGCATTTGCACATCTTGCACATATAGTTGATCCGACCCTGGGTATATAGCTGCCGTGAACGAGTAGGAACGTTTTTAATGCAAAAGAAGATATGGATATGGATTTCTGAATTCACTGTATTTCTACTTTGAAAATTTCTCATACGTGAAAAACTCAAAAATAAGGCGATTTTCTCAAAAAACCTAAAATCATTGTTCTGCTGTGTGATTTTTTTTTTCTCAAAAACCTATAAGGCAGAATTATTTCAATTAATTTAAAGATAACATCAATTAAAATAAATAAATAAAAAGCTCGTGTAGAACCAGGGCCTATAGTGACTTAAAACTCTCAACCATTCCCATGTGCGTGTTATTGGCCGAAATAGAAGGGACCTACAATTTTCTGCTGAATCTGAACGGCTATGGTGAGAAGCACTTTTCCATGGCAGGAGATACTCTTGGGAATTTGTCAAATCCTCGCAAGAGGCAGTAACCCGTGAAAGACATTTCTGTTCTTATAGGTGGCACAGGATTATCATCAATAAAGTTTAATTAAAATCGTAAGGGTTGTTTTTGATAAAATTTATAAATTTATAAAAAAAAAGCTAAAACAAAAATTCCAACAGTAAAAGTACGCTGTACCAAATTTCAAGCCAATCCGTCAGTGCATCAAAGATTTAGGTAACGAATCGCATTGCCTTAGGCCTTTCTCGACATCAAAGAGTGCAGTTGTTCTTTGCTGACTTTGATGGAGCAGCTATCATAATTATACGACTTTAAAGTTTATAAAAAAGTTGCATCTATCGATCTGAAATTCCTAGATTTTTTTGTTAATCTTTTGCAGAATAAAGGTTTCATCGACGACGTTTGATTTATTTGGCCTAAAACTATGATATCGTGTTAAAGCCATTTTTTTTAAATTCCATAACATACCTTTACAGTATTCATATTGCAATTTAAAAAAAAATCTCCATCAATCACAACCAATCTAAAGTAAAGAAGAAGCGAGAAAAGATACCACCCGCATTTTAGTTATGAGCAAGGCGAAGCCAACAACAATCAAAAAAAAAAAAAAAAAAAAAACAAATTAACCTGAAAACAAATCTGTGCTGATGCAAACGAGATTTTGCACTGAAGTGTCCTTGGTCCTTGCCGCAATGCCTCTTTGTGGTAGACAACTGTATATACCTATAAAAAAAAATACGAAAAAAAATTGTTGATGTTCTTTGCTGAAATTGATCCACATGGTGCCGCGTTGCAATTAACATAACAATTTTCGATCCAAAACTACAAACAAGGCTACTCCTCGTTCTCCTGAAAACTGACCTCTTGAGAGCAAATCACTTAAAAACTGGTTCCACACCATCGCCGCCGCCGTCCGCCTGGTCTTCGTCATGCCATCATGATGGCTCTGATGGTCCTGATCCTACTTGATAGAATGCCTTCAATACTTCAACCTACCTATAATGTAGGTACGTGTTTTATCCAAACGGCAGGTGCAAATGTTTGCCTCTTCACCATCATCTACCTGATTTAATTTTGTGTCCTCACAGTCCTCTTGGTCCGGCTCTCGACTCCTCCTTGACGTTAATCGATCGGTCACAATGTTTTATTATAATTTTTTTCTTTGAATAGGCACCTTTATCACCGAACCATGGAACATGGAATTGGGCAAAGAAAAAGAAGTGGAGATGGTGACTGAACAATTGGGATTGTCTTTTTAAGCCAGCTGGTCGGCGTGTGCATGCGATAAGGGAACGTATGGCCAGGATAGCATAAGGATTTCTCTATTCCAGCCGCTTCAGCATCATGCGACCAGCTGTTCCTCATCGCATTTGGTGGAACTAATCAGCAAAAAATAAAAAAAAAAAAAAATAAATAATAACCAAACCAACAATGCCGATGCATGTGTTTAGTTTTGTATATTATGAGCTGTGAGCATCAGGTCTGCTGAAGTATAGAGGTACCTTTTTGGTCTTGAAGTGAAGCATCAGGTTCTAAAAATTCAATTCAATTTCGTTAGCTCTCTTGTTTGCTCTTTTTTTTTTGTTAGTATGATAAGCACGTACTGGTTCTGCTAAAAGGGAGCTAAGTTGAGTATAGAGATGGACAGACAGCAGCTGCGCATTGAGAAGGCCGAAGAACTCTTCGATTTTGTTACTCTGTATCTTTTAATTTCCATAAAATTATAAATGTTGTTTCCAAGAGGAAATACTACATAAAGTAGTGGCAACTAAAGTATTGCCATTGTTGTAGGAATTATATGTTTCAGAAATAAAAATTAATTGGTTTTTTGGTGCTGATGCAATAAAATGCAGCTTATTTGGTATAAGCTGTAGATCACGCATTACAAATACCCTGAATTCAACACCTAGAACCCTATCAATAATTAATAGTGCCTATATTCTAATTCACAAATCAATGAAATCAGTTCTCAAAAATTAATTCACTAGATAAAATATCTTATTGATAAACAATTAACTGCTAATATTGACGTTAAATAGCAAATCTTACCGAAAATCTAGTACATTCAACAAGAACTCTGTTGTCGCCAAAAAGTATTAGTTAGTCTGTATACATATACTTTCTCACGAAAGGCTTGTTTTTTTTTGTTAGCCCGGAGAGAATTGGACGAAAAAACGACGTCAGTGCTAAGCAATCACCATGTTAAATAAATCAACAACTAATCCCCTCTACGGGCTAAGCTAAACCCAGAGAATTCTCTAAGCTAAACCCAGAGAATTCTCCGGGCTTAACTTAAGCACACAGAAAAACTGTGTTACCGGCGGCGGCGCGGCATGAATAATATACTTGTTATCGATAGTTTGTATGAAAACTCCATTTTGTTTCTGTGATGCTGTCGCTAATCCCTGTGGCCGTTTTTTTTTTCGTGCAATTCCCCTCGGGCTTGTAAAAAATCACGACTAAAGTTAGCGCACTAAATTTTGCTAGTTAGTTCTGGATTAACTTTGACAGCACTGGAGAGAGATGGAAGGTTTTGTTTGAACGACAATAAAAATGATGTTTTGTATGAATGCGTTCAGTAATGTTCGATTTGAAAAAGTATTGGTCTTAAGTATAGATTAAAACACGATTAATTTTTAATCTACTAGATTAATGAAATAAATTTGTAAATATTAAATATAATCTCGGTTTAATTTAATAGGAATTTGGTTGACTGACTCATAAACTGGATATCCAGTGCAGAAGTGGAAGCAAAACATTTTTTACTACTTTTTAGCTTGCAGCTATTGAAAAATACTCTTTATTGCATCAGCAACACCCCTACTCGTACTCCAATGCAATGTACTACTGTTTTCTTCATTTTATATTTTTCTCTTTGGCCAAATTCGTTTGCCTCTTAGTTGCTCCTCGATAAACATTTTAACCACTCTTTTCATGGCAGGCAAAATAAATACCAGACACCCAGATACCTACTGGCAAAGTGGCAACTGGCACACTCTCGTAATTGTCGTCGTACTAAAAAAAAAAAAAAAAACACTCCCCCGTTCTTGTGAGGTAGTATTGTGTGGCATCCGATGGTATAAAAGGATCCTCCATTTTCGCACCGGCTTTAGTTCTCAGTTATCCGTCAATCGAATTGTATGGAGTAAAAAACGAGACATTTTTTGAAATTTAAAAAAAAAAAACAAAAATCCTTCGCATTCGTTTGCGAGTTCCATGACAATAAAACCGTTTCGTCGTCGTGTCGGATTTTCTACTAAATATATAAAATACTCGTAGAGTTAGTAGGTATCTCTAGTAACGAGTCATGCTTAGACGAATGGATACACTAGTTGCTACTACTGACCGAATTCACTCATAGTGTCTGTGTGTGTGTATTTGAGTGTGTGCTTTTTTGGTTTCTAAACAAGCGCGTGTTCCATTGTGTGGTATATTAATGGTGGTGACATAATTCCCTAGCACGCGAGTTCCGTTATATATTTGATTTGATTTGATTCATTTTGTAACGTTTCGTTACATTTATCGATACATTTTATTTTCTATCACTCAATACCAACCTCCTTTTAGTGTTTCGTTTTTATTTTTTTTTTTCGTGCGGCTTAAGTCTTGTGGTCATCAGGATGACGTGTTCGTGGTCGAACTTTCATTTAAATGTCCTCATAGGACTCGTGCTTCTGTTAGTCTCTCTGGAATGGTCTAATTCAAGTGTTATTAATGGCAAAAAAAATAATAGCTTCGATTCAGATAGCATGCTGCGTGATAGTAGCAGCAGCAGCAGCAATGCCAAAGGTATAGTTGTTGGTGATGGTTTGGGAAGCTTAAATGGTGCCCAACACCAACAACAGCAACGTCGTGCTGTTATTATTGTTGGCCAACAGGACAATAGCGAAGATGATTCCTTGTCATCATCAATAATGATGAATGATAAAGGCGCTAAATTACAGTCATATGCGGCTGCTTTGGCTTCGACTAACAGTGATATAAGTGATGATGATGCTGATGATAGTGTTGCAAATAACAATGGCAATGGTGATGTCGATGTCGATGATGATGCCATTAAAGGCAACAGTGAAGAGGATAATCTGATTTTGCCCCTGAATGATCAAGTGCGTTTATTAACGAAACAGTTGAACGCCCTAATGACACGCCGTCGAGAGGATTATGAACTATTGGAGAATAATCTACGCAAATCCTTAAGGATAACGAACAATGCCGAGAATATGGATATGAATATTCGCTCTGAATTGGATCAACTCAGGTGGGTAAAAAAAAATTCCAAACATTGGTACAAACTATAAATGGTATTTCGTGTCATATTAATTCAAAGGATAATATAGTAGCTTGGAAAATATTATTTTTTAATTACTTTCCCTCATTATAATTATATACCAACTCACTCCTTGTTATCCTTCTTTTTTTTTGGAGATGGATAGAGGGTGGTTTGGGGTTATGAATGTATTGCGCAATTTAACAAAGATTCCATCAGAAGGCTGAGTATCATCAGGGGGCAATTTTTTTTTTTTATTGGAAAATTTCGTCGGGTTACAAATAGGTTATTTATGGTAATTGTATAATATGCCCCACAGCTATGGGAATTGATGGGGCTTTCAGTGATTTATGGGATTTGCTCTTAAGCAGAATTGTTTTGTATCTATATACATTTTTTTCTTTCTTTTCTTTGCTTACTGATGTGAAAATTTATATCTTTATTTTTTTGTTGAGGGTCCTCAATACAAATATGCATTGGATACTCGATTATTTTTATCATCAATTGAGAAAAAATAGATAGGTAGGGACAGAGAGATATACATTATCTACATTTCTACGAACTTTGATTTGAACATTTTTTGAACTTTCCATTCGTTATTTTGGGCTAATTCCCTGAAGGAGGATGAAACAAAAATAATAAAAGAAAAAACTTTCTTCGTTATTTGTTTTAGGAGGAAATTTTCTAAGAGAAATGTCGTTATTTTTGTTCCCTTTTTTTTTTTTTATTTTTGAGGACGGTGTCTGCCTGTTTAGTGCTTGAGACATCATTCGATTTAAAGTTTGATTTGTTTGAACTTTCTTACAAATTTTATTTCCTTTTTCTTTTTTAACAGAAAAAGTTTTTGTTCGCATGGCTTAAAAGAATTGAGGCAAGGAAATTGTGTTTGTCTAGATTTTTGCTTTTTCGTTTGAGAAAGATCTGAAGGCTATACCCACACTTCATATATAGGTATCTGCTTGTTATGAGAAATCTTTTGCTGACATTTTTTAAGCGTGTTAAGGACTTATTATTTTTAATTGGATAACTTATAAAAGCTTATAGGTACATAGTTTCATATAATTGGAATTTATGCTATTATTTTAAGACGCTTATATAATAAACATTCGGTGAAATGATTTTAAATAAATACCTTCATATTTAGAAAGGCAATAAATCCTCTAGAAAGCCTATTTTTAAAATATTTTTTTACAAAAATAGGTGGGTATAAAATATTTGCAAAACTGGGCCCTTTTGTAACTTTCCTTTTTCACTTAAAGATATTTTTGGAATATTATTATTTTCCCATTGGCAGTTATTGTAATTGATTCGATTTTTTTTTAAGAACGGTCTTAGGATTCTGGTCAGGAGAGATATCATGTTTGAAACACATGAAACACATGGCTCGAATTCTCTTGAAATAATATCCGCTATATATTTTTGGAAAGGCCCTTCGTAAAATTTAGTCAAAGAATTTTATTGTACATATATGAATTTTTAAAAATCAGATACCTATATTGTTGAAAACTACCCACTTAGTAACTAAAGCTGCAGCTGCAGGTCCGATGTGGACCTCTACCAAAATATTTATCAAGCCATCTTTGGTCATAAGCTTCAGTTTCCCTACACCAAATTGTTTGAGGACAACTTCCTCTTGAGTGCAAGATCTGGATATTATTTAAAACAAATTAATTAAAATCAAGTGAGCTATTGCAGAATTAGTTCAAAATATAACTCAGCCTTGATAAAAAATGGCGCCCGAGCCGGGAATGACAAAATAAACTCTAAAAAGCATTTAAATAAATACAAAATTAGTTGAGATCCAAATTTAATTTGATTTATTTTATTTTTTAGTAAAATTTTTACCAGGTGCATCTATGTTCATTTGAAAAAAAAAAACTTTTTTTTTCAAAAAAAAAAAATATATAGATATGTAGGTACTAAACCTACTTTAAAATTTCCAATTTTAAAAACCACTCTTTAATGAATTAAACTAAAAAAATATTGAACTATTGAAGAATTAGTTAAAAATATAATCTCAACCTTGATAAAAATGGCGCCCGATCTGGGCGATCTGCATGTAATAAATGTACATGCATACTTACCTATATATATTTGATGTTATTAATATTTTTTAATTCAAATTTTGGAATTTTGGGCTTCAACACATTTACAGTTTGACACTCCTGTACATATTAAAAAAAATGCTTTATTGTCTAATTCACAAATCAACTAAAAGGTTGATTGAAAGTTAATTCACTAAATAAAATATCTTATTAATAAACAGTTAACTGCTAATTCACGTTAAGTAACAAATTTTAACGAAAATCTAGTTATTTATCGCCAAAGAGTATTATTTAGTCTGCCTGCACACGTGCATTTTCTCACAAAGTGTCAATTTTTCCAAACACATTTTTTCATTTGAACTGGTGAATTACATGACGTGTTTGTTTATCTATTAAAGTCGTTGGCACAAATATTTTCGTTATATGAGTTAGCTCATTAATATAAATTAACTCTTAGTAAGTTTCATTTCGTACTTATTTAATCAACTAATTTGATTTTATTAATAAGGGTTTAATTGTTGAATTATATATTTTTTTAAGTTTTAGAAAAAAAGCGGAATACATGCTTCACAATTTCCTATTTTTTTTTTCTGGAATACTTTTAAGTTTTATTAGGCTTCCACATTTGCAATTTGTATATTTTCAATAAAATATATAAATTTATAAAAGTTTTTCAATCAAAATTGAACAATGACCAAGCAAAGCACCACTGTAAAGGAGTTTAATGATCAGCCTGGCAGTCGTGAAATAGCTATAACTTTAGCCTATATAAATTTTGGTGGTAGCTCACCTAAGTGTTGTTGTTTCATTTAAACTTTCAAAACATAAAAACATATTTTTACTAAGTTTTGCAAAATAACAAATATTATTTTTGAAGTCCTTAATTATTCATCAACAAACAAATAGTAATGAATAACAAAACGTAGGTATATATAGTATTTCCAAAAACTCATTGACCTAAAAAAAACAACTGACCGAAAGGAAGAAGAAACAAAGTTCAAAACACATTAAAAGAATAGTTTTTGTTTGTTTTACTCACCTCTCTTAAAGTCAACACAATGTCAAAAGATTCTCTCTTTTATAAATCATTTCTAACTTTATACTTTAAACAAGATGACATGTCGCTGCCATTAGGTAACCTTTTTTTCTAACAAAATGCCGTATACATTAATACATTTATTTAAACTTCCTTTTTGAAAGGAAAATCATCCAACCGAATAAAACGTATGTAAATACAAATAAAAATAATAAATAAAACATGTTCTTATGTTGCATACCCATACTTGCGATATATATAATAATATTGTAACTAATGTGTAGGTAAGGAACTAAATACATATATATGTACATATATGGCAAGTTATTGATTCGTAAAAAAATCGAACTCTAGATTTTTATCAAACTTGAAATTACGATGATGGCGAATTTGAAAAAAGTGGGCAATTCTGCCCATCTGTCCGTCTGTGTGTCTTTCCATTCATCTACATCCTAAACAGGTTGGTCTTTTTTCTTTAAACTTAATATCTAGAGTTTTTGGGCACTCCTCCGACACGTTTTTCTACATTTTGTATAGGATCAAAAATAACGGCGTTTCAATTTTTTAATTATCAATTATTAATGAAAATCTTATTTTTCTCAAAAACTTTTTTTTTCTAATTCAGTAATTTTTTTTACTAACAAACTACCATTTTCTAAAAAAAATCCGAAAAATGGTTAAAAATTTTACTTAAAAATGTTTCAACTGATTTTTATATAAGAATATATTTTTTTTATTAACTTTAAAGAAAAGTTTCAATTTTTTTTAAAACTTAATAATTCGAAAACGACTTTAAACTTGGAATCGAGCATTTTTGTCGGCTATCTCATTATCTGTTGAACTGATTTTAATAAAATTCTTTACAATAGAGTTTCTAATAAGATTAAAAAATATTGCTTATCAAAATTTTCAACAAAAAAAAAAGCATATTTTGGATTTTTTTTTAAAATTGTCAAATTTTCATTTTGAAAACTAGATATTTTGAAAATGGCTAGATGATTAGTTTTTAAGTTCCGCATTAATAAGTACTTAAAAATGGCCTACCAAATTGTTTATGCTTAAAATTGTGAATCAGATGAATAATTTTTAAAATATAAGATGTTTGCCTACTTAGACACTGTCTAACTTATTTTAAATCGGTGGAAATACGCTTTGTTTAGTAAAAAATAAATATCACATTTTTCACGGTTAAAACAATCTACTCTTGTGTCTAAATTAGGCAGCTATAAGACAACAATAAACAAGGTTTTTGAACACATTTTCCAAAGTTTTGACAGTTGTCTAAAGTTAGTCAACGTTTATAAAGAAGACCATAAAACTTAAAAACCACAGTGTGATCGTACATAAAAGCAAGTTCGTGCGACCCAGTCGTATATTTTATTTTCTCATATAATTTACAAATTGACATTGAATTATGTTTGTTTCGTTAAAAAAATGAAATATGAAACATTAATGTCATCATTCCACAATTCTGTATCAAAATTATTTTTATAAGTCGTTATAGCTAATGCTGAATAAAAACAAATATTTGTCATGCATTATGTCATATCATCATCAAGTCAAATGCATAAGGATCTTCTATCTTCCTTAGATACATATATCTAATTATGTCATTCATCATAGTTGACATGGAAATTAGTAAATAATTCTGTATTATCCTTGTAGGTTATATATATATATATATATAGAGAGTTTTTTTTTGAAATCATAAAATTTGTTTTTGTCAGTGACATATACAGCTTTCATACATCTTGTTTATAGTACCATCATATCTTCTCTAACGAACTACATACATTCATACATATTTGAGAAGAGAATTCTTGTTGAATTCACATCATCCTTCAAAGTTTTATGTATTTCTGGATTTCTCATAATACTGAATCCTTATACTCATGTATAATGTTTCTTTGTTGTATTTATTTCATTGCATATCTGAGGGCGTTCGTTTACAAAAAAAAAAAAAAAAAAAAAAAAAAAAACTAACCGGAAACGGATACGGAAGGCAATAGGCAACATCACAAATAGAGATACATAGATAATGTTAATTCGATATTTCTACTTTATACATATATCTTTTGGGGCGATATAAAACATGATAATCTTATAGACAAACATGCATCTCTATTCTTGTCGATGAACAAAAGAATAACAACAATAAAAGATTTATTTCGTTTTACAGGGTGATTTTTTTATACTGATAGCTTAGTTATATATTTGCCGTTTTAGTTGTGATACTAACTTTGTTAAATATTATTTTCCAAAATTCTAAATTTCCTCATTAATTTTTGTATAGAAAAGCGAAAATAAAATTTATATTGGCCCCATAAGCAAAAGTTAGTCAGGGGTTAGTCTGGATTAAATCAAATTTGGCTCCATAAGAAAAAGTTAGTATGGGGTTAGTCTGGTTTAAATCAAATTTTGCTCTATAAGCAAAAGTTAGTATGGGGTTTGTCTGGTTTAAATCAAATTTGGCTCCATAAGAAAAAGTTAGTATGGGGTTAATCTGGTTTAAATCAAATTTGGCTCTATAAGCAAAAGTTAGTCTGGGGTTAGTCTGGCTTAAATCAAATTTTCCCCCATAAGCAAAAGTTAGTCAGGAGTTAGTCTGGTTTAAATCAAATTTGATATATTTTATGCCGATACAAAAAGAATTCAAACAAGTTTTTACTATTGTTTTCGTGATTCAGCAATTTCAGCTGATTAACTGAGGTTCAACGACTGATAATAGGTTAAAGTGTGTGATAATAGCCAATGCTTGAACCATCGTTGAACCTCAGGTAATCCATCAAAATCGATGATTTAAAATTCCTTAACCACGGTTAAAATATTTAAATCATACTTTATTCGTACAACATTATCCTATAATATTATTATTGGTGCAATAAAACTTTAAAACTTATTTCGTTGGGTCTTTTAAAAACACCCTTTTATAATCGATTTCTAGTCGTCTATGCACTTACTATTAACGGATCTGTCTGGGTAGAGTTGGAATAAGAAATTTAAAATGATATATAATTGCCCTATGCTTCTCGATTCATCATTCTCATTTTCAAAACACAAATGAATTTACTCATAGAATAACGAATGCATTTAATCCTTGGTCTTGGTCTTAATGTATGGACAGTATACATGAGTTTATTATCCTTTTGATGATATATGTATATCCGTTGAATGCATGGTTTAATTTGATAGGTTTATAAGAAGAAGAGAAGAGAAGTAGCTTGAATTTTACATTCAAGGACCTTTGTTTTCTATTTTAATTGTTCTGCAGAAAAAAAAAAAACAAACAAACAAAATCGGAAGTGATAGAGTGACTTAAGAAGTATTAAATTTTCATAAATTTAAAATAAGTTTTTTTGTTTAATTTTCAAGTAAAACGATTTTAAATATTTATTCTTAAATTGCAATCAACACAATAGTTTAAGAGTATCGGATAGGTTTTCCTCGAAAAATGAAATAAACCTTATCCTCAGCCCAAGTCTTTATTTTTATTTTTTGTTGTTGCAACATTCAGTTAAATTGAGTGATCAATATCTTGAGTTAAAATATTTAAGAGCCCTACAAAATGAATTTCAATGTGCACATAAAATTCTTCAACCATATAAACATGATGAACCCAAACTCATTCCATTATTATACATAATATACATATACGTATGGTATAGCCTTGTCGTTATAACGAGGTCACCATCAATGCTAATATAAAATTCCTTCCACCATTCTATACCATATTATTAATTCATTATATATGAAAAACCTAAGCCCCCAAAATTCAATTTGCATTAACAATCGTCAAATTATGTGTGTATTATAGCTATATAGTATTTAAGCCCACCTAGGAATCTATATTACATATACATTGACATATATATATATATATTCACATCGAAACCACATGGCCTAAACACATAAAACAACAATTTCGTCCCGCCCCCAACCCCCCTCCCCACTAAATGATGGAACATTTACAACATAATATTTTTTTTTTTTTTGAACTTAAAGAGGAAGGCGGAATCCTCGTAAAATTTAATGTACCTACATATTGTTTGTTGTTGTTTTTGTTGTTCATCCTTGAAAAAAATAAAATATAAAAAAAAAAAATTCCAGTCTTTCAGTCTCAAGCGTGTAGGTTAGGTAACCTTAACGTGAAGTATTTTTTAGTTTTTGTTTTTTCTTTGATCGCTCAGACACATTAAAATATACATACCTATGTATGTATGTAGTGTAGATATATAAAAAATATTTTCATTGAAGGTTTTCCTCTAAAAAAAAAAAAGGATTCTTCGCGAAATAGGGTTAGCAAAATAAAAAAATAAATATAAGCGTCTTTTTGTCGGTTCTTTTGTGTGTTTTTTTTTTTTTTTATTTATCAACTGTTGGGCGCCACATAAAAAAAAATTATTCAACCAGTTTTTGAGAGTGCGAATATAAAGTACTTACATGTTGTGTCAACCAACAATGTTTTAAAGGAACAAACATAACTGTTTTTGTTGTGTCTTTTTACTATAGTAATTTAAGTAAAGACATTACGTTTACAGTTTCTACAACATTGTATTTAGATATTGTAAGGTATGTATATATAAACATTATCACTCTTTGTTGTGAGAGTTGTGGTGGGAAAAAATACTTAGGATTTTATATGCTTCTTGCTGTCGTGCATAGAAGAAAAAAACCCTCCCTAGCAATAACTGAAAAAAAAAACACCCAACTTAATTTGGCTATAAAAAAATACACTCCGTTTCGCCCATTCTAAGTTATAGTCTACATTAAGGGGCAAACAACAACAACAACAAAAAAATTAATGAACATTTTTATTTTTACATTTATTTTCTCTACAAAATTTGCATTTTTGTTTGAATCACCATTGTTTTTTTTTTTTTAATCTTTTTCATTTGTATTCAGTTCCTCAATTAAAAATGGAAAAAATCACAAAAAGGACATTTCAGATTTTTTTTTTTTTTATTATATTCTTTTGAAACTTTTTGTCATTTTTTTGAAGGCATCTTTATTGAAGAATGGATGGAAACAAAAATATGAAATGTCGCGTGCGTCGTAGAGAAAACAGAGAGTAAAAAAAAATATCTCACAAAAATGCATGGTGTCTATCTGCACCGACTGCACTTATAAGAATAACGATTGTTTTTTACATTTTTAATTTTGTCCCATCGATTTTGTAAGGACGTCCAACATATTCCCATGTTATTCTTCATTATTAGCTGCTTAAAGCAACAGAAACTTCTTTGTTTTATCTCTTAAATTTATACATCAAATATTTTGAATTATTATTGTAATTTTTTTTTTTTGCTGAGGACTGGGTTATTCCATTTTTGTATGTCTTTTATTTTTTTCCTTTTTGTGTTGAGTTTTTTTTTTTTTATGTGATGTGAACGATCAAAACTCCGTGTTCTGCAGATTTTAAATGAACAAAAAAAAAATGTATACAGAGTTTTTTTATTTTAATTTTAATATTTGATCCCTTTTTTTGGGTTTAAATGTAAGAAAAGTATGATAAACAGTGAGTTGAGAGAGCAAGACAGGAAAGGAACTGAACACATAAATACATATATAGACTGTTTGGATTTCATAATATTTTATTCCTGAATATTAAGCCATAAGCGATGGGAATATAATATTATTATTGTAGGATAGGGACAGAAGATCTGGGACTTACATATAATATGTTATGTCAACGAAAAACCAAATGAAAATGTCCCTTTTTTGTTGCGCCTTGTATAAAATATATAAAATACATATATCTACTTGTGTTCCTCAGAATTACTGGCCTTTAAAATAAGAAACGAGTAATGGATTATTAATAAAAATTTAAAAAGGAAATTCAGTTGGTGTTTTTTTGTTGTATGTTTTACAGATTGAATTAATCTGCATTTAGAGTGGATCATGATGGAGGATAAAAGAAATGATGTGTGTTTAAGGTTTTTTATTTTTTTATTTTTGGTGCTGAAACAATAGATTTATTTTTATTTTTAATTTTATTTATTTTATTTTATTCTTAATTGATTTGAGTTAAATTAAAGTTGACAATAAAAAAAAAGATGTGAAACTACACAAAAGAACCTTCTCCACAGATTTTTATTTTTCTGAAATTTTAATTAATTTTTGTAATAAATCTTATCGCATTTAAATTTTAGTAATTTTAATGTTAATTAATAATTTAAACCCTTAGTTAAATCAAATGTCTCTAAATAAATAAATAAGGTACATCATCAGTCACTAAGAACTTTTCAATTTTATACGTGTGTTTGTACATTTTGCTCTGTGAACATTTGTTTTTTTTTTGTCGTGCGATTTTTAATTTAATTTAATTTAAAAAAAAATCAATATTATTAGGCCAGGCGCGCACATGCAACTAAACAGTCTCGAAAAAGTTTCGTTTCGATTTTGAGTCCTATAGGTTTCTATGGGATTCCGCGCACATGCACATCTGCGCTGTTTCATATAAACTAATAAACAAATTGGATGCATATTGTTTTCTTAAATGGCGCCCAACAGTTGATAAATGAAAACACACAAAACAACCAACAAACCGTGTTTTTTTAATTTTCCAAACAGTTTCGAAACTAAAATTTTGATGTGCGTGCCTGGCCTTAAGCTTTAAATTTAAGGTTCATTAGTTCTTTTAAATATGCAATAAAATTTTAACACACCTAAAAGTCTACATAGAAAAATTTTAAAAATACCACGATAAAATACGAATTTTAATTCCTTGTGTAACAATGTTAAAAAATATATATATTTTATTAAATCAAAATTGTAAGAATTACAAATTGTTAAAAGCCATAATTAATTTGATTTATTATTTATCATTTTGTTTAAATTCTCATTTTGTTCAGTATGAAAATGTTGAATTTTTTCTGCAATCTAAAAGATAGATCCATATACATTTACTGATTGGAACTTAACGATTCATCAAATAAAAAAAAAAGAAAACAGTAATATACATAAATTTAATTATATTTCATATTTACAGATAAAAATTTGTTTTTTGTTAATATTTCTCATGTATTCTGTCGGTCTCAATATATCAACCACAGAGCTATTAAAATGAGAATTATAAATGATGAAAAATTGTTATAAAGTTTGATTATAATTGATGGATGTATACTATTTTGTAGATACAAAAAATAACATTTCCCTCCATCATTTGTGTGATGTATGTAGGTATAGATATACATAAAATATTAATTTTCCTTAATGGATTATTATTTTTTAATATTTCATTATAGTCTATAAAAGAACCCTGAAAGTATGCATGATTTTTATCTCGTTTTTTTTTGCCTGTTTTAATTAGTTTTCGTAAATATGGTTATTTTTCATTTTAACTGAGAATATAGATAATGGTTTCTCTTGCCCGAACTTACTTTGACAAGAAAAGGTGCCTGAAAAAAAATAACAAAATATAAAGTGGAAATAAGCATTAAAATGTTGAAATGTCAAAATCAAAAAATCAAGTCAGAAGGTTGGTTTTCAATAATAGAAATAATTGCAAAGAACAAGAAGTTTTTCTACTCCTCACACTAACAACAAAACAACAAGCGTTCAAAATCTTGATCTTTGCACTTCGCAACGAAATATTAAAATGTAGAAAATGTTGTTAAAAACTGTAAACATTATATATTTTTTTTTTTTATTTTGCTATAATATTTCAATTATAACAAAACAAAATTCAACAACAACAGTTATTTTTATTCTCTTCTTTTCTTCTTTCAATGTTTAACATGGGTTTATTGCTTAGAACTTTGAAATATTACTTTCAAATTGGATCAATTTTTTTTTTTAAGTGGCGCCCAATAGTTGGTAAATGAAAACACAAAAAAACTAACAAACCGTTTTTTTTTAATTTTTGTATTTTTATTTTGATATTAAAAAAAAAAATGTTTTATTATTTAGGGTAAACCTTCTTTTTATTTAATAATTGAAATTTCGCACAAAATAAATCACTTAAAAAAAATCGCATCTAAAATATTTGATTCAACTTTTTTATTTTGAATTTGCTGTGCACTGTAAAATTTGATAATTAAAAAAGAAATGCAACATGTCTTTTAAACAAAAACTTTATGAAATTTAATATTCATTGCATACTTTTAGGAGTTTTTTTTTTTTTGTTTTTTTTCAATTAATAAAAATAATAAAAAAAAAATTAGAAACTTAAATATCATTTTTCTAGATTCAAAAGATCCTGATTAGTTCATTTCTAAATGACTCATTAAAATAATTACTTTTTTGTTTTTAATGTCTATATCTACCTAAACGAGGCAAACTCTCAAACTGTCATCAAAGAAGAGAAATCACCAAAATAACCTCTTGTAGTGGCAGTTACCTATTAAGATGTCTCTATCTCAACAAATTGGATATAGCCGATTGTGGAGGTAGACATATATTTAGAATGTTAAGAAATAAAGGAAGGACCTTATTTTTAATGTATTATTTTGGAGTAATAAATTAAGTTTAACTTACATATCTTATACATATACAGCCGAGGGTCAAAATAATAAAATATCTTATACCAGTATAATAAAGAAGAGGAAAGATGCAGAAAGATGGAGATGGAGACAGAGAAAGACACAGATTGATAAACATACATAAGACATTTATATTAATAATTTTATAGCCTTCTACCTTCTACTTCTACTAGGAATTAATAAGATTAAGTATTTTAAAGCTAAAGGCAATTAAATGTGAAGAAGACTGAACTGATTTATTTATTATATAGGCAACAAAATTATTGAAGATTATTATTCAATTAGTTACCTTTGAGCTTTTAAAGTAACAAATAAGCAATGATTTGTGTTTCTTTTATCCTGATGAAAATTAGAAGACAACATTGATCAAAAAAGCAATTTTTTACTTTCAATAAATTATTTCTAAAACCCTTAAACACCATTTCTTAATTCTGATTAATGTGTTCTTTAATTGTTCAAGTTGTTTTTCAAATTTTATGAATCAATCATCGTGAAAAAGGATTCATCAGCCTTAAATTGATATTTTACCTTTCCTAATTATTTTCTCAACCTTACGATTATTAAAATCACTCCCGTTTCCTATGAGAATTAACAAAGGCCTTTTATATTGTTTTTTTTTTTTTGTTGAAATAACACAACTCGCATTCTACTCCCAAGTTAAATTTTCAAACTATGCAAGAAGTGAATGAAATTAGTATTTTTTATTCTCATAAAAAATAAATTTAGATACCTTAATTTAACGAAACAAAGTTATGTAAGCCTTAAGATATGCAATTTTTTTTTTATTTTCACGAAATCTTTAAACGAATGTTTAATTTCAGAATTTTTTAAATTCCTTCGATAATATAAGTATTTTAAAAAGAATTAAGAAAGTTTCAATGTCCTAAGCAATTGAAAGGTGTTAGGGTAGAGGGATCTGATAAAATTTTGATGCAAGAAGCTTTCAACTCATTTTTTTTTTTTTTAATTTCTTTCGAGAATATTTTTATTTTTTTCTTTTGCAAATATTTTGCTTTTTTAAACTATGTTTTATCTTTAATACTTGCGGGCCTTACCCTAACTGTCTTTCAACAAATAAACAGCAGCTTTGAAATGGATTTTTTTATTTTTCACAGGAAAAAAGTATAAATTCAAACAAAAGTCCATCCATTCAGCAAACGACGACGACGATGATGATAATGATGATGGTGAGAAAAATCTCTGCAAATTTAAATACATTAACATAAATTCAGGATTTTCTCAAAGGTTACCTTTTGGAGATACAAAATATACAAAATGAAAATTTCTAAATATGTATGTACCTATGTATAATATATTTTCGAAAGGACTTATAATTCGGATTGGTATTCTGTATCGTCCTGTGTCGGCTGTCTTACCAATGTCTCTGTTTTTTTTTTATTTGAAGAAGTGAGGTAAAGTAATTGAAAGAAAGAAAGAATTAGAAATATCATCTATACTTACTGTGGTAGAAACATAATACATATTTTCAATTCTATACTCAAAGCAAATATACAAAGAAAACAAACTTGCAGATGGAAAATGTTGGTTCCTGAAGTTAATTTATTATTCAAAGAAAAGCATTTCCATATCAAAAGCTTGAAATTACAATTTAATTAAAATATTTTATTTATTAAATTTAAAAGATCATAATTAGAAATGAAAATATGAAAATATTTTAACTTTAAGATGAGAATGAAAGTATTTTGATTTACATATATACAAACGAATATTATGTAAGAGTGGAATTAATAAACGCCAAAAATTATAAAGTATACTAATCTTACCGTCCTATTATTCACTCAATTAATCCAGTTTAAAACTTTAATCTGGATGAAAATTAATAATGAATTTATACAATGTGAATACATCTGGATGTAAGTTTTAAACTGGATTAATTGAGTGAAAAATAATAATCTTACCGCCATATTATTCAATCGATTAATCCAGTTTAAAATTTTAATATCGATGTAAATTAATATAAATTCGATGTGAATACGTCTGGATTAAAGTTTTAAACCGGATTAATCGAGTAAAAAATATGCCGGTTAAAGTTCATCATTTAACCTTAAAATCTACCAATATCTGGAAGAAAACAAACCGGAATTTCAGTTACCTATTAATTCGTGATTTATTTTGAAAATTAAAAAAAAAAATCCTTAAAATTTGATCACAATCCCATTTTTTTTTTTAAACATCGTGGTTCTATTGTAATTCCAATTCTTTGGTTTTTGTATCTAACTATTATTTGAAATGAACATTTTCATTCATTTAGAAAAAACTATTTTCTATATTTCACTAAAATATTTATTCCAAAAAAATTTCCTTCTCTTTGTTTAGAGTTCTATTTTATTTTTTTATATGACATAGAATCAATCGATAAATGGATAAAAAAAAAAGGAGGGGCAAAGTCCAGACATAAAGTTCATATTCGATATACCTAATATAAATGTAGGTACCTATACCCATTTTCAAAAGTTCCTCGTTCAATAGGAGTATTTTTTTGTTTGTTTATTGGAAAAGTTGCCCGAATACAAAAGAGATATGATACCACTCTACAATACATATATCTATAGCCCTTTGGCCACTATAGAGAAATACCCTTAAATCGAAGGTTATTCCTCTTTATAAACTTCCATGCTGTATATGCGATGTTGTTGTTTTTGCTTTATATGTATGCATGTGTATATATCAAATCCTGATGGTGTTTCTCTCCTTTTTCTGTGGTTAGCCTCCAATATGTGGCATGGAACGTGCTTTGATACAAAATTGCTATACCTACTATTATCAACCTCTCTACATATTGTACAAGAAAATACATATTATGCAAAAAATATAAAAGAAGGAATGTGGTTTTAGTCGACATATGAATTTTTTATAATCGTTTAGTGGCATACAACCACTAATGGAAGTTTAAAGGTTATATTAGATGGAAAGGCATAATATATAAAGTCAGAGGAAGGTTTTATCCTTTTTTATATATCTTTATGGAATATAAAGTTCTTTTTTTTTGTATTTAAATTGATAAATTAATTTATAACCATCCTGATGAATTTCAATCGAAGTAGACTTTCTTTTTTCTTTGTAAGTGAAATTAAAGACATTTATTTTTAATACCTATCAGGTATAAAAAGGTTGAGGACAGTTTCAATAAAATTTGTATTCAATTCGATTTTATTGGGTTTGAAAGGACCTATTACAAAGGACCTATAACCTAGAATTACATAAATAGTATTCTACTAATTATTTATGGTTAATTTTTGTTTATATAAAATCGATTTCTCATAATGTAGGTATGTTATTTTTATGGCACTTGTTTATAAAAAAAAAATCCATCTATACATTATTTCATTTTATATTGAATTTTAAAAATAATCTGTAATTATTTGATAAGCCATATTTTTTTTTAATTCTAACTAGCTGGCCCGGCGAACTTTGTCCCGCCTAAAATTGATTGAATAATTATTAATGTCCCTTTCGATAGTCGAGCCTCTACATTGCATGAATGAAACTTTTTTGGAATTAAATTCAATAGATACATACATTTTATTAACACCGAAAATGAATTTCACACTTTCACAGATTACATATTGTCTGTGGTAAACAATGTTGTTTGTTTTTCTGTCCGAGTCCGGTAGGTAAATAAAAAAACAATGGAGATGGATTTCCGACTCTTGAAAACGCCACGTACAATCGTCCGTGTGAAAAGTAAGAGAATTTGAGATTAAGGCCACACACACACTTGCAACGATTGGCCTTGCGATTTGTTGAATATTATATTTGTTGAATATTATTGTCGAACGGGAATTTCAATGCGCTTAAGCTCGAATGGCAAATCGGTGGGTATCATTGGAATTCTTGGAATAAGAACTTCCTCTCCTTTGAATTTGCCTTTAATAATATGGTGACTTTGATGACGTTGTTCATCAGTTTCTTTACCGTTAACCGACACCATTAAAATTTTTAAGTTGTTGTTTTCATTGTTGAGGGTGTGACACTGATACTTATATAATTTTTTGAATTATTCACACAATACCTTTTTTTAAATTAATAAAATAAAATTTGAGTTACATATGTTTTTTTTTTAAATTATCAGTTGTCAATTTCAACGAAATAAGGTTCCCTTACCCAGTGAATAAAATTATAAATAATCTAATTTATTTATATATATCAATTTATTGGTTTAAATTTGTCTAACGTACAAGGCTAAATAGCAAAAGAAAACAAATTAAGACACATAGAATTTTTTTTGGAGACCAGGCTTTAATTTTGAATTAATTAAGCGCAAAATGAGAATAATATTTTTTTGTTGTGATAAAATATTGAATTTAATTAAAGACCTAAAATCATATTTATGACTATATCCTGCGTTCATTTATTATTAAAAAAATTTATATTCCAAAAAAAGGAAATAAATAATTTGAATGTCAAGAAATAAAAAAAAAAGCTAATTTGAGATCTTTTTTCTTTTATTTTTTTCTTTCATGTTTATATTCTTAACGGCATCGGTGGCGGAATTCCTCTCACATTACAATCATCATTTACCATGTTTGTCTTATATATCGCCTCCATTCAACAATATAATGCTGCTGCTACTGATGATGATGATGATTGCCATTTTGTCAGGCATGAAATTAAAACGTTACGTGATAGTCATATTGGTGGCAATAAAGAGAAACTCACTGTCGAATGGATTTCACAGTCAATAGCCGAAATACGCAAGGAACTAAGCGAATTACAGGGTGTAGCTAGTAAGGCATCTAAGGATGTTAGCCAACGTACGCAGAATTTTGAAGATTTGGCAACAATCAAAAGTGATTTCCACCAATTCAAATTGGAATTGGAAGCACTTAAGGAGCGTCAACAAACAACTGAAGTATTTGTTAAGGAATTACGTGAGGATGCGATACAGCGTGAGGAGGATATGCGAAGGATATTGTTAAATCGTGACCAAAGTGATGAGGTAAGTTTTTTTTTTTTTTTTTTTTTTTCATTTTTAATATGTTTATTGTTATAGAATTCGACGTTGATATAAAATTCCTTTTGCAAGTTATTTTTTTCTTTTTTTTTTTGTTTCCTTTCGTTCTTCTTTAATCTTTCCCTTTTTTAATAAAAAAACAAAAAAAACTCTAATTTATTTATGACAAGGATATGGTTTTTTTGCGAGCAAATCGTTTAACCATCAAAAGTCAAATGTAGGTATCCCTACCTATATCGTCGTCGTATTAGTACATCCTTTTGGAATAATATTATCCCCAGCCTTTTTGCTTTAATATTTATATGACTGTATCCATTTATTTTTACGATATTATATCTCTACCTTATACCAACCGCTTTCTTTGATATTGATCCAAAACAATCTTATAGTAGATATCTACCTACCTATATTTATATTCAGTTTAAGTGTCGTTAGATTTGATGGGAAAAATTGTATCTTTATTGGATGTTCTTTTTTCTTGTAATAAAATGAATACAAATACGAAGTTAAACGTGAGCAAGAAAAATTATATTTGTTTATAAAAAAACAACAATAACAGCCTTAATCTCATTCCATAGTTTTGAACAAAAAATGGCTAGGTCAAACGTATACCTACTTGCTTTTATGGTTCAAGCCAATAAAATGATTAACAATTGAATGACTTCGTTGAGGACAAAATGAAAAAAAAGTCAAAAACATTCTTTATATTTGTGTTTTTTAGAGCTGAATTACGTTGCTCATCATTCATGTCTTCTTCCAAATTATACCATTTTCATATTTAAAATTAAACTTTAATATTTAAAATACTTTTAGAGAGAGAATTCGATCGCCTCTCTTCGGTGACGTCCCAGATACGTAATTGTTTTTGGTTAAACTGTTACAATATGTGAAAGTTTCTGAAAACAATAAACACAATAAAAATTTCGGTAGCTATAAACCTGAAACACAATTTTATAAAAATATAAGCAGGATATTTAATCAAAATCGATTAGCATGTTTGTGAGAAAATTTCGAAAAACACAAACAATTATATACAGGAAGTGGTTTGTTTAAGAAAATTATTTAATAAGACTTCTGTAACAAGCCTGAAGAAAAATCGTAATATTCGTTTACTTAGTTACGTTTAGTAATGCTTAGTGCGTTGGACTGTTACGCCGAAGGTTTTGGGTTCGATTCCCAGCCTATGCCACCTAAAAAAACAGAAAATTTTTTTACGGGTTACTGTCTCTTTCGAGAAATTGACTAGAGTATTTCTTGTCATGAAAAAGTGCTTCTCATCCTTGCCGTTTGGATTTAGCAGAAAATTGTAGGTCCCATCTATTCCTTCCCATCTCCACGAGCTTTCGCGCTGACCAATTTATTAAATACCAGTTCGACATTGCATAATAGACCAAGGGCGATCAAAAATCGATTTATCACATAATAAATATTCAAGTTGAGGGCCACAACAAATGTGGTCAGGCTTTGATTTAAATTCCGATTGTTTAAGTACCTTATCTACCTACCAAAAATAAATTAATGTTTACAAACAAAAATTATGTCAGGCACTGTGGTTAACGTGGTGGAAAGCAGCATGGATATTGTTGCTTCTTTTTTTTTACATTAAATGAGAAAAGTTTTATTTCTAAAATTTTATTTGGTCATAGAAAAGAAAATGTTAAATAAAAATTTACCATGCTTGAAAATTTCATCATAATCGGTAGAGTGAATCAGATTTTATAAAATTAAGACTGCCTCTCCATAAAAATTATAAGAAAAAAAAACTGAAAGTGGATGAAAAATTTAAGTAAAGGATTTGATAAAAGACAGTTATACAGAACTTAGAAAATGAAAGGTGTTAAAAATAAATAAATAAAAAAATAAATTTAACATTTGATTTTCTTGAACACCTTCAAAGTGTAAAAAAAAAAAAAAGAAATGTTTCATGTCCCTCATTTTATTTTGTAATATTTTTTTCTAAACAATTTTTGAATGGAATTATTATCAGTTAGATTCTTGTTCTAAAAGAAGCGAAAACAGCGTCGACTTGATGATTTAACTTCGGATCTATTTGCCATGACCAAAGTGGTTTTCAACGAAAAACTCTCATAACGTTTTGAAGTTTTTTTTATACCGTATTATTATTACCGTATATCTTTTCAACGACTCGATAGATTCTATTTTCATTTTGCAATCCGTTGCTTCTGAAAAGCTTAAAAATATTCCTTTTAAAAATAAAAAAAAAAATATTTCTATATAACAAAAAAAAAAAAATTTTTTTTTTGCAAGATTTCTTTAAATTTTTTGAAGTATGCTTTTATTCGCATTTGATCTTTGATAAGAGAAAGGTCGTACCTACCCGTGGGTGTACCAACGACAGAGTAAAAGAAAAAAAACAGTTATTTTACGGTAGTTGAAGTAGTATTTTTTTTGTCAATTGCGAAAGAATGTATGTATGTATGTTTTATTTTTTTCTTCAGTACCTATACATTTTATTTATTATAATAGTTCACAAACGATGTGCAATTTTCAGATTTTTGAAATTACCTCCAATTTAAGATTGTTATTTGTTATCAACTGAGTGTTCTCAAAAGACTCTTTTTCTCAAAAAATAAATTAACTTAAAAAAATCACTCCTACTAAAATATGTGCTAGCAAATTTTCATTATTCACCTCTAAGTTGCTCTCGACGGAGATATTGACTAAATTTTGTATGAAGAAAAAATATCTTTTTGTAAATGTTCATGATACGCAAATACTTTAAAGTCTACATGATTTTATACCACCCTCATACACTTCCCTCAAAATGTCAATCATTTTAGTTGATTTTTTTTAAATTTAATAAAAAAAAAAATAATAAGTAAAAAATCACAACCTTTCCAGTGATTATAGTATAAAGCCAGGATGTGTGCTGATATGTATGTGCTGAAAATAATATTATATTTATATGTCAGAGTTCAGGGATAATGAAAAAATGTTTCCTTTGCGTATACGACAGAATTTTTTTTTTTACTTTCTTTAATTTATATAAAAGCCATGTACCTACAGTACATATAATATAAAATTACTATATCGTCAATCTTAAGGTATATTATATATTATATGATGATGATGATGGTCTGTGTAACTCGTCTCCCGTTTATAATTTGAATGTTCCCTTTACAACAAAAAAAAAGGGCTTTCGCTGAGCCTTTACTGAATATTGAAAAAGTTCAATTTCCTTGTTTATTATCCTGCGAGGAGTTACATTTTTTTTTGCCTTTTCCGCCAAACTGTTGTTGTTATAGGTTCGAGAGAAAAAAAATTGTTGAATTTTATGTAAATTTGTTATTTCCTCTGTTCGAGTTTTTTTTTTTTCTTATTCGTTTACCTTCCTACTTTATTTTGAAGGGAAGAGATTCGTGAGAAAATGTAAACGACTGCCTTACGTGACGATAACATCTTTAGTTTGAAAAATAAAATAAAAAAGAAAAATGAACGGGGCGAAATTCCTCATAATAAACGACGAAAAAGCTTTTGAGTTTAGACACCAAACGAAGTTCCTCCGTCCTATAAAGCACCAAGTAGACTCTATTTTTTTTCTCTCACATTGAATTTGTTTGTTTACATTTTCATTTCCCCCCCCCCCCCCCCCCGCGCCTTTTTCCCACCTTCACCCACCTTTCCATTAACTTCTTGCTCAATTGACGTTCAATGATTTTACAATTTCTTTGTTAATATTTTATGCTATTCAGGTATAGTAGCAATATGTATTAGAAAACAAGGGTGTCTTCTTTTCTTTCTTTTTATGAGGACACAATATCGAGTCTTGTTCTTGTCTCTCAGATACAATCATGATTTTATGACAAGGACTTATACAAACAAAATTCTAATTTTATATTTTTTTTGTTTATATATGTAGCTGTGTATTTTCAAAAAAAAAAAATTGATTAAATCGATGTAAATTTGAAGTATTGAAACGTGTTTTATACAATTTTTTTTTTCTTTACTGATTTGAAGGATTAAGAAAGAGATGATTCAGTCACGTGGAATTCTCAATGCCATAAAAGTAATATTAGGTTAACGTTGTTAAAAATTCCTTCAATATTTTATTTTATGATGGAAACAATATTCGTTTGATAAAATGCTTTTTTGAGTGAAGTAACACGAGTGACGGAAGGGTGTTGTTTTTTTGTTTTTTGTTGATGGTTGTATGAGGATTAAATTGGATCTTTATCGTAAAGGTTTTTGGAACATTTTAATTAAAAAATATTCATTTAAAATTATTTTGATAATTTTATTATTTAAAAGAAGTCTAAATAATTTAAAAAGAGAATAAATACATAAAATTATTCACTTATTTTTTTTAATAGAAATATTTAAAACTAATTAAAATCAATAGTTTTAGTTGAATGTAAGTAATTTTTGTGAAGCTTTAAAATAGTCTATAAAAAAAAACAAAAAATTCTTAGCTAATATTTCGTGATTGTTTAATCAGCGTTGGGCGCCACTTAAGATCCCCAAACTTTTGATGTAATTTTAAAGATGTTTCACTTTTTTAAAAATTAAAATGTAATTTTAATAATATCTACGAGATTATTTTGTAGGAAAAATAAATATTAATTGTCTGTTAGCAAATAATTCGTGATTGTTAAACCAGCGTTGGGCGCCACTTAAGGTTTCCAAACTTTTGATGTGATTTAAAAGATGTTTCACTTTTTTTAAAAAATAAATGTAATGTTAATAATATCTACGTGATTATTTTGTGCGACAAAAAATATTAATTGTTTGTGAGTGCAGTTTTTACTGCAAATAAAACTTCGTTAATTAAATGATGAAATAACGTTGTTTTATTTACATTTATGTAATATTTGATAATAACAAAACTGTTTTCATATGTAAATTATCAGTACGAAGAGCATGCTTAGATCTTGCGTTGGGCGCCATTTTCTTCTTTTTGTGATTAACTTCAAATTTTGAAGAACAAAATTAGGTAAGTTTTCTTGAGCATCCCAGTCATGATAAAAAAAAAGCCGAATACAAGTCTTGGCCTTTTAAAATTTCATAAATTATCTACCAAGAATAGCGTTCCTCTATGATGTTCGTAAAATGATAGCATAAAAAGCGTGAAAATTCTCGAAACACCTGCGGTATCCTATTTTGCATTATCTATCATGATACAGTTTGACAGGTAAAATAGCTACACCAGCAGCAGCATGAGAGTTTAGAGTGGGAGTCTACATAATTGAGAAACAGGATAGATGATGATAAAATTCACAAGAATGCTTTTCATGTGCATTGAATGTGCATGTGAACATGAGCATAATTTGTTTTTTTGCTGTCATATACTATTCGCACTGTTATCTTCATTCACTATCCAGTCCGGGGTTATGATGTTGATGGGTGGATTTGATGTTTTTTTTTTTTTTAATTTGTATTTTAAAAAAATGGCTCGAATGGTTCTTGTTTTTTTTTTTCTTTTTAATTTTAACCAAAAAGCTTTCAAGTAAATATGTTGTGAAATGTATTTTGTCTAAGTTAACACACATCACGAACATGCATACCTTCATTTTTGTGGTTTCCACCGCATTAATTACGACCTGGAATTTTTAGGTTGGGTGGTTGTTGGACTGCGGAGCTGGCTGTAGTCTAGTGATGGAACATCGAAGTGCCAAGCCAAAGCTATTACACTTCAGTAACCATGGCCAAATGGCAAAAGCACAAGTTGAATGTGCCTGGCAATATATAACTAAACTACACATTTATATAAACAAAGCCATCAGACACGGCAGCAGTCAACCATTGGCGCTTTTATATATGGCGGGCTTTGGTTGAGAGTGGTGGGTGATGGTGGAACTAGAATAGAACATGAAATATACTATATATATAGAAAGGAGCTATAACTATACATATATGTTTAGGGGAGGTAGGTAGGAACACAAAATGGAGTGGTGGATTTTGCGGTTATTGTTTATTATACTTTACTGTAGCATGAAGGCAGACAAAATATATATACGAATAACTGGATTACGGTAAATAAGAAAAGCACACAACGCAAGGATTCAACTTGAAACGTGTAAGACATAAGTATACTACACATAATAACAATAGTGGAAGAAAAACAGCCCGGAGCCAAAGAAAGTTATTATCCTCCAAAAAAAGAATGACTTAAGAATTGTTATTCGCTCTCTCCCTCTTTCAGTGTATGTAGGGTCTAGGCACTTAAATGTAGGTAGTCTCGGTTGGTTGTATAGAATTATTCTCCTAGGGTAGTTATTTTTTTTTTTTTCATTTTTTTTTTGTTTTTTTTTTTTTCAAGAAAAGACACGTTAAAAGACACTAAATATTAACGACGCTACTTTATTGTTTATTGTGATACAGCCATTACTATACAGGCCGGAATAAGCACGACCATCTCCCCCCCTCTAACTCAGCCATTCAACCAAAATAAATCAGGTTCCCCTATACATATATCTAGGCCACAGTCCGCAAGACACTTTATCTGGAAATGGAACGTTAGAATCATAAAGATAATTATAATTACTTTCGTGTGGATTATAAGGCATTCCGTTAGAGATGGCTTGGGGGAGTCAAAACGCATTCTTATTTGGCCACTTATTACTCGTATTTTTATTTTTATAGCATACTTATGGGATTATGTGTATATTTTCATTACTTTATTATGGGAAATTGATTTTTTTTTTTTAATTTAATGTTGAAAGTTTCCTATTAGTGGTTTGAAGTTTGGTAAAATTTCTTTATGTGTTGTTTTAGCAAGTTGATGAAATTTACTTTTATATACACAACATCTGGTTGGTGAATAAAAAATTTTAAATGCCTTATATAAATTAAGTTTTGTGTTGGGCGCCATTTAAAGAAAACACAAATAAAAAAAGAAAAAAAAATAGAATACTGATATTGGAGTAAGTAATAAATATGTAAGGCAAATTAAATTTGAATTTAGATTGCATCATTAACCTGATATTGATCATCATAAGATTTAAGATCCTTCTATAGAAAAAAAAAATACTAACATTATTCGAAATAAAGGCAGAGTTGTATGTGAATTTGTGAATCCAAATTTATATATCTAATTACATATATGTATTTAATAACAATTTTACTTTGGAAGTAGAACCCACAGGCTTTATTTCCGCGAGTTTTATTGCACTACATAATAAATAGATATGGTCCCAGGTGACTTCCTTGAGGGACTTAGTATTGAATGAGTTGGAAAGATATTTTCTACTTGGTACCTATAGTATCCAATTTCAAGGTATGATTTTATCCATCTTACGCACGTAAAAAGATAATTATACTTTGACTTAGTTAATTAAATACTTTAGAATTCATTAAAACATTTATAGAAAAATAAAAGTAGATTTGAAACTTTTTATTTAGGTTTTTGTTCTCTTTTCACTAGACAAAATTCTGAAATACCTCTGTCCTTCAAAGTGTCTTATATTACATATTTGCGTTCCTTTACTTTGAAACTCTGTGATTTTCTGCCCAAAACAACAAAAAAGTCTATCAAAGCTCATATAAAAAAAGATATACTTTTGCACATAAAATCAAAAAATTTTAAAAGAAAAGGACATAGGTACATACTATTTAATATTCTGTCAAATAATAAATCAAAAAAAAAAAACTCAATCAGTGAAAATAAAATTCCATCCAAAGTTAATAATTATCAGAAAAGGATTTTTCCAAGTCCTCGCATTGACAACACCCACGACCCACCTATACCAACAAATACAAATACAAAAAGTGTTAAATAACAAAACCCTACTATGGCTCTTATTCTATTAACACTTTTACAAATAAATTTGTCTCATAATAAATATTTGATCTGAATTTTATTAATTCATAGTCCTTGATTGTTATTTCTCACCCTTTCTTTGTTTTATTAAATATTTGAAACAACAAACAGAGAGCGCATCCTTTGATTCTTTTTCATCATTATTTATTCAAATATTTGTACTTCTTCATTTAAAAATGGTTAAGGTTTATTTGAAATTAAATCAAATTTATTTTTTTTCCTTTATTTAATTTAAAAGGTCAAAGAAAATAATAAAGAAAGACGAAAATAAAAGACGAAAGACGAAATTAAAAAAAAAAAAACGTTTGCGTTTTCTGATATAAAAATTGTATCTAATAATATTTTTTTTTGCTGAATTTGTCTTTGTAAATTTGATTTTATTTGGTCTTAATTTACATTACCAAAAAATCCAGTCGGTGCGTATCGAAGGGAATACAAAATGTGAAAGGGGGAGCCACGTGTAATAATATTTCAGTGACTTTAGGCAAAAAGGTATTCATAGCTTCATTCCATGGTAACTATTTGGTCTTTAGGCTCTCGTTGCGAGCCCTATAAAAATGTTTCGGTGACACTCAAATTTCTGTCAATTCTCCAAACAAACACAAGTTGGTTGATTTTAACCAAGTAAATTATTTAATTTTTACCTACGGATAATATCTCTTTACATTTGTTTCTTAAATAAAGAAGAAAATATAAATGCCCTATAGCAGAATGAATAAAGTTACAAAATTTTAATGCTCACACACCATTACAGGTACGTATCTACTTCGATAAAAATGAAACCGACCTACTTAAAGACCATTTTCAAGATCGAGGAACATTTTTAATAGGTATGTACAATTGTACATGCCCACAAGGCTGTATAATGAAAAAGGAACGCACAACCCCTTTATATCACTTGAAACTAAAAAAAAAAAGAAAAGAAAACATCGCCTACCGACATTCAGCAGATGTAACCAAAATTCCAGATCCCACAAAAGACCTGCTTTATTGCTACAAAAAAAAAAGAACTTAACATGGGTTTCAGGACAAAAAAAAAAGCCTACAGAGAAGAAAAAAAAAAGGTAAAAACCGCGTGAGGATTTCCTTCTTTCTCTCTCTCTATCTGTCTGTGTTGTGTGTACTTTGTACAACCCAACCCAACATTTATGTCTTCTTCGTTAATCTTGCAGATGTTTCCTGCTTCTTTTCTGTGTCCCATCCCAATACAACCGAACAACAACAACAATAAAAGCAACAACGACAACAATTTATATATCAATTCTGGTATAGTTTAATGGAATCAACCACTAACAACAATAGCAACAAATTCCAGCCAAGCCAGATGATAGCAGATGGATCCAATATCTGAAAGTTCCCTTCTCTTTAATTTTGATCATGAGGCAGAAATTCACAAATCGTTAAAGGTTTTTCTGTTTTTTTTTTTTTTTTTTTTTTTTGACAATCAACTGAACTGAACAGGTGTTTCATATTTTTTTTCATTCGAATTATTTTTTCTTGGAATTCATTTCGTCCCTAGAGGAGTGAGATACAAAAATTCCTTTGAAAAAAAAAAACAAAAATATATAATTAAAGACCAGATTCACAAATTTGCAAAGTCGTGTGCGCAAATTGTCTTGGGTTTCTTTATTCCCTCTGCTAATGGCAGGAAATATTTATATTTATTAATGTTGCTTTTTTTCTTTCTTTCTTCAAATGATTTTGGATGGTTTTACAAATTAAATAGATTTTTTTTTTTTTTTGCTAATATTAATTAAATTATACAATTATGATAAAAAAAAACATAAAGGATGGAAGGTCTGTTGGATAGGAAGAAAATAATATCATATTCATCAAATATTGTTTTAATTCATTTGTAAATTTACTATTGTATAGCTTTGGTAAATGAGGACCTAAAAGAAAATCATTTACAGCAGACTTGACATCACTTCGTAACTTTAAAGCATTTGTTTGAAAAAATTCTCTGGTTAAAGATTCAGGTCGTAATTTTCCACTTTAAAGGTCGATTATTACAACACTTTGCAATTACGTATAAAGTCATGTAAAAACTTAATTTGGATCAAGTGTGATGAATCAATACACATCCAACACATTTATGCAATATTTTTCGATAATTCATTAATTTAATGCGAGAGTTTTTTTTCGCATGATTAAGCTTAATTTATTCTAAATCATTTGTTGTGTGATAAATAATAAAATAATTTAATTTTGAAATTTCAGTGAATTACTATTTTATAGAATGTCATTTATCTATGTACATTATTATGTCATGTGGTATATTGGGTTTGTAATGGCGTCAAAACGTCATCGTGGTGATTTTATTTAAGCAGGTAGGTAGGTTAGTTAAGGTATAGAGGTATATTCATATATTGTTATAGATAGGTACTAAATAGGAAAATAAATAATTTTATTAATGTAAATATTCAAAATTAATACGCGATTATCTCCATAGTGTTTTGTTTACATAATAAAGGGGAGCAACATTATAATAACATTTTCAATGTGTATTTAATTTAATTATGAGCATATGATACCTTGGTAGGTTTATTTTAATGTGGTTACTACCTACCTACCTACGTAATATGTACTTAGGTATATTAAATTGATTTTAGTCAAAATTAGAAAACTATACGTATTTATAATAATTTAAACAGTTTCATTAACACTTACATCTAATCTATTTAATTTGTTTTGTGTCAAAATATATACCTACTAAAGCTTCAAAACAATTGCAATATCATAATTATAATATTGAGAGTTTATAGAATGAAACAAAAACAATAACTTTATTAAAATCTATGACACCACATTAGTCTTAAGTTTTATAAATAATATTTCTGATGGTCGCATCACTTTTGTGGTACGTTTATAAATTTTAACTGAGATTTTAATCGTTTTCCGATACTTAAGGTTTTAAAAAATTGCAAAATGTTCCAAAGTTTGCGAAATTGTATGAAATATCAGTGACAAAATTCAGACATGATAATGAAACAGATCAGAAACCATCATAATATCTTCTCACTGCCACACCTTATTTAAAAGTAAAATTTGATGTAATTGTCAAAATTGATAAAAAAAAATCTGGTAGTATTGTCAGTCAAACTTGGTACAGGGTGATTCAATTAAGATGCGACAAAAAGCTTAAGTGTGTTAAGTTTGGGCCGGAAGGGCAATCTTGTTAAATAAACTTAATTTTAAAAATATAATTTACTTATGGCCAGTTGCACCAAAATCCACTAAAACCAGTTTTTGCTAAAATCCTTATAAAATTTATCAGCCTAATAATTTTATTAGGTTGCATCAATGTCTTTTTCACTGATTTCTTAGCTAAAATGCTGTTTGCAAACCATCCCTGGTTTTTGTCAGCTGATTTTTAAACTGAATGAAAAAGTTTAACTCGCGTAAGTAAGATAGCAATATGACAGATGTCAAACTTCCCCAACTGGTTATTCTATTCTTATGTGAGTATAATAAACTGCTGCAACATACATTTGACAATCTTGCTAGTAAGTAAAGCCTTATTAACTACATTGCAAAAGTGAACATATTTTTTTCCCGCTAGCGCAGTTATTTTTTGAAAAAGAATATACAATTTTATTTTAAACGAAAATTTAATCTTTCTGCATCATTTTTATAAGTTTACCAGTCAGAAACACTATCCTAAAATGAGTTTGAAAATTTGCTTTTTTTAAAGCTAGAAAAAACATTCCTGAATTTTATTTTTAAATAATTTTTTTTTTAAGTGAATTATATAATTATTATATAATATTTAATCAATTAATTTATAAAATCAAAAAACAATAACGAATTATTTTTCCATTCATGTACAAACAATAACATAATATTTATTATTACTTTTTCTGTTAAATGTTAGTTAACGTGTAAAAATGTTTGTTGAGTTTCTAAATATTTTCACTAAAACACTGCTTTTCTATTTTTGCAGTTTAGTTGAGTTTAATATTCAACGATCTTATGAATTCTTAGTGAAACACTAAAAATAGTATATGCTGAAATGTCTTCAAGTTTAAAAAAAAAAATGAAAATAACAAAAATAATTTTACCTTAATTTTACTTTAATCCGTTGTTTAAGTTTTTTAAAAGATATTTTAAAGTAGATTTTATTATTATCATTAAAAAAATAAGAATACTTATAATTTATCATCTGGATTTTAGTTTTTAACTTCAAATTGATAAGAGCTTGGAATATTCAAAACAAAAATAAAATAAATGGTAAAACTTAAAAAAAAAATAAGTTTGAACATTTTTTTTATCATTTTTCTTTTGTGAAAATTTTGAGTTTGAAAATTAATTGTTTGAAAATTATGGCGCAAAATTTCAAACAGCCTGATTATAAAGTACTAATAAACAATTTTCTAACTTTAAAGCTCTTTATTCAAATCTTCTAAGTTTTAATTTTTTATCCTTTTTTCTTTATAAGCTCCAGCCAAACACTCCTATAATAGTGACAGATAAGTAAATATACTATTTTCACATTTGTGACTGTCAAAGTATGACTATAAACATAATATTATAGGTATTTGTTAATTTTAACTTTGATAAAATGTTAAAAATGTTGTACGTGCTAACTCGTTTAAAATTCAAAAAAAAAAAAAAAAAAAAAAAAAACCAACATCATTCTAAAAATGCCTTAAAATCGTATTAAATTGTTTAAAGTTTGTTTTTATTTTTACCAACATATTAAACTTTTACCTAAAGAAATCGAATACAAAAGCTATAAGAAAACTTAGGTATTTTAAAACTTTTTAACTTACTTTCCTCCTTTTTAAATATGCAAATTTTATTTAATGATGAAGCTGGAAGCGATTATTTTTAGAAGTCTTTTGCTAAACTAATAATTGTATAGTTGACATCGGCGATGAAATAAAAAATATACCTTATTCTTTCTATGCCTATTTTACCCTTTAATTGTAGGAAAAGGTCTATTGAAGTCTTGAAAGTTTTTGAAAAGGGAACTTTGGTTTCAATTTATTTGAAAAGGTTTTTGTTTTTGTTTTAAACAATATAATAGAAACCCTTTTCAAAAATTTAAAATCTTCAATACCAAGTCCTTTTCTGACTTTAAGGAGTAAAACATTCAAATTTCAGACAAGGAATTCTATATACATATATGTATGTATACTTTTTTTTAATTAATAATTGAATAATTGGCTTAAGAAAAAAAAAAAAAAGTTCGTGGGTTAGGACTAGGTAGGTATGTAATAAATACTCCATTGGTACCTAACCTACCTACCTTACCTTGTAATAATATTACCTCTAATTAATTCATTAGTCTCATATTTTTTATAGAACCTACCATGCTATTTCTGGCGAAAAAAAAATATATTTTGGTTCAGAATTTTGTGAAGCCTTTTGTGACCCAATTCATATATACACACACCAACTGACTAACCAACCAACCAAGCTTTTTCCTTATTTCCGGTTGAAAGACTTTTCGTATTTTGCCTTCTTTTTTTGTCTGTTATCCTTTTTTTCTATTAGCTATATTATCACAACCACACCTTTATAGGTTGTTTGTGTATTTCAATATACAAACATACAATACATACATATCTATATAAAATATTTTTGTATAAGATTTGGTAGAATAAAATTAAATCCTCTGTGGCAAGTTAGTGTGTCGACAGGAATGACAAATGAAATTGATTAAATGCCCTTTTATTCTACTTCAACTTTTTTTTTTCTTCTTTTTTTTTTTTTTTGATACCATTACCACATACTAAAAACTTATGTATGGATAGATATACACTTCACAACCCTACACGTAGTATAATAGGTAAATAAATACCTATATAAATATATATTGTATAAGCTATGTAGCTTGCCTACTTACAACAACTTGAATCACAGTTTCATTTATATTATTTGTGCAAAAAGAATATATCCCTTTAATTTAAGCCAAAATAACAATTCGCATAATATAAATCAATGTGTGTGTGTGTGCGTAAAAGGATAAGTTCCCCCACTTACATATGAATTGAAGTAGAATTAGGGAATTAAATTCCTTTGCTACATTCATACATACACACAATCATGTTTTGTGTTTAATGTTTTAATATTATAAGAAGTAATTGTGTTTTGTAATCCATGTATCTAATTGTTGAACAAAGGTTCGAAAAGGGTTTGACATATTATTTGAATTAAAGTTGAAAATCATTGTCTCTGAGCTGTGATCAGTGATGCCAATTTAGTTGCTTTTTTGTTTTACTTTTACTACATAATGAAAGTGTTGGCTTTAAATTTACAAAGATGATGAATAGTTCCAAAAAAAGTGGTTTGATAATTTCTTTGATCATGCGTAAGTCATTGGGCTTGTAGCCAAAGCAGAGTGCTTCCAATTTCACACAGAAAATTATTATATAAAGAAATTTTGGATTTAGTTTATCTAAATCTAACGTAGTAGCCCGTGGGGTAATGGTTAGTGCGTTAGACTGTTACGCTGAAGATCTTGGGTTCAATTCCCAGCCTATACCACTTAAAAACAGAAATGGTTTTCACAGGTTACTGCCTCTTGCGAGGAATTGACAAATCCTCCAAGAGTATCTCTTGTCATATAAAAGTGCTTCTCATCCTTGCCGTTGGGATTCGGCGGAAAATTATAGGTCCCCTCAATTACTGCCAATAGAATGCACACAGAAATGGTTAAGAGTTATAAGTCACTAGGCCCTGGTTCTACACAAGCTGTCGCGCCGAAAACTGCTTCATACGATTTTGATTAAATTTCCTATGTAATTGTAATTGTAATTTTAAATAAAATGCGTTTTAAGATTTTGTTTTCTATGGTCAAATTTTCATTTTATCAAAAATAAAAAGACCTTTTAAAGCATATGCCAAACAACTTACTGTAAATATTTTTTTTAATTTTGCAAAATTCATTAACAGCTGATTTTACCATTATCAGTTAAATATTCAGAGCAAAGAATAGAATCGCATATTTACTTTATCTAAAAAAAAATACTACCTGTCTGGTGCCTAAAAAACTAATATTGAAAAGATAACCTTAAAATTGAATTTAAAAGAAAATTTAAAAATCCATTTATATGGTTTTAATAAAATTTACTGCATTACTTATATCGTTACTGTTTTTATTATTTTTTTTTCTCTATTTAAAGAAAATTTGTCTTTCCGACAAAATTATATAAAGTGGAATCCCTGTTCTATGTTATGAACATTTTATTAGTTTTATTTTGCAACTTTCAGGTTGCCCACATGGGACTTAGTGAATACTTTTGTTTTTATTGATTTAATAGTAAATAACTTCTTGTTTTTTTTTTTTTTGTATATAATGCCTTTGTATAAAATCTTATAATAGAAAGATTATTATATAAAATAAACTGTGTAATTATTTTAAAGTTTTATTCCATTGAAACAACAATAAAGTGAAAGGAAAATTAAAAAACAAAAACTCAAAAAAGCTAGAAAACACACTTCAATTATGAAAGATATAGAGTTTTTATTTAAATAAATAAAAACTTAACACAATGTGTATATGGAGCTAAAAAAAAAATGTATCCTGATGTAAGCTGAAAAGAATGTAGAATGTAGATGATGTATCCATCACACGAGGCGATGAACAAAAGTGCAATGAGCGAGTTAAAATGTTGGGGGTTGTGTAATCAGGATCACCATCACATTTATGTATAAGAGATGTGTATGTAAGAGATTTTTATATGGTGTAGTTATAGTACCGTATAGTGACTCCCTGACTCTGGCCACCCCAACATATATGTATGTATGTATGTTATGGTATAATAGATATAACCAAGGATATAGTTATACTATATGCAGATATCTTGCTGCTTGGTAGCTTTTAATTAATATTGACGGTGACTTTTATATAGAAGCATCAAGGCATGTGAGCATGTAATTTGCTAGCAGAATGCACATCGTTTTTTAACAAGTATATTTGTTAAAAATAAAATGTATAGGCACACAAAAGCAAATATGTATATACCTACAATACATAATACCTTCATATAGATACACAAGTGAAAGCCAGAATGTGTGAAATTGTTAAATTGTGGTCGGACTGAAGTAGGTCTTCTGCTACAAAAAGGCAAGTCAAGCTTGTGTGGCTCCCCTTCTGCTGATATGGGAGCTCAAAAAGAGGTTTACATTTAAATAAGTATGCAAGAGCCGGGTATTCAAACAATTTTGTTGTGTTTTTTTTTTTTTTTTTTTCTACAGGGCATGTAAGTAGGTAAGTCCTTTTATTTTTTTGGAAAGTTGAATCGTGTTAAGAGATTAAAATAATAAATTTTGTTTTATTTTATTTTTTTAATTGGATAAAGATGTTTATATGAACATTTTTTTTTAGTAACTTATGGCACGAGTTGTAATTACAATAATTTTTAGGTTATGTTGTTTTTTCTTAAGGGACTTTATTATGTGAGATTTTGTATTGGAAATTATAGCTCTTTGTATGTTTAGTTAAAGTAAACATTTCGATGGTCTGTACGTGCTTTGATTGCAGACAGGTTAAATTTTAGAATACCTATAGCTTTGAAAATATACATAAACTAGCTGGTCCACACGGCTTAGCGCAACATTTTTCATAAATTTTAGAAATTTAAAAAGTTATAGGTAATTGAAATTTTTTACAAGAAAAAAAAAAAAAAATATTTTTTTGACGCGTTCCAATAATTATTTAACACAAATATCTGATAGCATCATGTCGTCTATTTGCGATCTTATGTTCGTGAGGAACATATAAAATGGATTTTTTAATTATAGCCACCATCAGTGGCGGCTGGTGGGTTATCGAACAGGTGGTGTACTTTACTTGCTCACTATAAGTATTAAGATTGAAATTACAACAAAACAACAATTTACATAAAATATGTTGATTTTTTATTATTTTGTATACATTAAATCAATGCGTCGACATTTTTCTGACGCGAAATGTTCAGTCACAATTTTATTAAAATCGGTTATTGTTTGTATACTTTTTTTTCACTCAAATGCGTCAAACATGAAGTGCTCTCGGTAATTTTCGGTTCGCTCGTGCGGCGCACGAGAGCAGACTCATTACTCGGTACAGTTGAATGAAATATCTTTTGTTTCACGCGTCAGGCATATTAGCTTGTAACTCATACAAGTTACATATATTAGCAGTCCTCCGAAGCGCACGAGAATTTTTCTTTACAGGGAAAATAAGTGTTAATAGTTTAGCAAAGCGCTTTAATTGTTTCGTCATAATTGGAAATTTTATTTGTTATATGTTTTTGTATGTTTAAAAAATAAATATTAATATGATAATCTAAAAATAAGATGAAGTAATATTTTGTAATTTTTAAATCTTTTGAATTATTGGTGGCACGAGCGCACTTAAGATTCAGCCGCCACTGGCCACCATACACTCCTGAAAGTATGCAATTTCGGATTTTCATGATTTTCCTAGATTTCCCGTCGAAATTTCCAATTTTCGGCCAATATAGTCTTGAATTGGTTCAAAACAAAACAAATAAAAAAAATCCCGATTGAAATCCCATCATGACGTTCAGCTGAGTTTATACTCGTAAAAACAAAAAACTTAATGATCATAATTATTTATGTTTTATCCAATTTTTACGATTCGATTTTTTATTTTTTTCCAGTAATTTACATTCTGTCTTTATGTTTACGTTAAAGCTTTGTAAAACTTTTAAAAACCACAAATCTTGGTAACATTTTTAGTAATAACATAAAAATGAATCTGCATGTTAACATTAAAATGGCGCCCAAGTAAAACTTATTAAAACAAATTTCTCACATTACAATATAATCTTTCAAAGATTTGTTTTACGTCTTGAGTTCAATTCTGACATCAAGTTTTTACGATATTTTGGTCTAAAAATTATTAAAATAGTATCTAATAACGGATTATTCATTTTTTGGTTTCGAAAGTAAAGCTAAATACAACGATACATTTTTGATGAAACGTTTATTTTATTATAAACTTTGGACTTTGACATTAAGTGTGAATTCAAATGGCCGCTTCGGGATGATTCGCAACATGCGATTATTTTGAGGCAAATCGATAAATTCGGATCATCAGCAATACTTGCAGTAGCAATATTTTCAAGTGAGTGTGGATTATGGATGGTGCACAGGCCTTACGACATCAGTAACGCTTCCACTCCACCAATTACTTGCGTAGTTGGTCGATTATGATGACCATAATCATCGCGTAATGCGCGAAAAGTGGCTACGTTTGAATCACCACTTTTGTAGTAAGTTTCAATAATTTTAACACGTTGTTCGATTGTTAAGCGATCCATTATCGTTAATGGCAAACATTCAGCTAATATTATGACACTTCAAATGAAAGCTGAGTTTGACAGGTGTCAAATGCCAGCACTACCAACTTGAAACCACAAAATGAATGATTCGTTATTTCAGATTATGTTATGTCTACTTTCAGTCATTTATATTTTATTCCAATCAAAATAATTCAAACGCAGATTACACCCTCGAAGTTGAATTTTTACGGTATATTAAAATTTTTGGAAAAATTCGATATTTTTTTTTTTAATTAAAAATATGGTTATAAAAATAAAATATATAAATGGCTCAATAATTTATTATTAGCTTATCAAAATCCTGTTTAAACAAAATTACTCTTAAAAAATTGATTATCTTTAATTAAGTCCACCATAGTAGCCACAGTGTTTGTCCGTTCAATTAATTATATCCAGTCTCTTGATTCTATTTGTTAATTATTCAATCAATCATTAATCAATGATCTTTCAAAACAATTCCTTAAATTCTCTTATCTTTTATTATCAAATTAATATCAACCATATTGACCTGAAATTAAAGAAAAAGTAATTAAAAATGAAGAAACAGAACTCAGAAATCAACAAAAAAAAGTTTATTTTCAATCTAAGCTACCTTCGTTGTTTATAATTTTGATTTCTTTTTTTTTAATAAAACCCTTGTCACTTGCAAGTATGCCAACGGCTTAAAAAAAATTAAAAGTTTTAAATTAATTTACGGTATCTTTCGTCTTTGTTGTTTGATCCTTGAACCCTTTTTAAAATTAAGTATACGAGTATAACTTACCTTGTTAACAAATTAGTATACCTACTGCGATAGCAATATTCTTTTCTTAAAGCACTATTTTGGCTTCAGGGGTAGAAAGATGCTGATGCTGATGTTTGAAATAGATATACCTACTCTTTTATCCTACTACATACTAAATCATATGGCCAGAGTCACCTCAATTTCTTTCCACAGCTCAATGAGCAATTAATTAAATCATTGTCAAGTGTCAAGCTATACGAAAAGAAAAAAAAAAAAAAACATATAATCTTTGTCTCAACCCGACCTCAAATAAATTCTTCCCAATATGTACATCAATTGCCAATAAATCTTAACCCTCGACATTGATGTAGGGATCGAATAAGGAGAAAGCCATCATTGGCAGTGGCAGACAAAGTAAAGTATAAAAAAAGAAAAACTAAGTTCAATGTTCAATAGGCAACCATAACAACTTTCTGGACCACCATCCTCACCACTTGATGGGAAAATACCGTTAAGGGTATTATATTTCGAAACTTTTAAATTCTCAACGAGAATCCCTTTTGGATTGTTTTTTTTTTTTTTTTTTTTTTTTATAATATCAGTATCTCTTTTCAGGCTTCCTTGGGGGATTTATCCCAAAGGCACTTTGTTGTGAAAACTTATAATACTTCTTTTTGCAATTTTATAATATATTTATTTTTTTTTTTTTTTGTTTTACCATCAACTTTGACATTGCAATAAATATCTTTATCACATTTGGCCGCTGCTGCTACTACTGCTGTTCGTCCTTTTTCCTTTGGGTTAAGGCGACTTTATCAAATTACAATTTTGCGCTTTTCTCTTGCGCGTATAATATTTTTTACTGCGGGTGCACTTAGGATTTTTTGTGTGTGTTTTTTCTTGTTAGTTGGTTGGTCAAAAGAAGAAAAAGAAGACGAAGAAGATGAAATTGCATGAATTGTATGTTGTTAGTGCAAGAGCCATGATATTGTCTCATCTGTTTAAGTTGCAAGGATTCTTTATTATCTAGAAAATATTCACTTTCACAAAAAAAAAACTTGAGGTAATTTTTTTTTATTGAAAAAGTTTTTGCATTTCTGCAAATTTTTTATAAATATATAATCTTTTTTGTAAACAAAGTTTTTTTTTGAGTTGCTTAAAGTGAAAGGAGAGTCCCTTTTGATGTTTTTTGTTTTATTATTAATTTAAACCATAGGGAGTATTTTTTGTTTATTGTAACTAATCTTTTCTCAGTTTCTTGAAAATTGGAATTTTCAAAGAGGATAGATGATTTCAAGAGAGTGACAATAAAAATGAAGCATCCTTTTGGTGGAAAGTAAAATTGCAATAACATAATAAGACAGTTAAGACATTTGGAATTTTTTTTTTTAGAAAAAAACAAAACAAAAAATGACGACAATTGTGGTAATAAAAAAAAAGAAACTTAAAATGTACTTAAAAAGTTAGGTTATAAATACTTCGGAGTGGAACGCAATTTAAGTGAAGAGAAAATTAGTCACCTTAAGATTATAAATGGCGTCCGAATCCAGACAGTTTAAAAATTTCAAAATTATCTAAATTTAAACTAAAAAATAGAATTAGAAAATATTTTATTACTTTGCGGATTATTTTAATTAAAAGAATTAATACAGTTCACTGTTTACGAATTAAAAAAATTGAACTTTAAAAATAGTCATATTAAAAAATTATATAACACATTATACCTACTACATTTTTTCTGAATCCATCAATTATTGGAAAAGACAAAAAATATGTATTTGCAAGCGACGATAAAAGAAATTTGTAAAATGTTCTTGGTTGTATGATTGTTTACCGTTCTTTTAGCTAAGAATAAACAAAAAAAATATATACAAATTTACGATTCTACGATTAGTGCTGTATAAGAATGAAAATTATCTAGTTGAACTAAAATGTAGAGGGGCGCTCAAATAGTACCAAGTTTGGCTTTGATATTTTTATCCGAAAGAATGATCTTTATGTTTTTTTTTAATTTAAAAAGGAAATTATGGATTATCTTGATTATATTCTCATAGTAGTATAATTGAGTGAGTTCTGGACCACCCCTGCTTGATATGTTTTTATAAAAAAATGTTACGGTGGCAAATAGATTCGGTTACTTTTAGAAATTGAGAGATACTATAACCATCAAAACTTACTATTTTTATAGAAAGGGAATGATTTTTTAAATGTCTCAAATGATAAGTTGCGCCCAACTTAATCTATAATCATGCCATTGTGATTCGTGAAGCATAATTATTAATTAATTAAATGAATGATATCAATTTTTGTAGTTCTAAATTTAAGATTTCATTGATGATTAAAGTTAAATGAAAAAGTGGCGCCCAATGCCAAGCTAGGGAGAGTGGAAAAAGTCTATATAAAAACTGAATGACTTTATTGATTTTGATTAAATTTTCAGGAATGATAATTAATGCAATAATAAATAATTATTTCCGCCTATTGACACGCCTTCTTCTAAAAAAAAAAAAATATATAATCCCAAAAATTGATAAAAAAAAACTGGAGTCGTTTTCCTAGTAAAACTTATATTCTTTTATAATTAATTCATACAATGTTTCTTTCCAGACAAAATATTAAAAATAGACACCTCATACCTTAACTCTTTAACCTTTTTTAAACTTAATTTATTAACTACGTTATTTTCACTCTTTCTTCTCCTAAAAATCCATAAATGACTAAAATTCAAGCATAAAGTGCGTCAAAATTAAATTTTCAAATGTTTGTCCTTGAAAAAAAAATAAGCTTCATTAAAATATTATTGAATTAAACTAACAACTTCTAACACATTTATTAGTTCCGCTTTAAGATGTTCTTGCCATCAGTTGGCAGTTTTATTTATTGAGATGTAGATATAACATCAAATAATATCTGTTACATACATGCGAAAATCTTTCCTCACATCAAGCATTAAACACATATAATATATGTACATATGTATTAAGATAAAAACACACAAAAAAATAATAGTGAATTACCTTTTTTTCTAAGGGCAGAACACCTTATATACTATACAAACTTCATTAGTGTGAGTGTGCATCAAAAGATGATACGCTTTTCATTTGCAGACTTTTTATAGAAATTATTTGTGTTACTTTGCTTTTTATTCAACTTGGTTGTACTTTATTTTTCCTCTAATTTATTTTGCTTATATTGCATTTCAAAGATCAAGTTGAATTTCATCCTTAATGAGACGGAGCGCAGATAAAAAATACTCTTTTCTGTGTGTGTGTGTGTGTGTGTTTTTTTTTTTTTTTTGAGTAAATACCTCCTCACCTGTCTTGTCTTTAAATTAAAAATTTTATCTGAGGCAAGAATAATTCAAGTACTGTATTTTTTTTTAAATATTCCATATCCATATAAAGCTTTTCTTATATCGTTAAAAAATTCATGCGAACATCAACGCACTATATTAAGTGAAAAAGTTTGCAAATGGGGGTTAAGAATGTTTCTTTTACCATGACACTCATCTACGCTTCGTTTATTTAACTTAATCCGCATCAACATTTTTTCAGTCCTTTATATTATTAATTAGTTTTAATTCTTCTTTGGAATGCATTCACTCCGTTTTCTAGATAAACAAGTTTCTTCTGACTATTAGTCAATAGTTACAAGAAAAAAAAAGATTGTACTAGAAACTCACTGTCTCAAATTAACGTTAGGAAGAGAAGAAGACAATTTAATCCATATCTAAGAGCACATACTTTTATGTTTTTTTTTTTTTTAAATTTATATGTATGTACATACCTGCCTTTACAGAAATTTATTTACAGATAGACAAGGAACTGCTAATTATATTTAACTTAACATTAATTTTACGTTAAAAACATTGGTCGGCGTTGGGCGCCATTTAAAATTTTAAATTGAAGCCAAATGATGATGTGATAGTGGTGCTTATTAAAACATTTTTATACCTAAAAATGTTCTCAAAATGTAACACTTGATCTTGATTAACACCAATCTTGTTCCTTCTTGCTTAAGAATCAGGGCCTATTTTAGTTTTTCACTTTTTTGAAAAATCTTTTCTTATTAAATAACTCTGTAAATGATTTTTAATAATATGAATTCTTTCTTTCTTTTGTTGCTTGAAAATTCGAGTCTGATTTTTTTAAGTTTTTCTACGTGAATCATAAATATATTTTTTTTAAGAATAAGTACATTTTATGAAAACATCTAACTGTAAATATGTTGGATTGTGTTTTCTTGAAGGTTCAAGCCTTAATAAAGTTTACAAACAAAATTCATTTTTAAGCAAGTCTTTTATTAATTCTTAAATGTCATTTTGCTTAGATTAACATCTTAAGTGGCGCCCAACACAAAACCATAATATTCAATTTGTTATGAAATGCAAATTGTTTGTTTCCTTCCTTACGTTCATGTTTAAAATCAACAATTTTATCTTCATGTTCAAAACACAAAAACATTTGTGTGAGTGCAACAAAATTGGCAAATTCACTTAAAACGCAATTTTGTGTCAGAAATATTGCCAAAAACAAGTACAAAAGAGAATCTAGCTCTGTAAATTTCAGAAATCATTAATGATTTCGTGTTCTATGTGTGCTAAATTTCAGTCCAACTCATCGATTTGTAATTACTGCAATTTACACAGTTCGATGTGTATACAGATATACATAAACATACATGTAGGTCCAAATGCCACAGCAGTACCAAAAACACAGATAGTATAGCAATTGCCAAAGTAATTGAATTAATTGTTTTTCTCATTTCATCTGTATATTGATTCGTGATTTATTTTTGTTTTTTTTTTTTTTCATTCCAATTTCAGACAAACACCAATAGTGTCATTCAATTGAATACTGATTCTGAAGCAGATCACAAACGTCGCCATCATCGCATCCAACGTCAGCAATTGCACGAACTGGAACTAGCACAACGAGATGTAAAACGCCAACTAAACGAATTGCAATACCATCGCATTGGCGAACGTGTACGTGATTTAGAAATCGAACAGCATCGTATTGCTGGCGCCAATTTCAATCTCAGTCGGCAAATCGCCAGTCTGGATAAATTGCACACCTCCATGTTGGAATTATTGGAAGACGTCGAAGGCGTACACAACAAAATGGACAAAACACTGCCGGATGTGCGGCGGGAAATTTCCAAATTGGAATTCACCACAGCTCAATTAAACTCCGAACAGAGTTTGGTTCGTGAGGAGGGTCAAAATGTGGCACGCAGCGTTCAAGCAATGGCTGTGAGTGTGAGTGCATTGCAAGAGGAACGTGATGCATTCAAGGATATGCAAACCAATGTTGACACCTTGCAAAAAGATGTTCAACGTCTGAAGAGCATAACTGAAGTTCAAAAGTCAATTGTTCATCGAAGAATCGAAAAGGTAAGATACACGAACTATGACCCCTTCTATATAAAAAAAAAAAACTATCTATAAATATCCTTTTTCCATTCGAATTGTATTGAAATAATGAACCCCCAACTTCCGTTTAATGCTGATTCGTCCGCCATTGTTTCTGTACTCTGACTCTTATGTACGACGCGTGGTAAAGGGTCTGGTCAGTAGCTGGGTCCCTTCATGAATACAAAATGAAAATGGTACATCCAGCATTAAAACAAAAAAAAAAAAAAAAAAAACAAACACACAACCAAGAAGGACAAAGGGATTATAAAAGAAAATCTTAAAGCATGACTCCATGATTGTGGTTGACGTTTTGAAATTTCAAGAGGAAACAAGCATTCGGACATGTTCTGCCATTTTTATGTGTCCTCCCCATATACACATCCGGAGAATGCTAAGTGCAATTTGACAGTAGCTGACATCTTTTTTTTTTCGTTCTTTATTTGTGTCCGTGTGGTGGCAAGAGGGGTTTTCATTTTGACAGACAATCATTTTGGCTTTTAGTAGATATCCTGAAGTCATCCTTTGTGAAGTCGCGTAAAAAAACCAAAAGTATTTGAGTTTAGTTGGTAGAGAGAAAAAATAAAATAAAAATTCTCGGGAAACTTATGATGAGTGTGTTGAGTGCTTGCACATTTGTTCCCTTAAAGATCCCTAATACGGATTAAGCAACGAGCAAAACAAAAAATGTGTGCATTTTACAAAAAGAAATAGAAACGAACTTTGCAAAGAAAGGAGATTATTTTCGAATCAGTTTTTTGGTTCTCTTTTTAAGTCTTCAATCCTTTAAACATAATACATACATATACAAATGTTTGAACTTGTTTTTTTTTTGATTGCCATCATTGTTCGTATGTATTTACTTCAGAAAATTGTCAAGCTATCGTGTTTTTTTCCTAATCCGAAGATTGAGTTCGGATTTTTTTGTGTTTTTTTTTTAAGAGGGTTTAGGAAAATTTGGTTCATTTTCTGATTGTTGGGCTTTGATAGGAGAGATTTTATAAGAATTTTTTAGTTTTTATTTTTAAGTTCGTAAACTCGTTATCCTCTATCAAGAAAGGATAAGGAACATTTCAATTTGATAAAAAATAAGCTTTTTGGTAATTTTGCACTTTGTTAGTTATTTTGTTGGAAAAATAAAAAAAAACTCGTAAGAGAAGCTTACTTGAAAATACAGGATAAATGAGTATAAATAAGCAATTTCCATCGAAAAGTTTAAAAAAAAGGAATGTAGCCATTTTTTAAAGGAATTTAGATAAATAGTACGGAATGTAAATAAATGTTCTCATTTGGATAGTAAGTCCCTGAACCTAAAATAAATTATCCTTGGATTAATTCTCTTTTTTTAAGAAAAAACATTCGTCTTTCAATTTTTATTCGATTATAAAATGTAGATTATTTAAAAAATGGCGCCCAATGTCAGTCACCAATTTTTTTTTCCAAGAAATTAAAGTATCAATAATGAAATAACTTATATACGAGATTTATATATTTATTCGATTTTTCATCTTAATTCCTTTGTAGACATAAAAAGACACTTTTGAGTTTGACGTCTTGACAAAATTTTCATTGAACAACAACTTTACAAATTAAATGGTGAATAAAATGACATAGAAAAAAAGGCACAATTAGCTGTAAAAGGCCTGATTTAGTTTTTCCATACAAAAGCCATTAACAAAAGTCAATATCCTATCAGTTTCTTATAAATACAAAAGTGGCGCCCAACATTAGGCATAAGTTCATTTTTTTTTTAAATATAGCACCCAGATTTTGAAATATTAATTATAATAAATACAATAATTTTAAATAACAAGCCAGTAAAACAGTAGGACTTTTAAATGCCACCTGGATTGCACGGAATTAGTTAGAACGAGTAAAAAGTTAAAAAAGAGGGTTGAAAGTAGGGTATATAAAAAGCCACACATCTTAGTTAGCAGTCAAGCAGTAGCAACTACTGTACAATTACCACCCAAAAGTCAAAATAATAAAATCAGATGATTTTGAACCAACTGAAGCTTAAAACGGAAAAAAAAACTTGGTTAAATTAATTCTATCTAGCAAAAAACCTAATAACAAAGTAAAAAAATATACATAATATAAAAATCAATCAATCTAATGCAAAATGTTTGTGTATGGGTGCTTTGCAACTGCCTCAATTTTCTAAAATTGATTTTTTTAAAAAGCTGCTCGAATGGCCTTCTTGCATATATTGCCAAAAACAGATTCTTTTTTATGGTAACAAGAGGCACATGTTTTTCATGCATCAAAATCATAAAAAAAAAAAAAAAAAAAAAAAAATACAGCCAAATTCAAAGCAGAAACGTGCCAAATGACCGAAATATCTCTGGACACGTCGCCATTCCCAATCAAACCCCCCTCCCTAACATGCACCTAATACTCTCTATATTATATACTCGTATAACATCCACAATATCAATGGGGTGAAAAGGTTTCTCTATATCGAACGATCGAAGCGTATTTCCATTCGACATATCAAAAATGTATCCAACGTGGATAAATAAGTAAAATTCCAAATAAAAGCTCTGTTTACCTTTCCATTTTCAATCTTTTTTTTTTTTTCATTTACCCATACGCCTTTTCCGGAAGAAGAAATACATACAGAAAAAAAAATAATAAATTATTAAAAAAGCCCCTCCAGAGGCCCACCTATACGCAGTCTCTAGGCGAAATCAAATATCGAAGCAGGCTTCTTCCCTGAGACGAACATTTTTCAGCCATTTTTTTATTTTTTTTTTGCTTTTCATTAATTTTTTTTTTTTTTTTGAGCAAATCGACTGAATTGAATTTTAATGAACAAATCGGTTTTTTGTTTTGTTTGTGTCATTGCAGATGGAAATGGAAGCAAAAAGAAAAGCAATGCTTGCCTTGGATCTGCAGAGAGTGAATAAGGCTGATGCCAATATTGTGATGGCCGACTACAATGTCAACAAAAGCAGCATCGCCAGCAGCAGAAATGACAACAACCGTCAGCCAGCTTCTGAAAATATTGAAATTGCAGCACAGAATTTAGTTGAAAAATTGGAGTCCGTCGAATTGCAATACGAATCGATAATCAACAAATTGCCAAACGACTGCAGCCAAGTTGAAACAGGAACGGCCTCGGCGACCATGGGAACGGGTGTAGCTAGCTCGTCTGGGCTTTATTTGATTGCGCCCGCAGGTCAAAACAAGCCGGTCATGGCCCACTGCAGCGGTGATGGCTGGACGACAATTCAGCGAAGGTTCGATGGTAGCGTTGACTTCAATCGCTCCTGGGAGGCGTACGCCAGTGGTTTTGGGTCACCATCTGGTGAGTACTGGATTGGCAATGAGATGCTTCATCATCTAACCGCTGATAATTGTACGGAACTTAAAATTGTGATGCAGGACATCTATGACAATACATGGTATGCGCAGTACAAGAACTTCTACATATCGCCACGAGAGGATGGCTATCGTTTGCACATCAAGGGCTACAGTGGCAATGCCTCGGATGCGCTCGATTATCAGAATGAGATGCAATTCTCGGCGATAGATGTCGACAGGGACATCTCGAATACACACTGTGCTGCTAACTATGAGGGTGGGTGGTGGTTCTCCCATTGTCAGCATGCGAATCTAAATGGTAGATACAATTTAGGTTTGACATGGTTTGACGCTTCCCGCAATGAGTGGATTGCTGTGAAATCAAGTCAAATGTTAATTACAAAGCGTCCGAGCTGCAGCGTCGATACCGTACGGCCGTCGAATCAGAGTCGTCATAAAAGTGCAAAACTTTCGACAACTGCGACGGCGGCGGCACAAGGTTCGTCTGTGACGTCGTCATCGTCGGCGACACCACTCACAGCTGCGGCGGTATCGACGAGTAACAGTAATGATGCAAATTCGTTGACAATAGTTAGTGGTAGGCGGGCTGTTGTGTTGGAATCACCACAAACAGCAGTAATCACTAATGCCGAACTTACTTAAGTAAGAACCACCACAACCATCGCATCTGTAGTTTGAAGCGCAGTGTTTTTTTATTTTTATTTTTATTTATATTGAATTTAACAAATATACGCACAGTCATTCAGTAAAAAAAAACCAAACTCCTCATATCATTTCATAACATTTTGCACAAAATGAAAATAATTCAGAAAAAAAAAAAATGTAAATAGAATTTCATATGAAAATGATTGATTTCCTATAATAATATATTGAGAAAAAATGGGAATTGTATAAGAATTGGTAGTTAATTATATTACATATTTATCTTTTATTTAAATAGTGTATAGCTATATATTTATGATTTGAATTAATGAAACTTGTACACAAAACGTATAACGATATTTTTAATTGAGCAAATGATTGAATGAATGCCAGTCAGTGAGAATTTGTATTTGTATGATTTGTTTGTTTGTTTTTTTTTTTTATTTTAGTGTGCAAGCAGATAACATTTTAATTAAAATCATTACTATGAATAATTTTCTATGTAATGCACATGAACGTTCAAATTATTTATTTTGAATTAATAATTGTAGAAATAATACAATGCTTTTATTAATATGTAATTTTCGTTGGGCGCCATTCTAGGTTTTTTTTTTTTAATTTTGAAATTACAAACTATGTTGGGTTACATTATACACATTTAGTATCTAAATGAAAATGTTAGTATTATTTATTTAATTAAAAACAGATTTATTCAAATTAAAATACTTTGAAATTTATTTACAAAACATAATATGCCACAGGCTGAGTTTGGGCGCCATTCCCAATTAATCTGTTATAAAAGAGGAAGTTTTAATAATTTCAAGGAATGAATGTCCTTTGATTTTTTTTAAACGAAAATGTTATTAAAAAAAATATAGCTTTGTTGGTTATAATGTCCAGAGATTAAACTGTTTTTAAACTTCTATAGCTGAATTTTCTAGAAAATTGTAATTTATGAATTAAGTCCTCTCAGTCCTCATATTATAAACATTATAGAAACAGATTAAAATGTTTTTCCTGGTTTTGCCACATTCAAGTCTTTTCGGCTGCAGCTAAAACTATTTTTTTTTTCAGCCTATACATGGTTCACGTTGGGCGCCATTTAAAAATCTCCTTATAAAGAATTTTTTTTTTTGGAATATAAATTAGGCACTTTATTTCATCAAAGCAGATAAAAGAAATTCAATGCCATTAACAAATGAAAAGCACCGAATAAAGACATACTGACTCAAACTAAAAAAAATAAATCCTTTAAGGACTAGCCTCTTAAAATAAAAATATTTAATGTAATTACTTGAATAAAAAATTTCATGAACTGTAGAATGTTTGTCTGGAATATATTTTCCGTTTGATAGTTGGGTTCACATTGGGCGCCATTTTTGTTTATAACTCTTGTTTGTTGGCAACGATTACACCTTCATAGAAAAAAAATCACTTTAGTTCAACTGCTTATTAATAACATTACACACGCTGCAAATTTGGTATCATTCAAAACTAATCCCAATTAAAGCAATCCTTCCAAATTAAAATAAAATTAAAAGTACTAACATTGAAAACTCAGTCTGTTTACATAAATTCGTCATTATCTTTTTATGGGAAAGTTATATAAATCGTTACGGATAAGTTTTAGATTTTATTTTGTTTCTAATTTTTTAAACCAATTTTAATTTAATTTAAAAAATTCTTTGATTTAAACATTGGCTGTGACGTTAAACAAAAAAAAAAGCATCCGTCCTTTCCAACACTGCGCTGAATTCTACTCATTAAATTGATCTATTAAATGTTATCTGCTTCACTTTTTTGTATTTTATTTCAAACTATATATTATAATATTATTTTTCGCAGGGTACTATCATTTAGGATTATTTAAAATTATTAAATAAAAAACCTTAATTTTCTTAGTCATAGTTATGTAGGTGTTTTAATTATTTTTTAAGTCAAACATTTATAAACGTTTTTCAAAAAAAAAAAAATAAAATAAAAATATAAATACAAAAAAAAATATATATACCTATATGTACATGTTCAGTATATAAAAATAGTTCATAAGACCAGGTGTAAGATCTCCAGACAAATAAATAGAATAAATTATGTTATAAACAAAAAAAAACAAAAAACAGTACATGTAAGCTATAGCTATTATATAAATATGAATTAAATAAACTCCTATAGTTAATCCACACATATATCATGTCGTCGCTTAAATTTATTTATATACATACATACCAATAAACTAAATACATTAAACTTGTCACTTGTAATTGCAAAGGTTGAAATAAAATAAAACAAAATTGCTTAAGTTTATAGTTTTTTTTTGTTAAAATAAAACCTTTATAGTAAGAAATGCCAAAGAAAAGAGAAAATAATAATTATATGGAAATTGGTCAATATATACACATCAGTAAATTGTACAAATAAAAGAATTCCCCATATCCATCACATGTTTAGTTCATAAGATTAAATTAAACAAAAAAAAAAAAAAATACTATTAAAATTTCTACTATGTATAAAAAAAATAATATTTATGTTTTTCCTTATATTTTTATTTTTGTATCTTTCCTTTAATGAAAGATAAACATTTTTTTTTTATAAATAGTATAAATAAAAAGCTGCTTATAGTATATATGTGAGTAATTTTTAAGAGTCGAGAAAGAAAAAATAATGTAAAATAAGATAAAAACAAAACCAAACAAATTGAAAAAAAAAATCTATTTAACAACAATAAAAATTATATGAAACAAAGTTTTTGGAAATAATTGATGTTTTATTTGTTTTCTTTTTCAAACAACATTTTTCAGCAGAATTAAAAAAAAAATCGCTCTCCTAGAAATAAAATTAAATATGTCAGAGAATTCCGAACACATACATAGATAGTTTGACAATTAGTTAAAACAATGTAAATAGAATAGATTGGAATGCCTCCAATTTGGAGATGTCCGGCATCACAAATAACAACGACAACAAATACTCTCTATCAGCGGAAAATTTTAAAATTGGTGGACTAATTTGATTGGCTATAGATTGACATCTAACTGACGTGAGGGAGCCATCAATCAAGTAATTAGCAATGTAAGTATTGGGATGTGACTGTCAATCTATTATAATGGTTTGAGTTTGTTAAAGAAAAAATTGCACAGGTATGATAAAATACCTGCAGGATATAGGTTTCTATTCAAACAATAGAATTAAGGTGCCTGCCAATTGTTATAGATGTCATTTTGTAAACTATAATTGGAACAGATATCATTTGGGAAGGAGGTTGGAATTTAATTTCTCATTTCGAATAGATCAATCACTAAAAAAACTGATTTCAGTGAAAAAAATAATTAATTTTGAGGCTAGAGTGGAAAATTGAAATGAATACTTGAAAATTTTAAAAGTAGTAGTAGTAGTATAGCTGCTATTTTGATAAAAAATGCTATATCATGGGAACATTTTTAACATAATTTGTAGCATCATTTTTAAGGAAATTTTATTCATCTTAATTTTAGCTCATCAAATTTTCTTAAAGAATTTATATTTAAAGAGCAAGGGAAGTGAAAAATTTCTCTTTTTCTTTTTTCTTCTCTCTTTGTACATTTTATGTCCTCAATGGCTTCACGTTAAGTGATAAAGCTTGAAAAAGAATGAACTTTTTCGGATGGAAATTAATTAAATTTTATTCAAAATGAAGGCATCAAAATTTAGGACAAAATATGATCAGTACGAAATTTCAAAATTAGATAAAAAAGCATCAGAAATTCATTAAAATTAATATTTGAAATGTCTTTGAATGTGATGCATATTTGCACTAAATTATAGAAAAGAAAGTACATAATGTCCTTAAATATTAGTTTTATTTTTGCACTTGTTATTTCTTTGGAACCTATATTTTTGTTACTTAAACTAATTTTAAAATCAAATATGATCTGAAAAATATTTCTGACAATTTTGGTCATAGACTGGAAAATTGAAATCGTCTTAAATATTTTGTGCGTTCTCTTACTTTGAAACTCTGTGATTTTTTTTATATGAACTTTGACAGACTAATGTTGTTTTGGGCAGAAAATCACAGAGTTTCAAAGTAAAGGACGCACCTAATATTGTTTTAAAAATTTTGTTATTTTTTTTTTGTAGTTGTAGTTGAATCTGACAGCAGATTAAAAATTCTGACAGCTTTACCCCAATCAATAGACTACCATTTATATTTGATTTATTAAGTTGAAGTAATTTTATAACTTTTATAATTTTGTAGACAATAAAAATCTTTAAAATCTTAAATTCCTGTCTTATAAAAACTTTCAGAATTCTTAATATGACCTCAGATTTAATTACAGCAACCAAAATTTAGTAGGTACATACAATTAACTTTTTCAAAACATTTATTTAAGATTTAAAATTTCGAAATTGTCAGATTTTTATGAGATCAGTTTTGTTCATAAAATTATTTTTAGTAGAAAAAAAATATCGAAGCAATAACAATTAAGCATATAATTTTTTTAGTACCTAATACTTTAGGTCAAATTTGCATTCGAGTCATTTTTATATAAAGTTAAAATTCGAAGATTTCCATATTTTAAGATATTTCAATAAACATAAACTTGACTGAATTCCTGGTATGTTTTTTTTTTTTTAATTATAAAATTTTGTGCTATATCCTGACCTAAACTTTGAAAACCTTATTTTGAATATAAATTAAGTTAGTTAAGTTAACATATATTTTATTTTTTTTTTAATTTTTATTAATATAAAGGTTGTGGGAGAAAATTTTGTTTGCCAAAATATAACAAAGTAACCACAATGCACATCGCAGATTTCTTAAGAGAATTGTTTTAAAGCCATTTGGAGAAATATGGTGTTGCCAGTGGCGGTAACAGTAAATATAAAATTTAGACAAAATCCAAAATAAGGTGTAGTCTAATTTAAATATGTATATAGGTAGACTGGGGTAGTCCTTATTTCTTAATTGTTATATTATATTCATAGGTTCAAATGGTTATTAATAAATAAAAAAAACATATTCTCCAAGTTTCAAACCTATTTCTTAATTCTAACACTCGTCTAAGCGCGTCTCATATCTGCCTAAATTTTGTTCATAAATAATACATACTTAACTTTCGCATTCCTTCACTTAAAAAACAATCAGGAAAAGTGAAAAAGTTGATGGAAAATTTGGGAAATATGTTTTTATACTGTTTAAAAACAATATTTACTTATTTAAAAATAACAATGAATATTGTTATTTTTGTGAATTTATTATTTATTCTAATTTAAATATAGTTTGGAAAAATGTTGGCACATGTTAAAATTTAGAAAGATACTTGGAGAACTTGGAGAAGATTTTTTTTCCCTGAGTTTCAAGGAGCATACAAATTTAAAAAAAAAAAAATCATATAAGTACTTTAATAGAGAACAATACATAAATATGTTAATATGTTAAAAACGCACACAATTAAAATTTATTTTCAAAATAATTAATTCACTTTTTGGATATAAATTTATTTAAAAATCTTAAATGGTGTCCTGGAATCTGTAAAGGAAAAATAAAAATATATTTAATTAATTTTATTTTAAAAATGTATCGTATGCGATAATAGTATTTCCTTATCTACCTAGGAATATATCTTTGTACCACTGTGCACATTCACCCATGTTTACCCTATCTACAATATTGGTTTCATTCAAAAAGACGTTTACGTTTCTGATTTTAAAGAATGTAAAAATAAATAAATTAAACGGCGTGACAAACCAGGGCCTAGTGACTTACAACTCTCAACCATTTCTGTGTGCGTGTTATTGGCAGGAATAGAGAGGACCTACAATTTTCTGCCGAATCCGAATCAAAAGATATTCTTGGAGGATTTGTCAATTCCTCGCAAGAGGCAGTAACCCGTGAAAAACATTTCTGTTTTTAGGTGGCATAGGCTGGGAATCTAACCCAAGACTTTCGGCGTAACAGTCCAACGCACTAACCATTACTTTAAAATTTAAAAAAAAATCTTTAAAATTGTAACTGTTTCTGGAAGACTAAGAAATTTCATCTATTTTATTGTAAATTACATATAGCCAAAAATAGAGAGACCTAATAATAATAATTGGGATAAATTAATTTAATATATCTACCACTATTTGATTGAAAATAAAACCATACTACAGATCTACCACCTGAGACCTACATATATTGAATTATCTTTCATCAAATAAATTCTGTCTTCCCTTATACCTAAGTATAAGACATTCTATGGGTGTACTAAGACAAATAATTTCAACAAGATATTTAAATAGATTTTGTTTTACTAATCAACACTCCTTATTTATTGATGTTGTCACCGCAAATAATTTGGATTTATTTACAATCTTGCAATGTTTGGTTTGAATAATTTGTAGCATAGTTCATTAAGAGAAATTTTGTTTATTATATTATTATAGTGTCGGTGTTTCTCCCTTTGTTCATAGAAATATCATCTTTAAATATATTATTTTGGAAAATCAACAACCAAACGATTTTCATTAAATTTAGTTGCATACATATATATCACACGTCAAGGAATAGAAGGACATTTTGACAGAATTGTGTAAGACTTTGTGTCTCTTCTATATCAGGTTATAGCCACCGCAAGTTAAAAATTATTTATTTAATATTTGACCTACAACTTTATCTTTATACGCAATAAAAATCATTTATCATGCAGCAGCAGAAGTCTATCTTTTTGACAATAATTTTATTTTTTATGTATGAATAATTAATGATATATCCTTACAAAGGTCGAATATTACTTGATTAATTGTTAAGATATTTCCACTTAAGCACATTTTTATGATGATTCAATTATTATTTATTTTTATTTTGAATTATTTATTAGGTAGTTAAGTTATGTGACCTTTGGACTGTCTCAAAATTTATAAATTGCATCTAAAATACTTGAATTTCCATGAGAAGCTTACTTTTGAATATTCATATAAATATTTTTTATTTATATAGCTAACGAAATAGTAGAAAACTTTCTGTCTACGTAGCACCGCAGGCCTGCAAACCAATTTAATCTTTAATTTTTAAAATAAGTAAAACAAAATTTTCATTTTTTTTTAAAACTACTACACAGAAATCTGAAACACAAAGAAACTATTTCCAAACAGAAAACTTTAAATACTCTCTGCCACAATTAAATTAAATATTTCTTCCACGCAATTTTTGTTTAAAATAAATTAAAAAAAAAAAAAAATCATTCACAGTTTTGAAATTTTTTATGGAGTTCGGATTGAGAAAATAAATCTACGAGACAAACGCAAAACTTGTTTAAAATATTCCAAAACTTTCGTGTTATGCTTCTCTGTTCCATTATCCGTTCCAACCAACCAACGACTTGACTATGTCGAAGACACAGATAGTCCTTGAGGATACTCTATATAGATGTTCTTGATATAATTTTTAAGTTCTATAAACCATTTCCTATCTTATTCTTTTTAGCCTTTCCCAAGTTCGAAGGATGTTTTTCACATAGTTGTGCAGGAAGAAACTTTATTTATAATATCAACAAAAAACTTATAATATTCTCCTTAATTCTTCAAAGTGTGTGAATATATATGTAAAGGGTATAGGTATATGTTCATATACTGTGTGTGTTTATATTTACCATTGCGTTTGACTTTATGTATCCTTATTTTATTTTTTATGGATTTTTGCCTCTTAAACTGGGCTCTCATGTCCTTTAAGTCTTTTAAGAAAAAAAAAATATATTTTGTCTTTACCGCGGGATTAACGGTGCTTTGGTTTGTCCTTTGACGACCCTCACCTTTCACCCTTCTTCCACTACAAATATTGCGTGTTCTGGAAATAAACAACACGGAAGGAACAAAATTTTAAAGATTCCTTCAAGCTCTAATAGATATACATTAGCATTCAACGGTTAATTTAGGGATTATTTTAATCCCTGTAGCATAGTTAAAAATAGGTGTGTATGTGTATGTGTTTATATATAAAGTCGTCTTCCTGTACGTTCGTTCTGCCAGGATATCCTGATGCCCACGGTTAACCTAAACCAACAAAAACAAATAGCCCACAGAAGGTTTAGTCGGAGAAAAGTTTTCATCCGCTTCTGGCCGCAGGTAATTGCCACCAGATAGATATACACCACAATGGCAAAAGATAAACTTTTAATTCCAAGTCCGCAACAAAAAAAAAAAAAAAAAAAAAAAAAAAAAATAAGAGGCCAAAGCGTACAACACAACTTGTAGAAATAGACATCCTTTTATAGCAAGGATACTCTTGTTCATTGTTTTTTTTTTTTTTAATTTTTTTTTTTCTATCCAAAGCAAAACTTTCATTATTGCAAAAATTTCATTCGAAGGACATAGTCTACAATGCACTATAGGATTCTTGAACGTTATACTCGTGTATAGTCCTTGGAACAATGGCGCAGGCTAAAGAGCAAATACCGTTGGATATTTAGGAAATTGACCTGATTACCGATATCTCATTTAATATCCGTTTTGTGGTGGTCATGAACTCGCCTTGACAATGGCACGTAGAGACACATGGGGCTATATAAAGCTGAGAGTCCTATAATATTTTATGTGTATAGGTAGGTAAGAATAAATAGAAAAAGACTTCCTTCCACACATTTTCAGGGTATTTTTTTTTTATATTTATTTTTTTTTCAACTCTTGTAGATATAAAAAAGTGGGCGATGAAATAAAAAAAAAACAACTTCACCCTAGAAAAAAAAAAACATTTTCATTCACGTGAAATGGATAAAACAAAATAAACGTCAATTAAATATTTAATATATATTTTTTTTATATATGTATGTATATTTCGACAGCCTTGCTTTATTATCCCTCTTCCTTTGATACATTTACATATATGTATATACCAATTTTTACATTCATACACATGCATAACATTCTTTGATAAAAAGTATCGAACACATTGGAAGGTGCATAGGTAGGTATGGTAATTTTTTGTATGTTTTGCATAACGATAGCTAGAATATACGTGTCCCTTTTAATATTATGGATATTTATTTTATTTTTTTTTTATTTTTGAAAAAAAGTACATATGTACATCGTATTATTATTTCTCTCTTTTTCAATTTGTTCAACATAAATAAAATTTTATCGTTTGCATTTAAAACAATAATATGATAACACCTATTGTATTTTTTTTTTCTCAATTTTTAGGAATGGGATTATTATATTGCTGATGATTGTTGCTAAAATCATATAGAGAATGTATACATCGCATGGATGCACATTGATTGTTTATTTTTTTTAAGTTGGATTTTTTATAGGTATGTGGATAGAAAGGTATTGAAGTTTTTAAAATATCAACAGTAGGTAAAGGTTGCTGAAAAAGGGTGCCAATAAACCAGTTTTTCCCAAGGTGGGGTCCACGCCCCACAGGGAGGCAATTTGATTTTATATCCCGACAAAATGTATGCTTCTTGTGTTTCCACCCTTAGAGATATATTTCTGAATGCATCCAGAATCTGTCATTCATCAAATGCGGATTTAATGCTATAAATGACTTACGGCCATATTATTCACTTGATTCATCCAGATTAAAACTTAAATCCGGATGTAAAATATACAAATTCAATGTAAATACATCCGGATTAAAGTTTTAATCTGAATGTATCGAGGGAATAATATGGCGCTTACTGATAAAAAAGAAATCGTCTGGATTAAAAAAAAAAAAAAATAAATCAGAAATTTTCTAAATTTTAACCTAAAATAAAATCTATTTGCAGGACGCATCTAGCGCAAGGATTTCACTAAACTTAAATATTAAATACATATTACTATTATTAAATTAATTTTTATTGAAGTTCGGTTTGAAAACAAACTTAATTTGTTTACTTATTTTCTATGGATTTCTTCCCAATGGGGCCGTTAACATTCAACGACATGTTCATCAACATGACGTGTCGCCTCGTCACCAGTCAAAATAGCTCTGTAGTTTAATTTTTTTTTAAATAATTTTCTCTGTCGACAACCGCCGCCGCCGCGGACTACAGTGAAATTGATGCGCTAGACTGGTGCAGATAATGAACTGCTTACCATGTTCGATCTTTAAAAATTTATTTTCTTGAAAATTTATTTTCAAATAAAGTCGGAACGACAGTAGTTGAATGTGAACGCTACCAAACCGACTTGGGTCGGGTGACACGTCGTTGAAATTGAACACCCCTAATATCAGTCATTCAATTTTTACTTGCGATATAAAGGTAATACTATATGGCAAGTTATGCATTCGTAAAAAAATTTAACTCGAGATTTTGATCAAAGTTGACGATGATAGCGAAGTCGAAAAAAATGGGTCTCGCAATTTTGTCTGTAGCTGTCTATCTGTTCGGCTGTAACCTAAACGGGTGGGTCGATTTTCTTTAAACTTGGTACCTAGCGTTTTTTAGGCATTTCCCCACACGTTTTTTTTCATTTTTTTTAAGACCAAAAATAACGGTACCTGCCGTACCTACTGACTTTTTTTTACCAAATTATGAAAATCTTATTTGCTTTTTGAATTCAGTAATTCTATTCAAAAAAATGCTACCATTTTATTAAAAAAAAAAATTTCCGGAGAAATGGTTTTAAATGGTACCTTCCATAGAAACATTTTTTTGATTTTCGATTTTCTCAAAAACTGTTCAAATGATCTTGTTTTTTTTTTTTTAATAGAGATTGTTTACAATAATTCTTAATATATTGTATACGAAAATTAAAAACAAATGTTTTTTTGGATCTTTAAAAAAAGTTTCAAGTTTCAGTTTTTTTGAGAACTTAATAATTCGAAAACGACTTGGTCGACGACTTTTTATAAAACTTAGCACCCAGCATTTTTTTTACATCACCTAGCAGATCTCAAATACAATTTTTTCTTATAACCAAAAATAACGGTACCTCCCATACAAATGTTTAAAAACCGGTATTGAAAAACTCATTTTTCTCAAAAACAGCTCATACGATTTTGATTAAAATTTTTGTTTGAACTATTATCAGAACGATATACCATATTATTGGAAAAAATGTATTTATCGTTTAAAAATGGTACCTCTCATAGAACCATTTTTTGGTTTTCGACTATCTCATTATCTGTTGAACCAATTTTAATGACAATTTTTACACAAAAGCTACTAATAAATTTGAATAATATTGCATATCAAAATTTTCCAAAAATCAAATTTTGGATTTAAAAAAAAAAACTTCGAACTGTTATGCTATCCAATTTATTTATTTTTATACTTTATTTTAAATTCTAAGCAACTTGAACAACATGATAGAGCAAATTTATGCAATCAACGCGTACATTTTATTTTTATAAATATAAGTGAGTACCTACATATTAAATAGAATTTTCATTTTCTCTCGATTGTGCGAAATAATGATTTAATTCATAATAATGATTTCGAAATAATTTATTTTCAAAATCCTTCATTTACCATCATAGCGTGATTTTGACAATAAAAATAAACCTTTGACAAATGTTTCAATTAGCTATAATAGTAGGTACTTTGTTGCCTTTCTTACTTCCAACATATTTGAGAATTAAATTGCATAATATTCACGTGTGTATGTGTTTGTTATAGTAATATATATTCTATATAGGTAAACCTTATACCTGCGTAACTTATTATTAAGGTTTTCAATAAATAAAAGCAAAATTTCATCCATGGCATTTTTGTGAAGATTTATTTTATATCATAACTTTGTTAATAGGTCGCAATAAATCGAGTCATATAAAAGCAACGAACCAATATCGTATATGAGAGTGTGTATGTATGTTTGAGTGAGTTTGTAATATGTACCTTCACAAAATAAAGACATGTCGATTAATAATATTTATTTTGGTCTTTAGTCCTTGGTTATATAGGTATTTACTACAAGTAGAGTTAAATAGCAAAATCAGCTATAAAAATAGATAAACTTTTGGATGGAAAACTTGTTCTTTTAAAAGTTTAACGAAGTTCTTTATTATCAACTTAAAATGAAGAAAAATTGCAAAATTGTAAGATGCAGTTTGTTTTCTTTCGATTAGGACTTTATAAGTGTATATTTATTTAGTTATTGAGAATGCAAGTAAAGTTTATTTGTCATTAGAAGTTGTGATTGCATGACATCACTAATCAAATGTATCAAAGTTTAGATACGAAAACTGAGCGTTGTCTGTCAAGTAGGTACTGTACCTATTTAGTACTGACAATAGCAATGAAAGAGAAAGAGTGTAACACATTTAGCCAGTTCAGTATTTTTCGTCGCAGTCGATCAAATTATAAAAAAAGAGATGAAGAGTGCTTTTGACGTCTAGTAGAGAAATCTTGTTCAGGTTTCTCCTCCTTCTCAGTGAAGCTGACAGAAGTTTGCTCAGAGAGATTTCAGAAACGTGAACTGGCTAATTATGTAGGTACAAAATGGCGCAATAGTTGTAATCGCCGGTAGCAAATGGCGGCAAATGTCAATTCTACTTTGGTAAAAGACCGTGTTCACATCGGACTGCCTTCTCCAACTTTATAGCAGGACGTTTTCTTATCCTGACATCTGTTTCCTCTGTCTGTAGGTACTTTTTCTTTGGTAGGTAATTAAATTATAATAATAATAATCAATTTTTTACTCCGATTTTTTTTTGACATCTCTGAACTTTATGTCACTCTCACTTTATGGCGAGAAAGAATTTGCCAAAAAAAGGCATATATTTATTGCTATAAAATTATAAAATGCTAGTGAGATGAAAAACAGAGACGTCAAAAAAAATTCGAAAGAGGCAGTCCAATGTGAACACTGTCTTTTACTTCACAAATGTCAAATTATAATTGACATTTGCCGGCTTAATGGTAAAATTAAAAGTCAGTTGCTCACGTCAGTTTCTTAATAATGAAAATCTGACAGAATTAAGACCATTTACACGATGAAAAGGTGGTCTACCAGTTTGGAAGAAATATAGGCATTTTGTCAATTGGTAAAAACAAAACATTCGAAACGACAACGACGAATTTTTCGCCTGATGTCGTTTCGAATGTTTCGCGTTAATTCTTGAGAGTTAAAAATAATACAAATTATTTTTCTAGATAATAACACTAATTTGGAATTAATTAATTCAATTATGTGTATATTGTGCAATAAGAACATTGTTTTTTTTTTTTAAATTATATCAAAATTAAAGTTCCCTAAAAATAAAATAATTAATGTAAATAAATGTCGATTTTTTTTATTGTCTATACATTCTCCTTTAAGCTTGATTTAATTCCCATTCTTGAGTAAACGCCAATAGGTATTACATCTACTTCCTAGCTTATTCCAGTATCACCGTTAAGTTATAATAACCATCAAAATATTTCTTATTTTGTAATAAATTATAACCTCATCTTGAATGACTATTCTTTATTCTTTAAAATAAAAAATAATTAAACTGACAACAATGAAAAATAAGCCAGAAAAAAATCCATGGGTTCTTCAAAATGACACGACACATAATGAAAAGGTTTAAATTAATTTCCGGTTATAATCAGTCAGTCATTTTTCATTTTCACATTTTTTTCTCCTTTATATTTTTTTTTTTTTATGAAAAAATGTCTCTAATATTAATGCAAGGACATCCGTCCCATGACTATGTCGTCGTAGTGTCGTATTGTAGCTGAATGATTTATTTAAGTGAATTAATGCAGTTATGATGACACTTTAATTCGCCCCTTATATCAAAACTTTGACATAGAGACGGAAATAGGTATGGCATGAGGACATATTGGACATGGTAAGGAAGGAAGACTTTTTTGTTGTCAAATTTATTACCACAAGCAAATCCACAACTATTATGATTTCAACAGTGATGGTGGAATATTGAATTGATAATTGAAAAAAAGAAAAAAATATTTGGAAATGGATTATTTTCTATTTTAATTTCTTTGATAGAAATTTGTCCAACGGATGACACGTTGAAGAAAAACGAAAGATTTTAAATTTGTTCAAGTTGGTTTACAATTCTTTCATATTTCAACTTAAAACTTAAAAAAAAAACTTTTTTAACTCGACGCCAGATTTACAAGGCATTCGATGTGTAACTCAACCTCTCTGCAAACCTTCTTTAGCCTTTAGCTAATTGTTTTTATTATTCAGCCATTTTTTCATCTATTTTATTTGTATTTCTTCTCATCATCACCATCACCTGAACACTCGGCAATAAATATTATATTTTACGTCTTGTAATCATCTTTTAAACAATAGTGTAACTTGTTTAGACTATAAAATAATGTGACAGTTGAAGCAGCAGTCTTTCAATTGAGTTTGTGTAGTGTGGCGGCCAAGCATCAATTTAGTTGACAGCTGATGAGCTGAATTGACAACTAAATTGGAATTGTGTACAGGCTGCTTAAGAAATCGTATCGACGCAAAAAAAATATAAATCACAACTTAAATATGTACATATATTTAATTTTTTTTCTTCAATATAGGAATATTTTCAAAAGTGGCAAAAAAAAGTTGTGACTAATTGCAAATGGTGGGAAATGTCAATTCTACTTTGACATTTTTGAACTAAATAAATACAAAATACGAGTCAATTAGCTAGTTTATGTTTTTATGATCTCATTTAGTAAACTTCTTTTAGCTTCACTGAGGAGAAATAGAAACCTAAACAAGATTTCCCCACTAGAAGTCAAAAGAATTCTCCATCTCTTTATTATAAATTCATCAACTGCGACAAAAAATAATTGAACAAGGGAGTCCAAAAAATATCAGTCTCAGATTTTTGACAGCAAAAGTGAGAAATATCGCTGAGGAATTACGTTCAGATTTCTGAGATTGCTAAGATCTCTGAACAAGCTAAACTTTTAGCCAGAAACTTTACAAGTTTTGATGTTTAGTTTCAGTTTTTTTTTTTTAAATTGTAAAACTAATTTTCATGCCAGTGAATTCATATGCATAGTAGCCCGTGGCGTAATGGTTAGTGCGTTGGACTGGTTCACCGAAGGTCTTGGGTTCGATTCCCAACCTATGCCACCTAAAAACGGAAATATTTTTCACGGGTTACTTCCTCTTACGAAGAATTGACAAATCCTACAAGAGTATCTTTTGTCATGAAAAAGTGCTTTTCTCCCTAGCCGGTCGAATTCAGCAGAAAAATTGTAGGTCCCCTCAATTCCTGCTAATAACACGCACACAAAAATGGTTGAGAGTTGTAAGTCACTAGGTCCTGGTTTTATACGAGCTTTCGCACCGACCAATTTATTTTTTGAATGCATATTATTTTAAAGATTTATACAAAGTTATTTTTTCTTATTTAGATTTACTTAAAAAATTATCACAAAAGCCCCTTTATAAAATCCATTAAGCCTGCCGGATGCCAATTTGTATCCAACTTGTCATTAGCTTTGTACATACAGGTATTTAGGTACACCCATTACACAATGATTTTTAAGAGTATTTTGCAATGGCAAAAATTGTCTGTACGATGTTACAGAATTTACATGAAATGTGTGTGGTTATGGGGCATTGCCTCTAGGATTTGTGGTTGACAGGAAAATGATGTTGTCTTTTAGAGAAGAAGAGAAAGAGTTAAAGAGGTAGAATAATTCACAATATCCCTCTGTAAGTCCAAAGTACGAATTTATCTTCCAACTTTCTCAAATATCGTACCTATCTATAAATACAAGGTTAAGCTGAAAATCGTAATGGTGAAAACACACTGGTAAGAGGATGTTTTAACGTTAGAAACTATTTTGGGGTTTTTGCAGTGTTGTAGCTACGTACCTACTCTGCATATAGAAAACTATCCCATACCCTGTTCCTATACAAAATTACTCGGTAGTTAAACTGGATGCTTTCATTCAATCAATCTGGAACTTCGAAACCTAAATTGAAGTTCACCACAGTTTATTATATATATATTGTTGCAACATTTGTTCTGTTGACTTTTTCCAGGGTGAGTCTTCTGGGTGAATTTTTCATAACTAAGTGTTTTTTATTTTATAACTTGAAGACAGTAGACATAATGAAAAACGACTTTTCTACAATTTACTTTTACAGAAGAAAAAAAAAAAGAAGAAGACCAATATCGCTAAACAGAGGGAGCCCGAAACGATATGTATGATTACAGCCCCCATGTAATTAATGCAAAGAGCGGTCCCGGGGGATTGGGTCAGTGTCAGAAACCGAAGAGTTGGGAGGAATGTCCTGTTTACCCTTTAGAAAGGGAAGTCGGATGGGCAACGCCATAAAGACAACACTATTGTGCATAAATCATTCTTGCCCCCAAATTAAAAAAAAAAAAATGCACGAACTTGCTATTATGTACAATCACACAGTGGCTTTAAAGTCTTAATAACAAAAATATAGCCTAGTTTAAGGAAGTAAACATAAATATGAACAATATTAGCTCCGTGCTGTCTTGCACCCCGCACATATGCATGGAATTTACAGTTTAGACTGAAAAAATGTTAAAAAATCAATAAAATTAGAAATAAATTGATTAAAAAAATATCTGAAATTGATTTGACAAAAAAAATTAAAATTGTTGGAGCGGTTTTTTAAAAAATTATTTTTTTATATATAAAATTTTGAATATACACATTTAAAAAAAAAAATTGTACGCTAGTTTTTAGTAGATACTTATTAATGCGGAAATAAAATAATTAATTTTGAAAAAAAAAAAAAATCATTCATCCATTTTCGAAATATCGAATTTTTAAAAATATTATTTTGAAATTTTAAATCCAAAATTTAATTTTCTGAAAATGTTGATAGGCTATATTATTCAAATCTATATTAGGAGCTTTTGTGTAAAAAAAATGTATTAAAATTGGTTCAACAGATAATGAGATAGTCGAAAACCAAAAAAATTGGTTCTATGAGAGGTACCATTTTTAAACAATAGATAATTTTTTTTAATAAAATGGTAGATCTTTGTGATATTAGTTCACATAAAAATTTTAATCAAAATCGTAGGAGCTGTTTTTGAGAAAAATGAGATTTTCAATACCGGTTTTAAAAATTTGTATGGGAGGTACCGTTATTTTTGGTTATAAGAAAAAATTATGTTTCAAATCTGCTAGATAATCTCAAAAAACTGCTGAGTCCTAAGTTTAATAAAAATCGATTAGGTCGTTTTCGAATTATTAAGTTTTAAAAATAAAAAAATTGAAACTTTTTTTAAAAATTCCAAAAACTTTTTTTTTTTACAACCTTTAATCAAATTCCAGGTTGAACGTCACTACCCACAGTACAGTAGGAGTTTTCATCAAAGGAACACTGCTCATCATAAATTAAACAACTTTAAAGTTCGACTGTTAACTTACCTATTTAGATTTTAATTAAATTTAAAATTCAGAAGAAAAGTATGTATGTATGTACTAACAAATATTTTGTTAAAATATTAGATAGGTATTTGAAATTCAATCTATGGTTGTTTTTATTTGTCCTTATAATATTTTCCCATCAAGTGAAATTTTTCATATCAGAAAGAAAGTACACTGTAAAATATTTTCTTAAACTCAAGCTCAAATATATCAAATCAACGGTAGTTAGGTAATAAAAGAAATTGACAAAAATACTTCTCGACTGAAAATTTTAAGTATCTTAAGTCAATTTTTAACATTTTTCAGGAGAGCAAAAAAAGCGTCGAAAGAAGCTTCCCAATAAACTTTTTATAGATAAAATTTTATGATTTTTTTTTTAATTTATTATAAAAAGATATTGTTAATATTGAGTTATAGTGCAAATTATGACTTAAGATAAGATACTTTGATTTCTTAAGTTTGGTATCTTAAGTCCACTTAAGATGTTTTACCTTTTCACAATTATTACAAACTCTTAAGATCAAATAATCTTAAGTATACTTTAAATTTTGTAATTCGCTTCAACACAACATCTTATGTGAACTTAAGATATTTTACCTTGTGTCACCATGCTGTTTTCCTTTATAAAAAGAAAACGGAGTGAGATAGAAGAATTCGGATAAGGCAGAACTGTGCGCCTCTGTGTTGGTAATAGGGATCATTAAAAAAAGCAAATTATCTTAAGACGACTTAAGATACTTTACCTTTTCAGTCGAGAATTGTTTCGCGAAAAATATTACTAAAAATATTAGAAATAAAAAAAAGAGTAAAAAATAAGGTTGTTTTTTTTTTTTTCTTTGAAATATGCAAAAAGCTGCACAGCTGCATTGTGAGCACGTCAAAAATAGCAAGTAAGACACAATTTTTCACAGCTGTTGCAATTGCAGCTCCAGTTCCAGTTGAAGCTTTCTATTGTGTTTAGGCAGTAAACAGGCAATTTATTCAGCGACAATATTCTTGAGCAGCGCTAGTATTGAAAATTGTATTGCTAAGTAATATTCCAAAACATTTTAATTCGCTCAGGATTTAATAAAAAAAAATAGAATGGATTTGACGTACCGGCGCACGTAGCCTGGCCATCTGTCACTTAAAAATGTCGCTTGTCGCTCAATCAATGATTACCTGGCCTAATTATGTTTCAATTTTAAACATCTATGCCGGCGCGGTATAAACGTGGACATTTCTGTAGCACATTTCGTTGTGTTGTTACACGTTACGATACGTTGATGTACTTATATTGGATATACGTCAATATTGGGTACGTTCTTCGTAGCTCAAACTAAATCGAAAAGTTTCATTCAAATTTTAAAGAATTGCTGTCAAAATCGAGAATTGCTCTTTTCAATGAACATTTTTCAGTAGTTGTGTATTCAGATCGAATCTCTTACCTGATGAAAAAGCACTTCTTTCCTGTTGAGAATTGACTTAGAATTGCTCTATTTCATGCAATTAGACTCTTAAAAGAAAAAAAGCGCATATCTTTTGACAAAAAGAGCAAATATTTTCGTGAATGAAACTCGCTATTAGTTAAGGAACAATTTGAAGTTTATTTAGAAATTATTTTTTTTTAGTCAGGTGCTTCGTCTCAAAATTTTAAACTAACTAATTTACATAGCAATGTTTTCCAAAAAAAAAAAAAAATCACATTCAAAATTCACAGTGTATTTACTTTATTTTACAGAACTTTTGTTTACGTGTAGGTACTGTGCAATAGACAGGGTAAGCAATAAACAAAGTTTTTGATGCCATTGCCATCATTCATTTACCCTAGAGAATCGGTTTCATATGAATTGAAATGCTGAAGGACAAAAATAGCTAACGAATAAAGAGGTTGCATCTATTTTCTGCTTTGGTCCTGCATTTTACAATCTACTCACGTTACGTATTGTCGACGACGACGTACGATAACGTCATCGCCATCGGCCTCGCTAGGTATACTAACTATTTCTACGAACAAGGTACCTAACCTATACTAACTATTACCACACCAAACCATATCGTATCGCAAGCGTAACTATGCAAAATGTACTTTTGTTTCGTTGACATAGGGAAAAGTTTTTAAATTGTCTTCCAGATGTGACAGAGAGTATACACATATGTATAGCTGGAACGTTCATTTCGTATCCTTTTTGTTGTTGCCTTTCTATAGTACAAAACAATTCTTTTTGAGCAAACCAATATTCCAAGCTTAAGAAGGAAATGAAAGCTGCTTTCCATATTTAAGCATCTATAGGTAGGTTATGTATATATGTATGTATATTGTATTGTATGTATGGGTTGAGGAGGGTAAGGGATTTGAATTGGAGGAACAAACTTCAGCTGTGTGGTTTTGAGCTCTTTAAAATAGTTTCGAAATTTAACCATCTCTAGTGGTTGGCAGTGGCAGTGGCAGTGGCACACATCGCACATCGCACATGTCTTTTCCTCGTTTACGTTTCGAAAAGGTTAGCCACATTAATGTGGTTTCAAGGGACTTGGCTTTGGTGAATATACCAGTTAAGCTTATTCTAATGATGACACATTCAACAAACAATATCTATAGTAGATATGCCTATGTTGTCTATATATATGTATGTCTCTACCTAACCGACTGTTATGGAGAAGAACAATATGTTTCTGCGCTGTGTGGTAATCGAACATTGTAATAAACACACAGGGACTAACTATATTGTAGAAAATATAGATTAAAATAGGTATTTAATGTTAAGTTAGTGGTGGTTTGAGACTTGATAAAAGTGGTTTAGAGATTTTCGGGTATTAAAAGAAATTCAGATTCAGTTATATTAAATAACAAAATAATTATTGTTGAAAAACGAAAAAAATACCTTGATCTTTTTGTTTTTAAATATTCTTATTTTTTTTAAACGCTTTGAATCTTAAACTAATTACATGTGAGAATATGAATTTTTCTCAACAACAAAAAAAACTAACAATTTTAATTAGTTTTAAATTAAGGAAAATACAACTTTCAGGTTTTCAAAGACCATGGAGTTAATTTTATCTCTAATTTTAATTTTATAAAGCATAAATATCAACAAACCCAACTCTAAAAAGGGATTTAAAATTCTCTAAACCCACGAAGCAGTGCTGTCGGAATGGCTACTATAGCAACATTTAGCTCCTTTACTGCGGAATGAGCTACTATGCTCCCCATGTCTCAAAAAGGCGCCTTAAGTCTTCACATGCAAATTTTAATTAAAAACGTATCTTGCAGTTTGAAAATATTCCTAATTTCTCACATCCCTGCTCTTATTAAAAATTGAACATCTCTGTTAAACTTCAAAATGTCATATTTTCAACTGAAAGTATGCAACCGGTTTGCAGTTAAATGTAATTTTTTTTATTTTTCTTCCAAAGAGTTCGTGAGAGAACAAGGTAGCGATATTTTTATCTGCATAAATCATATATCTTATTTATTAATTTCAATATGACATTCTCAGTTACCGTTTGATAAACATTGATAGTTTTAAAGTTTTAAAGAAAAGGAAAAAAATATAAGTATGGAAAAAGTAAGATCATAATTTCTGAATATGCATGGTTCCTTTATTAAAATATTAAACGTCTAAAAGTTTGATTAAAAAGTAAGAAAAAAAGAGGTCTAGACTCATAGAAATAATAATATATATTTATTTTTATATTAAATAAGTTTATTTGTTTTTAAAGTACTATTAATTTATGTCATAATAATGATCTATTTTGAGTTAAGTTAAGGCTTCTTATGAGGCTATATTTATGTAGGTAGATATATACCTTCAGATATGAATGCTTGTGTTTTGTTTAGTCCAATGGGACGTTACGATCTTGAGTCTTTCTCAAACATTTTTTTGTATGTATAAAAATATCAATAGAAAAAAAAAAATATTTTCGTTTCTTTTCATATGTGATTATATTATATTTTATGAAATATCTTCAATTTTAACGGAGCTCCTCAACTTTCGAAAATGCTCTAATAATTTTATGAAAAATGCTACTCTCGGAATTTGTTAGACGACAGCACTGCCACGAATTAGCCAACCCACTGTTGCCACTCTTGTCCAAGAAACCACGTCGGACACATCAACCAAGAGCAGTTGTATGGGATTTATTTAAGTTAAACAAATATTTGCTAAAGAACTCTTAACGTATCTTAAGCTTAAAAAATGTAGAATATTTTTTTCAAAATTAAATCGAATATTTTTGACAATCAGTTAAATTGGTCAGAAATTCACAATCGATGGATCTGAAGTCACCAAAAATTTCTTGGGACTTTTGGCCACCCAAGTAGTTTAAAGTCCACAATAATAATATATGTGGATATCTAATCCACCTTAGTGAGTCAAAAGTCCATTATGGATTTTTGGCCTGTGGGTTTATGACCCTGCGCCGTTTTCCTTCGTTTGACTTCCATTATAGCCGTTTTGTTTGTTATTGTACATCAATAACATATCAACATTTAGCGCATGAAAAATTATTGTTGAGAAAATCAATTCCCGGAGCTAAATTTTGAGAGATTCTGTATATTTCTAAAATTTTAAGTAAACTTTACTTTTGTGAAAATACAAATCTAAATGGAGAAAAATTTGAGAATAAACGACTTATCTTATCGAAAAAATTATCTTAAATTCTGTATTACATAATTCAAAAAAAAAATCAAAAAATATTTCTGAATTATTCTGAATCTGCGTACTAGATTTCAATATAAACTTGTCATCTTCCAAATGGTAGGCCGTAGGTACTAATTTTATTACACAATACACATGTCATTATTTTATCAAAATTATTAGAAGATTCGTTTTCGGTTAAAACAAGATTCTCCTTAACGGTTTTTTGACAGTTGGTAGATACTTTTTGTTATGGTTGGCTCTAAGAACAATATTCCTTTTTATATTTTCTTGATATTGCTAAAATCAATAAGTTTCAATCTTCGGAAAAATCGAAATAATTTTGGAAATACATATTTATACTGAGAAAAAATATTGATTTTGATAATACAGGGGGTTGGCATAAAATTAACAAAATTAAATTTTTCCATGTAATATGGATTTATTAGTATGAGCAAACATTCCCATTAATAATTATGGAACACAACGTCGTTCAAGTGGCTGCCTCGGCTGGCTTCACAGTAGCACATTCAGTCACTCCAATTTTCCAATCCCTTCTTGATGGTTTCGGGCTGTAGCTCACGGATTGCTTGGATGATATTAGCCTTTAGTGCTTGAATGGTTTCGGGATTGTTGGAATAACATCGGTCCTTTACGGTTCCCAACAAAAAAAAAATTCCAAAGGGGTCAAGTCGCAGCTCGAAGGCGGCCAATTGACATCGCCAAGACGGCTGATATCACGATTTGGGAATTTGGTGCGCAAAAGATCGATTGTGGCATGGCGCGGCATCCTGCATGAATCAGGGGTCGTCCAAATCCATTCAATTTCAGTAAAAAAAAAGTGGGTTAACATGGCTCTGTAACGTCCACCGTTGATCGAAACGTTGTTCCCAACCTCATTTTCGAAGAAAAATGGTCCGTGAATTGAGTCTCACACTCTCGGCTACAGCAGCTGCACTTTTTCGTCTGTGCGCACCATACGACGACGGGGACCAGAAACTTACGTACAGCAGACATAATGGGTGCTTCATTTCGACCAAAACTTCTTTTTCAAAAAACGCACTGTTTGAGCTACACAGCACTCACTTTGGAAACAAGTTTTCAATATTTCCCAACGTTGTTCAAGCGTAAAGCAACTCCTTTCGTACCGAGGAGGTATGATACTGATTTTCTGTCAAGATTTCGAGCGAGAGATATAATACTGATTTTCTGTCAAGATTTCGACCGGGAAACAGCTGTCAGTGTCAAAATAACTTATGATTTAAAAAGAAACCACTAGATGGCCATGGCCCACCCGTTACATATTGAGTTAAAAAAAAATTTAAATACTTCTTGTTGAACTGTTGAACTGTTTTCGAGAAAGTCAAAAATAAGAAAAAAAAATGTTCTACGAAAATTTTGTGGATATTTGTTATTTTTTATAAAAAAAAATTAAAAAAAAAAATTTCGAGGAAATGCTGGAAAAATATTTAAAACAAAAATTTATACCCATTCGGTTAGGCTGTTAGCCGAAAAGATAGACAGAATTTCAATAGTCGATTTTTCTTCTTAATTCCATATCAACGTATAGAAGATACCTCTATAATCTATAAAGCGCCATTAAAAACTGATCTTCTTCTTTCCCTCTATTGACTTAAAAAGCACAATATTTATGTCGAACGTCAAAACCAAACTTACGTCACTGTCAAACTTAAATCTCTAAATCATAATAACGAATATTTAGTACAAAGGAATTAGGTAAATGAAGTTAATCATCTTTGGCCATCCAGAATGTGGTTTCGAAATGTTGTCATTCAAAGTCTTTCACTCATTATGATGGTTGCATGGAGCCACATAAAACGTAAGTGCTATGTAATTTCCATTCCTTCAACGTCAATTATAATCACAGTGTATTTGACTGGCAACCTCAGAGATTAATTGTTAAGATTCGATATGGCTTTTGTTAATCAATACTAACCAAGAAATTATAATATGCACATCGAATGCATAAATATAACCACTCGTGTTGATCATTAACGTCATGCGGCTCTTAAACCCTTTAACCTAATCAAGGGAAGTAAACTGTAGGGTATGGTATATATAACTCAATTATGTTACACATTGTGAAGCGTGTATGTTTCATAAACCTCTTAATTATAATTTCTTGCTTTGTGTAGTAAGTATTGTATTTGGTAAAAAAAAAAAAATATTTTAAATAAAATTCTATTGGTTTTTTGAAAATTCAAAACTTTGGACGGTTGATTGTTTTGTATTAACGTTTTTTAAGTGAAAAGGTCCTTTATAATTTTTAGGGAGTTTAAGTTGATATTTGCTTTCATCTAAAACAAACCACATTTTTCAAAAAAAAAAAGACTATAATCTGATGGCAGTGGCTCAAATAAGGGAGGGGATCAAGGGCATCAATTAGTCTTCAGCTTAAACCATATCTTATCATAAAAGGAATGGAAATAAATTTCATATCATTATAGCTAAGCTGACACACAGTGGAGTCAATTATTTTGACTTCCTTGGATTCTCAAAACATTGCCTTTTATGTATCTGCCCGAAAAATACGAGGAGGAGCGGACTTCAACTTCTAATTCTACAATACGGGAATTAGTGCCCAAACTCACGAATTTTTGATCTAAATTGGGTTTTCTGCGTTATTCTCGCTTTTTTTAAGGAAGAAGAGCAAATACCATAAATGCATCCATTAACTTGCTAAAAGCAGGTGAATTCTGGAAAACACTATCGAAGAATCTGATGAAACTCCAAGAAGTTAGAAGAGATTAAATCTAACTCGATGTTGTGTCAAAGTATAAAACAGTCGATGATTTTCTTAAAATATTCCCTTTTTTAAGAAAATCAGAATGAAATAAAATAGATTTCTGAGAGTGTTGACTTAAGAACACATCAAGAAAGCAGACAGAAATATCGTCCGAATCCCAAAGTGAAAACTACAAAAGATAAGATGGACTTCTATTTCAAGGAACTGGGATCTCTCATGAAAATATTATATTAGAAAGATTTTTTCCCTTATCCATCAATTATCAATTTTGTTTCAATCTAAAAAACCAATGTAAAACAAAACAATAAAACTTATTATCAAGTCAATACCTATGTAATTGTAATTGAAATTGCGCATTTTAATCGACTAAATCATTCGTAAGCCCTTTGCTTTTTTTTTCAAACCCTTCATTTATTGCAAACGATAAAGAGAGACTTGAATAAATTTAAAATTGAATTACCAGAAAAAGACTTGACAAAAAATTCAATGCTACCTGAGACCAGCATTGAATGGTATACCCCTCCAACAGAGAAAAAGTAGTAGGTGTATGTATATAGTGATACTTTAAAATTTAAATAAAAATTTAATTTAGTTAGTGCATTTGCAATGCTCAGTCACTATGACTGTGCGCTGATGCTTTCACGTAGATACTTTTTTTTTCGCTAGTACTAAGGTAGATTGGATAAAACATGAACAAGAGGGTGCCAGCATTTTTCCAAATCCTGGCACTTTGTTTGAAATTGCACCTTTTTCTTCCTTTTTTTAACTTTTTTATTTGTGATGTACATATACGTTGCACCAAAGGTAGATAGGTATACCTAAGTCCTTTTCAAATGGCAAAGAAGATTCACAATTATTTATTGATTTTTGTCAACATTCATTGTGAGTTTATAATACAACGAGTAAGGACATTGTGTGGCAGGTGCAGATTAAAAAGAAAAAAACGACGAAAGAAGTGGGAGCATCAAAAAAATAAAAAACAAAATCAAAACTAAAAAAGCTTCAAAAACAGCAAATAAATTTTACAGAAGAGTCTAAATCTAAACGGATGGAATTATTTTTTTTTTAATTCTCTGGAAATAAAAGTCAAATGATTTTGATTAAAATTCGTACTTGTTTCAAAACAATTGAAGTATAATGTACCTTATAAAGTTCTAATTTATTTAAATTTTTCAATCAACAAACTCTCTCGAAAAAAGTTGGTTTCGCAATTCTGTCTTTCTGTTCTTTCAGCTGTAGCCTAAAGGGGTTGATCGATTTTTTTTAAACTTGGTACCTAGCGGTTTTTAGGCATTCCCCCACACTTATTTTTCATTTTTTTAAGATCAAAAATAACGGCACCTGCCCTAAAAATTTTTTTAGCAAAAAATGAAAGTCTTAATTTTCTCAAAAACGTTCCCACAAATAAAAAAAAATAGCAATTTTTTACAAAAATGCTACCATTTTATAAAAATTGAAAAAGTTTCAACTGTTTTTTTTTTTTTTTTTGAGAACTTAATAATTCGAAAACGACTTGGTCGATTTTTATTAAACTTAGCATCCGAAAATAACGTTACCTCCCATACAAATGTTTAAAAACCGGTATTGAAAATCTCATTTTTCTAAAACACGGCTTCTACGATTTTGTTTAAAACTCTTGTGTGAAAAAAATGTATCTATCGTCTAAAAATGGTACCTCTCAAGAACCATTTTTTGGGTTTTCAACTATCTCATTATCTGTTGTACCAATTTTAATGAAATTTTTTACACAAAAGCTACTAATAGGTTTGAATAAGATTGCATATCAAAATTTAAAAAAAAATCAAATTTTGGATTTTTTAAAAAATTTTCAAAAATATTTTTTTTGATAATTTGATATTTCGAAAATGGGTGCTTGATTTTTTTTCAAAACTAATTTTTAAATTTTTTTTTCTTAAAAATATATTAAAAATTTTATATATAAAAAATTTATTTTTAAACAAATGGCTCCAACGATTATTAAATATTTTTCCTCATAAATTGAGATTTGTGTTTGAAATTGGATGGTGTATACATAGTACATTGCGTTTCAAATCAATTTCAGATATTTTTTTTAATTGAATTTATTTCTAATTTTATTGATTTTTTAACATTTTTTTCATTTTAAACGGTAAATTCCATGCATATGGTCCTAAGTGCAAGACAGCACGGTGTTATATTTTTCATATGTATGTACTCACATTATACTTCCTTAAATTAGGTTATATATTTTAAGGCTTCAATAAATAATAAATTTCTTTTATCAGATGAAAAGTTTTTAAATTTATTAAGACTTTAAAACCACAGTGTGACCACAAATAACAGCAAGTTCGTGCGACCCAGTCGTGCACTTCATTTTATTAGCCAGAGGAGGAAATCCGTGCAATCCAGTCGTTCATATATTTTTTTAACAATAGTTTTGAATATTATTTATAACTTAACTAATTATTTTGAAATTTTTTAAAAATCTTAGAAATGCTTTTTCGAAAGTTTTCGCAAGCCCGGGGGAAATTTTTGATCGTTTAATACGTTCCGTGTCACACGTTACGGTTACACATTACGTTTCACAAAATTTCGTTGTAATTGGGGTACGTTCAATAAAAAAAACTCCAGCACTTGGACAAACATTGATTTTTATATATTAATTTTAACCGTGAGTCCCAGCACTTACACAATTTTTTATTCTTATCTCTGTACAATTTAAAATAACCAATTTTTGTTTACCTTTCCGCAGTTTTTGCCACCATTTGATATTTAAAAAAAAAAATCAATTACTTAATTAAAATTCTTTAGGTCAGAATGTAAAACAAAAAATACAAGAAATGTTCCACTAAAAATTATTTATGTAACTAACAAACCTGTTATTTTATTTGGTATGAAAAAATAAATTTATCTCATTGGGGCATTATGCATATAATACTGAAATGAATAAATTAAATACCTACGACAGCAGGTACCTATGTTTTTATATTATTTTCAAAGTAACACTGATACAATTCATACCTAATGTATATGTATCACAGCAAATAAAATTCAAACAAAATTAAAAACCATCTCCGGGGACCATTTTATCATCAACAACTCTTAATTCGCAAATAAACTGATTTAATTTCACAGAAATATCATATATCCATCCAAAATCCAAAGTACTGTCATAAAAATGCCTGCCGTCAACAAAAATACGCCCATTACAAAAAAATAAATAAAATGATGTGTCAAGGGGAAACTCAAAAAACATTAATGGATGGATCTAAACTTCCGGCCGGTTGTAAAATTCTCACATTCACAGCAGCAGCACACAGAGACATGACAGTATAAAGAAAAATCTTATTATACTTATACTCATACTTGTACAATGTATACATATGTAGGTACAGATATCTGTTTGTAGATTTTATTTCATTTCTAACGACTCCATTTCAGTCAATGGTTGATACTAGTATAAGGGCGGTGATGGGGCCATAATGGGTGAAGGGGGGAGGGGGGGTGGAGGGATGTGTTGAGCAATTAATTACCTGAGAAAAATAATTTTCACTCTGTTCTTTTAAGTACTAAAATAAATCCCTATTAACACTTAGTCCAGCCGTAGGAGTGTATTTAAAGCTCTTTTCGACATTAATTTCTTTCTTTTTTTTTATTATTATTGTTCTTTATTTTTGTTTGTATACTGCTTAAGGGGATAAAGGTTATAAGTGAGTGACAATTTTCGTCCAAAAGGGAAAACTCAAACTGATGGTGTTTCAATGATCATATTAATTTTATGACTGACAATATGCAAACAACAGGTTTATTATGCGAGAAAAACAATGTAATTTTTAACATAGGAAAATTATTTGGGGGAAGATTTAAATTTTTAACCCTAATAAAATATGTTTATTAATAACAGTTCTTTGTCTGATCGAAAAATTATTCTGCTTAGATCTGAAAAATGTGGTTTATGAAGGATAGTTCTTTATATCAATGAGTTTATTCGTTTAAAGGCAAGTCAGAACTCCTTTAGCTATACCTCGTAATGTAATACCATTCTGCTTAAGATGATATAGGTATATACTATAAATTTAAATCAAAAAATAAATAAATATAGCAATCACAACAATCAAAGCAAATAGTATTTATTTATTGTTATTTTTATTCATAATACACTTTGTCATTTCAACCAATATTGTGAAAATTTGTTTTCAAAAACCTGGTTCAGTTCCCAAAATCAAGATAAGTATGTGAATGTGAACGAAAATGCGAAGATTTGCATATTCCATATTCCATCTAAATAATTATATTGTCTAAATAAACCAACGAATTATACTCCAACCGAGTTAATTGGTCATTTTCAACCAAGTAAATTGGCTGATTTAATTATTGATTAAATAGGTTGAAGTAACCAAGTAGATTGACTACGATAATTTAACTATGTTACAAAGTAGGCAAATATGAATATTTACACATTCAGATACTACAACTAAGTGAGTAGTCTAAATCAACCGAGTAATCTAAATAAGTGGATTGCTAAAAACAATTGAGTAAATTTATTACGCCAATCGCATAGTTAAGTTAAAACTCCTGAGAAGAAAAGTTTTTTTTTAGTAAGTAGTAGTCGTAGTTCCAACTAAACAAGTTTTCAAATTTAACCGAGTAGATTGGTTAGAATGACTAATTTAAAAAATTAAATTTCCAAATTTAATCTGTTATTGAAACCTTAAAAAATCTTATTCTCAAGTAGTTTGATAAAATTTATTACACTTACATACATCAAAGCAGTGTTCAGATTTTTAAAAAAATATTATTTAACCGACTCGAATCGTTTAATTTTAACCGAGTAAGTTTGCATGTTTTATATAATATCAACATTCTTTATTATTTAATTTAAGACGAGTTTTAGGTTATTTTTAAACGATAATTTTTTTGTATGTGATCCTTATTTTCATCAAAAATCGTTCTTTTTTTTAATTAAGTTAAAAGCTATGTATATTTCGACTAAGTAATTAAAATGAATCCAACTATAATGCATACATACTTCTTTATGGTGTTATTTTATTGTATATATTTTTTTTTTATTTTTTAAAAATACTTTTCCAATCTCTTTACAAAACATTAGCTTGAATTGTAATTGGTTTTTGTCAAAAATAAATATCCCATTCATAAGAAAGTTAATCTACAAAATACCTGATGCTTAAAACTTCAAATTCATGCCACACAAATAAAGTAGAATTTATACGTCTGATGTCTGTACCAAAAGTTAAAAAGCTTTTTAAACAAGTAGAAATAGGATATACAATAATTATCTTCTTCAAAAATTCAATTCTGTCTGGCAGCAGTTAGGTACCTACACAGAGTTTAAAAACAACCATGTATATCACCAGATAAATAAATTCTATTAAGAAAATAGCTCGAGGATAACAAAAAAAAAAAAAAAAAAAAAAAAAACATCCCTAGGTTTGTTTTGGTTTTAAAATACTTTGTGTGTGACTTTCTTATTGTCAACCATTAATCACTACGTATAGTCGTATTTACCTACTCGAAACACACAGAGAAGAAGGTCCATTTCATACCAATTTCAAAAACAAAAAACTTATAACATGGTTTTCACTAAGAGAAGGGGAAGTTTTTTTATATAATGTATATTTCCATTACCAACAACAAAATGGCTAACCACGATCCACGACCTCATTTCAAGGAACACCTTTTTTAGTACCTACTCTTCCATAAACTCTTGTGTCACGTGGGTTAGCTGAGCATAAGAGAAGTATATATGTATATGTGTATTAAGAAGAACAAATGACTTGGAGTTGGTTGTACTTTACTTTCTAAAAATTTATTCAGCTTCTTAAGACTTTGTCAGAAAGTCTTAAGAAGCTGAATAAATTTTTATCCTCGAAATTGGTATATAAACTTTAGTCATAAAAAAAAATACAAGCGGGTAATAACAAATGAAGTTATTTTTCTCTATAACACAGAGTGGTTAGAGAGAGGCAGCGGCCTGCGTCGCGACACCTTTTTCCTTATGATTTTCGGAGTGTTACTTTTTTTTTTTAACTTGGTCTATTATATATATAGGAGGGCGTGGGTATTGGTTTCGTGCAAAAATATTTGTCAAGGTTTTAATCAAAAAGTAGAGAACCAGAGACGAGTGACTTAAGATTCTCAACCATTTCTGTGTTCGTGGTGCTATAGTTGTCAGGAATGGATGGAACCTACAATTTTCTCCCAAGTCTGAACGGCTAAAGCGAGAGCCACTATTTTATGATAAGATACACTCTTGGAGGATTCGTCGCTTCTTCGCCAAGGTAGGTACATATTTCCCGGAATTTTTTTAATTTTATTTGCTTAGGTTGGAATTCGGTCCCCAGACCTAACCATAACGCCACGGTCTACTCCAAATAAAAATAGTATTTCTGCTTTTTCTTCGACTTTGTCTTAAGTATAAGCAATTGTAGATATTAGTTTTATGTACATCTTCAAAGTTAAAGAAGCACTTCATAGCTCTAAACTCTGTTAGATCCGATACATGCGACAAAGTTGTGCATTTAATTTTTTGTTTGTTTCCTTTGGAACAACTTGGGCAGGAAATGAACAGAAAATTTGATTATTGTTGTTAGCATTTTGTTTTGATTCCGCACCTATCTTAGAAGGACTTTATCTGTTTTTGTTGAACTAACAGCTTAAACATTGTGGTTTCTAATACAAAAAAAAAAAAAAAAAAAAACAGTCCACACACAAAAAAGAAAAGAGATTTTTTTTTGTAATTTGAAAATCTCTATGACAAGAAGGGGAGCAAGCAAAAAAATTAAATTTACTTTGTGACACATTTTTGTGAAAGAAACTGCGAAAAGTTCTTGGATTGGGTATATAACAAAAAAATAAGAAAAGAAAGTTAATAAGGATTCACTTAACCAGTGGACGAATTTTTTATGAAAATTGTAATTGCGTTAATGTAGCCTCTGGCACTTTTGGGTTCAACTTAAATTAGAAATTATAATAATAAAATGTCTACGTGGCAAATTGAGTTTTTAAATTCAAAATAACTGTGAGAATGTTGAGTGGTAATAATTAAATTTTTAAGGCTATATTGTTACATTAAAATATCTTCATTTATGTGGCATCGTTTTTTTTTAGTAAACCCCAATGCATTTTTGGTAGGTAAATAAAAGTTGATAAGTCTTAGTCGATGAGTTGACAAGTGTTGCCGCTGCGGTGAGATGAGAAGTCAATTTACTGGGTTTACACAATTGAAAAAAAAAAAAATTATACCTAATTCACTTCAGTTCGACAAAGAGTCAAAAATGTTATAGGTACTTGTACCCCATACCTACCTAGCAGGCAAAGAAGTTTTTTAATAAAATTTCAATTTTGACTGCAGTATTTGATACTGATTGAAGCTTTTTTTTATATTTCGGATGCCGCAACAAGAAATCTTTGCTATAACAAAAAATTCTTTGTAGATACCTACGTGAGTAAATTTAAAAAAGCAATATACATATTATTGTATGCCAAAGCAAAAAGTCCATGGTATAATCAATTACTTATCCACAACCTTCCCAGAGGAAAATTCAAAGAATAAATCGACCAACAACTGTTAGTCTCATGGTGACAAAATCAAGTGAATTTTTTTTTTTTTTACCATAGTCATCCAGTTGAAAAGAACGAAGAGTATGATAAGAGAATTCAGGGAATTTGATAGGGGAATTCAATTTGGGTGATATGAGTGATACACTGAAACCAGGGTTAGAACCTCAGTACTTAAATTTTGGAGCAGATTTGTAAAAAAAAAGAAGTGGAGTAAATCGAAGATTTCCGGAGTAGATTTGAAAACGAAAGAAATACTCAAGTTTTCAAAAACTATATTTTTAATAAAAAAAAATTATTTTAACAAAAATAAAAATTTTAAAAAATAAATCACATAAATTCCATTCGATTTAGAAACAGAATATAATTTAGATTTAAACTGTCAAAGTCAGATTTGGTTAGAAAATTGAATAATACAGCGATGTTATTTCCTATCATGTGGTTTGGCTGAAGAATTTTTGAATTATTCATTGACTGCTTTTAAACGCTGCAACTACCCCCTGCGATTTTTAAGCAGGTTGGCGGGGGACGTATGCGGTGGCCAGGGTATAGACAAAATTGCAGAGTTATCACTCTTACTTCTCTGTGCTTTTTCTTATTGTTTGGGACATAAGCGGAGTAAAGAGTGTGAAGAGATGTTTCCTTCTTATTTAACAAAAATTGCAGCTATTAAAATTTGCAGCGTTTAAATGGATGTGGAAATCCGAAAGAAAGTCAAAAGAGAATCGCCGCCGGTAAAATTTGCAGTCTTCTAAAAGCAGTCATTGTAGAAAAAAAGAGTAGATCTCATAAAAGCGGAGTGGAGGAGTAGATTTATTTTCTTTTATAAAATTGGAGTAAATTCACTTCGATTGGAGTAAGGTTCTAAAGCTGACCACAACACAATCAACGGCAGCGATGACGAGGGTTGTGATGCGTGTGAAATACGAAGCTTCAATAAGGTAGCAATGAGAGAGTAAGTTCGATGGGATACACCATTATACATAAATATTATACGATTTACGAGACGACCGATGATGAAGACGACGTAAACGACAAAGAGGAGTAAAATATATACATAGGTGTTCGATGTCCTTTTGATGACATCAAGAATATTGATTACACCACTTGATTGTATATTTGTATATATAGTTGTAGGTCACCACTCAACACTTAAGTTTCAAGGAGAAAAAAGGAAAATATTCTTTTGGGCCGTTTATTGAACTGATTCCATAAAAGACCATCATGAGAGTCCTTTTAATGGCATTTTAAATAAGCGTTTGTAATTTTTTGTTGATTTTTATTTTGTGTGGGAAAAAAATAAATGTTTTCAGTTCATACATACTTTTTGACATTTTAAGTGCTACTGGGAATAAACTGATTGAGTTGACAAATGAGTGATTGGAAAAAATTGTTGAACTTTAAGGTTAAAGATAGGTAGGTAAAGTGGGTAGTACCTACCTTACCTACCTACCGACCTACTAGGTATCTACTGTTCGAGTCAGTGAAATCGCAAGTAAAGATTTTTTATGATTTAGAATTTTAACTCATCTAGGTACATAGGTACTATTTTATAAATATTTATCTACAAAAACACACGACTGTACATAGCAATTTAATTATTATTTTCAGATTGGGTTCGATATCCCACTTTCTATTAATCCCATTTGTTAAAATCCTTTTTTTTTTTAATCTCGCTTTTATAATCCCACTATTTTTAAAATCCTGCTTTTTATAATCCCATCTTTTATAATCCTTTTTACTTGCGATATAATAGGTAAAAAAAAATCGTCAAATTATTTTTCCAAAAATGCTACCATTTTATAAAAAAAAAATCGGAAAAATGGTACCTCCCATAGAACAATTTTTTTTATTTTCGATATTCTCAAAAACGGTTCCGCTGGTTTTTATAATTTTTTTATAGAGAATGTCTACAATAATTTAAAAAAAATTGTCTACCAAAATTTTCAAAAAAGTTTTGTTTGGATTTTTAAAAAAAGTTTAATTTTTTTTGTTTGAGAACTTAATATTTCGAAAACGACTTGATCGATTTTTATTAAACTTAGCATCCAGCAATTTTTTGCATTCTCTAGGAGATTTGAAATATTTTTTTTTTTCTCATAACAAAAAATAACGGTACCTTCCATACAAATGTTTAAAAACCGGTATTAAAAATCTAATTTTTCTCAAAAACGGCTCCTACGATTTTGATTAAAATTTTTGTGTGAACTTATAACAGAACGACCTTCCATATTATTGGAAAAAAAATATATCTATCGTTTAGAAATGTTACCTCTCATAGAACCAGTTTTTTTGGTTTCCGACTATCTCATTATCTGTTGAACCAGTTTTAATGAAATTTTTTGCGCAAAAGCTACTAAAAAGTTTGAATAATATTACATATCAAAATTTTCAAAAAATCAAATTTTTGGTTTAAAAAAAAAAAATTGAAAATTATTTTTTAAAAATTCGATATTCTGAAAATAGGCGGATGATATTTTTAAAAATTAATTTTTTAACTCCGCATAAATAAATACTTAAAATTGGCGTACCAATTTTTTTCTTAAAAATATATTCAAAATTTTATTTATAAAAAATAAATTTTTTAAAAAACCGCTCCAACGAATTTTAAAAATTTGTTCTCATAAATTGAGATGTTGAGAGTGTCAAATAATTTCAGATATTTTTTTAATCAATTTATTTCTAATTTTCGTTTATTTTTTTAACATTTTTTCAGTCTAAACTGTAAAGTCCATGCATATGTGCGAAGTGCAAGACAGCACGGTGCTATATTGGTCATATTCAAAATAGCTTTTTACGGCCTTTAGTCCACAAAAATTTTTAGGCGTTTCGTCCCGGCGATCTCACTTGGACTCATCAGTTGACTAGTGAGGACCTTGTCAATACGCAATTTTTGTTAAGTTCAGTCCATCTAACATAGATTTCATGACGAATATCTAGTGTGAACTATGTATATCCAACAAGACTAGAATTCCTAGTCATTAAATTGGAAGTTTTTGTTTTTTTTTTGCCCAGGGCCTGGTCATATTTATTTACTAACATAATACTTCCTTAATTTAGGCTATATTTTTGGCAGGTGGCATAAAATATAGGCTCCAACAACTAATAAATTTCTTTTATCAGATGAAAAGTTTTTAAAATTATTAAGACTTTAAAACCATAGTGTGATCGCACATAAGAGCAAGTTCGTGCGATCCAGTCGTGCATTTTATTTTTTTTATAATCCTGTTTCTTATAATCCCGCTTTTGCAATGAAAACTATTTTTTTATTTTTTAACCGTGCGATTTAAAAAAAAATAAAAAAAAAAACAATTAGTTTGAAGTACCAAGCACGCACGCGTTGTGAAACATCAAGTTATAATATCTTCATAAAGATACAATTTTATGTTCACTTTTATGATGCCTACAATGTGACACCAAATCTCACTATTTATTTATGTATAAAGAAAAATAAAGACAAAATAAAAATAAAAGTAAGTTTTGCTCCACCCTAATATCAATGATGGAATCCTATATCTGGGATCCAGCGTTGCCGTTTGGCCACTATAGTGTCCAAATGGCCACTATTTTGCGTTTGGGACCCGTGGTCACCACTTTTTTGAAAATGACCCAATTGGCCCCTTTTTATTAATTCAATAAGATTTACATTCGAAATCTTCTGAAAATTGCATTTCTCATAAAAAAAAAATTAAATTCCACAAAATTTTGTATTGAACGCTGTCATTTTATCTCGACATGCACCCAACTTTGCATTCAGCAGAAGCAAACTGACAGAAGACACTACACGGTATTTTGTTTTCTGTTATTCGAATAGTTTTTGATGTTTTATGTATAATCAGAAGAAAATAATTTTTAATTGAGATTTTGAATAAATGTTTATGAAATGTCTTTAATCTATTTTATTTTATACATTGTGGCATTTTTCTATATGGGACCCTTTTTTCGTCGCGGGACCCTTTTTGGGACACTCTTTAAATTTTTTCAGCGGCAACACTGCTGGGATCTACAGAGCCGTTTTTTTTTTTCAGGCAAAATTTTCCATTTAACTGATTATAGATTTTCCATCGAAGTCGAACATATATATTTATAGTTATATAATAAATTAATTCGTAGTTCTTTGCGTTGCGGTCTTTGGTCTGCCATCAACCATGCTACAACTTTCCATTTATGTTGTTGGCATTCTGGGTTAAAAGTTTCTTTAGTTTTATTTTATTTTTTATTTTTTAGCTTAATTTTGATACAGCATTAAAGGTTCACGCAGTGTGGGAGTGGCCGAGTAGTATTATGGAACATTTTATCTGCCCGAATACTTTCATGTGGTTTAATACTTGTTGACGTAGGGTTAACTTTATATAAACTTTATTCAAGAGACTGTAATGAATATAATGTATCCATGCGGATGTAGTCTAGATAAAGAAAGATATTATTTATTTGAAGGGTAAGAATAATTTGTTGGAAAACCCAAGGTTTAAAACTTTAAAGACAGACAATTTAAGGATTTGAACTAATACCTACCTATTTTAACCTTATAAATATAAGATTGGATTATGTATATGAAGTGGAATGTGAATGGAATGCAATGGACTGCCAGTTTCAATTGTATATTATTTTACAGTCCTTTGCAGAGTTTTACGAAATTTTAATATAAATATAAACAGAATAGCTTCTGAACTTTAAAAAAAAAAAACCTTTCACCATAAACCACCCATATCCGTAGGACCCTTCTGTTTAAATTTTACTATAAATATAAATTTTTCTGTGGATGCGTATGAAGCACTTTTGTGTAAAGCTTTTCCCAAAAATGTATTTCTGTAAATTTCCCAGAAATTCCACTTTGTCAATTATACTTAAATTCCTATAATAAAGTTGCTTTAAGAGTTGTTCAATGTTTTGTTCATACATGTCCATGATGGTTATGCTAAGAGACTAGCAGTTGATGAAGTTTAACTATACAAACAAATTATCTTATACTCATTCCCAACAGATGCTCTTATAATATTAGCTTCTAATTAGCAATGCCAATTTTTTGACAAAAGTGCTCAAAAATTCCTTTTTTAAACATCCCCATGGAGTTGTTTTTTAGGTTCCCATATTTGAAAGATTTCCTATGTAAAAAGGTTTGTTCGTTGTTTTTGTTTTAGTTAAAATTTAGTAAGGAAATTATAAAAGGTTCACAGTTTTATATTAAATTATTGTTGTCAGCAGGGGATTTTCTAAGCTATTACCATAATAGGCCATCATGCATATCAGTTGGTGATGATGTGTTTGTCCTTTAATATGAAAACAAAATGGCTCGGCTGTAATAAGTGTGCTTTAGAGTCTTTTTTAAACATGTTTGAAACCAATATAGACAGAATGAATTATTATAATCTTTCTTTTTCTATTGATTTTATATGATTTAAAAACTTACGAGTTAAAACGCCTAAAAGTATATTTTTTCCTGTTTTTGCCTTATCCATAAGGGATCATGGAATCTTTTATTTAATTCTGTTTCTCAAACTATGGTATCGGAGGATTTAGTTTCTTGAAACAAAATCATAATTTGTTTTTTTTTTTCTATATATGTATATATATTTTTCTTAAAAACACCTCTAAGTATGCAGGGATTTTTGATGTAAAGATTTCGTGAAATCAAAAGTTCAAATTTTATTATCTTTCTTTTCTTATAGTTTTTATAGTTAGAATTTATGCATTCTGAGTTAAAATGCCTAAAAGTATGTTTTTTTTCTTCAATTCCTGCTTAATACATTTAATTCAGATATCGTTGGATCAATGATCAGGAGACAAAGCCATATATAGCACCCACAATAAAATGTGAGTTTTGATCTATGCATATTTTTTTTTTTTTAACTTTTATGTAAAGAAACTCAATATCGTTACAAGGGCTTATTAAACAAAAAATTGAAATTTATGTATATTTTGTATCATTTTTATAGGATTTATAAATCTCTAGTTAGAACCCCTAAAAGCATGTTTTTTTTTTGTCTGTTTTTGCGTTATCCGTAAGGGATAATTGAATATTATATTTAATTTTATTTCTCAAACGTTGATATCGTTGATTTTAGTTTTATATAGTTTTTATGGGATTTATAAATTCCTAGTTAGTTCGCCTAAAAGTATGCCTTTTTTTCTGTTTTTGACTCTATTGTTAATCTTATATTTATTCCTGTTTTAGAAACGTAGACACCGGTGAAAGGTAACGAGTCAAAGTCACAGATCACGTCCATAAAAATATGTGGGAAAAGCACCTCTAAGTATGCATGTAATTTGATTTAAAGAAAAAGATCTTAAATAATTTTTAAAACCCATAGGTAAAGATTTTATAATCAAGGAACTGAAAAAAAGGAAATTCAGGAACTCTTTGCGTGTACACATTTGAGTTAAGTTAAAAATCATTATCCTTTTATCAACAACAGTTTAAAAAAATTGATAAAATGATCCTTCTAAGCTTAATTTGCAATACTTATTCTTACAGTGTAAATTAAACTTCTTAAAACTAAAAACAAACACTCTAATTTTATTTAAAAAAAAAGAAAAGAAACAAAGAATTGGAGGAGGAGAGCCCTTCAAGACAACAGGTGCTTCCTAAACTTAAAAATATCCTTTTCTCATAATTTTAAATTCATTTTCAGTGCGAAGTGGGAGAGAGATTATATTATTTGAACACAAATTTAACACGAAGTGTACCTATATATACTTGCGATGGCACTGATGGCTTCGTTAGTCTCCATTATTATTTCTCACCTGCGTCATTCTCTTTTTTTCTTTTTTTTAAGTTACTATGGACATCTGAGTTCTGAAGGATGAAAAGGGATACAAAAGATATGTAGGTATTAAGTTAGAAAGGAGCAAAGAGAAAAATAATTTTTCATAGCAAGAAAAATCATTTGTCGAGTCTTCCATTACCTTGAATACACATCCGGACATCTGGATCTATACATACAGGCATTAAATCCTGACGGTATGTATGTATGTATTAATGTGTTGGAATCTCATGACACATTATCTATTTTCAAATGAATCTGTGCCATTTCAATCCCAATTCAAATCCTAGATCGAAAAAACGTCATGATGCATATCGAGATTGCATTTCTTCCTTTTGATGTATGTATGTGTGTATGTAACACTATCCTGGTGATGGTGATGCTGTACTACTACTTCAGTTAGTGCCTTATAGAAAGCGAGACTTTTTCTTCTAATGGAAGATATTTGTTTCGATATTCGGGAGACTCCTTTTCTTTTTAATATGAAATCGTCGTCGTCGTCGTTCATCGCACATTGTCGTTTGCTATCATCCGTTTTCCTTGTCTTTTCACCTGCTGCTCATCCTATCAACAGTACCTACCTACCTATATAAGCTATACCCAACTCTGAGTCATATTCTTATACGATTCTGGATCAGGATGTGTTTAACTGAACTCAGCGCAATCAGTTAACTGCATGAAAGGATAATTTTTCAGGAATTGAAATGTAGAACATTTCACATTTAGCGTGTGGAAGTGTTAGAGGTTGCTGTTATAGGTTAAGGGTTAGTATATTTTTTTTTTGGTGCCGCATAAGAGAGTTCCTTTTTTATCTTTAGATAGATCGGTATTCTTTAACCCAAACGTCATTTATTCACCTTTTGTTTTGTGTAAAGGTAGCGAGGAGAGAAAGCAAATCGCATTCACATGGGACGGATGCGGTATGCGGATGTTTGGGAAATGATAAACTCAACAAAGAGTCCTTGATTTATTGCACGAATAACGATGATGACGACGACGACGGTGGTGGAGATATAGTTCTTTTAAAAAGAGGAGCAAGTGGGTCTGAGACTCTGGTTCTGGCACACAAAAAGGATTTCAACTATAGGGAATACAACAAGATTATACTTTACCAAGAAATATTTATTATAGGTATTTTTTTTTTTTTTTTGTTGTTAGAACTTTTCTGGAGCGACTCACCTACAAGACAGACGAAGAACAGGACCAAAATTTTCTGTGTGGATTTATTTTTTGAAACAAAAAAAAATATAAGTTGTGAAAACAAAGAAACATGCAGAATTAGGTACACTGAAATTGTGTTTCTTATCTTGATTTTTGAGATATTAATAAACAAACATATCAATGGAAGATTCAACGTTTAGGTACCTACGTTCAATTGTCCATTTTTTACCAACATCAAATCGTAATTTATTGTTTCATTTTATCTTTTTGAAATGTTGTATGCCCTGAATTTGAATTCGGACAGAATTTTACTATTATTTTTTTTTTTTTTTAAATATAAAATTAAATAATAAAACATGAATTTGATGTTGGTAACAAAAGAAATTTGTTTTTATTAAGTTTGCGGATACATACCATACAGGGTGTTTTGCCCAAGATTCGACAAATGGCTAAAGCTTTTAAGTTCAGTTGGAACGAGAAAAAATCACTTGGAAGGGCGTGAATTTTTTTTAATTTACTTAAAATAGAAAAAAAATATTAAAAAGAAAAAAATAAACACCAATTAATACATAGTTTTATATTCATGCTTAAGCATTTTTAGAACAAAAAATTAATCATTCAATTTTATTCTTAATTCTACGTGTTCTAATAAAAAAATTTTAAAAATTAGATTTAAAGCTCAAAATTAAAAAAAAAAAATTAAAATGTTTTTTTTTTTTTCTTTTTTTCTAAAATTGTAACTCTAGATTTTGTCTCTAAATGAAATTCATGGGTCGCGTTAACTAGCTCACTGATTTACAAAGCTTAATTTATGAGAAAAACAATTTTGAATAATTTTAATGTTTTTTTTTTTTAAATAAAATTTATGTGTACCTACAATCTACATACAATTTTGAAAATATTATTAAAGAAGAAAAAATTGGTTCTCAAATTTTTAGGATTTATTAATTTGGAGTCAAAAATTCAATTTCGAAAAAACATCTTTTAGGGGAGAGTCGATACTTTTAAATGCTTTGTTCAATAAAATTAAATATCACATTTTTCAAGGTTAAGACAATCTACTCTTGTATATCTAAATTACGCAGCTATAAGACAACAATAAACAAGGTTTTTGAACACATTTTCCAAAGTTGGACAGTTATCTAAAGTTAGACAATGTTTATAAATAAGACAATTAGTGTTTTTTTCTTTATTGAGTTGATAATAATAATGATAATAATTTCTTTATTAAATGATACTAATTTATTGAGTTGATACAAAATTTCGTCACGTTTGATTTTATGTTAGCTATATATCAATAAAATAAATTAAAAACAAATTAATTTTTTTAGTGATCAGTCAGACTACATCAAGGGACAAAATTTGCAATATTTGCCTTTAGAGGAAAATAAAATTAATTTTTTTATATCTGAACCATCGCTCACTGGTCGTCTTCAATAAAGCAGACTGTCATCGTTTCTAAATTTAAAAAGGGGTGTGCCACAGGGCTCAATCCTCGGACATCTGCTTTTCTCCTCATTTTTATAAACGACGTCCCATCTGCTTTGAAGTACTGCTTATATCATATCTATGCAGACGCCACCGTTCACTTAGGTATATTTAAGTTTCCGTTTAGAGCTAGTTGAAGATGCTGTAGTCAAAATCAACGAAGATCTTGCTTCTGTTTTAGAATAGTAATCCCTAAATCAACTTTTATTGAACCCCACTAAAACAAAATGCATACTGATCAGCATTCTTTTAGAAGACTTTTCCTGACATAATTCTGAGGGTCAGGTGATTAAAATGGTCTCTTAATCTAGAAACCTTGGAGTAATATTTTAATAAAAGTCTGACTTGGCAAGACTATATCTACAATACGGTTGCTAAAGTTTATGCTTTCATGAGAAGTTTATCGATTTCCAGACACTTGTTTCCCAATGAAGTGAAAATAAAGTTGGTTAAGTACTTGATTTTATCAGTTTTGACCTTTGGTTGCGAAATATTTTAGATTTAATATACATATATTAAAATATTAAAAAAAAAAATACTAAATATAAACAACTTAACCAAAATTGACCACTCGCCACTAAAGATTACCATTTGCGGCTCAACATCAGGACCCACTGACAGAACTATTAATTAAGATCCGTGTCTTGACTTTTATCATCAGTATATAGCTTTATATATGTAGGTAGTCTCCTGAAAACAAATCAAAAGTGTTAACATTTTACTTTCCTGTCATAACTAAGTACTTAATCATTCTTCACTTGATATAAATGAACATATAACGTAAATTACCATTAATCTTTTTTTAAATAGAGACATATACCTACACATATACAATGAAATACTTAAACAATTTGAATAACAAAATCATTAACAAAGGACTTAAACTCAAACGTTAATATTGTAGCCTTACAAAGCTAAAGTTCTTCTTTGAAAGGAAGCCTCAACACCAGTTATACTTTCACATTTACATCTACATATACAATACATATTATATTACTATACTATCAAAAAGCAACAAAATGCCTTTATAACACGCAAAATGTAGAAATTATAATTTATTGTTAAGTAATAATCACAAAAATCTCTAAAGGATTTATGAACAAAGCCCAAGGAATATCAAATTGCTCTTAAAGGTATAAAGTGCTAAAATAAAATAGGTAGTGATAGTAACGGCACGTGCACGATGACGGAAATGAAATGATTAATAAGATGATTATTATAAATATTATATTTATACATATATAGGTATATTTTTTTTTGTGTGTCGGTATAGGATGGAAAAGTTTCAAGTTTCACCTCTATCGTTTTTTATTTTTTGTTGGCCCTTAAAAGGGCTGTTTTATAATTTTTTTATTACAGGATCCTTTGAAAAATTGAATTGTTTTTAAATAAAAATTAGTTATTTATGGTAAATAAATAGTATACCTGATCAAGTCTACGTTTCCTCTTACAAAACTCAAAGAAAAGAGAATTGTTGAATTAAGAGCTTTGAGGTATTTATTATTTATAGCAAGCAATAAATAAGATTAAACAGATTAGAAATGTTGCTTTCTGTTTTTTTTTTAGAATATTATGTTTCTTAAAAAATTAAAAACAAAAAATGTTGATATTTTTAAATTTTATATTTTGTTAGCCAAGTGGCTAGCAAAAACTCTATTGAGTATATTAAATTTTATATTTTGAAAACTTTTACTTTCGTACAGGATTTTTTTTCTCAGGAACAATGATTTAGAAAAAAAAGGTGTGGTCTATTTTAGGTAGGTAAGTATGGTCTGCAAAAACACCAAAAAAACATTATTTGCGGAACCTGCCACAGAATTTTTTTTTGTTCACATTTTCGAATCTTTTGTGAACAACTTAATCGATTCCGATCAAAATTTTTAAATATTATTTATGTCAAAGTGATGCATAGAAATTTTTAAACAATAGTTTTTTGGAGTTAAAAAAAAAACTATTATTAAGGTAATAGCATGGTAGATCTTTTTTCTAACTTTAAAGTTCTTTGCTAAAATGCTCTAAATTTTAACTTAGGTTTATTGAATAAACCTATTTTCTTAATCAACTCTAACTAAACGCACCTAAAACAAATGTCAGTGTCATTTTTAACCCATTTTTAAAATATTGATGTTTTAAAATTTAATACATTTTTTCTTCAAGTCTAAAAAATATTTGTTTGAACATTTTGATATGCAATATCATTTTGACTTAAAAGGACTTTCTATTTAAAAATTTTGATTGGAATCGATTAAGCCGTTTAAAAGAGGTTCGAAAATAAATAAAAATAAAAATAGTTCTGCGGTAAAGTTTATTTGGTATTTTTTTGTTTTACTTACCTAAAATGTACACAATTTACATTAAAGTAAAAGTTTTCGAAAACAAGTAAACAAACATACCAAGCATTTTCAATATGGACGTATTATTTATGGATAGCTAGTTGCCAACCTCAAGCTGGTTCCATTTTATTCTCAGTCATTTTTGGCGACACTAGCCCTCAAAACTGCAACTAGTGCAAAAAATATGAAACTTCAATTTTGACATTTGTACAGAGAACAGTGTTCCCAGATTGGTGGTTTTCGAAACCGAAATGGTGGGAAAAATCAGTTTGGTGGGAATAATAGTGGGAAAATATTCTAAGCGCTTTTTATGAGGGGGGATTTTAAAAATCTCGTATGGTATCACTGTCACTGAATAAACACTGAACAAAATATAAGAGGCAAAATACCATAGATGTCGCACATTTCTATTCATAAAATTTAAAAAATTCTGGTTTGGTTTATTGTATTGATAAAGGTGACTTTCTGAATTTTTAAAAACAGATGTCGCGAGCTTTTATGTAAAAATTTGTAAAGTTTAATTTTTTCCTGAAGTTGAGTGTGGAGAGCTAGCATCGCGGTCTCTTATTTTGGCGGCAACGTTTTGTTTAACAATTATTGTATGAAACTGACTTTAGACTAGCAGTCCACATAAATACGTCAATGATTTTCACTTTTATTATAATTGTCAAAGTGACATTTGATTCACTTTATCAATGTTATGAATAATTTTCATGTTATTTTTTTTATAATTTTCTCTTATTCATTCCACGCATATTTTTATATAATAAAAAAAATCTATACAATTCTAAGCTATTTCTACCATATAAAAGCAAATTCGTAAGGGCCAGCCGTGTGCATTTTAATATTTGTGCTGCAGGTGACAGTGATGATATTATTATTGCTCTGTTATACTCTTATTTGTTTGGAAATATTTTATATGAGTTAAATTTGTCTGTCAATAAATTGAAATAAGTACAAAATAGTATGCAAAATAAATATTTATTTGTCTGAATTATCCGCCAGCTTTTCTTTGTTTATTTTCGTTTTAACTAAAATACTAACTCGCCTGCAATTGAATGTTCAGACATCAGAGTGACAATTTAATATTTAAAATTTTCTCTTCCAAGCGCAACGATTGCACTCAAAAACATATACATATAAGTATTTATTTTGCAATTCTAATTTAGCCACCATCATCGCTACAATACCTACACCAACTGGGTTTCGATTTGAAAATAAAAGCCTCCCACCTAAAGATACTTGCAACGCTTCAACTATTTTTTATGGGAACCACAAAACACCTGCTATAGTAGGTAGATATAGAGAACATATCTTTTGCCCACCATGCTCTCTATAATATTTTATAACTCTGATAGTTTGCTAGTTAGTGGAAATATAGTTAGTTGTTTTTGTTGTTTGGAGGACGAGGTTTGTGTTGTGTATATGGGAGGCCAAACCATTATGGCAATCTAATTGAAAGGGATGTTCATAAAAAACTCACAGAAAAGTTCAAACTAAAAAAGAGGGTTGTTCATGCTGAACAGGATAATAATTTGTACACTCTTCTACACTTTTATTCTACTGCTCGTATAGCATTTAGCATTTTTTAATTTTTATTTTTATTTTTTTCTTCTAACAAAGCAGACAAACATTGCATTTTAAGAACGAATGCAATTAAAAAAAAAATCGGTGTATATGATGATGACAGCGATTGTGGATTTGTTTTTATACTTAGGTACGTATGTATGTACATGAACTTACAGGAATAAAAGAAAACTTTATTTGAGATTCAAAATTAAATTCAATTTCATTCATTCTGATGGTACCTAATGCTTTTATCTTATTTAAGAGTTGCAGAAAGGATCTTTGAGTCGGAGTTAAAATATTTCAATGCAGCGAATTCAAAAAAGACGACATAAAAGAGTAAATTAAAAATAAATTAGAATGACACAATTAAGTTGCACGTACTTTCTCTTAATTGCTGTATACGTATGTATGTATACGTATTTGCCAATTTTAGAAATAGAAACATCGAACAGCGATGGGCTGATTTACATTGTAGCTTGTAGCCCTTGAGTGTGTCAAGTGAAGTCTATTGCTCAACTGCACATCTGCTTGTTTGTTACGATAATAGTCCAGACTTTCCCTTTAAAGGAATTCCATAAAAATAGAATTTTTGTCGAAAATTTAATTTTTAACGGCCATTTTATTCATTCGATTATAATCCAGTTTTAAACTTAATTCCAAATGTATTAACATTATTTATTCATACTAATTTGCAAACGGACTTAAGTTTTAAATATGAGTTAATCAAATGAATAGTATTGCTTTCTTTCTAAAAAAAAATAAAAGTAAAATTTTATTTTTTGTAAATATCTCGAAAAGTATCATTTTGAAAAATTTGGAAACAAAATTGTAGTTTATAAAATTCTACACAAAAAATATTATAACAGTTTTTTTCTTATAGGCAGTAGATATTCAGGAAAACGGTCGCAAACCTGACCAATTATTTAAAATTAAAACGCAATAAAGTGGAAAATATTCATGCCGATTATGGAATCCTCAATACTGGATCAGCAGTGATTCGCAGTATAGTGTTCTCTTTTCTTTTCACGACAAATGGGTAAAGAGAAAAGAGAACACTGCGAATCACTGCAGATCCAGTAATGCGGATTCTATAATCGACATGGTTACAAAAATATACAATTGTCATTCTTGTGCTATGTAGACTATAAATGCAGTCTACACGATTGTCTTCGTGTAGACAATTCAACGTAGACAATTGGTAATTGTCTACATAGCAACGTCGACAATGTAGACAATTCATAATTTTTTTTTTTGAACAGACATTTTTGTTGAACAGAGTATACCTGCCAAACATTCCTATTGCAGCATGATTTGTTTATTAAACAGATTATATTTTATTCTAAAAATTTAATTTATATTACCAATGCTTTTGAAGACGGTTTTCAGCAGTATTTAACAAATTTTTATTGCACACCGCAAATAGCTGAATATTTGTTGTTGGCTTTTACCAAAATAAAGCCTAGCTCATCGAACGCTTTATTCTTCGGCCTTCCCGATATTTCAGTTTTTGTTTTTAAATAATACTTTGACTTAAAAGCTCTTTCTGCGTCCACTCGACGCGTTGTTCTGGACTTAATTTGATTGATTTAACAAATGTGACAGCAATTGTTTACATTATATATATGTACATGATTGTTGATATTGTCGACATTATTTACATTGTTGACATTGTCGACGCAGTTGTCTACCTTTAAATGTAGACAATTAAAGTCGACACGTAGAGGAACAACACTGACAATTGTATTGAACGTGTTTGCGCATGTTTTAACTTAAAAAAAAATGTAATTTTTTTTTTTAATAAAAATTTTATAACCTACAATTTATGTATTGTCATCCTGCCAACAAAATTTATAATCCCCCCTGCCCTGTCAAACATAGTTAACAAGTGTAAGTTTAAACAATTTAAAATAAAACAAAAATAGTATGAGTGCCTAAGGATATTACCTATAGTCCTTAGCTCAACCATTAAAATATTAACAAAGGAAATGTTAAGACTCCATACAAAACTTCAAAGTAGGCTTTTTCTTTTTTTTTTATCTCCATGTACACTGTACACTGTACAGTACCTAAATTGCAATGCCATCAAAAAAAGGCCTCTAGCATCTAAAAAGGCTTCCGCAATCCATATTGTAGATATTTAATATTTCCAAAGCTCCAGACATAATAAAGATACAAAAAAAAACTAACTAAATAGGGGAGTTTAAAAACTCAAATTAATTAAAAACTTCCAAGTCCTTATAACATAAATGTATACTAGCCTTTGGGTGTAATTGCAAATGACAACGCTTAAATGTCACAACAACATAACAAAGAAAACCAACAAAAATTTACAAATAATGTTTTAATTTCTGTGGACTTCATTTAATTTTTTTTTTATACCTGATGTCCTCACGTTTCCGGAATTAATGAGGACATGGATCTATGCCGAAGGAATTTTTTTTTTAACTTGAGATACTCAACTCATTAAGAAGAAGGGTTAAGTGAATTTTTTGGTTTTGCTATACCTATAGGTAAAATTCTTTAAAATGGTTATCTTTGCAGGTGTTTTACAAAGTAAATTAAAAAGAAATTTCTTTTTGGATTGTGTGAAAAGAAATTGTTGCTTATAAAAAAAATGGTAGGTAGGTAATTAAGACATTCCAGTTGATTTTAATTTAAGGGTAGATTTAAGGATTTTTTCCGTTTCCTTTTTTTCTTAACTTTTTTTTTATATCTCAATGTATGTTGTATTTAAAAAAAAAAAGCTATTGATAAAGGGTATAGGTACTTTGATCAAAATTAAAAAAAAAAAAAAAAAGGATTCAACCTAAAGGTCGAATAGTTTAAAAGAACTGATGGGTTACAGACAGATTTATTGATTTTATAAATCGAAAAAGGTTAGATTTTTGTGGGAATAGTGAAGTAAAGGACTTGCAATGTCAGGATGATAAAAGCAAGTGAGAGTTATAAAAAACAAAAACATGGAATTTTTATGCAAATAAATAGAATCAGACGAAACGAGACGAGAAAACTATGCAGACTCCTTAAAAAAGGTAACAAATTGTAAGGAATTAAACTGAATAAAGATAAAAGGTTGTAAGAAAATTGTGCAATTTATGTTTTGATAAGGGTAATTCTTCTTTATTGTTCTTTTATTTTTTTTAAGCAGAAATTAAGCTGAAATAAAATGCACGATTGGATCTGAAGGACTCATGTGACGACGATGTATGTTAAAGGTTTAAATGCGTTAGATATCTTTAACATAAAAATGTCAAAAATAGTCAAATGTACGTAGAGGTTAAAATAAGTTCTAACGTTTTAAATAATAGTTTATCAATTTTATAATTAGTTCAAAATTCAGTTTGAGGTAGTACCTAATTAAGTTTATGATTAGTCCCCTTATTTATTATTATAAGCTTATAAGGAACTCTATAGTACAGGGTCATTCATTTTTCGGTTTCGAAACTAAAGCTAAATAAAACACACGCACAGCGATAAATTTTTAATGAAAATTTAATTTCATTATAAAGCTTGGACTTTGCTTATGTGTGAAAAACAATATCTTTCAAATGGCAGGCTCTCGAGGATTCGCAGCATGCGATTCTTTTGAGGTAATTTTTAACAATTTTTTTCGGACATTTCGGGCGGTATCTCGGCCATAACTTGAGTAATGTTGGTTTTTATTGCATCTAGACATCGAGGATTATTCGCGTAAACATGGTCTTTTGCATAGCCACACGGAAAAAAATTTAACGGTATCAAATCGCATGATCTTGGTGGCCATTTGACGTTGCCAAAACGTGAAATTACGCGACCAGGAAACTTCTCACGCAATAAAGCCATAATTGGTCGTGTTGTGTGGCTTGTTGCCCCGTCTTGTTGGAACCACATATCGTTCAAGTCATGATCTTTAATCGCAGGCCAAAAAAAAATTTCTCAAGTGCTGTGAACGCCGGGACATCGATAAATTCGGATCATCAGCAACGCTTGCACTTGCAGCACACTTACGACATCAGTAAAGCTTTCAGTTTCTTCAAATTTCTTCATAATTTTACCGATTGCTTGCGTAGTCAGTCGATTACGGCGACCCTATATTCATCGCGTAATGCGCTCATTTTTGTAGTATATTTTAATAATTTTAACGCGTTGTTCAATTGTTAAGCGATCCATTATCGTAAATGGCAAACATTCAACTAATATTATAATACTTCAAATGACAGCTGAGTTTGACAGGTGTCAAATGCCAGCGCTACCAACTTGAAACCACGAAATGAATCACCCGTTATATGCAGCGTAATTTCAAATGTATAGTTTTATCAACACTTTGAAGTGAAAAAATTAAATTAAATAAGTCTTAATTTTTCTAAAGCCACTCGTTCATTATTTTTAAATTCTTAAATTCAATTATGGCAACAAAAGTGATGAGTCTAAGAAAAAAAAAAAAAAAAAAAAAGAAGAATAAAGTTACGACCAAGACTTGATGATGGTATAGCTACATATAAATATACCTAACCAATATATTCCTACAAAAATATTAAGATAAATTACAATAAAGAAAGAAAAAAAAAATAATAAAAGAAAAAAAAAAATATCCTTTCCGATCATCATATAATATAATAGCCTTTCAAGAGGGAATATTCTTTTATAAAATATTTTCTTTACCATTTTGTTTTCTCTTTTTTTTTTCTTATTTGTAATTTTGCGATTTTTTTTCTTTAATGCTCCCTGATTTATCTGTTCTTTTTTTTTTTTTCTTTTTAAGAACTATAAGAATTTTGTTTTTGGTATTGTCTCTTCAATGAACATCAATCCATCGAAAGGAGATGCTTCTTTTTGCATGAAACAGATGGCTTAAGGCAGTTCCAGATTTGTTTATAATATAACCTTACAAAACTCTTTTATATAATATTAATAATAATAATCGGACACAGTTTTGAGGGGACATCTTAAATAACAGTTAGAACGAAATTAATCATGTTTTTTTTTTATATAGAAACAATTTTAATCAATCAATGCTACAGTTTAATTTACGTATGCATAGAAAAAATAATAATTTGCATATTCTACCTTTGTATTTTCAATTTTGGTTTTAAAAAATAACACGCCGAGCCGTTTACTTAAAATTAGGATTCGAGAGTCATTTGCCAAGAAGTTAATTTTTTTTCTTTTAATTTATTGTATTTTTTTTACAAATTTTCATTTTCACAAATATTCGTATTGTATTTTATTGTTTCCCCTAAGGGTTACAAGTCTTCCACCACACTCTCCTCTCTTCTCATCCCTCTCTCTTTACTCCTTCTCACAACCTCCAGTGCCTTTATCCACTCTTCCCCCCTCCCTCCTTCGTCTATTATATCCCTCATTTTTTCCCCTATTAATTTTCCTTCATCTCCTCTGAGCTGCATCTTTCTATTACATGTTGCCACGTCTCTTGCTCACCTTCACACACTCTGCACATTCTCCCTTCTTCTTGTTTCCAGTACCATCTTTCTCTAACCTCATTCCCTAGCCTGACTCTCGCTATTCTCTTTGTTCTGTCTGCCTTCCATACCGCTTTCAGATATTGCGGGATCCCCTCGGTATACCACCTGTTATATCTGGATTCCTTTATAAGTTCCCGTCTTTCCTTTTCCTGCTCTCTTCTGTCTTCCCATTCTACTCTCTCGTATGTCGTACTATCCTCTCTTTCTTCCCTTCCCCTCGTTCTCTTTCTCCCATGTTCCGACCTTGATCCTCTCTCACTTCCATCCCCCTCTCTCTTTTTCATCTCCTCTAAGCATTCCCTCGCTATCTCGCTTCCTTTTCCACCTGTTAATTTCTCTTCATAATTCCACGCCCTTTTCCCTGCTCTTATCGTTATCTTATATCTTTTTGTTTCCTCTCTCACCATGTATCCTGGAGTTTGCCATTCTACCCCTAGTGTCCATTTGAGGTACCTCTCCTGCATTTTTTCCATTCCTTGTCTCATTTTCACAATTTTCACAAATATTTGAACAGTATGATTTAGCAAATTTAACCGACCGATTTCTTTGGATTAATAATTATACGCTTTAGCAATATTTTAACAAAAATGTTGAACCAAGACTTAAACAAGTTTTTAAAAAATATCCCATTATCTAATAAAATAATTATCTAGGCCCTAAGGTACTTGATTTGTTAAATCCAGCACTGTCTTTTCAGAACAAGGAAAAAATATTTGGAAAGCGAAAACTGAAAACTGTTTTTTTTTTTTTGTTTGTAAGCATTATTCTCTTTGATTTAAGATTCAAAATTATTTTTTGTTTGAGCTGTCCTTGAATCAGCACCCAAAATAAATGGGATGATTGATGGGGATTTATTGTTTTTTTTTTTATTAAGACGATTAGGTGTCTGCTTCGTAAAATTTAATAAAACAATTTTTCTTTATTGAATGTTTTGATATTTAATTAATTTTATGGAAAAAACAGATTTATGTAAAAAAGAGGAATTTAAAATTTGTATTAATAATGAAAAAAAAAGGATTATTAATTAGTTGCATACATTTAGGTAGGTACTACAAATTTCTTTTATTACACCGCTAATTTTAAATTGCTTTATGTTTTTAGCGGAAGTAGAGTGGTTTCCTGTAAAAAAAAAATAATCGGGGTTGTTATTTAAATGTTAAATGTTTAATCTTAAAATTTTATGTATTGAATTTATTATTTATTGAATGAAAGCACATATATTTAAATTGTTAATTTACATGTGCTTAGACTCTCTCTAACTACACAAACTAGTGGTCTTATTTATAAACGTTGTCTAACTTTAGACAACTGTCCAACTTTGGCAAATGTGTTCAAAAATCTTGTTTATTGTTGTCTTATAATTGCCTAGCTTAGACACAAGAGTAAATTGTCTTAGCCGTGAATAACGTGATATTTATTTTTATTAAATAAAGCATATTTCCACCAATTTCAAAATAGTTAGACAGTGCCTAAGTAGACAAAAATCTAATAAATACGACTGTAGGTATTTAGAAAAAGTCTAAGCACATGTAAATTAATAATTAAAAATATTTGTTTTCGTTCAATACATAATAATTACCACGATGTAAGAGAAATCTATGAAATGACAATAATCAAGAACACTGTCAAAATGAAGGCTGTCACAAAAAACTCTGTTGCCAAATTTTAAATTTTCGCCGCACTCTAAAAAAACACACTAACAAACAAATGCTGAATATACAAATAAGGAAAAAAAGGGATTTATTGTAAAAATGCAAAATTAAATACATATGTACATACATATTTGAAATGGGTATAGGTTAGGTTAGGTAAGCGGGCTGACAGTTGATCTTGTTACCGTCACACTAAGATCAATGTAGATCCATTGTGATACCCTAGGGATATGATCCCCATAAAAAGAAACCTATGATAAAAGTCCTATGACAAAGAGGCCCGTTAAGGGCGTAGTTGAAGTTTCAGCGGGGTGTAGCCCGTAAGGTCGGAGGGTGTCCTCAAAATAAGTTGAGTTAGGAAGTTTCTGTCGGCACATAGTCACCTGGGTGAAAAAGGGTTAACGCACCATTGTCTTATTTGGGCGTGCTCCCCTCCATAGCCCCCACAAATCATCCCTCCCCAGGCCCGTAGGAGCTGTGGCTCCATGCAACGTCTGGTGGGTGGATTAGATAGGACGGTGGTTGGTGTATGTGATCGTGATGTTTTTGTAGGGTCAGCTTGTTAACGCTGGTGTACAAAGAAGAAGCGGCAACAGTTGGTGTAGGGCGAGGTGCCCATTCTCCTCTAGTTGTCACCACCGCAGTGCGCACCTGCGTTTTTCCGTCGTACTTAATCGTTCTATCAGTGTCATCCTGTATCGTTTATGTCTTTTGGACTATGTTTGAGGAGGCGAACCTGCCTGCTTGTGGGCAGGGTTGATAGGGGTTACGAATCTGCAAGCCATTTTGTAGCTTTAGTGAAATTTAACAAGCTTTTGCTCGGAATATCGGAGAGGTCCGCTAAGTCACTGAAGAAATGCCTTCCGGGTGCCTTTGAAATGGGTATAGTAAACATACAAAATGCGAAATAACCAAATTTATTGCTAATCAAAAAAAAAATGCGAAACGAACAAACGTTAGATTGCCATACAATTCTAGCGAAGAATTTACGTTTGTTCGTTTCGCCGTTTCTGTTTCGCATTTTTTTTTTTTTTTTTTTAGCATTAAATTTGGTTATTTCGCATTTTACGTTTTGCGAATTAAGTTTCGTTTTTGTAAAGGTATTGTGAAATGAAAAATGTGAAAATATAATTTGATCCTTCACACATTTTTTTTTTTAATTGGCATTTTGATGTTTCGCTGTTTTTATTTGACATTTAATTGTTTTGCAATTTTTTTGCAAATTAAATTATATGTCATAAAATTTCGCGCGAAACTTACTTACTTTCAACCATGGCCATAGGTAACAAACTAATAAAGGATAAAATTAGTTTTCAAACAATTAAAACAAAATTTTGTTAAAAAAAAAGGACTTAAACCTAAAATGCCATATATTTCGCTTCATAAAATTGCAGTAAAAGGTTAAACTTTTTTGCATTGAAAATCGTTTCCTATCAGCAATCTGATTTATCGGTATTCCTTCAAAATACTACAACGATAAAATGTTAAAAACTAATTTATTTAAGTTGAAGTTTCTTTTTTTACAATTGTAAGCCCATAAATTATTGCTCTTGAAATTTCAACATTTTACTATGAAATTAACTTTTCTAAATTTCAATTTAATCTACTATAGACATACCACAGCTTTTAATCACTCTATTATAATTTAAATACCAAAAAAAAAAAACACGACTTTATAAAATTGATTAAAAAGGTTCAGCGTGATTAATTTTTAATTATGTCTGTGTGTTGTTTTCATATGTTTTATAAATTTCTATAGAATCATTCTACCAAATTTACATTTCATCAACATATTTCACAATTTATGGTTAAATCTAACAAAGCCATATTGTGGTGCATCATACATCACCATCAGCCAGACATATGTACATGACATAAATATCTCACTATAATAGTCAGTCCTCTCTAAATGCAATAAATAATCAACAAATCAAAAATTAAAACAATTAAAATTGTAGGTACTGTACATGGGTAATTGATTTTAATCTGCAAAATAAAACATTTTTTTTTAAATAAATGTGTTATTTTTTTGTCAACTTGTTAAAATTAATCAAAATCAAATTTCACAAGGCAAATATGTAATTTAAACAGAATCCAATCACAAAGCTATATGTATGTATTTTGTTTTTTTTTTTTTTTGCCATGACATGATTTCACCATTAGTTTCAATCTATCAAGTATTTAATCCAAAAAGTTAATCTCTAGGGTTTTAAAGGTTAAATGAATGATTGAGCTAAACAAAAAAAAAAAAAATAAAATCTGTATTTGATACCTGCTATATATAATTTGATGGATAGGGTGGTCACTGGTCAGGTCAATTTCAGGAGTTGTGGAGTTTTATTTTAGGACTTGACCAATTTTAACTTTTTATGTATGTGTGTATATACATAGATACTATACATATATAAAATACGTTTCACTGAGGAAATATGATATAGACCGGAAGGCACGTAGCCAGGGGACCAAAAGTCTAAAATAAAAACTAAAACTTTCTAATATACTAAATTCAAATCTATAAAAATAAGGAGACTATCCAGGTATCCTGAATCCCATTTTAGAGTGTCTGTATTGATTCCTTGCATATAGATTCGTTAATACAAAATCTTACGGACAGATTCATGGTCAACGAAGACGTTCTACCATTGTTTCAAGCTCTTCTCCCGGGTTTTTCTGCAGTTGGGCGAGTCAACGAAATGGAAAAGCTAACATGTTACTTTGATAATGCAATTTTGTTGTCAGCTGTGAAAGCTGAGTACATTCTCTGGTGCGTAAAAATATCGTCGATTGATCCTTCTATCGAAGTTTTAAAATTGCTTGATATATGTGACAAGACTTACTTCTTGCTTACGGTTTTGGCCGCGCTTCCAGTGACACCACAGCTAGTGTTTTCAACTATGAAAAGGAAGGTCCCGAAGCGTTATGGGGAATGCAAGATTAAGCTCACTTGCTATGATATCTGTTCATTCAGATATAAATGTGGATCCAGGTGATTGATCTCATGTTAAAAAGAAAATCAAGACGTCTTCTGCTTTGAAAAAATGTGTGTATAAAAAATTAATTTAAGTATATATATTCGTTTGAGTACATACAATTTAAAAACTAATAAAAATCAATAAATTGGAATATATAGGTATAGTTTTTTGTTTAAAGAATTCCTCGTAAAATTTGGAAGGAAGGAAACGATAAAATGTATTTTTGCTTAACAAATTGATAAGAAAAAGGACTTAGAATATAATGTTGTTTTTTTGTGAAAAGGAAAACATGAATATACAAATTGTAAAAAAAAACAAAAGGGTCAAAAGAAAAAGGATAATAAGGCAATTCTGTCGATTTAAAATAAAAAATAAAACAGATTTAATTGACTTGTATTAGTATTTCGTTGTATCCTTTTCAAGTGAAGGTGTCTTTTTTGTTTAAGTTGGTTTAAGTATTCTATCGTCTACATTTTTGCACTCACTCAAGAAGAAATATATAAAAAATAACCCACCAGAAGCGTCAGCGTGTGAAATTTCTTTTCTATAGAAATATATAGAACTCTTATATTATTAAAGTCGCATGTGTCTCTTCTCTATGTGCTAGCACAATAGCCAAGACGAGTTCATGACCACAATACGGATATTAAATGAAATACCGGTAATCAGGTCAATATCCTTAACATCCAACGGTATTTGATTTTTAATCTGAGCCATTGTACGAACATTGTACGAAGCACTCTGCTATTCTATACTCCATTATCGACTTTTCTCTTTGAAAGAATCTTTGGCAATAATGAAAGTTTTGCTAAGGATACAAAAAAAAAGTAAGTAAGTAAAGTATTTTTGCTTTCCCTGATATTTTTTTTTTTGCGGACATATGAGAAATAATTGAAAGTTTTTATAATTTGTTCGTTATCTTGGTCCATCTATTGGTAATTACATATCACAAAGTTTTTTAGTATAGATGAAGGGGGAAGGGGAGGGGGCTTAAAAAGAATGTATGTATAATTATTGAAAAAAAAAAAAATGAAAATTAAATATGTAAGTACCTAACTCTTTTTTAGATAAAGTAAAAAAAATATAGTTTTAGATAAAGGTGCTCCAGGTGCTATTTGTTTGAGTGTGCTTTTTTTCAAATTACTGCATTTTAAATGACTTAAGGCGAGATTTTTCCAAAGCAGTGGTGCCTGATGCACCCTCATGACCCTGAGTTGGGAAAAATGCCACTAAAAAAAAAAAGCAAGCTACTGACTTACGTAAAAGAATTGTTGTTGTTATTCCTCGCAAAAAGTCGTACACCCCAACATGCCCGTTGTATCCCGCAATGTTAATGAGATGGATCATGGGATACTGTCAAGTGTCAATATGATCGTGCGCTCGTTATCTACATCACAACAGAGTTACCATTATCATTCTTAATTGCAAGCAAAGAGCTTATTAAGTTGATTTTATTAAGGAGCTTTTGGGAATTGAAGCTTTTGAGGACAAATTTTATAAAGTTGAGTATATTGAGTGTTGTCGTTTTGCTTTTCCCCTTTTAATTTTTTTTTCTGGTCTTTTAGTCTTTTAGAAAAAAGGTATTTGGGCGAAGTTTTGAAACATTCGCATTTCGTAATATTATTCATAAGAAAAGTAATATTGTTTTTAAATAATAGTGACGTGATATTGTGTTTTATTACATATGTAGGTAAATTCAATTTTGTTCTTATTTTTTTTTAAATCAGCAGACGGTAACCCTGCGCTTTTTTCTTTCTCATTTGCAGCGAATTGAAATAAACTTAAACTACGGAAACCCTGTGAGAGCTTTAAAATGTGACATGTTTATGCAAGCCAATGCAACCAAAGTGAGAAGCAAACGTACTTTCCTGTACTGACAATTTTCTCTCACTTTTCTTCAAAAGCTTATAAAAAAAGTGTCATAATATTTTTTTGTAGAACTTTATAGAATTTTAATAATTCATACTCTCAGATAAATAAATAAATAATTTATTTACAAAACAAAAAAATTAAAAATTTAAATTTCTTCTGTAGCGAATTATGTAGGTACATAAAAGAAGAAGAAGATTTTTTAACATCTATTCAATTTTTACGTTATATTTTGATTTAATAAATTTTGTAGGTAATGTCAGAACATGAAAAAATGGAAAATGATAAATTTAAAATATATTTTTCAAAATTTTAAGTTCCTTAAAAACATTATCTTGATATTTTGCAGAAGAATGTGAGCATATTTTTGTGGTAGATTGATGATGAATTGAGAGAGAGACACATTCAAATAATTATAAACTAAATTCCTATGAAGATTGATGATGTATTCCATAAATTATTCAATAAGACAAAACACTGCAGGGGTGGTAATTTATTTGCGGTGACAATTCTATACATTTATGTATGTATAAGGAATGTATACATCGTAATACATATTTAAATAAATTAGTAAGAAGCTTTGATTGACAAAACAATAGCTCTTTAAATAAACCATATTCAATGTAGGTATATATTGATCTTTTTAAATTATTTTAGTAAGAAATATTTGATGAAAGATGATTTATGATGATTTAAACAATGGTCCCAGGTTTGATTGTATTTTACTTAAATATTTGAATTAAAGTTGGAACTGGAAATGTGAGTTATTTCTAGTTAATCTTTTTTTATCAATTTTTATAGCATATTCTACTCTACTGCCATCATAAATAATAAATAAGAAAAAATAATAAATCTTAAAAATACAAGAATTTGAAATATTAACCACATCAAGTGGTTTCGCCAAATCCTTAATTCCTACACGAATTCTCAAATTTACTAACGTATGTAAAGTTTACTATCAGTATGACACTGAGAATGATTCTCTTTTCTTATGTACCTTTTCCCATCTTCTCACTACCAAATCGACAGTGAAAGGAAACGAAGATATGTTTACTTATTTTTAATAATTATTGATTAAAGATGATCAGCTGTTAACTAACTGAGCCTAAATTTAAATAGAAAAAAATCGCTTTTGGGAGAGAACTTCATTTTATTTCCTTCTCGTTTCAAAACCAAGTCTGTCTCCTTTCCATTTGAGATGCAGTGGTTGTCGTACCCCGTGAATATCATAACCAGATGGGGGGATACAAAAACACCCACGGTAATTTACCCTTTCCATTAGAGAATTAATTTAAAGATTCTACAGACGAAAGTGTTGTTCAGTCGTCACTGCTGCTGTTTTTGAAAGACGGACTCATTCCTACACAAACTTCAAGGGCCAGTAGAAACCCAATCGTTTCCATTTGTTTCCCCCTTTTTGCAAATGATTGATGATTATCTATTATTTCATTTGCAATTTGATAGATTCCATTTGATAAACTAAATTTTGTGCATTCTTTAAACATCCACTATCGTTTTTTACATATTTTTATTTTCTCTGCTTTTGTTAGCATTGCATCTGGTCATCGTATATAGTATCGATGTTTGCCTTGTTCATTCTCGTATAGAATCAAGGCATAAATTGCTTTCCGTTTTGCTTCCATTTTAATGGGCAATGATATAAATAAAACCAAAACCCATTCGATTCATTAAAATTCAATTCATTTGATTTTTTTTTTTTTTTTTTGTTAATAAAAAGAAAATACTGAAAAAATAAATGGTAGCAAATTTTGTCCAAGGCGGAGATGGAGAGAGGAATGCTTTCGCATTGATTTCGCCTACCAGAACAGATTGCGTAGTCGCAGACTTTTCCAACAGTATTTTTGCTATAATAATATATTTTTTTTTATTTGTTCCCGAAAAAGGCATACGAGTGAATAAACAAACAAAAAAATGGGCATCAGGTATATAAATAGAGCTTACACTGGAATTTTCACTTATTTATCTGTTGGATACATTTTTAATAAGTCGGTGGAAAAAATAGGTACCTACGCTTCGACCTTCCATCCTTCGCTGTAGAAATATATGAACCTGCATATATTTATAGTCACCCCATTTATTCTGGCTGTGTACAGAGCAAGGAGGTTTTTCTTTTTTTCTTTTTGGGCGGAGGAATTGATTTGTACGTGTCTGTAGGAATTTCGGTCATTTGCCACGTTTTTACCTTGAATTTATTTGTTTGTTCTTGTTTTTTTTTTAATGATTTTGATTTTGTCACATGAAAAACCTATGCCAACAAGAATCTTTTTTGGTACCTATAAGTAAAATATCTATAATGATTAAGGAAGCCATTCGAGTAGCTTTAAGAAAAAATTTAGTTATTTTAATAAATTACTTTTGGAGTAATAGTTGGAAGTAGGTACTTGTTTGTTTTATCTAAAGCTTTTTGCACGATATGCAATAAAAATACAAGGAGCATATACAAATCTAAACACTAAGTTCAAGAACAAAAAAAATAAAAAACACAAATGTTGGGCGCCACTTTTTTTATTTATTTTTTTTTTTTTTATAAAAACAAACATATAGAAATGTAATTATGAGTTGGGTACTTTTTACAAAACTTAAATCTTGATATTCTGTTAACTATGATGTATCTATGAAAGGTTTCTCAGTTTCATAGAACGACGACGATATGTAGATAAATAATTGTTGGGCGCCACTTTTTTTATTTTTTTCTTGTATAGAAACAAATACATATGAACATAATACACATACTTTGTAAAACATTAACAATAACATATATATATACGTTTTAAAATTTGAGCATTTAAAAAAAAGCGTTGGGCGCCCACTTTTGATTCAATGCTATCGCTACCGCAGATATTGTCTTCTATAATATTTTTTTTTTCGTAAGTGAGAATAAATTAAAAGATCTCAGAAAATTAATTATATACTCATATACAATTCTCATGGTATGAACAGCCCATCTTAAAGATACATAATATGTATATGATATGAACTCAAATTTATAAAATCAGTATTAAACATTAATTCAATGATTTTTCCTTTTTCCTCTTCTCCATATAACTTGTCACCATATTAATTAAATATCTAGATTCAATTCTATAGCAAAAAAAAAATTCCAAGAACTACGTTGGGCGCCATTTTAAAAATCATCAACCCAACAATGTTTGCCTAAAAAGTAAGAATTTAGTGTCATGCAGCCTTAAAAAGACCAGAGGACCAACATACAAATAATTATTATTTTATTATTATAAATAATAGATAAAGAAGCGTTTTGTTGGGCGCCAATTAATAACAAACTGGTTACTACTACTAAATATTCTTAAATATATTCAGTAAAACTTTAAAATACTGCCATCGACTACAATTTTTCCTGATCTTTCTTTATAGTTCTTAATAGAGGATTATTAGTATATGAACTTAGTTCAACAAAAAAAAAAGAAGCTAAACTGACAAACTTTCAAAAAAAAAAACAAAAATTGCTCATGTAACAAAGATCAACAATCAGAAAATGAACCAGATATTCAATAAGCTTCTCCTAAGAAAAGGGAACTCAATCCTTAAAAGAACCTGACGTCTATATATACATATGTATGTGTATTAATACCAAAAAAGAGGATTTTAAAGAACTCAAAAAAAAAAAATAAGGAAACTTTTTACTTCAGAAAGGAACCAGAAACTGATTTGAAAATAATCTCTTTTATTTTTTTTTTTTTTTTCTTTCTTTGCAAAGTTCGTCATTTTTCTTCCTTTGCAGTAATAATACACTCAACATTTTGCTTGTTGATAAATCCGTATTTTGGATCTGTTAGGGAATGTGCAAGCACTCAACACATCCATCACAAGAATTCTTGTATTTTTTTTTTTCTTCTTCTTCCAACAACTCTAAGCTTTTTTTTTGCGAGAGATTTTTTTTATATAAGATACGCAAAGTCAAAATGTTTGTCTAACCTCTCCTTTCTAGAGCACAAAAAAAGAGATGTCAGATTCTGTCGAATTGCACTTAACATTCTCCGGATGTGTGTGGAGGACATTTATAAAAATGGCAGAACATGTCCGAATGCTTGTTTCCTCTTGAACTTTCAAAACGTCAACCACAGTCATGGTTTAAGATTTTCTTTTCTATAATCCCTTTGTCCCTCTTGGTTTTCTTTTTTTTAAATGCTGGAACTGGACCAGCTTCATTTTGTATTCATGGAGGTTCCCCACTCACTGCACTTGACCAGACCTCACCTAACCTTACCACGCATATCACATTAGAGCAAGTCTATAAACACAATATGCAATGACAATAACAACTGGAATTAAAAAAACAAAAAGAAGATATTATGTTTGATAATGATAATTTAGTGTGTTCTTTGTAAGGAGTTACAATTTTTTTTCAGTTACCTTTTCCATTCATCAATGCATAATTTATTGTTTTTTGAAGTTATGCTATTTTCTGACATTCGTCATCCTTCCGCAAGGTGTTAATTTGCATATAACTGATTTATCATTGAGCGAATCACGCTCCTCATGAAACGCGCTTGAACTATTTGCCATCGTGTTTGTTTGAATTCTGCGTTCCATAATCAGACCCTCCTCACGAATCAAATTCCGTTCGGAGCTTAAAATATTTTCCTTGCAGAATTACTGTGAGAATTACTTAGAGACTTGGTGCTGCACTTCCGTTGTTATTGTGTTCATTTTGTTTTATTCCATCCACAATATATCCAACACAAAACTTAAATTGCAAATGGTGCTGGGTGGCAGAATGCGTTGCTGCTCGATAGAATTATGGATTCGTTTGCCGATGGGATAATCTTTTCCAAATTTGGTTTGGATGGCTGGCGTTTTACATATCACTGTGATGTTTCGACTGTTCGAGTGGAATTCGTGCAATTGATAATGTTGAACTCGATGATGGCGACAAAGAGACACGTTTTTGTAATCTGCTTCGGAATTAGTATTTAATTGGGATTTTAGAGACTGCTATAATCTTACAGTTGCAGAGTTTCAAGTGGTTATAAGGTGATGGAAATAAAGGCTCCCATACTTAATTTATTTCTTTAAAAACCAGAGAAATAGGTTAACTTATATTCAGACTTTAAAACCACAATGTGCTTGTACACAAGAACAAATTCATGCTTTCCATGTCGTGTACTTTTTTTTTTATTTAAGAGAACGGATCGTAGGATATCTATATGGATTAAAATTTTCCCAAATAATCTTTATCTGTACCTGACGTTCTGGGAAATGGTTTAGACATCTTAATCTCAAAATGGGTTATTTCTTTTCCCCAGCTCAGTTTAATGTATTTTTTTTTATAATCAAGGAAAAGATTTCATCTTCTGCAGGATTGTTGAGCGGATGTATGAATATTGTTGGGGATAAGGATAAGCAAACTTAGAACACGGATGTATGTCATGGTAATGAAATAACCCTCAACTCCTATAGTTATCATCTATCTTTTATTCAGGAATTGTGCATTGGTGTTCGCATGAATTTTTAACGGTATAAGAAAAATACGGAGCTACCCTATAAATATATTTATCTTTCTATATCAACATAATACAATACCCTAGCAGTGATGCATAGGTATCAGAGTTTTAGATACGAAGAACAAAAATATTTATAAAACAATATATGTACATACTGCCTCATTAAAGATAGGTTAGGTAAAGTATATTCAACTTGATCCTTCAAATGGGTTAGGTAGGAAAAATAAATTCAAGAAGAAATGAGCACCAAGTTGAATAAACAGTGGAGCAACAAAATTAATTCCAATAAAAAAAGTTCAAAAAGAAGGAAAGGTTCTTCTACAGTTATACTTTCCAAACACTTGCACTAATGAAGTTTATATTCATTTTTTTTTTTTTGTTCAAAGCTGACGTAAAAAAAAAAAAATCAATATATGTATTTGTGCGTGATATATCAACTGTATGAAGTGGAATAGTTCGCATGATATTAACATAGGTATCTTATGTAGATATATGTAAAGGTGTCGTATAACTTAACAGAGAACCTCTTAAAATGAATGTATTAGCTGGTTACTATTAACTGTGCTGGTATAAATATTTTTTTTTAATGTGTCAAAACTATTTCAGATGGGAATTAACGCACCGATTTACTATTTTGAAATAAATTGATAAATTGAATTGAAATTGAATTGAAATTAAATTGAAATTGAATTGAAATTGAATTGAAATTGAATTGAAATTGAATTGAAATTGAATTTAAATTGAATTGAAATTGAATTGAAATTGAATTGAAATTGAATTGAAATTGAATTGAAATTGAATTGAAATTGAATTGAAATTGAATTGAAATTGAATTGAAATTGAATTGAAATTGAGTTGAAATTAAATTGAAATTGAATTGAAATTGAATTGAAATTGAATTGAAATTGAATTGAAATTGAATTGAAATTGAATTGAAATTGAATTGAAATTGAATTGAAATTGAATTGAAATTGAATTGAAATTGTATTGAAATTGAATTGAAATTGAATTGAAATTGAATTGAAATTGAATTGAAATTGAATTGAAATTGAATTGAAATTGAATTGAAATTGAATTGAAATTGAATTGAAATTGAATTGAAATTGAATTGAAATTGAATTGAAATTGAATTGAAATTGAATTGAAATTGAATTGAAATTGAATTGAAATTGAATTGAAATTGAATTTAAATTGAATTGAAATTGAATTGAAATTAAATTGAAATTGAATTAAAATTGAAATTCCATTGTGCCAGTGCTGTCGAAGAAAAAATGTTTTTAAATTTGGGCGAAGCGTATGTATAGATGCCAAAAATTTACCAAAAAAGGAAGACTAATTCGTATGAATTGGGGTGCTATTGACTAGTTAGATTTACCTTCTTAAAAAAAAAATATTTCATTCCAACGAAAATGCCTTATCTTCGTTTTATTTCTGTTCTCGGAATAATTATACCCATTTTGTGAAAATTTCCATTTTCCAAAAAACTAAGAAAAGATTATTGATACAAAAAAAAACCACAAAATGATGATATAGTAGTTATAACTGAATACCAAAGATTAAAAGGGACAATTGTGTAGATTAAAAAAAAAAACAAAAAAAAAAAAAAAAAACTTTGTTCACAATTGAAAGAAAAGACTTCCTGCAAAAATGCAAAACTTTTTAAATTCGCCCCCAAAAAAATACCAAAAATTTTTTGTGTGAAATTACAAATTTGCTAGATAATAGAATCTTTGTAACTTAAGCAGACGAAACAATATCATGGTAAGAGTTCTTTTTTTTTTGTTCTTCTATCTTCTTCAACTTTTTCAACTTCTTCCGACCAAAAAAGTAATAAACAAGAAAAAATTGAAAAAGTGCATCTGGTAGTAAAAAAAAAATTATACGCGAAAGAGAAAAGCACAAAATTTTAATTTAATAAAAAGTCAACCTTTAACCCAAAGTAAAGGGACCAACAGCGACAGCAACAGCAAAATGTGCTATAAAGAAATTTATTGCAATGTCATAGTTGATAAAGTATGGAGAGCAAAAAAAATAATATTATTAAAATCGCAAGAGTATAGCTGAAGAAGTATAAGTTTTCAATGCTTAGAGCTTAAGAGATGATTCCTTCCTCCACCAAAAAAAAAAAAAAAAAGTTAAAGAACGGTCCAACAGGGATTTCCGTTTAAAATTTAAAAGTTTCGAAGTATAAATACATACCTTACTAATAACCTTCAAGATATTTTTTTATCATAAGGCGGAGGTCCAGAAAATTGGAAGCTGGTCTATGTCTATTGTCTTCTAAATTTTGTTTTTTCCAATCTTTTCATATCTCTCCTTTACTTACCTTAAATCAATATTAAAAAGCAAGATTTCTTGGAAACTGTTTTACCCCCACTTTTTGGAAGAAATTCTTAGAAAGCTTGTCTATATAAGCCAAGGAATAAATAATAAATAGATAATAATTGACAATTGAGTTATGACAAGAAAAGTCACCATGACAATAGACTTAGTTAGCGATATTTATAAAAATAATATCTACGTATTTAAATCGAATTAATAAGCTGTGACTAACGAAAACATTTGAAAACAAGGTCTTAAGGTCTCGTTGACATAGAAAAAATTATTGTACAAGAATAGATGCCAATAAACTAAATATATTATACAGAATTTGATTCTCTTATATACCCTCAATATTAAAGACCAAAACAAGGAAAAGCAAAACACACACATTTTAATTAAAAATTAAAAACTTTTCACAGAAGTCCTAAGGCAATCTTGGCATGCTTGAAAGTGACAAGGATTTTATTAAAAAAAAAAAAACATTAAAAAACAACGTTGGTAATTAATTCAGGAACACAAAATAAATTTTCCATGTTTAATATTAATTTCCTTTTTTGTTGATTTCAGAGAATGCTTTTTTTTATATTTTTATTTTGACATCCTTTAAACCTTTGTTTTTAATTTAATTTTCACTTACAGGTCGATTTATATAATTAAAAAAAATTTGAAATGATTGAAGGTGTTGACATTATTTGATGAGGATTTGAATATTTTATTAAATCTAAGTATGAGCAGAAGTTTAATTTTTTTTATTAAAGTATTAGAAGGAAAACAAAATTATAAAACTAGAAAAAGAAACTGTTTTATTGTGGTTTCAGTTTTTTATTGGGCGCCATTTAAGAGCGAGAATTTTCTTAATTGCGATTTGTATGGAAATGTTTCGGGTATAATGAAAGGAAAAATGAATAATTACAATGCCAAGGACCTTCCAGTCTCGAAATAAAATTAAAAAATTGACAAAATACTTAAAACAACCTACATAGAATAAATATAATTTCTGCAGACACATTCATATATTTCGTTTTTTGTAAAGTTAAATTATTTTAAATGAAAATAAATTAGGCATTTTGTGCACCTTGAACAAATTACCTAATTTATTTTCATTTAAAATAAATTAACTTTTAAAAAATAAAATGTATAAAATATAAATTTTTTAGCAACATATTGAGTAAACACTTTGAGCAACACTTAAAATGTATGATCAAAGTTCACACATTGATTTTCTAGTTGAATTTAAGCGCGTCAATCTCTAATCGAGTATTATTTGTTGAACAATTAAGTAGCTGCATAAATTTCGATTTAATTAATTTAATTCATACCTATGCTTCTAAGGATGTAATAATTCCATGTTTTGTATGGCCTGACAGTGGAAAAATAATTACATATAATGGATGACTGGATAACACAAATGTTCTATTTTGTAGGCTTTAATTGTGTATTCACAAATCCTTTTATAACAAACAAACAAACATCATCAATTTACCTTATTATTAATATTATATAATCTACATATGTACTATATTCTAAGAATTATATGTAATGGGTGATTTTTTAAGAGGTTTAGAACTTTTTAAAAAAAAAAAACACAAAAAATTCGAAAAAATGAATGAAATATTTATTTGAATCGATAGTTTGAACCTTGCAATTTAATGTTTAAAGATAATTTCATGCAAATGTTGACCGCGGCTGCGTCTCAGGTAGCCCATCCGCTGAGTCCAATTTTGGCATACTCTTTCACACATATCGGCCGGTATCTCACGAATGAATGCATGGATGTTGGCTTCCAGTGCGTCAATCGAAGCGGGCTTGTCCCTATAGACATTAGCCTTGACATACCCCCACAAAAAATAATCTAATGGTGTCAAATCGCACGATCTAGGCGGCCAATTGACCAATTGGTCACAATCTTCCGAATAGACTGCTCAGAAGGTCGAGAATGCCGACCATAAAATGGAAGCAGCGCGCGATGAACATTTCGAACCGATCACGAATTTTGATAGTAAAATTCAATAATTTGCAAGCGTTGTTCATTTGTAAGACGATCCATGGTTAAATTGCAAACCAAACTGAAGCTGTTTGACAGTGACACAAGGTACTAAACACACGTCAGCTGTCAAAACCAGTGTTGCCAAAACCAAACCAGCTAAAAAATCACCCGTTATATTCTATATCTATATTATTTAGTATGTACCTATTCAAATAAATCGTACGATCATGCGCATGCAACATTGTAAATAATATAAGTAAATTGTATTCTACATGCAAATGAAAAATAAAGCTGAGTTCTTGTCCACCTTTAAGACTAATAAGTTGTCTACTTTTTGTGTATCTGCCGTTTCTCTCGTTGTCCACATATCAGAAGTGGGATCAGTTTACCGCAAAAAAAAAAAAAAAATTCTTTTTGTACAGTCTCACAATTTATGTTTTTTATGTTTTATGTTCGAGACTAGATTCTGTTCTTTACGTATAAAATAAAAGAAATTAACTTTATGGCTAAGGCACGGGCTGATAGATTTGTGCAAGAGGCAACAGTGGTATCTTTAAAAGAAAAGTTAAGCAACTTCGGACTTAATACGGATGGTAATAAAGCCGTTTTGAAGATAAGATTGCAGGAGCACGTGGATGGGCTAGACGAACCTGAATTAAGCATTCACTTTCCTGATGCTCAAGATGAATCGGCATCCAGTGCCGAGGAAGAAGATAACCTCCAGATTGAAATCAACGCACTTCAGGAAAAAATAAAAAAACAGCAGGAAATATTAATGCTCAAGGAAAAGCTTGCAGCGCTTTGCAGAACAAGTGACAGTGCCTCGTGTTTAATATCATACAAAGACATCGAAGACACTGTGCCTTGTTTCTCCGGGGATGATAATTTTTCCATTAAGCAATGGGTGCGCAGTTTTGAGGAGGCCAGAACATTGCATAGGTGGGATGAGCAGCAATCATTTATTTATGCAAGACGGAGTCTCAAAGGAACTGCCAAACCGTTCCTTCGCTCTTCCCGTTGCTCAAATTGGCACGAGCTCAAGTCTAGCCTTCTTCAAGAGTTTCATCGAGCAGTGACGTCAGCTGATGTCCACGATACCCTGAGGAGTCGAAAGAAGAGAAAGGACGAGAGTATTCACCAATACACACTAGCCATGCAGGAGATTGCATACCATGCCGACATTGAAGATGAGGACCTTATTCATTACATCATAAAAGGGATTCCTGATGCTTTTTGTAACAAACAGCTCCTTTTAACTGCAAAAAGTATCGACGACCTTAAGCAAATGCTAAAGAAATATCAGAAAATGAAGTCTTTCACAACGGAGTATACACCTACGCATTCAACACCGGCTACATCTACATCATTAAACAGAAAGCAACTTGTTAAAAGGTGCTTTAATTGCAACGAGTCCGGGCATATGGCCACGAGCTGCCCAAGACCACGCCGAGAGAGAGGTAGCTGTTTCAAGTGTGGAAAGCAAGGGCACTTAGCACCCAATTGTAAGAACGTTAGGTTAACTGTTAACCCATCTGCAAATCCATCAACGGTACTATTGGTACAGCAACCAGAAAGTGAACCAGAACCTGAGGAAGACGAAGTAATAAATCCAGTTTTTAACGATGACTTTACACTTTATGTTAAGTACAGATTTTTAAGTAATTTTACTAATGATATCTTTGAATTTCAAGCAAATACTATGGTAGACACAGGAAGCCCTATAAGCTTCATTCAGGAACAATTTATACCATCTTTTGTAATCCTGCCAATAAGAGACGATGGCATTCAGTATTTTGGAATCAATGAAGCGAAACTAACCATACTTGGAAGAGTTAAATGTATTATATATGTAAGTGATAGTTCTTTAAGTTGCATGTTGCATGTAGTTAAAAATAAAACAATGACAAACTCTGTTGTTCTTGGCAGAGACTTTTTACAAGCAAGCAAAATTAAATTAAGTTATTCTAATATTAATTTGATAAATCATGCAAAAAATTATGATAAAAAAGTTTTAAATACCTATACTACTTATTCAACAAATTATGACAAAAATTTTAATGAGATATATTCAAATATTAAAAAGACAAATTGTGATAGTAATTTTAACAACAAATATGACAAAATTGAACCAAATGACGACAATTTCGCGATAGATATTTTAAATATAGATTCTTGTTTCGACAAAAATGAATTTAATTTAACAATAAATAGAAACCTAACTTACGAAGAAACACAAAGAATTTACGATATTATGAAGCAAACCAATTTAGATAAAAATATTTCTCATACAAATGTTCCTTATGAAATGAAGATTAATCTTTCTAACGCAAATGTAAATTTTAATTGTGCACCACGACGGTTACCCTACATGCACACCGTTGAATTAAGAAAAATTTTGGATGATCTTTTGAAACGAAAAATAATAAGGGAAAGTAATTCACCTTTTGCATCACCTATTGTTCTAACTAAGAAAAAGAATGGAACATTCAGGCTATGCATTGACTATAGGCAGTTGAACAGGGTGACGCAAAAGGATAATTACCCTCTCCCATTAATAGAGGATCATTTAGACAGGTTAAAAAATAAAAAATATTTTTCATTATTAGATCTGAAAAATGGGTTTCACCATGTGAAAATGGCAGATGAATCCGTGAAATTTACATCATTCGTTACGCCCTTGGGGCAATTCGAGTACCTGTATATGCCATTTGGGCTTAAAAACGCACCGGCTACGTTTCAGCGTTACATTAACTCAATCTTTAATAATTTAATAGCCGATGGTAAAATACTCGTCTATATTGACGATCTACTAGTAGCAACCGAAACTAAAGAGGAGCATTTTTCTATTCTGGAAAAAGTTGCAAACATTATTTCGGAATTCAATTTAGAACTTAGATATGACAAATGTCTTTTTATGGCTGAAAAAATAACATACCTCGGTTATGAAGTGAGTGCAAATGGTATAAAACCTAATTCAAGTGGGTTAGCTGCAGTACAAAATTTCCCCACCCCAAAAAACATCAAGGAGCTGCACTCATTTTTAGGACTATGTTCCTACTTTAGGAAATTCATTCAAAACTTCTCAGTTATATCAAAACCACTTTACGATTTACTTAAGCAAAATGTTCAATTCAAGTTTAATGAAAAAGAGATAACAACTTTTGAAATTTTAAAACAAAAACTCCTTCTAGCGCCAGTTTTGAGTATTTACTCCCCACATGCTGAAACTGAACTTCACTGCGATGCCAGTTCGCAGGGATTCGGTGCAGTTTTACTGCAAAGGCAGCAAGATAAAAAGTTCCATCCCATTTTCTTCTTTTCTAAAAGATCAACACCCCCAGAGTCAAGGTATCATTCTTTTGAACTTGAAACTCTTGCTATTATATACGCTTTAAGAAGATTTCGAACTTATTTAATGGGTATAAGTTTTAAAATTATAACAGACTGCAAGTCTTTAACGCTCACGTTAAGTAAGAAAATGATTAATCCTCGAATATCCAGGTGGGCGTTGGAGCTCCAAGAGTATGATTATATAGTTGAGCATAGAGATTCTGGTAGAATGAACCACGTCGATGCGTTAAGTAGGTGTCATAACATCCTTTTGATTCAACCTGATTCTTTTGAATATGCACTTGCCTGTGCACAAAACAAAGACGCATCCATTCAAAAAATAGTTGAAACTTTGGAACATAGGCAACACCCACTTTATGAAATGATAAATGGTCTTATTTACAGGAAAAGCAAAGGTTCTGTTGCGTTTTATGTTCCAAAGCAAATGGAAAAAGTTATCATCCAAACTCACCACGATGGTCTTTGTCATGTAGGCGCGGATAAAGTATTTGAATACCTAAGAAAGGCATACTGGTTTCCCTCAATGAAGGAGAAAATCAAGGATTACATAAAATGTTGTTTGAAATGCATCTATTTTTCGGTACCGTCTGGAAAAAAGGAAGGCGAATTACATAGCATTCCAAAGGGTGATAAACCCTTTGATACAATTCATGTGGACCATTACGGACCTCTTCCAGCAGGTGTTAGAAATTTAAAAAAACATATTTTTCTCGTAGTGGATGGATTTACAAAGTTTACAAAATTATATTCGGTTAAAACTACAAACGCAAAGGAAGTCATACAATGTTTGCAAAACTATTATTCAACTTACAGCCGACCAAAAAGATTAATTTCAGATAGGGGGTCCTGCTTTACCTCCGAAGAGTTTTCATTATTCTGTCGCGATGTTGACGTAACACATATAAAAGTTGCAACTCATTCTCCACAGTCCAATGGTCAGGTGGAGAGAATGAACAGACTCCTGACTGCTATGCTGTCCAAAGAAACCGAAATCGAACCGGGCGAATGGTCAAAATATTTGAGTAAAATAGAATTCTCGATAAATAACACCATCAATAGAAGCACAGGAACAAGCCCAAGTGTTTTACTATTCGGAGTTTCACAAAAAGGGGAAGCTTACGATAAAGTTCGCGAGTACCTTGAATCTCACGTATTTCAAAATGAACCTATAAATATGGCTGAAGAAAGGGAAAATGCAAGTCTAAAAATCACGAAAAGCCAGGCGATTAATAAAATTCAGTATGACAAAAGTCATAAAAAGCCACATTGTTATAAAGTAGGCGACTATGTTGTAGTTAAAAATATCGTCACTACTGCAGGCGTTAACAAAAAACTCTTACCGAAATATAAAGGCCCCTATGAAGTGTACGAAGTTTTGCCCAACGATAGGTACCGCATAAAAGATCTCGAAAATGTTCAAGTTTCTCGGGTGCGATATGAGGGGATATGTAGTCCTGAAAACATGAAACCGTATGTGGTAAACGTTTAAAATAATATAAAAAAAAAAAAAAAATTTAAAAATGAAATTAATAAATAATAATTAGGAAATACCATTCTATCGAATTTTCTCGTGTTCTAAAGAATAAATAATTTCATTATTTAACTGGCGTTTTGCCTAAGAAGAACTTTTAATCACGTCATGAATTTTGAATTTCAAAAAAGTCATTTTGTTTTGAAAATACTAAAAAGAAAAATTTATATTTATAAATGTATGTAAGAAAGAAAATCGAGTCGATTTTATGTCAGGAATGGCCGAAATGTAGGCTTTAATTGTGTATTCACAAATCCTTTTATAACAAACAAACAAACATCATCAATTTACCTTATTATTAATATTATATAATCTACATATGTACTATATTCTAAGAATTATATGTATATTCTATATCTATATTATTTAGTATGTACCTATTCAAATAAATCGTACGATCATGCGCATGCAACATTGTAAATAATATAAGTAAATTGTATTCTACATGCAAATGAAAAATAAAGCTGAGTTCTTGTCCACCTTTAAGACTAATAAGTTGTCTACTTTTTGTGTATCTGCCGTTTCTCTCGTTGTCCACAATTTAAAGTTACTAACAAACATTTTAGATTTACAAATTCTGCTGTGGAATTTTTAATTTTAGATAAAATTTCATAGAATTCAAAATTATAGAAAGGTACTGTATTTTTACTTCCAAAATATGTATGTAATGTTAAAAATATCATTGTATATAATTCTATAATATAAAAAATGTAAATATGTATATGTATGGCAAATTATAAATTTGTCAAAAAAATCAAAATCTAAATTTAAATCAACCTTGACAATAAGTTTATAGGGAAGACAAAAAACTAGATCTTCCAATTCTGTCCGTCTGGCCCTGTCTGTCCTGTTCTGCCACACCCCAAAAGTATACTTTTTTTTTGACATTCTCTTAAAATGTTTCTTAAATATTTTACTCGATCATAATAACGGTACCTGCCGTATACAATTTTATTTTTAGAATTCTTGTAAAATCTTATTTTTCTCAAAAATGTTTTTTTTTTTAATAATTCAGTTAATTGGCAAACAAAAATATGTATTTCCGAAAAATAGTAAATGATTGTTGCTGTTTTCAAAAATGGTTTATCCATTTTTATAAATTTTTGTATGGAGAATCTTTGAAAAAGTTAAAATAGTACTTACTAAAGTTTTTTTTTTTTTTTTAAAAAGTTTGTTTTTAGGTTTTTGAAAAAGGTTTCAATTTTTTTTTAATTAATAATTTCGAAAACAAGATCACTGTGATTTTTAATGAACTTGGTACAAAGCGATTAACCGATTTAAATTAAATTAACTACCTATATGTAAGAGTTAGTAATATAGTATTAATAATAGCAATGCATATAAAAATAAGAAAAAAAAACAATTTTCGATTCTTTTTAAAAATTTTGACCCTGAGATAAGTAACTGAGTTGTATGAAACCATATCGAAATCAAAAAATATTTTAACATGGCCAGGACAAGACAAGACCAGTTTTGTTTCCTCTACGTAACGACTTTAACTGTCTACATTTAAAGGTAGACAATTGCGTCGACAATGTCAACAATGTAAACAATGTCGACAAACATGTGTACAATGTAAACAATTGCTGTCACATTTGTCAAATTGCAAATCAATAAAATTCATTCCACAACAACGCGTGGAGTGGACGCAGAAAGAGCTCTTAAGTCAAAGTATTATTTAAAAACAAAAACTGAAATGTCGGGAGGGCCGAAGAATAAAGCGTTCGATGAGCTAGGCTTTATTTTGGAAAAAAGCCAACAACAAATATTCAGCTATTTGCACGGTGTGCAATAAAAAATTGTTAAATACTGCTCTTCAAAGGCACTGGTAATATAAATTCTCATTATTATTAGAATAAAATAATAATCTGTTTAATAAACGAATAATGCTACAATAGGAATGTTTGGCAGCTATACTCTGTTCAACAAAAATGTCTGTTCAATAAAAAAAATTATACATTGTCGACGTGGCTATGTAGACAATTACCAATTGTCTACGTTTATTATCTACACGTAGACAATCGCGTGTAGTCTACATGGAACAACACTGGACAAGACTAACAAAAGTCAAATTACTATATCACTGTTAAATTTCAGCATAGTAAATTAAAATCAATTTAATGCACATAGAGCTGATATAATAAAACGAATTTCGAACATAAATCTATAAGCAACGTTTTTTCAAATGCTTACCTATAATGCAGACAATTTTTTTCTTATTTTACATAATTATATTAACATTGCAATTTCACTTTAATTTTAAATTGAACTATTTCAATTAATGAAATTTATATTCATATACATTTTTCATCGATTTTATTACTTAAACAATAAAAACTACCATTTTGTATTATATGTGACTTACTTGCTTAATATATGAATGATTTATAACAAAAATTTATTATTTATCTATAATAAGTGCAAATCATGCTTAATTTACAAAATGCAATTTCAATTAGCTTTTATAACTACAACCATATCATGTAAATTATATGTACATAACTCCGTGGTGCTATATGAATAGAAAATTAAATGCAGTGAAACTCCACAATCTATATAAAAATGCATTGCAACAAAAAAAAAATAAAAAACAATCAGCTCTTTTACACCTGTACAAGTGTTTTTACAAAAATAAAGCATCCAATGAAATGCGAGTTGAGAACCATAAATCCTTTTCAATTCATAGGTTGCCGGTGAATTATTGCCAAATAATATGTTTGCAAATTTGCTGAACCTTTGGATTATAATCAGTTATATGAAATTTTAAAATATTACACGCAGTCAAATTACACAAATGGACAATGCATTCTATTGTTTCCCTAAATCTGCAGTATATACAAACAAATTTAGTATATTAACCCTTTCCTATTAACCCTATTAAACCTTTCTTCACCAAATGTATTTTTCCTCAATTTGTTAAAAAAAGATATTATAGTTGCCATCAGGGATAAAAAAAAAAAAACTTGTTTTCCTTGCATAATATTTTAACAGCTACATATTTTTCTACGAGAAAAAAAATCATCAAATTTATAAAACACATCATGCTACATGACTATATGAAATCATAAATCTGAATAGAGTATATCGGATGATCTGTGTTACTTATACATTATATGCACACACTTTGAAGGTTCAAGATTCTGTATAAAAAAAGCCTATTTTGTAAAGCTTTGACTGATTTTGGGGCATTTTTACCCAATTTCCTCGTTTATTATCTTGCGAGACGCGAGCACAAGTTAATTTATTTTTCTCTTCCATTTTTGTTAATGTTCATATGGGTATGGGTAGGGGTAGGGTATTTTTGTATTTTTCCTTGAAATTCTTGGTATAAAATGGAAAATAAGTTTTGTTGAATTTTATGTAAATTTTGTATTTCCTCTTTAAAAGTCTTTTTTTCATTTTTCATTTTTATTCGAACTTCATTTTGAGAGAAAAAAAGATTCGTGAGAAAATGAAAACGAAGCCACTGCCTTATGTCGTTAAATTTTGCAAAAAAAAAAAACAAACGAACAGGAATTTCCGTACAAACAAGAAGGCTTTAGAGTTTTTAAGACCAAAAAAAAAAAAAGCTCTCCGTCCTAAGTAGGTTGATTTTTTTTTTTTTTTTGTGTGTAAAAATATTCTCAAATCGAAATTGTTTGTTTATATTTTTCTTCTTCACTCTCTATCTTCTTTTTTAACATCTCTTCCTCACTCCATCATCATTCCTTCAATTTCCTTCCTTCCATTAATTTTTTTTTTTTTTTTTGCTCAATTGATATTGAATGATTTTAGAATTTTTTGTCTTAATATTTTATGCTATTCGAGTTTAGCAATATTTGAATGAGAATCTTTTCTTTTTTAATCGTCATTTTATGACAAGGACTTAAACAAAATTCACTTTTTTTTCGTTGTTGTTTTTATTATTATTATTGTTTACCTATTGAGATACAAATTTGATCAAAGGGATGTAAAATTGAAGTATTGAAACGTGTTTTCTCTCTGATTGAAGGCATTAACACAGAAATAATTCAGTCACGTGGAATTTTCAATGCTATGTTAAAGTAGGTATGTATATGTATATAGATATATATACAAGTTAACGACGATAAAATTTTTGTTCGCATTTCACAGCAATAATCCAATATTTTAATGTTAGTCTTTTTGGTGAGTTTTGTAAAAGTTTTAAGGTTCATTGACCTGAATTTAAAAACTGGGCTGCTATAATACTATACAGCTGTATATAAACTAAATTGTATTCAGATGGAATTTCAATTCAATCAAGTATACCAAGTTTTTGTAATCGCTAGAGCTTGTTTTATTTAAGCAAATGTGTTGTCTTTTTGACCTTAGCTTATGTATTTATGCTTGCTAAAGCATAATTATAGTCGGCAATTAAGGTTTCTAAATAAAGTATAATTTGTTATATACATATATAATATAGATATAAAGAAATTTTTTGTAGGACTCGCGTTGGGCGCCATTTACATATGTACAGGAACATTTTCTTTATTGTAATAATTGTTATCTTTAAAACATAACTCATTGTGCTATCGGTTCACTGATCAGTTAGAATGGTTTAAAATGGGCAGATATTGCACTGACTTGCATTGGGCGCCACTTAAGTACAATTGACAATTCAATCTACTATAGCGTTTCTATTTATTAGTTTTAATAGCTTTTTTCTGTTCACTGCATTGCCGGTATACTTTGTGCACAGCTGCATCTTTATGATCAGTAAGAGCAATAAATTATCTGAGATATAGGATGAAGAAGTTTTGCCTTGACTTGCATTGGGCGCCACTTAAATATAATTCATAATAAACACTCCACTGCAGGTATGCTTTGTGCGCAGCTGTATCTTACTTATCAGTAATAATAGGTTATTTTATAAGTATAGTTTGAACCAGATATTGCAGTGACTTGGATTGGGCGCCAATTAAGTACGATTGAAAAAATAAATCAAACCATTGCAGCTTTGCAATTAGTTTACATTTTTATGTAGTTTTTGTAATAAAAATTGTTTAGATGAAAAAAATTTACAATATTCTTTCATAAGAAGTTAAATAAATAAAAAATCTTTAAGAACTATTAATATATTTCGGAAACTGTAGGTATTTCCCCTTTTAAAGAAAATGTTTGCTAATCAATTTTAGGAAATACCTTTGAGTATAATTCTTAAAACATTATATTCCGCCTTGATGCAGTAAATAAAATTATACAACATCGCTTGTCCAGAATTTCGTAAATCTACAAAAATATAACATTTTCCATTTTTGAAAGAGGATACCATAAATAGCGTGAAACACCGCAAAACACCTGGCACCACTTAGGAGATCCTATTTTCCACTATATATCAGGATACAGTTTGACAGGAATAGCTACAGCAGTGTTGTAGTATAGCAAAAGTGGCAGCAATATAGCAGAAATGGATATATAACGCTGCAAGGATAGTGAGTGCAGGGTGAAAATTGTTGTGGCTACCTGATGTGTGCATCTACACATAATTGAGAAATAGGGCGGACTCATAAAATTCACAAGGATGAATAGAGGGTATATATTTTTATATGAATGTGCATTGTGCACTTGTGCAGTGTGCAATGTGCATGTGAACAGGATAATTTGTACGTTGCGCTGTCAACTATACTCTCGGTACTGTTATCTTCATACTCTATCAAGATCATGATGTTGATGGGTTGGTCGATGGATGTTGTTGAAATTCCGCATTCTTTGCAAAAGGACGAAGGTATATTTTCTTATTTATTTTTGCTTCCTGCCAAAAAGCTTTTAAGTAGGTAGGTACCTAATTCCTATACCTACCTACATAATATATTGCAAACTGTGTTTTTTTGCCTGAAAACATGTAGGTGTATCTACATTTTTTGTGGCTTCGACCATAATTAATTTTGTTGGTTGGATTGGCTATAGAGGTAGTTAATGTAAGTTAGTGTGGTGCATCGAAGTGCCAAGCCACTAGACTCTAGCAACCATGGCCAAATGCCAAAAGCACAAGTTGAATATGCCCGCCAACTTGACTACACAATTATAAATAAAGGCAACACAACACAGCACCAGCGACCGACGACACGATGCGATGATGGTGGGCTCTGTGGTTATTGTGGTGGTAAGTCTAGAGGTGGTGTGCAAATACAATAGAACATGAAATATACAGAAATAAGCTGACAAAATATACCTCGGGGGAGGGAAAAATAAGAGAAGTCGGTTATGCGGTTATTGTTTTCATAATGCCGTATTTCAGTACCATGAAGGCGGGAGAAAAAAAGTGAGAAAAAAAAGATACGAGTGACTACATTATGGCAGTAAATAAGATGAACACACTATAGGTATCTGCAAGGATTCAGCTTTAGATGTACTTATGAAGAGGATGGATACAAAAGTATATAGTAGTGCGATGGAGGAAAAAAATATAGCCCGGAGAGAAAGTAAGTTATTATCCTCCAAGAAGAATCACTTAAGGATTGTTATTATCTCTTTTTTTATAAAAACTAGGCAGCGAAATGGATGTACTATTTTTAAGTTGATATACCTACCCTCAAATAACATTATCGTTTGTATAGAATAGTTCCTTAGTTTATTTTTTTTTTTTTAAGACACGTTAGAAGTAACTTAATATTAACAATGCTGATGGTTTATTCCAAAAGAGCCTTAAGCATAGAACACAAGGATGGCTGGTTGAATAACTCTTTATACTATCTTCTCTTCCTGATAACTTCTTCGTCTTCTATAGAATTCCACAAGACATTTTATCTTGAAATTGAATTTCATATAATCGTTATTTTTATTTTTTTTTAAACTTGTAGCACAGATTTAATTTTATTTTTTTAAATTTAATTAGTTATTCTTGTGTAGTAATCTGTTATGAACAACTTAGTTTGGGTTTTGCAAATTAACAAAAGCACAACAGTTATATACAAATTATTTTATTTTTTTTTTTAGTTGGGCGCCATTTAACGAAAATGTTCGAAAAAAAAATATAACATTCTTATAGCTAATAAATAAGTTATTGAAGTGATTACTCTTTACATACCAAGGTATAGATTCATATAAAGCGAATAGTTGTTTCTGTTACTTTTGTTGTTTAAACTTTGGTAATTCCATAGAATGATATCATCATGCTCCCTAAATAGTATTATTTTTATTAAGTCTTGACAACATGCACAAGCACATATATTTCATTATTTTTAATAATTACGAATAAGCTCCTTGTTTCTTGTTTTCAGTATTAAAACCGACTTAACTCCTGCAAAATGGTTTTCAGCCAAATTAGAAAGCGAGTTAAATTTAATTTATGTATTTGGTATTTCTTCATAATTCGTTATTTTTATTTAAACTCAAATCCTTTGAAAGCTTTATCAATTTTAAATACTTTTATAATAAACAAAAGAATCCAGAATATATATTTTTTTTATAAATCCCATTTACAAAAAAAAAAGAATAAAATTAAAATATTAGCACCTAACAGCAAATAATTATTCTTGTTTGTGTTCATTTTTTTTGTATTCATTAGGATTATTAGACATTTTTCTCACAATCTTCTCATCCTTATTAAAAGTTAAATTCAACAAACAAAGCGAATCCTTTTATATTCTTTCTCATCCTTTTTTTATTGTATTTGTACTTCTTTATTAACATAAAAGCTGTTAAGTCTTACACTAATTAAATTGAATTACCTTTCTTTTATTAATAAAAAAAAAAAGTTCAAAGATAAACAAAAAGAATAATAAAGCAAAGAAAGGAAATGCAAACAGATATCATCATCATAAGACACCATTTAATTAAATAATATTCTATAATGAATTTAAAGAAGAACTTTAGAGCTGCTCTCTGATTTTAATTTTAAATTGAAATTGTTGAAATTGTCTTTATTAAATTTATTGTTTTAACTTTTCCTTGTGAAGATTCTCATAAAAGTTCTTTTTATATCTTATTGAATTAATAAAGATAATTTTATATTTTTTATTTGATAACTACAGCTTTACAATTTTCCTGAGGTGAGTTATGAAATACTCTTTAAAGTTATGGTTAATAATTTTAACTAAAAGCTGGTGATATGTGTATTAGCTTTTTTTATTAAAATAGCTTTCTGCAAGAAATCACTTGTCCATTGTCCAACAGTGAATTAATTCTTATATTATGTAAGTATATAAAAGGAGACCATTTTTTTATAGCTACATATGTATGTATACTGTATAGGGAGGGCCTCTTAATTTGTTTCCTGCAGTTGGGCCCATGCTCTACTGGCTACACTACTGTATACAAATATTTCATTATTATTTCTATTTATTTATTAATATTGTTACTTTTATTTAAGCTAATTTTTTTGCATTATGATTACTTTCTAAATATTAGCTGTGATTGATAAAAATAGATTTTATAGCGAATCCAGAGAATTTCTTAAAATCAGCAGCATCTGTAGTTCAAACAAACTTGAATATAAAATATCAGACTGTCACTTTGATTGCTTTTCATTGTCAATAACTGTCATTTTCAATGGATGTGTTCGTTGATAACACTACGTACTTAATCGTTGATGATCGCAGTATGATATAGTTTACAGAATTTGAATTTGTATTTAAAAATTAAATTAAAAAAAAGTTAAGATACATATTGAATTATCGAATTTATTTAAAAATACCGTCAGCTACTAGATTTTTAGCTCGCGGTGATAAAATCCAATTAAATCTGACTGCAAAATCGTCAAAATGTCAACACTGCTACTACTTCTTATAAATCGCTCCCATGAAATAATAAAGATTTTATTTCAGCTTTCAACCAATTCCAATTTTTCCAAATTGTCATTTGCCATTAAAAAACATTATTTAATGATTTATCTTTCATTTTCATAATAACCATTTGAATTGTCATCGTTTAGACATAAAAAAAATAAGTTATTATTTTAATGAGTCATTTAGAAATTCTTGAAGTTCTTGAAATAATTTAAGTTTTTAATTTGCCTTCTTTTTATGTTTTAAATTAATAATTTATCATTTTCATTTCATTTAGAAATGTCTTATAGACAATATAAATCTCTTAAAAGTATGCAATGTTATTTAATGTTTATTGAATTTTTTCTTTTTAATCAATGAATATAATTATGTTTATTCATAAGCCACTTATTTTGTAATAAAATTTACAAACAACCTTTTCTGATCAAAAAAAAATAATTAAAAGAGTTAATAATCATAAATACATATATCTTATAAAGACTTTTAAGTCAATAATATTATAACATTTGAAAATGAAAAAACAAAACTAGTATATTAATTGGAATAATTTTATTTTATGAGTAGTAAATTATTAAAATTCATTTACCACATTTATATAATTATACCTACGATATAAAATGTTAATTAATAAAATTAATTTAAAAATGTCCTTTGAATTTAATTGAAAATTTAATAATAATATTTTACCACAATAAACCAACAAAGAAACGAATATTCAATAATTACGTAGGTATACAAATAAAAACCATATAATAATCCTGTATACTTTCAGGCTTAATACAAAATATAAATCCATTGATCAACATTTTTTTTTTTTATAAATAGAAAGAGGGAGATATTATTAATCTGAAATATTGTGTACATATTATTCAAATTATAATGATTGAAGTTTTGAATTACTTTGTGAATGTTCTATTAATTGAGTGAAAATAAATAAATCAATTTAGCAAGGTAGTTCTATAATATTGAACTTTGTCATTTTATTTGTGTGGGAGGTTGGACCAAAATTAATTTCGTTTTTGGTTTAAAGTAATAATTTAGTCATAAAATTGAAATATAAATATTTGGCTTTTTTAACGTCTGAAAATGGATAATGATCATTTTCATTCAATACAAGCTACATATAACTGCTGCCCCTGCGCTGATATAAGGTTTTCTGTTTTCCTCTACTGTAAGATTTGTTTAATTTTTTTCAAAAATCGCGTCGCATGACATTTAAAAAATTTTATATTTTTGTCTAACAATCTAAATATAGTACAGACTACCTTTTTGGTCGACTAAATAAAATTTCTTTGATTATAAGTCAAAACAAACAATCAACAACGTATTTAAATTTAGAATGAGAAGGTGTTATGTGACAAAATTTAGTGTTTTGATTTATGGTCTTTAAACAAACTGTTTTTCTTAGAACTACTTAGAAATTTTTTCTTAAGGCTAGAGAAATTTAGAAAAAGGCCAAAGAACTCGAGAAAATGCATAGTTTGTGATGTTTTTATTTAAATTCAAAATTAAAAGTATGTTTTAGACAAATAATATCAATCAATGTTACTTAATACCTTCTCATTCTAGACGCTTTAATTGTTGTAAAAAAAAAATCGTCAGTGTTTCGGCACCAAAAATAAAAAAATAAATTTAAATAAAATTTTTTTTTATCTGTGATGTTATTCACTTTTATATGAACATTGAGGTAAGATGGAGCATTACAAACTTCAACTAAATTTTCCTCTGATTTTCAATGAAAAACCAGTACACAGGGGATCAGTTCTTAAATGTTTATAGACGGAAATTTAGGCGAACTGGAGTATTTTTCACCAAGTTAATATTATGGAAATTTTCATTTTGTTTACATAAATTTGTGAAAAATTCCCCCAAAATCTGTTCTCGTCACACAATAATAATTATATTCACATTGCTTATAGCTTGCTATTCAGATATAATTTTAAAATATCGAAAGAACCCATATCTGTCTCTTTCTTTCTATCTGTGCCTTCCTTATTGTTTGGCATACATTTCTTGAATTTAACCCATTTCCCATTGAAAAAAACAAGAAGTATTGTGTTTATTGTGCCTTCCAGATAATATAAAAATCCTGACAGAAAAAAAAAAGGAAATATAAAAAAACAAGGATTGAAAAAAGAAAATAATATCCTATACTTACTCATCACACAAAATAACAAAGAAAAATAATAATTCAAAAGATTGAATAAAAATGTATATGAGACAAAAAAGGAGTTGTGTTGCTCATTCCAGCAATATAATGGACAATGAAATGGATATAAACTTTATATGATTGTTTCCCTTAGAAACCGAAGGAACAAAATAAAAATAAAAATAACAAAATTTCCATTGTTATTGTTTATAATTCAATCTTTAATGGAAAGACACACCATTTTATTATGGAATTATTATATTTTTATTATAAATTATTATCTACAATTATTGGTATACTATTGGTGATTTTTCATTTTTTTTTAATTAAAGGGATAAGGATAACAATGGAAAAGATTTTGGTACAAAAAAAAAAAAAAAAAAAAAAAAAAAATAAAAAAAAAAAAATAAACGTTGATATTCTTAAGTTCTTTCAAGCACAAATATACAAAATTTGACTATCCCTTATAGCAGAATTTAGAATGAGCGAAAAGAAGTTAAAGAAGGTAAGCTATATACCTACATACGTACATACATACATATATTTTTTTTATGGTTAATGGATGTTTTTCAGATATTGCTTAGAAGGATATGACAACTCAATTAAACTCGTTAAAAATTTTAACTTAATTAAATGGGGCCCAACACTTGATATAATCAAACAAATGCAAAAAACAACCAGCAAAAAGGTGAACATTATTATTTTATAACTTTTTTTTTTTTTTTTCTTATTATATAGTAGCCCGTGGCGTTATAGTTAGGATAGGTCTGTTATGCCGAAGGTCTTGAGAAAAAACAGAAATATTTTTCACGGGTTACTGTCACTTGCGAGGAAATGACAAATCGTCCACAAATATATTTTCATCTCACTTTAGCCTTTCAGATTCAGCAGAAAATTGTAGGTCCCATCTATTCCTGCCAATAACACTCACACAGGAATGATTGAGAAAATCTTTCAATAGAAATCATTACTCAAACAAAAAAAAAAATTGTTTTCAAGAGGGAACAACAACTTGCAAGAAATGAAAATATTAACAGAAGGCGGAAATTGAGGATAAGAAAGGCTCCCAAAGAAGAACTAGATTGGTTCCATAAAAAATACATAGCTGATATAAAATATTTCTAATTTTCTAAAAATTGGGTTATAAGCTTAGAATATTTACTAAATTTATCAAAAAAAATAAATAATTACTTGACATAATTTTTCTAATTTTTCAAAAATACATAATTATCTGAAAATAATTTTTTTCACAAAAATATAATTATATATTATATAATTATAGTTTAAATAATAAAAATGAAATTCGTTAATATAAAAAAAGAGTAGGTACATTTATTTCATTTAAAATTTGTATTGATATTTAGTGAGCTTTTTTTTTTATTTTAATAAATTCATTTAAACAGAAAGAAAAGAAAGTTTGTTGCCAGTAATTTTAATTGTGCCAATAAATATGTAGATATTTTAAAGCAAGCAATCAGTTTTTCAATTATTGTAAAATATTAAAAATTCAATGGTCTTTTGTTGAATGGGTTGAATCAGAATAATAATTTTATACGTAGTATTAATAAAAGTTTTATTGAGACAATGAAAAAGGAATTGTTTTTTTTTTTCCCAGTGTATACAGGATAAAATTAGTTTGTAAGGGTTTTTTTTTATTTGGAACCAGTCTTATTTCTGGCAACATAATTTTTGAAGACACCCTATCCAAATATTTAAATCAAGGCTAAAAGTAAAACATTTATACATAGAGGTACATGGGCTTGTTCTTGTCAATTTTGATTCTTTAGTATGTTTCGGTATAAATCTTAAAGAAATACATTGCTTTAAGAAAAATATAATTTAAATTCTTATAAGGCTCAAATTTTATAGGAAGTATAAATAAAAATTGCCTTTTCGAAATTGTTTTATGTTAATCCCCTGATCAAATACATGACAATAAGCTTTCCTTTTTGTCATACGTATAAAGTAAAAGGGCATTCATTTTCGATATGTATCTTGGTACCGGATTTTGTTTGTTTTTTTTTTATAAGTATTTTATACTAAAGCTCTAGAGTTACATCGTTATTTTTAAATTTACATATTTATTGAACCAATAAAATCGGTCTCACTTAACGTTAACATAAAAAATTGGAAATGCTGCGTACATATCCTGAAACATTGTATTTGTTTGATATATTTGTATAGATACAAGATACATTTATGTGTATATAAAATCTGTATATTGAAAAGATGAGAAAAATTATAAAGATGGTCTTTTATTTTAAAAACAGAAGAATGAAATACATATGTAGATATAAATTCTTAATAAATTGATTCTGAAGCTGAATTGATCATCCAATGAATGGTCATAAATACCAAACGAACAAGGTAGATAGGTATATATTTTACAACCTGATACACCTTAGAGATATGCTTATGTAGTATCTAAGTATAGAAGCATTATATGTAGCAGAGTTAAAATCCTTGAATTATTGTTTAAAAAAGAAAGTGGTTATTTGGTAGATTTCAAATTTTAAAGAAATATTCAATTTTGTATTCCTATTTATAAGAAATCACTCCTTAAGCTTATGACTTTTTAATAATCTCCTTGTTATGTAAATAGATGACGTAACCTATTAGCTTTTTTTGTTTCTATTTTTTAAATAATAATTTTTTTTTGCTTGACCCTTAAATTTAATTAGATTGTTTTCCTTGAAAAACAAAATCAGCTTAAATGGTATAAAAACAAAAAATAATAAGTTTGTTTTTGTATTTAACTAGACATCAATTCTGATTGTTACAGCTTGCAGAGGACATTATGTACATTCAAAATTCAAAGAAACAAACAAATAAAATATACATAAAACAAATATATTAATGAATTTTGCGAACTTACTCGGAAATCCTCTTATAGCGAATTCCAATGAACATTATAATTGAATCAAAAATATATACCATTCCACAAAAATCGCTTGGAAAATGTAGGTACATATTACATAGGTAATTATTTTTGAATAATAAGCTCCTTTTTAGTTTTATGCTATTCAATTTTGTTTTAAGAGGAATTCATCATTAGTTTTAGGTTGTTATTTTTTTCCGCATAATACCTATTCTATTCAAGTCTAACCGAAACGTACGAAAAGGGCCCTGTATAGACTGATATTTTATTTTTATTAAAATATAAATTAGGTCCTTATGTTCAAAGGTACCCCACATTTGGGGCCGGTTTGAATTTACCTGGGGCACTTTTAGATAGATAGATAGATAGATATATTTATTGTGCCCACTTAGAATTAACATTTTTTACAATATGAGAAGTCATTGCACAGTACAGAGATATGATAAGTTATTTTATCTTACAACTGAAAAATACATTTTTTGTTTTTAAATTATTGCTTGATTGATTTTAACATAAAAGTTGGAAGGAAAAATATGGGAAAAAAAAACCTTCATATAAATGTTGATGTTTTAACGATATAGTACTTTTAATTAATAATTATTCGTATTGTATTGTATTGTTTCCCCTAAGGTTATTAATAATTATTTTCAACACTAAACAATATCTTTTTAAATATATTAAACATTTTTGAAGCAAAAAGTATCTTTGAAGCTTTAATTTTAATGCCCTTAACATTCTATCTGTCTTACGAAGAAAAAATTTATTTTTTTTTTTTAGTTTTAGACCTTTTTAAAGGTGCCCCGACCGTTTCGTTCAAAACTGCCCCAACATATTTAACAATATAAAACTCGGCCATGGTTATTATACCTAATATATTTATTAAAAACTTCACCTTTATATCATTAAAAATGAAGGTGTGAAATATAATAATAATTTAAATAACCTTAGTAAAAAATATTTAAAAATATTACAAAAATACAATTTACGCATATCTAGCTATTGTTTGATGAACATAAAAGAGGTAATCGTTGATGTGTAAAGATATCGGTATTGTCATATTTAAAATTAAGTTTACGCTGTGAAATATTTATTTTTATAGCCATGTTGAAATGTACCCCGCGTTCAAGCGTAACCCCCTCTCCCCTAAAAAATTCCCAATTCTTTTTTATTTTAACAAAAGCTTAAAATTGTAAAATAAATAAACTAAAAACAATATTTATAAAATACAATTTAGTTTTACATTAAAAAATACAAAAGTTTTTAATATCTAGAATCTAGATATCGCCACCGCCTGCAATAATCGCACAACGCATTTTTTTCAGTTTCGAGATACAAGCGATTTAAATAATACTATCCTGACACAGATTTGCCATTTTGATGTGAAAAGCATTACTTACTTATAACTTTTTTTCCGGGATTCAAAAGTGGGCAGCATCCGCCTTTTTTTGGGAAAGTGTCATTATTGCATTAAGCAATGTACATCGAAAGTCTTTAAGCGCCATAATGACACTATCTCCATCTCTCGTAATTGAGAAGCGAAGTATTAATGTTCCGATATTACAGAAATGTAAAGGGTTTAATTTTAATCATAATGGCGTCCACAGTTCAAATTTCAATTTTTTGGCCTTGTGCCATTATTGCAGGCGGTGAGCGATACATCCATTTTTAAATTGGAGGCTAAAATTTTCCTGAATAAATATTCAGAACAAAGCTCTTTGGCAAACATAATTTCTTCTACCGATTTTCGTTTTTTATTTAAACAAAAAAACACTTAGTGTTATTTTTAGAGTTAAAATGATCTCGAAAAAATATGTTCTTTAAACAAAAAAATATTTATCCTGGAATCCCATTAAAAAAAAGAATATTTTATAAATATTGTATCGCAGTGGGAACTCTGCATGCTACACAACTGCCTTGCCACTGAAAAATATACCAACCCACTGAAATAAGTACATGAATTGTTATTGTAATTCTCCGCAAAATTTTATGAACTCCATCAAACGGTAACTGGTAATGTTTTATTGAAATGAATGAATAAGATATATGATTTATGCAGATAAAAATATCGCTACTTAATTCTCTCACGAACCCTTTTCATTCAACGTCAAAACTTTTGCTTATTTTTAGTTGAAAATATGACATTTTGAAGTTTAACAGAGATGTTCAATTTTTAATAAGAGCAGGGATGTGATAAATCAGGATTAAAAAAATATTTTTAAACTGCAAGATACGTTTTTAATTAAAATTTCTATGTGAAGACTTGAGGAGACATGGGGAGCACAGTAGCCCTTTCCACAGTAAAGGAGCCAAATGTTACTATAGTAGCACTGCAAGGCACACTGATCGCTGCGTATTTTTGTAGCTTTTTGAAGCTTTTGAGAAAGCACCGATTTGCAGCTATTTTTGATACAAACCACGGAACCCTATGAGAGCTTTTAATAGGGACAGGATTATGTAAGCCTATGCAACCAGAGTGATTGGCAAATGTCCTATCTTCCCATGTATAGACAATTTTTGTTGAACAGCGTATAGAACAGGAGTAAATTTACTCCAATTTTAAGAAAGAAAAAAAAAATAAATCTACTCCTCTACTCCGCTTTTTTTTAAGATCTACTCATTTTTTTCAACACTGAAAAATTAAAAAAATGCTTCAGCCAAACCATACTAAAAGGAAATGAGAGCGCTTTTTATTCAATTTTCTAAGCAACTCTGACTTTTACTATTTGAATCTAAAATTCTATTCTTCTCTGAATCGAATGGAATTTATGTGATTTATTTTTTTAAATTTTTATATTTAATAAAATAGCTATTTTTTTTTGTTAAAAATACAGTTTTTGATAATTTGAGTTTTTCTTTCGTTTTCAAATCTACTCCGGAAATTTTTAATTTACTCCACTTTTTTTTACAAATATGCTGCGATATTTTAGTGCTGAGGTTAATACTTAACAATAACAATTTACTTACTTTAAAACTCTTAACTTAATTGTTCAGAGTTTTAACCTTTTTTTTAACTAGTATCACACTTAATCTTTTTTCCTTATAAACTTCAGCTGAACACACCTAAAAAAATTGACACTTCGTGCAGAACAAAATAGTAAGCCAACAATCTGTTTTCATATTTTTAATTTTAATATTCAAATTAACATTTGGAGTTTAGTTTAACTTTACTAATTGTCAAAAAATTTGGTTAAATTTTGAAAATCCTCTATTTAAGGTAACATCATACTAACATTTTTTTAACATTGTATACTTAATCGTCTGAAATTCTGGGTCTAAAATGTATGACCTTCCCTGTATATACTTTATAAAGATATAAGATACACATAAGAAAGAAAAAAGTAAATTTCCAAATCTAGATATCTAATTGAAATACGAATTTTTCTATTGTTGGTTGTTGGTGTTGCAATTGTTGAAGGTACAAACATATTCCCCCATTAATAAATTTATCATTGTTGCGCAATGTGAAAGTGTTGTAAAAGATTCAAGAGGAAAATATACACTCTTTTGCACAAGGCTCTTTGGACCTTTGCATCATTTATTACATTTTGCATCTTAGATCTAATGGATGTTGGATTTTTTGCTAACTTCCCTCTTCTTTATAAAAAGTCGAAACAGATGGAAACGGAAATATTGTATGCTGGAGGGGCTATTTTCAGTTAGTGCAGAACTATAAGTAAACTTAGGTGGTTTTATACCTGAATCTTTAAATGCAATTGCAACACTGATATAACTTAACTGCGCGATGTAACTTCTTCACTGAAAGAAAGAAAGATTTTATTCTTTTCTTGAAAATAAATTTGTTACTTTTACGAATACTGTGAAGATAATGGTAATTTTTTTATTTTGTAGGTAGCCTTGTGAAAAGTATTTTTTTTTTTTTTAATTTTCTTTTGTTTTTATTTTCAGGATTGAATTTCAGGAAGAAGCTAATTGTTAGAAGTTGTCTTCTAATATACGACATTTTACTGACATCTTCACTTAAATACCATTAGTTAGATTTATTTATTCATTTGACACAACATTCAGGTAAAGTTTTTATGGGAATGTGAAATTTAGCTCTTAACTTACATATATTGATCATGGTTTTGTAAAATAAAACCTGCAAAGTCAAATATACTTACATATGAAACTTTAAGTGGAATGAAAAATTGACGGTGATGTAAAACATTTCGAAGAATTCAGGTATTGGATTTGTTTTTTGTTCAGAACGTGCCTCTTTTGCGCACTAGTCAGCATGCAGTCTAAACAATTTTTTCGATTTTATGAAAAAAGAAAACGTATAGGAACGTTTTATCTTCCTATAGTATAACAATCCATTTTTCTGTTCTCTTAAAATAGATTTTTTTACTTTCGGTTTAAATATATAATTTGATTGTCATTTTATAATAATGAGATGAAAAAAACAACTCCTCCGTGAAAAATATACAAAATCTCGAGTTGATGGTTTTGGTAATTTAATTAAACCTGTCCTTACCACACTTTTCTTTTATCCAGATTCATAGACTGTAAGTGCATTTTGAGAATATGCGTTGAAACATTAATTATGCACATTAATTTAAATTTTAAATTAAATTCATATTCTGATCTTTTGGTTACATTTTCCAGGGGCAATGTGGGTATAGGTAGATATAGTAAGGGTGTGTGGCTTGATGGCGATGACAGGAATTCTGACCTCAGACTTTCAGATAGTCTATAGATAGTCAACACTGTGACCGCAAAAATTTTTTATTGCAAAAAAAAAAAAAAAAAAAAAAAAAAACACAGAAAATAAAGTGCACGACTGAATCGCCCATACTTACTCTCATCTACGAACTCACTAAAATATCGGATTTGCAAAAAGTAATTTTTATTTTTTTTCTTAAATACAAAACTAATTTTTTTTTTAATTTTCTATATTATGGAATATTTTTAATACTTGTTCCGACATTAAAAATAAAATTTACGACTGGGTTGCAGGAGCTCTTATGTGCGATCACACTATGGTATGATCACTTTAGAGTTAAAAATTGTTAAAATATCAATATAATATGTAGAAATAAATTGATTAAACAAATTTGAAAGTGTTTTGACACCAACACAATGTACACCATCTGATTTCTTTTACAAATCTTAATTTATGAGAAACAAATTTTAAAAATCGTTGCAGCGGTTTTTAAAAAAAATATTGAAATCATTTTTAAAAATTAGTTATTAGAGTTTAAAAATTAATAAAAAAAAATAACCTACTTATCCATTTTCGAAATATCGAATTTTCTAAAAATAATTTTGAATTTTTTCTTTAAATCCAAAATTTGATTTTTTTTTTTTTGTAAATTTTGATATGCAATATTATGCAAATTTACTTAAAGCTCTTGTGTAAAAGATTTGATTAAAATTGGTTCAACGAGATAATCAAAAATTTAAAAAAATATGGTTCTATGTTGTTTTAAGTTGTGGGCATGTTCTTGAGAAAAATAAGGTTTTCATAATTTGGGCAGGTACCGTTATTTTTGGTAGTGTGGAGGTAATGCGGAATGCCCAAAAATTCTAACATAGGATACCTTTTTTTTTTAATTAATTTTTAATTTTTGAAGCCGTTTTAAAGGCATTAAGAGTTTTTTTTTGGTTTTTAAGAATACAAATAAATAATAAATAAACAGTTTGAATAAAATTGACTAGAAGTTGTTTTTCAAACAGTGAGTTTGTAAAAGAACCAAGACCGCTTATTAAACTTTTTAAAAGATTCTCCATACAAAAAATTTATCAAAATCAATTGAATCGTATGCGAAAATTAAAAAAAAAAAAAGTTTTTTTTTCGGAGGATGTCATTGATAAAAATTGTTGAAAATAATATGAAGCCTTGTCATTTTTTTTATAAATATAAAAATAAAAACTAAATTATAAAATAAAATAAAATAAAATAAAATAAAATAAAATAAAATAAAATAAAATAAAATAAAATAAAATAAAATAAAATAAAATAAAATAAAATAAAATAAAATAAAATAAAATAAAATAAAATAAAATAAAATAAAATAAAATAAAATAAAATAAGATAAAATAAAATAAAATAAAATAAAATAAAATAAAATAAAATAAAATAAAATAAAATAAAATAAAATAAAATAAAATAAAATAAAATAAAATAAAATAAAATAAAATAAAATAAAATAAAATAAAATAAAATAAAATAAAATAAAATAAAATAAAATAAAATAAAATAAAATAAAATAAAATAAAATAAAATAAAATAAAATAAAATAAAATAAAATAAAATAAAATAAAATAAAATAAAATAAAATAAAATAAAATAAAATAAAATAAAATAAAATAAAATAAAATAAAATAAAATAAAATAAAATAAAATAAAATAAAATAAAATAAAATAAAATAAAATAAAATAAAATAAAATAAAATAAAATAAAATAAAATAAAATAAAATAAAATAAAATAAAATAAAATAAAATAAAATAAAATAAAATAAAATAAAATAAAATAAAATAAAATAAAATAAAATAAAATAAAATAAAATAAAATAAAATAAAATAAAATAAAATAAAATAAAATAAAATAAAATAAAATAAAATAAAATAAAATAAAATAAAATAAAATAAAATAAAATAAAATAAAATAAAATAAAATAAAATAAAATAAAATAAAATAAAATAAAATAAAATAAAATAAAATAAAATAAAATAAAATAAAATAAAATAAAATAAAATAAAATAAAATAAAATAAAATAAAATAAAATAAAATAAAATAAAATAAAATAAAATAAAATAAAATAAAATAAAATAAAATAAAATAAAATAAAATAAAATAAAATAAAATAAAATAAAATAAAATGCACGAGCTTCCTCTTCCCCCAATATACGATAACACTGTGGTTTTTCATTTAAACTTGTTCATCTGATTTTAAAAGAAACTTACATAAATTATGGAAGCTTATATTTTACACCACCTGCTAAAAACGTAGTTTTATTAAAGTTAATATTATGTAATTAAAGCAATATGTACAATATAGAACCGTTTTGCATTTATGACTTCTTAGAAAATACAGTTCAAACTGAAAATTGTTTAAAAAAAAAAACAATAAATTAGAAATAAATTGGTAAAACAACTTCTGAATTTTTTTTTGACACCATCGCGAAATACACAACTTAATTCTTTTTTTTTAATAAATATTCACTTATGAGAAAAAATTTAAAAATCTTAGCAACAGTTTTAAAATAAAATGTATCTATCCATTTTCTAAATATCGATTTTTCAAAAAGTTATTTTGAATAATTTTTTTAAATACAAAAAATTTTAGTAGATTTACTATTCAAACTTTTCATTTTCCACACAAAAATTTACGAAAATCAGTAATCAGTTAGAACGTTTCTGAGAAAATGGAAAATCAAAAAATGTTTTTTTTACAAAATCGTTGTCTTTTTGTAAAAAAAAAACTACTGATTTTTTTTTAGTATTTGTGAAAAATAAGACTTTCATGAATTGCTAAAAAAAAGTTATCAGCAGACACAAAATTGCGAGATTTACATTTTCTTCTTACCTTTTATCATGTTGATCGAAATCTCAAGTTCGATTTTTTTACGAATCCATACTTGCCATATTATACCTAGAGTATAATGTATACCTATCTATCTGCCTCCACGTTATATCTCAAGTAAAAAGGAATAATAAAAACCATATTTCGAATTATTATTTTTTTAATATAAAATGTTAAACCAACGAAATCGTTTAAAAAAGAGTTGTGGTATTAAATTATTCGTGCAGCTACATATTATATGAAGTGAAGATTGAATTCATTATTAAAAAAAATAAATATATAATTACTACAAATTGTGTTAATCGAACATGAACTTATTATATTTAATTTGATATTTCAGAACTTTTTTTTTAATATGGATACAATTTAAACATTTTAAAGGATTAAATTCTGATGTGGCAAAATTATATATTTATTATTTATTCGTATAAATGATTGTGAAAATTGCTTTGACTAAAATTTAATTGTATTGTATTTTTATTTAAATAAAAATAAGTAATGAAAGGGTCAAGCGAAGGAACCTGTGGTGTAATATAATTATTAATATTGAAATTGCCATGAAGTATAAAAAATTAGTTTTATTTTTTTTTGAATTTTTCATACCTATTAAATAAAAATCAGAAATCTAAACGGTCGATTTTTTTTGTTGAAGAAATAACGATTTATGCTTTGAAACTAGAATTGTTTTATACTTTTTTAAGTTTGCATTGTGATATTTTATACCAAATAGTATCTGCTACATTATCTATATCTAATTTACTAATGGATTCAAATCATCAAAGTTTCCGAATTAATGCGACTAAGCTCAATGACAATATTATGATTTTATCACTCATCCATGGGCTACGTATTCTATACGAGTATAAGGGAATTTACACACTTCAGTGGCAGTATATCATATCCTTCTTATCTGCATTAGCTTTAGTCAATGGTTGGTTTATTTCGAATGATGAACGAGGTATAGGAAATCGACTTTACTTACAAGACGTCAATTTTTTGATGAGAAGTCAGAATATTCATTACGAATCTCTAACCAATTCTCAATTCTGTATACTCGAACCGCCAGATTTGGTAAGTGTTGGGGTTTACAATTCAGTTTGTGGTAATATATACTTGACCGATATTCTCTTACTAAACAGGGTTGGCTATAAAGGTTAGGGGTTAACATCCAAGTACAAAGAAGAGAATCCCTACGTATCCTCCGATGGGTCGGTGATTATAGTTTTTATTAAAAATTGAAAAAATCCAATTTTTAAATAAATATAATTTTGCATACATACATATTTTTTTTTATTTAAAAAAAATTACTACGTCAATTTTAAATAGCAATTAATGTGCAATTAAAAATTTAATAAAAAAAAAAATCATCAATTCATTTTTCAAAAATCGAATTTTCAAAAAAAATAATTTTTTTTTTTCAAATTCCAAATTTCTTTTTTTTGAAAATTTTGTTTGCAATATAATTTGATCTTATCAGAAGCTACACATAAAATTTCATTAAAATTTTTTGAACAGATAATGAGATAGTCGAAAACCAAAAAAATGGTTCTTTAAGAGATACCATTTTCAGACGATAGATAAAATTTTCTTTTCAATAATATGATAGATCGTACAGATATTAGCTCACATAAAAATTTTAAAGATTTTCAATACCGGTTTTTTAACATTTGTGTGGGAGGTACCTTTATTTTTGGCTATAAGAATAGGCTAGATAATGTAAAAAAACTAGATGCTAAGTTTAATAAAAATCGACTAAGTCGTTTTCAGTTTTAAGTTCTCAAAAAAAAATTTAAACTTTTTTTAAAAATAATCAAAAAAAAATTGGAAAATTTTGGTATGCAATACTTTTAATACTTTTTGAAAAATTCTCTATGATCAAATTCATGCAGTTGAACCATTTTTGAGAAAATCAAAAATCATAAAATGGTTCTATGGGAGGTATCATTTATAACCATTTTTCGTAAATTTGTTTTTTTTTTTTAAATGGTAGCCTTTTTGTTAAAAAAAGTTACTAAATTTTTTTAAGTTGTGGACACGTTTTTGAGAAAAATAAGATTTTCCTTTTTTTTTTCTAAAAAAATTTATGTATGGTAACGTTATTTTTGGTCTTAAAAAAAAAAACTTAAAAAAACGTGTGGGGGAAATGCCCAAAAACGCTAGGTACTAAGTTGAAAAAAAATCGATCCACCCATTTAGGCTACTGCCGAAATGACAGACAGACAGAAAGAATTGCGAGACCCACTTTTTTGACATCGCTATCATAGTAATGTCAACTTTGATCAAAATCTCGAGTTCGATTTTTTGTATGAATCCATAACTTGTCATAAATGTAGTACCTACATGTATGTATATGTCGCAAGGAAGCAAGTGGTATAATTTCTGTATGTATAATATTATAAACAACTAAATCATTTTAACAAAAATAGTATTTAAAATTTTTTTAAGTAAAAGTCTAGTTTTTGTGGGCATTTAATAATTTCACAAGCTTAACTATACGATTTATAGACTGCAACCTTTCTTAACGTGCGTCGCGTCGGCAGCGGTGCGGCGGCGGCGTTCCGCGCCATCACTCATTGAGCCTACTTAAAATTAAATGATATCATAATGCCTTTATTTTAAAAGAAGTTGTTAAATGAAAATTATTGAAAGGGAAGTGGTGCCCTATTACCCGACTTTCCCCTTTGGTCATTCAAAAACTAAGGTTGATGATCTAAAGTTCAGATACCTATGAGCATAATCCTTTGAGTCATCTTTTTAGAAAAATTAATTCGTTAAATGAACTGTCATCAGTCGAATGTCAAAACACATAAGTAATATGCATGTGGTGAGCACGTGCTCTAAAGCTTTATGCCTTGCTTTCCTGGTGGGAATTATGAAAGTACCAATCATTGCAAAGACGTTGTTATGCAACAATAACTGCTATTTGAAGCACGTTAAGGACTGCTTAATTATTTAGACAAACTTAGATTTATTGTTATTATTCTCCTGTCTTTATCATATTATATAGAAACTCAAAGCACGTTTCAACAACAAGAACGGACATTATGAGCAAAACATCATTCAATCAATTGATAATAATGATGAAACACCTTTTCTTCTATAAATGATGAATAATATTGATTTCAATTCATCTCATGCCTGAGATACAATGAGCTACAACGACAAAGGACATACCTTTATACTGTTTCATCTTAATGAATAGCGTATAGCTCCAAGGTATCAGACTTTGTCTAATTAACAAAAAACTTTACATATAGATGCTTACATAATTGGTATATTGAACATGAAAGAGGAGGTGAATCTATAATATTATTGTAGATCTGACAGAAGGAAGGCAGTCTTGGAGGAAGGTCAGTGTCCTTACAAACATAAATTGAACAAAGCTCATTATTTTTACTTCAGCGTATATATTGCTGCTTCAATTAGAAAGAGACTGTAGAGAGTTCGGGTCATCGTAATTTATTAAAAAAAAAAAAAAATTATAATAAAAAGAATCGACATTTTCCATCACAAGATTAATTTATGCAAATTCAATTTATACTTGGTGAGAATGTTTAACTAAGAATTCCGATAGAATATTTCAAACCCCAGCACTATATCCACTTCCTCAATCAAAGAGAAACTTTCTTTCTAAGTTATTGTTAGAAATTAGGATGTAATCGTATCAGCAGAGGGAAAGAACTTAAAGAGGCGAAAGTAGATACGTGCGTATCACGTAGGAAAATCAAGTTGTATTAAAGTCTTAAGGTACCTACTTACTTACTCTTCAAGTTGTTCTTGATTATGACAAAGAGGAAGGTATAGAAGAAGTTAAAGAAATTTAATAGAGTAGGGATACGTTTAGGTAGCTGTTACAGAGAGGGAAAATATTCATAGAATATGCAAACGCACTGACAGTGATATAAAATAAAATAAAATAAAATAAAATAAAATAAAATAAAATAAAATAAAATAAAATAAAATAAAATAAAATAAAATAAAATAAAATAAAATAAAATAAAATAAAATAAAATAAAATAAAATAAAATAAAATAAAATAAAATAAAATAAAATAAAATAAAATAAAATAAAATAAAATAAAATAAAATAAAATAAAATAAAATAAAATAAAATAAAATAAAATAAAATAAAATAAAATAAAATAAAATAAAATAAAATAAAATAAAATAAAATAAAATAAAATAAAATAAAATAAAATAAAATAAAATAAAATAAAATAAAATAAAATAAAATAAAATAAAATAAAATAAAATAAAATAAAATAAAATAAAATAAAATAAAATAAAATAAAATAAAATAAAATAAAATAAAATAAAATAAAATAAAATAAAATAAAATAAAATAAAATAAAATAAAATAAAATAAAATAAAATAAAATAAAATAAAATAAAATAAAATAAAATAAAATGAACGACTGGGTCGCACAAACCTGCTCACATTGTGGTTTTAAAGTCTTATTGTCTTATTTATAAACGTTGTCTAACTTTAGACAACTGTCCAACTTTAGAAAATGTGTTAAAAAAACCTTGTCTTATAGCTGTTTAATTTAGACACAAGAGTAGATTGTCTTAACCGTGAATAATGTGATATTTGTTTTTATTAAATAAAGCATATTTCCACCAATTTGAAAATAGTTAGACACTGTCTAAGTAGACAAAAAACCGTGTTGCAAAAAATATGCACAATTTAGAATGAAAAATTTGAAAACAAATAAATATAAATAAAAATAAATTGATTTAACAATTTATAAAATTGTTTTGACATTTTCTTTTTTATCAGCAAATCATTCATGGCATTAAATCCGCATTTAATGAATGGCAAATCCTGGATGCGTTCAGAAATATATCTCCAAGGCTGGAAACACAAGAAACATAGAATTTTTGGAATGAAGTGTAATGCAGCATAATTTTAAATTGCCCCTCCTATAAAATCAAATTGTCTCCCTGTGGGACGTGAGCCCCACATTGGGAAACACTATGTTTTAAATTGTATAAGTTCGGTGCATGTAGCTGTGCAATACCTTGCTATTTTGTTCAAATTTATACTCACATATTACCACCTTAAAATAAAGTGCTTTTTTTGGCAGGTGGTATAAAATATTGGCTCCCCTATATTCCTTTAAAAATCAGATGTATAAGTTAAAAATATTAAAACTTTAAAATCACATTGTGACAAGAGTATATGTATATATTGTATAGGTTTGAGCGACCTATTCGATTTGTGCAACTTATTTGTTAACAATTGATTCCAAGCAAAGAGGGAGTTCGACTTAGGGAATGGTTTTTCTATGAAAAATTGAAGGGAATAATAAAATATGTCGAAAAAGTTCGAGTTAGAGAGAAATTCGACTTAGAGAGAGTCGATTGTATGTACCTAACCTACATAATAATTACCTATATTTTTAAAAAGAGAATTTTGATCTCCTGAAATAAAACACAATGTTGTTTGCATGTTCATTCAAATAATAAATCGATAATCTCATGTCGATAATTCTCTGCGTCACACATGACGAAATCTCCCACTTTCTCCAAAACAAAATTCAATGACCTTTTCAAAGATATAATAAAATATGTAAGCCTATCAATCACATGTCCACATTATGTTTTTCCTTTCTCAGCGCACTTAAAATGCCCATAATAAGTAACTTCTGGCAGTTCCCACCATTTAAAAAAAAAAATTATAAAGGTATAAAAAAACGCAAGCTTATTCAAAATAGCATTGTATACATTAATACCCTTTCTGTTTGACTTCTTATCCTTATATGATAGCATATAACTTTATGCGCTTAAAAGAGTAATTCCCAGCAGCTTGAATGACTGGTTGTGTTGTGTGTTATTATAAATAGAAGGAAATCGATATACTCTCGATGTCAAAAGAGGACACATCAAATAAGATATACACCGTTCGTTTGTTATCCTCTTTCTTCTACTTCTGTCCGACGAACGAAAACGATGATGATGCCAATCCGATGAAGTGTCTTTTCGCTTCCCATGGGGTTATAAAGAATTTTCAGTTTTCACCATTCACCCTTGTGGAACTTCGTAAATTTCACACGCACTTATCAAGTACCATCACTCATATAGCCCCAAGCAGGGTGGGCCAACAAATCGATCCAGGCTGACAATTACCCTCTATAACGCCAACCCAAACCCAAACCACGGACCAATCTATATGTAGGTATATATGTATATACTTGAAGCTCTCTATCTATGTATATCTCCATGGTATCCCAATCGACAACGATGGGGCCGAAAAAAAAAATACCGGGTGATACTGTCACAGAGACTTAATGGTTGGCGGTTATTTAGTTTTTTTTTTTTTTTTTGTCACGATTCTTCTTCGTCCTTTCGCCCAATCTCAAGCATAAATTGATTGTGTCATGGATTTTTCTGGGACAGAAACAAAACACTTCTGTTGTGCCGTTACGTATAGATCCTTGTTTACCATCAGGCAGATTCCATAAAAAAACAATTCATCTCGATATACTCGGTGTTCTGCAATATTGACTGCGTGGTCGGGATCTCGGGATACCAACATAGGAAAGGAGTGTTATGGTTATGTGTATGTGTGTGTATATCTTACCTACAGATCTATCGAAGTTAAGCCAGAGGGAATGTCATTTTGCTTTTATTCCTGCTTCTGCTCCATTTTCATAGTAGGTATCGTCCTTTTCATGGCTGATATGGTAGCCTCCTTATGCATTCCTATACATCAACCCATCACATATTTCTACTATACATATGTCTGCTAAGGATTTTCGGATTTGGAGGAAGCTTCTATATGGCTTTCATACGTTGACATCATTCTATTCCAAACGATAGAGCTGGCTGGGCTGCTAACTTCCTAGTTTTTTTGTTGATGGTTTGATTATATTATTATTGTTCTTGTTTATCGTCTCTGTGATTTCTTATCCCCACCCATTTTCAATTTCAACTTTGTGTGTGACGTGTTGATTTCTTTTCTCGATGAAATTTTGTGTTAAACTACTTTTTCTGTTCTCGGTGGCATTATGTCTTGTTTGTTTATTTTTTTTTTTTATTAAACTCAACGCATGTCATTGGAACTGGATGAGAAATCTCTGAGGAGTTGCACCAAGGATAAAACAAAAAAAAAATAGAAAACAATGAAAATAATGTAGTGGAGTCTCGAGTCAATAAAAGTTTTTTAGTTCGAACTTCTAAAGTGCATCAGCTTTGATTTTGATGATTTCTTTCTTTTCAGCTTATCTGTTTTTAGATTCAAAAACATTTTAGAAGAATCCTGTAACTATTTGTATTTTTTAAATTTAAATTAAGAACTTTTATAAACTATAATACATATTTTTATTACATTACTAGCTGAATCACGTTTTGCAGCGCCATCTGTTGAATATATGTCAAATTAAAAAAATTACAACTTTCAAAGCAAACTATAAGGAATCAACTCAAATATAAGAAAAGGGAGTTTGGAAAAATTAGACTTGTCATATTTAATTTGCAAGAGATTTTAATTACAAAATTTAACTTTATTTGCAAGAAAATAAGAAAAGTGGGCGTTTTGGCACAAGAGAGAATTATTATATACATTTTTAGCATTCTAAGGACGTTGTATAAGAAAAAAATTCTTATATAAAAGTGGGCGTGGTAGGAGTGGGACAAATAACACATCTTATGCTTTATGTTAAAGAGATCTTTGAGGTTAATTATAAAATTTTAAATTCTGACGAAGAAAATTAAAATGCCAGAAAAGGGACATGGCAGTGAGCAGTGAGCGGTGGAAAGTCACCATGAGCTGTCCAGTCATCAAATTTATTTTCTATTCAAGTGGTCTTCAAAGTCTATATTAAAAAAAAAAATGATTTTTATTTTTATAGTGGCGGAGAACTTTAAATTGACAACACTGTTTTTATGTGACAGCCAATTTGACAGTTCTTAGTTATTTTTAGGTATATTTGATTTGATTAAGAAATTCATTATGAATAGACTCAGGGCACCGGAGCAACTTTTATGAAGTGTTCAAATTTATTTTAAAAAGAACATGGCTTTGGATTTGTCAATAAACCGAATAACTGGATTTGGAGAGATTATAATTTACTAGATTTTAACGGCTAGATTTGAAAATTTATATTATTCTAGCAGGTACATACACTTTAGGGGCTTATTTTTGCACCTTTATTCAAGCAGCTAGATTCTGCAAGCAAGATTTTGGCAGCTTCTAATCTAGTGTTTAATTTCTAGAGGCTACATTTTAACACTGAGATTTGAATGATGGCTAGATTCTAGCAAGTGCTTTCTATCATCTAGATTCCTGCAGCGAGATTTTGACAGATAGAGGTTAGCATCTATATTTTAGCAGCTAGATTCTTATATCTAAATTCAAAGATTTAGATTTTTAAATCAGGATTCACGCAGGTATATTCTAGCAGTTAAAAATTTAAGCACCTAGATTTTAGTGGATACATTCTTGTATTTATATTCGAACAGCAGGATTTTAGTGGCCTGATTCAAGCATCTTAGTTTTAACGGCTTGATTATAGAAACTAGATTTTAGCCTTTACATTATTTTAGCAGGTAGATTTAAGCGGCTGATTCCTGCGTTTATATTCAATTAGGAAGATTATAGCTTCCTTGATTTTAGAGGCAAAATTCTAATGGATATATTCCAAGTAACTAGATATTAGCACCTATAGATTTTAGTATTTATATTATTTTAGCGGCTTGATTTGAGCATCTGATTCTTGCATTAATATTCAAGCAACTCGATTCCAGCGGTTTGATTTTAGCAGCTAGCTTTTCTAGCGGCTTGAGATTTTGAATGGCTAGATGCTGGCACCTATACTGGCAGCTTAGATTCTAGTGTCTAGTTTCCAGTGGATAGTTTGAACTTTTGCGATTCCAGCAACTTGGTTCTAGAGATTAGATTGTAGCGACTTAATTTTAGCATCTAGATTTGAACATCTATGATTCTAGCATGTATAGTGTATTCTACAAGTAGATTTTGTCATCTATATTTTAGCAGCTAGATTCTTGGACCTGCGTTCTTGCAGCTATATTCTGGTGACTAGACGCAAGCAAATTAATACCTTATATCTTCAACATTTGCCCGTGGCGTAATGGTTAGTGCGTTGGACTGTTACGCCAAAGGTATTGGTTTCGATTCCCAGCCTAGAAACAGAAATGTTTTTCACGGGTTACTGCCTCTTGCGAGGAATTGACAAATCGTTCAAAAGTATCTTTTGTCATGATTCTCACCCTAGCCGTTCGGATTTGGCAGAAAATTGTAGGTCCCCTCTATTCCTGCTAATAATACGCAAATAGGAATGGTTGAGAGCTGTAAGTCACTAGGCCCTGGTTCTGACATGCTTTTAAGCACTTTATGGCCTTGAACCACTAGAGCATATACTTGTGATCCAGTCATGACCCGTTAAATGTATTTATGTACATTACCTTGTACCGTTTCTAGACCACTACAAAATTAATCCATAGTTTCCACAGAGTTCATTAGGTCGTGTTCGTGGTTTACCATTATCCACTCCAAGTTTCCATATACAAAATAGCAGACAGACAGAAGCAGTCCAACCAATAAGTTATACATACATACATTTATACATCGGTCGATACAAATACTTATGCAGATACAGAAAGAGCTTATTGAAGTACTATTTTAAAAGGGATTCAATATCGTTTGAAATCGTAATGTAGATTGGGTGACTTAGAGAGAGAAAGAGATAGAGCTTTTCTAGTTTTTAGTGGTTACTTGTTGACATTGGACTAACTATTTTCTGTCACAGAGATAGTGCGGATACAGATAGGTTAGGTAGAAATGCAAACTTGAGGCTTCTTCATTTCAATGGATGAGATGAGTGTGTCTATGTATTTGGATATTTTAATTTGAGTGCTGTTTCGATTCGATCGATAGGTACATATATGGTTTTATATATCTCTATTTATCGTCCATCAAGTAGATATAGATATATCAATACACCAAGGACATTTTTGTTTTTTTCTCGGTTTTTGTCAATTTAAGTTTAAACTTGAAGTGAATGATGGGAATACGAATTTTCTGATGCACAGAAGATACAAATCGATGTATCTTGTTTCCCCATGACAACCTTTCGGTTGAGTGAAAAGTATCCTGAAATGATGAACGTATATACCTACTCTTAAACTCAATAATGGCATCTAAGAACCACCGAATGGCAGATACAGAGTTCACATTTCCAGAAGTTCTCGGAACAAGTCCTTACGAGTATAACGAGATTAAATCATCTCTGTTGTGGTTTTTTTTTTTTTTTTTTTCTAGTGTTATATCAGCATCATGAGGAAAAGCTTAACAACCCAACAATTTCACGCAGCTAGTGGTGGTGGTGTATCTGTAGGTATATATGTATAGTTGAAATAGAGAAGTGCTAATTATAAGGCGAATATAGTTCGGAAAATTGTTAAAATTTCTTTGCGCATCCCATTATAATGAAAACTCAAGTGGTTGTAGCTTGTACTATGGACTTTATGCCATGTTGTTGTTGTTTTTTTAGGTGAAGTTGAACAAAGAATGCCACTAGCGTTTTCTTCTTATATATATTTATGGAGGTACTATGGTTTATTATTAAAAGTTAGTTGGTTGGCAAGGATATCGTCGTGTTTGGCCTATATAGTGGCAGGAAAGATTATTTTCTAAACTTTTTAATTATTATTTAAGGATGGTAGATGTATATGTATATTGGGAAATTTTGATATCTAGAAATTACTGTTGAAGAAAGAAGGGGAGTGTGAATATTCTTATACAATTTCCAGCTGTCATCCCGAAGGCAATCAAAAAGGACAAGGAACATTTCTTTAAGGAAATACTTCTTTTTCTTATAATTATAATAGTTATAATTCGCTATAAGCCCCGAGACATGCTTTATTTACAATTCTAGAATTCAAATGTAGTTTGTGAAGGATAAAAGATTGAAAACAAAAATAAATGTATAGATGAGAAAAGATCCATATGTTCTCACTGAATATTTTAGTCATCAGTTAATGAGTTCCCTTCCCAGCCTATGCCATGTAAAAACAAATGTTTTTCACGGGTTACGGGTTGTGAAAAAGTGCTTCTCACCCTAGTCGTTCGGATTCGGTAGAAAATTGTAGGTCCCCTCTATTCCTGCACAGGAATGGTTGAGAGTTGTAAGCCACTAGGCCGCGGTTCTACGCAAGCTGTCGCGCCTACGAATTTATTTATTTAATAAGTAACAAAAATAAGTTCAACCTATGTTTTGTTGAAAGCTGCCTTAAAACTTGAAACAGTAGATCTGAAAATTCCAAATTTATATTAATAGCTTTTTTCGACAGATTTATTTAATAATACAAATTCTATGTAGGCACTACTGACAGTCATCAGCCAAGTAGAAGACTTATAGAACTATTTTAATTGAACTTGTTGAATTATTGATTCAAAATAGCTTTTAACAGCCTTTAGTCCAAAAAAATTTAGGCGTTTCGTCTCGGAACTTAACAAAAATTGTGTATTGATAAGGCCCTCACAACAAAATGATGAGTCCAAGTGAGATCGCCGGGATGAAACGCCTAAATGTTTGTGGACTAAAGGCCATTAAAAGCTATTTTGATACAATTCTATCGACAGCTTTAGAAACTATTGCATACTACCGAAATTTTAATTTTAAAATTAATTAAATAAAAGTTTTGGAAAAAATAAAGGCTAAACTTAAAATGTTAAATTAAAAGAAGAGAAATGTATTATACTTCTATTCTCAATTAATTTATGTCTATTTCAAAATGTTCCCTCATCCCAAAGAAGAATTTGAAGAATTTTTCAAAGTTTTTGTTTTTGTCTGAAAAAATTGCAATTCTCTAAAAACATCGGAAATAAACGAAAAAAAAAGTAAAGCATCCGCATATTCAAGCAAATTTGAAAAATTAAAACGCCTGCGGGTGTTATTTCCATTTATTTGGGGAAATATGACCGACGGGACGGGCTTTATTTCTACGGCTCTTTTTCTACTGCACCCAAATTCAAAGTATTTCGTATTGTCTCGGGCCCAGTGGCTCTTATTTCCCGCAAAATAAAAGGAAATAACAACCACGGGGGTTTGCTTGTCTGAAATGGAAATAAAATCTGTGGGTTTTAATTCCTTTCTCTGGGTAGGTTTTAATTCGAAAAATATAAGGAAATAAAGTACATTCACAAAAAAAAACTTACCCTGCGTGGCCCGCTCCGCGGGTTCTAAAAATTTTAACTCCCACTTTGGGTCCTCTGTCCCGCTCACGCAACTCCGCTCCGTTGCTCCGCTTAGGATTATGTTAAGTCGTCAGGCAGGTGGCAATGTCAACAGTTTTTTTTTCGACTGCATAGAAATTATTGAATCATAGAAGTTTGGATTTTAATTTCAATTCAGAAAAGCAGTTACTTCCGCTTTTTAATTTCAATTCAGAAAAGCAATTACCTCCACAAGTCTTAATGCTTTTTTGTGGTGGGTCGTATTGCCATTCTTAAAAGGAAAAAAAAGCCCGCAGATGTTATTTCCATTTATTTTGCAAATAGAACCCACACGGGCTTTATTTCCTATTTGGGAAGTATGACCGACGCGACGCAACGAGCTTTATTTCCACGGGTCTTTTTGTACTGCACCAATATTTTTTGTTCCAGAATTGTTTTGAAAATCGTAGGAGAGTCTCATTAAAACACATCAGAACAAGGAACTTAATTATTTAATTTTATTTTTAGAAGCATCATCAATTGATTATTTTTACACAACGAGCATGTTTTGAAATTTCTTTATTTTTTGAAATCCGTCTAGTTACCCAATAATATTTATTAGATATACAATACCTAGCCAGACCTCTTTCCTTGAACATTTATGTGTAAGTAGATTTATTTATCATCTTTTACTTACATTATGTTAAAAAAATATATTTTTTCCTTCTATTTGTTGCGGAATTCTTTAGTGATTTATTGTCAATCTCTTTCAGCAATCGACATAAAAGGAGTATTTTCCGAGAGTCCAGAATAATTCAATTTTTTTATAGCTTTATAGATATTATAGTTATAGCCAAAGTCTATAGACGTTTCAGGAGAATCTGTTAGTTTAGTAAGATATATTTATTTTGATTAGTTAGGTATTTTGTATACATACCTACCCAAAAAAAAAACCAACATCCATACAAATCGTGTTGGATGAATAGAAGAATTTTCTCTAAAATTTTTTATTTATATAATTTACTTCGTTTTTTTTCTGTATTCTATTTTATGGTGTGAAGGCTACAAATTGCAATTTGCAATCATGATTGCAGACGTTAAATAATACTAGCGCAAAGGAATCCTTGATTTTATGGTATAGGTAAAGATCTCTTGTGCCACCAGTGCTATTTATAGGACCAGTAATTGCTGTTCAGTCCATTTTTTACTATTTATGTAGTGAGTTTGTTATGACGACACGGCACGATTATTTAGTTCAATAAAATTTTTCTGAATGCAAGAGAATATTATTACTTTATTTTTTCAATTTCATCTCAATAATTTTTATATGAAAAGATGAAGGAAAACAAAATAAAACGCACGAATGGGTCGCATTAACTTGCTCTTTAAAAGATCACACTGTGGCTTTAAAGTATTTATGTAATAAAATAAATTAATTGATTCAGGGAGCCAATATTTTATCCCATCTGCCAAAAACGTAGATTAGTTTAAGATACTACGAAGTAAGAACAATATAGCACCGTGTTGCATGGAATTTACAGTTCACACTGAATAATTGTAAAAAAATGAATATAATTAAAAATAAAATGATTAAACAACCTCTGAAATTATTTTGACAACAACGCGATGAAGGTACACCATATGATTTTTTATATAAATCTAAACATACAATTAAAAAAAATTCTAAAAATCGTTTGAGCGGTTTATTAAAAAAAATAATTTTTTGAATATAAAATTTTAAAAATATGTAGGTATATGAAAAAAAAATTGTAAACCATTTTTTAGTATTTATCAATGTGAAGTTGAAAAATTAAATTTTAAAGAAATCATCTTCCCATTTTCGAAATATCAAATTTTCCAAAAAAAAATTTAAATTTTTTTTTAAACCAAAATTTGTTTTTTTTTTTTGAAAATATTCTTATCCAATATTATTTAAACGCATTAGATTCTCGGAAACCAAAGAATGGTTCTTGGTTTTAAAAATAATTTTTGTTTACTAGATAATTTAAAAAAAACTGCTGGATGCATATTTTAATAAAAAATCGACCCATTCGTTATATTTAAATTTATTAAGTTAGACAAAAAACAAAACATTTAAAACTTTTCAAAATAATCACCATAAAAAATTATAAAGGTAAATTGAACCGCTTTCGAACCGAATCGAAAATAAAAAAAAATGTCTGTGGGAGGTAAAATTTATAAGCATTTTTTTGGGATTTTTTTTTAATGAAATAGAAGCGTTTTTGTTTAAAAAAAATTACTTAATTAATTTATTAATTTATTCAAAAGGCATATGTGCAAAACCTTGATTTATCTCTTCACAATCAAATGATTATTTTATTACCATTCCCCAGAGTCATATCGTAGGTCATGGGCCAGCTATATCAACTCCTCCTTGACTGACATCAGTCGATTGTCCATGATATCTATGTCATTTATTTCAATACTTGAAAATTAAATAAATGAAGTAAAAACGAAAAATAAGAAGAAGTATGAAGATTGTACAATACGACTACCTATCTATATTTATTGGTCCACTAATCAGCAAGTGCATTTCACAAGGCCAGCTTGACATAAGAATTTCTTTCATCAAAATTTAGCTACAGAATTATGCGATCACCTATTTTCCGGAATGTAAGAAGTAATAAGAAAATGAAAAAGCCTTAAATTAACCAAGATATCAAAAATACTGATGGAAGTGCTATAGCTATAAAGCATAGGAGGATAGCTCTGGAGTAGGTTCATATTCCTTTTATTTTAAATCACAAAATATGCACACAAACATACTGTAGATTCTAAGAAATTCAGTTATTATAGGAATCCTCTTGTTTGCTCTTTTATCACATTTACTGAGCAGAGTAATAATTGAGGACTGTGGACTGATACTGCGCATTATTAAGAAGGTCGAACTCCTCGATTTTATAATCTCAGGTCACAGCTCCTATACGATACTATTTGTATGTCTTTTTTGAAAGAAGATATACTACTTTAGTATTATATAAGTCCATAGAAATACTGACGTTGCTGTTGTTGATATTATTATTACATTTTGTAAGATTTTTTGAATATTTGTCGTTTTGTACTTAATTTTTCTGACGAAACTATACACACCTTCCACAGGTTTTTTTTTTTAACTAAAATATATCCAATAATAATTTCCGAGAGTATATAGGTATTCATATTTTATTTAGGAACAACATTATATATAGAGTTCGCGTTGGGCGCCATTTAGACAAATAAAATTGCAAGACCAATTATGCAATAAAATGTAATGTCTGCTCTGCTCTGCTTAGTAAGTTATTAAATCCAGTTATATCTAAGTATACGACCTATTAAATAATTTGTGTTAATTTTTCTTAAATATTTTAATGTGCCTAGGAAACTTTTGCCAAAAATATTCACAAATGGAATATGGAATAAAATGGAATTTATAAAATTACTTCAGCTAATTTTCTCTTTATTGCAACAGCAACACTTCTACTAAAATGCTCTATTTTACTTTTATATATAAATATTTCTCTTAAGCCACATTCGTTTGACTCTTCGTTGTTATCTGTGATAAACATTTACCACATCACCCTTATACTTATTCTCTGGCCAACGAAATACCACAAATACCGGCAAATTGACGTTTGGTATACAATACTATCGTAGAGTTGAAGTACTAAAAACTTGAGGTATATTTTGGCATCTGATGGTATAAAAGGATTCTTGACTTTGACACTGGATTTAGTTCTCAGTTATCCATCAGTTGAACTGTAATACAAACAAACAAAAAACTTACAATTTCGCAATCAAAGAAATCCCTGTTCATTTGTTTGCGAAATTAATGATAAAAAAACTGTTTCACAGTGTCCGTTTTTCTAGCGAAAATTTCCAATAACTAATCTTATGACTAAAAGGCAAATAGATATAATAGTTGCTATACTACAATTACCATTACAAATTGAATCATAACGTTTGTGAGTTTTTTTTCTTTTTGAACGAGCCACCACCACGTATTGTGTTGTGGTGACATAATTTCCTAGCACGTGGGTGGCGTTTTATTATTTGAACAATTTTTTAATATTTCGTTATATTTATCGATACATTTTAATCGATACTCTTTCATGTGTCTCATTTGTTTAAGCAGCGTATATTATAAAGGTCAAGAAAATAGGACGTGGCCGTGTCGTTGTTGTCTTTTAGTCAAGTGTCCTCATAGGACTTATGTTTTTGCTATAGTCTCTGTGGGATGGTTAAAATTAAAGCATTATACATAGCATGCTGCGTGACAACAGCATTACCAAGGGTGTGGTTTTTCGTGATGGTTTGGGTGGCTTAACTGGCGCCCAACACTAGCACATCAAGAAAACTTCGTAATGTTTATGTTAGCCAGTAGGACAATATAATAGCGAAGATGAGTCCTCATTGTCATCATCGATAATGATAAATTACATATAGGCGCGAAATGACAGTCATGATAATATGGCTTCGACTATAACTGTATGATGACAAAACAAGTTTTCGAGTAAAATAAGTGATTCTGGCTGCGATGTGATAGTTGCATTAGATCAATGGAAATATTGATAATAGGATTTTGATTTGGCTTATGATGGCATTTAACACTCACTCTACATTGTGGTTGAGAGAATTATTAATTATCCTAAAATAATCAATGCAAATCCTTTAAGATAACGATAACGTCATCATAATACCCATATAGAATGTGTACATGAAGATTTAATCTGAATTGAATCGACTTATAGCTATAGTATGGTTAAAAAGGGTAAAACAAAATATGTTTACATGAATTGAAAGGATAACGGTTGATAAAATATTATTTTTTAATTACCTCCCCTATCCTTTGTCTTTTGGCCTTGTATACTATTTTTTTATTTTGTTGAGGGAGATGATGATGAATGCATTGCGCAGTTTAACCCGAATTCCAAGGGAGCAAAGGGGGAGAAAATTTCGTTTTTTTTTTTGTATTGGAAAATTTTCTCGGGTTACAAATAGGTTATTTATGGTAATTGTATAACATGCCCAAAGCAAGAATAATATTGATGGGGCTCTGAGTGATTTATGCGAATTTCTCTTAAGTAAAACTGTTTTTTTTTTTATTTTTATTGATGTGAGAATTTATATCAAATTTATGTTGTTGAGGTTCCTTAATTCGATATTTGAATATCATCAATATTCAAGTGCATATGTGTATGTGTCAACTGTGATCTGCAATTTTTTTGAATTTTCTATTTGAGATGAAGGGCTAGTATCACAATGAAGGAGGAGAATGAAACAAAAAAAAAACTTTTTTTTCGTAATTGTTTAAGGAGAAATTTTTTGTAAATTGAAAAAGGCTAACCTCTGTTTTATATACCATGTTCTGGGGTATTTGGGGATGTACATATATTTTTGGACAATAAAATGGCATTTACAAAATTTTGTTAACCTTCCATTACCAAAAAAACATTAAAAAATAAACAATAAATTATTTATTTTATTTATTATAAATGCATTTCAACTCAAATATGACATTTCAATGGTTTTTCTCGCTTCTGCTTTAATTGTGTAAAAAAATTAAATAAACGCACTTTTGATGCCATTGACACACATGGTCGTAATTTTATATTATCTTATTACATTTCACTCTGTAAAGGGCTTTTAATGTCTTTTAGTTGGATGAGAATATTTTCCATGTAGATTTTTCAATTTTCTCAAAAACTGCTTTCAAAATTTTTATAAAATTTCGTACATAAAACAAAGTTATTGTATAAAAACTGCGTTTTTAGGATTTTGTAATAAAAAAATCAAATATCGGAAATAAAGTTTGTCACGTTTTTTGAAAAAAATTAAATTCTTTTTTTTTTAACTTCTTCTTTTAATATTTAACTCGTTTCTATCTTTTTAAATCTATGAGAATTTTAAATGGAGGCAGATATATGAAAAGGCAATATAATCAGAAGCAGTGAACCAGAGAAATGCCTGACAATTTTTGTTTAACGGATTAAAATATAGTCTACCTAAAAAAGCAGGATTTAAATATTAAAACAAAATAGGTAGTTAGTACATACTCAAAAAAACAAATAAAATAAAGCTGCTGAAGCAGGAGGCCATCGATTTGAATGTAAAGGGTGTCCCAAAATTAAAAGAAGAAACTATTTTGGTTCAATCGAGTGTTCTCGATTCTATCATCAAATTGGGTAACACACAAACTAGAAAATGACGTTTGAAACAAAAGTTTACACTTGACAGAAAATAGTTATTATCGGGTGTAATTTTTATAAAAAATAAAAATAAATTTTTTTTATAAAATGTCAATAAATAAAAAATAGCACAGTGCACATATTAAAGGTAATATTATTAGCGTTTTCATTTTTTTTCAGTTCTGCGCATCTGTCAAAATCGAGGTATTATGGTGTGAAAATTGTGGATCCAGTTCCCATTTACTAGCCACCATTTGCCATTTGTGTAGTAAAGTTTTGACAACGCTAAAAGAGAAATAATTTAACAAATGACAGTTTAGGGTTTACACGGTTTCATTGTTTGTAAACAATATTTCTAAAATAATGATAGTTTTGCGGCCACAATTCGAAAATTTCATAAAAAATATTGTGGAAATATTTATTTAACTTCGTCAACTGTGAAGAGAGTAATTGAAAAATTCAGGGGACTATATCAATTGATAATGGTAACTTAAAATTAAAGGTCTTTATGCCAACAAGACCACAACCATTTGTTCATTAAAAAAAAAATCCAGTCTCAGTTATGCAAATTTTTCGTGGAAAATTTCGACAAAAGAGTGCGTTTGTGCCGAAAAAGACCATTTCTCGGATGTTATAGGCACTACACAATTCCGCTACCGAAGTCACCTCAATTTAGGTTTTATTGTTTGACAACTGCATTTAAACCGATTTTGTTTTTTTTTTTCTGTTCTTTTTACAAAGCGTGCAGGCAGGCATTAATATTCCAGTGCTGTGCTGCCTACTGGAACATCCTTATAGAATATTATAACAAATAGAGATTTGGTCCCAAGACACTTCCTTGTGGTATACCGAAGTTTGTTGGTCGGTATATAAGGCCAGGAAAGTTTCGTACTAAATTCCCAATTCCCTTGTCAAAATCTTAAACATCATCTAGAAATAGAGTTTTGTTTTTCTTCAAGTGCCTTTTTTCACAATATCCATAATTCGATGAAATTGGTCTATTTATTGGATTGGAATGTTGTTTCCAAGAAATGGTTTTGGGTTATTCTTCTTTCTAAATTATATTGCTAAGCTATTTCAATAGCAATTTATTGAACACTTTTTTCAGGATTAATATAAGCGATACTGATTTGTAAAAGGTTACTTCTTCTGGCGAGTTACCTTGCTTATACATAACAATGTCTTCTGCAAATAGAGTTATTTTGAAGGCTTATCGACGATATTTCTCTTAAAATCTGAGCAGTTACTAAATCGTTTCCTGTTAATTTGTATTTGATAACTTACAGTAAGACATGTTGCTTACTACTTCGAGAAGGGTGACAAATAGAATTTCAAATTCTGCAACCCTGTAAGTTAATTACAGATGCATTTTTTGAGAAAAGCTTAAAAGCATCCGCATAATGTTCTGCCAAAAGGTCAGCTATCTGTTTCGGAGGTTTTCCGAATGATTTGCTGTCTTTTGGTTTTATTGGTTGATTTTATATTTGCAATATTTTCCGATACTTGGCTGCTTTCCATAAGGATTAGTCGGTTGGCCGTTTTCAAACTTTCAGAAATCTACTAAGTGAATTATTTTTAAATTCACAGATTCTTTTTTTTTTGTCAATTATTTATGAGATCCAAAATTGCCTTATCATCCCAGTTTGCAATTTTCTTTGAATTCTTCTATTATTCAATATCATCTTTTTTTATTCTACAGGGTGTTTTATTTCAGTTACTTTCACGTTCCAGGTTTTTCCATGATCTCTTGAACATAAGGCATGACAAATTATTAATTTTTAAAGTCCGACTATACTTTACTTATATACAAAAATTCGTTTCCTTGTTGAGCGTTCCAAAAAAACTAAAATAATGTATCCAATTTTTTTTAAAGTTTAACCATAGAATGCTTACTTTATTTTAAAGACAAACTTCTATGCATGAAGTTAAAATTATTTTTGAACGTCATTTGCTACGATCTGCTATTTCTGTTATAAAGAAAAAGTATATGCCCTAATAGATAAGCTACACAGCTTTATAGCTAAGATATACATGATGGTGTATCTTTAATTTACAAACTCCCCTAATTCCCATATATCTACCTAATGACCTTAAACATGTAAGGAACTGACCGAATTAATTATTTTTTTTTATATAATGTTTATTTTAGATATACATATACTCACCTGTTAAAGTCAAAATGGCAAAAGATTCTCTGTACCTAAAACATCATATCATATATTTACAACTTTATACTTCAACAAGATGGCACGTGATAGCCATTAGCTGACCTTTTATTTTTTTCCAAAAAAAAAAAAAAAAAAATTGTAGGTACCTACACTGCTCATATAAAAATTTAACCTTCACTTGATAATGTTTTCCATATAAATTGTCTATAAAAGCAACAAAAAAAAAATAAACAAAAAACAAATAAAAGATGTTTTTTTTTATATTCTTCATATTTTATGATGGCTATTTTTTTATATGGTATCTTCTACAAAATATTATCTTTTATACAAGCTCCTATATAATATGTATGTATTTACTTATGTATATGAAAGAAGAATATAATATTTCGCTTACAAAGTCCTTCAACTCATACTCTTATACAGAACTGAGAATTATTATGAGAAATGAATGTCATCTTTCCAGTTGTGTCAAATTTTTAGTATAAGATGTAAGAAAAGTCGTTGTTATTTTGAGCTAAACCAAATATTTGTCATCAAGTCAAATGCATAAAAGGATCTTCTTCCTTAGATATGTTACATTTATATATGTACCTAATTATCTCAGATATATCATAGAGCTGACACTTAAATAAGTTAATCATACTCTGTTATCCTTAAGTTTAGTTTTTGTTTGTTTTCGGGGGAGGGCTGGAGAAATAAATGTATAATGTATTTTTTTTAATGTGTTTGTCAGTGATATCAAGTACAGTTTTCATACGAGTAGGTAGATAGAGATACCTCGCTAACGAACTCTTGTCTTGTTAAATGCACATTTTCAAAGTTTTGTGTATTTCAGTTTGATGTTTTTCATGTCGTAAATGTAGACATGTATGATGCTTACTTTCTTGGTGAATATGTATTTATTTCATCGCATATCTGATAGCGTATGTTAAAATGAAGTAAAAAGCTGAAACTGAAGTCGGAGCATCACAAGTAAGATTATAGTTAAATTAATATGTATATTAAGATATTTATAAATGGCAGGTGTTAACATTAATTGATTGGTAAAGTAAAAGTTTACACATAATGTTCGATCATGGATATTATAGTGAGGATAGGTGGATGGATGGATGTACAAAATAAATAAATTTATAGAAAGATTGAGAACGAGGGTTTATATTTACAAGAGTGTATGCGCCCTGATATCGAGTGCAAATTTATGACAGGTTTTTTTTTGTAATGTTTGGTTGGGGTGCAAGACAATTTTTCAAATAATTTCTCAGGATTATATCGTCACTATTCAAGAAAACTGGCATAACTAAAAAAACTCGATTTTTTAGTTTATGATGCCAATCGGCTACAAAAAAAAATTCTATTATTTCTGTAAAATTCTAAATTCAGCATAACTCTAACCCTTCAGAATCCCGAGAAACGGATTATTAAAAAAATTGATTTTGTGTGAAATTGGCTTAGTAAAAAACTTTAAATCAGTTTTCTGAAGATTTAAGTTTTTTGAGCTATGCCAGTTTTCTTTAATAGCGACGATATGTAATTAACTAAATTAAATTAAAAAAACAGCTTTGTCATTTTCCTTAAGCTTTAACATCTTGTATCTTCCATTTTGTAAAAAAAAAAAAAAATGCACGACTGGGTTGCACGAACTTGCTCTTATGTGCGATCACACTGTGGTTTTAAAGTCTTAATAATTTTAAAATCTTTTCATATGATAAAAGAAATTTATTACTTACTGGGACCCACCTGCCAAAAATAAAGCCTAGGTTAAGGAAGTATTATGTGAGTACATAAATATAAACAATATAGCACCGTGCTGTCCTGCACAACGCATATTATGTATATGCATGGAATTTACAGTTTAGACTGAAAAAATATTAAAAAATCAATAAAATGAGTAATAAATTAGTTAAAAAAATATCTGAAATTGATTTGACACTAACGCAATGTACTGGTGTACATAAGTGATTTCTTAAATAAATCTCAATTTATGAGACAAATTTTTTTTAAATCATCGGAGTTTTTTTTAAAAAATGAATTTTTATAAATAAAATTTTGAATATATTTTTAGGAAAAAAAAATTGGTACGCCAATTTTTAGTACTTATTAATGTGGAGTTAAAAAATTAGTTTCGAAAAAAAAAAAACATGTACCTATTTTCGAAATATCGAAAGTAATTTTGAAATTTTGTTTAAAAATCCAAAATTTGATTTTTTGAAAATTTTGATATGCAATATTATTCAAACTTTTTAGTACCTTTTGTGGAAAAAAATTCATTAAAATTGGTTCAACAGATAATGAGATAGTCGAAAACCCAAAAAATGGTTCTATGAGAGGTACCTACTATATTTTTAAACGAAAGATACATTTTTTCCAAATAACATTGTAGATCGTTCTGATATTAGTTCACACAAAAATTTTAATCAAAATCGTACGAGTAGTTTTTGAGAAAAATTTAATTTTCAAAACCGGTTTTTAAACATTTGTATGGGAGGTACTAAAAATATATTTAAAATCTGCTAGATAATGTTAAAAAACTTCTGGGTGCTAAGTTAAATAAAAGTTGACTAGGTCGTTTTCTAATTATTAAATTCTCAAAGAAAATGTTGAAACTTTTTTAAAAATCAAAAAAAAAATGTTTGGTACACAATATTTTTCAAATTATTGGAAACATTGATCAATATCAGTTGTTCAGTTTTTGTAAGAAAAAATTAATGAATAATAAATAGATTTTTTTTTAAGTTGTGCGCACAGTTTTGAGAAAAATAAGATTTACATAATTTGGTTAAAAAAATTTGTTCAGCAGGTACCGTTATTTTTTGTCTTAAAAAAAATGAAAAATAAACGTGTAGGGGGAATGCCCAAAAACCGCTAGGTACCAAATTTAAAGAAAATCGACCCACCAGTTTAGGCTACAGCCAAAAGGACAGACAGACAGACAGAAATGGGATACCCACTTTTTTTTATCTATTATACGATCAAGTTTGGTCAAAATCTCAAGCTCCGTATTTTTACGAGCCCATAACTTGTCATATACTTTTAGTACCTACCTACATACATTATGTATGATGTATGTATTGCAGATATGTTTATCACAATTAAAAAATACAAATATCACTGTCAGCAATCCGCTCTGATATAATTTTATTTTGTTACATACGAACTTAATATCCACGATTGCACAATAGCTCCTTTCCTGCTATATGGTATTTCTGTTTACAAATAAATTATTCATGTTTTCAACATTTTGCTGGGATTTTTGGCAAAATTTGTGTGTGATTTTTTTTTTTATTCGGTCGAGGGTCGATGGTCGAGGTCGACTGAAGTTTTTTTCTTTTCCTGAAACGAACAATTTTGTATTCCATATTATATGAGTGTGTTGTGTTTTCGTTGAGTAATTGTCTCATTATTATACTCCTCTTTATTTTGGCAGACTTTCTACGAAATTGATATTATGTAAGTTTATACATCAATTCAGGACGTCAACGTCAGTCAGTTATTTTTTTTTTTTTTTTTTTTTTTGTTAATAAAGAGGATGAATGAGACACGGCTATTTTGTTTGTGAACTTTTATAGTGCATGACATTTTGTATGAGTTAAATGAAAACATATATATGATTTAAGTTCAAAGTTCATGTTTGTGGGATGGATGTTATTGATGGTTAAAGGTTAAAAATTGATTTTTATATGTATCATTTATTATTTTATGCCTATAACTAATCACAAAAGTTGTTGGCCCATCAGTCTGGTGTGTCAAAAAAGTTGTGGTTATTTATATTGAAATACTGACATGCCGATGACATGGTGTATAATAAATCAATTTTCTCATAAAATGTATATGGACCATTCAAAATATGAGTTTAAAATTAGATAAAGCTACACTTGTAAAACAATAGAAAATGTATGGAATAAAAATTGACAAAAGCATCAAAAACTAAAATTAAAACTAGTACTCAATTGAAACAAATAAAAAAATATGTGACAATTTTTTTTGAAAATTTTTTATTTGAACATTTTAAATAATAAAAATAAAATAAAAAAAAAATAATTTTTGCAAAAACTGTTCATCAAAATAAATTAACTTAAAGAGAAAATATAATAGAAAGAATTTTTGGCTAATAATTCTGTAAGTTTTTTTTTTTTTTTTTTTTGATTTTTAATAAATTTTTGTCCATTTAAAGTTAACAATAAAATTAAAATTAAAATAAAGTTAACAATAAATTTAAAGGGAACAATATTTCCCATACCTTCGATACAATTTTTTTCTTATCTGGTTTCAAGATACCTGCGTCTAAATCACACTAAATATAAGTATGGTAGGTACATTAAAGCATATATTTAAAGACATTTCCAAAATGAATTCGACTGAATTCCTGACTTAACCAATGCATTTTTTTTTATTAAGGAATTTTGTAAAAAATTCCGATGTAAATTTTGAAGTACCATTTAAAAAATAAATAAATAAAATGCGCGACTGGTCATATGAACTTGCTCTTATGTATGATCACACAGTCTGAATATTGTAAAATGATTTTGAAAAAAGTAAATTACTATTCGTAGTTTATTTTGAGGTAGTATTATGTAAGTACACAAAAATTAATGATAAATGTATCAATGTTTTGGATACCTATGCACGAACTTAAAATTTAAATTAAAAAATAAAAAGAATCAAAACTAAATTGATTAAACAGCTTCTAAAATTACTTTGACCCTAACAGACGCGATGTAGACTATCAGATTACTTTTAATAAATCTTAATTTATGACACAAATTTTTTAAATATCGTTGAGCGGTTTTTTTTTTTAATAAATTTTGTATTTATAAAACTTTGAATATATTTTTAAGAGAAAAAAAATTGGTACACCTATTTTAAGTACATATCAATGTGGATTAAAAAAATAGTTTTGAAAAAAAAAGTCATGCACCTATTTTCGAATATCGAATTATCAAAAAGTAATTTGGAAATTGTTTTTAAAAAGCCAAAACTTGATTTTTTGAAAAAAAAAAGTCAAAAAACTGCTCGATACTAAGTTTAATAAAAATTGACCAAGTCGTTTTCGAATTATTAAGTTCTCAAAAAAAAAAATGAAACTTTTTTTAAAAATCCAAACAAAATTATTGTAAACATTCTCTATAAAAAAAATTTGATCAAAATCAGTTGAACCGTTTTTGAGAAAAGCGAAAATCAAAATTTTTTGTTTTATTAAATTGTAGCTTTTTTGTAAGAAAAAAAATTACAGATTTTTTATTTAAATGTTTTGGGCACGTTTTTGAGAAAAATAAGATTTTTTTTTGTTAAAATCTTCCCAACCGTTTAGGCTCCAGCCGAAGAGCTAGACAGACAGACAGACAGACAGACAGAATTGCGAGACCAATTTTTTTGACTTCGCTATCATCGTAATATCAACTTTGATCAAAATCTCGAGTTCGATTTTTTACGAATGCATAACTTGCCATGTAGACCCTATGTATTGCAAGTAAAAACAGGTACCCACCATTATTTTTTGTCTTACAAAATGAAAAATAAATTTTGAAGTAAAAAACGACCCTAGATTCAACTTCATTCATTATTCATTAATAAGTGTACCAAATTTTATTAATGTTACCACTTGCCAAGAATTGGTTTTTGTTAACAAAATTCAACAAAATGAGTAAAGTACCCTGGATCTGGAGAGGTGTTTTGTATTCACAATTCTTTATACATATAAATAAAAATTTTGATTAATTTGGGATAGCTTTTTGGTTACTATTATCGTACTATTTGGTTCTAGAGAATTTTGACCATGCGCATAAATTATAATGAATCAATTCGCCAATTTTATATTTTACTTGGAAATTAGTCTTGCTGTGAGGTCTATATTAATATTAATTTGCAATGAACTATCTATAACCACTAAAACTTATGAACTTAAAGTCCCAATCTTGTTGATGGGAATTAATAAAATTTGATTTTGGCAAGTGAGATGATAGTTAACTCGTTTGGGATTTGATTCGTATGACCACCGCTTTTTCAAATTCATAATCTCTCATTAGTTACTAATTAATTTTTCTCAGTTGGTCATCATTCGAAATATCCTAGAGTCCAATGTATTTTTCGAGGAAGTTGTTTTTTTTTTTTGAAAGCCGTAAACTAAATGCTCGTTATAATTTATAAATACATTTTATAGGCACAATTAACGTTGCTCACATCCTGTTTAATGAAAGATTTTAATTGATTTCGTCATAAATATTTTGAAATTAAATTCTGCTTTGAATTTACATATTTACAAAAATACCATCATTTCCAAATAAACAACATATTCTTTGGTGAATTTATGCAAATCCCATGTATTATGATAATCGTATAGTATACAAACTAAAATAGAAATACACAGAAATAACTAATCAAGTCGACACACCTAAATCAAATAAAACTCAATAATGAAACAACATTTGCATATAAAATCCCAAACTGTAATCGCATGTACAAACTAACCTACAGCTTGTAGCTTGTATTTATTGTGTGTAAGGATTCACGAGCGAAATACGTACGAGTTGAGCAACATCTATATTACTAAAGGATAAACAAATCAAAAGTGCATAGCAATCAAAAAAACCCAAAAACACACATTTGGAGTGCCCGAATAAGCAGAGAGATAGAATTACGCTCCAAGCTTGTTATATACTCCTACCTATATCTATATATATGAACTGGAAATGAATCCTTATTTATTACATTCAAATGTCGTTCCATAAATACTGAAACAATTAAACCCTTTGGCGAATAAACTTTATTTAGAATTTGAAAAACGAAAAAGGCGGAGGGGCGGGTAAACAGAAACTGAACTTCTGTATTTTATGGATGGTTCTATGACTAACACTGTCCAACCGAGAGAGGATTCATTGTCCGACCTTCTGTGACCCTTTGGCAGTGTCCAATTATCTTGGCCAGGGTGGATGCAAATTGCACTCTATTTTGCGGGGAAATCAACACCCATTATCATTCTATTGTATGAACAAAATTGTAAAGGACACTACGCCTCGTCTGATGTGAGTTGTTTAACATGGAATGAACTCGTTTCTCTTCTCTGTTGATGGGAAATTTGGACTGAACTGTGTGTTATATGTACATATTTCTGGCCTCTACCACCATCCAAAAGTTCGCAAAATGAGTCTTTCCTTTGAGGCATTTAAATATGACCAACCCAGGTGGGTATAGAATTTCAACAGCAGGCAAAAATCTGTTGATTTATTTTCGCTAAGTGGGGACACATTGATAAAAAAAAAAAAAACGGTCCAGCAGAATTCAGAGGTTGAAATTTGAACACAAGGCTTTGTGAAAAGTAAAACGATTTTCACAAAAACTGTATCGATAAGGAGAAAACGGTTCATCAACTTTTTATCACTTTTTATAAAAAATATCATGTATACTCATTTATAAAAAAAATGGTTAATCAAATTCCGCTAAACTGCTGGAATTATTATTATTGCTGGAAAAAAAGGATAACAAGGATTTCTCAGAAAGCAAAAGAGATATTGTAAAGATTTTAAAACTGTTTTCTTTAAATATTCTACCCGGAATATCTCTAAAGTACCAAACGATGGCGGAAAACGGATGACGGATTTAGGTTCAGGATCAAAAATTACCTTTAGAATGACTTTAATTTTCTCGTATCCAAAACCGTCCAAGCCTGTGTAATTCTTCAAAGAAAATTTCTGAGACAATTCCGAGATACCTTTTTATAACACTGGGAACGTAATTGGAATTTTAACCGTGAGATTATATTCAGTCGCAATGTGAATGATTGCACATGATTCCAAAAAATTGTGACGTTTAAAAACTGAAATTTAATTCATTTTGCTTGCGATGCAACTGTCGCAAGTTTTTATTTTTTGTAATTATTCATGAGCAATTACATGTTTATGTTTGCAAAAAAGATCGATAATCACAACACAAAATAAAAACACTTGGGCTTAGTTATATTCAATCGCACAATTATTTTAAGTCGGAAGAAATTAATGTGAATTCGCAGATTTGCAGCTGAAAAATCGCAGCGATGAAAAATAAAAAAGGAAATATTCTATATGCCTTAAAAGTGCAAAGTTACATAGATCAAATGAAACTGCACACACTTGCGATTTTAATGACAATTGTCAGTCTCTAGAAAGTCGAATAATAATAACTATTATTTTTTTCCTAAATATTGCTACACATCTTTTAATTTGTAGTAAATGCTATGTGCGTGAAGTTAGCACCGCCATTTTGGATTTTTATAAAAAAAAAAATGGTTGTGCTGCGATGTGCCCAACTAGTGCTGCGAAGTGCCGTATTTAAAAAAAAAATCGTACTCAGCGTATGGTTCTTATAGGTAAGCCATTTATTTAGCGTGAGGCTAGCACCTCCATTTTTGATTTTCAAAAAAAAAGTTGTGCTGTATTGTGCTCAACTTGTGCCGGTATGTGACGTAAATATTTTTTTTAGTTCGCAAATTTGCAAATTTTACGAAAAAACATTTTTGCAAATTTGCGAATTTAAAAAAAATATTTACGGTACATGCCGGAACAAGTTGAGCATAATACGGCATGATTTTATTTTTTTTTTTTTGAAAATCAAAAGTGGCGGTGCTAACTTCACGCTTGGCAAAATCTATGTTTGGATCTAAAAGCTGAAAATATGCGATTTTTTTTATCTTTTTGGTTCTTAGTATTATTTATTGAGCATAATGCAGCACACCTTTGAATTTTTTTGTATTTCGCAATTTTGCAAAAAATTTCAGCATTTGCAAATTTGCGAATTAAAAAAAAATATATTTACGGCACATGCCGGCACAAGTTGAGTACAGTACAACTTGATTTTTTTTTAACATCGAAAATGGCGATACTATAGCTCCACGCTAACAAATGGCCTCTAAAAACCATACGCTTAGTACGATTTTTTTTGCAGCATTGCAGCACAAGCGTTTTTTACAAAAATCAAAAATGGCAGTGCTTACTTCACGTACATTTAAATGCTTGTGTTCTTATTAAAAGATGAATATGGTATGCGATTAAAAATTCGCACGACAGAAAACCATACAGGTGCTTGAATTAAAAAAATTAGCTGCGATCACTATTTATTTTGAAATCGCACCGACAGAAAATCGCAAGCCTAACCAAACGTTTTGATGCTAAAGTAAATTTATTCCTTCGCTAAGGAATGACTTAAAAATCTTCAATTATATTAACAATTTGAAAAAAAAAAATCTCTTCAGCTGCTTAAACTGTAACTTTAGTACAGACAGACCCACAAAGTTGTGTGACTCACTTTATCTTCGCATTCTCTTTATCATCGTAATATTTTGTTTGATTAAAATCTCAAGTTTATATTTTTACGAATCTAAAAACTTTCCTTGCAGTATGTACATTTTTTGCATTTAAAATATGATTATCCGCAAGGGTTTTAAAAAGCTTATTTAAATTAATATTTATTTATATTCCCAATTTTAACTTTTCATCAAGATGAAACCTTTTTGAAAAGATTGCATATTTTTTTTAACGCTGAATATTAAGAACATAATCTAAATTCATGAAAACAAAATAAAAGAAAAAATAAAAAACAAATTGAAAGACAATGTTTTTTTCTTTTTCCATTTGACTATGTCCCCAAATGGCATTAAGTGCACTTTGAAAGTGCTTCAGATGGATGAATTCATTCAGATAACCCGAGTGATGAAGTAAGTGGGTGCATTTATACTTTTTCTTTTTTTTTATTTCGTACATAATTCAAGTTCAAACTTGAATGAAGTACACATCAAGTTGGCAGAAGATTATGACTATTTTTTCTTGCTTAATAAGGTTAAGTATTGGTTTCTTCACAAAAAAAGAAATAGTAAGTGCCTTGTACTTAACATAATAAATTGGTCGGCGCTACAGCTTGTATAGAACCAGGGCCTAGTGACTTACAACTCTCAACCATTCCTGTGTGCGTATTATTGGCAGAAATAGAGGGTACCTACAATTTTCTGCTGAATCCGAACGGCTAGGGTGAGAAGCACTTTTTCATGACAAGAGACACTCTTGGAGGATTTGGCAATTCCTCGCAAGAAGCAGTAACCCGTGAAAAACATTTCTGCTAGTTTTTAGGGTGGCATAGGCTGGGAATCGAACCCAAGACCTTCGGCATAACAGCTCAACGCACTAACCATTACGCCACGGGCTACTACAAGTGCCTTAAAGTAATTAAGAAAAAGGCCCGGGTTCGAATAAGTATTTATTTATTAAATTGGTTTAAAATACTAACACGTTAGAAACTTTGAGGCTTTAATGATAAAATAATTTTTTTTGGGGCTCGTACGAGTGATAGGTAAAATGAAATATTTTTTCAAAAGTCCCTGCATACATGATGTGTATATTAAAATGTTGTAAATTCTACTCTTCATCTTCTTTAAAGAACAAATTCCTTCGACCTGTTTATGGATTTAATTTTTTCTATTTACTTAGCTCGGAGCACATCCATTTTAATTTTAATCCTTCCTCCCTAAGCCGTTTTTTTTAAATGTTTTTCAACGACTTGACTTGAGTTATTTTCTTTTTATTTGTTTTCTTTTTTTTCACCCTCGTTTTTTTTTTTTTAACTTTCCTTTAGCTTTATTCGTCAAACTTGAAGTGTGTATGGGATCGAATTGGGATTTAGAATGTCTTCATAAGTAAACAAGACTAAAAAATAAATATATATATATATGTATAACATCAAAGACGTATGGAAAATGACTTCTTTTTCGGTTTTAATGGGGAAAAGGAGGACGATGAGAATGAAACTCCAACACTTCCTTTGTACTCTACTGGAGCCGGAAATTGAGCATTGAAGTCTTCATTTGCATGACGGTATTATAAACCTACCTGTGTTAGATGTATATGTGATACTGTTTGGCTATACATATATGTAAACATATAACCACCACCACTACATCTACTATAGCTTTAGTAAGCTCAAGTCTTTGCGTCCATTAATCATTTTCAATTTTCTTTCGTTTTGAAATATATGTTTGAATACGTTTCAAGTCACTTGCCATTGTTTGTTGTTCTTGTTGTTGGTTCGATAGGGCAATCTCTTTGTGTTCTATTTCCCTATATTTTCCTTATACACCTTTCATTCGTGTTTTTTTTTTTTTTTTTTTGTTCAATATGGAAATGCGAGACTAGGTGAAACCGTGAGAAGAATGTTTATAATATGTTTTTTTTTGTTGTTGTTGTGATTTTCAAGAAGCAGCTTAGTGGTAAGGGAGTTCATTTTGAGATATATGTTGACTTTTTGGTATTTATTTAGAACTTATTGCGTGGTATACATTTATAATACAAACATATATATGACAGTAACTGAGATAAAGTGAAAGCAAATAAGTACCAATATTGAAACTGAAAAGTGGAAAATCCTTTCATTTGTTTTATTTTATATCGAAGTATTCGTATAAATAAAGTCAAATTTAAATTCTGAGGAATCTATAATTGAAGCACTTTAGTGCTTTTTTAAATTTAAAAACACATATCTACACAGATTTTGTGTAATGGAATTCCATTTAAATAAATAAATAATTGATTTTCTTCAACTTTTGCATGTTTAAAGAAGCATTTTATTTATTTCAGTTCACTGTGGCGTATACGTAATATTTTAATATTTAATTTTTTTTGTATTCATAGAAATATTTAAATTTTAAACGTAGGTCTCATAAATAACGATGATATAGAAGATTATTATTATTATTATTGTCCTGTAAAATTATGTAGGTACTTAAGTTTTCATTCGCTTGCATTTATATGGAAGTTATGGGGCGGGCGCAAGCTAGGTCTCGTGGCCGTAGAGACGTACGTTTGTACGTACGATCACACTGAAAAAAAATATCTGACATTTAATTTACACCAACGCAATGTACAGGTACACCAAGTGATTTCTTACACAAATCTCAATTTATGAGAAAAAATGTTTAAAAGTCGTTGGAACAGTTTTTTTAAGAAATACATTTAGTTTTGAAAAAAATCATCCACCCATTTTCGAAATAATATCGAATTTTCCAAAAATAATTTTTAATTTTTTTTTTAAATCGAAAATTTGATTTTTTGAAAATTTTGATATGCAATATTATTCAAACTTTTTAGTAGCTTTTGTGTAAAAAATTTCATTAAAATTTGTTCAACAGATTATGAGATAGTCGAAAACCAAAAAAATGGTTCTATGAGAAGTACCATTTTTAAACGATAGATACATTTTTTTCTCAATAAAACGGTAGATCGTTCTGATATTAATTCACATAAAAATTTTACTCAAAATCGTAGGAGCCGGTTTTGAGAAAAATGAGATTTTCAAGACCGGTTTTTCAACATTAGTATAGGAGGTACCGTTATTTTTGGTTTTAAGAAAAAATTTTATTTAAAATCTGCTAGAAAATGTTAAAAAACTGCTGGGTGCTAAGTTTAATAAAAATCGTCAGTCATTTTCGAATTCTCAAACTTTTTTAAAAATGCAAACAAAATTTGTTTAAACATTACAATAATTACATTATTGTTGTTACACAATAATTTTAAATTTATTGTAAACATTCTCTATAAAAAAAAGATCACAATCAGTTAAACCGTTTTAAAGAAAAGCGAAAATCAAAAAATGGTCATATATATTTGGCAAAAATAAATATTCATTTAAAAAAAAAAATTTAGAGACCTAAGGAAGTAAAGTACGTAAACACGTCGTCTATTTAAATATAATTAACCAAGAAAGAAAGACCTGGAGCCTACAAAATTAAGATTTAACTATCTTACCAAACTTATTTTGTACAGCAGACCTCTATATCGCAAGTAAAAAACAAGTTGAAGCTTAAAATTCCGTTGGTCTTAATAAAACCAGGAACAAAAATTTGTAACAACAGATTAGAAAAAAAAATATTGACGTTTTTTTTCTTTTTTTTTTTTTTTTTTTAATAAACTTAAGGCATTCCTCCTTCTCTTTGAATTTGACTCTACTTTCAATATACTGGCTGATGTACCTTAACCAAGAATAATAACCACTTATACTATTTTTTTTTTTTTTTTTTTTTTTTTTTTCAAAAAAAGGGAAATTTAATTTTTGAATAGAAATACTTTTTTTGAAGTTTAAAAAAATATCTAAATTGGCTTTCTTATTTTAATCTTAATTTGATGCCAATATATTCGTCCAGTTTTTCAAATTCAAAATAGTTTACTAGTAGTTTAGTGCATTTTGTATAATGTTTACTTCACAAACTTTAAAATAGAATTGATATTTACCGCCATTTTGAACCCTTGAAAACTTTTGCGCCAACTTGTACTTTAGCTAATTAAAATATTTTTCCATTTGAAACCCATCAAAGAATTGAATTTTATAAGTATTTTTGCTCAAAGGAACGAATACAGTAACCAAGGCTACAAATGAGTGGCATTTTAACTTTTTCATAACTCTCCTACTTTGGCTATTTAAAGGACTTAAAATATACCCATGTGCCAATTCAAATGATAGATACATATATATAAATAAATGCATTAGGTATTTATTATGTTCATAAAGAACTAGTTCCGCGAATATGGACAATAAGTCATTATTAAAATCAGCTTAGTCCTGCACACGCAAATATTCAAAAACAAAATTCCTGTCTACATTTATGTGGCTCCTTTTGCTTTAATACCCTAAGGTATAAATATTTTATTTGTTTATTGTTAAAGGAGAAATGCAAATACTCCTTTCTCTAACCACAAATAGTTTTGTCTTCACATTAAGCACATCAAGAGAATTTGGAGAAGTTACTTTGAAACTATTTGGCATAAAAGCTTAAAGTAACCAAAATGAAATTGGGTCACCCACAGCTGCCATCCCTACATACATATACATACATATGTAAGTATACTTAAGTTACAAAAATACATACATAGGTACTTCACTTTTCGTATTCCGTACAGTGTCATCGCATTGTCACGAATTTCTACGAATAAATTTTTAAAACTTTTTACCTCCTCCGTTTCAACGCGAAACAAAAGTGCATTGTGCAGTATAATTTTGCCTGGTTATAACAGTTATTTCCTTCTCTCGGGAGGTTACGGATAATTTGATGCTTTTTTCTTCGACTTTTCATACCTTGTGGTTAGGTACCTACTACTTTGTTTACGATTCAACTTCCCAAGTTACAATTCAAAGAGACAAAACTTATCCGGATAAAATGACAGATGTTAGTAACAAAAAACTCTGTTGCTTATTATTTCATGAAATTGTATAGAAAATAATAAAAAAAAAACAAATAGCATACATACATATATACTCATACATATAAAAAAAAATGTGGCTTTGAATTTAATTTGTCAAAAAAAAAAGGTTCAAAACTTTTGAAGTATAAAGCCTTTATCCTACCGGTTCTTGTTTTTCATTTCTACGGTAATTTAATTTAAAACTACAAACGGTAGTTTTATACCGTTCGTTCGTAGAATTTTCAGTATTTGTCTCTGGGTTTTTGATGATGGAATCCTCTATAGAGAAAAGTTATTTTTCAATTATTCTTTGAAAAAGTTTCAATTGACTCAAAATAAGACGACGATGACGATGTCCTTTTATTAAGAAATTCTCATTTCATTACGGTTATTCCTTTTAAAATATAAATTGCAGGCTAAGTTAGTTCTTCAAATAATAATTACGATCCAATTTTAAAGGGAAACAAATAATATCAGGAAGTTTTAAGAATATTTATATTCAAAGGAAATTCTTGGATAGGGCAGTTTATTGAATTTTAGGAACCAAAGGTCGTTGCTTAAAATAAATTAAAGGCTGAAAAATCAAAGTCAATATTATCTTGAATTGTTTTTGTTTAAACTTGACTTGAAATGGAGGATAAATTTAAACAGCATTCCTCTGTTATAAGTTATTTCCCTCCTACAACAATTGGGCGCCATTTTATGAGTTACAAAATTTTAACTTCATCAATTTTTGTCTGCATGCGACACATCATAAATGTGCATGTACAAAATGTAGGCTTATTTTTAAATATTACAGTAAATGCAATGTATCATTTACATCAAGAAAATCGAATTTTTGTAAGTCATTCAGGGTCACGCCAGGAAGTTATTGATAAAATGAAGTTATTTTCCATCAACTCGAAATAACATACATATTTTTTTCTTCTTTTTCTTCAAAGCCGTAAGTCATATGTGCAGTTTAGCATTCTAGATGAATATAGCCGAAACGTAGGCACGATTTCGTTTTGTTAGTTTTTTTTTTTTTTGTAGGCACACAAAAATGTTCCTTCGTTCGAACAGTGCCAACAATTGCCTCTGTAGTGTATAAGCCCGGTAACTATTTATCATATATATGAATACAAAATTCCAATCACGGAATTTACGTTTGTGTTGCATTTCATTTATAGTTTTTTATTCGATTTTTAATTTTATTTTGTTATTTTTTTTCCAATTCACTTGCCACCTTTTCAAGTTTTCCATTATCACACTTCGTTTGCAATTCTTCATTCAGACATCAGACAAAACCAATCCTCGTACCGTACCACTAGCTTGGCTCGCATATAACAGCTATAATATCCTTCCTTTTTGAATGTTGTTTGTACTTTTGCATAAAGAGTAAACAAGTTGGAAATACAAAAACTTTATTTGTACAAATTCTCCATAAAACTCACAAAAAAAAAGCCCATACAATTTCGATGGAAGTTTAATTTATTAAAGTGAAATGTTGCAGGAATTTGATCATATGTTAAACTTTAAACCGCTAGCTATTATTTTAGATTGCATTTTTCTCTTCAAATATCAGCAGCTAAAAATTTACTTTTTAAAGTAAACCTAATTTCGTTTGGTCCTAAATATTCCACCATTTTAATTTATATCACAAAATTCAAGAATTATAAAATCTGTCAAAATTAAACTTAGCAGTTAATGGGTAGAACAATTATTGTTTTGTGTGATAAATTTTGACAGATAAAGTGCCGATTATCGAACTACGAATTGAAAATAGTTTCAATCTGACATCTAATGTGAATTGTCACAAATCATGTGTCATTGTATATTTGAGGTTAAATTTGAACGAATTTTCTATTCGCCACCGCCGGTTTGTGGAAAACCTCCCTATTTTATGGATTGCGTATTTACGTTTGACAATTCGAAGTAGAAAATTTTATCTTAAATTTAAATTTTAAATTTTGAATTTTAAAATATTTTTACGCAGTGTTTCAATTTATTAATATGATGCACTTATTGCCTTCGTCGAAAAAGTATTAAATAAAAAAAATAGACATTTGTTCTTGAAATTGCTTTAAAAGATCCATTTGTAGGTCTCAAATCATGTGCCAGGCATTTAAGTAACATCAAAGTTGTTGGGTACAAAAATATGATTTTTTTAATCTGGAGTTGCGTACCACTATAGACTTTAATTTTATGGGCTTAAATTATGGTTATCTAAAATTTGAAGGGAATTTTGTATTGAAGCTTAAATTAAACGCCATTTGTTAGTTAGGTGTAAAGTTACAAATAATTATTTTAACTTAATTAACTACGGACTTTGTTTTACATGAAACCAATACTTACACTCCACAGTTACAAAAAGGCTTACTATTAATTGTACTGAACTCAGTATTTGTATTTTTTCTTGTTGGATTCGATTTATTTGGACATTTCGTCCGATTGAGATTTTGGTGTTTGGGGATTACGTCATGTGTTTCCCGTTAGTGTTCCAATATCCTATAAAAATCCCTAAAGCAAAACTCCTTAAGTAAAAAATTAGTAAAGACGAAATCCCCAATAAAGAAAAACTCTTAAAAAAGAAAATAATTATTTTACAAAATAATTTTGTGAATATTGGAGATTAAGGGATTTTGGCAAGAGGATTTCATGGGATACATTTGGATTGCATTTTTTTTTTTTTTTTTTTGGGAAATTCGTTCGATTGGGACATTGGTTTTTGGGATTTCGTTTGTCTCCCTGAATTCGAAACTGAAATTTCGATCAAACTTGACACAACGATGATTGGGAATACGAAAAAAGTAGGTGTCGCAAATTCTGTTTTTAATAAAATCTACTTGTAACTTCTACAACTCCTTAATTGATTGCCTTTAGGTAATTTAATTAACAAAATCTTATTCCACATAAATTTCATTGCTAGAATTTTACAATCAGCAATTAAAAATTTATTCTTATTAAATTGTTTGATAATCTTCTTTAAATTATTTATAATAGTCGTACCTAATAAAGTTAATTGATTAATATTTCTACGAACTAAATCTTAAATTCCACTTCTGAGAATGTAAAACTTTTTGAAAAACTGCGGTAGAAAAATACAAAACTATTTTTTTTTTAATTTAACTTTACAATTTGTCGTGATTATATTTTATAAAAGTTTCCAATTACTCGTATGCTGCGTATTTTGGCTTTCACCCACATAATAAGCTATTGCTATGGCAACTTTAAGCCAAAAGAAAGACTATAGGTAACGATTTATATATGAAATAGGATAGGATGCGATGCTGACGACAAGAACAACAACGAAGGATGAACTAAGATAAGAATCATTTTTCCCCACTTTTCTGGTACTTATGTAATACTTTTCAGCTTCCTACATCACGGTATACGGTAAACACTTATACTGTGTGATTTGCTTTGTTTCAATTTTAGGATTTTATAGGGTTTCGCAATCTAGGAAACATTATAAATTAATGTGTGTATTAAAGTACCTATAACCTAACTATAGAGGCAGGTACTTAACTTTTCAACGAATTCGTCATCAGTGGTTTCTTGTATAGTGTTATAAACTTAAGTACGTGTAGGTTAAGAGTTTGGTTACAAAAATGCTTACACTTTTTGTTTTCTGAAAGTAAAGAATTTATTACATAGTTTTCATTTCATAACTGGAAGCCTGAAGTGTTTGTTTTTTTTTTTTAAGCAATTATTAGTTAAGTTGAGTTGGTAGATATAAATGGAGATAAGTACTCGTAGATACAGCTGACTCAGCTTAACTTACATTTATAAATCATGCCAATTATGGAATTTCAAACATTTTATAATCCCACGGAGATAAGTAGGTACTTTCAAAATTTTATTACCGAATTAATTTGTTTGTTTATAATCAACAGAACTTTTGATGCTGATTTTGAAGATAAATATAATTGTAACCAGTGTGAATGAAGTGCATTAAATCAGGGTTGCCACATATACTTGTTTAGAGTTTTTTTAGTTAAAGGGTTTCCCAAAATTCAAGCAAGATTTGAATTATAAACCCAGATACAAAACCCAAAAAAAAAAAAATACCAGAAAAATGGTACCTTCCATAAAATCATTTTTTTGATTTTCTATTTCCTCAAAACTGGTTCAACTGATTTTGATTATTTTTTTTTATGGAGATTATACAAAAATGTTTTAAAATTTGTATATAAAAAAATTTCAAAAATAAAAATTTTTGAATTAAAAAAAAATGTTTCAAAAAATGTATATTTTTTGAAAACTTAATAATTCGAAAAGTATTGCTCGATTTTTATTAAATTTGGCATCTAACTGTTTTTTAACATCATTTACCAGATTTTACCAAAAATTCTTATACTTAACCAAAATTTACGGTACCTACCATACAAAGTGTTTAAAAACAGCTTAGCAAAATCTTATTTTTTTCAAAAGCAACTCGCACGATTTTGATTAAATTTTTTATATGAGCCAATATCAGTATGTTCTACCATATTATTGAAAAATAAATTATTTATTGAACCATTTTTTCGTTTTGGAATATCTCATTATATGTTTAACCGATTTTAATGAAATTTCTTACACAAGAGCTTCCAATAATTTTAATAATATTGCATGTAAATGTTAAAAATTAAAAATTAATTTTTTAACTCTGTACTAGAAAATGAGGTACCAATTTTGTTTCTAAAAATGTTTTCAAAATTGTATGTCTTAAAAATTATTTTTTTTAAAAAACAGCTCCAACGATTTTAAATATTTTTTTTTTCATAAATAAAGTTTGTTAAAGAAATCAGATGTTGTACGCGTTGGTGTCAAAATAATTTCAGAAGTATTGATTCGAAATAGCTTTTAACGCACTTTAGTCCACAAAAATGTTTTGGCGTTTCATCCCGGCGATCTTACTTGGACTCATCAGTTGCCTAGTGAGGATCTTGTCAATACGCAATTTTTGTTAAGTTCAGTTCATCTTACATAGCTTTCACTTATTTTTTTTTTTTTTTCAAATAGTATGACTTAAAACCATATCGTGATCGCACATAAGATCAATTTAGATCATTTTAAATTTAAAAATAACGAACATTAAACCTCATAGCAAGGCTTTTGTTAGCCTTAATTATTTTTACAATTCATTTCTAGTATAAGTTGTTAAAATTAAAATCCCACAAAACTCTTAAGAACTTACATAATAAAGTTCCCTTCCTGCAGTATATGTTAGGTACATGTAATATTTGTAAAGAGTTGTCCATATGAACCAGTATTATTATCGACGAAGCTTTCCACACAGCAAACAACAAGTTCAAATATAGCCTGCAGTTGAGAATTTGTTAAATCGTTGAAAATCATCTATTCTTACCGATGATGGTATAATTGCTAATCCTAACCGCAATGTCCAGAGACAAACTTTTAATTCTTAGAATTCCAAAGACTTTTAATAGTTAAACACTCGTACATTTTCTTGAACATTTTTCTGATTCAAGGACATCTGTTTATCTTATTTTCTTAGAAAACTTTTAGAAGAGTAACTTTTGTGAAGGGGGCTATATTTTCTTTCCTAGAATTCTCAACTGATGTATTGTGTGCTATAAAAGTTCGTTTTCTCAAGAAAACAAAAGAAAATAATAAATGAATGAAACCAAAACTAAAAATCTTAAGATAATATTATAAGAAAACTGACCTGATTACTGATATAGTATCCTTTACATATTTAAACATTCGTTAGGAGAATAAAATGGTCAAGAAACAGGAACAAGTGCAGGAATTTAATAAAAAAAATTATACTTGCATACATACATACCTTAGATGAAGATGAAAGGCTTCATAAAAAATTTATAAGCAAAGAAGAATATTGCGAAAAAGTAAAAAAAGTTTATTACACAATAATTCCATCCTTATATCTTAACAATTCATCAATATTTTTGACAGAATTGCTATGATATCTTTTTCTTTTTTTATAAAAATGGGGAATACCAATAATATAATTTTCGTTTTTTTTTTTTTAAATAATCGGCAGTCGTTTGATTTAATATTTTGATGAGTCAGTGAAATTTAAATAAGTTAAGAATGTGATGGTAAATTAAATTTTATTGACCCAAAATTTTAAACAGACTTATGTTAAGGTAGCATGATATTAATTAACAATTTTCTAAATTTAAAGCTCTTTACTAAAATGTTGTCAGTTTCAATCATTTATTTGCTGGAATAATTTATTAACCCGTGGCGTAATAATAGTTAGTGCGTATAGGACTGTTACGCCGAAGTCCTTGGGTTCGACTCCCAGCCTATGTCACCTAAAAAATAAAAACAGAAATGTTTTTCAAGGGTTACTGCTTCTTGCGAGGAATTGACAAATCTTCTATGAGTATCTCTTGTTATGAAATATTGCTTTTCACGTTCACTGTTTGGATTCGCTAGAAAATTGTAGGTCTTCTCAGTTCCTGCCAAAAAACGCAAACAGGAATGGTTGAGAGTTGTAACTCAATAGGTCCTAGGTCTACACGAGCTGTCGCGCCATCAAATAAATATATTTTTGACTAATATAGTACTTAACCTTATTTTCTTAATAAAACTCTAGCTGAACACGCCTAAAACAGTGACAGTTCATTCAAAAAAGTAAGCAAACACACCATTTTACATACATTTACAACTGTCAAAATGACATTTGGAGTAAGAAATGATACTATAGAAAGATAAAATAGACATTTGGGTATTTTGAAAAATAGTAGGTACGATGTTTCATTTACCCATTTAAAATTTGAAAAATCCTTTTTTTAATCTAGCATCATACTAAAACTGCTTTAACATCGTATTAAATCGTCTAAAATTTTGCGCCATTATTTTCAAGCTTTTGTATGATTTTGTTGGTATTAATTTGTTGATCAGGCATTCATTAGAATAGAAAATAGTTTTACCTCCGCAGCCATCTAATCCAATAAAATTAGAACTTTCACTAATAAAAAATTCGGACAAAGCTTTATTTTATATGAAATCTTTATGTTGATGTTTTAAGCATTTCTCTCTTTGAAACTTTGAATCCGGGCTTCTCTTTAAATGTACAAGCCATGTGCAGATCAGACATGAAACCGCATTTTCTCTTTAATAATTCGAAAACGAGACAACCAATCTTCCTCTCCTCCACGCACAAAAAAACAAAAAATAAAAACTTTAAATAAATTAGGTGCAAACACTCTATAAAAAGGATTTAACTATACATGTATATGAACTTTTGTTTGATTTTGTTCCTGAAAGTTTTAGTCTATGTGTCTTTATATAAGTTTGTTTTGTTGTTTATATCTTAAATTTTAAATGATGTTAGCTCTCAGAGATAAGATGAAGCGAATATTCTAAAATGAGTAAAAGCAGAAACCGGATGTTGAGTGTAAATTATTCTGCCTGAAGACGAATATTATCCACAAATCTACACATCACAAGGATTCACTCTTGTATAGTATAATATATTTTAGCAACCATTAAACCAACCAAAAATGTCTGTTAACTGTACTGTAGATATATAGTTATAGAGTATATGCAGTTACGCTTGAAGTATAAAAGTGACACTCTATAATGAAAGTGCTTTTGATGGGTATTTACACTCTTATTCAATTGATAGGAGTTATGATTTTAAATAAAAATTCTTTTCCAATTCTGAAAGCGAAATATTCACAATGAAATTTAAAAAAAAAAAATGAAAACGTGGAAACTAAAAAATAATTTTTGGGAAAATTTTTTAATATATGCAATATTATTTCAACATAAAAACGCCTTCTGTAAAAAAAATTGAATGGAATCAGTTTAGCCATTTACGAAAAAGTCGAAAATAAGAGAAAAAATGGTTCTATGGCAGGTACCGTTTCTTTGTATGTACCTAAATTGAAACCACACGTATAATTAAGTAGGCCAGGTACACACAATTTTACTATTTTTTTTTACTTCTGACTGTGGATTCGTAAAAAAGAAATCGAATTCAATATTTTGATCAGACTTGACATTACGATGAAAGCGAACTCGAAAAAGTGGGTCTCACAATTCCATACTTCTGACTGTCTGGCTTTCGATTGCACTTTAATCGGTTGGCTCGATTTTTTTTTTCATTTCGTTTAGGACCAAAAATAACGGTTCCTTCCTACCGTGAATTTTTTTTGTTATTTATAAGAATACTAGCAGAGCCGTGCTCGCATTGCTTCGCAAAATACCCTTAATTTATGTATATTATATTGTTAAAAAAAAGTTTTAGTTAAATAGTTTGTTTGTAGGTTCCTATGTCCTTATTTTATTTTTTTGTTATGTAGGTTTATGTTCGACAGACGAACGGAATCTTTACATCCCCTCTTTTTCTTTTCTTACACTGAGGAAGAATTATTAATTTTTTTTTTTTACAAAAAGGCTACCATTTTATAAAATAATCCAACAATGGTTATAAATTCTCTCATGAAACTATTTTTTTGTCAAAACCAATTCAACTTATTTTTATTGTTTTTTATGGTGATTATTTTAAAAAGTTTCAAAAATTTCAAATTTTTTTTTTTTTTGATTTTTAAAATCTTTTCAATTTTTTTTTTGAAAATTTAATAAATGGAAAAGCACTTGGTCGATTTTTTAAATTTTATTTATTTATATTTATATTTATAATTATCTAGAAGATTCTAAGCAAAAATTATACTTAAAACCCTAAATAACGGTACCTACCATAATATGAGGACGATCCACCATATTTATGGAAATAAAATTTATTTTTCGATTAATTTGGTGTTCGAATATCTCATTATCTGTTGAACAGATTTTAATGATATTTTGATAACAATAGCTTCCAATAAGTTTAAATAATATTTTATTCAACATTTTAAAAAAAATCTAATTTTGAATAATTGAGAAAAAAAAAATCAAAATTATTATTTTGAAAATTCGATATTTCGAAATGGGTAAATGATTTTTTTTTTTTTGAAAATTAATTTTTTTAACTCTGCATAAACAATTACTAAAGAATTGCTTACCATTTTTTTCGTAAAAATTATTTTTCTTTTTTTTTCCATAAATTGAGATTTGTTTAAGAAAAATCAAGTTTTTTACATATCATCGTTATCTCAGGTTTAATTAAAATCCTGATTAGATGCTTTGTGATGCGAACCTGAAAATGTCACCTAACTATACTGTTTACAAAATAAAAATTCAACTGAAACACCACCGACATCAATCAAGTTACCCAGAGTGTCTTTATAAACTGCCACCTACCTTTCCTCATAAACGAAACTGTGTATATATTATAGGGTTCACAATATTGTATAAATTTTAAAGTTCATTTTCTTATACATACATATACAATGTATAAACGGAATGCATGGTCATGGACATGGAGTACTAAACCGTCAAAGTTTATATTAAACTTCAATGTGATGAGACGGGAAATGGAAGATATCCTTTTTGAGTGCTGTATATCCGATGGGGTTATTTTATATGTCCTGCTGATGGCTATAACATATACGAAAAGTGTTTAATATAGGAATTTCAAATTTAGCAGGAATTAATTTTCACTTTTGGAAACCCTTGAAATGATATACCATAAGATCCTTGGAAAAATATCATTCACCTAAATAGGTTCGGTATATACATAGATAGGTATACACAAGTAGCTATAGGGTCCTATATATAAAATACCTACTTGACTTAATTCCACCCAAGCCTTATACTATTAACACAACAATGAGCAAGAGTAAAGCTGTATTGTGTTGTCATTGATATGGTTCTTATAATGTAAGGTCCTTTGCAAACATTATTTGTTTTATGTGTATATGGTCCTTAAATTTGTATCTTTCACAGGAAATCAGCCGTGTGTAAGGAAAAGAAAGTATAAATTCTTTACAACCCTATTAAAGATAAATATCTTCTAACCAACAATTTAGCTGCTTTTGTTAGACTTTAGCTAATATTTAAGTCGATAAAGATAGCTATCATCGAATATGATGGGTTATCATCAAATGATACTACGACGAAGACAAAGCACGTGCTTAGACTCAAATTAATTTGATGACGATAAAGTAAAGAGGAGCGGTTTTAACGATAATGGAATTAATAACTCACATTGTTTTATTTTACGGTATAATACGGTAGATAATTTTGTTAACTTGCAATACTGTTCCTTTAAAGAATAATAATTAAGACTGTAATAAGAAAGTATAATTAAAACTGTTGCTAGATGTAAAGTAAAATTCTTTAACCTTTGTTTATATTAACGACTTGAGATGGGATGGTATAGGTGTTAATAGGTAAAGAAAAACTAACTGACAAAAAAAAATCCGTATGTTCAATTTAAAAATCAATTAAATTCGACATAGATGTTTTGCTAGATTGGAGTTTCCTAACGAAGAGGTTAAATATGAGGGAAGTCCCGTAATTTTATGCAAAATCTAAGAAATTTATCAAAATTGCTTTTAACGGCCTTCAGCTCACAAAAATTATCATTTCGTATTTCTGGATTCACTTAGAGTCATGAGCAGGGATAGGATTTTGTTGACCTAAAAATTTAAAAAAAGGCAAAGTAAAACATCTAAAAAGGCAAAAAAAGGCATTTATTCAAACAGGAGGGAATAAAATAAAAACTTAACTATAGTTACATTGAACCATAAGTTTTTTTTTTTTAATTTTCAGGCAACAATCGCCTGCAGTTGACCCTCAATAGCACTTTAAAGGAACTGAAAGACCTCTCTACATCAACGGAAACGAGTGGAGCCCAATTGAAAAACTCCACATTACCTACTTCTATATTTTTTGGGAGCTTACTGTTTTCGTCACCTTTAACGACGCATTTTTTTGGAATAATGTCTCAAGTCCCTTATATGCAAAAAAAAAAACAGACTTGTATTTGTTCAAAACATCTTTTGCGACTGTACCTTTGGTGTCTCTAAGTCGCCCTTGATTTTGTCTAAGATATTTGTGTTTCCTAAATGTAAAAAAAACATGAATTAGATACTGTTACAATAAGATGTAGCGTTGTCGTCAATTGAAAGCACTCAATGGGATAGCAGATAAAAAAGTTCATAGATTTATTTGTATTCATTCGAAATTTTTGTGTTGAGCTAATTAGTCAATGCATAGAAAAAATTATGGGGATCCGAAATATGCATGTATTTACATTGAGTAAATTTACTTTTTGTGTGTATCTGTATATTTGAAAAGAGTAAAAATATGAGAAAAGGCAAAAAAGGCAACAACCAAAGAAAAGGCAAAAAAAAGGCAAAATAAATTACATAATATATATTCTTCATCACCAGGACTCAAAACATGTTTGTTTAAAGTCTAAAGTGTCACACGAAAAAAAAAGAGGCAAAGTCAGCTAAATCCTATCCCTGGTCATGAGTTTTCTACCAAGAACGTTAAACTTACAACGATCTTTTTTTTACTAAAAATTCAATATAAAATTTTATCCAACAAGATTAAAAAATTCCTAACTATACCTTTCTCAATTCTTGGAGATCTTTCTGGGAGATTACGAGGTTTTTGAAAGATGAATCGATTCATTTTTACATGAAAATGAGAATCAATTTTTTTTTTTATTCTGTACATTTTTTTTTACAGAGGCTGGCTGCCTTTGGAAAAAAAAATGGCTGTAAATGTTACCTCCCATTGAACCATATTTTTGGTTTTTTGATTTTCTCAAAGTCGATTCCACTGATTTCGATTAATTTTTTATGGAGATTATTTTAAAAAGTTTTTTTTTGAGCTGGAATCAATTTTCAAATTTGTTAATTATATATTAATTTTAATGCTTTTGTACTTTTTCAGCTACATAATTATGCATGTGCAATGCAACACAGGAAAACATTGCATTTTTTTGTTTGTTTTTTTTTTTTTTTATTTTACTCTATGGGTGAGATTTCATTAAATAATTCCATTTGATTAATCCCTTATAATTATTTGGTTAAGGGAAAACAAAATAATTACAAATAATTACAAAGAGCGACAGATCACACCTCTTTATTAAGTAGGTTTGGTTTCATTATCTGAACATAAATTTACATATTAAATGTACGAAGACAAATATTAAAATAATATTTAACATTTTATTTTGCATATTAATTATTAATTCAATGGTGTTTATTATTAACTATACCTACTAATTAAATTATTGGCTTTTATTTTACGTTCATTAATTAAAAATAAAAAAGAGTTAATTCATTTACATATATGGATTTTTTAATGCCAGATTTAACGAGTTAAAGTTATCTGCTCGTTTTCATTCACTGGACAATACATATTTTTAAATAGGAGAGGTACCAGTTTTAAACAATAGATACATTTTTTTCCCAATAATATGTTAGATCATTCTGATATAAGTTCACACAAAAATTTTGATGAAAATTGTAGGATCCATTTTTGAGAAAAATGAGATTTTCAATACCAGTTTTTAAACATTTGTATGGGAAGTACAGTTATTTTTGGTTATAAGAAAAAAATTTATTTAAAATCTGCTAGACAATGTCAAAAAACTGCTTGGTGCTAAGTTTAGTAAAAATTGACTAAGTGGTTTTAGAATTATTAAGTTCTCAAAAAAAAATTGGAAAATTTTGGTAAACAATATTTTTAAAATTTTTGTAAACATTACAAATTGATCAAAACCAGTTGAACCGCTTTTGAAAAAATCGAAAATCAAAAAAATGGTTCTATGGGAGGTACCATTTATAATCATTTTTCTGAAATTTTTTTTTATAAAATGGTAGTCTTTTTGTTAAAAAAAATTAACGTGCCCACACGTTTAAAAAAAAAACTTAAGATTTTCATAATTTGGTAAAAAAAAATTTGGGCGACAGGTACTGTTATTTTTGCTGAAAGGACGTCGCATCATCGTTCATCAAAATGTCAACTTTGATCAAAATCTCGAGTTAGATTTTTTTACGAATGTATAACTTACCATTATAGTACCTATGTATGTCTGTATATGTATATTGCAAATAGAAAGTATAAACAAATTTCATGATTTCTTTTTTTTTATTTTGGAATGTTATTCGTGTATTTTCTGAATTCTAAATGCAACAATTTTAAAGATTAACAAAGCCATCAAGATAAAAATGAGCTTCATTGGTGAAAATGATTTTGTTCGAAAAAATAATGTCAACCTTTCTTTTTTTTTAAACTGTTGCTCTACAATTAAAACGTACGTCGTTTTACTTACCCCCAAATGGAAACCATTTACCGCAAAAATAAAGTGAAAATCCAATCTTTCGTCAATTTTGGGACACACTTTACACACAAAATAAAATAAGTTTATTTTTATTATCACAGGCAAATCAATAATGGACGATAGAAATACCCAGTCTGACCGCAACCAACCTAACATGCCAGGCAAAATAATCTCAATTATGTACCTGCAAATTTTTGCCTTTAATATCTGAATCACTTCAAAAAATTACCATGAATTAAAGACGATGATTTATTCTTTGATAGTATAAGTTATTCATAAATTAAAGCATTGCTATAGATACAAGAATAATCACTAAAAACAACACATCAACCCCCTCCTCCCCCCGCTCCTTTCCTTCCCAAAAAAAAAAAACAGTAAACATTCCTATTATTCATTCCAGACGTCCTGTAAACCAAAACAATGACTATCTTCACGAAAGAACAATTTTTGTTTTCTTCCGAAGTTATTCAACATAAAACGTCTATAACCCCTCTCATCTTCTCTTAAGTGCTTATACATATATAGATATAACTTAAGTCATCCTTATCTCTATCAATCAGCACAGCACAACACAAAACAAAACAAAACAAAACAATTCAAAGAATGTCAAATCACTTGAGCGGAATATCTTTTCCTTTTTCGGTTGAAGTAACTAAAACAATCCGCAAGCAAACTCAAGGGATTATCGGAGGTTCTTAAACCAATTAAGTGATATCTCAACAATAACATCCTTTTGCGCTTTTCAACCAATCTCAGTTTTGTCTAGTCAGATAGGTTATAGGTATATAATATTATATGTATGTATATGTATAATGTACCAGGAATCAGGAAGCAGTAACTTTTTCATATAAAATCATCAAGAACCAAAGTTTTGCTCACTCTTCTATAATAAAGTGGTTCTAAGTGAGGGTGAAAGGGGCTAAGGCTGACTTTTGATTTTACTGGCACTCATCCTCGTGTTTATGTTTTACCGAATTCCCAAAAAACAAGAACAAGTTGGAATTCCGTCATCGTCGTCGTCGTCGATAACTATGTAGATTATAATGAATTGCGATTTAGTTGTCAAAGGATTATCAAATTTTGAGGGATATAATATTAATGCAGGAGGGGTAGGGAAGGATGTGGCACGTCCTATAGTAGGTATGGTACTTTTCTTAGGTCTCCTTATTGTTGATTAACTTCCAAGTCAATATTATATAGTCAGATAAAAGGCGTTTGAAAATAAATACATACACATTCATCAACTTGATTAAATTCCTAAGATTTTCTTTTCACTTCTTGTTCATCATCAATGCGTTGAATGTATAATTCAGAGATATTAGAGAAACTTAAAATTATCTTAAATTCTTACTTGAGCTTGACTACAAACACCTTTTGGAAATTTGATTCACCTTTCATTTTAAGGTAAATATTTATGTATGTATATTTATGTAGGACAAAGGATTTATTGTAGGGTTACCATTTTTGTTGTTGGTGATGGTAGAACATATTAATTAAGTCGATTTGTTGTTATAATATAGGCAAGACAGTTGATGGAGGATTATAAATTAGTTAAAACAAACAACGAAGAATTTGCGGTGACAGTCTAAATACCAATTAAATTTGTAAATGAATATTTTGATTTAATATAAAAAATGAAGGTCGAGTGAGTGAAAGTTTATAGAATTATTGTTCTCTTCTAAAATTGAAAGTTTTACAACAAAATTATAACAGATTTTTGTTTAAGTCGCAAAGCAAATAAAACGGTTGTTAATTTAGGATGTTTCTGATTTGTTTCTGGGTAAACGTCAATCACGACAATAGAAATTATCAGTAGTTTGACAGCAAGAAAAGGTAATTATGTCTGTTTGTTTACTCCCCCGCGGAATCCCAAATCTACCCAAAATGTTTTTTTTTTTTTTTACTTTTTTCTGGAACGAAAATGCCAGATCAAGAATTTACATGAACATTTTGCCTACAACTGTCTTTTCTTGCTTGTCAAACAAGTAATAATTTTTTTTGTCAAATGTGACGATTACGCAGAAAATAATCATAATTGTAAAAAATTACAATTGATGTTTTTTCTTTTTACCTCAGAGCAGTTCTCAAAGCTGTCAAAAATAAATTCTATGTTTCTTTTTTTACGTCAGACAAATCAGAGCACATAATTCGTGTTTCTTTTTTCCATCGAAGCCAGCTCGGATCATGCTCTCTATGTTCAGAATAAAATGACCTAGCAAATGGAGTAAAACGCTGAGCGAAGCCAGTTCACTTTAATTTTTTATGTGATTTGACAGACATGACATGCAAAAAATAACTAACACCATAAATTGAAAATAAATTCTCAAACCGGTCGTCCGTCCACTTCAGATGAACAATAATTTATTATTTTAGTATGAAATGACAGTTCAGTGTTCAAGTGTGTTTCATAATTAAATCGCTCAACCTCTGCTCAGAGTCAAAAAAAGAAAAACGCCAACAACAGTATCAAAAAGCTCGAGCCCAACATTTTTTCCTAGCTTTTTCCCAAACAGTAAAAAAAACAGGCTTCATATAGGTAAAATGTTCGGGTAGATTCTTGCTGGAGGGAAAATGAAATGAATTGAAAAAAAAGTCAAATGCTCTGGGATTTTCGTGCCAAAAGAAAGTAAAGAAACACATTTAAGGTAGACTATCCTAAATTTACCACGGGATCCCGCGGGCGAGTGAAGAAACAGACCTAGAATATTAGGCATATTAATTTGAAATGTCACTTTGACAGTTACAAATAATGTGAAATTTGTATATTTGAACTGTCACTGTTTTAGGCTTGTTCAGTTAAAGTTTATTCAGAAAATAGGTTAAGTATGATACTATTTAAAAAATGTTTAAAACTAAGAACATATTTAATAAAAGCGAGCTTTAAAGTTAGAAAATTGTTAATTAATATCATGCTAACACCTTAACATCAGGTTATTTAAAATTTTCCGTAATCATTTTCAGCAAATAAAACCCTCGCCAATTTGCACACTTAACTGAGTTTAGATTCCTCACTATGCAACTCCTTCAATAAATTTCTAAGGCTTATTTTTTCAATGCGAGATTAAACTTAAACACGTCGACTTAACAACTCATTTTGTTTTTTAACTACATTTTTTTTTTTTTATAAAATCATCTGCTTCCATTTCGAAATGACAAAAGAAGTAAGTCATAAATCCATCATATCTGTAAAAGCCTTTTTGCTTCTTCGTTGTGTCTTCAGCTATACATTGCCATTAGTTTATATGGCAAGGGTGGTATAAATTCACTTATAAATCAACCGCAAACGACACGCTATATATATGTATACGATGTCTGGTCCTTCGTCATTATATTAATATTAACGACTCTTATAATATGTATGTATGTATGTGAAAAGATCCCCATTTTGTCATTTGACGTTTTATTAAAAGAAATGAAAAATGAATGGCCAGTATATAGTTGTTGTTAATGCTACGACACGACCACCATGTGATGACGTCATCTTCTGAAAATGAGTTCAAAATCTTGTTTTATTATCATTTTACAACCGTTGGAACCGTTGACGTTAGCTTGGTTATGCCGATGTATACATTGGAGTGTTTGTATTAAAAAATAGATCAAAAGTCAAAATCAAAAAATTTCGTAAAAAAAAGTAAAATTCGATAATAGGTCTGTCAATCCAAAGCTTACCGCAATATTAATCGTTATTAGGGTTTTCAATTTGGAGTTTCATTTTTAAGATAACCTTGTTTATGTTTAAAATTTTCTCAAGCTATAATATTTTCATTTATAACGGCATATTTTACAGATCAGTTTTTGAAGTCAATTTATTTATGAATCGCGATTTTTGCGCCATTTTTGTGTTTGATACATTAGTGCGTTAAAACTTGATTTTTTTTTCTTCAGTTTTATGCAGTTATTTAATTAACAAACCCATGTCTATTTTAAGGCAGCTGTTCAAGTCCAAAAATAAAAAATTGTCTTGAAATTATTGAAATATTCATTGATTGTATATAAAACTTCACGAAATTGATAGATTACAGAGACGTCAGTGAATATTTAGGGAACTGTTGAAATGTTTTTATAAAAATAAACGATATTCAACTATTTTGACAATGGCTAGCTTGACAATTGTTTGACGGCCATATTATTCACTCTGGATTTAAGTTGGATTTAAGTGAATTTTAAATCCAACCATAAAATTAAATAATATGGAATTGGCATTAAATTAATTTTCATCTAATTTTAAGTTTTAATCTAGATTAATTGAGTCAATAATATGGACATAAGAAATCTAATAGAAACGACTGCCTCTAATTTTCAAGTATAATTTATTTGCAGGAAATAAGCTAACTTACATCAAGACGTATTTAAAAATTAATGAAATAGAAAATTCTTAATAAATTAGTCCAAATTTTCTTTTTATCTTTAAAAACTAACAAACTTTTTTTTTGATCAAAATTTTGTGTCAAATACCCCTCTGTACTGCCTGGGCATGTGATTAGCAATGGCATTTCATTTCCGTCTTTTTGTGGTTGGTTCAAAAATGTATTTCCCACTATAACTTTGTTTGGTTGACATATAATGCTATCACGTTGGAGGTGAAGTTGAGTGTTTTAATGTGAAAACTTTTACAATGTATTTTTTTTTTTTTTATTTTTGAGTGATTGCTCAATTAAATTTGTAAGTATATAGAAGGGGTAGAAATTGGTTTTTTTTTGTCGATTTTCAATTAACGACACAAAGTCGTGATATTACATTAAATTTTTTTTTAAGATTTTTGATTTGAAAAAAATACTATTTTATTGTATAAAAATTTCGATCGAAATAGTTTAGCCGTTAATGAAAATGTCAAATATAAAAACAAAAAATGGATCTATATTTTTTGGTAAAATACAAATTTTACCAAAAAATTACAAAAATTCAGATCATATTTAAAATTGTAAATCAATTTTTGAATCAAGACCTTTAAAGCCGTTTTCAAGATATAAATTCTTTTTTATAATAATTATATTAAAGGTGCCGTTATTTTTGGAGCTAAAAAAATCAATTTCTCCTCAAAGGGAACTACATATTAAAAAAACCTTAGATTCTTAAGGTTAAGAATTTTACTTAAGAGTTTTGAGATAAAGTTAGAGGTACAGCCAGACATATACACATACATACTTACTTTAAAGGGATATCTTAAGATATAAGATGAAGTGTGTAAAAAGGACAGAGCACTAATAATTTGTTCTTCTAATCACTAAGCTAAATTTTATTTATTCACTAAAAAAAAATATGGAAAAGTTCACATACATTACAGAATTAAAAAGCAGGTCAAACATTTCTAAAAATTTTGAAAATTCAATTAGTTATATCTAAATTTCGTTTCAAGTAGGTAAGTAAGTAGTTCCAATTTTTCAATTTATTACTAATATTTATATTTTATAATTTATAAGTACATATCTACATGAATTAACCTATCAATTAACCATTTACTGATGAATAATCCATTGCGTACCTATTCTTCTTTCAAAAAAAAATTAAGTGGCGCCCAATGCCAAAGTAGACAAATAAATTATTTAATTTATAAATTAAACGGTGAATCTTTTCCTTTCTCTCTCTTTCTTCCTTACAAGACTGTTAATGTTTTCAATTAACCTTTGGCGAATTGAGAGCAAAGACAATTATTTTATTTTAATAAAACGTGGCAAATAATTACTGTTATGAACTTCCATGTCCATGGCCATACCTTAAGTTGGATTTTTTTTTATTTTTGTTCTCATGGGTAAAATTAAATAAATATAGAAAGACATTCATTTTGATATAAATAATAACGTTTATAAGAAACAAAAATATGCTTCCTGCTGATTATAAGTTATTTTCGTAAAGCTAAAGAAATGTTCTGTGATCTGTGTGTGTTTTGCAGGTAGAAATTCGAGGCTACAGGGACAAGCTTAATAAATAATTGATATAGGAGAGAAAAGTTTAACGATATGAGTCAATTATATAATTAGTTAGGTGGAATTCTTCTTTTCATAAGAAGAACAACAAGAAAAGCAAAACAAATTATTGATATAAAATTACGAATGTATAGAAATGTATTTCCTTCAAAACGTCTATATAATATTGAGTTCTGAAATGTATGAACTTGACAGCGTTAAATAATTAATTTCGTTTGAGAAACTTGTAAAAAAATAAAAGAAAAAACATTATTTCGTGACTTTTTTTCTATTAGTTAATTTGAAAAGTTGGTTGATATGATATTCTCTTGGTTTTGAGTTTTGACACTATTTATTAATCAATAATGCTGACACTCACGGTCATCTTCATTCTCAGCAGATTTATTTTCAATTTCAAGATACAAATGGTTGTGATTTATTTGACTTGTTTAAATAAGGTGTAAAAATCTTGAGTGAACATTTGGTCCTTCGAGCCGGACTTCATTTATGCGTCGGGACGGTTTAATGCTGAGTTTCGTTGGTACCTTACATTAAGTACGAATATATGGGCAATTTGATTAGTTATCCTTGGTTTAACAATGAGACATATTTTGTGAATGAAATAATCATGCATTGTTTCAGGTTAATTCGGGGGTAAGTAGAAGGGATACATTTTTCGAAGTATCAAACATAGTAAAACGGAAAGGAATCTTATAATTGGAATGATGTCATAATGAGGTAAGGATGAAGTCAATTCGATTGATCGTCAACGCAGAACGCTTGACATGACTTTTAGAGTCCAACGTCTTTGTTATTGGTGTTCGCGTGACAAGATGTACATAAATGTAGTTCAACGACTTCAGTGATATACTACTCGTCATTGATTATATTTTATCGTTGATACAGTAGAATTGTTCGTCACGTCAACGTAACCAGGTTTAACATTATCTTGGTTGTCATGTAGTGTGAAATTTTTAATCGAAAACGCCAATATTTCAAATCATCACCCCAAATTTTTAAAATTGCCTTTTTGTGGTGTGATAATATTTTTTTTTTTAAGTTTTTTTTATACTTTGACAGATTAAAGACAAACAATGATTTAACGCTTGGATCTTGTTCCAAAAATAACTTTCGAAAATCTTGAAATTGAATTTTTACGGATCAGATACGAAGTTTGATCAAAATGAATTGAGCGAAAGCCGTATTTGAAAAAATAAAAAAAAAATCATTGTATGGGAGCTACCCGTTTTAGATGAGCTATAATAAAAATTCAACTTTCTCCTCTAAGGAATCACATAAAAAGGAACTGTACCAAATTTGAAGCAAATCAGTTCTACTGTTAAGGCTCTACCACAAATTACAGAATGACGTACGTATGGATTTTATAACGAGACCCACAATAAAATAAAATTCATCACCTATATTTATATAGTTTAAATTATATTAAGTTAAAATATCTTTTCTCGAGGTTAAGTATAGGAGTAGAATAACAAGACCGAAAAGGAAAACTCAGAATCGAAAAAATCGTTTTTTTTTATTACAGTAGGTACCTACTCCCAGCTCTTGCAATGTTTTTGAAAAACAAGAAAATGCATTCCTTATTATTTGGAGAAAATTGTCCTTCCTTTCACATAATTTTATTATTCTGAGTCAATTCTGATAAAGATAAATAAAACAGACGTTATGAAAATTCAGGAAATGGAAAGGTTGTCTTGGTAATGAAAACTATAGTAGTAAACTACCATTTATGACTTCGTTCTGCATTTCAATGGATCTTTAGAAATAAATGGAATCATATAGCAATACCTGGATAAAAATACATACCTAGGTATACATATTTTGAATATTTATCATTTCTTTCATAATTTAAAGCACATTTTCAATCGATAGTTTAATTTTATAAAGGAGTGATTCATTTATAGGTTCTATTTCAAAAATAAAAAAAAAAATGCACATTTACATAGATCACACGAGCTTAGTCTTGTGGTTAACAACTAAATTATGTATAACGGAGCTACATTTAAGAATTTTTTTTAGTAAAGTTAATTTTTTTTAAAGCAATATTTTTGAACTATTAATCAAATCGCAAAAAAAAACATAAATATTTAATAACTAGTTTATTGCGCCAATAAACGCACTTATCAAAGCAAAAAAAGTCAATAATATAAATATTAATTGATTACAAAATATCTGAAATTGATTTGACACCAACTCAATGCACACCAAGTGATTTCTTACATATGTAAATCTCAATTTATGAAAACAAATTTTTAAAAATTATTTTTGTATATATTAAATTTTAAATATATTTTAAGAAAAAAAAAATGGTACGCCAATTGTTAGTACTTATTTAAGCGGAGTATAAAAATTAATTTTGAAAAAAAAATCAACCATCCATTTTCGAAATATCGAATTTTCAAAAAATAATTTTGAAATTTTTTTTTTAAATTAAAAATTTGATTTTTTTTCTAAATTTTGCTATGCAATAATTCAAACTTATTTGAAGCTTTTGCCAAAAAAAAAAAATCATTAAAACAGATAATGAGATAGTCGAAAACCCAAAAATAGTTCTATGAGAGGCACAAATTTTAAACGATAGATAAATTTGTTCCCAATAATATGGTACATCGTTGTGATATTAGTTCACACAAAAATTTTAATTAAAATCGTAGGAGCCATTTTTAAAAAAAGGAGATTTTCAATACCGGTTTTAAACCGGCACCGTTATTTTTGGTTATAAGAAAAAAATTTATTTAGAATCTACTAGATAATGCCAAAAAACTGCTGGGTGCTAAGTTTAATAAAAATCAAACAAGTCGTTTTCAAAAAAAAAAAAATTGAAACTTTTTTTAAAAAATCACATTTTTTTTAAATTTTGGTACACAATGTCTCGAGTTCGGTTTTTTTTACGATGCAAAACTCTCCATATAGTACCTATATATCGCAAGTAAAAATGCTTATAGCTGTCTTAAAGTTAACAGTTATACAAAACGTGGATCAAAAAATAATTCACGAATTAAAGTATCTTATTAATAAACAATTAACTTCTTATTCACGTCAAGTATACCAAATCAAGGAAAATTTATTACATTTAAGAACATTATTATCAAAACACAAAATTTATCATTTGATCTTCTTAATAACGGATGTGTCACTTAGGCGTTTGTTTTTTATTTACCCTTAACTTAATTACTTGTTAATAAACAATCTTGGGTAAATTAGATAAATAACATGAATTAACTTCCATTTTGTTTTATTGATAGGATTTCGCAATTAACTAACTATTTCATTTTAGTTTATGAATATGAGTGTATTATTTTCAAATCCTCACTTAACTGTTGTTAAAATTTTGTACAGAGATGGGACTATTAATAATAATAATAATAATAATCATATGATAATAATCATTACCCAAGACAATTTAATTTTTTTTAATTTTTTTTTTTAAATAAAAAAGAAAAAAGTATGCTTGAATCACCCATTAAGAATTATAAGAAATGTATACACCAATTCAGTTTGTGTCTGTTGATTTTGGTTCTTTACGTTTCAAAAGACTGAAAGTTTATATTTTCCAAAAAAAATTAAGATTGCTGTTGAAAATAATATCCGAACCAAAAAAAAAACATTTATTAAGAAAAATAAGGAAGACGATGGAAATGAAGCCCAAAGGAGAATTATAAAAAGAAAATAGCACAATCAAATATTGGAAAAACTTTGTTTTTTAAGAATTTTTTTTAAATAGGTATCAAATTCTATATAAACAATACAATATTATAAAACTAATATTATTGATGGTGAGAGAATACTCGCTGCATTTTCATAATTTTTCTATTTGTATGTACGGAACTTGTGTGTAAAAAATACGAAACTTCATTATTAGGCATAGATTTTAGTAATATTGTTTTAAAATTTCAGGTATTACCTAAAAGAAAATCAATTTTCAATTTATTTGAGTTGTGAACATTAATTTTTTAGAACCTACATACTTTTGATATTTTGTTCACATTTCTTTGTTGTTAATGTAATTTTATTAATAAACAATAAATACCTGATATCTTTTATTCCTTACAAACAACAAATGCAACAGAAAATTTCGCTATAACTGTGAAAAAAACCGAAAGGCAAAAATGTTGCTTCTTTGAATACAAAATCTGGATTTAATTAAAAATGTCACAATTTCCACAACGAGAGTAGAATAAGCACAACAGAATATTTTTTTTTTTTTAATGCAATGCAATTTTATATATTCACGTTTTTAGCATATCGAATGTTTGGTTTGTTCTTCTGTGCAAAAAAAAAAAAGTATGTCGTTGTCATAAGGAGAGGGGGGTGGTTGGTTAAAAGAATAAACAGGAGTAGGTTGCCTGATGACTCAAAGAGAGTACATACATATGTATGTATATATGTAGGTAGATATATATGTATGTATTTTCATCAAGAAAATGTATCGTATCGAAATTCCATTTATGCAAGTGTACTTTTCCCCACATTCTGATTTCTGCAATGTTCATGTAAAATTCATCAGTTTTCCAACTAAAACCACTAGGGCATCACATTCGAATGGATCAATATTGAATAATATAGGTTCTGGCTTTCGAAAATGTTGTTCTTCAATTCATCAGGAGTTGTGCATAAAATATTATATGTATAGGTATTGAAAATGAACTATGGCATAGATAATAATGTTGTTAAATATGTATGTTTATTTTGTATGTATTTAGATTGAGTATATTATAAATTTTAATGGAATTTTTCTTCTTCATGCTAAAAATACTAACGGTGTTCTTATAAAAATTATTTAAATGATGTTATAAATGCAATTATAGTTAAAATTCTTTACGAAATGGGATTTTGCTTCGCTATTGGCCTTCAGTTCATAGTCTGTAACCGTGCATAAACTAATATTGGACATTTTGAAAGAAACAACATAATTTTCATTTAAATTTTCGTAAATGCTTTAATGTACTTCAGGTGCCAACAATTTGCATAACAAAAATAGGGTTTTGATTTCGTGAAAATTGCTTTAGTTTTAACATCTGGTCTGTTTGACAATTTTGACTTAAGGTTAAATTAATTTATCGATTTTCTTCAATCTTGACATTCAGCTGTTTTTGAATACTCCCCGTTTTTTGTTTCCTTTTTTTAAACGACCGAAAAGTTATCTAAGCTTCTAGAAAGGGTAAATGCTTGGTATTTGTATATATTTTTCATACGCAATTAAAACTCAAATTTCGTGACTTTTTTTTGCGTTTGCAATTTTTTTGGTATTCGTATTGCAATAAATAAAACCAATACAGAGCAAACAAATTTGGAAATTTCGACCGGAAAAGTCGTAAAATTGCATCGAAATTGCATACTTTCAGGCGTCAATGGTGGTGATCTCTGAAAATTGCATTTTCACAACACTAAGGGATTTATAATCTGCTAAAAATTACCTAAGCTTCTAAAAACTATAATAAGTGGAATTCTAGAAAGTAATTATAAGAACTTTCAAAACAAAATTTTTTTTAAAAGAAATCAAAAATTTTTTTGAAAACGATTTGATCGATTTTTAATTGCGTGGGAAGTTTTTTGTTAGATTCGTACCAGATAAAAATATACTACCTTAGCCGAAAATTTAGAATTTCGACCAGAAAAGTAGAAAATCGTAAAATTGCATCGAAATTGCATACTTTCAGGCGTTCATGGCTATATCTCTGAAAATTCCACTTTGTACGCGATAGAGAAAATATTGCAAATACTACCGAATTGATAATCTTCAAATTTTTTTTCTTCGTGAAAATGGGATCGCCAACAGATGGCACTACGATCTCATGTTATTACATTTATAAAATAAAAATTATTAATGCGTGCCAAAAAATTTATTTCAAAGGGTTGTTTAAAGTCCGTTTCAATTTTATTTTCACTTTCTAATATGCTAAAATAGTAAAAATTATTGATTTTTTTTATTAAAGAAACAATTGTGGGCAAGTTTTTGAGAAAAAAAAATATTTTTATTAATTGCTAAAATAAATTGTATAGAAGTACCTACCGTTATTTTTGGTATAAAAAATGATAAAAATATCGATTTTGAAGAACATCACTTCTGTCTGAAATAATACAATTAAACAAACATTATTCTAGCCTAGCAGGCACTTTTTTGGTGTTTTTTTTTTAATTAAATTTTTATTTTTATATAAAACAGAGTTAGATAATTCAGAGAAAAATATACGTACAGTTGATTTTTGTATTTGAACGTTTTGTGCTATGGAAAAGAAAATCCAGGGGCTAAAATAATTTCTAGAAAATGTTGTTATAATTCATTTTGTTTGTATTTGAAATCTCAAAGATCTTCAAATCGTTCTCTATTGAAAAGATATATCAAATCAAAAAACCGGAAATCAATTGAATTCTGAGAATAATAAATAAATAATAAAAAAAAAAAAACATTTACAACTTCTTGAAATTCATATCGACCAAATAAAAAAAAAAACTCAATGATTCTTATATTGTCTCTTATCAAACACAAATAAATATTTCAAGTACATAATATACATATAGATAAACCTATACTTTATAGAAGATACCTAGAATTCAATCGAATTGAAAAAAAAGGAAAACAAAAATTAATGCTCATTGAATTAAAATTTATTATTTTCTTTTTATTTTGTGCCAATAGCATCGCCCATAAGTTTAACCATAATATAGAAAAAAAAACTTCAAATTGTTCAATGATTTTGAATCTTATTTTTTTGTATCCACAATAAAGGATGTTGAAAGTTTTGGGTTAAATGCGTTCTTTTTTCTGTTCAAATCAAATAAAAAAAAATAAATAGAAAAAATAAATTCAAGGATCTGATGCCTTTTCTTTATATTTTATAAAATTTTTGATAATATTTTTTAGGTCATCGCCAAAATAGAGTAAAGTGTTTTATCTTCAAACCAAAATAAGAATAAAATAATATTTTTCTCTGCATAGCTCTTGCTCCCTCTTGAAACTAAAAATCCTAAAAAGCCTTTTCTATAAATCGTCGGACTCATGTGCAAGTTTTATAAGAAAAAAAAAATAAATTCCTCATTAGTTTATATGGTTAGGCAAGCAGAAATATCAAATCATTTGGTTTTCCATCAGCTCTATATATTTCAATAATGCGCTGTAGAATTGTCTTCTGCATAATACAAAAATATTTTCGACAAGAAAAAATAAAGTATTAGGTATTAAAGCTTCCCCAATTCATTCTAAAGGACATGATAAATTGAAACTATGATTATGTACATTATTTTTATTTTTTTTTAATTTGAAAAATTCAACCCAAACTTAAAAGAAAATAAAAACATTTCAATACATTCATGATCCATCGCATCAAATCGAGACACAAAAGACTTTATACCTTTGAACATTTTAAGTAGTTTGAAGGCTTCTTTTCTTTCTTTCTTATTTTTTTTTTTTTGCTGAACTCCTTGTAAGGATAAAAGCCCTTTAACGTTATATCAATCCTTCAATATGCAAAATAACTAAACACAAAAAAAAAAGTAAAGGATTTGAAAATGCCTTTGAGCATTGAATATTTTCGATAAATCGAACATTATACAAACAGTTTCTATGTCCCCAATAAAGGAGTCTCGACTTGGTATGTATATGTATATCGGATGCCACAATAAACGAGGACTCTCGTGTATCGGATTTTGTTGCCTTTGAAAAAGGTATTATGAGAGAGAGTATTTTAGGCAGCTCAGTTTGAATAAAAGGAGCAAATAATAAATATGTATGTATACATAATATCTATATATTGTACGAGTATATATACATATATGAAATTCGATTTCACTTCTGAAAATGCGATTAAAGTGGTTTTTGTGTTATGAGAGATGGTATATGTATTTTCAAAATATTTCAGAAGGTAAAAACAACAAGGAAAGTCGTAGTTTTTTTATCCAAGATTGTTATGATTCCGAAAGTGTTTTTAAGGAATAAATATTTTAAAAATGAGTTGGTCATTCATTTATTTAGACTTTAAAAAAAGGGTTTTTGTAAAAAAAATTAAAATATTAAAAAATATTTGTTGATGCTCGTTTAGTCAAACAGTAAAAACGGAATACTAAAATTTCCTCTTTTTTTGAAAAAATTAAAAGTTACAAAATGCACTTTACAACTAGGATTTTTAGAGCAATTTAAACCAATTGAACGATTGAAGCCAAATAAACGTAAACTTTTTTTCTGATATTTTTGAAAAACTAGAAGATATTTTAGAATCTCGTTTTTTGGCGTTTGACTTAAAATTAATAATAGCATTCAAATCTTTAAAAAAAATGCTACCTTTGTAATACTGTAAAATTTTATTTTTATTTATTTTCCAAATTTTTAGTTTGAAACTTAATTTTCCAAAACAATTCACTTACCTAAACAATTTGGTTTAAAAAAAATTAAATATGAGATTAGAAAATGGGCCCTCCTGCCTAAATGTAGGTAAATATGCACCCGTCCCCTACGATTTTTTTCTTGTTCTGATCAAATATTACGCATAATATTTTATATACTCCTGTAGTATTAAAATGTAGTTCCTAGAGTCAACCAAAGTTCGGCAAGTGCCCCAACTTATGGAAACACTTGCTGAAGTCGAATATAATCAAATTTACTTCCAGCTTACCCTCCAGTATAAAAACGTTCTAGATATTCATTTAAAACTAATTATTTTTTAAATTCAAAATGGCGGCTAAGCTTCCAGCTCAGAGTAAGTACCTTAGTGGTAGAATTTCAGAGCAGATTTGTAAAAAATAAGTGAGGTGAATTGAAATTTTCTGGAGTAGATTCAAATCTAGATTCAAACAAAAGAAAAACTCAAATTTTCAAAAACTGTTGGTCTCATTTATAAACGTTGTCTAACTTTAGACAAATGTCCAACTTTGGAAAATGTGTTCAAAAACCTTATTTATTGTTGTCTTATAGCTGCCTAACTTAGACACAAGAGTAGATTGTCCTAACCGTGAATAATGTGGTATTTATTTTTATTAAATAAAGCATATTTTCACCAATTTGAAATTAGTTAGACGATGTCTAAGTAGACAAAAATCTAATAAATACGAATGTGTATTTTTAACAAAAAAAAATTATTTTAACAAAAACAAAAATCACATAAATTCCATTAGTTGAAATTGAATTTTAGATTTAAAAATTCAGAGTCAGAGTTGGTTAAAAAATTGAAGAACACAGTGCTGTAATTTTTTTTTTTTGTGGTTTGGCTAAAGAATTTTGGAAAATTTTGTGTGGAGAAAAAGAAGGAGATCTAAAAAAAGGCACAGTAGATTTTTTTTCTTTAAATTGGAGTAAATTTACTCCGATTGGAGTAAGGTTCTAACGCTGCTCCAGCGCGATTTGAATACCTATTGAATTTTTAACACAATCTCTATTTTTGTCTTATACCTTAGTGAAAATATGTGTAAGACTCAAGGAAAAAGTTGACAAAAACTTGATATTCTGATTGAACAAGTATTATTATAAAAATAAAGAATATTATAAAATTTGTTTCAAGTAAAAAAGTTAAATACTTTCTAAGTTTACGCATTCTAAACTAAATAATTGTTTCGTCTTTGTATCCATAATAATGAAAAAATGAATAGCCAGCTCAGCAATATTTTTACACGCAAAAAATAACAAAACAAAGTGATTATAAATTTGTTGTTGTTGTTGTTTGGTCACAAAACATAAAATGATTCCTGATAGTAACGATTATCAGTTTTTCGAAAGAAAAAAATGTTGAGATCAAATTGTAGCTTATGGAATTCTGCAGAAAAGTAGATTTGTTAAATAAACAATTTTGTCCGTTAGAGTAAATGATAAGCAGTACGTTGAACACCAAGTTCCAAAGAACTACTTCTAGATCATACTGCAGAAAACACACCCACTTTTGAATTGATGATACATAATATACCTATTGACAGAATTTGATTTCTCCGAGTGACCAATCTCTACCTTCTGAGTAACTGACAATGGGAATGTGTCATCATTACTCAAAGCGCCTCCTATACCTCGAAAAGGACTACTCCTTAGTCATATTTGTAGTTGAACTGATAATATTCCTTTTGATCCTTCAGACTTATTGCATAGTTTGAAACTATTGATTTCCACTTTAATTTGTTGTTTGTAATTAATTCTTGCGGATAAATTAATTTTATCTAAATATGTTAGCAGTTTTATGAATTTGAAAAATTAGCAGTTGAACCAGAAAAGTTCATCGATTATAAACATAAATCTCACTTAAGTGGAAATGCAAAATAACTACCATTTTATTTTCAAAATTACAGTCTACGTGCAGAATGATTTAAATATTGTGTTGGAAATTAATTTTTATTTTTACCCAATTCTGTTAGCTAGTCTTATCAGAATTTAATTTAAAATTGATCTGATATTTGATTTATTTATTTTACCGAAATGACTTAAAATTTTTACTTTAACTTCACAATAACAATCCTATTACGTTCTGTAAAACTCGTTTTTATAAAATTGTTCGAGAAAGCTTGAAAATTGGAACAAAAATCATTTGATTCGTTCCAATTTTCATTGTTTTTTGACTAATTTATCAATGCGAGAGTTACGGAACGTAGAGGAATAGGTATAACAATTTCTGATGTAAATCAATATCTGCTCGGAATATCGGAATATTCCCCAACAATAGAATATTAATTAATTTCAAGTAAATCAGGTATTATTTCGGTAACTCATTTTTCTGTTAAAAAATTCTACAAGGACAAACAGACTTTTTTCAATAGATCATTATTTGGTTTAGCTATTTACAAATACAAAATACATGTACTTCATAACGATTGAACCCATTGCTCTTATGGTTCGAATCACCTATTCTGGAAAAGATTTTGTTCCTCATTTCGTCCTCATAATTTGTTAGCAGTTATATGCCATCCTCTATTCTGACATCATCTGTGGCACAACCTTAAGCTCCGGATGAAAGACAAAAGTTCACTCTTATAGTTGATAACAAATACAAACAGATTTGTTTCCGTATAAGTATACTGCTGCTGGTGTAGCTGCTGCAGCATCATCAGGTCTACATTCGAATATTTCCAGCTCGTATAGGACTGATTTAGCAAGAAAATAAATTCTATGTTTCCTTAAAAGGTAATTCTTATACCAATACTCATGACGACGACGTAAGACCAGGCTCAGAGAATGAACGTCGTATATATGTATGTCTTTATGTACCTTTGTATATACCTACAGTACAATTATACAAAAGCAGGAAGTCAACAAAGATGATACGTTATGAGAAATTAGAAAGGAGAGGGATGTGTGCTGCCTGAAATATGGCAAACAATAACGGAAGTCTTTGTGTGTTTTTAGGAAGAGTCAGAGGAAAAGGGGGTGGCGACAAAAAAGACATATACGCCCTCGAGTCTCCTCTTGAACTACTAGAATGCTGGAGTGACAAAAATATTATGATTTATGAGCTTCTCAGAAGTTCCCTGTGTTGTTATGCTCACTATGATTATGCCGATTCTATTGTCTTGTAAATAGAACATCTGCATTTAGGACTTTTTGGAGTGAAAAAAACACCAGAGAACAAAACAGGAACATGGAACACTAGAGGCCAATCAATTTTAAATAACGTACCCATTTTGAGGGAATTAACGTGAACATTATGTGTAATAAAGGAAGTTGACATCCTGGTTATCCAATTTCAATTCAAAACCAGGAATTTCTAAGAAATTTGTTTTTTTAATGTTTTTTTTTTTTTATATTTTGCTATTTCTGGTAATAGTGTAATAACAATATGATTATATCGTTAAGCCTAAATTTTAGCTCCCATACAAAATTCTCTTCAAAATAAAGCCATGCATTTAACTTAAATGATACGCCGCCGCCACCGCCACGCTGCCGCACCGCATCAGCTAAAAAAATAATTTTCGATTTTTACTGTACATCGACTTATCTGTCAAAATTTATCGTCTCAAATTATTGTTCGGCATAGTAATTTTGGAGCAAAATTTTGACAGACAATTGAGTTCCAAAAAGGCATCAGATGCGAATAGGTATAATTAGGTATAATATATATAATATATATATATTATATATGTATAATAGGTATAATTAGACTGACTGTCAAAAAAAAAATCATATTCCTTTTTTAGCTCAGAGCAATAGAGCTCCAATTTTGTGTTTTTTTTTCGCTCTGAGCATTTTCAGAGTGAGCTCTATGAGCTTAGAATAAATTGGTAGAGGAGACGGAGTTCAATAGCTGAACACAAATTTGACAAGTGACAGCTGGTGAAGAGTGTTTCTTTAAATAAATTTTAACTCTCAGAGCAGAGCACGCTCAGTTCAGAGATCGCTCAGTGTATGTTCGGAGTGTTCAGACGCTCAAAACACTTTTTTTAATCACGAGCTCAAATACTGATGGTTAATTGCAGATTGTAAATGTAAAACAAATTTATCAGCAAACGCAAGAAACCAAATGTTCTGTGGCAAAGGGAGCTGCGAAGAATTCTTTAAATAAACTACTCTAATCAATTCTCATTAGGCATGTTCAGAAAAATGAGATCTCGGAGTTCTCAGCAATCTCAGTTACATGAACAGGATTCCTCAGTAAAATGTTTCAGTTTTGCTGTCAAAACTATGAGGAAAAAAATCTTGGATTCGCTTGCTCACCTTTTGAGTAAGAAAAATCTCTGTGATCTCATTTTTCTGAACGCGCCAATTTTCTTAGAAAGTAACAACAACAGATTTAAAAATTCATTCTGAAATGTCAAACTGATGCAAAGTTAAATATACCTATGCAAAGCATCCGGGATGCGTTCCAGATGCGCATAATTAGTGTAATACATCAAAACTTTTTTTGACGTTTTAGAACTCAGCCACTTGAATTCTTGTGGATGTTTTTTTTTTTACTGTGTGAAGTCAAAAATAATGATAATGAAGATATAGCCAAGGACAATATCCTTTCACTATTCTATCCTATATAACTACTATATACACTTAAATCCTTTTTTTGTTATTTCATTATTGTTTTATGTTAAAAAACCTTGAAACTTTCTATTATTACAGTAGAAGAAGCATTTAAGCCCACTCAGATGCTTTAATGCATATTCATCATCATTCAAACACCATTTAACGGCAATCAACTTGAAAACAAAGAACACTTCTCGAATGAATAATATAAATTGTCCTTTCGGGGGGAGAAAAAAAGAGCTACAATAAAGTCTGTTGCCTTTCGTGTCGTTGCAAAAGTTTTACATATACCTTCGTTAATAGGGTGTTTCGATTTTATTTCACAGAGGGAGACTTCTTTTTTTTAAATAGTTTTTGCCTTTTTTTTCTAAGCAAGGGCAAAGATGCACATAAAGAGCAACAAGTAGTTTTTTAGACCCATTAACGTATATAGACACAGCTTTCTTATGATATGCGCCTAGAGATTAAAATAGGATTTTTGTTTAAGCTCACATTCCTATACTACATTTTTTTCATTTTTACCAAGTTAGTTATTCATAGGCAAACAAACTTAATTAAATTACACTTTATTTTCATGAAAAAAAAGTTTTATTCGATGATTAAGATTAATTTGACGCTTCCATACAAACTATCGATAGTAGTATGTGTTTATTTAAAACTTATACTCATTAACACCCTGTATAGGTATAAAACAACATGATGGATGAAATGCCGTTTTGTTTTAAAATTGAATTAATTGAAATTTACATATTAAATTGATTGGATGCTACTTTCGGTACTTTACCCATTAACACACAAGAGCCTCTCTGATGTGTTTGTATATAGAATCCATTGATTTATTTTAAAGGATATTTTCCCCAATCCTGCCATTATGTCATTCAGTATCCTATATATAGGAGAGCGAGTGTGAGAATATTATTTTATATATATAGAATAAGAGTCTTCATAATGGAGAAGCGTTTGCATATTATATGCATATATACATTTTATATATATTTGAAATATTTGTATAAATTTGTTTAGGCATTTACTATAAGAGGGCAAAGAAAGCACTCAACAAAGTTTATGGACATTACAATTGAAGAGTGGACGAATATATAATATAGTCAACTAAATTCATCTCAATATTTTCACAATTGATTTTTAAATGTAGATAATAATGTAGGTAATCCCGAGGACGATATCTATTTTAATTGATATTTAATTAATAGAATTGAAAAGAGTAATGAAAAGGATTATTTATAGAAAGTTTTTTTTTTTTTTATATATATAGAAACGAGTCATAAGGTCATTAAAGTATGTACTCTAAATCTAGATATAATATTATTGCAGCTGATGGGGCTATCATGAGAAAATAAAAAATATACTTTTACGGGTAGTTTTCAATACAACTATTTTATATTTTTACTTGCGATATATATATAGGTATTATATGGCAAGTTATGTATTTGTAAAAAAAATCAAACTCGAGATTTTGATAAAAGTTGACATTACGATGATAGCGAAGTCGAAAAAAGTGGGTCTCACAATTCTGTCTGTCTTTCGGATGTAGCCTAAACGGTTGGGTCTATTTTCTTTAAACTTGGTACCTATAGAGTTTTTTGGGCATTCCCCCACACATTTTTTTTATTTGTTTTTAAGACCAAAAAGAACGGACCTGCCGTACAATTTTTTTTAATCTTTTTGATAAAAATCATATTTTTTTTTTTTTAATTCAGACTACCATTTTATAAAAAAATATTTCCGAAAAATGCTTATAAATGGTACCTCCCACATAGAACCAATTTTTTGATTTTCGATTTTCTCAAAACTGGTTCAACTGATTTTGAAAAATTTTTTTTAAAGAATTTTTACAACAATTTTAAAAATATTGTGTACCAAAATTTAAAAAAAAAAAAATTGGATTTTCAAAAATTTTGAAAATTTTGTTTTGAGAACTTAATAATTCTAAAACGACTTAGTCGATTTTTTTATTAAACTTAACACCCAACAGTTTTTTGACATTATCTAGCAGATTTTATATAAACTTTTAAAATAACGGTACCTCCCATTCAAATGCTTAAAAACCGGTATTGAAAATCCGGCATTAAAAATACGGCTCCTATGATTTTGATTAAAAAATTTATGTGAACTAATATCATAACAATCTACTATATTATTCGGAAAAAAAATGTATCTATCGTTTAAAAATGGTAACCTGTCATAGAACAATTTTTTTAGTTTTCGACTAGTATTTTTTGAACCAATTTTAATGAAATTTTTTGCACAAAACCTACTAATAAGTTTAAATAATATTGCATATCAAATTTTAAAAAAATCAAATTTTGATTTTTTTTTTTAAATTGCAAAATTATTTTTTGAAAATTCGATATTTCGAAAATGGGTGGATGATTTTTTTTATTAATTTTTAAACTCCGTATAAATAAGTACTACAAACTGGCTGGCGAACGAATTTTATTTCTTAAAAATATATTCAAAATTGTATATATAAAAAAATTAATTTTTAAAAAAATCGTTCGACCGGATTTTTTAAATTTTTTTTCTCATCAATTGAGATTTATGTAAAAAATCACTTGGTGTACATTGCGTTAGTGTCAAATCACTTTCAGATATATTTTTAATAAATTTATTTCTAATTTTATTGTTTTTTTTAACATTTTTTCAGTCTAAACTGTAAATTCCAAGCATATGTATGTGCCAACTGCAAGACAGTGCTATATTGTTCATATTTATGTACTTACATAATACTTCCTTAAACTAGACTATATTTTTGGCAGTGGTGGCATAAAATAATTATAACTAATAATTAATTTATTTCTTTTAAAATCTGATGAACATATCTAAACTATTCAGACTTTAAAACCGCAGTGTGATCGCACATAAGAGCAATTACGTACACGCATCCAATTTGCAATATTTTTTTTTTTGGTGGACTTGTATTGAATCAGATTAATAAAATGCAGAGCCAAAAAATTCGAAAATTTGGACAAAAAAAGTCAAAAAATCATAATAACCCAAAATTGCATACTTTCAGGAGTGGATGCTGGCAACATCTCAAAATTCCATTTTGTATGAAAAGAATAAAATATTATCTCATTATTAATGACAAACACTACGGTATTGACAAGCTGCTAATTTTGTCCCTCACGAAAATGGGAACGCCAACAGATGGCGCTACACTCTCAGACTGAATTATTGGAACGTGCTAAAAAATTGCAAAGGGTTGTTTCAAGTCCCTTTAAATTTTATTTTCACTTTTTAAATTACGAAAATTGATGAAAAATTTCATTCGAAACTGGGCGGACTGGGCTAGTTTAAAATATTAATTTGTTTTCAAATTATTTTTGTTGAACGTGTTGAACGTACTTTTAAGTTACGTAGGTATGCTCAGAGATTAAATTTAGGTCGAATGATTTTCTTTAACGAAACAACTCCTTTTCTTCTTGAACACGTACAAAAATAAAATATTCCAAACATTTTCTTCTTATTTCTTCTATTTGTTTGATTGTCATCACTCCTGTCAACAAAGAACAGTTGAAAACCTTAACCTCATTTCTTTCACAAAACCAATAACACTGTTCAATTTGAATCTTCTTGAAATCCCTCAACAGAGTTTACAAAAAAAAAGAAGAAATAAATACTCCAAGCATCTTATCGAAAACCCCAAAATCTTTACATAATGTTATTTGAGAAATGTCAAGGAGCAAATTCTTAGCAGCATACCTTCTTAAAAAAAAGTACGGATACACATATAAACCACAAAAATTGTAGGTATACATGTATACACCCTATACCTTCATATATACATATGTATGTACTTTGTCTCCCACAAAATATTACACAAAATCCTTTTGAATTCTAATCTATAAATATGTATCTAAATATCCATATATATATTCCTTATATACATTCGACATCAATGTTCAAATCAATATTTCTTCCAGAAAATAAATTCATATTTGAAATTCCACGTGACTGCATCAATTGGCTTACATCAAGCATATTTTACCGAGAAATAATAAAAAAATGTCGCAGTCATTCTTCCGTGTAAAATGTCTTGGTATTTGGAAAATAAAATAAAAAATTAAAACGGAAGAGAAAACACGTTTTAATATTTCATTTACATCAAAATCTAAGAAGTATAATCCTGTTTTATTAATCAAATTCTGATCTGAAAATAAAAATCTATGAAAATTAGTACAAGTCTTTTGATACAAAATAATTTAAACCCAATCAATGTTTATAATTCAGAGGTGAAGTTATTATTGAAGAGTTAAATTATTATTGAAATTTCTATTGGAAACGTGGAAGACTCTTTTTTCAAAAAACACTAATAGTTAAGTTTTAAGGTTTTTAACAAAAAAAAAAAAGGAAACATTTTTTTAAGAAATTGATGACAAAATTTTCCAATTTAACGTAACTAAACGAAGTATTTTTTTTTATAAATGTACATATTTCTCGGCAATCGGCTTACATATCAGAAAAAAAAATGTATTCACCACACACAAAATATTTTGGGGTGAAGATGTGTAAACTTTTGTGTTGACAAAAGATTTACTTCGTTTAAAAAAAAAAACTTACACAAACAAAATTAAATTCAAATTTTAACCGAAATATTTCAAATATTTCCTTCGAATGAAATGTTAAAAAAAAATCCATTGCATACTTGTAGATGTACAAATTCCGGATCGCGCATTCAACAATCAGGGGTGGAATCGGCTAAGGTGATAAGTGATTTTCTCATCAACGATAATGACATTGTGATAGTCATAGGCGCTGTTTAGATTTGGGAAGAAGTCCGGTATCACGTTCGTGGTTAAGAAAATTGTTAGGGTGAGGATTTTCGTGAGGCGCGAAAAAAAAAACATAAAAAAATGGACTGAGTCTGATTTGTTGTTGTTTCAATGTGCGAAATGTTGAAATTGGTTGACAGTTCGAACTCGTCGCATTCTGTGATGTAAAACCAGCACTTGAGTATTTAATTTGATGTTTACACATTTTAACCGTGAGTCCCGGCACTCATACTTTTTTTGTTATGAGTGCTTAAAAAAAATAACTCAGAAATAGTTGATCAATTTCTCTGTTCGTACTGCGCAGAAACGTCAAATTTGTTGGAAATGAAAATAACATTTTTTTTTTGTTTCTAAATTTTAACTATTAGTTGTTTAAAAAAATACAGAGCATTTTGTTTAAAAAAAAGTGATTTTTTTTTTTAAATTCTTAAGTGTCTGTCGATCCAATGATTAAAATGTTTTTCTGATGCACAATAATTTTCCAAGAGGTAATTAAATAAATTCAAAGAAAGAGTGTCACCCATTTTTACATTTTTTTTAAATAAACTGTTGTACCCATTTTTTTTTCTTACATATTAAATTTAAAAAATAGAAAGTTTGATCGCAATGTAATATTTCGAGTTTCTAGCTAAACATTTAGATCCTGATGAATAAAATGGAAATATATCAGGACTGGAGCAGGAGTTAATACACCAAGTTTTTTCTTTTGTATGCAATATTCAAGGCGCGCTCTCGATGCCGATGGGTTTTTGGAGCAATAAAAAAAAAATTGGACCGCATTTGTTCTCGTATTTCGGTAGAATGGATTGCTATAACTTTTAAATTTTTTTCGTTCCAAAAACTGTTCTGGTTTCTTTAAAAAATATATTGCTTTGAGTGATTTGCAACGAATATATCGTATTCACATTTTACTATCCTTATAAAAATATGCTCATTTTTCTTCCATTACATTTTAGAACATACTTGAGTAGGTACCATAAAACTTATATTTCTAAATACTGTCCAACTCAACAATTTTCATCTTAGAGGTTTTTTTTGTTTTATAGTAGCAGAGTTTTACAAAACGTCTCATCACTAGCAATTGGATTGACTGACAGACAAGTGACAATGACTGAAAAAGGGGCAGGCGAGAAATGTATGAGAATTGAACAAATTTGCATATACATCCTTATCCTTATTTGATTTTGTAAAATGAAAATCCTTTTGCCGAAAGCAACAGGATAAAGGATGAAAAAAAAAATAAATCTTTTGTCATTTCATCAGCAAGACGATAGGGTGGCGGTCTTATAAAATTATCCATTGTTCTAGCTTTTCCACTTTATTTATACTTTTTTTTTGGCTTTTCAGGTTTAGGTAAATGAAATACAGAAAAAATTCATTTTTGGGAGCGACAAATATATTTGTTTTGCATTAAATTACCAATAAAATTTACAGACTCAGGAGATCTTGTTATGGAGATAAGTTTAAGGAACTTCAAATATAAAAATTTACACGATACGGAATTTGCATAAATTCAAACATAATTTAAAGGCGCAGGGTCATAAGTCCACAAATCTCATGTGAATTTTTAACCCACCCTGAGGTTGTAAAAGTCTACAAGAATTCCCCTTGGAATTCAACAAGAATTTCCCGTGGACTTCTGGCCCACAAATCGATTGTGGATTTCTGACTTATAGTGAATTTTAAAGTATTTATTTATTTATTATTGAAAAAAAGTGTTTTATGTTTTTTTTTTAACCTTAAGATGCGTTTTGAGGTTTCAATAGAAAATAACATTTTTTTTGTTTGAATCCCAGACAACCGCTAAAGGTTGAATTGCCAGATGCATTTTCTTGGAAAACCAGTATATCGGGTTGCCTGCTTCGAAGGTTTTCAAAGTATTTTAATTCCCTTTTTGGATCCTCTGAACTGCTCACACAATTAATTCGTTTCACCGTTCAGAGTATGTTCAGTCGTTGAGCTGAGGCAATTGATGTCAGTAATTTTTGTTTTTTAATAAACAGTAACTTAAGGAATTTTAAAAATTATAGAAAATATGTGTGGACTTATGATTAATTTTTTTTATAAAATTATAAATAATTATATTGACCCTCTTTTTTGTGGATTTCATAAAGGTTAAGGTGGTTCATGAAGGTAGGACTTATGGACTTGTAACCCACCCACCAAAGTTGACTTGTGAATCTACGCCAAACTTATGTAATATTTATAAAATTGAAATGGTGGTAGCTCACCCTAGTGTTTGTTGTTCATTTAAACCTTCGTACGCCCATAACTCTGTTGAACATCATTCGATTTGCATTCGATTTGATTCGTGTGATTTTTAGTGAACCAGGTAAACACCCTACACAGCCGAAAATTAGAAATTTCCTTCGGAAAAGTTGGAAAACAGAAATTACATACTTTCAGGGGTAGATATAGTGGTGATACCTAAAAATTCCATTTTGTAGGTTATATACGAAGGGGAAAATATTGATTCTAAGGAAAGACAAACACTATACGGAATTGACAATCATCTAATTTATTTCCCTCATAAAAACTGGATCGCTTACAGATGGCGCTACTTGCTTTATATTTGTGAATACAAATTATTGGAGCGTGCCAAAAAATTTATTAATTGCAAGGGTTGATTGAAGTCCCTTTAAATTTTTGTTTTCTTTTTTAAAAATGCTAAAATTGATGACAAAAATTTAGCGCGAAACCAGGCAGCCCAAATAGAAATATACAATTAAAAGCAATCCATACACGCAATTATTAATATTTGAAGCATTTACAATGAGAAGGTATTATGTGACAAAATTTGATGTGTCGATAAGGCTATAGAAATTTAGAAAAATGCCATACAAATAGATAAAAATGCAAATTTGTGATATTTCAATTTAAATTTAAATTAAAAATATGATTTAGATGATAAATATCATAATCAATGTCACTTAACATCTTCTCATTCTAGACGCTTCAATTGTTAAAGAAACAAAATTTAGTTTACATTTATCTCTTCAACCCGTTTAAAACATTGTTCTTTTTATATGTCCCATACCTATCGAAAACTAGAATTTAGCAGGGACCTTAAACAAGCTTTACAATCCCATAGATCTCTATATCATTCTAATAGTCCTTTATTTCTGTTATTTTAATTATCAAACGTAATAATTTGCTGGTTGCTTGAAAATTACAAGAAAATTTAATGTATACCCTAGAGACATAGTTAATTTAAGTGAAACACGAGAAAAATTTCATTTAAGTTAGACTACTACCAGGGTTTCTATTTTTTTTTTTATTTATTCATTTAATTCCAAAACCTCGGGCAATTTGTGTTTACATAAAATTTGTATCTATTTTGTACAGTTTTCGTTTTCGAGTTTCATAGATAGAAACATGGCAATTCGATTTATATGCACAAAGTCCTTCTGAATGTTTTAAACTTTTTTTGATTCTTATTTTTAACTCAAGAAGACAAGAAATGGAGAGAGTATAAAACCACTTTTTTAAGGCTTTTAAATTAAGAAAGGTTTTGTACTTACGTATATGGCTCGTAATATTTTAGTTTAAGAGTCCTTATGTTTTCAAGGAATTTAAAGAGAAAGATAGCATCTAAAGTAAAAGTATCCCATGGGATATTTTGGTAAGCGTGCTAGACTGTCACATGGATATGTCGGGGGTCTGAGATGGAATTTCAGCTTATGATGTCACCTGAACAAAATGTCTATTTATTTTTTAAGAGACAATACTTCTTGCGAAGAAGTGACAAATTCGCCAAAAATATTTCTCTTGTCATGATGAAGTTCCTCCCTCTCATAATAAAGTGTTCGGATTTGACAGAATTACTGTAAATTATAACAACACGCACACAGGAATTGAACTGGGAGTATAGTTGTAGGACTGATTTCTCCATGAGCTGTCGGTCAATCTAACAAATGTACAGACAGCTTCTGGGGTTAGTGTCTACCTACTTGGTTATTTACAAACAAAAAATGATTGACTCGCAATTTGTTTTTTTAATTTATTTGAAGTTCCAACTTTTATATTATTAATATTTTCTTTTGAATTTCCCAGACATATACAACTATAAGGCTATAAAATTAGGAAAAGCAATACAAAATCATAAGAAATCATAACAAAAAAAAAAAACAAAAATTACCACCGGTATTTGAAAGTTTGGTTTGATGAATTCGGTAGCGCAATCCGTGATGAATATGGCTCTGAAGTCAGTTTGGTCTGGTTCGCGTCTCAAGGACGGCAAAAAGTTTTTTTAAATTAAATTGATCAAATAAAGCACCACTAAAAGAAGTCTGACGATCTGTGTGGCAGTCGTGAAATAGCTATAATTCCAGCCTATAAAAACTTGATGGTAGCTCACCCAAGTATTTTTTGTTCAAGAATTTCTGTTTATTTTAATTATATTGGCTCAGATTTACATTTAGAAATCAACCTTATATATATGCAGTTACAAAGTCAGCTCTAGTCACCTTAAAGTTTAAACTTTTTCAATTAAATAATATTTAAAAATCCAAACACGCACATAAAACAAGAACTCTTCAACAAAATAGCACCAACAATCAACCTCCTAAAATTTCAAATACTAATTTCATATAAAATACCATTTTGTCAACACCCACGTCCCACGCCGCAGCCGCTAAATCACAATCCTGTACAGAAACATTAATCCACACACAAATTGCTGCTTCGTTAGAGGCATATAACAATATAAACTACCTAATTGTCCCGCCTATAACCAAACTAAATCACCATCACACAATTGAAAGAGCAGCCATTGTATAATATAGTAGAACAATCTAGCAATGATTTATGAAACCAATTATATTAAATATAATTCCCTTTCCTTTTTAAATTTCAACCATAAAGCAAGCTGTAGAGTCTCGAGAGTCAGAGAGTTGAAATTGTCGTCGTGATGGTGGTGGAAGTAGTAGCAATCCGTTTTAGTAATTCGCAATATCGCAATTTGCTACCGCATAAATGTGTCACCCCCAAGGCACTGTTGGGCGCCATTTCTATCCACCCAATTTTTGTTAAAGGTACACAGAGCAATCATTTTAAACCGTGAACTTTAAAAAGACCCAACATTTCTTTCTCTCATTAATATTCAACTCAACTGATGGAAAATTGAACAAAGTTGGAAAACTTTTACCAGTTTTTTTTAAGACAATTTTTTTTTGAGAGAGCAAGAAAAAAAAAAGTGAAAAATAAGTAAAACGTAAAGTAATGTCATTCCATCTGTGGTCCAATAGCAGCTGCTGTTGCAAAAAAAAAAAAACAGTCCAAGGCAATTTTGATTTTATTGTCTTCTTGCCTCTTTCTGGTTGCTATACTATAGCCACTCACCATCGGAAATTTTGTGTTCTTACCTACTCTCTGTGGCTATACAAATAAAAATTTACCACAAAGCCACGAAAACACAAAATCTAGTCCAACAATTTTCAAGCAACAGTTTCATATAATCCTCGATTAAAATTTTAAGTCAGGGGTGCATTTATAAAAAAAAGACAAGTTAAGGCTCCAATTTCACTGACCCTCCTAAAAGAAGGTTTTTGATTTCATTGTCAGATCACAGAACCGAGATGTTTGCTTAAGAATAAAAAAAAACACTCAAGGAAAACTGAACAGAAAACAATGAGTTGCCAGGTTCTTATTTTTAAAACGTTGATTGTTTTAATATAAGTAAATATGAAATATACGAATTTTCAATGTTTCACCGTTAAATAAACACAAATCCGTTTAAAAATCTAAAAGTTAGTAGAGGAACTACAATACCTTAAACGTCAAAACCCTTATAGATGTCAAAACTAACACTGAAAAAAATTATTACTTTTTTCGATCATAAGTCCAGCCCTGATCAAGAGGGTCTCTTTTAAATCCCTCCAATAAAAATAAAAACATTCTCGTTCAGCCCAAGGAAGATTCACAACAGCAACGTAAAAGTTCAAACTATAAACCCTCTTTTCCGATTCTCGTTTCCATGATAACTCGCTCTCTCTCTCTCCCTCTCTTTCTAGCTAGTGTAACAACTAATCCGAGTTATGGTGGAACCCTTTTGCTCTGTCCATATAGATAACACAAAGTTTCCCTTTTATGGCGATTATAGATTTTCCACTTTTAGTCAAACCTAGATATACCCACACAAATAAATCTGTTGTACCGTTGTTAATGGTCGCCATGGCTTTGGAAAAGAACCTATCAATTTTGTGGGGTATAGGATGTTTCCATATATATGTATGTACCTATGTATTGTATATAGTGGTAGTTGTGCCTGTGAATGGTGAACCTAGAAAAGTTTTAATATCGCACCACCTGGCTAAGTACTTTAGCAAAGTACTTGACGTAGTAAGTGCCAGAATGATTTTTCCGTCCTACTTGAATCAAAAGTGGATACTTGTTGACATGGGGTTAATGGCCCATGAAAAAGTAGGAAGTTTCCGTTCGGATTAAAACTTGTATACGTATCAGAGTGAAAATATTTTTAATTGATTTTTTTTTTTGGTCATTGTTAAAGGACTGAACCTACACAAGAAAAATCCTGACAAAGTGAAATCAGTTTCGAATTTTTTAAAAATACTTCTTTCATTCCCAGCATTCCCAATGCTGAAACTAATTATCTCTGATTGCTTTTGAGGATTTTAGTTTTTGTGTAAATATATTTGATGTACTGTTCAATGTGTCATGGGGACTTGAGAATATTTCAATTTTATAAGGGCGAGTCGATTTTAAAATTTTAAATAAGGTTTTATCCTTATTTGAGAGCCCTATCAATGACATTATGTGTGAAATATAACATCGTTCAAATGGCCGCCGCGGTTTGCAGCTTATTCGCATACACCTGCACACTTAAGAAAGCCCCACAAGAAAAAGTCCAAAGGAGTCAAATCACACGATCTTGGTGGCCAATTCACGTCACCTCGGCGCGGCGCGAGATAACCATGCCATGAAACCGCTCGTGCAAAATATCGATTGTGTCTTGAGCTCTGTGAAACACGTAGCGCCATCCTGTTGTCTTTGGTGTCCATATCATCCAATTCAGGCCACAAGAAGTTGGTGATCATCGACCTATAGCGATTGCCGTTGACGGTGATAGCCTGGCCAGCATCATTTTTAAAGAAGTACGGACCGATGACGCCTCCAGCCCAAAATCCACACCAAACAGTAACTTTATTTGGATGCATTGGCACCTCGTGAATCTCTCGTGGATTGGTGTCGTCCCATATCTGGCAATTTTGCTTATTTACGTACCCATTCATCAAAAAATGGGCCTCATCGCTAAAGATGATTTTTCGACCAAAATTGGGGTCAATTTCCAACTGCTCCAAAACCCAATTAGCGAACACACGATGCTGCGTATGGTCGTTTGGTTTCAGCTCCTGGGTCAGTTGGATTTTTTATGGATGCAGGCCCAAATCACGACGCAAAATTCACCATGTTGTGGTCTGCGATAGACCAAATTCTTGTGAGCGACGCGGAATTGACTGCCTCGGATTCTGCTGTGCAATTTCACGAACAGCAGCGATGTTTTCGACAGAAAGTAAAAGAAACATTATGGCCGCCACGAGCTGTCAAAATCATTCCGTCCATATTGGAAAACCCTTCATATGTAAATTAGTTCATTGAACCTTGCATTTTGTGTCTGTAGTGGGGTAGGCTCAGTGTGATTATAATAAACCACTTTCTGGAGTTATTTCCCCCACCCCCCGGGCTAAATATTAAACAGGTTCACAGGACAAAAATATAGTTTTTCCTATTTAAAATAATGTACAATAATTTTACATAAGTATACGTACATTCTATAAATTCTAACAGTGTTATTATGTAAAATAAGAAGACGATAATGAAAAATTCCATCACCTGCTTAACTAGGTCATTTAAAATAACCGATCAATACTTGGATGAATTAATATCAAAAGGACGCAGCAGCAAAAATTGTTTCCTTGTTCTCAGAAAATCGAATAAACTATATATTTTGCAGTCCTTCATATTTCACTACTAAAATAGCATAACTCACGATATCGCATCGGACCGTATCGGCCGGCCATCATCCAATTTCCTTTAACGGCTTCTCCAAAAACATGGTGTGATTTTTGTCGTTGTCGTTGTTGTCGTCGTCGTCGGATGTCCTTCTCTGTTTTTTTTTTTTTAAATGTTCATTTTGTGTTGTAATTGATTGTGCAATAGATTTATCTGGCACAGCAGCCTGCTGACGTGCCCCACATAGATTCTTGTTTTACAAGGAGTTTCCTATAAAAATATCAATTTATCTAGCTATGGTGTTGTCGTGTTGGCAATTCGCCCAAATTCCTCCCATCTGCCTGCCTCTCTTTAAGTCTCAATATATATACATAGACATTTTCAATAATATTTGGTATGTTCCTCCTGCTGTTGCAGCAGAAGCAACTAAGTATATATTTTGTCCTGTCATTCTATTTTTCGTGTAGTTTTCGTTATTTTGTCAATTCCAATATACTAGGTACATTGCCAAATATCAAAATTTGAATACTGAATAGTAATTGAATCCTTCACTATATTACAATGTATATAAACTTCTTGAAGTAATATTCGTTGGATGTTTTTTTCTTTATTTTTGTTCATGTTCTTGTTTATTCTTCACTCTCGTTTCTTATCGATTTAATCCTTTGGATGACAACGACGTAAACTGGAAGGTCCTTGTTACAATTTCATCTCTCCATTGAATCTTAGATTTCGAGAGAAAAACACAAGAAAACATATAAAAAGAGCTCAAAGGGAAGTTTATTGTATTTGCAATCTAGTACATACACCTACACAATACATAGAAGCATGACAAAAATAAATTTCTGAGCAGATATACACAAATCCCAGATTGACAAAATTTATTTTTATTTTATTTATTTATTTTTATTTTATTTATTTTATTTATTTTATTTATTTTATTTATTTTATTTATTTTATTTATTTTATTTATTTTATTTATTTTATTTATTTTATTTATTTTATTTATTTTATTTATTTTATTTATTTTATTTATTTTATTTATTTTATTTATTTTATTTATTTTATTTATTTTATTTATTTTATTTATTTTATTTTATTTTATTTTATTTTATTTTATTTTATTTTATTTTATTTTATTTTATTTTATTTTATTTTATTTTATTTTATTTTATTTTATTTTATTTTATTTTATTTTATTTTATTTTATTTTATTTTATTTTATTTTATTTTATTTTATTTTATTTTATTTTATTTTATTTTATTTTATTTTATTTTATTTTATTTTATTTTATTTTATTTTATTTTATTTTATTTTATTTTATTTTATTTTATTTTATTTTATTTTATTTTATTTTATTTTATTTTATTTTATTTTATTTTAATTTATTTTATTTTATTTTATTTTATTTTATTTTATTTTATTTTATTTATTTTATTTACATATTTTATTTATTTTATATATCCCTATATAATACAAAATTAGCCCAGTAATATTTTTATTTTGCTCTGAAAATATATACATATACAATTATACATATATATCAAACCACACATGCACATGAACAACGATAGCAACAACAAAGTAAAAAATTCACATTTATAGAATATAACTACAAAAAAAATTCCCAAACGAATAACGCGCTATATTTTCATTCAAACACATTGTCTTGTCACGTTCTATTTTTTTGTGATTCTATGGTTCTCTCTCTTTACCTGGATAGAGAAATAGGTAAGTATGTATGTATATCATGGATGAAGGAATAACTTTCTGAAAGTAATAATAGCCTTGTTTTTAAGGATACAGGAAAGAAAAAAAATTACAACTGAAATATGGCTCTTTTATGTCTCTGCATCATCAACAGGTTCGCATACAAAAGGCACAAAACAATTTACTCTGCTCCTTAAGATATACAAACTGAAAGTGGTGTTTGCTATACTGCAAAGGACTTTTTTATATGAGGACCTCTATACTACATCATGATGTCAAAAGTATCATCTATAGAAGTGTGGAAAAAGAAAGGATGAAGAAAGCAAATGGTGTTCAAAAAAAATTATAATTCTTGTCACGTATGTATATCCTTGTCAAGAAGGCGGCAGTTTTGTATAACTAATCAAAAAAACAAAAAAAGGAGCTATGATATGGTGGCGCATGGTGGAATCCATAGAAATGACAAATACGTGGAAAGCAAGGAAAGCATTAAGATTAATGTCATTGCCAAAGCTATTTTGTAACATTCAATGAGTATTTTTATCTTCGATTAATCATTTATCATTTTGATATATTATTAAGAAGGTATGAGAAAGGTGAAAAAAAAAACAAAAATGAGAAGCGCTGTATATGGAGCCAAATTGGCTGCACGTTCCTGTAAGTTCGATTACTTTCGATGCGGTGTTATCGTATAAATATATCAAAATTGTCTTCAATTTTTTTTCATCAGAAATTTTGTATTAGATTTAATTTAGGTATGTATATAAATATACATACGTAAACAGGTAGGTTTATCAAAGAGATATACTCACACTCAGCCCTTCCTCTGAATCGACCAATTAAAAAAAATATTTAAGGTTCAAATCAATAATAGGGAAATTTAAATACTTTTTATATTAAATAAAAAAATTATTACAAAAGGGAATGGCAAAATGTATGCAAAACAAAACTACCGGCGTTATTCATAACCTCTAATGGCTGAAAAGAGAAGAGGCGCAAATTGGATTTTGTATACAGTAAAGCCTAATTGGTGGATGCCCAATGATTTTGTTGAAAAAAGTCTTATATTGAAAGCTTTTTTTTAACAATATAGGCATCAGGAATATTCCGATGTTTTATTGCCTTTTTTATTTTGATTACACTCAATCACAAAAAAAAGAAAATTATAGAATGCACTATAATTTTTCAAAAAAAAAAGACCATTATAATGAAAAAGTTACTTTAAAACTGTGAGCCACATAAAGTCTTCAAATCTATATTTTTTTTAAATGAAACACGAAAAAATGTATTAAAACATAAAATTATTATAAAAAGAAACAATGGCAACACTTATGTAGGTACAATGTGATACTATAGCTTTTTTTAAAGCTCAGTTTCTCACCTCGTGTGAATAGTGCGTTGCGAAAACATATCTCAAAGACTTAATTATTGTAGCTCATGCGTAGTTTTATGCCGCCTATAAGTTTCAGAGTTTTTTAATTTGCAAAATTTGTATATTCAGTTTTGATTAAACATATATTTTCGTATTTTGACTTTCATAATTTTGAAAAAAATAAAAAAAAGAAAGTAATGAAACCAGAAAAATGTCTTGAAACATTTTAAAGAATTATGATGGTCTTATTTATAAACGTTGTCTAACTTTAGACAACTGTCCAACTTTGGAAAATGTCTTCAAAAACCTTGTTTATTGTAGTTTTATAGCTGCCTAACTTAGACACAAGGACAAGAGTATAGATTGTCTTAATCGTGAATAATGTGATATTCATTTTTATTAAATAAAGCATATTTCCAACAATTTGAAAATAGTTAGACAGTGTCTAAGTAGACAAAAATCTAATAAATACAACTGTTACTTTATAATCTTCAATTTTAAGGAGACGCTAAAATAACCTACAAATAAAAATTGCGAATAAGAAAACCAAGAATATGAAATATCGCACCGAAAAATTTCGCAAATATAAATCAAACTCTTACATATACATAAATAAATTAAAAATAAATTAGTCAGCGCGGCAGCTCGTTTAGAACCAGAGCATAGTGACTTACAACTCATTCATGTGTGCGTGCTATTGGCAGGAATAGATTGGACCTACAATTTTCTGCTAAATCCAAACGGCTAGGGTGAGAAGCATACTTTTTCATGACAAGAGATTTTCTAGAAGGATTTGTCAATTCCTCGCAAGAGGAAGTAACTCGTGAAAAACATTTCTGTTTTTAGGTGGCATAGGCTGGGAATCGAACCCAAGATCTTCGGCGGGAGTTTTTAATTCGAGATTATAATTTACGTTATTTTGTAATTGCGACATAAGGAGATTGTAAGAAAATTGCATTGAAATCCCATTTGACATAAGATAAGTGCTATTTTTGTTTCAAATACTAAATTTTAATTTTAAAGATTTTGTAAATGCCAAATTTTATACCTAATACGAAATTTTAATCTCATATAGCTAACACAATTTTAAAGCCAAGTCTATTTGAATTAAATTGTTTGTATTATAAAAATATATTATTCTCATAAATGGAATTCCTTTCAATTGAATATTTTACTCATTCAATTTTTATACCCCACATATATTTAATATAAAATAATTTTTTTATAGATTCTTAAATGTTAAGTTAACCCTTGTTACTTGGTCGATAAATATGAATTTATTCGATGTCAAAATTTTATTTCTCACATTTGTTATAGCATGGCTCAATTTTCATCTTTGGAATAAAACATTTTGTTCTCTAAAAAAAAAAAATAAATATTCAAAGCCAATTCTGTTAAGTACTTAAAAATTGAATGTTAGCCAAATAATACTGTAAAATAAATTCCTATGAATACAAGACAGAAAATTAGGAGTAGGTATGTTATATGAATACTATTTACATGAGTGAACAGAAGTTCTTCATGATAAACCTATCTCTATTGAATATCGTTGAGTATATTCTATATAATAATTGAAATGCCATGAATGGCAATAAAATATACATAGTATACCCTTTTCGAGACCTTTATTTCACTATAATTCAGAATTATCTGTAAGCTCTATCTGCATGCACATATGCTTTGGTTTGCTGTTGGCTGGGCATAGTACCTACAAGATGCTCTTTAGGGCAAATTTTGTGTTTGTAAAAAAATATCGAATTCGATATTATAATCAAGCTTTACATAATGATAATATAAAGAACCCGAAAAAAGTTGGTTCCGCTAAATTATCAGTACCTTACCTAATGATATGTAGTTGTGTTTTCACGAAAATTAATCTTATGCTGGATTTACACGACTTGCAATTTTTCATATTTTTTTTTCTATTTTCTGACCATTTATGACATTATTTTGTATATGGTCTTTAATGTGTCAGCATCTTTTCCATACAAATTTTGACAACTGAAACTGACGTTTAATTTTAACATTATATTGGATTTGTTCGTTTACTTTCGCGGAACTGCCAATTTTATCTCAATTTTATTTTTTATATGAACTTTGGACTAAAATTATATCGTGTAAATATTGTTCTGACACCATTTAGAAAATTATGAATGAACACAAAAAAGTATGCAATTTTTCATTCTTTTCGGGCAAACTGTCAAAATCTTTAGAAAGACATTATTTGACTTCGTGTAAATTTACATTATGGGCAGTAAAAACTAGAAAATATAATCTATACGTTGACGGTGATGTCAAAAAGTCAACTTGTTTACCATTTTTATTGATCGTCTGGTATAGCCGTTGGTATAGCCTTGTGTCTTTTTTAGTGAACTGCGTAAGCTCCATCAAGTGCGAAGTGATCTTTTTTATTAAATAATCTATTAAAATATATCCTAATTTTTAATCTAGTACTGTTGAGATGAACTGTCATCTCTTTTATCAAAGCTGGAAGTGTCAAAAATTAAAAACGTCTGTTCGAGTGCCCACAAGTACTACTTACCTTATCATTAGAAACAACAACAAAATATTGAAATTAAACAAAAAAAGGGGCACTGAGTCCACCATTTTCCTCAATTTTGACAGATACGCAGAACTGAATAAAAATGAAAACCCTAATGGTATTACCTTTAATATATAGTACTGTGATTAATTACAGCCTTGTTAATTTCAAAAAAAAATAAACTACAGTATTTTGAGTCGTTAACAATTAACTTTGATGAACCCTGTAAATTAATCTTAAAGAGCAAGTTCATGCAACTTATTCGTACAATTAAATTTTATTTTAGAGAAAGGAAAACTAGCTCAGCTTTCTTATAATACTCCATCGAAGAGCTAGCTATATCATCATTTAAATTTAGGGTCACCAAGAGCAAACTTTTGCGACACAAAACCTCATAATCCTGAATCTAGACAAAAAGGGCGAAGTTCATCTTTACTCGTATAAAAGTTGAAGGGTGTATGTATGTCTGCAGCCAATTTATTAAGATGTTCTTAAGAATGGATGCGGCGCCGGATGGGTGTTAGAAAATTTAAGGAATAAATGGAAAATTGTTGGCCTAGACATTTTATTTTAGGAATGTGATCATATATGAATTTAGGTCGTCGCGTCGCAAAAGGTTGAATATATGTATGTACCTTCTGTTTTGTTTTTCTTTTGAATAAATTTATTTTGATAAAATTATTTACTTTATGCGTTCTTTGTTAAATTGATTTTAGTTTTTTATTCTTATTTTTCCTCCTGATGCTTAGATCAAAGGAGAACGTACATAAGTCTTGCAAGCATATAGTTAAAATTTTTAGATTATTTTGTACTGTTATGTAGGTACATAAATTGACCAAAACCCACCACACCACATAAGATAAAGTTTCATCTCTTACAAATTCATAAATTGATATTTTTCATGCCAATTTCATCAGACTACACAAATTATTTACACCTCTCAACCTTTGCTTTATGGATATCCAGAAGCCCATTAAAATCCATTAAGCTTACAAAAGTCAATCTGTATCCTGGTTGTCATTAGCTTTGATGTATAGTATACATATACACAATCACACGATAGAATGGAGTATCTACTTTTCAATGCCAAAAATTGTAGAGTTTAACACAATTTACATTGAGTGTGGAGCTATGGGAATAGCCTCTAGGATTTGTGGTTGACAAGTAAATGATGTTATATCTCTCAAAGACATATATGTATATATAAGAGAGGTAGAATTCGTAAATCGTAATCCATGTCAGAGAGACTCCCTCTGAAAGTCTGGAAAACGAAAGTATATCTATAGGATTTTGTTTTTATTTTATATACTTCCCACTTTCCATACATTCAGATATTTATACTCTTTTCTTTGATTGTATATATGTATGTGTATAAGTAGAGGTGTATTCTGTTCAGTATACATAGACAAACCTATGTGGAAATTGTTATGCTGAAAACACATCAGGGGGCTGTATTTGAGGGCAGAAACTTGTCACTGTTTTTGGGTTTGCAGTTCTATACCATAAACATCACTTTGTATAAAATGCCTTCTTCATGTGTCTATAGGTAAAGATATATGTATAAATGTAGATTGTAGATCAACTGCTTCTTGATGAATTTGCTTGGTTTTTGAACTAATGGCTGTGTTCAATCAACCTGGAATTTAGATCCCAAATTAAAGTTCACCACAGTTTACTCTTGTTGCAATTTCGTCTTGTTTGATTTTACCACAAAAAAAAAAAAAATAAAAGCATTCTTAAGCGTTTTTCTTTTTGTTAATGGACAGTACATATTGAAATCTGTGAAATTTGTAAGTATTGCTTTTCTGAAATGTTTTTTTTTACGGAATATTTTTAGTTATACATATTTGACAGTTTAATATAAGATTTGATAAAATATCTATCGATTGTGACTACAAAATGTCGGCTTAAATATGAGTTATGCATATTGGTCGAACATATATGTATGACGTATTTTTTGAGGATTCTTACGCACATACAAATTAAATTTTATACAAATTTTGCATTATTATTTATTCAACCAGGCGTTTGCCATTTTTGTGATAGGTTCTAAGGCATAAAAAGAAAAAGCCTCCTTCCTCCTTCCTCCTTCCACCTTCCTCCTTCCTCCTTCCTCCTTCCTCCTTCCTCCTTCCTCCTTCCTCCTTCCTCCTTCCTCCTTCCTCCTTCCTCCTTCCTCCTTCCTCCTTCCTCCTTCCTCCTTCCTCCTTCCTCCTTCCTCCTTCCTCCTTCCTCCTTCCTCCTTCCTCCTTCCTCCTTCCTCCTTCCTCCTTCCTCCTTCCTCCTTCCTCCTTCCTCCTTCCTCCTTCCTCCTTCCTCCTTCCTCCTTCCTCCTTCCTCCTTCCTCCTTCCTCCTTCCTCCTTCCTCCTTCCTCCTTCCTCCTTCCTCCTTCCTCCTTCCTCCTTCCTCCTTCCTCCTTCCTCCTTCCTCCTTCCTCCTTCCTCCTTCCTCCTTCCTCCTTCCTCCTTCCTCCTTCCTCCTTCCTCCTTCCTCCTTCCTCCTTCCTCCTTCCTCCTTCCTCCTTCCTCCTTCCTCCTTCCTCCTTCCTCCTTCCTCCTTCCTCCTTCCTCCTTCCTCCTTCCATCATTCATTTTTATTTATGTATGTTTAATTTTCGTAATTAAAATAATTGGTATTCTTTTCACTCGTGGCACAAACCTCTCAAGAAATTACAACGAGCATTATAGAAAACGAATAAAGTTTCTAAACTTATTGTAGCATGCTTTTCCACAGAAGGAGAGTAAAGTTGATACGTAAACGTCTATGAAAGAAAATAAAATTCAAATAATGAGTAAACGATTGTTCCTTTTATGTTTAATTTTGTTTTATTTCATATGATATCTATATCGTAATGGGAAACGTGGAATAATAAAACGACCATAAAATGCAACTCAAATAATACATATCCATAAGAAAAATATAAAACCAAAACTCTGAATAAAATTTAAATAGCTATGTACCAGTTACTCTACCCATACCATAGATATGATTAAGTTTACAGACAGACTATAACTATATAGTTAAAGTTTATTTGAGTTGAGAGAGATGAAAATCTCTACGGTAATGTTGTTTTTGATGGAAGTTATATTTTTTTTTGTTGATTAGAGGAAAATATAATAATAGAGATGGTTTTACAAATTAAATAATTTTGTTCTTTGATAAATCAAAATAGGAATATTTAATTAAATACGTAAAAGGCTAATTTTGTAAAGTAGATAGTTTAACAATAAATGAATACGACTTAAATTCCATACACAAAGGAGTTATCACAAATAGTAGTTAAAGGCCGGTTTCAATTTTTTTTTAAATCCCGCTTTAGGTATACCTGATCCTGTTTTTTTATAATCCCTCTTTTTTAATCCATTTTTAATTTTAAATCCCTCTTTTTATAATCCCATTTCTTCGGGATTTTAAAAAGCGGGATTTTAATACATTGGGATTTCGAATATGAGAATTTTGAAAGAAAAAATCTTAAAATTACGATATCTGATTAGACTGTATTTTTTAAAACTTTTTTTCGTGATTTTAAAACCAAGATTCCGATACTCTCCCAAAAAGTAATTTTGTATCTAATCTTTAAAATTTTAAATTTTTAAGATTTTAATAAAATTGGGCATGTCAAATGAATGGAATTTCATGACATCTTATGTAATGGTTTTCTTATTTGAAAATTTCATCGATCAACCGATACAGTGGATCAGATTTTATTGAAATATGACAGATAACTACGAATACATACCGATAAAGCTTCTTTCGTTCTACCTTTTACAACTGCATATTAAAACCTATTTACTGATGATAAGCATGTTATGGACTTCATCGTCTGCTGCTTGCTAAGTTCTTATACTTACTTTCACCAACAAATTAATTATGTAATGTATTTACTATTTCTTCGATGACAGTTATGTAAAAGTTTTCAAATTGTCTTTTCTAGATCCGGATGTGACAGTAGTAATGTAACAGTTTTGTAAAAGTTTTCAAATTGTCTTTTGTAGATCCGGATGTGACAGTAGTAATGTAACGTAACTCTTTCCTTTCATATCCTTCATGCTGCTGCACTCTATTATACTATTTCACAAGAATGTAAAAATCGATGTAATCGATTTAAATACTAAAATAAAAAGAATAAACTTCAGCTTTGCTCTTTAAAGTTTTTAAATTTATCATCTATGATAGTTGCTGATGTGCAACAATGCGGCAGTGGCATGCATCAGACATGTCTTCTTCTATTTTTCGATTTAAAAAAGGTTGGCCACATTAATTTGGCCTTGACTTTGGTGATAGCAAAAATGCTTATAACGAAGGATTGGTATTCCAAACAATTCAATACCAAAGAAAACATTTTTTTTTTTCTAAAATTATTTAATTAGCTTTCAATTCTTCTCATTTTCATTGAAGTTTTGAATGAAATTTTCTTTCGAAACTGAAAGGGAATTGAATAAAAAAACGAAATTGAATATTAAAGTGTTTTTAAATTTGAACACTTGCTTAATGCAAGCATTTTCTCTTCGGATTTTCTTTTCTCTTCAGATACTGGGAACTGGGTGCAATTAAAATAGCAAACTGCTAACTGTTCATCTGATTTTTTTAAATTTTTCAAAAACTTTCAGATGTCATTTTATTTTTTTGTACATTGTTTTTTTTTCACAATTGTTAAATGTATACATATAAATAAATTGGGGTATAATTGCACTAAAAGAATATTTGGTTAAGGTAATTACATTATTTAAATTTTTAAATTTACATCAATTTCGAGTAAAAAAAATTGTACACCCACATTTTTGTAAACAATAAATATTAAATTATATTCGAATTCATTTCCAGGAAATACCACTCTTAATCCACAAATAAACTGATTTAATTTCACAGAAGTATAATATCCCAAATATTTAAGCATTTAGTGACATGAATACGCCCACGTTAATCAAATTTTTGTATGTTATAATAATATATGCATGCGAAATAAAATTATGTGCCAAGGGGAAACTCTGAATTCCAATGGCTTTTAATTTCGGCTTATAAAACAAAAAACAATCAAAACAGGGAGACCACAAGCAGCAGTTTCTTCGTCCGGATAATGCCCTTTTAATTCAAGTTATAAACACTTTATGATATAAATAAAGTACCTACTCGATATACAAAACACAAAAATACTTTGCGCTATGATGTATTATGTACATTTGTACAATATTAATACATATGTACATACGTATGTGGGAAAAAATTCGTATATCTATTTGAAGGCTTTATTTCACACCTAAGCTTATAACAACTCGATTTGAGTTAATGGATAATAATAGTGAAAATATGAGATGATATTTTGGGGACAACGTATTTCATACAAATTTGTATAACCTTGAAAATTTATTTTGACTTTGACTTTCATTTAAGTACTAAAATAAAATTCTTAAATTAAAACTTTTTCCAGCCTTAGGAGGTTTATTGAAACATTTTTCTTAACTTTTTTTTCTTTGTTTCCTTTCTGCCTCAATTGGTAGGATGAGTTATAATTAAGTGACAAGACCCCTATTGTTATTGTGTTTGTGTATCTTAATAAAAAAAAAATATTCTTTTTATGTGTTATATTATAATCAACAGGTTTATTGTTAATATTGTATATTTTTTGCAATGATAAAACAAAATGACAAAAAAAGGAAACAAAAAATCGACTTCTTTTATTTAGAAAATATGAAAGGAAGGAAAGGAAGTCCACTCAGGATAAGAAAAATAAAGGACAGCTATGCCCTATAAGACACAGTGTGTGTGACTTAATTTTTTATAAGTTAATAAATTTGGGAATTTGGTATACATATACTGATGATAAAAATAAAACTATATCTATCTATAGATTTTTTATCTTGCAGAATCAAGTGCGAATAAATTTTTTATGGTAGCACAAAATCATCATCAAAAATTATTTATTATACACTGCGTATAAATCTTACAAGCAAAAATTTTGTGTGAAATAAATTTTACGAAGGCATATTTGTCGAATTTTATAACAAAATGTTTAATAAAACTATACATTGAATTACATTTAAAAAAAAAAGTACAAGACACTGAAATAATTTTAGATAAGCACAAATTAAAAGTTCTATAATCAAGTAATGGTTAGAGCGTTGGACTGTTACGCCGAAGGACTTGGGTTCGATTCCCAGCCTATGACACCTAAAAACAGAAATGTTTTTCACGGGTTACTGCCACTTGCGAGGAATTGAAAAATTCTCCAATTCTCCAAGAGTATCTCTTGTCATGAAAAAGTGCTTCTCATCTTAACCGTTCGGATTCGGCAGAAAATTGTAGGTCCCCTCTATTCCTGTCAATAACATGCACACAGGAATGGTTGAGAGTTGTGAGTCACTAGGCCCTGGTTCTATACGAGCTTTCGCGCCAACCAATTTATTTATTTATTTATAATCAAGAAGACGGTTACGAAAGATTTGTCACAAATTAGGATAACTTTTGATAAATAATATTGAATTTTATATTTTTGAAATAATTTAAGAAAATTTTACACATGTTTGAGGATTTTTCAATTAATGTGTTTGTTTTTTTTTTTGCATTGCAAATTTTTGAAAAGCACACATTTTTTTCAAAATCAATTTGGATTTTTTTTATTTTTTATTTTTATTGTGGGTTAAAAAATATGAAATTTTACCAGATGTTTAGTCGAAAATTTTTTTACAGATTACATTATTTGAAAACGTTCTGAATTAAAAAAATTATGAGAACCAGTGGAACTGTTTTCAAGGAAAAGGAAAATTTGAAAATCGATTTTTTAAAGCCTTTTTGAGAAAAGAGGATTTTTTCAAAATGCTTTAAGGAAATGTTAATATATGATCGGTATAATTATATTCAGTTATTAAGTAATGATACTTGGCCTCGTTGTTTTTTTATTTTGACGTTTTTTAAAAACACTCCACAGATTTAGTTATTAAATTACTAAAACATATTTTGAAAAACTTTTTTTTTTTAGTTCAAATTTGTAGGAGAATACTGTTAATTTTAAACAAAATATCCGAACTTATTTTTCTCGAAGAAATAATGTGTTCTAACATAAATTTTTAATCTACAGGTATTAGAAATTATATCTAAAAAAAAAAAAACAAGGAAAAGAAGCTTCTTATACGTTTTTCGATAGGAAAAAATCTGTGACACAAATCAATTACTTTCCAGATGAATATTAGACAAAAAAAAATATTCGGCCTCCTGCGATGAAATCACATAAAATTATATTGACCATCAGCAATTTGGGTGAAACAAGAGTATAAGTGATGGAGAGAAATTCAAGGAAACGATTTGGGAATTCTATTAAATGTGCTATGAGTGATAAAAATAAACCACAACAGTTGAAGTGGGAGTGTGAAAAAAGAAGCTTAAAAGGCCAACAGAGATTAAGCTTTAGATATTTATATGGACACTCAAAGTAACATAATAAAAAGAAGAAGGAATAAATCTTCTTTCGGCCTTGAAAAATAAATCCATAAGGAAATGAAATTCCTATTTAATAAATTCCATTTCATTTTAAATTTCTATTGAAAAAAAATCTAATATTTTTTTTTTATAGATTTGGACATTTTAAGTGCTGGTGGGATAAATTATTTTTTGACAATAATAAGCGATTGGAAAAATTGTTGAACTTGAAATTGACTTGACAAAAAAAAAAGGAAGATAATTTTTGGTCCTTTTTCTGGTGACTTTTATTATTTTATCAAAAATTGAATAGGTTAAATAAAATATGATTGTTATAACTTGCCTGTTTATACCTGGGGTTATGACCTCACATCCTATTTCTCAAATTCTTCCCTCTTCTTTTAAAAAATATTATCCAGATTTTATTAAAAATAATTTCCGTTATTTAAAAAGTTTATGCATAAATATTTCTCAATCAATAATTCATAATCCACTTACCACACTAATTTATAAAAAAAACTTAATTTCCACCCTTCTTTATGATTTGTATCCGGACTTCTTTAAACAAAAAAAAAATAATTTTAATCAATAATTCTTCTTACCCTTTGGTACGATGTCATTTCATTTTCGTGTCCTGTTCCAACAAAAATGTTCCACATAAAAATGTTTTATTATTTTTTTTTTCTCCTTGTCGTCTTTAAAAAAAAATAAAACCCTGTCTCGTCTCATCATTCTATATACTCTGATCCTAATCCTAACCCATGAGACTTATAAAAAGGAATATCCATATATGTATAACAAAAAAAAAAAAAACAACCAAAAGCCATTGCAACGATTTTCCTATACCAGCAGTATACAATAATCCTTGATCATGAGCATTAGTAAAACTCCATCACAAATCCTCTCTATAGTGTTACCATGAGAACTAAAGAGCTAGAACCCTTGCAGTCTCTATAGACTATGACCAGACTAGGACTCCGGATGAGGACAAAATCGAAATTAAGTTTTTTTTTCTTTTTTTTTTTTGGGGGGTGATTCTGGGAAAGTTTTGCTTTTAAGCGATTATAGATATTCCATCTGAGTCGTATATTAATTTGTAGTAGGTATACGTTGGGTTGGTCGTGGTCGTGGTCTACCAACCAACTACATATACACAAGTTTCCATTTATGTGGGTGGCATTCTGGGTTAAAGTTTGGAAAGTTGTTTTTTTACATAATTCAATACGATTTTGTTGGAAGCTAGCTATAAAAGTTTAAGAGGGTGAATGCATAGGGCGACTTGTGGAATGCTTTTATCCACCCGAATAGATTCAAGTGGTTACTTGTTGACATGGGATTAACTTTACACAGAGACTATATGCAGTATAACTTTGATGAAGGTATCCATGGATGCACTTTGGATATTCATTTTTTTTTTTTGTAAAAGAGTTAGGGGAATAAGTTTTATGAGAAAAATCGAAGGTAATGAATTTTAAAAACCAGAAAAAAAAAAACAATTAAACGTTATAGATGTCAAGCTTGAAGAAATTTAACCCAGTTATGTTTATAAAACTAAAGTTCCTTAAACATTCATATCGCACACACACACAAAAAAAAAATAAAAAATCAGAGTTAATAATTTATTTAACAAAAAACAGAAATTAGATACTCAAGAAGTTTAAAATATATGCAACCTATATAATTTATGTGTCATAAGTTTTGAAGGGTTTCCACTTTAAATTCAGCAAAACCACTTTAAATAAAGTTGATTTAAGAGGCTTGTTTATAATAATCATGTTCACGGTTGGGGACAAGCTGCTGAAGTTTATTTTTATCCCAAGACCGGCAACGTTATGCCAGTGTTGTTGTTTTATGCTTCTAATTAGCAATGACCATTGGATAGTATAGTGCTAACAAATTCTCGTTAAAAACCTCCCTGATGCTGAGTTGAGAGTTGTTTTCAAGGGGCTTTTATTTTTTCCCAGGCAAGTTTTCTAACACCAGAAGGCTTATTTCATTGTTTTTTTTTTTGTTTAAGTTAAAAGTTATCCGGTGAATTTATAAAATGTTCACAGCTTCATAATTATGGTTGTAAACTACAGGGAATTAGTATGAGTATGTTATTCAACAATAAATCTTAAATTTCTATAATTGTGGCCTAAGAAGAATAGTAAAAGTATAACGTGAATTAAAAAAAAAAAGAAAGGAAATGTAAGTGTTTTGTGGTAGTACCTACTTTGGAACGTGGACTTACTTCAGAAATGGAACTTCGGTTTCGGTAGGTTTTCTATGTTAATTTCCCATTTTAAAGCCTGCGTTAAGTAGCTTGCTTTCTAAAATAAAATGCACGACTGGTTCGCACGAACTTGCTCATATGTGCGATCAAACTGGGGTTTTAAAGTCTAAATAATTTTAAAAACTTTTCATCTGATAAAACAAATTTATTAGTTATTGGAGTCTATATTTTATGCCACCTGCCAAAAATATAGCCTATAGTTTAAGGAAGTATTATGTGAGTACATAAACACGAACAATAGAGCACCATGCTGTCTTGCACTTCGCACATACGTTAAAAAATCAATAAAATTAGAAAAAAATTGATTAAAAAAATATCTGAAATTAATTTGACACCAATACAATACGTCAAGTGATTTCTTACACAAATCTCAATTTATGAGACAAAATTTTAAAAATCGTTGGAAGGTTTTAAAAAAAAAATTAATTTTGTGTATATGTAGTACGCCAATTTTTGTTACTTATTAATGGGGAATTAAAAAATTAGTTTTGAAAAAAAATCATTCACCCATTTTCGAAATATCGAATTTTTAAAAAATAATTTTGAAAATTTTTTAAAAATCCAAAATTTTATTTTTTTTTTTAATTTTGATATGAATTATTATTTAAACTTTTTAGTAGCTTTAGTGTAAAAAATTTCATTAAAATTGGTTCAACAGATAATAAGATCGTCGAAAACACAAAAAATGGTTCTATGAGAGGTACCATTTTTAAAAGATAAATAACTTTTTCCCCAATAATATGGTAGATCGTTCTGATATTAGTTCACATAATATTTTTTATCAAAATCGGAAGCACCGTGTTTGAGAAAAATGATATTTTCAATACCGGTTTTTTAACATTTGAACTGGAACCGTTATTTTTGATTATAAGAACAATTTTTTTTTTAAATCTGCTAGATTATGTCAAAAAAAAACTGCTGAGTGCTAAGTTTAATAAAAATTGACCAAGTCGGTTTTCGAATTATTAAGTTCTTTAAAAAACCTTTTTTAAAAATCCCAATTTTTTTTTTAATTTTGGTGCACAATATTTTTAACATTATTGTAAACATTCTTAATTTAAAAAAAAAATTATCAAAATCAGTTAAACCGTTTGCGAAAAAATCGAAAATCAAAAAAATGATTCAATAGTATAGGTACCATTTAAAACTATTTTTCCGAAAAAAATTAATAAAATGGTAGCAGTTTTGTAAAAAAAATTACTATATTTTTTTTTTAAGTTGAGGGCACGTTTTTGAGAAAAACAAGATTTTTATAATTTGCTAAAAAAATTTGTACGGCAGGTAAAGTTATTTTTGGTCTTAAAAATAATGAAAAAAAACGTGTGGGGGAATGCCCAAAAAACGCGTACCGAGTTTAAAGAAAATAAATTTGCTACAGCTGAAGGGACAGACAGACAGAATTGCGAGACCCACTTTTTCGACTTCGCTATCATCGTAATGTCAACTTTGATCAAAATCTCGAGTTCGATTTTTTGTACGAATGCAATATACATAGTACATAAATTATGTTAAACTAAATGACAATTACTGTTACGAATAAAAAGTATTGACAGATTTCCCTTTCTAGAACTCAGAATTTTGTTTTCAATTCTGATTTACATAATTTTTCATCATCATTCCTTATTATTTAGGAATCATAAATTATTGTTGACTAAAATCTACAACAAAATGAAGGATTTATAAAAAAAAACTAATAAAAGCTTTCACAAAATAGATTGAGTCATGAAATACTCAAAGTTAAGAATACTGATGATCAAAATAAAGCAATACAGAAAAGGATTATTATGTATGTATATTATATAGTATATATTTTTTTGATATATTAGTAAAAAAGAAATTTTCAAATTCAGCCACTTAATAATCGCATCCCTTTTTTTATTATTTTAATCCTTTTGATTGAAATTCTTTTGTTTTTATATAAAACAAAAAAAAATACCTTAAAGCATTGCTTTAGAATGAAAAATTGCTTATTTACGGCAAATACTTACATTCATACAGTACGCCTAAGTAACCCTAAGAAAGGGAATATTAATGAAGAGATTTGAGTTATTTATGGAGAATTACAAGATGATAGGGTTGAAGTTGAAAAAATAAGTTTTATTTTGCTTTGCTCTACTTCTCTATTCTTTGTTTTTTTTTTTGTTTTTTTTTTAATATACAAATACATTTTTATATATATACAACTCCACATAACTCCATCCTTTGACAAGGGCTTTTTAACTTTCAGGAACGTTGTGTCCCTTTTTAAAATTAAAACTAAATATTTTCTTAGGTCTTATGATTTTCAGTTTAGAATTTTCAATTTTTTTATTTAATAAAATTAACACTTTTATTTTTAACACTTTACTATCAAACCTTGCGATTGTCCGTACCTACATCTTTAGTGGTGTATATTAGACCATTACCTACCATGTAAGTTTTAATGATATAAATTAACTAGCTTCAAATTTGGTTGAGGACAAAAATTTGAATGTTTGTTTTAGCTCATCTATATAGAACTAGTAGCTCATATTAATTTCTTTTTCTTTTTTTTAACTTAGTACCTGTACCTGTAACGTTCAAAATAATATAAATGTTAAAGTTTTTAACTAAAATAATTTATTACATGAAATAGGATTCTCACTTTCAAGTTCAACTCAAGTTTAAACAATATTGCATTTAAATTTTTTAATTAAAAAAAAAAAACTAAAGAAAATATTTTTTCGGTACTTTTGTTCTTTTTTAAAACATTATTTCGTTAAAATAGATCTTCATTATATCAATTAAATCCGTGTATATTTTTCAACTGACTTTTTTACACTTTCTCCTTATAGACCAAAAACTAAAAAGAAGAACCAAATCCACCGACCCAGAATAGCAGACTATTTTTTTATATATAATATATATAAGGGGTTTTTGTGTGATAACACACTTGCAGTTAGTCTGCCAAGCTTTCGCGCCATCATTTTTTTTTTTATTTGACGTCTGTCTGTAAATGTAAGAGTCTATAAATCCCTTGCTAGCTCTTTGTCTACTTACATTGTCATTACGGGTATATTAATTTAAAAAAAAAAAATCCTTTTTTATTAACCATGTTTTAGCACTAAAATAGAACCACATGACTAAATCCGTGAAATCCAGTCTCCAATTTATTTTGTTTCTCTTATAAATTTCGAGCAGGTGAGATTTATTTTTTTTTTCTATAATTTTATCATTCCTCTTTAACCCTTTTCTCATTCGGAAATGGTTGTGTTACATTATTCATTCGTAACAAATTGAGGTACTCAACAATATTTTTTTTTTTTTTATTTAGAGCTGTCCGAATTTTCACCCTGAATCCATTAGTTATTTTTTTTTGTTTTGGTTGTATATATACTTCCTTATTCAGACTCACTTGTAACTGAATAATTGAACAGAGAGTGGCGATTGAATATTTAATTTCATTTTGAAGTGCAACGAGTGCTCTCGGGACAACATAATAATATTTAGCAATTCTAATTCAACTGCAGCTAGATGGACTTCAAATATGCAAATAAAAGCTTCACAATTTTTAGAGGTTTAAGCGATCGATCTGAACCACAAAACACCTTCCACTATAGGTTACCAGGTCAGAGTTTTGTGCTATAACATTAGAGGGTTTTCCGATAGGAGGAAGACTTACAGTTGCTATATTGTTTCCAGGTAATACTTAACTTGGAAGGCATGTTCATGGTAAAGTCAACAAGTTCAAGGTTAAAATTAGGTTGTTTTATATGTTAGGCTGTGAACAGTAACGACGTATGTAAATATACTTATCGTTTTTATTTCTTCCCAGAATACAAAAAAAAACTAAAAAGCTAATTTTTCATCTGTAGGAAACCTTAAATTAATTAAAAACGTCAAGTTCTTACCACCACCACAATGGGTCTATTATTGTTTGTAATAATTGACAACTGCAATTAAATGCCTAACACCAGTAAAAAAAATGTGGAAATGTTTTAATTTCAGTGAAATCCCTTTCTTAGTATTTGCGATGCTCAAACGTCCTGGAATAAATAATGGCTTAAAGGATGTTTTTTTTTTTTTTTTTTATTTGCACACTCAACTCATTAAGTAAATAGTTAAGTTTTGGAATAAAATTAAATGGCTATCTTTGTAGGTGTTTTACAAAGTGAATTAAAAATAAAAAAATCCGTTGATTTGTGTAAAGAGAAAGAGGAAGTAAGAATACCTAAGTAAATTAAAACACTCAATTGATTTAATTCCACAGGTAGATTTAAGAAAGCTTGTACTTTTATTCAAAAACTAGCAGAACCTGGGAAACATTGTTTCACCTGTTTTAACAAAAATCAGTTGAACCAAACTGAATAATGAAAAAAAAATCATTGGTCCAGTAGAATATCCAGCAACAATTCCTCCCTAAAAAAATTCCATCAGTTGACGACCATTGAGCTAAATTTCAGACGCTCTAAGCCACACTTCATGAATGTATAATAATTTACCTATAATCCCTTCAGTATAATTATAATAAGTGCTCAAAAATTGTATTTTTTTTTTTTTTGTAACTTTTAAACTGTTTGCTAAGTTTAAAGTTAAATTAAATTTTACCAAATTTAGTTAAATTATTTTTCATTCATAAAAATATTTAACTAAACTAATAAGACTCCATCATATTTTGTATCTTTCTGTATAATAAAAATTAGAATAGTAATATAGCTTAATTTATTTTTAATTGTCTTTAACAAGTTAATCTGCGTTCCATCTGTTGTTTTCACATATTTCATTTAATCACTCAATTAAATTCGCTGTATCAAAACTATTTTTTTACAAATACACAGGCATTTTATGGTTAAGCCTAACAAAACCATTGCTAGACACAATATATCATTGTTCAACAAACCAAAATATCAATGGTACACACCTCGGTATAACAACTACAAAATAAAATTTAAAAAAAAATCGCAATTTAAATAAAAACAGACAAAATTATTAAATTGATTTTTAGAATATATTTATATATTTTTTGTTCGTTTTAATAATGTGATACAAAACATATGCGGTTTTTATTCATTTGTATGTGTTTTATATTAAAATATATTAATATGTTTCAAGTGTTCAGTTTAAACAGTTTCAATAACAATTCAAAAGCTTTTAGAGCCTCTTTCGTCTCTCATTATTATTTAAATATTAGAAACTATTAATTAAATTTGGGTTTATCTAAATATTTCTATATCCTGTATTTAATCGAAAAAAATAATCTTGACTATTAAAATATTAAACGATTGGTTTGGGCAACAAAAGTTTACATTTAAATTGGTGAAAACAGTTGGGAGGGGTAATATGCTAATTTGTAACATCAAAAGCTTTCGAACCTACAAATATGCACCCAATTTGACTCTTAAATCCATCTATATAGATACTTCTCCTTTTCTCATATCGAATGATAAACGATTTATCGGAAATAAAAATTATTATCATTGACTCTTAAAAAATAGTTTGTCGCATTTGAAGCTTTCTCATCTATTTCACGTATTTGTCATTTTCAACGACCGACCCCGAATCATCATAGCCCATACCGTTATTTGATTCCTTATAGCTAAACTTCCTGCTGCCGCCTTCTTCAAATGGATACGTGACAAAAATTATAATTTTTAACACCATTTCTTGATCCTTTCGCTTTTATTCCTTACTCCAAATGATGTTTTGACATTTTACAAACCTTTCACCCAGCATCCTCCAGACACCGTATAGTATTCAGTGTTTCTATAGGAGGAGGGTTAATTGTTCTGTGATGCCTTTTTCGAAAGAACCTGTTGATGATCCAAGAACATACATGTGTACAAGAGAGAGAGAGAGAGATATTTCTGTGGGAAATTAAGTGTTGGGATTTTTTTTTAAACAAGTCTATTTTTATACTTTCAGGAAGTTATTCTCTCATCCATGATACATATACAATATACATACATAGATATTTCCTTTTGTGGGCAAAGAAAAACTTAAAAAAAAAAAAAAATAAAATAAAAATAGAACGTGACAATGTATATTTCAATGAAACTCCCGTCCCGGCATTGGGTTGGATACTTAGGTACTCTGTTGCATATTAAAATAAATTTCTCTTACTTTGATGGTTTTGAATTTAAAGTGGCTTGTTTTATATATTTCGGAGAAAAATAAAAATATTGATTTTTGCTAATTTCATATCAAATTATGGGAATATTTTTTGTAATGTAGTTTGGTTTGCATTACATCAAGGAGCGCTTGTAAAAAAGCTTATATATAATATGTATGTTTGTACAAGCCCGATACCCGGTTCAAGAGTTAATGGAAAAAGTCGCATATAAATAAAATGCACAACTGTTCCTGTTCTTATGACTCAAATCTATAAAATGGCTAAGCATTGAAAATGGTATTGGTTTAGTTTAACAATTACAAGGCTCAGAAGTGGGTTTATCAGTTTAAAAAATAAAATCAAAATTGGTCGAGTCGTTAACAATGTATGCGGGAAAGAAGGAAACAAAAATCTGAAACAAACTATTTTTTACAATATTTCTTCAAATTCTATTTTGAAGAAAATTTGGGAAAATTGTATTTGTCCTTAAGCAAAAAATACGATTAATACCGCGAAAATTAGTTTTTCAGCACTTCTGCATCGTCGTTAATTTTGATTTATTTTAAACATGCCCATTTAGGTAAACAAAAGCAGGACTATCCACCCGCTGTCTGTTTACTAAATTTTGGCGACAAAAACTCCACTAAGTGGTTGAATGTGGTTGAATTCAAAATTTAGGTCACAATATACGAAATTCTAAAATTAAAAAAAAAAAACTGTCAGAATCAAGAATCTTCACATTGTTGAAATAATAAAATATATTTTAACATTGTATATATATCTATCTATCTATCTATCTATCTATCTATCTAATAAAAAAAAATAAGTCCAAAATGTGTCGAAATTTTTCCAAGGGATAAATATCAATTTTTCAGATAGTGTTTTGACATTTCTTTGTTAAACATAAATTTTGACCAAATCTGATAGAAATTTGGACAGTTTAAAGTCAATTGTTCAAAAATTTGAAATTTTATAAATTATTAAGAGTTTTAAAAATCTTGTTTTTCTGTAGGTTCTGTTTTATAATCTGACGTCAAATTACAAATTTGATAAGCTTTTAATCCAAATTCTAAGTAGTATTGATTTTGACATCTCTCAATTAGCTGTATGGGAACCATAAAATTAATGAGTTTTAAGATTATTTTAATTTATAAGTAGTTTTTCGCCTATGAACTGTCAAAATTCTTATTTTGACATCAGATTCAAATGCAGCAATTAGAAAAAGCTACAACAAATTTTTTGAAACTATATTTATTGAGATTATTTTTAATTTTCGAGCAGTTATTGACATGCAATTTTTTTGTAGACCTAAAATTGTTCAAATCATAAAATTTCTATCAAATTTGATCAAATTTAAAAATTATGTTCGATAAAGAAATGTAGAAATAATATCACAAAAATTATAGTTTTTTATTCCTTGGCAATATTTGGCAACATTTTGGACAATTTTTGTTTTAAATTTGGTACAAATACTTGTATTAATGGAACAATGAACAATGGAAATATAAACTCGATTATTTGACTCATTTCCTTACTTTGACAATGCTTAATTTTTATTCTTTAAATTTCGTACTAAATTCTGACCTAAGTAATGAAGATCCAATCTTTAATACCACATTGAATACAACTTCCAAAAATCATAAATTCTATCAGATTTCAACAATTTTCGTTCAGAATTGACATGGAAATAAAGTATGTCAACAAAATTGAATAAATGGACCGCTGTGTGCTGCTGGTAAGCATACTTTGGGAAAGCACATTATCTTTTCAAGTGGCGCAAAGTATACGTTGTAAATTTCATACTTTTAATGCAGTTGTTATAAATTGACACCTCTCTACAGTCTCGTTTAAAAAAGCATATATTATCCACTATAAAAGATTTGGATTTCACAATCTTTTTTTAAACTTCTGCCATATAGCCAAGCCCAAGGAGAATATTGCGAATTTTGCAAAGGCTCTTCTCCTCTTTCTCTATCCCATTTCCACTTTGTATTTATTTTGTATTTCTATAATTCTTAGCACCACCAGCACTTGTGAGCATATATAGAAATATAGACATCTATTTCAATATCCCACCAACATTTCTTCGAAAGTTCCTTTTTTTTCCTGAATTTATAAAATGTCAATCCCAGCTGAGTACCATTTTCCTGCTATAAAGAAAGTTTTCAATTGTCGCACAATATTTCTTTATTTATTATGATGTGTATTGCGAATACAATAACTTCACTTTAAAATCGTTTTACACTTTTTCTTGCACCATCAGAAGCAACAACACGATAGCCAAGAAGTTTTCAAAAGTTGTCATAAGATTTAAAATCGATATTAAACGAAAGTTAAGGATAAACAAAAAATATATATTGTCAGTAAAAAAACAAAAAAAAAAAAACATCACTGCAAGAAGGTTAATGGAAGTATATTTACTGAAGAGCTTTCAATGGTTCTTCAATAGTCCCAATTTGTTGCACTTGATATCTACACCTTTTAAAACCTCCTTGAGAAAACTTAATAAAAAACAAACATATAAGGATTAAGTACTATTAACTTCATAATTAACTAAAACTTTTCCCCTTGATTAAAACAATTGACAAATGAAACCTCTTTTGAAAGCATTCCAAAGATATTATTTAAGAACCATTGAAACATTAAACAATAGTGTTATACAGTACCATACCTATCTACAGTCCTTATCTACAAAGGCTTAATTGAATGGGTATATACACAGATATATGTTGTTCTTTGATGATGTGCAAAATTTGACTTAACTTTATTTTAAAATTAGCTTGTGCATTCCTTTTCCAAAATTTAAATATTATAAATATTTCTATTATTACTACTTCTATATTTAATGTTATAATATTGTTGTGATGAGAACTTCCACGTTTCCATGGACCATTAATTTAATTCCTATGCCAACAAGTCACCACTTGAATTTAAGTAGGGCGAAAAAATCATTTCAGCACTAGCTTTGTCAAGTATTTTGATAAAGTACTTTAACAGGTGTTGCGATATTAAAACTTTTCTAAGACCACAAGTATACAGCAACAGCATATAGTCTACCTCAATTTACAAGCTCCCGTTGCAAGATTGATAACTTTTTTTTGGTACACCGCATGGCAGCCATTGAAAATGGCACTACATTTTTATATACCTGAATGAAAATGAAATATACCCAAAGACAGAATCGTATACAGAATAAAATTCAGCAAATATCTTTTATTTGAATGTTCACTTAGCATTCGGTAAAAATGAAGAATAAATTTAATACATTCGATAATCATTCATTTAAGTAGTGAATCAAATGTGAATATTTTGCTCAAAAAATCTATGGTCTGGTGCAGATTTTTAGATAAAAAAAAATTATTTTTTGTTTAAATTGTGAGAAAAGATTTTCAAAATGTTTTTTTTTTTCTCATAAATTCAAATTTAAAACCACAGTGTGTCGACTTAGTAGTTAATTTTATTTTCAACTTTAATTTCGATTTAAGATTGTTTTAATTTTGTTTAATCTTGAAAAATTTCTTTGCAACTTTTGGGACTATAAGGGGTAGAAAGTATGTGTTAAACAAATCATTATCTGTATCTTTTAAATCGAAACGAATTTGAGTAAAATTGGTGCCCAAACCCAGTCGTTGTACTAACTCATTTAACTCTTGAGGATATAATGAATATCTGTTGTTAAATATTGCCATAGACTCAGTTCTTTTTAATGTTTGTGTGGCATCATTGTGATAATTTTAATATAGGTAATTGGTGAAAATACACAACATTTTCGAAATGAAAAGCAAAAAAATAAAAATAAAAATAAATATGTACTTAATAAAATTTCAAACTGCCTTAGACTGTTTTTTGTAGGTTCATCTGAAACCGGGACACATAAAACAAACGGAAAGATACCATGCTTTAATTTTATTTTTACTCTTCCTCTTTATAACAATTTTTGTAGTATGGCAAATGTTCAATAGGTGGCCCTGCGAAGCGTAAAATTGATTTTTCTATTATTCTATGATTATTATAAGTATTGGGTGTATTGATGGTGCTTTTTTCAGAAGTTTATCCCTCAATTTTTTTTATTTTTTGAAGGTAAAAAAAATTCGCATTGATCAAACAGTTTCGAGATAGGGCGCAAACGGTCTATAAAAATTTTGTATGAGTTTGAGTTTGAATTTCTTCGCGGATGTGAGCCGTTTGGATGAAAATTAGTTCGCTAATCTTATACTCTGCATTCTGCAATTATAAAAATAATCACAATAGATATTTTGTGAATTTTCTTTTGGTCTTTGAATTAACCCCAAAACCTATCTTTTCGCAAAAGTTTTATCGCGGTTTTTTATATCTCTTATTTTTATGCAGCATTTTTTTATTATTTTGCTGTATTTTTATACTTGTTTTCGCACGATATTAATTAAAATGTACCTAACTTACCTACTACAAAACTTATTAGTACCTACCTATACAAAATAATAAATTGCAAAATAATAAAAAAAATGAAAAGTAATGAATGTGAAAAAAAATTAAATACTGTAGATAAAAATTGCAAGCAAAATATGCGAAATGAAGCATTTGCGAACCGATATCATAACCATATAAAAAGATTACAAATAATTAAATGCGAAATGTTATAATTTTAAGCAAGAAATTGCGAAATGATCATTGTAAAATTAATATAAGACTCTTTTAAGATTTTTGAAAATTTCTACATATAATTTATATCATCAACAATTGCAACCTCAGTAACTCTAGCCTTTTTTTTTTATTGATTTAGGTTTAATAATTAATATTTCTTTAAAAGATTTTCTTTGAAAACAAAATCTCAAAAATTGAAATTTAGCAATTACAAAAACTCGCTTTTCATAATATCGCAATTAAAAAATTGTGCTTTTTATAATTTTGCAATTACAAAAACCTGCAAACTTAAATCTCGTATTAAAAAAAAAAAACAATTGCCTTTGCCAAATGAGGATCATCATTGTTTGGCAAAATTCATTTGGCATTTTTTTCACTTAAATCAAATCGCAATGAAAATTGCGAAAGGAAAAATGTGAAAGAAACGTTATTTGCAAAAAGTAAAATGCGAAATAACAAAATGCTAAACAAAAAATGCGAAACAAAAACAAAAAACAAAAAAGATTTTTTCAACCTAAGATTATGAAAAGCGGGATTATTAATTTGCAAAATTTTGTTTTTATCGAAAGTTAAAAAAAAATATGAGATTTCGTTTTACAAGACTTTAATTTGCGAGATATCGTAAATAGCGCTCCCAAAATATTTCGCTTTTTGATATATTTATGGCGATTATGAAATTTGAAACATCTGCAACGGGAACTTTGGTTATAAAAAACACATGTATCTATTTTTTGAGTTATTTTAACAAAAAAAAAACAAAACAATCCTCATATTAAAATGACTCACCCTAATGTATATAATATGTATGCATGATTGTATAATTGATTTCATAAATCATAAGGATTGTTTTACTATGGCTGCTCCAGTTCCTGCTATTTCAATTGTGATGGTGGCTTAGCGTGGTTATGCGGAACAATTAGACAGTTTATTGTTACCTTACTAACGAGCCTTTTTTGTGAGAGGATTAATGTTTCTGGTAGATTAGATACATATATGATTGTGCTGTATAGCGGTGGGGACTGAGGACTTGTTGGCAAAATTGTATTTTGTATGAAATTTATTATTCAAAATGAAGGAGCATGTAGTTGATGTTGTTAAAGAGTTTAGGTTCTCGTATATGGTTATATTATTCAAGCCGGGCGTGTTAGTTATAGCACGCCAAACCTTATTTGGCTTTCTTATTTTTTTCAATAATGGTCAAAAATTACTATTTATCATATTTTTAAATTTGTATACCTTCTCGCTTAATAAATCGATTCCACCCAGGGGTATATGTAAATCCTAAAGCTTTAAAAAAATTCTAACACTAGATTAAAATTTCATGTGATGATGTGCATATCTTCGAAAATGTAAAGAAAATATTTTGTTGATCCCAACCATTGAATGTGTATGAAATCTAAATCCAAAAAAAAACTAAACAAAAAACAAAAACATCTCTATAACACCGGAAACAATAAGATATTTTTCAAAGTCCTACCGCTTGCCCGCCACACCGCTGCCGCGGCTCGATATTCTCACTGAACCGACAAAAAGATTTATTTTTTCCATCCTTTATCCTGTTGCTTTCGGCAATGGGATTTTACAAAATCAAATAAGGATGTATGCAAATTTGTTCACCTCTCTCAGATTTTTTTTTTCTTCTCTTTTCTGTCATGAATCTTCTGCTTTCTTTCTCATCCAAGTCTTTCATTCATTGTCAGTCAATCTGACAATCTTTTGTAAAATTCTAAAAAAATCTCATCTTTTTCATGTTGTTGAGTTATGGCGGGTTGGGTAGAGGATTCTGGGAATATGAATAAATTAATGTGTGTAGAAGCGTACGATAAAATATTTGTATGGATAATACAAATTTCAGTTCGTTGTGAATTATAAAGAAAAATTTAAAAAAAAAATTAAACAGATTTACATAATATCGCAAAAAATTGAAAAATACGAAAAACTTAAAAGGCGCAATTTCATAATGTATACGTCGTTCATAGATGGTGTATTAAGGTCTTTTGAAAGACTAGAAGACTAAATTTTTAATTTAATTTAATTCTAGCTCCTTTTGGTTTTGTCTATTATTAATTATATCATAAAGGGTTTTCCAATAAAAGGTTTCATTTTTATATTTAAAAAAAAAAAAACAGTATTTTTAGAGCAATCAATGGATGTTTATTTCATTGTTAAGAGGAAGATATACCATTAACAATGGAAAACGATATCAGCCAAATGGCCATCACGGCTACGTTTGCAGCACCATAATATCCTTTTCATGCAATTTTCCATGACCAATTTGCAAATTTGCTGCTGTATGTCCTCGATAACTTCACGAATTTAATCTTTAAGGTCTTGATTTGCTTGTGGAGCATTGGCATAGATTTTATATTTCACGTGGCCCCAAAGAAAAAAATCTAAAGGTGTTAAATCACAAGATCTCGGTGGCCAATTGTGATCACCTCTTCAAGGAATAAAACGGCTAGAAAACTTTTCTTGCAAAATTGCGATTTTTTCGTTGCTTGTGTGGCACGTAGGGTCATTTTTGTAGTGAATTTTAACAACTTCAATACGTTAAGGCGTGTATCATTCCATCTTTAGTAATTGCGTAGTTTTTACTTGTCAAATGTCAAAAGATGACAGCTTCAAAAGTGACAGCTGCCCAAATAGTGGGCTTCGAAAAATTATCTCTAAGCATTCCTTTTTTTAAACAAATCTTCTACGAAATTTTACTTTTGAGGTTCTAATCCCGACCGAGAGTAAATCTGTGTCCACTTGCTAGTTTGTTCTACGGGAACGGGTCGTTATTCTGTATTCCAAAATTCTGTATGACCAAAATTCTGTATCTGAATAAAAAATTCTGTATGAACATATAATTCTGCATTCCATTATTCTGCTTTTCTATTATTCTGTATTTCAAAATTCTGTAAATCCAAAATTCTGTAAATTCAAAATTCTGTAAATCCAAAATTCTGCAAATCCATCATTCTGCTTTTCGAAATTCTGTAATTCCAAACAATAAAACTCAAAATTATGAATAGGTGTTTTGATTGCCTGTTGAACAATTTTTATTCCATCAACAAAGTAACACAGTATAACACAAAAATCTTTCAAAAAGAAACAAAAAAAAAAAAAAACAAATAACAAAAAACAAAAAACAAAGTTCTGCAAACGAAAATATCAAAATTCTGTACTCCAAAATTCTGTAAATGATAAAAGAAAAATTGTTTTGATAATGCAAAAAAGTGCGAACTTTTTTCATTATCAAAACAAACAGAATTTTGAAATCTAGAATTTTGTATTTACAGAATTTTAGAATACAGAATTTTTAATTTACAGAATTTTAAAATTCAGAATTTTGGAATCCGAATTTTGGCACATACAGAACTTCGACCCCAATCCTTGTTCTACACATTATAATTATTTTTCTTGATCTAAAAAATTCTCCATCACCAGTTCGCAGAATATGTCTGCAGGTGTCTTCGTTTAAATTATTGAGGTAGGGTAAACTAAACAAGTGTAAATTTCTGTGAATATTACGTTGTGATCTTAATCGTTACGATACGCTGATGTAAATTGGATACGTTCAATATTGGGTATGTTCGTTCGTACTTCAAAGTAAATCGAAAGATAGAGTCGAGTTTGGGTTGAAATTTGGTTGACAGTTCGAACTCGTCGAGTTCCGTGATGTAAAACCAGCACTTGAATATTTAATTTGATGTTTGCACTTCTTAACCGTGAGTCTCGGCACTCACACTTTTTTTTAGAAATAGAAATATCTAAATATTTCATGGCCTTCCAAAGTAACATAATCTTTTCTATTGTTTTTTCAGTTGAAGTTTTTAATGAATTTCAAAATTAACTTTTGCTTATTTTTAACTTCGAGTCTTATGAAAAACTAGTTTTGTAATTTCAAGCTTTAAATGTCAAAATAAATATCATTTTGTGCAAAAATTAAACCTACGAAACTTCTATAGAACAGCGTTAAACTCATTTTGAACCAAAAGTCAGTAATGTTTATGTTTTTGATTTGCATTTTCATTTTTATTATAATGTAACTCTTGGATGGCTTTAGCTCAAATATTCTAAGATTAAATGGTTAAACAACTTCTGCGTACACATGACAAATGTATATTTTTTTTTATTATGCGTTGGTATCGAAATAAAAATTGCGCATTCAGAAAAGAATCTGCCTAGAGGCATAGTAAATACATACATATATCCTTCTGTAACATCATACTCATTTTCATTTGATTTATTTTTATATTGAGATCAAAATTTGATTACGAAAACACAGACAGAGTTTTGATGTAAATTAAGTACCTACTCCAACGTGTTTTGACTTCTTTATGTTTTTTTTTTTTTTTTTTGTTCTTTTTTGAAAAACATCAATATTGTCTTTCATGGAAAAATGAACGAGTGCGTCTTTTTTGTTGCTAAAATATTCTCGATGTAAGCCAATTGATGCAGTCACGTGGAATTTCAAATATGAATTTATTTTCTGAAAGAAATATTGATTTACACATTTTTGATGTTGAATGTAAATATTATGTAGATAAATACATACGTATAGGTATATAGAAAGGTTATAATAAACAGGAAGGATTTTTGTGTAATATTTTGAGTGACAAGATATGTATAGGTACTTTTTGTGGCACTTTATTTTAAGTAGTTACATATAACATTGAGAATTTACTTCTTGACATTTTTCAAATAACATTAGGTATGTAAGGATTTTGGTATATTTCAATAAGATGCTTGAGTATTTTTTTTTTCTTTTTTTGTGGTTGAGGGTTAAGGGATTTCAAGAGGAACATTCTCAAATTTAAGAGTATATTCATGTATTTTTTTTTTAAGAAGAAGAAGAAGAAGAAGAAGAAATGGGGTGAAGAATGTCAAAATTGAAATTGGTGTTCTTTTTGACAGAAATTATGGATGGAAAAAAAGAAAATGATGAAATGATTTATTATGCTTATAGCAAAATGATTTCTTTTTGTATTTAAGAATTGTTTTCCATTAGAAATTTAAAAAATTCTATTTTCTAACAGACAGTCAAAGTTTAATAAAAGTTTCATAGTCTGTTTCTGTCATTTCTGCAATTTATAATATCTTTAGTTCCTTTAGTAGTTTTTATCACTCGTCGTCATTCCAGGTTTTACTCTAAGACATCGTATTCAAATTGGATAATTTTGTATCCATTCGCTCTGCATACCCTAACCATCTGAGCTTGTGAATTCATACTCGTGAAATTAAAAAAAAAAATATACTCAATGTTTTGCGAAGAGCTGTTCGCTCTAAGCGTACGCGTCTTCGATGGACTTATTGCATGAGCATCTAAAAATATAGAAATGAAAAATGATCAAGATCAAGGTATTATTTAAAAATTGTTCTTAGTTCTTCCGGATATAGTCTTATTTCCAAATTACCATTTTAGTCCAAATTTCTTGATTTTTTTTATTTCTATACTGCGATGTTATTGTCAGATGTTATAAGCAGACGAGGTAAACGAATTCCCTTAATATACTTTGTCTATGTGCATGTTCTATTCGATTAATCGACTCCTTGTTGACACATTTTAGACGGTTTTTTATAAAGGCATTCGTGACAGCTCGCTGATGTCTGCCACTCTGATTTCAATATCGTCAGTGTAATTTTACAGACTTGTGGAAAATTGTAATATGCCACTGGGTGTTGACTTTTGAGCTTCAAACAATGTGTTTCAATATACGATTATGAAAAATTTAAATGAGTGTGTTAGTCTGTCAAAATGTCTTCTATAGAATTTGCAGGTGATGCGATGGCGCGGCGACGCCTAAAAATATGTATCTATTTCTAAACCATACAATTTTCTGATTAAAATGAGAAATATTATTATCTGTGTTTTTCAGAATCGTTGTCCACTATTCAGTTACTTTCGGGGATGCGTTAAAAAATAATTGAATGTAGTTTAAAAAAAAAATTACAGTGAATTTATTTTTATTATTAACTATTAATGTTTCTTATTTATCGAAGTAATAAAATTCAAAAAAGTATGAAACTTAAATATGTATTTATGTATGTACGTATGACAAATAACGCAAATTTCCTATTACTTTTCTTTAACAATTATTGTACACTCTTATATGCATAACATAAATATCTGACTTTAAATTTAAATACCTATACAGTTATACACTCCTTTTCACCTAATTGACTCCACAAGACATATAAAGTTTTGTAAGAACAAATTTGTCTATTCACACGACTTAATATCTAATCAAAAGTCAAGTGTCACTCCAAATTACAATTTCATATATCTACATACATATGTATGTGTATGTGTAGAACAACAAAACATCGAATGTGTATATGGATGTGGACAAATGAACATGCAAATATTCATTTTATACAAAGGTATTTAAATTGCAGTCACAATAAATGTCTATTGTACATTTTCACACATTTTGTTGCCACAATAGATTGACATTTCATCCTAAACATGGTCATGTTATGGCTGCCAACTTAATTTTCTTTTATTGTTCTAGCTAAATATTATAATAAAAATATTTTATTATATAATAAATTTTGATTTTAAAATTGTATTTATTATGAGAAGTAAATTTATTTTTTAAATGGACATGAACAACAAATAAAGTTATATTAAAAAAATATTGGAAAGATTTAAACAAGACATTGTTTTGTTTTCTGTGACAGCCGATTTGACAGTTCTCAGTTGTTTTGAGGTAAGTTTGACTTGGCAATTCATCACACCGGCGGCGGCGGACCAAATTTTGCAAATTGTTCAAGTTTAAGAAAATAGTTCAATTTAAGAAACTTATCCGGCATTTTATTTGAATATTTTTTGTACAGTGATGAAACACACTTTTGGTTAAATGGCTCGCTCTATCAATAAATAAATCTCTCATACACCATTACGTCCATAAAAAAAAAAACAATTTTGCAATTTAAAGATATTTGGCTTAAACCTTTAACCTTTTGTTATAATTTCGCAATCAGGTGGATCTAGATAATTCAAACAATATTACATTTGAACTTATTGTTTAAACAAAAATTCTACCAAAGTGGTAATCATACTCATACATAATGTGAAACACATGCTCGAGAACACAAAACATAATTTGCACTCTGAGATTTGTTTACATAATAAATAAAAGTCCATCTCCGAAACAATATACCACCCCGAGATTCACTGTGTGAGATTGTTTTATTAAGATTCAACAAACATTCCCATTTGTGTCCCCCCATCACGACGACGACGACGTTCGTTTTCAAACAATTTAATTGTTTTGCTAAAGCGAGTACAAATTCGAGTACATATGTTGGTTAAAGAGAAAAGGAAGGACTATTATATCGCTAGAGTCCTGCCTGTTCGAGTGCAAATTGTTTCAGATATATACAAATCCAATTATATACACAATCCAGACACGAGCCTAGATCCAGAGTCAGCAAAATACAAATGTGAATAAATAATCCAAGAGTAATTAGTCCCTGAATGGCAATTCGTGCATTCACATAAATAAATATATATAGATTTACACACACATACATGCAGTGTTAATCAGAAATGGAACTGCTGAGATTTCTGTTATATCCACAGGATGGATATGGTTGATTATTTCAAATCCTTTTTTTATCTCTGAGGAGTAATTAACAAAGCGAAATAAATTCATTGCCAATTAAATAATATAAAATAATTTATTTTTACCTGCGTCACTTTTATATATAAAATGTTCGTTATTTCGTTATTTTATGGTTTTGAATTTAACATTAAAAAAAAACACCTTTTATTTTATTTTTCGTCTGATTTGTCACCACTGATGGAAGGATGGAATATTTAAAATTTATTTGTTTGATATTTAATTGAGTTTTGGGAATGTTTTTGAGTTGTGTCAACATAATAGAATATTATGTGAATATTTAAATACATAGGAATAAACAGACATTTAGTGAAAAGTGATATTATAACCAAAAACCTTAAAATAACTTTTAACTGTAGATTTAAAATCTACAAAAATTGTCATTTTTATTCCGGGGATCTCACTTGGTCTCATAAGTGTTTGTTAAATTGAGTTCAACTTACAAGGTTCTTAGTCCTCACTACAGTCAACAAATGAAATTGCCACAAGGAAGAAACTTTAATTTTTTCTGGACTAAAGGATTATAAAGAAATTTAAATTTCGTTTCTACATATTTACAATTTTCAATATTTTGATTCTGTTCCGAAATTTCTAGAGCTTGGTGTGTCATTGAGAATACTTTTTATTTATTATAGAATATTTTTTACTCAATCGTGAGCTTAAACTCTGAGAAACATAGAGCCATTCTATTCCCATTATGAGGTATTTTAATAACCCCTGATAAATAAAAAATCACCCTTCATCATATTGATTTGCAGAATATATGTGGAATTCAGATTAAACAGTAATATTATATTTATTCGCTGGGTACCAGCTCTTATATTTGCATATCCTTTCAAGTCACGTTTTCTTGCAGATGTAGCATTGGTTAATTTGCCACCATGCGATGTCGTTTTGAAACAATAATTTAGCTTGAGGTACCTAAGTCAACGCGTGTTCGGTATTCCAAGTCTGTTTGAAGATTCGATTGTTTAAATTATTGCACTTAATAGGAGAATTATGAATTTTACATTATTTAGCTCAAAACTCAAGCCAGAAATTAAATATAATTGAATTGCACTTTAGTGTATGATTTATAAGGGAAACCCTACTTTAAAAAAAAAACATAGTTCTGATGAAATTTAATATGAGTAGGTATGTTATTCAAGATGATGATATGTACTGTACACTGTAGAGGTGCAAGTTTTTTCTCGAATAAAGACGAAAAGTTAGTTTTGAATTGAATTTAAAATAAACAGAAACGGTTTTTTTTGCCTCGTCTGAAATGTTAAAGGATCCCCCGAACCAACGCGAATCTGTCGCGACGACGACGACGAAAATAATAATATAAATATGTTGTTTTTATTGACAACTACGTGTTGTTATTATTGTTTTCATTGTCGCCGAGGCAAATTAGCGTTGGTGTGGGGGATCCTTAAGTTTATTGAATTCTGTAATATTTAAGCACATATTATGGTCACTATTAGCAAATTATTAGATATGTAATAGGATTTAAAAATGTTCAAAATTCATTCAAATTACTGCCTGCGGGCATTATTCTTTTAAAACTAAATAAAAACAAACATAATAAAGAAAGAATAAAAACGAAGACTATTCCTTTTTTTGATAAATTATTAACTTATCTGTCTTATCGGAAGTACGGCTCGACGTAACACTGATATAGAGTTGCAGCTGAAATAGCTGTCAAAATATTCAATACACACAAATTCAATGTTACGAACTCAACGGAACGCAGCTCAAATGAAGCTGCAGTCGGTGCTGCAAGTCTTTATACCAACTTTTAACTTTTCACGTCCAGCACTTTTGACGTTTCAATTTGTATGAAGAAAAACAGAGCCGAACAAAATATTGAAGCTTTTTGTGCTTTTTTGTTTCGGGAAAAAAATTATGAATTAAAAGAAAAAAACCGAAAATCAAAAAATTGAATAATAAGTCCGTGATTTAAGTTTTTCATTTCATTTGGAAACATAATATGTACATATTTATTTTATAAAATATAAAATTTTATATTTAAACCATTTCGATTGAATTCTTCAATGTGTTTTGTTTAAATGATTGCTAAACGCCAATTCAGGTTTCTCAGGCTCACTATAAGATCTCAGAGATCTCAGCAATCTCAGAAATCTGAACGTAATTCCTCATTAAGATACCTCACTTGCTGTCAAAAAGCTGAGACTGATATTTTTTGGGTTCGCTTGCTCATATATTTTTTGACGCAGTTGATGAAATTATACAAAAGTGATGAAGAGTGTTTTTGACGTCTAGCGGAGAAATCTTGTACAAATAACTTTCATCTGAATTTTCAGATGAGAATTTCTTGTCTGAAAATTCAGGTGAAACGTACATAACTAAACGTAACTAAAAGTCATCTATGTAACTTTTTATGACAGCTGGCCAATCAGAAGCTCTAAAAATTTAAAATTCTGAAAATTCAGATGACATATGTTATGGATTGAACGCCCTTATTACCACATCAAGTGTCAGAGGCAACAAAATAAGTGAAAACGAGATTATGTATAATTAAAATCAACAACGGATTTAATGAACACGTAACATAAATGTATTCAAAATTCTTCAAATATCCCGGCATTCAAACTTCAAATGTCACTTTGACGGTAACGAATTTCTATTTTTTGTTTATATTCTTTAAATTATATTGCTTTCATTATTTAAAATTCTGTTCTTCTTTTCTTCAACAAATTAAATTCAATAACTATAAATTGGTGTTTTTATTTTCGCTGCTTGTTTGGGTATGCCTGGTAAAGAGAACTCCAAAATGAACTCCAAAATGTACTTATGGGTGGTTGGTTAAATAAAGTTAAATTATTCGTCGTGACAGCTCGTGTAGAACCAGGGCCTAGTGACTTACAACTCTCAACCATTCCTGTGTGCGTGTTATTGGCTCGGACCTACAATTTTCTGCCGAATACGAACGGCTAGGGTGAGAAGTACTTTTTCATCACAAGAGATACTCTTGGAGGATTTGTCAATTCCTCGCAAGAGGCAGTAACCCGTGAAAAACATTTCTGTTTTTAGGTAGCATAGGCTGGGAATCGAACCCAAGACCTTCGGTGTAACAGTCCAACGCACTAACGATTACGGCACGGGCTTCTATATTTTAAAACCTAATCTTAAAAAAATAAGTAATTGTTTTTTTTTTTAAGTTAATTAATTAGTTTATTCCAACTTCAACTTAAAAATTGATTTTATTTAACTCCACCGCATCGCATTCTTTTTTTTTATTATATAAATACTCCAAAACCTAAGTGTATAATTTTCAACGCACAAGAGTGTATTTACAAAATGTTTTATGCATGAAATTCAACACAAACTGCTGCAATGTAGTAAGTTGGTTGGTAGGTATCCCATTCTACCTACATTTCATCTTTTTTTTTTTCATTTTTTTTTTGTTCTACATTTTTTTTCGCTACAATAAAATGGATGATGTTAACGGAAATTGCTTTACACGTGATAAAACAAAATGAAAAAAAAACAACACACATAGCTACACATAAAAGAAAACTGTTTCGGGTAATTACTTTTGGGTGGATGAATGTGGTACAGAAATCTGAGTGTTATGTAGGTACTATATCTACTGTTGTTACTGGATGTTTTAAAAAGTTACATAAGAGTTTTAAATATTTCTGGTTCTCGGGAATCATATTAATCGAGTTAATTCCTTAAATAAGTTTTTCAGTCAATTTAGATCCCGAAGTTAAGTCGGTTCAATTTAATGTTTTTACTTTGAATTAATTGAATAGAAACTTCTGACAGATGTGTATCAAAATGTATAGGGTGACACTATCTCTCGCACGCACTTTTTCCATACTGCCGTCCTCTTTTTTTCGATAGCGAAAGCGTATTTCCATAGTAGGGGTATTCATGCAACGTTGTAAAGTCCTCGTTAACGTGGTAGATAAACTAGGTAAAACTGTCAAATGTTCATACAAATTTGACAGGTTGACGCAGTTTACAATGTTTACAATGAATTTACGCCAGTGTCGCACTTTGATTTCGATAGATTTTTGACACCTCAAACGGCTATAGGCGTTTTTTTGTAAGTCCGGGGGAAATTAGATGAAAAAATGACGACGGTGCTAAACAATCACCATGTTAAATGCAACAAAAACTAATACCCTGCGGGCTAAGCTAAAACCAGAGTTCTCCAGGCTTAACTTAAGCGCACAGAGAAACTGTGTTATCGGCGTGAACTATTATACTTGTTATCGATAGTTTGTATGAAAATTCCATTTTGTTTCTGTGATGGTGTCGCTAATAAAATAACCGTAGTCATTTTTTTCGTCCAATTCCCCCCGGGCTTGCAAACAAAACTATAGATATATATAAATAAATTTTTGAACTCTCAATTGACTTTTTCTTTGGAAGAGAAAAATTTCAATTAAAATAGATATTTCCCTGATTTATACAAAATTTATGATAAAAATATTGAAATAAATTTAATTGGCCAACACTATGCCCTTACATAACTTTAGTTAAGTGCTTGCCCTCTTATACATAGAGAGTTTCAAGCTTAGGAAAATTTAGAGATCCATTTAATATGTATGCAAACACATTGATTCTACATTGAAGAGATTCTAAGCATATTTATTTTTTCACTCTTCTGAATACAGAATGTTATAGACCAGCAGTGGAGTGGATCGAGAAGGATTTTTTAACAGAAGAGTCTTTGAAATCAATCAATGGATTTTATAAACAAATCTGAGAGGCATTTGTGTATGAAATAAAGTAACATAAAATTCATTTTATTATTTAAATTTCAATTATTTTGAATTGGTTAGTATTAAGTCCAGTTAGATGAGGATTCTGGACTAAAAATAAGTGCAGATAATATGTACACTGTAGTGTACAGGCTGTTTCCAAGTTGAATGTCAATAAAATATTGGCTTATTGGCATGAGGGAAGTTCTACATATTTCCCTCCGTTCAAGTGGCACATTCAAATAAAGTGGATATAAAATTAATAAAAACAGCGTAGTTTGAACTGCGAAGTGTGAGGCGGGCGAATAGCAGAGTGCGAATAGGGAATTGCAAAGTGCGAGGTGAAAATTCTGCAGTCCAAAATCGGAGTGCGAAGTGCGGCGTGCAAACTGCGAAGTGTGAAGATGTCAAATGTGAAGTGTGGAGTGCGGAGTATAAGAGTGCGAAGTGTGGAGTGCGAACTGTGGAGTGGGGCACAAAGGGCGAAGTGCGGATTGCGGAATACGTTAGTAGAGACGTTAGGATCTGCCAAGAAGTTATTTTGACCTTCAATATCAATCAAGCTTGTATTCAATTTACCTTACTAATCGTTTTTGGTCTGTTATGTTATTTCCTAAATAATAATTCTTAATTCATTGGGTAAGTTCAACAATTAGTCTGTCATTTTTCTTAATCATTCAAAACACAGCAACAAATATAAATTTTCTTTTTTTCTTTGTCCTTTTACCTCTATATCTCCTCTTAATGCCGATGTTCTATTTGAGAAACAATAGAATTGGCTTAGCATTTAGAGAACATCACAGAAGAAAACAAGAAATTGCTATAACAAATCACACCTTTCACAATATTTTTGTCATTCTCTATCTCTATATAGAATTTTAAATAGTTCAAGAGAAGTCTCGAAAGTGTATGTAGTTGCTATATAAGCCCCAAACACACAAAGGATTCTGATTTCCGACATTGTTGACATTGTTATTGCATTTTAAAGCAGTATACACTACACATCCCTATCTTTTCCAATTTCTCATAATGTGTCATCTTTGTTGATTTCTCATATCTTTACAATATTCATAAGTATTTTATCTTTTGAAAAATACATATGTATATGATGGAATTAATTTTCTTGTGAAATCTTTTTGGTTGTGATGATGCGGAAATAGTAGAATCCTTACAAAAGGCAATCAGTTTGCTTTTGTTATTTTCAACTATATGAGTGAACTTTTTTCTTTCACCATGTGTGTGGAGCTTATGGTAGTGGCAGCATAATAATAATTCTATATTGAGTGGCGCCCTCTACCATACTATCTAATTATGAAGATGGAATGAGGTTGGAATTGGGAACAATATGAAAAATACGTTTTTAATAATAGGTTAAGCTGTGATTTTCGTTTGAACTAAAGAGCAAATTGGTTCATCATCATGACTTATGTTAAGGTGGTTGCACAAATATAGCAGAGCGAAACTTTCAAAGCTATTTGAGATGTTAATTATAGACTTTTTTATATAAAAAAATTGGGGCGCGGAATAATCAAAGAGCTTTGAGATTTCTGAAACTTAACTTATAACTCCTTAAAACCTAATCCTCAAATACAATAATATGCCTTTAAGTCACAACAAATTATTTTGAGGTAATAGAGTTGATTGAAATAAAGACAAACGAGAACAGAAAGAAAATTTTCAATGATCGTTTTCAATGAAAGCTATAACTGGCCCTAAAGTTAGCATTATAATAATCAAGGATATTACACTGGAAGTTTAGGTTCGAATCCAGCTTATTCCTGTCGAAATCTTTTTTCAGGGGTATATGTAAGTACTGCTCCTTATAAAGAAGTGACAAATCACGGAAGAATATTTTCTCTTGCCATAATAAAGCTCGTTTTATCTTAGCTACATATAAGATCTACAACTTTTCTTGAATAACCTATTTCTAAAATACCAACTCAAAAATACTTAAGTGACTTTTCCAAAATGAATTTGCATTATAAAGTCTTAAATTTCCCCTAATACCTCTCTCTAATACATTTAAATCCGATACACGAGCGCTTAGAAAAGTCACAAATTTTTATTCATCGTGATCTTTGTCCTTGTACTATATCATACATAATATCCCTACTCGATATACATACATAGACTTTATTCTTATTGAGACACGTTTTTTCACTTTAAATTCGTTTTATTAAAAAATATTCAATAAAAGACCTCATAGGCATTATTTCAAATCCAACACCTTTTTGCAGAAGTAAGGATTGGTAACGTTAAAGGACTTTGCAAGGATTTAAAAAAAAACTAAACAGACTAATTTTGATGTAGGTACAAAGGTCAAGTCTTTTGTCCCTTGATTTAATATTAGTGAAAGGTTTTTCTTTCTCTCTGATTGGGTTGAATTTTTTGAAATTAAAAATGTGTACATATATCCTTGTTTAAGGCTCATTCCAGAAACTTTTGCATTAATTTTCTTTTATTCACCGCTAATAACAATATTATAATTGTAATGTAGATGCGCAAAACCAAAGATTAAAGTTTTGCTAGCCTTAGGGCCAGTTTGTTCACAATGGGTTAAATCTGTACTATGACTTTTAAAGGTTCTAAATAGATGGCGCTAATCAAACAAGTTAGGATGATTAGCGATTTCTATGATTAAGAATTCAAATTATGGATTTATTTATGTATATAAATTTTGGTTACCATGCACATTCGATAATTTACCAGTTGCAATAATGCTTGATTAAAGATGATCAACTGTGAACAAACTGACCCTTAATTAACTAGAGATTTATCCTTGATTCGTAGAAGTAAAATGCGGAGATATTTTAAGACTTTTGAATGTATCCCTTTTCAAATTAAAAAGCCATCTCCCACCATCTCTTGGATTTTTAAATGAAACACAAATATAAACCAAATAATAACCTCGACCCAGACTTATAGATAATAAAACGCGGTTAATATTAAAAAAGGATTAGGTACAGTTTATCAATTTTTAAATGTCAATTAAAAATAATAGCTTGAAATAATATTAATTGTCGATTTTAAAAATGTCGAGTGTTAAAAATGCCGATTCTTAAAAAGTCGATTTTTGAATTGTAGAATTTTAAAATGCCGACAGTGACTCATTCACCAAGCTCACATGTATGCGACTCGCCATTCGATATAAAAGTCCCCATTCGTTAACTGTATTAACAGTTCATTAACATTTTTTCTTATTTAAATTATATCAACATGTAAACACAGTTGCCACTTTGATCATTTGTGTGCAAATTTTGTAACTTTTTTGCATTTGATCTCTTGATAACTTTTTTCTTTATCTATCACTTTAAGAAATGAAAAGAAAAAAAAAACACATGTCTTAATTTTGTATTTTATTGTATTGAATCGAAACACAATAACTATTTCCATATTATATGTACTTGACTTCATCGAATGCGACCTTTAAATAAAATAATGTTTATAAATCAAGGATGCATAAATGTGTAAACATGCCACAATATTTTATTACAAAAATTACTGAATGCACTCATTTTATTCATTTGACAGATGACTGAAAAAAACTAAAATATTTCGTTTTTTGTTTAATGCAATAATGTTACTTGTCGATTGATTAAAATTTAAAATCCAAAATCAAAAATTGATAGGTAAGAATTAGATAATTAATAAATAATTCGTATTTATCAATTTGGTTAAGATTTGTTCGATGTTTTCTGGCCAGGGCGACCTGGAGAATGTCAATCAACTGTCAAAAAACTCAAAGCAGCTCGGATTTTTATTTTAGGCATGTTCAGGAAAATGAGATCTCTGAATTCTTACATCAACATCTCAGTTACATGAACAGGATTCCTTAGCAAATTTTATCAATTTTGTTTATTTTTGACAAGAAAACAATTTTGGATTTGCTTGCTCACTTTTTGATGGAGAGAAATCTCATAGATCTCATTTTTATGAACACGCCTATTGCTGCCAGTTTCATCACTTATTTTATTGATATTTCATTCGACTAGTGTTGATTTCAAGCATATTTTGGGATTTTTTTCATTAATTTTACATTTATTTTAAAAATATTCAAAAATTATTAACAAAAATCTCATACATACCTTTTTATTGTCATCAACATTCACTATAGGTATACATATGTACATACTTCTTGAAGTTATTACACTTCCTGCCAATACAACGAATTTTGACATCTCTGAATTCATACCCTGAGAAATAGTCTGTTTCTTTTGAAAACACATTCAGAGCAAAAATTTGATTGATAGGTCTGTTAATTCTCAATTCACACTGAAAACCAAAACCACTTAATTTACACTTGTGTCTAAATTTGATTTGCCAAAGAATGTAAGGACATTTTTGTGGTAAATGCGGGAGGGAGACTAAACTAAATTCCTTTGGATAATTAATGAAGTATTCTATAAATTAATTCCATCCATCAGACAAACACTAATTTAATTGCTCACGGTGACAATTCTATATTATGTGCATACATCAATAAATAAGAAGTGTTGACTGACAATACAACAGCTCTTAAACTTCCATTTAATTCAAAGTGTTGATGGCTTTGAATGTCATACATATCTACATATATGTGTGTATATTTGTTAAAAGAAGACATACACATATTTCCTGAAAGATGATTTTTTATGATTTAAGATATAATAATTATATATGTAGGTACTTAGGTCTGTTTCTTTATACTGTTTGGCAAGAGGTTCTGGAAAAAGTTTGGGCTCTAGCCTTTTGATATTGTTGTTGTAATTTTTGATCAGAAATGAAAAGTAAGGAAACGTATATTTGGGAAGTTTCTGATTTGTTTCTGGGTAAACTTCACTTTTGACAACAGAAATTACCAGTTGTTTGACAAGTAAGAAAAGGCAGTAGTTAAAATAGGCGTGTTCAGGAAAACGAGATCGCGGAGATCTCAGCAATCTCAGTTACATGAACAGAAATCCTCAGCATACACTGCTTTTAAACGCTGCAATTACCCTCTGCGATTTTTAAGCTTAAAAAGTTGGAGATGTTGAAATAATTACAGAGTTATCGCTCTTTCTTCTTTGTGCTTTTTCTTATTTTTTGAGACATAAGCGGAGTAAAGAGTGTGAAGAGATGTTTCCTTCTTATTTAACAAAAATAGCCGCTATTAAAATTTGCAGCGTTTAAATGGATGTTGCAATCCGAAAGAAATATACAAAAGAAAAACGCCGTTAAAAATTGCAGTCATAATTTCTCACTTTTGCTGTAAAGACTCTGAGGAAAAAAATCTTGGATTTGCTTGCTCAACTTTTGAGTGAGAAAAATCTCTGAGATCTCATTTTTCTGAACGTGCAAAATGTAAAATGTTCGGGTAGATTCTTGCTGGAAGGGAAATAAAATAAATTTCAAAAAAGTGAAAAGCCCTGGGTTAAAAAAATAAATCTTGTAGTACTGATTGTCTGGATCTATATGCCTGTACCTTCCATCAAAGTTTAGTCAAGATATATGTGTTATCAGCATGTATTATGCATCTGAAATCCTATGGTCTTACATAACAAAGATGTTAGCCTTAAACCACACAAGGCCATAAGACCATAAGGCCATAAAAATAGTTTTTATAATCACGTCATATCAAGCATTGTCCACTATAACTATGATGGGGAATTCTTAAAACAATCTTACTCCGTATTTGGGTTACTTTGCTAATCGAGCAATAACTTTTGACATACACGATCCATTAGATTAGCAAATATGTAGTGTCAATAACAAACGAATCTTTTTCAAGTTCTTAAATAAGTTAATATTATAGAAAGCAAAAAAAAAAAAAAAAACAAAGTTACACAAAAAGTTTCCCATACGAAATTAATCATTAAACATGTCAAGCTCATAAGTTGAAGCTCATAAGTTGAACGAATATCACAGAGAATTCAAGAGACAGACGTTTTGTAATAAATACACCACTCGTATTTATTTCTATCACATTTCTTTGCTGTACTTCTTTTGAAAAGAAAAAGTTCACACAACCAGGTAATTACCTTCTTGATTTTGTTGAACTTTTCTGTCTCAATTATTTATAAACATCTCCACTCTCTCCCATCGTCGTCATCGTCATCTTTCGTCCTTAACCTCCCAGCTATTACCTGCAAGACACAACACAGCACACACAAACATATCCTTTTATATTCGTGCTCTTGCTTGGTAAATATTTCATTAGCTCTTACAAACAAACTTGCGATTCACATAAGGTAGATTTTCGTATACCGTATAAACGAGTAAATATAGTTGTAGAAGACACTGCTGATAATTTTATTTGAAGTTTTTTTTTTGGAAATAATTTCTTCTCTATTCATTTATTTGTGTTAAGAAATTTAAACTGTTCTTCATTATGCAATAACAATTTTCCACAATATTGTCCATACAAAAAACAACTTTTTTTTCCTCTTCATTCATCAAAGATGAAGAGCAAGGTTATATAATATATTGTCTTGGGTAGGAAGATAAAACTTAAAAAAACTCGACATTGGGCGCCATTTAACATTTAACCCCCCATTTTCACATAAACCTACATCATCGTATAAACTGAAACTGAAATAAGCAATTGTCATATAAAAATGAAGTCCAAATTTCTGTCATTTATTCAATTTAAATACCTTTTACCTTTCTTCAGCTGAAATAAATCTAGTAATTAAAAAGATTCCATTGTTTCCTTCTTTTTTTTTTAGTCGATTTAATTCGTGCTTACTTAACCACAAATTTCATAATGAATAAAATTTCTCCTTTTTATTTTTTTAGTTTTGCAAGATTAAAACTTTTGTAATTAGCAGTTTAGCTGTTCATTCGTGCATACTCCAGCAAACATTCTTAGATGTCCTTTGAAGTGCATTTAATGTTGTAAGGATTTTAATTTTAATCAAAAAAATCGTTATTTCCAGTTTCTCTAACAATTTTTTAGACAAAAACCAAATTAAAAAAAAGAAAACAGAATAAACCTAAAAACTGCACCTGATAAGTATTCAAAACTGCAACGGACAACGGAATAGTCCGAGTGCATTACTCGGAAATGCGATTTAAGCTGAATTTTAAATTAAAAAACAACCCCCCATTCTGCCATCATATTCACCAAGCAGGATTACAAGCAAATCCGCTAGGAGTAGACATGGCCATAATACAGAGCTATAGAGAGGTTTATTGTTGTTGGAAATAGTGGCTGTGGTATAGTTGTGGAAATAAATTTACTGTGGAAATTTCAAATAAAGAAAAGCTGCCACTGCCATTCATGGAAATTTTTTTGTTTTTTTTTTTTTTTTATTCTAACCCCATCGTGGAGAGAAACGCTTTTCAAATTAAAACAAGGAATTTTATCGAAATATTGATATTTTTAATAAAAAACAAAAAAAAAAAAACTTTTAATGGACAAGGACAAACTGACAGGTAATATGTTTACGTTTTAAATTTATTTTTATGAAATATTCTACGTTTTTACATGAGAGTGAATGAAGGAGGACCACTCAACAATTATTTTTATGGGTGGTTTGTTCTATTGTGTAAATGGCGCCCAATGTGAGACTTTTGTTTCATTATTTTATTAAGGTATACAGAGTTATATTAAACAGTTCAGATTAATTTTTTAAAGTATTTTGTGTGACATTTTAAAATACATACCATATCTATGAAAATCAATTAAATTATAACTCTATGAAGGAAAAGATGGATCTCAAAAATAAGTTCTAGGCCAAAATAAATACGTAAATCGATCTTTATCTGAAAGGTTTTGAATCCTAAGTCTAATTAAACTATTTTTTATTGTAGAAGGTTTTTTTTAATAATAAAAATTCTATATACTACTGAAATACATCAGTCAAGTAGAAGACTTTGCACTATTTTTTTTGTCGTCCAATTTTTTGTTTAAATTTAAGACGCTAAGATTTTCGATCGAATTTCAATGGAATTAAAAATTAAAGCTGATATTCCCGATACCATAGAACATTCTTCCCTACGAAACAATGAAAGAAGCGAGAGTGTGAATATGTTTCTTTTATTTTAATTCTAATAAAAGATTCAATCAGCCAAATAATATCTGATCTACTTTTATTTATGTGGTCAATTAAGTGACAAAACCACAAAATCAACATTTCCTATTCAATTGCAATAATTAAATTGACAAATTATTAAAACAAACAATAAAAACTTCACATAAAACTTAACTCTAACACCATCCAACCCGCATTGCATGTATGTATGTGTCAACCACATACAAGTAATCGCAAAAAGACGGTCATAAAATGCCATGACATTTATATGAAAAAAAAACCCTGTGGAGCAGAGTTGGAGAAAGATATTATATTTAACTCATTTCCAGGACATGAACTTAAACGCCAAAAAATAACACTGTTCTGGTCGTTCATTTTTCATTTTCTTTTTTTAATAAAAAATATCAAATGACAAAAATAGAGATCTTTGCACACAAAAATCGTTATAATATTAATGCAAGGACCAAGAGGTTATCTCACATACATTTCATAGTATATATATAGTTTAGGTATGTAGGTACATATATATAGTCATTTGCGGTTGATTTATAAGTGAATTTATATATTATACAAGAGCTTCTTAACCGCATTTGGTTCAAATGACAAGGTTGATGATACCTATATGAAGAAGAAAATTAATACTTTTATGATAGATTTAATGGCCAGCAAGGGATGTCATTTCAAAAGAAAAATTGATATGAATTAAGGAAACAAATTAAACTTAGGTACAATTTAATCAAATAAAGTGATGAAACCGATTTCAATTGAAAGCATTAAACGTTGAACGGAAGATAGAGTCGAGCGTTAGAACCTTACTGCAATCGGAGTAAATTTACCAAATTTGCCAAATCAGATCAAAGGAAATGACAGTAATGTGTTATTCAATTTTTTAACCAACTCTGACGTTGTGTGTTTAAATCTCACATTCTATTCTGTTCTTAATAAAATGGAAATTACTTTATATTTTTGTTAAAATAATGTTTTTGTTAAAAATTGAGTTACTGAAAACTTAAGTTTTTCTTTTGTTTTTAAATCTACTCCGGAAATTTTTGATTTACTCCACTTTTTTAACAAATCTGCTCCGAAATTTTAGTTCTGAGGTTCTAACCCTGGAGTCGAGTATTAAGTAGCTCCATGCTTGAACTACATTAATTTTTTACTGTCCAAGCAACGTACATGCCCCACTAAATTTATCGTTCAACTATTCCTCAAGTTACACTTAATTAAGCAGGTGCTACACCGGTTCCACTTTATAGTGTCTCTTAGACCCATTTCTATAAACAAGTTTAATCTTCGGATTAACCCATTGATTTCAGCTGATTATCTGAAGTCCACCCAAGATTCAAATATATATGATCTGCTTTTGCATTAATTTTTTATGCAAAATGTTGTTTTTTTTTTGTACAAGCTTTCTCTCACTAAACCGAGTTCAAATCTTAATCCGAGGATAAACCACGTTTAAATAATTGGCTCTTAAAAAAAATCATCACATCATTTTATTATATTATATTCCTACCTAATCTCGTTATGCTTTCAATATTCTTCCTTATAAGAAAGCTTGTTGAACGTTAACATTATGTCGTTAAATAAAAAGAGAATTACTCTTTCCACATTATCGTTAAAGCTGCTATCATCTTTACTTCGTCATAAAAATTAATTTAAGTTTAAGCACATAATAGCTTCTGATGATGTCGTCCCGTCATATTCGATGATAGCTATCATTATCGACTCAAATAATATTAGGTACTTCCACAAAAGCACCTGAATGGTTCGTTAAAATACTTATATATGTACAATACTTCCCTTTAATAGTATTCTAAAGAATTTAACTTCATCACTTCCATATGTATACACAGGCATACCGCTGATTTTCAATGAAGGTCCTTATCGTAAATAAATGACAACACAATACAGCAACTTTACTTTATAATCAATGTTGTCTTAAAAGTAACACATTTACTTCTGAATAAAATTAAGTCAAGGACATAATATAGTCAAGTCATTCCCTTGAGATCTGAGAAATTACCAAACCTTTTCTGAGAAAATGATATTTTTCTAAGGATATTTGGGATCATTTCAAGGGTTTTCAAAAGTGAAAATTAATTACTATTAAATTTAAAATTCCTTATTCGACACTTTTCGTTTATACGTTATAGCTATGAGCAAGACCTATTAAATAACCACATATATAACACTTAAAACAAAGGATATATGTACTAATACATACAAGTTTTGCTGTCCCATCACTTTGAAGTTTAAAAATATATGTAAACTTTGACTGGTTCCAGTGTTTCTTATTCTTCTACATATGTATGTATGTGACCCCATGCATTCGTTCGACGAGTACCTATAGATGGATATATGTATGTATAAGCATGTGAACTTAAAAATGTATACAACATATATATGTAAACCCTAGAGTTTCGTTTATGAGAAAAACAAGGTGGCATCTTATTTAGACACTCCAAGTCAATTGATTGAGATTGGGATTTCGCCGGGTTGTTTTTTGGCGAAGGAAGAGAGATTGAGTGTACAGCAGCCAATAATTTTATAAAAATGTATACACGAACTAGATCTTATGGTTAATAAATATAATGTAGCAACCATTTCTAATCTTTATCAAAAAAAAATGTTTAAAAGAAATTAAAAGGTACTAAAAATTGAATTTTTCTTTAATTTGTTTTGTTTAAATTTTTAAATATTATATTGCAATATTGTTTGAACCAGATTGTAAATTTTTTATCAAAATCAGTTAAGTAATTAAAAAGTTATACGTGAATAACTCAAAAATAAGTCAATTTTCTCAACAAAAAAAAAAGAGTGGAATGTGAATTTTTTGTCAAAAACTTTACACTCAATTTTCTTAGAATCATATTGTCATTGGTCGCATTGCAACTACAAAATTTAATTAAAATCTTTGGAGCCGTTTTCGATAACTCTATAAAGCAAGTGAAAAACTTTCAGCCCGTCAGAACGACCATAAACTAAATTTTCACAAAAAAGTAAATCCTAGAAAAGACAAAGGAATTTTAAGTTGAGCTTCAACAACTTTTCATCAACTTCAAAGCCGCATAATGATATCATTCTTCATCAAGAACTCGATAAGTTGATGGCCGAACTCGAGATCCCGGGATAACTAATTCAGCTGTCTCGCTTGACATATGCGCTAAGAATCGGCTTCAAATGTGGTACTGTGGTTATGAAACTGTGAGAGAAATTCGAGTTTTTGTTTTAGCTCATCTAGAATGGTAAGCTACAATTATTTTCTATTTTTTCGAATTTTCTCAAAAACTATTCCAACGATTTTCATAAAACTTCGTGTCTGTTTTTTCCCAAAGTATACATAATTATAATAAAACTGCATTTCAAGTTTTTTTGTTTTTTAAATTTTACTACATCAGCTTTTGAGAAAAGGATTTTATTTTTCTCAAACGTACAAAAAAAAATTGACCAAAATCCTATAAGTTTTGTCAGATTCCGAAAAATATACTGGCTTTTTTTTTAAGCTATCGTTCCTCGACTAATTCCGTTTTACTAAAAGGACTTAAATTTATTGAAAAAAATCACAATGGCATCGAGTGTTAATGCTTAGCCAGAATATTCAGAATCCTTTTTTCTACAGAATTTCATTCTTTTTAAGCTTAAATGCATGTGTAGTGTATAACTCTATACACATATTATATATGCATGTAGATTTTCGGTTGATTTAATAGTTGCCAAAGTATGTACAAGGATGAATTTTTTTAATGTCAAGATATAATATACACATACATAGCATAATCTTTCCCATCAGACAGAATAATTTGCACTCAACATACGTTTCTTCCTTTTATATTTTACATACTCGTACATATGTAGGTATGTATTTCATCTAATCTCTAGAAGCTATCATCGTTTGAATTTAGGATATATAACCAAAGACAAACTTAAATTCACACAAAATTTTCTTTATACATACTTTGCCAGGCACAAGGACAAAGTTCTTCCTTTTTATAGAGTGTCTGTAGCTAATTTATTTTAATGTAGTCCTTGATGTGTGTGTGTATGTGATGTCTGTATATGATTTGGTAGATGTTAAATGGAAAGCTTTTGTTTGATAAGAGAATAAATGTTTATTATTTTTTTTTTTTTTTTTTGTAAGATTGATAGAAGTTATTTCCTTAAGAAATTAATTAGATCAAAGAGTTATTTTATGACAGAATTCATTCAAATGCGAACAAAATTATAATATACCTAAGGGATTATCTGAAAATTTCTTCTTGCAAGGATATAGTGTAGGTTGTAAAAAAAATCATTTCTTTATCTTAATTTTCTCCAAAAGAGTTTAGAGCAGTTTGTCAAAGTAGCATAAAATTAAAACTTCAAAAAATTAGACCTTTTTATCAAAGTTTAAAAATAATAAAATTTAGATACATACGTGATGAAGAAACTTATTGAGGGAGAGCAGGAGCCACGCTACCGATGACGATGTACCAAAATAATAATGATACAGCTTAAAAAGAATTTATTATTTCCCAACATATTCTAGGTACATTTATATAAAATACATACATGCATACATATACTTATTTAATATCCGTCGTTGTCGTCACTTAAAAAAAAAAAGTTTCACTGAGTCATTCAAAACATTAAATTCATCGACAGAATAGGACATGACTTTCATTTCTTTTCCAATTTAAAGGGAGGCATCATTTGAGAAAAGAAAATATATTTTATAGAAAGAAAGAAAAATCCAGTCAAAGATATTGTCGAAAAAAAATGGTCGTTGGCTGTATTTTCTTTTCATCTTGTAACCATGTCTCATCCTTTTCATACTTGTCCTATATGACCGATTTTTATTTTAAATTTTATATATATTTAATTAAATTGCAGTCCACATGTTCATGTTAAAATAATTCTCTAAATGGATATGAAAATAATGGATATCGGAAATCAGGTCAGTTTTCATATTATCTGAAAATTTTTTGTTTGTTTAGGTCTTTGTTTTACTTTATTTTCTACGACCGGAATCGATTCTGGAGCACACAATCGCTGTAGAATTTTAAAAGAAGACAAACATTTAGTCTTTCTCTATTCAAAGTTTTCTTCAAGACAAAAAAAAACAAATGTCCTTGCATCAGAAGAATGTATGAGTGTAGGTTAGGTATATCTACAACTATTTATAACAACTCTTTTGGAATTTTCGAATTGAAAGTTTATCTCTGGGGGCATTGTGGTGAGCATAGTAGCAATTACCTTCATTGAAAAGAAATGAAACAACTGTAATAATATAACCTAACGAATCCTCTTAACAGAAAATGCAGGCTATTTGCTGTAGGTATTTTGTTTTGTGAAGTTTTTTTTGTGGGATTTAAATACTAATCCTTCGGGAAGTGGAATGTTAATGTTAACGAACTATACATGGCGTTGACTTGTTGAAATAATGACGCACATCATATGGATACTGGGTTGAATAAATGAATACCAGGATTTGTCTTCTATTGTTTTGAATATTGAAATTGTTTCCGAAAGGATGTGGCTGCTGTAGAAGAGAGTGTGAGACTTCGAAAATGAGGCTGGAAACAACGTTTCGGTCAACGGCGGACGTTACAGAGCCATGTTAACCGACACTTTTTTTACTGAAATTGAAGACATGGATTTGGACGACCTCTGGTTCATGCAGGATGGCACGTCATGCCACACAGCCCATGCCACAATCGATCTTCTGCGCATCAAATTCCCAAATTGTATATTATCAGCCGTCTTGGCGATGTCAATTGGCCCCCTCGGAGCTGCGATTTAACCCCTTTAGACTTTTTTGTGGGGAACTGTGAAGTACCGATGTTATGCCAACAATCCCGAACAACAATTCAAGCACTTAAGGACAGTATCATCCAAGAAATCCGTGAGCTACAGCCCGAAAACATCAACAAGGTCTTAGAAAAATGGAGTGACAGAATGTGCTACTGCGAAGTCAACCGTGGCAGCCACTTGAACGACATTGTGTTCCATAATTAATGGAAATGTTTGCTCTTACTAATAAAACCATAATGCATTGAAAAATTTAATTTTGTTAATTTTATTTCATTTTTATAAAGAAACTTGGCCCACCCTGTAGATTTAAAAAATTATGTTTGTTGATAAATTTTAATCTGACCTATAGTCGCTTGTACTGGTTTTAATTTTGTTTGACTGGATCGAAAATATATTAAAATTGTTTAAAAAAAAAGTCAAAAGTACTCAACAAATTTTGTTGTTTAATTTTTTTTTTTTAAATGCAATATTATTTGAACTATTGAATAGCACGAGATTTGAAAATTGTAACATTGAAAAAAACATAAAAAGTAGTATTATTTCAATTTCTTTTAAAATAAAAAAAAAGTACGAAATTTAATTACAATCTTTAAAATAGTTTTTTGAGAAAAATTGAAAAAAAAAACAAAGATAACGTGACACGACAGCTAGATAAATAAAAATTTTAATTTTTTGTATATGTGGAATCACAAAAAATTTTTGTGCCAAATTTTAAGCAAATCGTTTCAACCATTTAGGCTCTAGCTCAAATTTAGGTGAACCCATGAAAGCCGAAAAAAACCTCCAAAAATGAATGTTATGATTTCAAGTTGCTTTTAATAATTTTTATATGGTTAAGGTTACATATAATAAATCTCTATGTTTTTCAGAAATTTAAAAGATTTATAATTATGTCAAAAAATGTATAACTAAGATTAATGTTTCTTCAAATTTTTAAATTGAACGATTTTTTTTTTGAAATTTTAAAATTCAACATTTTTATGGTTTTTCATAAGAATTACATTTTTTTAAGAAAGAAATAGAAGTTTATGTAAATTATATTAAAAAAATTCAAAATATATACATATTTATAAGAAATCAGATTCTTCAAAAAAGAAATTATAAAATTCTTTTGAGTTTTTTTTTTTTTAACTTGATTTTTTTAAACATTTGTACAATTTTTAAAACATTAAAAAAAATGGTACGCCAATTGGTAGTATATATTAATTTAAAGTTAAAATTTCAATTTCGAAAAAATAATCAATCCGCTTTTAAAATGAGGAATTTAAAAAAAAAATTAATGTTTTGGAAAATTTTGTTTTGCAATTTATTAGAACATTTTGCAAAAAAAAAACATAATTAAAATTGGTTGAACTTATAATAAAGAGATAATCGAAAATTAAAACAAAATTGTTCTATGAGCAGAACCGTTAATAATTGTACATTTTATTTATAGTTATATTGTAGGTCGTATACTAATCGTAGACAAACTTTAAAAAAAATTTTATTAGGTAATTGTTTTCGATAAAAATAAGATTTTCCTTAACGCTTTTTAAATCCAAATTGTATACTAGGTACCGTTATTTATGGTTATAAAAATATTTTTTTTCTTTTGTGCTAAATATAGTCTTAAAATAAACTGATTGTTGGCAAGTTTAATTAAACCCGATCTAGTCTTTTTCGAAATAACTATTAAGTTAAAAAAAAAATAGATCAACTATTCAGTTAAACTGTTTTCGAAAAAATTGAAAGTCAAAAACTTGTTATATGGGAGGTTCAACAACAGAGGACAATAAGAATAAATATTATATTACTTTTTTCCTTAAGTTTTAAATTAAGCTACACACTGATATTAAATACATATGTACACAGTTATGTTTCTTTTTCTGAAAAAACTTTATTTTATAGTTACACTCCTTCAATACCTATAAACCTACTATTTTTAGTGAAAAAAAATGCCCTATTAACCACCAAGACACTCTAACAAATTCCTGAATTAAAGCTCTCGAGAAAATCACCATGTTAAAAGACTATTAAAAATCTGATGATATAGTTTCTTAACCTATATTCATAAATTAAAAAACTTATATGTATGTATGTTTACCCATAAAAAAGATATGACAAGAAAGATTGCTCATCTTCTTCAACAAAACAAAACCACTTATCTATATTCCTTGCTCTATACATACATATACCGATAAAACAGTTAACATCCCTTCATTATTCTTTCAAAACGTCCTTCCTGTCCTGTAAAAACAATGATGATGATTCTTCACGAAATAACAGCTTTTTTTTTTGTTGGTTTTCTTCCTCTAATCTAAAGGAAGTCATTCAGAACAGAATATCTAACCCCTCTCATCTTCTAAAGTACTTATAACTTAAGTCATCTTTATCTCTATCAATCAGCAAAACACAACACAAAACAAAACAATTTGAAGAATGTCAAAGCACTTGAGCGGAATATAATATCTTTTCCTATATTTTGGTTAAAGTTACTTAAACAATTCAGCATCAGCTCAAGAGATTATCGGCAAGCTTCTTAAAGCAATTAAGTGATATCTCGCAGCAATAACATTCTCTGAGCTTTCACATCAGTGGCAAATTTTGTTTGGTCTGGTATAGCCAGAATAGCCAGGAATCAAAGGCACCAGTATAGATTTCTCCATCAACATATAATTATCAAGAATAAAGTTTCTCTCCCTTCTGGCTGGTTTCTATATTGTGGATGGAGCTGACTTTTATTTTAACTCGTCCTTTGATTTATTTTCCCCTAATTCTACAAAGCAAGGACATGTTGGAATTCGCTTAATTAAATGTTTTATATGTATATAAAAACCATAAATACATATGAACTGATTTCGTCAAAGGATTACCAAATTCCTAAGATAATAATGCGGGAGAGAAAGTTAAGGCGCGAGACGCACAACGACGTTGAACGTGGCACGTACTCAAAGACGAAAATAGATTTCTGAGTTTTTTTTTATTATTGATTAAGCTTCAAATAGTAGAGTAAGTCAATGGTAAAGATAGAGCTTATGATAATAAAATCATACATTAATTTGATGAGATTCCATAAATTTCCTCTTTTCGTCTAAGACCTACTCTTGAGGAATGTGCGTCTCTATAGCTCTCTATGATGTTTATATAAGACTATCTTTAATGATTATTATCCTGCAAGGATTTAGAGAAATTTGAAATATTTTAAAATTCATTATAAGAGTGTAGAACGATCAAGTTATGTGTTTTTGTTGTGTTTTAGGTTGTGGTTGTGGTTCGGGAGGTATATATGTATACTAATTAAGTAAATTTCATAAGTTTCTCTACGAAGGATATGAATTATTAACGACAAAATAGCAAGTAATTTGCCGGTGACAGCCTAAATATCAATTAGGTTTTTTTCGGGGAAGGGTTTTTGATTTTATAAGGTAAATATATATTTACCACAGGTTTTAATACTTTCCATTACTAAGACTGACAGTTTTATAAACAACAATACAAAAAGCTAAAATATCTTTTGTTTATGCGTTGAAAAGTTTCAGGTTACCATTTAATAGGAAGTTGACAGGTGTAGATAAGGTGTTTGGTTAGGATGATGAAAGTCTGAAAATTTAGAGAAGGTTTTTATAAGTCTTGCGAGGAAATTAAATATTAAATGACACATGGGAGTGAAAAGAGGTTTTGGCAAAAAAGTTTTAAAAATGAAGGGAGATCTTGGAAAAGAGAAACAAAATCTAAAGTTACTATTTTTCGAGTTCTCAAATCAAGCCTTTAACATTTCACTACATAATATTGTATGGAAGGAGCATAAAATAGTAGTTTTCAGCATGGGCGTTCGCAGCAATTGACCGATTTTTTTTGTCCGGTGATTGAAGATTATGACTTGGATGTTATGTGGTTCCAACAAGACGGGGCAACCACACGACCAATTATGGCTTTATTGTGTGAGAAGTTTCCTGGTCGCGTAATTTCACGTTTTGGCGACGACGACGTCAATTGGCCACCAAGATCATGCGATTTGACAGTGTTAGATTTGTTTGTGTGTGGGGCTACGCAAACGACCTTGTTTGCGCGAATAATCCCCGAACTCTAAACGCATTAAAAACCAACATTACTAAAGTTATGGCCGAAATACCGCCCGAAATGTGCGAAAAAATGGTTAAAAATTACTTCAAAAGCATTGCATGCTGCGCATTCTCCCGAGGTGGCCATTTGAATGATATTGTTTTTCACACATAATAGCAAAGTCCAAACTTTATAATGAAATAAAATTTTCATCAATAATGTATCGCTGTGTGTGTTTTATTTTCGAAACCGAAAAATGAATTTCTCGTTACTACCCGTCACTTTATTTTTTTGCTTTCTACGTCCATCTTCAATTTAAATTCTAAAACAATTGGCGAATCCACCTTTAATAGAGCATTTCTATGAAATTCCCAGAAGGATAAATTCAAATGTTGGCTTCATTCGTTACTTTCCAATTCAATACTTTGCATTAAAACCTAGCCCTGCAAATTATTTTCTTCGAAAAAAAAAAAACAAACCACATTTCCATCACAGAGTACATAGTAAGTTATCTTATTAGTTGTTTTTAACTGAAAACTGTCTTTGCGACACATATTTACCAGATAAATTCGGATATTACCAAAACCGCACTCTCAACAACTTATTCGAATTTGTTGAAAACTTTAGTTGACTAAGTATTCTATATATGTACGTTCTTAAAATCACACTTTTATAAAACTGAACAAAATTGAAACAATGAAAATTACAAAGGTATAGGGGAGGTACATACCTACTATGTGGTAAGAAGCTAAAAAGCATTAAGTAGTAGTTATATAACAAGCAAAAGTTTTCTTATTTTGTATGTACCTACATCCTTCCTTGTTTTTCTCTCATCATCGCGTCGCGCGTTGTCATCGTATCCTTGTAGTTCTTTTGAAGTTTTACATTTAACTTAGTGGTTGTGTGGATTAAAGTCAAATACGCTGCATAATTGGAAACTTTCAGTAAATATAATGGCGACAAAAAATTTTAAGTTAAATGGAAAAAATTAAGTGAATTTTGTTTCGCATTTTTTTTTTTTATTTGATTACTTATTCAGAAGTGGGATAGAGTTTAAGTACAAATCAATTTAAATTAAAGATAGATGAAACAAATATGAGTGAAAGAGGGAGATAGAGGCAGGGAATAAAATTAAAGAAGATTAAGAGTTTTCATATACGTGGAAGGCTTATTGAATTGTGTGGTTTTTTAATTCATTTATTGGGAAATTTAGGTTGGAATGTATTTTTTAAATTAGGTTAAGTATAATTAATTAACAATTTGTTATGAACAGAAAAAAAAACCTAAAATGCAGTATTATTTCAATTGCCTTTAACATAACATTCATACGAAGTTGAATTAAGATTGAAGGGCTGTTTTCGAGAAAAATTTGGAAATTTAATAAAAATCGCTAAACTATTTTCGAGACAAAGTACCAAGTTTAATAAAATCGTAAGTTGTTTTTTTTTTTTTTTTTTTTTTTTTTTGTGAAACAAATTTGGAAAAGAAAACAAAATCGTTATATATCTATGTATATAGCAACTACCCCTTCTAAATGAGCTAAAATGAAAACTCAAATTTCTCCTCTTTAAAGAATAACATAAAAATGTTCTGAAATTTCAAGCACATTCGTCCAGTCCATCCGTTTAGGCTCTAGTTTGAAGTTCACCTAAAAGCTCCGATGAATTGGCGCACAGATTGATGCACAGATAAACAAATGAACAGACAGTATGCCGCAGACCATTTTTTTCTTATTTCTTCATTATCGTAAGAAAATAAAAATCTCGATTTTTTGGATATTGCGATGATAGGGAAAAGACGAGAAAGGTGGGTCTCTCTCTCTGTCTCTCTGTATGTCTGTCCGTTGGGCTATAATACAAGATTTTTTAATTTTTTTGGGAAAAATTACGGCATCAAATTAAGTTTGTAAATTATTTCAATAAATAAATAAATTTTTTAAACAATTAATTATTTTTTTTTTTTCTCAACAATATTCCAATAAAATTAAAAAAAAAAATCAGTAATTTTTTTATAAGCTTTGGCAAAAAAACTGTATGTATAAACAATTTTTTTTTTATTTTCGATTTTCACGAACAAGGTTCAACAGAATTTTATCAAATTCTGTATGAAGATTTTTTTTTAATTTATTGCGTACCTACCAAAATTTTTAAAACATTTTTTTTTAATTCTTAAAAAAAGTTTTAATTTGTTTTTGTATAAACTTTATATGCATTTCGAAAACTTCTTGATCGATTTTTTTTAAAACTTAGCACCCAGTGGTTTTATAACATTTTCTAGCAGAATAAGAAAAACTGTGGGTGCAGGGTAAATGCAGGGTAAATGCAGGGTAAATATGTGTAAACATACACATACGTCTTGATTTACGATAAAACAAAATTAAATTCAAATTTCAATCGGAATATTTCAATATTTCCCTCGAACGAAATCGTTAAAAGACATTGCATATTTATAGATGCACATTAAACGGCTCATGCTTTAGAAAATCAGTATTTTTCAGAGATAATAACCCAATTCTTCTAAGAAAGTATGATCAAATAAAAGCTGTTTCCGTTGGTATTGTTATTTGTGTTGTCGTTGTTGTTGCCGTTGGTTGCGTTGAATTTTTTTTAAATTCGATATTTCGAAAAAGGAAAATTGAATTTTTGATTCCACATTAAATTGGCATATAAAATTTTGGCCTTAAAAATGTTTACAGAATTTAATATATTTAAAAAATAAGCTCTTTAAAAAAATCGCTTCAACTCTTACAAATTCAAATTTTTTTTTTCTTGTAATTATGATTTGTTAAAGAAATAAATTTTTTTAGATCGCGTTATTAAAATAATTTCAATAGTTGTTTAACAATATTTATTACTAATTATCTTGATTTTTTAACAATTCTCCAGTTGTCTTATTGTACTGATGATAAACTAACTCAAGACATTTTTATTGCTTAACCTTGAACCACAAGCAATTTCGTGCGATCCGCTCAGTCGTATATACGATTATACGACTTTAATTTGATTTTTTAATTGATTTTTTTCAACGTGTATTCTTTTAAGAATTTAAAGATCCCGAGAACTCTTTGATATACATATGCATGCATATGTATGTATAATATTACAAAAATTCACACGTAATCTCGAAACGGTAATTTGTATAATTACTTCAAATACAAATTGCTTCAAAGAGAATCGGATTTTCTTCTTTATACAAAAAAAAATAAACTTTCAGAAATAAGTAATACCATTTTCAAGTGTGTGTTGAAGTAGCACTTTCTATCTTTAAAGAGAAAATCGGTACTACTGGTTTTTCCAGTATGGTACGTGAAAATAGTAAGATGAATTTATTTTCAAAAGTTCTGCTAGGTTAATCCTGGATTCTGCCTTCAATGCGGCTTGTGTGAGTTTGTATGTGTCTAAGATCTCATAGAAAATGGTGAGTGAAGTGGAAGATTGGTTAATTTATTACAAAGTATTCGAGTACACTTTTGTATGTAAATTTAAATTTCATAAAGACGTGTAGGTGCAAGAATTTGTAGGTTTGTATCTTTATAGAAACTAATTGTTAAGAAGCTTAAAACTATTTATTTCCATAATCGTATTAGAATGCATTCCATTATTTAGTTATATGTAGTTTCAGTAGAATAAATGGCAAGTTTTGAATTCGTAAAAAAATAACCTAATCGATGTTTTATAACAAATTGGGATGCGAAATTCTGTCTGTATTACAATAGTCATATTTATTCGATCAATGCAACGTTAAATGTTGTTAAGCTATTTAAACATTGTTACGAAACAATTTTTTTTTAATTTTTTAACGATGCCGGTGCGGCGGCGCAGTAACTTTCTCGAAAATATAATTTTGTCGAGATTTATAAAATCTTATACATCTATCGAAAGGTCTTTTTATTCTCAATTGAAGACTAAAAACCGCAACTTATTAAGAGGTATAGGTGCGGAAATATTTAATGTAAGCCCTGGTTCTATACTAACTGTTGCGCCATCCAATTTATTGATTTATTTGCTCTATTTGACAGTGTTGTTGAAAAAAAATTTAGTGTTCCTTTCTCCAGAATTGGTTGCCTAAACCTAGACCAAAGTGACATTCCCATAAATTAAATAATGAACGTTCTATATTTTGAACTATTAAGACACTGCCTAACTTTCGTTTAAGAATATCTATAAGGGTAGTCAAAGGCTCATGTGATTTATTTTACTAAGGACTAATCTGTAGATTAAGAAATTCCAACAAAAAAAGACTTTGAAACTTTTTCATAATGGCAACCAATCATCTATCGTATTTTTGTGCGAGTGTGTCTATAGCCATCTTATCAAAATTTGTACATACATATATTCCAATAACAAAAAAAAAGATGATAATGAATAAATTTTTGTACACACAGCTAAAAGTTATTTGTTGTTATTTGGGTTTAAGTATTTTGCTAAGTTGCTACACACTTTCACTGAAAACACTGCTATTGATATAATTTAGTTTAAAAAATTTGAACAAATGACATGATAAATGTATTGCTTGTTATAAAGGTGTTTTTTTAGAGGTATAGAACTTTGAAATGGAATAAAACAAAGATGATTTTTTTTAATTGACATAAAATTTACTTTATTCGAAGGATAATCTTCTGGCATTATAATTTAAATATGATTTATGGCATATGACCGCCACGGCTGGTTCGGACGTAGTCTAATCTGGAGATCCAATTTTCGATGTTGTTTCCAAAATTTGTGGCCGTATATCGGTAACAACGAGGCGAATGTTGTCCTTTAAGTGGTTAATCATTTTGGGCTTATCGGCGTAGACTAGCGACTTCACATATCCCCACAGAAAATAGTCAAGCTGCGTTAAATCGCATGATCTTGGAGGCCAATTCACGGGTCCGTAACGTGAAACTATGCGGTTACCAAACGTTTCCTTCAATAAATCAATTGTGGCACGAGCTGTGTGACATGTTGCGCCATCTTATTGAAACCACAGCTTCTGCACATCATGGTTGTTTAATTGATGAACGAAAAAGTCAGAAATCATGGCTTTATAGCGGTCATCATTGACTGTAACGTTCTGTACGGACCTCTAAAAAAACACCCGTTATCTAATTTATGACCAATTTTAAATAAAGAATTAAAAGAGTCCATACAAATATCTAGTGTGGAAGGGTGTTCTTCGATATAAGTGTCTCAATGACTTATGTAAATGATTAGAATGGACTATTAAATATTGAAAGCAAGTGCATGTGACCTAGTCGTCCGTTTTATTTTATTTTTATAAATACAATGCTTTTTATTGAGGCAATGGAAATTCTCCAATTAGCACACTCCAATTTCAATACCAGCAATTCATCGGATTGTGAAATTGTGGGAATCTTCTAAATTTAATTTTTCTGTTTGACTACAATTCATACATTTTATACTTCAACATTTCAAACAATTGTATACGTTCAATTCATAAATTCATAACCATAAAATTCTCGTTAGTTTAAATATACGAAAAAGCTTTTGTGACTACCCTCTCTCCTCAGATTGTTAGTCCCTTACTTTTTCTATACTTTTTTTATTTACATAAATTTTATGATATGAGTGCAAAAGATACTTATAAAATAGTTTATTTGCAAGTTTAAATACATATAATGAAAGTATGTTGAATGAAAACCATTGCGAAAGCTATTCAAGATCGTATACCATCAGGAAGGTATTAATAAAATGAAGTTATCGTAGTCCATTCAATTTGTAATTTAAATAAAATCGTTTTTCTTTTTCATCTTAAAACCTGCGAGTCATATGGAGCGGAAATAAAACATGTATGCCATTCCGGATATGGCCGAAATGTATGTAGGTATATTATGCAGACACGATTTCGTTTTATTATTTTTTTTTTTCTCACATAAAATGTTGCCTTTTGCTCAAACAGTCAGTGCAGGCAAGAATATACATACATATATACTGGTACTGATGTGTGTTGTAAGCCTTGGAACTATTTTATCGTATGGAATTCCAATCACGGAATTTACGTTTGTGTTGCATTTCCGTTAGTTTCTATTGGATTTTTCTTTTTCTTTTTTTTTTTTGGCTTTTATTACCAATTCTTTGGCCATCTTTTCTAGTTTTCCATTATCACACTTCGTTTGCTTTTTGAACGTGCTTTTTCGTCCAGACGGAAAGTATATCCCATCGAAATACTTGCTCACCATGTACATACTTGCTTTCATGTATACTTTTATACAATACCGTGAAAGGGCATACAGCTTCGATAGCCAATATAAGAATTTTAATTGAATAAAGTGGAAGATTGTTTTCCATGTCTTAAAGCCTAAAGTGTACTGTGCAAGTGAAAATGAAATGCAATCGCAAATTTTGAACTTTATATTTTTTTTAACTTCCCTCTTTTATTATACCAGTCACTACCTACATATATACTAGACTTAACTTAAGAGACAACTTTTCTCGATTTTGATTGCACTTTTAAACTCCAACATTTCCGCTGCTGTAACATCACTTCCATTTAGTCTCAGTCAAATTGTCTTATATTAACTTAATATCCAAAAACGAAAAATTTATACATAAAATTTATTCGGACTACAAAATCTTAAACAAATTATACCATTCAAATACAAATACACCATTCAGTTGGGAGGTTAGGGCAGCATTTAAATAAATATTTGCCTATATTTATTTAATGGACACATCTACTTCACTCAATTTAAACAAATTAAATGCCTCTGTCACCATTTCAGACTGACAGAATAACGCACTCTCCATGGCTGCCACAATATCAGTTTCCGCTTTTAAACAAGGTTACCAGATTACGAGATTAATCTCAAACGTGCGATATAATATTTTTTTTTTTTTTAATTTAGCAGTCTTCGTGATTCTTTGTTGATATTCTTTTTACGGTAAGTTTTTTTTTAATTATTATAAAAACCAGATTTTATTAATATTGCAAATAAATTGAATCCGAATTAATTCAAAATTCGTTTTTCAGTGCAGGATTAACATTTACTTGCAGCTGTCAAAAAACTTTCGAAATCAAAGTGTGATAGGTACTATGGCAATGCACTTTCCCTATCGAAACATAGATGGCAACACTATAGGGAACTATTGACAAAGCGATTTTTATAGTGTTGCGCTTTCTATTTCAAAAGGTGCAAGAGCACACATCTGTCAGATTCAGATATCTATTTTGTTATAATAGTCTAGTTATTTTTTGGAGTCAAAATGGATAGAAAAACATTTTTAAGTAGTTAACTTGGGATAATCTTGAACTAAAAAACTGGACCTTAATACAAATATAATTTTTATTATCAGTCGTATTTGCCTTATAAGCTTATCAAGCTTTTTCACGAAAAAATAATCTCACTATCTTCAATTTTATCGGAACTTATTTTCACCGAAACAAAAAAAAAAAACAAAAAATACCAGGGAAAGAATATTTCCTACCTCGAATCTCCCGCGAAATAATTTTTCATTAAAAACTTACTTGGGGAAATGTTTGCATTGATATAGGGGAAATAGGTCCTTGGAAAAATTATTCACGATAAGGGTATTCATGCAACGTCGGAAAACCATCGTAAACGTGGTAAACGTCGGAAAGTTTACGATGTTGTAATAGAACTGTCAAATTTTTTAAGGGAAATGTTTTCCGACAAATCGTAAACTTTCTGACAAGAAGTGTCGTAAAGATCGTAAATAAGAATGGCAAACATTAGGGGTATTCATGAAACGTTGTATAGTCGTCGTAATTATAGTAAACTGTTTAAACTTGTTAAATGTTCATAGAAATTTGACAGGTTTACGCAGTTTACAACGACTTTACGCCATTGCATGAATAATACCCCTATTATGGTTGAGTCAGCTGATTGGTTTATGACAACATTTTCGCAAGATGTTTAAAGAGGTGTTCATGAAACGTGTGTCGAAAACTTTACGATTTTACGACGTCCGTCGTTAAGTTTCCGATGTTGCATGAATACTTTTGATAGCTATTTTACTGAAAGAAATATTTTCCCTAATAATTTTGAAGATGATTTCTTTATCAAATTTCCCAAAATGGAAAAAAAACTCCGAGGAAATTTCTTTTGCGATATGGCTGAATAACGAATTAAGCTGATGGCTATACACTTTTGAAGAAAATAGGAATATTTTCGAATGGTTTATTGCTTTTTATTAAAACTAATATACTTTACCAAATAAATAAAAAATATAATTTAAATCTGGCAAGCTTGTTAAAGCCGATATACATACATATGTAGATACAAAATTATAGCTGTTTCCAAATAATTCATGTTTTCAACATTCTGCTGACGTTCTATAAAATTGTCTGCAATTTTTCATTCAGTTGAATTCACACAAAGGCTGTATGTTTTTCCATACACCAAATAAGTATATGATTTTTTTTTTTTATTTCGCCCAATAAGTATAGAAGTATCCGGTAAGGAGTTATTTCAATAAAAATAACTATGCTTATATTTTTGTGAGGAATTTTTTTCGGAATTCATGCATCACAATTGAGGACGTCAGTCGTTTTGTTTTTAATAATGAGGGAGACTGTTTTTTTTTTTTTTTTTGGTGGGCTATAGATAGTGCATATTTTTATGAGCCAACATTGAAATTTGTTGGGATGTTATTGATTGCTGAATGAATGTTGAAGTTTATGTTTATATCATAATCACTTTGCGCTGACAATATTTTTATGTAGGTAGTATAATTTATTAAAATACTGACATAGCGATGATCACTTTTAATTAATAAATAACATACAGTTGCGCAGCCATAATATGTTGAGATATTAACACGATACTATATTTAACATTTTGTTTATTCTTGTATTCTTTTATCAATGAGTCAACTTAGTAAATATCTCAAAATTAATGAGAAGACAATTTTTAAAGAATAAATCGTCGTAATATTTAGCCACTTCATAGTTTTGAACCATTAAAGGCAATATACACAGAGTCGTACTTTTTTATTTGTAAAAGAACCTTCTTGCAATATGAGTGGGTATATCATCATTTATTCAAAAACATATTAGGGGGATTCATGCAACGTCGTAAAACACTAGATAAGTTTATCTTTTGGATAAATTTATCTTTTGGTAAATTAACTGTCAAATTTTGTATGGGAAATGGTTTACGCAAATTGGATAAAATTATCTAAGGATTTTGTTGCGGAAACGTCATAGTGACTTTTAGAATTAGACGTTTAATATTTGACTTTTAACGAACAGCTGATTCAATTACGCAGCATTTATCCAAATAAATAAAAAGGACGTTCACGAAAACTTTTGCGTAAACTTATCTTTTTACACAATTGGTAAACTTATCTCGTTGCATGAATACCCTTATTATTTTTATAGAAAAAAAGGGTTTTCTGAAATACCTACTCAGCGTTCTTAAACAATTTTTTTTATATGATAGAAAGAAGTACATAAGTTGGCTTTAATCACAACTAATTCTATTTTCAAATGTGTTTTTTTTTAATTTAAAATTATGATGCTCTTCTTCCAATTAACTTGTCATTACTAAACAGTAAGTACCTACTGAACAAAAATTACATAGAATTTTAGTATTTAAAATTTATTTTAAAGCTGTAATGAAAACTCAATGCACATGTGAACTCTTTAAATAAATATTTAAAATTTTCCGCAAAATTTTGAAGGCATGACATTTAATTTGATTTAAAAATAACTTTCCGTATTAAATTTCCGTTTCAATTTATTTTCAAGTACCGTTTCATAGGCAAGCATTATAAAAGGCATTATATTTATAAAAATTATATTTATATGTACAATTTGAATTGATATCCCTGACAACCGAAATAAATTAATAACCATAAATATACATTACAATAATTCGGCACACCTAAATCATCAAACAAATATGCAATAGAAAAACAACATTTGCATTGAAAATTGCTAACTCTGTTCTCACAAATTAAGTACAGTATCAGAATGTAGAGCGATAAAGGTGACATTTATAATGCTATAAGTATCAACAAATACAAAATTCATAACAAACAAAACCCCAAAAAAACACACACTACTGGAACACGAACCATATGAAGAGAAGGACAAAATTTCGATCCAGTCTAACTTTTTATAGCCAAAACGGGAACGAAATAACAAATCCTTTATTGAATCAAATGTCGTTCCATAAATACTAAAACAATTACAACCTACACACACACCCCCATTGGCGAATAAACTTTATTTAGAATTTTGAAAATAGAAAATGGAAATGGATTGGAAACTCAACTGCTGTACATTCTCTACGCTTTTATGATGAATTTACTAAAAATGAAATGTATACAACACAAAGGATTTATTGTTTGACCTTCTGAAACCCTCTGGCAGTGTCCAATTTACTGAAAGAGGACGGGAACAGATTGTACTGTATTTTATGGGAAATTGACATCCATTACCGCCCCATATTTCAAATTAACGAACATTAAAAGGATGTCTGTAAGTTCTGCATGGATTGATTCCCAAAATATTGTCTAAACTCTGAACTGAGTGTAGTTGCTATATAGTCTCTGTCACTCGGCAACAGGCAAAAATAAGTAAACTTTTATTCTACACCACAAATTGAAAAATGTTTTCACCTAGAGTTCCGAATTAAAGAATTTACATCAATTGAAGCTGTGCAAGGGAAAACAAGAATTTCTGTAGCCTCAATTTGTACACAGAGAAATAGTGCAGCTGATGCAATGGTGCATTCAAATTATTTAAGTTTATCAACGAAATCAACATATCATAACTGTATAGTGGTATGAAAATAAAATCAATTGAATTTAATATTTAAAAATCGATATCGGAAAAAGTCGTTTGCTGTTTTTTTTTTTTCAGAAAAACTTTTATGCCAATATTTTGATCTTGTATACAAATTTTTTTACAAAAAATGACGTATTAGCTTTCAACAGTTATTAAAATTGTTTTTCCAAGAAATCGAAAGATTTTCACTAGCTATACCTAACCAATGACTTTAGTCAAAACGAACTTTCTCAGGCTTATTGGGTTAGAAAATGCACTTTTTTGTTTGTGGACCTTTCCCATAAGGGATTTCAAAAAAAAATGTTCGATTAATAGCCGCGTTTTATTATCGCCAATAACCCATATACATATGCTTATCTCTTTTTTCCCTATGTTTATTTATTTTTCATGTAGATACTGTCTTTTTACTTTATACTTCCCTTAGCATTTAAAAAGCTTTAAAATCGATCTACCCGCCAGAGTAAAAACTAATTTCTGGATCCATAAAGGAAACCTCGATAGAAACCTAGATCCAATGTTATGCGTGTTTTTTTGTAATTCTGCAGGGAATTGGGCGAAAAAAAACGACGTCGGTGCTAAACAATCACCATGTTAAATACAATAACAACTAATCCCCTACGGGCTAAACTAAACCCAGAGAATTCTCCGGGCTTAACTTAAGCACACAAAAATACTGTGTTACCGACGTGAATTATATAATTGTTATCGATAGTTTGTATGAAAACTCCATTTTGTTTTTGTGATGGTGTCGCTAATCTCTGTGGTCGGCACGAGTATGATAACCGTGGCGACAAGAAATGATAACGGTTTTTTTTAGAACACTTCAATATAAGCATTTTTTAATATGAGAGAGGGGAGTCTATCTCCCCCCGTTTGGGCGGGAGGGGCAATTTTATGAAAAAAGTACTAATAATGAAAAAAAACCATTAAAAAATAACGGTAATATCTACAATTAAGTATTATGTCTTTTTAAAAAGCCAATACTCTGTTCTATTAGCCAGTTTTTAAATCAAGTGAAATCTATGCATAGTTATTGGAAAAACGAGTTTCAAACTCAAAATTTGGGAAAAAAACATAAAAAAAAAAATGGTTAAAGTAAAATTTTTCAATACTTTCAGATTTTATAATATTTCTTTTTTCTTACAATTCGTTGCTCTTATTAATTCTTAATCAAAAACTGAAAACTAGATGATTTTATATCTTCTAGTTTTCGAGAAAATTGTAAATCACTAATTTTTTTTATTTAATAAAATTTTGTTTTACTTGAGTATTTACGTTGTTTTAATTTGATAGTAATTTAATAGTAGTTTTAGTAATTTCCAATTTTCTCGAAAACTAGAAGACATAAAATCATCTAGTTTTCAGTTTTTGATTAAGAATTAATAAGAGCAACGAATTGTAAGAAATAATATAAAATCTGAAAGTATTGAAAAATTTTACTTAAACCATTTTTTTAATGTTTTTTTCCCAAATTTTGAGTTTGAAACGCGTTTTTTCAAAAACTATGCAAAGATTTCACTTGAACTGGCTAATAGAACAGAGTATTGGCTTTTAAAAATGGTATAATACTTAATTGTAGATATTACCGTTATTTTTTAATATTTTTTTTCCATTTTTAGTACTTATTTCATGAAATTGCCCCTCCCGCATAAACGGGGGGAGATAGACCCCCCCTCCCATAGTAAAAAATGCTTGTATTAAAGTGTTCTACAAAAAACCGTTATCATTTCTTGTCGCCACGGTTATCATACTCTCCCCCTGTGGTCGTTTTTTTCGTGCAATCCCCCCCCCCGGACTTGCAAAAAAACACACCTGTTGTTTTTGTATTATACGTGTTAAAAGATAACTCAGAGACCCAGAGATAAGATGTGAAAAAAAATATATGTAAACTATGAAGAATACAATCAATTGAAAAAATATTTTGTGTTACTTTTTACGTTATTTATTTGCAATATTAATCAAATAAGAAATCTGTTTTTAGCGTCCTTCAATTATAACCAAAAATTTTCCCTACTTATAATTCTTTGTATCAAAAGGATGAATCTTTGAATGAATTAATGAAATTCATCAAAGAGAAAATTTTGGAAACACAGTTTTATGTTCACTTAATGCATAAACAGAGATATTTGTCACTGCTAACTAAGCCGAATTGTTGTTGTATTTTGCGTGGCAATTGTATTTTTAAGAAAATATAACAACAACAAAAAAAAAAACACCTTTGTTCTTTTATATGTATGAAAAAATAGTGTGAATTAAAAAATTTGATGAAATTATATATTATTATATGTAATTAGTATAAGCTTGTGAAAAATATCTGGTGAACAGAAAATTATTATCTATACAAATTTTGAAGCATTACTTATGTATATCTATTTAATTTTGAAAACAGCAACAAGTATTTACAATTTTCAATAATATTATTGTTAATACATATAATAAATAACTGAATTTAATAAATTTAATGAAATATAAAAAAAAAAAGATTTTAAGTGCTTTTTTTAAGTGCTTCACAGTTAATTCTTTTAGATTACCCGGATGAAGCAAGTGAGTGGGTATATGGGTACAAAAACTTTTTTCCATTAAGTACATATTTCTTTTAAATTCAGGATCAAGTTTTAAGGAAGTTCCGCATAACAGTGTTGTTTTGCAGAGCAAAGACTGACACACAACTTATAATATGGAGTTCGAAATGACTTTTATAGCTACTTGCTTTATAAGGGAACTGTATTGGTTTTGAGTACAACAAAAAAAAAACAACAAAAAAATTAAAGCATTAATCAATCATTAATCATTATCAAACACTCTTTAAACCACTTTTAACTATATAACATAACCTACTTTAAAACAGTTATTTTTTCATATTTTCCAGTCAGAAGAGTATTTTTTAGCGAAATGGCGTTTCAGTTTCAGAAGACTTTCTTTTTAATCCGGACACTTCTGCAAGCTTCTTGGACTCCCAATAGGGAAAACAATAAATATAGATACATAAATGTTTATAATCATCTATCATAAACATAGAATTTAAAACTTGAAGAATACCCTGGGCAGATTTTATGAGCTGGTTCGTGCAACATATACATACATTTTATTTATTATTCACTCAATGAGCTCATCCACTTTAATCCTTCCTCCACAAAGTTTCTCCAATGTTTTCAACGACTTTTGAGTTATTTTATTTTATGTATTTCCATATTTCCGTTTATTTTTTCATCTTCGTCCTTTCTTTTTCTTTTGTTTTGCTTTTTTAAATTTCTTCGGCTTTAATCGTCAAAGTTAAAGTGTGTAGATATTAGCTCAGATTGGGGTTTAAAATGTCGGAAAGTCAATAAGACTAAACAAAATATAAATGACGAATGAAAGGATGGATGAAGTGGTAAACATCATCACGTACACTCCACCTACTTACTTTATTTTTATGCAGAAGATGAATATTTACTTTTTTCGCATTTTAAAATGATAAAGCAAAGATGGGTAGAAGAAAGCATACACTTCCTTTATTTTACTGGAACCAGAGATTGAGTATAATAGATGTCTTCTTTTTCATTATGGTAATGTTGTATAATAAATATATGTGTATTGCTTTGCTATAATAAACCCCTCTTTGCATCAGTTATACAAAACGCAAATCTTTTGTTCATTAATCATTTTGAATTTTTCAATTTGCATTCTTTGTGAAATATACTTTTCTAGTAATTTGTCATTGTTGTTGATGTTTCTAAGGGATTCTCTTTTTCTTGTTTTTCTGTTTTGCTTTTTTATTTAAATCTCTATAGGGGAAGTATTGGTTTCGTATAAAAAAAAAATCTTTAGGTTTTCATCAAAATGTACACTAGGTCAAAATCCGGAAAAAGCGGGGCGGTCTGTCACTCTGTGCGTAGACTATAACTGAAAGAGTAGAACCATTTGATTCAAATTTGGTACAGAATTCTACAAAAGGAACAGTCAAATTTTTGTTTTAGATTACCTATAATGGTGATTTTTAAGTTTGCTTGAAAACGGTTCTTAAAGATTTTGATTAAACTTCGTGCCTAATGATAAAAAAAAACTGCTTTTCAGGGTTTTGACGTCTTTTGTTAGAGTAAAACACTGGTTTTTGGTTAATGCCGTATATCTTTCTAATGACAGAACTGATTTTGTTATAATTTTACAATCCAGTGCTTTTAAAGAATTTAAAAAAAATATTACATTTAAATATTTAACAAATAATTATTATTTTAACTAAAACAAATTAAAGAAAATATCCAAATTTTTGTACTTTTGATTTTTTATAATTTTTGTCCGGTTATGAGAACTGTCCGGTTAGGGGAAAGAAAAACTCTTTTTTTTAACTTCATTTTTAATTTTTATTTTAATAGATTTTCTATGGATTTGCTTACGTATTTTAGTAACGGACCTTCTGTGCTTCATTTGTTGATAAAAAATAATCCCTAAATAATATTATGTGTCCGCGTATGGGAGGTTTTCTATCTAAAATGAGCAAGAAAAAGTGTTCGCGTCCGTTATCGAAAAAAAAAATTTGTTCACGAAAATGTGTCCGTTTAAGGGAATTGTCCACTTATTGCAGCTGTCCGCAAGAAGAGTTTTCACTGTATATAACTATTTTACCAAAAATTTTAAAAATCTATTATGTCTTTGAACGTCAAGAGCAGGTTTGTGCGATCCAGTCGTGAGTATTTTTTTCAAATATTCAAGGTGTAAAGAGTTATTATATCCTATTATGAGTGCTTGCTTTTTTTAAGAAGTACCTACCCATCTATATATATACATTTTGGTATCAATACATTATTATACCTCTACATAACATGCTACATTATAATATATTATCGGTAAGGGACTAAGGGAGCTCATTTTAAAATGTGCTGCCTTTTTGGTTTATTTATTTTGATTTTATCGTGTGGATATGTGTATCGTTAAATGACGGTTTAAGAGACAAAGTGAAAGTAAATATGAATTCTTGAAGATGAAAAATTCTTTCAGTTATCTTATTTAAAATGTATGTAAGTTCTATTTGTGAATGTCATTTTAACTAATCATGTATTTATGAGGTTTTTAAATGGACTTTATTTACATTTAGAAAAAAAAAATTTACTATTGCATTATCCATTACATTGCCGTGTAATTCTATTAAAGCATTCAAACTTGTTCCTACACATGGTAACGGTGCATTGAAATTTGATGCACTTATTGCATTTACACCTATCTTAATTATCGAACTAAGTTACCTTTCGAAGGATATCTGGTGACCAAGCAAAAACATGAATCTTTATGTTTTATCAAATTTTTTTTATTTCAAGCAATTATTAACATACTTAAAAAGTGTCTTTAACTTAAAAAAAAGAGCTATTTCATGGGGACCAACCCAATCATCAGATCCCTTTAATTGTGCTTAGTCAGTGTATAGTAGTAAGACCATTTTTAATTGAATTATGGTCCATTTATTAAAACTAGACCAAAAGTCCCCACCAGAGGTACCGATTATACAAGTTCACTAAGGCGTATACGTATTTTTTTTTAAATAATGTATTTTCTTTAAATAAATAAATTATTTTCCTTAGCTTTGCAAATGCCACGTCAAGGAAACTTAGCCAACAAAATTTGGAAAAATTTCAACTAAACTGAATTTTGATGTAGACTTGTGGAAATTTGTTTTGACGTCTAATCTAATTTTTGACAACTGCTAAAGTTTTTTCAAGGCATTCAAAGAGGGATAAAACTATCTTACGAAAAAAGGCACAGAATCTTTTTCGTGTACAATTTTATAAGCAACAATTTTTTACCTTTAGATTAAAAAAAAAAATTGATTTTTTATTATTTCCAAAATCAACTTATTGTATTGATTTAGACTTTTATCTTTTCAAGGATGTACCCTCATCTTTGTATATGAGTTAAAATTTAATTCCCTGCGTATTTGAATGTCTTGAACATTTAAAGAACACAAATACACATTAAACGATTGAATTTCATTTAAGCCTATAGTTCATCTCGTACATATGTATCTCATCATAACAGTAAGCTAATAATTACACACCCAAAATCCAAATTCCTTATTACATTTACTTGGCTGCTATTCTTTTCAAAAACGGTAGAAAGAGCAGATGTACATAATTATATTAAGGTATATCCTCCTAATACACCCACAATCAGTTTGCACTCTCATTAAGCACATCAGAGCAGAAATGCAAGTGTGTTTAAAACTATTTAGTATATAGAAGCGCAAAGCCACAAAACTAAATTGGGTCAGCCACGACAGCCACCCCTAGGTATTTTAAGTTAGAAAAGTACCTACGTACTTCTCTTTTCGTATTCCGAATACTGTCACTTTGTCACATTTTGAAAATAATTTTAAAACTTTTTACCTTCATCTCAACGCGAAACAAAAGTGCATTGTGTAGTTATGTCTTGGTAGTTTATATTTTTATATAAAAGTTAAGGATAATTTGATTCCGTTTCTCCTGCTTTTCATTTGTACCTACCTATTCTACCTGCGAGTGCGCTGCAATAATACGATTCAAAGAGAATCGGTTTATTATTTCCTAAGGTATGAAGGTGGAATTGTTACAGTAAATAAAAACAAAAACTAGTTATGGTACAAAATAAGGCAGTAAGGTAAATCTAAAAAAATGTTTCGTTTATTTTAATGGTACTTAATTTAATTTTAAATTGAAAATTGTAGCTGTATTCCGTAGAATTTGGAGAATTTGTGTATAATGTTCTATCGACTCTTAAAATATACATAATTCATTTATTTTGTTCCCCAACCCGGACCTAAACTAAATTCTGCTCGAATTTTTATTATCGCTTCTAAATTTAGAACGAACTGGGCTCAGATGTGTGAGACTTAAACGTTCGGTCAAATGAAAAAAGCCCGCATTTATTTTTGCTTTATTCCAAATTTTCCGCGAAATCTCCAAAAATCAAAATAAAAAACACAGAATTTAAAAAATTACACCATATGTTTATTTATTTGCATTTCTTTCATATTTCTTAAGGCTATAGGTTATGTCTAATATAACCTTCTAAAATGCATCTGCTGCCCTCTTTGTTGTTGTCCAGACATTTGTTGCTGCTGCTGTTGCTGTTGTTGTTGTTGTTGGTGTCCAGGATTACCACCGCTCTGCGAATATCCTTGAGTAATGCTTCCTCCCGGCTTGTTGTTCTACGGAAAATAAATTTAATTATGAACATTTAAAAGCAGCTATAATGTTGAATACCTGCTGAGTGTTTCCAGTCATTTGCATTACACCCGGATGCATTGGCATACCAGAAATCATTGAAGTGTAAACCACTCCTTCAGGCAAATGCGTTGGCTGTGGAGGCCCATGTACAGACTGATCGACTTTCAGTTCAACATGATAACGATCGGAAATTTTCTCCATTGTAACTTGGGGTTTATGTTGTGACCCAACAGACACTGAACCAGAAGCCTGTGATATTGGCGGCTGGTCCAAGTTTATGTGGTACACTTGTGCGGGTGGTTTCTGAGATTGTTGGTCATTTTTCGAGGAATGGCCTTGCGCTGATTGCTGCTGCGGTTGCATTTCCATGTGATAGCTTTGCCTCAGAGGAAGATTAAGATTGGGATTGTACGAAGGATAGATGATCGCAGGCCCCCGATTGTCCTGCTGACCGTGGTTGGGTGCATTGCTAGCTGTTTGGTAGAACAGAGTGCCAGGTGGATTTTGATACTGGTTTGGGGGTTCTAGAGAAAGAAAGAACAAAGGTTTAAATGTTTTTCGCTAATGTAGCACAACTTACTGTTCCATAAAACGCGCGCAATGTCTGCCCCACGACGCCCATCATCGTGCTCTGGAAAAGAAGAATTGAAAGAGAAAGCATAGCTTGATTGGTAATTCTTTGAGGTAGGCTCACTTGGCTGCGGATAGGCGGCGCTTTTGTAGTACGCCTGATGCTGTGGCGGTGACGGACTACGATTCCGTTTGATTCCTTGGTTACCAACACCCACAGGCTGAACAAGAGAATATACTTCTGCGATTTAGTTTAAAAGGAATTTAATGCAAAACTTACAACTTTTTGAAGAATCTGTTGATGTTGGTGCTGCAGTCTTTGTGGTAGAAAAACTTGAGGCTGTGGTACGTTCTGTGCTTGCATCGCTTGCATTGCAAACAGTTCACTTAATTAAGGAGAAACATCAGTCAGTGAATATTTCTTAGAAAAATCAACTTTTTCTTACCTATCTTTTTGTTGTTGTTGTTTCTTGCGATTCTCATCTTCGTTGAGAACTTTTTTCAATTGCAAAAATAGTTGCTGCTTTTGATTTCTTAGCTCAGTAAGCTTTTGGTCCAATTTTGTGATTTGTTCTCGTGTCTCGCCCAGAGTCATCACATCTTGCCGTTCTCGAGCTTCGCGCTCTTTTCGAAGACGTTCTTCTTCAACTTCCGCTTCATATTCTAGAAGTTGTTTAATGTTTAAAAATGTTTTTTTTTATATTTTCGACATAGACCTTCTTTTTTTCTTTGCCGTTCCTTTAATATGAAAGATTTGAGTGCCTCCCGTAAACGTTCGTCACGTTCAGCCTTGCCAGCCTGGGTAACTGCCGAAGCTGGAGGCATTTTACTTGAGTTTTTGTCCGAAATTTTGGCAATTTTTCACAAATTAATAGTTTTTTAATGGAAAAATATAGTTCTTAAAGTTTTATAACACGAAGTCGATTCAAATTTTACTAAATAAAAATTAGTTGACAAACTTTTATTTCTTAAGCACCCAGAGTAGTTTGACATTTCCTGTCATTTGTGTTTTGGAATAAAATGGACGCATTCAGAGCGTAATAGATTTTGAAACGTGTTAAAATACACCAAAAAGTAAGACTTCCTTCACACGATGAAAATTTCAGTTTTTAGATTTGAAGCACACCAACAGTCGTATTTATAAGCAGTCGTATTTATTAGATTTTTGTCTACTCAGACACAGTCTAACTATTTATAATTGATGGAAATATGCTTTATTTAATAAAAACAAATATTATATTATTCACGGTTAGGACAATCTATACTCTTGTGTCGAAGTTAGGCATCTATAAGACAACAATAAACAAGATTTTTGAACACATTTTCTAACATTGGACAGTTGTCCAAAGTTAGACAACGTTTATAAATAAGACCATAGATTTTTGTCTACTCAGACACAGTCTAACTATTTATAATTGATGGAAATATGTTTTATTTAATAAAAATAAATATCAAATTATTCACGGTTAAGACAATTTACTCTTGTGTCTAAGTTAGGCAGCTATAAGACAACAATAAACAAGGTTTTAGAACATATTTTTCAAAGTTGGACTGTTGTCTAAAGTTAGACAATGTTTATAAATAAGACCAACGGTTTCCACCAATCGCAGACTGTCTGTCCATTACGAAAACAACGGAAAAAGCACAAAGAAGAAAGAGCGATAACTCTGCAATTATTTCAACCTCTGCAACTTTGTTTACCCCGGCCACCCATACCTCCTCCGCCAACATGCTATAAAATTGCACCGTTTAAAAGCAGTCTTTGTTTAACAAGTCTACTTACTCCATCTCTTTTTCAAATACGATAACTTTCTTAATCAAGAATTACCATCCACATTCCACAGAAATCAAATTTAACTTTCCTCTTTCTTCGGAAATTCGTTCAATAAATCGTGTGTACTCGCTCTTTATTTTGTTGTTTTACTTTTCTTCATCATATTCGCCGCGGTCGCCGACGAGCTATGATAAAATTTTTTCCAGTCTCATCAAAACTCAATTCAACATTAAGCAATAAAGTTAATTTTTCCTTCAAACGCAATTTTAGTAGTGTAAAATAGTTTTAAATCTTCTTATAAAAATCTCTCGATAATTCATAATTTTCAATTAAACATTTATTTTTGTGTGTTTTCAGTCTTGGTGTCGTGTTTTTTTTGTTCAATTATCGGGTCGTGTCTCAAGTGCACTAAAAAATTTTCACCCTGTTTAGAGAAAAATTCAATAAAAAAACGAGAAACTTTTTCCAAAGTACCCCCTCAGTCCTTATTCATTACGAAATTATAAACAAAAGTTTAAAATAAACATAAAACCATGGCGAGTAAGTAAAATTTAAATAAGTTTCTGTCTTGTAATTAAAAAAAAAAAAGAATAAATAAAAAAAACTCCAGTTAATCCAAACAAAAAAAAGAAACTCGAAAAATGGGGGACGAAGTCGTCCGTAAAATTCCAACGATCATTCATCGCCAGGATTTTTCATTTAACTAAGTTATTGTTATAAGTTGGTAATTAGCTGTCTCTAAGACTCGTGCTAGCGATTAAATGTTATTCATTCATATTATCAATTTGAATTGCTGTGGAAAATTGAGGGAAATCTGATAGAAATACGATTTGTTTGAAAAATCAATATTAACGACCTTTGTTGGGGCCATAAATAACATTGTCCTAACCTCACTTTTAAAAACAGAATCGGCAGCAGCAAAAACAGTGTTCGTAGACCGAGTCAATTTGATTTTTTTATTGGGATTTTTATTTGTTGTATTAAGTTGGTGGTTTATCTTGAAAATAAGGTTAGCAAAATTGTGCTGTCTTTTACCCCGTTTAGACCACTTTCATACGAGAAGATTTCTGTCTCAGGCAACTTGATTTAGCAGAGAAGGCACGAAGGGAAGTTAACAAAATCTCCTCATTTTCATACCTAGTGTGCGTTTAATAAAAAAATTTAAAAGGAATCTCGAGCGATTTTGTTTGTGGACGGTACAAAAAATTTAAAGAAAATGACTAAACGTACTCGAACAACTTTTTTCCTCGTCTAAAAGAGTATTTAATTAATAGAATTATCGAGTTTGATAAGAGTTGGATTTCTGACCCAGGTTTTCGGCAAATGAGATTTGGGGTTGAAATGAAACTAAGAAAGAATGGACTATTATTGCGAATGCCGTTTAATGTGTCAATCTATTAAAAAAAAACGGACATTAGGTCCTCGTCTTATAAAAACATACCTTACAGGATTTATCAAATCAAGCTAATTTCTACTAATTTTAGTCGTAATCTAGTTTTTTTATATGAATTATGAACTGTCAAGACAGACACTGACAGCTGTGTATTATAAAATTTTGTACACTGCTTGGTCCCTTTTCACACGAGGAAAGTTTCAGTTTTTAAATAAGAAAGGTGAGAGGGGGAAAACGAAATCTCCCCGGTCAACGATTTGAGGAGATTTTTTTGACATTCGTCTTCGCACACTCAGTAGGTGAGTGTTCAAACAAACTTTTAAGGAAATTCAAAGAAAACGTCAAAAAAATCTCCACCAACTTGCTTCCTCGTGTGAAAGGGGACCTACAGACATTTTTGTAGCAGAAATTTGCAAGTTATCCAATGCAGAGGAAATTATTTGCTTTCTGATTGTGCTCTCTGGTTGCAAATTTTGTTGAGTTAACAAACAGGTATTTTAGACAATTTGTTTGAAATAAGGCTAAGAACTTAGGAAGGAAAAATTATATTTTAAAAACTTTTTTCTTTTTTTTTAAACATGTACCCAGTGTACCTACATGTTTTTTTTGTCATGTTATAATTTTCATATTCAGGTTTGAACAAATTCTGTTGAAGAAATAGACTTTCCTTTAAAAACAAAATTCCAGTAAAATGGGATGTTTATAACAAAAATCAAGGGTGTTTTATTTTGAACTTTCTCACTACACTGCTAAAGAAAGGTACTGTCCCAGTAGAGCACAAGCTAACAGAAACATCGCAATTGCTGACGGCTGCTAAAGGAATTGCTGATGCTTATGTTCGTTTGTTGTTCGTCATGGTGCGGGTGGAGATCTGCGTTGTATACATTATTTGCCTCTTCTCTTCGGGTCGAGGTTTGACTTAGAGTTTAGTTTGATGATGATGATTGCTGTTTCTGTTTCTAATGCTTGAATTGCGGCTTCTTGTTGGTCTGGGATGAATGATGCACCCGAACTACGAAAGTGATTTTTCTTCTTTTTTTTTTTGTCTTGGTTGATGTATGATTTTTTTTCTTGTGTAACAATGTGTGTGTGTTTAGGAGTTGAAGGGAGCAGTAAAATGTTTTACTCGAAAATGAGAATGGCATTCACCTGTGCAGATGTTATTTTCTTGTCATTCTTTTTTAGCTTGTGAGATTTTTTGATTTGATTTGTTAATTTAATTATAGGTATACAGTTGCAACTTAAAAAATTAAATTAAAAAAAAAGTAAATAAATAAAGAACATGTGAAAAGGGTGGGTTAGTGTTTTACTCTTTTAAAAATCTTTATGTAACTACACGTTGTTTGAGGGTTAGTTGCGGTTGGCAGGATTTTATGTTTTCACAACAAACTAACAAATAAGCTGAAGGTATATTATAGATACCTACCTAACTTTTTTTTTACGTAATCTTACAGATGAAGCATTATTTAACTAAGTGACCTCTTTGTTGGAAATTTAATGAATATAATTTAATATAATATAAATAAATTAAAGTAACTAGCAATAAATTTGATTTATTTGAAGTAGGTACATTTTGAGCCCTTGCGTTGAGGAGTTCAAATAGTATTTTAGAATACAAATTAAGTTTGAGCGTAACAAATTGAACTCGAAGTTTTGACATTACGATTATAGGATAGACTCAAAAGTGAGGCACACAATTATTTCCGTCTGATCGGCTGGAGCTTAAACAACTTGCCCGATTTTCTTTAGGCTAAGCACCAAGTTTTCTTGGAAATACTTCTAGGAAAAACTTGAATTCTAATTAAGGGATATTTAATGTTAAGATATTAAAATTGATATAAAAAATATAGAAACAAATTTGAAAGACAATAGGTAGGTAGGTTCATAAATTGAAAAGATCTTGCCCTAACTTTGAAATGAAATATTGTTAGGACCTTACGGATATTTGGTTAAATACAACCATTAATATTTTTTTTCAATACTAAAGAAATAGATGTTTAAATATAAATTTCAACTAATTAAACAAAAACCCGTAGTTTTTTTTTTCGATGTCAAAGTCTCCCAATTCATTTTTTTATTTTTAACAAAATTATTCCTTTGCTGTTTTCTTTATGATTTGGCATGGCATTCAAACATATTTTACAAACACGCATTTATGTTATTTCATAACACACAAGCTGTTTAAAAAAAATCTTATGCGTATCATAACAAAAACAAAACAACTGAAACTTACTCAAAGTTAATTTGGCTTCATACCTAACTATAACACTTCATACAATTTCATTTAAAAATCGTCTTCTTCACCTTAAAGTATTTCTCGTACCTACACCTACAAACAAACTTTCGGAAAGATTGTATAAAAAAAAAAATATCTTTTAATTGATAACTTTTATTTAAACTTACCCAAGCTGCTGGATTAGATGGAAATCGAGATGAATCAAATCGATGCATAGATATCGCCCTTAGAGAAATTAATAGTGGCAACTATGAGAAAGCACTTAAATTTCTACGAAAAGCTCAGAATCTTTTTCCATCCAAAGAAGCTGAAGAGCTCATTAACACCATCATATCAAGCTATCAGACTGCACCTAATGCTAATGAGCAACAAAAAACAGAGCAAGAAAATACAACTCGTCAAAGAAAACGCAGTGAAAACGAATTTCACAACGAAAATGACTACTCTGGCGAGCAGACAGAACTTGTAAAGAAAATCAAGAACTGTAAGAATTTCTATGAAGTTCTAGGTGTTACTAAGGACGCTACCGATTCCACCATCAAAAAAGCCTATAAACGTCTAGCCCTACAACTGCACCCTGATAAAAATCATGCCCCGGGAGCTGTTGAGGCTTTTAAGATTGTTGGCAATGCTGTAGCCACTCTAACAGATCCCCAGAAACGTAAAGAATACGATATGCTGGGCTCCAAGGCAACCATTAATGGTGTGAATGGCCAGAGTAGTTTCCAACAATACTATGCTCATCATAACCATCATCGAACTTTCGAGAGTGCATTTGAACGCGAAGGAGACATATCTGCCGAGGAGCTCTTCAACATGTTCTTTGGGAATTTTCCCGCAAATAGACGACGTGGTGGTGGTGGTGCTGGCAACGGCGGTCATGCCCACCGGGAGACCAGTCCTCAGCCGAGTTTGGCTTTCGGCCTCATCCTAATACTCATTCTGATTTCAATGCTGTCGTCTTTCTTCACCTCGGATCCGGTGTATAACCTGTCTCAGTCCACGTAGGTTCCAAAATTAAAATGCATTTATTTAAAAAAAAAAAAAAAAAAAAAAAAACCCATCCACACAATTTGTTAAAAACACATTGACTGACATGACTTCCGTTTAAAAATTTTGCAGAAAATACCCAGTGAGACGGGAAACCCAGCATCTTAACGTTCCGTATTACGTGCGAGAGAATTTCCAAAGTGATTACCAAGGTTCGCTAGGGCGCCTAGAGAATTCCGTGGAGGAAGATTTCATTTACACTATGAAACAGAACTGCTTTCGCGAGAGGAGCTACCGTAAGTGTTGTGTTATTGTGACCACGATAATTTCTAATTTGATTTTTATTGATGTAATCCAATGACACAAATAACTTACACTGTCTCTCTCTCTCTCTCTCTCTCTCTCTGTTCTTCTCTTTTCTCTCCCTTTTCTTTCAAAATATGTGCCTCCAAAAGGCGAATCAATGATGGCCCGAGCTAGAAGTTTTGGCAGCCGTGCGCAGTTGGCACAGGCACAAGGTCTCAAGATGCCCTCGTGTGATAATCTCTATAAAATTGGAATCACCCGTTACTCGCTTTATTAAATTAAAATTATCAATAAGCGTAGTTGTTGAGAGTATTATACCCCGATATCGGTTGAACGTGGACGAACCGATTTTTTAAAATAAAAATATCTATTTAGTATATCCTAATCTCAATTTCACCAAAATGTATGTCAAACTAAAAAATTAACTGTCAAAATACCAAAGATAAATCGGAATAAAAAAAACGAATTTAAATCATTAAATAAATAAGCATTCGCCAAATGGTTTTGTTTTAAAATTTTGTTATTGTCACGCATGTTATGTTAATTAGCAGAGGCAAGCACCAGACTCTCAACCAAGCACCAAGTAGTAAATTACATGCAAATTGGAGTATACATTGTGTCAGATCGTAATTGTTATTGATGAAAGTCAAACTGTGGAATTCATTCTCCGGCCTTTGACTCGGCACAAAACACCTCCAATTATTAAATGCAAAATCGACTTTGATTATTATGTAGTAGAGTAGGGTTGGGTTGCTGTAATAAAACTTTTGGCATTCCGTTGTGGACATTCTATTTTGATTTTAACAAAGATTTTAAATAATTTTCATTGAGATTCGAACAGAAGGTGCAATAAAATTCATTAAGCAAAAGAAACATCAAATTATAAGGAAATCTTTAAATCTTTAGGCTTATAACCCTATTTTTGCATTATAATTGATATTTTGCTAAATGAAACTCAATAAATAACATATTATACATATGTATACAAATAAGTCTAAGTTTATTTATTTTATTTAATTAACACTATTTACTTTTTACATAGTTGTTTTTTTTACACTAATAGTACAACAAGTTCTATAACATTTTTTTTTACATATAAATGTACATATTTAAGTAATTTTCATTTTCGGTAAGAGTTCTTTTCAAGTATAATTAATGGGTGATTTTTTAAGAGGTTTAGAACTTTAAAAAAAAAAAAACACAAAAAATTCGAAAAAATGAATGAAATATTTATTTGAATCGATAGTTTGAACCTTGCAATTTAATGTTTAAAGATAATTTCATGCAAATGTTGACCGCGGCTGCGTCTCAGGTAGCCCATCCGCTGAGTCCAATTTTGGCATACTCTTTCACACATATCGGCCGGTATCTCACGAATGAATGCATGGATGTTGGCTTCCAGTGCGTCAATCGAAGCGGGCTTGTCCCTATAGACATTAGCCTTGACATACCCCCACAAAAAATAATCTAATGGTGTCAAATCGCACGATCTAGGCGGCCAATTGACCGGCCCGAAACGTGAAATTAACTGTTCACCAAACTCGCCTCGCAATTGCGCCATTGTTTCGCGTGCTGTGTGGCATGTGGCACCGTCTTGTTGAAACCACATATCATGCAAGTCAAGAACTTCCATTTCGGGCAAAAAAAAGTTTGTTATCATCGCTCGGTAGCGTTCACCATTGACAGTAACACTGCGATTCGCATCATCTTTGAAGAAATATGGCCCAATAATGCCGCCGGCCCATAAACCGCACCAAACAGTGGCTTTTTCGGGATGCATTGGTAGCTGTTGCAATGCTTCTGGCTGATCTTCACTCCAAATGCGGCAATTTTGCTTATTTACGTACCCATTCAACCAAAAATGAGCCTCATCGCTGAACACAATGAACATTTCGAACCGAGCACGAATTTTGATAGTAAAATTCAATAATTTGCAAGCGTTGTTCATTTGTAAGACGATCCATGGTTAAATTGCAAACCAAACTGAAGCTGTTTGACAGTGACACAAGGTACTAAACACACGTCAGCTGTCAAAACCAGTGTTGCCAAAACCAAACCAGCTTAAAAATCACCGTTACATTTTCTCGTTTATTAGCCACAAAATTCACTATTTAGTAAACAGTTTTTCGATCTAATTAGTAATACAAAGGAAGCAAGAACAATTTTGTTCCCCTTAAAAATATGTAGTTAAACTAGGTTTTTTTGATTTGATTTTATTAAAAAATTATCAATACTGATATTTTATCAAAGAATAATGAATCAAAAAATTTCACAATAATCTAGATAACATATCTGCGGTTGTTTTTTTAGGTGGAGGCCGAGGAGGGATAGGAGTTTATCAAACTAAAAAATTATTTTTTTACAATCTAAGCATATGACATATGAACTTGGATAACTTCTTCATAAATATGTTTCATTTTTCATGAGAATCAAGAATGAAGAGAGCCGATAAAAGAATCCATGTGGGAAAATATAGGTTTTTGAGCTGAAATATAATTTTCTTGTTACGATTAATTTAATAAAAACAAAATTAAAATGATCTTTAAAAAAAGCTATAGGGCTTTTTAGGCGATGATGAGTTTATTTTATGTCGATTCGTCTTTTATGAGTCTCATTAAATAGTGTCTTATATCTGTACATGGTACAGAATTTAAAATTACCTACTTGATTTAAAATACCCAACGTCTGCGAACAGCAGAAGTAGAATTCCTACTCTTTTGAATAGAATCGAAGCTTTATTGGGTTCTGTTGTTTATAGAAATCCAGCTCCATCAAATTAAAGTTATTTTGTATATCAATTGTAAGTGAAATGTGTTGTAATATTATTAACAAATCTCAAAATTACCGAATAGGAATGACTTAATTTTTTTACATATTTAAATTGCAGAATTGCAATCAAAAAGTCGCAACAAAGCAAAATAGAAGTATAGATTTACATATTAACAACACAGAAGCCATGGATGGAACACCTTCGGCAATCAAGAATCTGAATCGTTAAAAAAAGAACGTGCTATGTTTATGTATATACACATATATTTTATACCATACACCAACGAACGTTGCATCTAATAAAAAATAAAAAAAAAAAAACACACACCCGACCCGACCACACCGTTCTGCCCCCAGCAGACTGTTGAACAAATAAACCGACAAGAACATAAAAAACACATTCTCTTGACTCTGAAACTCATTCAATGAAGGGTGCTTTGCTTACCCTTGGATTGGGCTTTTCGAGTGTACAGGCGGAGGAATAAGCGTGGTGGTGTGGATTCCATTGCAACGTGAATCCTAAAATAGGACATACTTAATGCGTCTGCAAGCGCGAATGAACATAAGGACCGGACAGGTCTGGTGGTATGTTAGGGAGTATGAGGCTTTGTATTTATTCAATATTTTTTTTTTATCCATTCATTGAGAGAACTGCTGTTTCATATTGACTGAAAAGTCTTCTTTATGTATTTTTTTTTTTTTTTTTGTTCGAGCGAAGGGATGGACAAAAAAAAAACATTTGTATCCAACAGCCCTTGGGTATTGTTTCAGACACACTTTGGAATGTAATTTGTGGAACAATTGTCACGTTTTATTTTTTGTTTTGGTTTTAAATGCAGTTATGCCTTTAAATAACAAATTTGCAGGAAGAAAAATAATTTTATTGGAATGTTATATTTTTTTATATAAAAGTTTCTAGGCTTTAATGTTAAAGATAGAATTAATTAAATTTTAAGGGAATTAATACCTATGTATATAGATTTTTCGTACACAGAGAGTTGAAGACTTTTTGATTGAGATAGATTTTAAGTATTTATTTAAAAATTCAAAATCGGTTTTCTCATTCATAATAAGTATTGGGATGTTATTCGGTTCAGAAGCTTATCATAGCTTATTTTATTTTCAGAAGTTTCCTTAAATGATTACAAATTTGAAACCTACTTAAAAATTTAAAAAATGTTTCAGTTGTTGTAATATGGAATTAAAATCGACCTCCTACTCGGGAAAACTGTTATTAAACAAAATAATTAATTTTTTTTAATTCTTTTGGACGGACAACTATTTTAGTCGGAAAACAATTTCAAACCGTTTTCGTTGTCCGCTCAACAGAGATTTTTTGAAAAAAAAATTATACCAATATCCTAATTTTTTTTTCATATTACAGAAGAAATTGATGATCTTATAGAAAAGCTAAAATCCACCTCAATCGACAGCACAACTGATGTTGATAAAACTGCCTCACTTCTTAGTGAAATATCAGCCACAACCGACCCCAAAAGTTTCGATAAATTTGAATTGGCTGATTCATTTCTAAATCTCATCAAATCCGATAATCAAGTAATTCAAAAAGAAGCTGCCAAATGTATAGCAGAAATCACCAAATCCGAAATACAACGAAAGAAATTCACAAACAAAACTGTCATCGATATGTTTGTAGATTGTTTGAAGAGTGTTAATAGCACTTCGAGTTTAGAGCTACCCATACAAATATGTCGTGCTTTGGGCAATATTTGCTTTCTCAATGACGAAGCACGTGATATAATTTTGAATACATTAGGTGATGAGCATCTTATAAATCTCCTCGAAGTTACCACCGAATCTGATAAAGACAATGAATTGCTATTTATTAAGGTACGTGGAGGCCTTATATCGAATTATTTGCTTGGCGGTGAACGTGTGGCTAAGCGTGCCATGGAATTAAAAATCATGGATAAAATTCAAAATATTATTGATACGAGTATTGAGAATGTTGATGGACATGAAGATCTCTTGTTAAATACTTTGCCAATTTTGAGTATACTCACAGAAAATGTTGCTGATCTTAATTTTAGTACGAAATTGAATACGCAGTTAGCGCGGATACTTGCAGCATCAACAAATCCCGATCTAGCGGAAATGTGCCTTGAACTTTTGCATTATCAAGCGGAGAATGATGATGTTAAGTTGTTGCTGGCGAAAGATGGTCTCTGTGAGACTATCTATAATCTTTTGGAGAAATATAAAAATTTGGCTAGTACTAGTGAAGCGCGGGCCTTAATGAAGCTGGCATGTGAGCTTATTGTTCTTATTTTAACTGGAGGTATGTAGATTTTTTTTCTTTCATTTTAATTGATGAGTTGATTTTTTTTGTTTTGTTTGTTTTTTAGATGAATCAATGCATTATCTCTACTCTACACCATTATTAAAAAACATGGAAGATTGGTTGGATTCAGTGGATATAGACTTGTTGACCACGGGTGTATTAGCTTTAGGCAATTTCGCTCGCACAGATAGCCATTGCATTTACATGGTCGAGAACAAAATTATGAATAAGTTGCTAGGTGAGTAAAATACATGTACAAAGATGCTACTTATAAAATGATGCTGTATAAAAAATTATACAAGAGAGCATTAAAAAAACAAAGCTTAACATAATAATGCATTAATACAAATCGATATTTTACTACAGATATTAATATGCTAAACAATCACTTAAAAATAAATATTTCATATATTCCTTTCTTCAGATGTTCTCTCAAAAAATAACGGTGTTAGTAATGACGTTCGATTACAACATGCCTTACTTAGTGCATTGAGAAACTTAGTCATACCAAAGCCAAATAAAGGTGCTGTTATACAAGCAGGTCTTGTACAAACCATTCTACCGATGCTGGAAATACATCAGCCGCCGGTTGTCTTTAAATTATTAGGAACACTACGCATGACTGTCGATGGGCAAGGTATGATTAGAAAAAATAATCAGTAATACAATTGATATTTACCTTACTTTATTCTTATATTTTATTTTAGAGTCCTTAGCCATGGAACTACTCAAGAATAAAACACTGATCAACCAACTAGTAGAATGGAGTAAGTCATCAGATTATGCTGGAGTTACAGGAGAATCTCTACGTCTTTTGGCTTGGTTGGTAAAACATGCTTATCTTTCTAAAATAGCTTATGTTATGAACAGAGATGGTGCCGAACCATCAGGAAGTGCCGCACCACCTAAACCACCAAACATAGATGAGACAAGTTTAAAGGCTTTTATAGAAATTGATGGGACTGTTGAATCGATGGTTAATATGTTAACGTCACAGCATCTGGTAATGCAAAATGAAGCCCTTATTGCCTTATGCATCCTCTCCGTTGTGTACTTAAATAAAAAACCAGCTGACAGCGAAATTGAACTGCCCGAGATGCTTATTAAATATGAACTTGGCAAAAAGTTGGGAGAATTAATACGAAAATCATCAGATACAATGACAAAAGAAATTGTTGAAAATCTACAAAACTTCACAACATTGCTTATGACATCAGATAAGTTGGTTAGTCATTTAAATCAAAATAACATAAATGAATTGTTGAAATCAATTCCACGTTTAACTGAGTATTGTACGCTATAAGACCTAGACTGGGTGTGGGATGGGGGTGAATTTGAGATTGTTATATAAAAAATGAAAAAAAGAAAAAATTATTTGTAAGATGTTAGGTTTTGTAAGAGAAAGAGGTGCAATTTGACGGGACGCGAACGAAACGTGAAGTGTAGTGGCAATGTGTGAAAATATTTTTAAAACCTTTAATGTATCTTTGATGTTGAAAGATTTGTAAAAAAAAATTCTGATTTTTTTTTATTTAAAAAAGAATTACTTCATCGGAAAAGTATAATATATGTATCATAAATCTTACTTTTACACTCCTTGGAATTCATTTTATTACATCTCATTTATTCCCAGAACTCACCGAAGCTTTTGAATTGTTGGCTGTAAAATTGTGCTCAATTATCCGATAGCAAGGTATTTGGATTGCTATGCCTGTTAGGCTTGTTCCGTTCCGAAGGACATGACTGAAATGTAATTTTCACAAGTGACTTTGTTACAGATTGACAACTAATATTCGTAACTTGCATCCATACGGACTTAATGTACCCGAAAAACTCTGACCGCACGATGGCGGTCCATTTTGGGAATATTCTATTAAACAGAAATAGACAAAGTCGGGAGCTACGAACTCATTTTTCAATAATTCTATTGTTGTAGCCCTTGGGTAAAGTATATTTTTTACACGCGGTTAACGAATGCTTAAACTGTAAACGTAATGCATTTCTGTCACGAGATGCAAAAAAAAATGAGCATTCTAAGTAATTTTTTAAAATAAATTACATATACTCCAAAATTCTTATGCTGTATAGTATTCACACCAATAAAAAACAATCTTGCTAATAGCTTGCCATCTATCGGATAGCCAGATGGAAGGTATTTCAAAAAAATTCATGATAATAGACGTAACTTCATTTACTTCTCTATAGACACCTGCCAAAAGCTAGGTAAGATGTAAGTTGCGTAGTCTATTTTATTTAACTGACTTTCAGCCATTGTTGAAGTTATTCCAAAATGTTTGTATGTTTGTATACATGTATTCACATATATATTTTTCAATGAAGTAATCCTTTTATTTTAAAATCAATACGCACAACAAAATCTATCTTTACTACCTTAAGCCTTAGCATATAATTTAACTGCTGAATCTATTTACTTATTTCACTCATATCTACATAAATATTTTTTTCTGACTGCCGATTTATAGAAGGAGACTTGATTATAAATATATTAATTTTTAATTAAAATAGTTTTAAATTTTACCTTACGACTTTCTTAATTATATGCTTGTATATTTATGCTCTTGCATGATTAGAATTATATAATTATAAATTTTGTATAGACTTTGAAGATTAAATATTTATTATTTAATTAAAACAGTCGACATGTTTTAAACGTGTTAGCAATCTAAAAAAAAGGTGTTACTATTCTATTTTTTTTTGTATAAGAAAAAGTGATTAAATGATAAAATGATAGAAGCAATCGAAAAACAAGTAATATTGATTTAGAAATAGTCGAAGTTTCTAAATGAGATTTAAGAAAAGAAAAACGTCTGTGTTGTGAAAAAAATAACACCTAAATATTTTGAAAGTTTTAGTTTTACCAAACATTGTAAGTCAAAGCAAGCACATTTTATAACAAAATGAAAGAAAAAAAACTTATGCAACGAGTTATGTAATTAAGATATACAAAAACTGGAAACAAAATTTTAAAAAAATCACAAATCGATTGTGAGAAAATCATTTTAGCGTATGCATTTATTTACAATTGTTTCTTAATTAAACATTCATTATTAAGTAGAATCTTAAAATATTTAAGTTATAAATAAATAAAAAAAAAACAATACACGAAAAAGTATTTTATTATAAGAATTATTTAAGCAAGTAGTTGACATCCAGCAATTATTACATAAAGAACCAGTTTCAAAAAAAAAAAAAATAAAATATTTTACTTAACGAACAAAACAATATTAACGCAAACAATCAGTGTAACAACAAAAACAAGTGTAACATTTTTTTAAATAGTAACATTTCCAATTCAAATCAAAAATTAACAGAAAACATACATTTTATGAGAGTAGATTTTTCGTAAAAAGAAATTTAAATTTTTAATATTTATAATGTAGACAAAAATCAAATTCAATTTGAATAAAAAAAGAAAAAAATTAAAAATAATTATTTTTAAATTAAATTGATTGACAAAAAAAAAAAAATATAGTGTGTATTTATATTTATTCTTAATTGGAGTGAAAGTTATACTTAAGAAATATACATGAAAAATTTAATTTGAAAAATAAAAATAAAAAAAATATATATATATTTAAAAAAGTATATTGCAAATTTATTTAAATATATAGACAAAACAATTTAAATTTTGCCTTTTACTTACTTTTTACATTTTTTTAGAATTTCTCTACAGAAGTTTCGATCGGATCCGTATTTACATTCTTAATTCTTTGAAAATGAAACTACTATTTCAAAGAGTTCATTGCTGTAAAATCCCATATGGGTGGGTGTGTACATACATATGTCTAGTTTTGTATCGTGAAATTTTTTGCGCATTTGCACACATTTTTACAATTTGTTTTGGGAAAATTTTTAAGAGTTACTATAAAAGCAAAGTGTGTACACATTAAACGATCTGGTTTATATTTGGCGTGTTTAAAAAAAATGAGATCTTTGAGATTTTTCCCACTCAAAAGGTGAGTAAGCGAATCCAAGATTTTTTTCCTCAGAGTTTTGACAGCAAAGCAGAAATTTTTCAAAGAGGTCCTGTTGATGTATCTGAGATTACTGAGATGTCCGAGATCTCATTTTCCTGAACGTGCCTATTTTGACACTTCAGAATTGAAAATGAGAAAAATATTAAAAAAAAAAAAAAATTTTTGAGAAAATGGAATGGGATCTCAAGTTGCATCAGTTTGAAATTATTTAGTCTGAGAAAGGTACTGTGTGTCGAAACAGCTGTAACTATCAAATAAAAAATAAGTGGTTATCAAAAACAAATTATTATTGTTTTCTTTAAATTTGTTAAACATAGCAGCATTCGAGCAAGGTAAATTCACTTGAAATTAGCGGACGAACAAACGCAGATCCCCGTTTAATAAAAAAAACATTAAAAAATCTTGGTTGGTAACACTGGTCTTTTATTGACATTTTTTTATTTTTACATTTCAAACAATATGATAATAAAAGATATGATGTTACAGAAATACCAATATGGAGGGCGATTGTATCTAATGATATATTCTGATTAGGATTTATATCGTTGAATGCAAAATATTCTGAAATTTCAGTTAAAAGTTATAAGATTTTCATTATAAAACTTTTTATGACAACAGCCGATGCCCAAATATGAAAATTAAAAAATTCTCATTCGTATTTATAAACCCATTTCCAAGTACATATGTCTAACTTTGGACAGCTGTCCAAGTCCAAAACCTTATTTATAATCATGTTCCATCAAGTGTCTAACTTAGTCACTGACAACTGTCCAAGAGTTTTCTAAGGAAATCTAATAAATATGACTGTCTGTATTTAAATTTGATGCGTTGAACGCATGGAATTCATTAAAGAGACAAACACGACCGTTTTTTATGGGGTATTCATGAAACGTCATAAAATCCTCGTAAACTGCATTAACCTGTCAAATGTTCATACAAATTTGACAGGTTTACACAGTTTACAACATTTACAACGACTTTACACCATTGCATGAATATCCCTAATATATATTTGTTACCACAGTTTTATGGCTTTAAGTTAAAATTATATTTTGCTTTACAAATTCAACTAAATACATATACTTTTTTTTAAAAAAAATAATCGTTCGCCTCACCATATCGTAATTTATGGAAAATCTTAAAAACCTTATAATTAAGTGAATACTTGACTCAAACTTTCCAATCTAAACTATCTTAATTTGCCCTAGTGAAATTGAAATATCAAATCAACTATTTTCTTTAAAAAAAATACATGTATTTTCAATCAAAACTAACATATTGGCATCACTTATTGAGCATACTTACTTCATATAACTCAACAGATGTCGCCCACTTTGCTCTCGGCCACGTCAAAATGTGCTCAATTTTGCCATACAAAAAAATTACTTGAAGTTTTCTCGCGTACGTAAAACTCTGCTGTGACGAGTAAACTGCCGTGGTTTTACTTTTGTTTGTTAAAAAGAATTTAAAATGTTAACTTTTTAAAAACCCACAAAAATAGATCTACAACAAAACTCTTAATCAATTCCCATTACCGTGATATAACTTAAATTATTGCAAGTTTGTGAAAAATCGCCCTCAAAATTGGCATTAAAACGAAAATCAATTTTCGCTCTGTCACGGACAACTTCATCGTCGTTGTAGACTCACTCGTCCTCCAAAATTAAATCCAACTTAAGTTCCGTTCTCTATTTCTCTTTGCGGAAATTCACATAACATCGACTGGTGAATCGCCAATCGAAATTAATAAACAATAAAGGAGCCCGTACAGAAAAATTAAAACCAATTGGAGGTGGGTGCTCTTCGGATTCTTTCTATCAAAAAACAGAACAGAGTGTGTAATGTATTGTTAAGGGTGAGTCCCATTCTTTCTTTTTATCAGAGATGATGTGAGTGAGGAGCTTTTTTGTCTGTCCAATTAAGCAAATGTCAACTATACGTGGGATCAAAGTTCTCTGTGGCTGTTTATAAGGGCTGTAATCAATTGAGTTATTCCATATCCATTAAGATTTCTCAAATAGCTACATCTGGTATCCAAATCAATCGAAATATTTCTTTCGATTTATCAATATAAGTTACATTCTCCGATGAATTGGGGTCAGTATTGTAAAGTAGATCATCTAGAATGCGAAAAGATTTTTTATGAAAATGAAAGGGCTTGTTCCCCCTTTATGCCCAAAAATAATGGTCCAGGTAAATACTTCATATTCAATTGGAGTCAATTGTTTTTGCATTTTTCAATTTAAAACAGTTGACCTAAATCATGTTCCATATAAATATTTAATCTGGGTTTGCGTTTGCGATTAACCCTCTCCATGAGAATACATTTTCAGCGCTATGCGAGATAGACTAGGCATAGGTAGTATGTGATCTACAAATAAATACAACTGCCGCACAGTGCGTGAAGTGCTTATTAAACTAATTTCGATCCAACTTCCGACTGAGTGTATATTTTTATCCAGATAGACAAATGAGCTTCTTCTTGACTATGAAAATAGATTGGAGTGTTTTTTTTTTTTTAATTTACTTCAAGTGTCAATGGCATTCTGACACTGACCTCGAAAGTTAGTTGGTTTGAAACGTGCAAGGTTGCTAGATTAATTCAATACTGATAAACATTTTTCTTTTAGAGCGGAAACACCAGACTCCCAGTTGCATTTTTTCAAACTGAATCACCAATTCAAAAATTTGTCATTTGTCGTTTATCGTTGAAAATGATCAAATTCTTAAATCCCATTACTTTTGCCAAGATTTGTTTTGCATAATCACTAAAAACATTTTATACACAGAAAAAGTTTACTAGCTTGTTCGTAGTAGTAAAATTTTTTCGCGATAGGTTGCACTAATAACGGTGCTAGAAAAAAAGCTCTATATGATCCAACAATATCAGTCGTTGGCACTTTTTTTTTTGTATAAGTTCGAGCAGCTGTACGTTCTCATATTATATAACTTCCTCCTTTAAACGTTTATACAGTAAGGACTTACATTTTTTTGAAAAAGCGGTTATTTCTAATGGCTACGTTTTCAAAGATATTTCTGCATTTCGCATAGCATAGCTATCCCTAAGTAGGCATGTACGAGAATAAAAGAGTTAAGCAAGCAATTAGAAACAACTTTTTAAAATGCGAGCATATAAGAGCAGATTTGTTATCTTTAACGGATTATCTTAATTGATTTGAGAAAAAAAAATTTAAGTGACCCTGAAAACGGAAGGTATGACAAATGAATAAAGTTTTAATTTTGAGATTCATTCGCCAAAATATTAATACAAAAAAGTTTTTTTTTTAATTAAATTAAATAAAGATGCATAATTATTATCATTTGTGTGACCTTGTTATCAAAGTACCTATAAAAATAAATTCAATATTTTGTATATTATCTTTTTATTGTAAATTATTTTCTTAATGCTGCTTTGTCCGGTGAAGAGCCTTAACAAATATTGTTTATTGACCTTGATTCTACTAAGCAAATGATTTTTAATATTGTGACGATATAAATTTTAGACTGATTAAAAAAAAAACTAAAATGTCTTCGATTTTCAATGTCAACGTATGGAAAATAGAAAGTAGCGATATTAATCTTAAGGGCTGACATTTTAACCAGATTTATTATTTCATTAAACTCAGCTAAAAAGCTTGTGACATTGAAAATCGAAGACATTTAAATTTTTTCAAATCAGTCTAATAAATGTGTGTTGGAAGCAAATCCTTATACCTAGAAATCCTAGAACAATATAATTATAGTTTCTCACTTCTTCCATGTGTTCCTCTGGTTTTATTAACCAGTTTTTTTATTGTTTTTTTTTTTTTTTTTTGTGTGATTATTTCAAATACATATTCTTATTTTGGGCAATAAAAGTAAAAGTTATCAAATAATTATGTATGTATAAATGAATTTGCGAATATTATTTTTTTGAAACTAGTAATTTCACTTTCCAATTGTTTTTTTTTTTTTTATTTTTTCTATTAAAATATCATAAACTAACTCTTGTAGGTCAATAAACATATTTTCGTTGTTCATTCAGTTTTTTATGTACGTTATATTGATGCGGGTAAACTCGAGCTTTGTGTTTGAGTAGACAGTAGACAGTAGACACATAGTATGATTACTGACAAAAGCATTTACAGAACAATGCTATTGATTAATGAGTTGGTTAATAAAATAATAATATTTTTTTTATTGTGTGATAATCGTCGTAGTTTAATGAAAGAAAGTGAGAGGAGAAATATGGAAATGTCGATGTATTTACGTATAATAATTTTACATTACTTAAGGCAAAAACGATGAATGTACTTATACACTTTACAATTTTGTTATGTTATTTGCTTAGAATAACAGTAGACGTTGATGGATAAAAATTATATCTATGATATTGTTGAGATTTAAAACTTGACTGCTGACTGAGCTGATTAAACAAAAAAAACAAAGGATGAGTTTTCTCAAGACCAATTGACAACTGAACACCAATTCCAACATTTTGGGGATAAAACGTTGTTGGGTAGTTTGATTTTGTATATACATACATAATATGTTAACGGTTGAATAGTGTGCTAAAGAATATTTTTTTATATGATTTCGTCTATAAAGAAAATTTTTGGTAACATTAAAAAAAAAATATTTTTAAACTATTAAGAAGCAAGGGATTGCAAAATTATAACAAGCTTTAAAGGGATATAAGGGGTTTTTGTATGATAACACACTTGCAGTTAGGCTACCATGGTTTCGCACCATCATATTAATATTGAAGGTTTGAATGAAACAACAAAACTAAGGTGAGCTACATTTGTGGCTAGTAAAAATGCTGGTTTCAAATGCAATTGTCAAACAATAAAACCCAAATTGGGATGGACTTGATCACGTGGCAATGCGAAGTGCATTGGCTCGGAGGGAGCTTGGTGTAAGTTCGCGTCCCAGCTGGGCATACAAGTTTTTCAATTAAACAACATTTTCAACATTGAACAATGACCAAGCACCACTGAAAAAGGAGTCTGATAATCGGCCTGGCAGTCGTGAAATAGCTATAACTATAATAATCTTTGTGGTAGCTCACCCAAGTGTTGTTGTTTCATTCAAAACTTCAATTTTAAAAGGATATGTTATTGATTCAAAAATAAGACAATTCTCAACAAGTTTGGAACTCTTTTTTTTTGAGATTTTTGTTTTTTCGTTCGACAACCAAATTGTAATTTTTTAGTCGTGTGTAAATACGATAGCGATAAATAAATACAAATTAAAGACGAAATTTTAATACAAAATTAAAATATAATGAACTACCCAGAACTAGACAAATTGTCCATCTTGGCATATTGTTTTCAAACTCAGGGCATGAAAATTGATCCTCTTAGGGTATATTCAAAAAACCCTCATATAAATTAATTTTAATATCAAAAATGCTTACTCCAGCGTTAAAATATCACTGAGCTACGTTGCTCTTGGCAGCCATTTCTAACAACATATCTACCTATAAAATATCTAATTGCTTAATGATTTTTTTCCCGTGTGACACGACTCTTTTAATAATATTGTACCAGTAAGATTTGGTAAATAACTTCCGCTGGTATTGTATTCCCACCCCCTCAAATTCGATTAAAAACAAAACTCAAACAGAATAAGTATCAAATTCGTCACTGACTTGCGGATACAAAGAAAGATGCATTATTGACATGAGGTGCCAAATTAACTTTAAATGTTCAAATCTGTTTATATTCTTCAACAACATCACGTGTACAATTTTTTCTGTTTCACACATGTAGGGGCATAACATTTGTGTTGACATAAACAAAATAAACAAATTTCGTTATGTTTACATTTGTGGCTCAATAGTTTGATTTTTTTTTACGAGTTAATACTTTTGTCATTAATTTATTCAAGTGATATTTTGCATATGCCATATAAATTCATAATAGAGGTCTTTTCATGAAATGCCTCCCTAAAGTTTAAGAGAATACTTCCGTGCTTTTATTTTTTAATAGAATGTTCGTGTTAAGCTTTATGCATCTTACATTAATTACAACGATCTATGACGCCAATTATCTAAGTAAATTCTTATTATTTAAACAAATAGAAGTATAAAATTGTACATATTTTTCAGTTGGGAAAATAAAAACTAACAGAAAATTTACGCTGAAGCTGATTGAAACTAAACACCTTTTTTTTACAATTATAAGCAGAATTTTTTAGATGATTCATTAATTAGAAGAAATTCTTTCCTCCATCGATTAGACGCGTCAGTTTTATTTACATTATATTTTTGCTGAGTTTAGATGTTTGATGTAGAAATTCATCTGGTATTTATCTTGCGATCTAAAATCGTATCATTCTTTTAGTTTTCGAATAATTTCCACACTGAAAATTAACTTGCATTATCCTATCACGATACAATTCTTATCTCTACGCGACTACAATCAGGTTACCAAAATGAAAGCAACACGTTTTGCTTTTATCATACGACAACGTACAAAAAGCAAGTTTGATTATTATTATTATTACATATCTTCACTTTATCATTAAAACTAACTTACTATTAAGTTTCATTATAATAATTTATCTTCACTTATCTTTTAAACTAACTTACTGTTCAATGTCATTTCTAATCGTCATTTAACATCGTTTATCTCTTCCAGGTTTATAACTGTACGCATGTTACAAGGAAATTAAATTAATAATAAAATAACAATAAAATGTCGTCATTTTCAAATACAAACTATCCACCACCAACACAGCCACAAACACAGCAACTATCTTCTGGAAGTGGCAATATGGTGTTCAATGGAATGACTCAACAAACTATGCAGTCAGTTGGACAACAACAACCTGCTAAAATCATGCAAAATAATTTCCCTCCAACGTCTAAAGCAATGCCAAGCATGAACCAATTTATGCCACCAACATCGCAGTATATGCCACAACCGCTATCAGCACCAGCACCAGTACCAGTATCGCTTTCACCAGCTCAGCCACCGACATCCACAGCCTATGGAAATGGACCACAAGTGCATGGTATGCAAGGGAACCTTCCTGCGCATCTAAGACCACCACCTACTGGGGTACCCTTAACAAATGGAGGTGGTGGCGGTGGCAGCAGTGTCAACTCATCACGAACAGCATCGCCAGCTTTGAACAGTTCACCCAATCATTTTGCACAACAGCAGCAACAAATGATGCCACAACCTGTATCCCAACAGAACCCAATGGCTCCCGGAAATAATCTCAGTAATAGTATGCAAAATCTCTCAATGGGTAGACCTAGCAACGGTCCACAGATGCAGCCCGCAACGACAACAACGGTCAGCAGTCCGTCGCATTTTCCTCAGAATTTCCAGGGAAACTTTAAGACATCAGCATTGAATACAAACGCAGGAAGCGGCGTTCAACAGCCTTCTAGCCAAGTTCAGGGTTTGCGCGGCCCTCAACAGTCTAATGCTTATGGCACATCGACTTCTCCCTTGGTTCGAAATTCAATGCCGCCACAACCGGCGCCCTATCCAACGCCCCCAGGACCACAATTTATTACAACACCACAAAACGCCAATTATCCTCCAACAAGTTCCGCTCCTTTCCCAAATGCATTCAACCAGAGTCAACTGAACAATAACATGGCTCCACCACAGATGGCAGAAACTCAGCAGCATCAGACAGCGCCAATGACAGCTCGGCGACCGATGTATCCACAGCAGCAAAAGCTTCCTCCACCACCTAACCCACAACAGCAGCAGCAGCAGCCTCAAGCTTATCCACAGCAAGTTTACCAGCAGCAGCCAATGGCACAACAATCAACGAATGGACCCTCGAATCCTGGCCAACAAAATGCATATCCCAGTGTCGTCAAACAAGGATTCAATAGTCTTTGGGGTCACGATACTGTAGATCTTATGCAAAACCGTCATGTGCTGTCGCCAGCAACATTGCCATTACCAAAAATATCTTTGCACAATCAATTTCATGAGTCCATCAATTGCCATCCCAAGTAAGTTTTCTTTTTTGTGATTTTCCATTCAAATAAGTTCTTTTTTTAATTTTCAACTAATCTTGCAGCATAATGCGATGCACCGTTACTAAAATACCAGAAAGTAATTCATTACTTCAAAAGTCAAGACTGCCACTTGGTATACTAATTCATCCATTTCGTGATGTTAATGTAAGTCCAACAATAAATAATTAATATAGAATATATAAATTTTATCATCGTCATATTTTTCTCTCTTAGAGTTTACCAGTTATCCAGTGTCCAAATATTGTGAGATGTCGCTTATGCAGGACATACATAAATCCATTTGTCTACTTTGTAGATAGCAAGATGTGGAAGTGTAATCTATGTTACAGAGTCAACGAATGTGAGTCGTTTTGTTTTTTTTTGGTTAAATCCAAACTTTTATCACGCTTCTTTTATTCCTGTACAGTGCCCGACGATTTTCAATTCGATCCGGCAACAAAAACGTACGGAGATGTTACACGAAGGCCTGAAGTTCGTGCAAGCACTATTGAATTTATAGCACCATCCGAGTATATGGTAAGTACATCGAAGAAGATCTATCAAGGCTTTCTGCTCTAGTGTGAAATAAACTGTTGGGCATTCACATTAATTCAGTTTATTAAAAATCATATGACTATTCTTCCTTTACAGTTACGGCCACCACAGCCAGCGATTTATTTGTTCCTGTTCGACGTCTCGATAATTGCCCAACAAAGTGGATATCTTGAAAACGTGTGCAATGTTCTATCGAAACATTTAACCGATATGCCTGGTGATGCACGTGCACAAGTTGGTTTCATTGCATATAACAGTGAGGTGCATTTCTACAGCATGGCAGAGGGCTACAATCAACCTCACGAAATGACTCTGATTGACATCGAAGGTGGGTGTTTTCTGTTGTTTTCTGTTGTTTTTTTTTTTTCTTTATTTATTATGACTCTTATTTTCAGATCCATTCCTTCCACGACCTGATAATTTATTGGTTAATCTGAGGGAATGCAAAGATCTGATTAAAGACTTGCTAGTACAATTGCCTGAAAGATTTGCAGGAACCCATGATCCTGGTTCTGCTCTGGGAGCAGCTTTACAAGTTGCATATAAACTAATGGTAGACTATCAACATTTTTGTTTTGTGAAACTTCAAATTCAGGTGATTTTTTAAAAAATATTTTAGCAAGCTTCTGGTGGACGTATAACAGTGTTTCAAACGTGCCTTCCAAACAAAGGTCCTGGTGCTCTAGAAGCGCGTGAAGATCCAAACAATCGTTCAGCCAAGGATGTGGCACACTTAAACCCAGCCACAGATTTTTACAAACGATTCGCTCTCGAATGTTCTGGTTACCAGATAGCTGTGGATCTATTTTTACTCAATCAACAATACAGTGATCTTGCAACAATGTGTAAGTTAAAAAATTGCATTTGATGGCACAAGAGTAATTTAATTATTTTGTATTTAAGCTGGCATTAGTAAACACAGTGGTGGAGCAGTTCATCATTTTCCACTCTACCAGAAGACCAAGCCCCAGCATGTTGATTCATTTAAACAGTGCTTTAAGAGGTATTTAGTCAGAAAGATTGGTTTTGAAGCTGTGATGCGAATACGCTGTACGCGTGGTCTTCAAGTTCATACATTCCATGGAAATTTCTTTGTGCGATCAACAGACCTTCTTTCATTGCCAAATGTCAATCCTGATGCTGGCTATGGCATGCAAGTAAGTTCAAGCCAATCATTTCCAATCGAGACATGTTTTTTTTTTTTTTTTTGTTAATTCTTGTAAATCTTCAATACAGATCTCGTATGAGGAATCACTTACAGATGTAAAAACGATATGCTTCCAAGCGGCTCTACTCTACACTAATAGCGAGGGCGAACGTCGTATTCGTGTGCACACACTTTGCCTTCCAGTCACGGCTAGTTTGACCGAAGTAATGCATTCAGCAGATCAAGAAGCCATAATTGGACTATTATCAAAAATGGCCGTAGATCGGTCGATTTCGTCAAACGTGGCCGATGCTCGGGAGGCCTTTATAAACGTAACTGTCGATATCTTAAGTGCATTCAAATTGGCACAAAATCTTCCCTCTGGACAGGGCGGATTGATTGCGCCAAGAAATTTGGCACTGTTACCATTGTATATTTTAGCTTTACTAAAACACGTAAGAAATTAAATTATTGAATTGATGTTGAGAAATGTTTGTTAAAACAAAAAAAAATCTCTTCTCTAGCCCGCATTTCGTGTTGGCACTAGTACACGACTTGATGATCGTGTCTTTGCAATGGATGAATGCAAGACACTGCCGCTGGATCAACTTATGAAGTATATTTACCCTGAGTTCTACCATATTGATAGTTTGTTTTATAATCTGCAAAATTCAAACGACACCGATGACGACGACGATAATATTGTCGATCTGCCAAGATTACAATTATCAGCCGAATTGTTTGTTTTTTTTTTTAATGTCATTTTTAAAGTTCTTTCTAATTTTTTTTTTTGTCTCTAGCCTCGATTCGCGATCAATTTTCTTGTTAGATTGTGGAAGACTGATAATTATTTATGTTGGCTTAAATGTTCCAACTAATATTCTTGAAAATGTTTTTGGTATGGAATATTTTTTTTTGTTTAAATCATTCAAACAGTTTAAAGAAAAAAAAATATTTTTTTTTTAGGTATTAAATCAACAGCAGAACTACCCGATTATTGTTATGGTTTGCCTACAATAAATAGTCCTGAAAGTAATGCGCTTAAACGATTTATGCTGAAATTGAATGACGATAAGCCCTATCCACCACTTATACAAATAATAAGGTTAGTAATTGTAATGGCCGGAGTGCATTATTATTAATGTTTTATTTCGAAACACCCAAAGGTTAATATTGAAGGTTTGAATGAAACAAGAACAATTTAGTGGGCTACCACCAAGATTTTATAGGCTGGAGTTATAGCTATTTCACGACTGCCAGGTCGATCATCAGACTCCTTTAGTGGTGCTTGGTCATTGTTCAATTTAAATTTGAAAAAAGGTTATTTTTTTAAATGTTGTATCAAGTCCAAAATTAGCCTCATAGGTAAAAGTCCGTTTTGTTTTCATAATTCATTCCGGACTTTTTGTCAACAGTTTTCTTGGAAAATAGTACCTTGGGTGGCCTGCTTAACAGGGTCCAGGATTTTAAATCTCCCATTTAGTAAATTTACAGTAAAAAAATAACTTACACTTATCGAAATAAATTTTGAATTACTTTATTTATGTTGAAATGCCAATCTTATTTGAAAATAAAAAAAAAGTAAGATCAACTATTTTGTAATTTTAATACAAAATAAGGTGAATATAAAAATTAATCAATTTGCTTTAGCTTTAAAGCAGCAGGATCTACTGAACAAAATTTTTTCTTATTATTATTTGATTATTTTAAATTTGTGATTTTAGTTTACTATGATTTTAAAATGTTATACGTTTGTTTGTGTACTCAATTTCAGGGATACAAGCACGGCGAAACCAACATTTATTGAAAAACTCGTAGATGATCGAAGTGAATCTAGTTTATCATATTATGAATTTTTGCAACACATACGGACTCAGGTGAAGTAGTACTTTATAAGCTTAACTAAATAACTAGTGTAATAAATATCGAGTAAAAACAAACAAAAAATATGTAAAATTTAAAAACAATAGAAGAGATAAATGTTATAAATAATAAAAACAAAATAAAACAAAAAGAAGAAATATACAAAATTAAAAAAAAAAAAAAAACATTTATGTATTTACGATGCAAAGCGAAAATTTAGCTAGATATTTAAGAAGAAAAATAATTCAAGTGATGAAAACCTAAAAAAAAAAAAAAAATCAAACTGCTCCCATGTGTGAAAATTATTTATTTGAAATCCGCATTTGGAACTTATAACCAAGATTATATAATTTTAAAAGTAAATGTCAGTGGGTGGATATGTTATTTAGACTTTCTCCTCTATGCTTTATATTTACTTTCGCTTTCTGCGTGTTTTGCTGAGATATACCTACATATAACTCTACACTTATGAACAACCAATTTTTAAATAAAAGCAGATACTTTTATCATGAAATTAAGAAAGAGAATGAACAATAAATTATTTTTTATTTTTGTTGTTTTATCCCTTTAAGGGATTTGGAATTACATGTAGTAAGATTAATGGGAATTAGCTAGGCGTTTTTGCTAATGCTAATGCTTTCATATAATAATTTTTGCTTAAACAATAATTATTATTTAAGGAATTTTGTTTATCTTGTAAATAATATTTAAAAGGTCCATTGTGTTTTTTTTTTTTTATAAATTATTTTAAAATTGTTCTTTTTTGTTTTTTAATTTTTTCTTAAATATATACATATTTTCAATTGTGTCCTTGGCTTAAGTAAGTTTATGTTACGAACAATTTAAAATATACCTATTAGTCGTCGTAATATTTTTAGTTCAAAACTAAACTATTTGTAATTATTATTATATCAGGTTTATTAATTATAAAAGAAAAATAGAGTAATTATTATTATTGATTGTATCTTATCTAATGTGAATAAGAAATTTATCATTTTAAACAATACAAAAATATTACTCACTGATGTAAAACATAAATTGTTTTTATTTATTTTTTACGAGGAATTTTTTCAGGAATGTTTAGAATTTTTTGCATATTTTGTTTAATGAGGTGGAAATGTGTTTTATCTGCCTTATTGAATTTGTCAAAAACAGCAATATTAATTTTGTTGTTGAAGCAGTGACGCGGGTCAATATTAAACTACTTGCGATATATCCTACTTGCCGAAAATGAATTAAGCCGGACATTCATTAAAGTGGTTACAAAACTATGGTGTCTCTATAGTTATAATAAAGGAGAAATCTAATATATAGAAAATATGGCCGCGTTCCAGAGTTAAATGTTCAAAACATTTCTATGGTAGGTACCAAGGCAAAATCTGATATGTTAATTTTTTCAAGAAACAAATTAGAACCTTAATCTTTCTTTACTGTGTTCAAAGTCGAGTCTAAACACAACTGTAATAAAATGCACGATTGGGTCGTTTGAACTTTTAGACTTTTAAAACTTTAATATTTTAAAACTATTCATCTTTGATTATATTATACACATTCATCTTTGAGTATCGACCAAGTTGTTTTCGTATTATAAAGTTTTCAAAAAAATCTTGAAATATTTTTTAAAAATAAAAAAAAAATTGAAAATTTTGGTATACCCTTTTGAGAAAATTGATCGATCAAAATAAGTTGAACTAATTTTGAGAAAATCGATTTTTTCGAAAATCGAAATTTTTGAGCAAAATAAGATTTTCATTAATTGCTGAAAAAATTGTTGGTGTAGGGGGAATTCCCAAAAAAAACCCGTTTAGGCTGCAGTTTGTTCAATATCTCGACTCAGATTTTTTTACGAATCCATAACTTGCCATATAGTACCTACATACATACATACATATATGTACGTATATCGCAAGTAAAAATGAGCTCGTTTGCATTTCAAAATATACCAAGTCAAAAAATCCCGAAATGAAGAGAAATAATGTTACAATAATGTTAATTGCGTTACAAAAAAAATGTAATAATACATACGCAACAATAAAAAAAAAATTCCACTGTGTTTAAGTTTGTTCTACAGATTACAATCGCAAGGTCAGGATCAGAACTCAACAAAATAATGCATTTTATTAGCATCACTATCAAGTAAGTAGCTATACTTTTTTATGGGTAAGTCAAATTGGAATAACATTACAATGGGTAACTCGAGACAGCGAGGCGACCGACCTCGACCGTTTCTAAGATTATAGCTGATTATTTAATTTTTATCAAGTCCCACAATTCAATAATAATTTTATATTTAATTTTCTGCTTCATTTCAGTCAACAGAACAGACTATTTCTCTGGCATTCAAATCTCATAAATCAGTTCCGTATTCCGAGTAATGATGGCGAGTCTTAAAGTTTCACTAGTAATATGTCTAGTTATATTTATTTGCACAGTTGTGCAATTTATTTATGGATATTCTGTGTTAGGTTTGAATTAATTTCATTTAATCGAATCAATAAAAATTAATAATAGTGCATTATTTTAGGAGGACGAAATCAATTCGAAGAAATAAGCACTAAAAATCAAGGAAATTCTCCAATATTTATGTTTTGTGATCAAATAGGAAATCACTTGAATTGTATAATGCATTGTAAATCTTGGGGCTACACAAGTGGACATTGTGCTAGTGACTTTTTATGCAACTGTCAGTGATTTTTTTTTTAATTGAAACAATTTGCTTTCTTTTATTTTATTATATTTAATGTGATTATTGTTTTGAGTGGTGTGAATGGACAAAATATTCTAGAATTAAGATAAATTAAATATTATTGTGTTATGTAATAATTATTAATGATAACCATAAAATAGATTTGTATTTGCCAAACGACAAACAATGAAAGTATACGAGGATCGTCTTGTCATGCTAGAGTTCGCAAAATTAAAAAAAAATACGCTACGTGAAGACTATTTTCATTTTTATTTAGTTTTCCAGAATGCAACATGATAAATTGAAATTAAAAAATAAATACTTTATTTTTATTTAAATGATATTCAGCCTTATCACGAATTCCATCGTAATTGGAAACTTGTTACGAATCCCGAAAAAAACTACCACAGATTCCATCGTAGTGAAAAATAGTTATAGAAACGTATTGTGAAGTGGAGAACGGTTTTATAACTAGGAAAAGATGAAAGCGAATCACATCACGTTTACTCTTCGCCTTGTGTATCAGGCTTCACTTGGCGAGAAAATGTCAAAATTCTGTGTTTTTTAGACCTGTTCTGGGATAAATAAATATCGACAACTGCGATAGGCAGTCATACCTAAATATTCTTGGTAGTCTTGTTCAACATCTTGCATTATTATTGATTATTTTATTATCCAAATAATCTGTTGTTATGTGCAAGCTAAGCTAAGGTTTGCAGTTATGCGCTTTAAATTGTATGAGAAGATTATACGATTAAAACACAAAAAAAAGATTGTTCTATTGTTTTGTATGCACCCGAAATTTTATTAAACAAATTATCAAAATATAGAAACCACTATAAATTATATTGCTTATCGTTTAAATATTGTATCACGCTACAGAAAAGATATGTATTTAAAGTTTGCTTTGAATTGAAGGTGTTTCTATTGTCGCCCTTGTCGGCGATGTATTTTTCGCCACCAAATTATTTAAAACTGATACATCTGAAACAAAACAGAGCAAAATATTACTCACCAAAGCTTTCATAATTTAAAAAAAAATAACTCACCGTCGGTTCTTGCATATTGCTCTAATATCCGCCTGATACCAATAATCGGCACAGCGGTATTGCAATTTGGATAAATAACGTCATCTTCTTTCAAATTGGACACACAAATTCCAAGTACACAACCATTTTCATCAAACATTGGCCCACCACTTTGTCCATCTTGAACACAACCATCGGACATAATGGCTCCTGGCGAGCACTTAATAATTCTACCCTGGAATATCGAAGGATTAAAATCAGACTGAAAATTTATAAAGAACGGGAATCCAGCATTGTAGACCATCTGACCAGAATGTGGTCTGGATGTTGAGAGTTTTACAAAATATTTATTGGGAATGTTTGAGTTTGGTTTAAGGAGAGCCACATCAAAGGGTTCGTTGAAGTATGGATTTTTCCAAACTAAATCAGCTTCGAAATTTCCGTAGGCGCTTCGGCAGGTTATAAGTGAATTATCGTCCTTAAATTAAGAACAAAATTTATTTGTGATAAAATGTTTACTTATTTTTTTTGCAAAAAGACGTATATATACATTTGTCATAATATGTGAACAGGTTAGGATAAAAGCCTTATTGTGAACTTTAACCAGAGTCCCAGTGCAATGCTTATTGTTTATCATCACAATCACAAGACTGCGTTCCCCTGAAGAGTTAAACATATCAAATTTCGTATTTGAGATCGAGAACGATAGTAGGCTTACATTGAAAACTGGAAACCTTTGCTGGCAATTCAATCGACGTTACATTAATTCCTACCTTCTTCAAAAAATCTCTCAAAATATAAGAAAAGCTGGCTGCCAAGGTAAGCGTGACATTATCGTTTTGTCTTTGAAAAGTTGTGCAAATGATCATTCCAATAAGTCGCCTATAATAATAATATTATGGTTCATTAGTTTCACCCAATTTATTATAAACTTTACTCACAGTTTATCATTAAAAACGGCTGAACCCTCACATCCCGCCGGCAGAGTGTTAGACAAAACAAATAGGCTTCCATTTGAACTTATTAAATTTGATATTTTACCAATATTAACAGTTTTATAGAACTCCTCCAATCCAAAAGGAGTGCAAATAGTGAGGACATTATCTAACTTTTGAACTTTGTAAAGAAATGTAAGGTAGTGCTTGATTTGGGTTATGAATCTTTCGAATCCTTTTTTCTCGTTTGTCCTTTGTAATGATAGTACGACAAAGCTGCATAGAAAACACTCTTTTTTGCTGCCAGCGAAATGGGCACCTGTTGCGCAAATTTGATGAATGTACTGTGAGACTTCCCTGCAGCTAAAAACGTAAAGTATCTTGGCGCTATAGCGACTTAAGATTTGAGGTTGATTAACTAAACCTCTTCGATCGAAGGTTATTTGGTAATTGAGTGAATTAAAGAGTTTGGCTTCTTCGGTTTCTTCCTGTGCATCGATGAGCATATCGTTTTGTAAATCCTCAATAATTTTCGAAGCGGCACATTGTTCTCCTATGTCCAGCGGTCGGATGAATGGTTCGAGAATACTCCCAGATGATAGTATGATTTCGTCATTAATTATTATAGCTGATTTTCGAGTATTTGGATGGTTTATTATTTCCAAAATACCGTGACGTATTTTAAGAAGCATTTGTGGATTGTAAAGTAGTTTATGTAGAAAATTATGAATCCTATTCTCACGTGAAAGTCTATATATTAGCAATAAAACTTCGTTTAATTTTAATCATTTTATTATATTCTTATTCAAGCAGCAAGTGGAAAATTTTGCAAACAAGTTTTTTTTTTCTTTTGTTGTGAAAATCTAGTTCAACCATTGTCATTGTATATAAATATAAACTTTCTATATACAAAGCTTCAACCACAACAAAAAATTCAAAGAAATGTCAAAAAATAACAGTTTTCAAATTTCAGATATAGATGGCTCTGTAAGCATGTGAAAGAATAAGGACTGTATCCGGTACTGTAATTAAACCTTATTTTTTGAAAAATGCGTGCTTAAGTGCGTTTTCTGTTGAGAACTTTGGATTTCGGAGTCAGATCTAAAATTTTTCGTAGAAAATTAAAATAAAAACAAGTTTATATTTTATGTGTGAGCTGTGCCCATAATTTGCTTTCATCAGAAAGATGAGAATTTTTTGTCTGAAAATTCAGATGAAACGTAAGTGTCACTAAAATTCATATATGACAGCTGGCCAATCAGAAGCTCTAAAAAATCAGATGGCATATGTACGTAATGGATTGAACGCCCCTATTTTCTCTTCTTTTCAGAAGAACTGTCAATCTAAAATCTAAAATTGTAAATGTAAATGTAAAGACACGTACCTACAAGTATTTATTTCAATATGACACGCTGTGCGTAGTTATACGGCTAGAACCACTTGTACGGGCTACAAGCGAAGTTTTCTTACCTAAAACTGGATTTACATAATTATTTCGGCCAAATTATTTTTCTTTCTTTCGTGTAAATGGTCAAGTCTGCCCGTTTTTTTTTGTCATAAAAAAACTGACAAGTGGAACTGACATTTAATTTAGCCATTGTACTGTCATAGTTTAAATATAACATGCCTCTATTGACCTAACATATCTTCTTAGCGCATTTTATGATTTTGTGTTGTTGTATTATTAAAAATAGATTTTTTCCGATTATTTTGCAGCAAAAATTATGAAAAAAAAATTTTATTAGTTGCCGCACAAAAGTTGAAAGTGACCTCCACAATGGCTAGCTTTACTTTGTAAACGCAATTAAAGTAAGAAACTTATTAACCATTTAGATCCATTTTAAATAAAACACATACAATTCCTCTTTAGTTCTTAGAATATTTTAATTGTTGCATCAACAATCAATTTGTCCTATACAAAAAAATATCAATAAAAAAATTATCTCATAAATTAAAAATAAGACATTAAAATAATTACAATTTAATTTAATCAAAATAAAAACAGAAAAATAAAAAAAAATAAGAACAAAAGAAATATTTTTAAGAAATAAAATAAGAAAAATACAAATTAAACAAAATTATACACTTACAATCATCATTAATTTTACGACTAGATCCAAAGAAATTTAATCATATTAATGTTCGTTTATTGTTCTTCCCTACTTTTTTTTGTTGATTATATTGATTTAATCTGTGATTTTTTTATTTTCTTTTAAAATTTTCCATTTTATGAAAGAGTATTTTAAGAGAAAAATTATAAAAAATATAGTTGTCCTTATTTATCTCATAAAGTAAAAATTAAAATTTAAAAAAAATCATATTTACATCAGTTTTTTTTATTATCTGTTATGTACTATTTTCAGTATGAGTAATTATGTTAAACGGAATATGTTGCATGGAATATTTTCATATATATTTTACAAACAAAAGAAATAATTGAAAAATATTTTAAGCAATTTGAAGCGCTTGAGATTTGATTAACGGAAAAACTATTCATTTAAGTTTTATTATTTTTAAATTTAACAATAAACTTTGAAAATATACGAGCAGAAGATATTAAAAATGATTTTTAAGCAAAACAAAAAAATCATTTAAAATTGTTTTCTATTTTTTATATTGTCAAACTAAAGAACATTATTATGCAGATTACTTAAAGAGTTTAAGATGAATAGAACCACAATTTGATTGGGACAACATACAAATCTTCTTCTCTTGTTTTTTTTTTTTAATTTTTTTTTGTTTAGTTATGTACACAATTTTGTCAAAAGCTTACACGTTTTTTTTTTTTTAAATAGTTGTTTTATATTTTTATTTATACATATGTGTATATAGTTTGCATATAGATGTTAACGATAATAAATAAATAGATAAATACATGGATTTTCATTTTTTCATTTTATTTTCAATGGATTTTCGAGATTTATGATATTATTTTTTTTTTTTTGAAGTAATTTTTTACAATTCCATCGGTTTTTTTAAGTTTTTTTTTATCTAGTTCGTTAGTTGGCAAGTTTGATGTTCAGCTTATTTCCTTCCAAGTTGATCACGCCAGTCAACGAACTTATCCATTTCTTCATGCAATTGTAATGCTTGGATGCATGCTTCGAAAAATTCAGTACCAAAGCAGTTTTGCCTGTAAATTATGAAGAAGAAATAGAGTTAGTAACATTCAATTGATATATTTTCTTATTCCAAGCCAAAAAAAAAAAACTTTTCTTGGTCTACAAAAAGTTTTTGAACAAAATTCAATCGATTTTAATTTGAGTTTCAAAAATTTCAAATTTCTATTTCGATCATTGCCAAAAATCTGCAGTTTTAATTTGAATTTAAAAAATTTCATTGCAAAAAAAAACAGCAATTATTTTCAAAAAGAAATAAATTTAACAAAAATGTAAAAAAAAAATTAATCAAATATACTTCGCATGTTATACTAGATACTGGTTTTGTTTGAAATTAAATTAAAAACATTTTGCAGGTAGATTACATTTGAAAACACATCGTTACCGTAAAAAAAATTACATCAAATTGGCATCACTGATAATGCGATGCTTACTATTTTACAAAAATGTTTTGAACACCTAAATCATTTAGGTATTTCGTTTCTCAGATTCCACATTCTGCAAAATTTTAACAAAATTTATTGTGGCTATGGACTAAAAATTGGCATAAAACTTTAGCTAATGCCATCACAGCAAAAAAGCACATCAACATAATAAAATGCTATCACTATCACTGCAACTTTGTGCAAAACACAAACTGAATTGCAGTTCCAGTAGTAAAGACAACAAAATAACTTTTGCAGCTAAGATAATATCTCCAAAATGTATACAAAAAAAAAAACTTCATTTCAAACCAGTATCACAAAAATACGTTCCCGAAGTAGTAATGTCAAAAATGCAATAGAAACATATAAGTTAACTTTTTGTGTACTAAAAATTTTGACACTTGATTATTTTTCAAAAAAAAAAAAACAAAAATTAAAAATTATTAATATATAAATTTAAAAAATATTAATCAAAAATAAAAATCAACATACCAATAAATTGAACTTAAGTCAAAATGAAAAGTAAAATGAATTTATTTTGCTGTGATATAGTTGTAGGTAAAGTAGTGTGTTGTATATTTTAATCTTCTTGAAATTCGGTAGCCTTCTTAGTTTCATTTTTCATCACCATTTTCTCATATTTTGTTCGTTTTTATACATCCGTAGACATTTTCGTTTTAATTTTGGTTTATTTATTTTTTTTCCAAAAATCCATTAAAATCCTTATGTTTCAGCTGCTTAGCATGTGTGGATACGCCATTCCTTTTTTCTTTTTTTTTTAATTTAAAAATCTTTTAAAATTTTTAAATTTTTTATCAAGTTAGTCGAGTAGTATAGTGGTTTTGTTTTTGTAAAAATATAGAAGTAGTTATATCACTTTGTTTTCGTTTTAAACTAATATAAAAATACAATTGAATATTAAATAAAAATCATAAAAAAAAATCATATATAAAAAAACATTTTCTTTTTTAATATATAAATCTAAAAAAAGCTAAAGATAAGTATAAAAATAAATACAGTTTCATTTTGTATAGCAACATATACCCAAAAAGAATTATATAAATTATGTATCTAACAACAAATTAACAAGAATGTACGTTTTATTTTGCCCTTTTTTCTTAACTTTCACTGAAAATTTTACTTTTCATTTCATTTTCTTTAATTTTTCTTTTCGGTCTCTATTTTGTTTTTAATTTAAGTTTACACTTATTGTGTGATTGTGTTTATTTCTTAGACTCAATGCACATAAAAGAAAAAAATGTTAAAGTTTTATGTTTAAGTTTTAAACTTTGCACTTTCATATTATAACAAAATAAAACAATGATTTATAAGAAAAAAGATTATATGTCGTTATTATAAGATTAATTTTGTTTTTATTTATAAAAATAAATAAGAAAAGTATAATTAGAAAGGGAGGCGGAAATAATAATAAAAAAAACAAAGAAACTAATAAAAAAAATAATAATTTTGCTTGTATTCTTATACCAATTAAACTACTGATTATATTGAGTATGGCGTTGGTGGTGGCGCAGCACCATTTATTGTTTTAACATATGTTTTAAGTGCTTCAACTTCCTCTCCTAGATGTAGCGCTTCCACACATGCTTTAAAGTAATCCGTTGTAAAGCAATTTTTCCTAAATTAACAAAAAAATATTAGCAACAATTTAAATAAAAATAAAAATGTATGAATAATAATAAAATTAAATATCAATAGCTTGATTTGGTTCTTATATATTTATTTAATTTATGATTAATTTGAATTCGATATGTTTAATTGTTTATTAATTCATACAAAAAAACAATTATACATTTGTTCTATCAAACTAAAATCATTCATTAATCATTAAAAAGGGCAACGACCATCGGAACCATGACGCTGCTGTCGCTGTGTGAATGTTAAATCATTATTAGAATTTTAGTTATAGAAGAAATTTAATTTATTTTTACTTTGCCCATCTCACCCATCAAATCAAGAAAATAGAGAAAAAAAAACGTTTTCGTGCGGACATTTTGTAAACATTTTTGTTTGATCGTTTTAAATACCATTTAATGAGTTTAAGAAAATTTTTCACTGTTGAATCACCAAACAATAGCTCAAGCTTACTAAAGTTTTTACGATCAATTTGATGTGAATATATATTTTAAGAATTTCTAATTATAAGAAATTCTCAAAAAAAAAAAAAAAAAAAAAATCACTTTCCGAAAAAACCACGTAAATTTCAAATATGCCAGCAATGAATGATTGATGGATATTGATACTGGTGGTCTAAATTTTTGTTGAAAAAAGTATTTGGATATTGGATTAATGAGGTGGCCTTAACACATTTTTATTTTTGTAATGATCTAAGTGAAATATGCATTATATTTTTATTAGATTAAATGAAGCGGAAAAACCATTCAAACTATCTACTTAGTCAACTGAAATATAGTTGCAATTTTAATGATACATATAAATGGTGGAAAATTTAGTTGATTTTGATATAAAAGCATTTTAAGTAAGATACAAGTTTGATGTTTTAAAAGTTAAAATAGTAGAATTTCTATTTTATTAGTATTTAGTATTTTGACATTTAGAAATGTTTGTGACATTAGATATATCTCCTTGGTGTTTCCACGAAATGTTACTGTTAGGCTTGATCAGTTGAAGAATAAATCTCGCCTATGTGCTCATTTGAGAACGAAAAACTAAAATCTTTGGACAAAATCTTAGATATTCATTAGAAAACTACATGAAGATTATACCTACAATAATATATGTATGTACATATAAAAAGCATTCCACAAATCCACAATAACGGTTTAATCCTTAATATTGTTAAAATAAATTTAAAATGACACATCGTTTTAAAGCTGTCATCCAGAGCAAATAAAAGCGTAATTGTTATATAATATGTAGGTATATACTCGTATTCGTATGTCCTTCAAATTTATATCATTCAGAATATATAATTGCGCTACGCTAAAATTATATAATAAAACATTTTTCAATAAAAAAAAAAAAAAATCCGTAATATGACTTTACTCAAAACGTGATCAATTTCTAAATGGATGCATTTAAAATTTGTATATAATAAAATTAAAATAACGAATCCTACGACAAGGAATTCATTAAACAAAAAACGAAAAAACCAAATCAAATTATTATTTTTCGCATAGTATTATTCACAGTAAAATTCTTTATAAAAATTATTAATATTGATTTTTTTTTTCTTTCCATTAACTCACTTGCACAATCGATGCACAGTCGTCTCCCGGAATAGTTGATAACAATCTTCACAAATACGATCCAACCGGAAGAACATTGATTTATTGTAGACACCTTTGCAATCCAGTTCGAAAAATGTGTTACTTCTCTTGGACAAACTGTGATTGTGTGGCAGGGTAACGATAAAGGGGACCAATAGTAAAATTAGCACCACAGAGATCTTTAAGTTGCGGGAACACATCTGTAATTGCAAACAAAAATAATAATAATTAGTTTAAAAATGTTGAAGTTGGTTTAATGGATAAGGTTTTATATTTGTTTAGAGATAAGTTTTGAATCATAAACATGGTAAGAATTAAGAACAGATATCCACATTAAAATTTGTTATTAATAACAAATCTATTCTCGGTATCTTACTCATCCCATTAACAACTAAAACGGGAATAATTAACTGCTCGGTCTAATGAAATTTAAGGTATATTTTTTGGCAATCTAATTTAAATGTTTAATTCAACAAAAACTAATACCCTGCTGGCTTAGCGTAATGCAGAGAATTTTCCGGGCTTATCTTTTATCCCGTAGGAAACATGTGTTCCCGGCATGAATTACCTCATTGTTATCGATACTGTTTATGGCATCGCTAATTCCCGATGTGGTTTTTTTCAACCAATTCTCTTTAATTTTAGAATTTAGAATTTAGTTCGAAGATATATTATTTTTCCAACATGAATGGAATTGGACATAATCACGGGAACAAGCGACCCCAGAAAAAATTGACGCTTCAATCTTCCATAACAAAGGGGTAAAAAAATTTTTATAAAACTGTCATGAACGTATGAAGCTGGTAGTGAGATAAGGTCTACGAGTTTGAAATGCCAACTTTTACTAGAATGGATAAAAAAATATGAACCAAACCAAAAAGAATCTCAATTCAAAGAATGGAGTTAAAGTCCATATAATACATTAAAATGTATGTGTGTATGTGTCTAAATTTACATTGGGTTTTTTGTGCTAGGTAATATTTGACATAAGCACCTGGGTTAGTCATTTTATATCAAATTCAATCAGATTGTTACTAAATGTGCCTTCAATAACAATTTATACAATCATTTTAAAATTGGAAAGTTTCTTCTGATCTAATCATATGACAAACTTATTCTTATTCTTAATCCGTAGGTAGATTAGTTTGCGCATATGTCTAATACGTAAACTTGCTTTTAATAGAAATTAGTAATCAAATAATGTATACAGGGTGAATGCGCAGCTTCTTCTAAAGAAAAGTTTTATTTGAATTCAGACGAAGACATACAAATATAGGGCATCGTAGAAACAAATTCAATAGTTAATAGATTTACAAATCAAACTAACCTATATTATATCTCGCGTTGAACGCATTTATTGGACAACCAAATATCCCTTTTTTGACATAAGGGGAGTTTACATGGATCAGCACATTTGACGATATAGCTTGATGGAATCGGAACAAGTTTTTTTAAAAAAATTGAAAACCATACAATAGGGGTATTATTTGCAATGGCGTAAAGTCGTTGTAAACTGCGTAAACCTGTCAAATTTATATATGAACAACATTTGGCAGGTTTACCAGTTAACCATCGTTTACGAGGACTTACTTTACCTCGTTTCCTAATATATGGTTTGCTAAGCGGTTGTTTCTTACGTTTAAATGATCAAACATCGATGTTTGTCAAACCATGTTGTCAAACATAGCATGTTAATCCCCCTATACATGAAACTTTTTGACTCAGTCGAACTTCATTAGAAATAACGTAACGCCATTTCAATTTCAAAGGCAATGCCATATTAGGCCTTCTACAAACGAAAAGTCTCGTCATAGACGCGTACCTTCTCGTTTGTTTCAATAGACAACCCCCTCATGAAGTGTAAGAGAAGCTTTTTAATACTGGGGGACTCAAAAACATTTACCTATAGCGAAATGTCAAAAACTATTATGAACTTAAAGAAAATTTGAATTTATTAATTTTCAACTGACAATCAAAGAGAACTACATTCCTAGCAAATAAAAACCTCACTCATGTGTCATTTGTATAATTAAGTATTTTCCCAAGCAAAATGCAACATCTACTTTATCTTCGTGCAGCTTGCACACTTAATGAATGGCCGAATGTATTCTTTTCTTCTTTGTTTTATTACAAATATATTATAAGAGTGATCAAAAAGGATTTAAGTTTTTTTTTTTTTAGTTTGCAGGTTGACAGCCTAAATACTTCTGATTGTACGTGAAGGAACACACAGAGTCTAGCTTGTGCAGTGCTGCCATATAGAAGATAATTGTATTTAATTCAAACATTTATTCGCCCCATTATACTTTGTCTACATCAACTACTACCTGTTTAATGGAAATTGGTTTATTAAAACAACAACGTGTAACTAAAGCAAAGGAGCAAAAAAAAAATGCAATCACAATTTCCAACATGTGGGAAACAGCGATCAGCATCAGACCTGAGCAAGCACATTTTACACGCACAATTAATGCCCACCCGGTGCACATGCGCACAAACAAAATACAAAAAAAAAACTAGAGGCTCATATAAATGAGCGACAACGCAACGATTCGCCATTATGATGCCTTCCTGACTGCTGGCTTTACTCTACTCAACTATAGTCTCTCTACAGAAACTCTCCTCAACAAGATCTTATCAATTAAATTTCCACCCAGAATTAAACATTTTGCCCACCGTGAAGTTGTCTTAACAACTTTTTCCTGACTCCCGGTGCAGCAGCACGCCACCTGCAATGCATTGCAACTGCAACTGCAGTACCAGCAGCAGTAGGTATAACAACATGGTGGTGATAGCCAAGCTGGAGCTGTTGCTCTTCTGATCTGTCTGCCGCAATGTCTGTAGAGTGTGTACATGTTTTAGACCCGATGGCATCATGAATTAGCAACCAGTTGCTTTTGAGAAGATACTAGATTGCCGATGGATGGACGTTTTTTTTTTGTTTAACTTTTGTTTTTCAATGCATATAGAGGAGGATGCGAAACTTGATTCCTGATGGGTTATGCTATTAATAACGATGTTTCTGCTGGCCAAGCTGCCGCTATTTTATTTGATGTTAGCTTCAGTGGTTTTGTTGTGTTGTGAGGTGGTGTAGTTAGTTTAGGCTGAAGCATAGCTTGGGGAAATTTGATCACAAGAAAATTTGCAGGTCATAATTAAACAACTTTGTTTAATGACATTCTAAAGGGAACTTCTAAATTATTATGTACTTATGTATGTTTTTTTTTTTAAATAATTTCAGGACTCTTCACAAGAAATTGTGGTTAAGCCTTAAATCAAAATCAAATTTGACAGTTGTGACACAAAGGATGACCTTTGAATGAACTAAGCTATGTATATATTGTTAAATTTTGGCAAAAGTCAAGTTACTTGTCAGTTTTGTAACTGGCATGAAAAACAAAACAAATAAAACAAAGGTTCTCCCAAACCAAAGCGAGAGGACGGAATTTTCGGCTTATTATACAAATATGTCTGAGAGCTTTGAAGTCTGCATTGGTTCATTAAAATCATATAAAATTGAACATATCGAAGCTCAAAAGAAATCAATTTATTTCAAAGTTAATAGTCATGATGTCATTTTTTATTCAAAAAAAAAAATTTTTTTTTAAATTGGTCATCAAATTTTCAATTAGGTATAGATATCACATCGGCACATAGAAAATGAACATTTTATATTCAATCATAGAACATAAAAAAGATCATTTATATATAGAATCCAATCCAACTCTATAAGTGTTTTTCTATTCGATTGACGTACAATCGTCTCTTGTCAGTAATTGTCATTATTATAACTATTGGAGACAACAACAACAACAAAAAACTGAACATTGTTCTGGATGTTTTGATGGTAAATAAATTGATTATTATTTACCCAAACACAGACTATAAACATACAAAAATTTAACAATCAAACGTTGAACTGAATACTATATGAGCGGCATTAGATCGGTGACAAGCTGTCTGGTGAATACAAGAAACACTTTTAAATTGAGAACTGTCACTTAATATTCAACTTCATGCTCTATGAGATAATATCCAGTTAGATATTGTATGTGTGTCATAATACAATGACACCATCCTATGATAGAATCAATATTCAGTAGAAAATTAACCAAATAGCAACAGTAATAAAAAATATAACTAATTGTGTTTTCAATTGAATGAAAAACAACGCAAACATGTCATGTGATACGCTATAAAATAATTCGATATGATATATCAATGAATGATCGAAATGATAATAATCTTATGTAATCTCTATATCTTTTGAAGTGAAATAAAAATAAAAACAATAATAAAATTATTATAACCAAGTGCAGTCACTCATGTTGTTTTAGATTTTATAGAACATGCTAAAATAGAAGCTATACATGTACCTAACAACAACTTGTTAAATTTGACAACTTTGACAACTGTATCTACTGAATATGTAGTCAAGTCTTTTCAGCCAGATGGTTATTTTATATGTATGTATATAATTAGAAATCCCCATTGATAGAAAGTAATAAACATCACAATCGTACTTAATAATTAAGACAGCAGCCGGCTCATCTTATTCTGTCCGATTCCTTTCATCTAAAAAATAAATTATTTGATTAATGATGTGGGCGAATATATTAATAGCAAAATGTCAGAACGCTTTTATTTTACAGTATATGTGTATGTCAGTTGGGGGAAATTGACTGCTAGCACGCGCGTTACTCACTATACTTCGTAGAAAATGGGATTTGTTTATCAATAATTTTTTGTTTTTAATTTTAATAGAAGACTGTTCCTAAAATAACTTCAAACTATTTTTTTTAAAGAAAAAGCTATAAAATATAATGTATGTACTCTACATATGTATGTACATATATAAAATAGTACAATAAAAAAGTAATAAAGTTATTTGTTTTCAAAAATCAGGCATGTAGGTACCTAGGTCACACTTGTATGGGAAAAGTATTCTCATGCTATAATTATAATGTCTGAGGAATTCCTCTTGTCGAGAACATTATTATCAAGTTATTTTTTATAGACCTTGCGAATACTTAAGCTATACAAATTATATTCTTTATCTGTAGTACCTACACGTCAGTTGATTTGACATTTCCATATAAACTATCGATAACAAAGAGTTAATTTGCGCTGGTAAAACAGTTTTTCTCAGGGGAAGCCCGAAGATCGTCTGAGCTGAGCTAATCACGTAGAGGTTAAGTTTTTGTTGCATTTAATTAAATTAATTTGTTTAGCCCCAACTTCATTTCCTTCGAGCTTTAAAAAAAAATGCACATGTAATTATCACAAGTTGGAGCTTAACTGCATTATCGTCAGTGTTTAAGCTGTTTGAGCTTTTCTATACTATGATTTTTCTTTTAATGTACATGAATGGTTGATTTTTGTTTTGAATGCTTCCCACAAAGGGTAGTGATGGAATTTAGTGATAGTGATGGGCGTTTTTGCTATGATTACCTTGATTAGTCCCGATGTCGTTTTTGTCCATTATCTTCACGATTGTAAAATAAAACACGGTTTAAATTGTTTTCTATTTCCGTTATGCAAATTTTTTCCAATAATTTGCAGTATTATTATACTGATTTTGGACATTACAGGTTCAATCAAAGACGTTACATCAATATTAGCGAAAAAGTTTCCCATATTGGTACTCTATAAGCCCTGTAAAAATGTCTGAGTAAGTGGTACTTCAAAGTGCCAGCAAGTGAGAATTATATAAGTGCTACTCAATCAGGTAAATTTGTAATGTGAAACTAGCCCTGAATTTTTTATATTGGCCATTTAGTAACGTTTACTTTGACTAACTTTCTTAGTGCCAGTAATTCAATTATTCAAGTCCGCACTGTGAATTTGGGCCTCAGGGTGCCGTTAAATGTGTCAACAAATAAAATACAAACTTTTCTACATTGTTTATTTTAACTTAATTTTCAAACTCCAGGTTATAACTAATGACACAAGTGCTTAAGCAAAAATGAATGTCATACATTTTGTGCTCGATGCGGAAAAAGTTTTTCCTTTATATGTACATATCTATCCGATCTCTTCTGCGAACTTCTTTGTTGACTATTTTTCATCTTTTTTTTTGTTTGTTTATGTTATAAATGAGCTTTTAAATGTTTATTGATTGCAGAATTAATTGTAATAGATAAAGACGGTAGATAGATATATCAGAAAGAGAAAGTTTACTATTTTTTTTTTGTATCAGTTTCTTCCGTCATTTGACAAATTAAGCTGTCTCTCAGATTTACAAGAAAATCTATTTTGAAAATTAAAGTGTTTTATGTTGCTAAGTTTCCACAGATGTTAAATTTTGTATATGTACATATGTAGGTATGTACATAAATCTAATAAATCTATTTGTGCGAAACAACAAGATTTTGCAAAAAAGTATTCAATAATTTTTATTTTTGAAGCGTATAAACAAGTAGATATTATTAATCTTTTAATAGAAATTTATGACTTTGAGCATCACATGCCGATGTTACTTTTCATAGATTTGATTATACTCTTTGGAATGCAAAGTCTGTAGGTGTAGATGAGAAGTCTATACTTAGTTAATGACACATTAAATGTATTTTACTTATTTATTACCTATAATCATATTGATGGTATACATTTTGCTGTGATATTTATTAGTATTTTTATAAACACACATATTTTCAAATTTAAAGTTAAATAACTTTTAAATATCAGACGTCATTCTGAATTATGCCATTTGGATAATCAAATAAAAGTGACGGGTGTTTCACTTATCGGTTTTAGTTAATAATTACAATTTTATTACGTAAACTTCGAATGCATTCAGATTATTACACTGACGATCGAAGAATCGGTTTTAAAATTATGTGAACGGACACCAATGCCAAGGCCTACTGAAATGGATTCTTTTCTCTCTATCTTCTTTCTTCAAAGAGCGCACTCTGGTACTGAGAGTTGAAATACGATTAGATTAAAGCTTAAGCTTTGTTTACATCATAATGAAGAAAGAAGGATAAATTACTATTAATGATTTTTAAAATGGAAACGATCTTTAGATACAACTTAAATAAGGATCCGAATGTCGGATGCGAACTTATGAAATCTCCTTATTTTTTTTCTTTTACTTCAAAACTCTGTGATTTTTTGCCCAAAACTACACAAAAAGTCTGTCAAAGTTCATATACAAAAAATATAAAATGTTTAGTTTTGGACAGAAAATCATTATGTTTATAAATTATAAATTTTATTTACTGTTAAAAAACAAAAACTTATAGGTTTAAATAAAATAAAATCAATGAATAAAAATATTATTTCATTATTATTCCAAATCTTACTCACAAGTAGACATAGGTTTCTTATTATTTTTCATTTATTATTTTGAATTAACATTTTTATGGATTTCTCGTTCATGCAAGCTGACCAGATACTTCAATTATACGACAACTAACTCAAGCGGTAACTGTTTGCAGTTTGCATAATTTGCTTTTCTTTTTTTTAATTTCAAACTGCCTTGCCATCACACGACTAATTAAACTAATAGCTACTTCATCAAACTGCCAGTTTCAAAACAAAGTCTAAACAAACCTATTTGCCACACCAAACAACGCTCTGATGCTTGCTCATGCTATATAAGCAGTAACTTTACTCATATACATACACACATATGTAGTTATATAGGATTTAATGGAAAAACATTCTAGATACATCACATCTGTCTTGTGTGCTATAGCTTGGTTATAATAATTTATTGTAACACTCTTATTTTATCGGCAATTTTTGTTGCGTGCGAAGTCTTTTAATTGAGTCGGTGTATGCATTTACGTCTATGGATAGATTCTCCCCTCAGATACTCGGCTACAGCTACAGTGGCTATCGACACTCGGCCCCCTTTCTGTGTGTGGCAATTATAAATTATAAAAAAAAAAAAAGTTGTATCACAAGTAGTTGCCTGAGACTGCTTGGTACCAACTACAACATCACCATCCGATCCGCGCGCTCATTTTAATAATCTTTGCAGCGAAATTAATAGGCGATAATAATTGGATCCTATGCTGTGGCCCCGTAGGAACTAGAGAAACAAGTTTTCCGATCTCTTATATCTACCTATTAAAGTAGGTATATGTACATATGTATATTGTATATGTGTTTACATCTTTATCTTTTATAAACGCTTGTGACTAACTTAGAGTTTCAAACGCTTTAGTTGAACCGACCAACGATTAAATCATTTAAAAATTTTCTTCTCCTATTTTTTTTTGCTTATTCATTCAGCAAAGTGATCAGGCAAATATAACTTATGTTCCTCGCCCCAACCAATTTGTGTTACCTTCACAAGTTTTCCATGCAAGGAATTTTCCAATTTTTATTTTAATACAAAATTTTAATTGTAAATTTTCTCTCACAAGACGACCGACGACGACGCAACTGAGAGACAAATGATTATAAAGAAAAAAAAAAATAAAAATAAATAACACAACGTCTGTGTAGCGCACGCCATCTACAAAAACAAAATAAATGGTTTGCCATAAAAACAAAGTCGATCCTATAAATTTCAATGTGTTAATATGAATATCGCGCAACAAGCAAGTGGATTTTAAATCCGAATGATTATGAGGGGTTAGACTTAGATGTGAGGGGGTGAGGGTTTCGAGCGGAAGTACATTTTCGCAATTACAATATTTTTTTACATATATCCGGAAAATTGTAAAAAAAAATGTATTTACATACATACTAAAGTGTTTTTTTTTTTTCTTTTCAAATTTTATGACTGTTTGTTGTTGCTGACGAGTAAATGAAGTGTGTTTTGCAATTTTATAAAGTGGTGTTTTCATCAATATGCACTTAGCTTAGAGATGAGTGATATTTTATTTGCAACAACTTACCATCGCACGCGTGAAAACCACAAAAGCTCTTTCTTATGATTCGGTTAGTCGCGAATAAATCAAATACAGTTGCAAACCGAAGTATTAAGAACACCAAGTTTAAATCTCTAAAATTATTTATTAGTGATAATAAATTAATGAAGATAATAATTTTAAAACGGTTTTAGAAGAACACAGCCCACAGTGATTATAATGGTAGTGGCTAAATTTTAAATATTCTCATCAATTTCATTATAGTCATTTAAAAAACTAGTTAACAAAACAAATATGTTTTCTATATAAAAATTCCATTGGCTTAAAATTAATATATTAATATTAAGAAATTTTTTCATTAAATTAAAAAATTAAATAATAATAATGTGGGACCATCGCAATTTTCTTTTTTAATAAATACAAATGTTTGTATGCTCAAATTTAAAATTTAAAAATCTTGACACAACCAACGAGATTTTGTATCCCTTTTGAAACATAGCGCAATCTGTTGAACATAAACACGCAACACCCTATACGGAGATCTCAACAATTTCAGTACATGAAGCCTCTTTTATGTCAAAACCAACATTTTTGAATCGTTAGCAGGATAAAATGGGGTAAAAACAATAATATAATATAAATATTGAGGAACACAAATTTTGTAATCGCTTGCCTGAAATTTAACTATGTATTTGTAGGGTAAAATGGGGTAAACACAAAAAATATAATTAAAATACTGAGGAATACAAATTTTTTATTCGCTTGGTGGAAATTTTACTATTTGTAGGGTAAAATGGGGTAAAAACAAAAAAAATTAATTCGTTTTTAATGATTTGGTATTTTTTTTAAATTTTCCCATTTATAGGGTGAAATGGGGTAGAAAGAAAAATATTTTAAAAACTCTTATATTTTCAAAGTTTTTTTCTTTTATTAAGTATTTAACTGAAAATTTTAGAAAGAGCAGATTCATGTAAAAATCCACCACTTCCACGCTTACTTTTATTAAATTTGTCTATAATTTAATTTCAGATTAGATATTCGGCACATAAATATTTAAAAAAAAATTGTCATTAGACCTTCTTTTGCTACTTTTTCTTTGTGAACTTATGACTCTACCCAAAAACTTACTTTCCAGGTAACTAATTAAAACCTAAGTTGGACATTTTGCAACTGGCCCTAAAAATTATAACTAAGTAGAGAAAAAAATATTAGAACGGTCAAAAATATTCCACATACGCCATAGTTAACAAAATTCTTCAGACATCAATATTAAAAATTCAGTTAACTTTCAAAGGAATAAATGAAAAAAAAAATGACTTTATCTGAAAAATATAATATGAAATTTAACTGACTACTAAAAATTGGCTCTAAATATATTTTTAAATCGGAAGAATTGACCAAGATTAAAAAAAAACACATCTTCTATCTGTTTTGTTTGTAAAAAAATATGATGCCTAAATTACGTGACATAATTACGAGTAGGTTACCTACCACATTGCCTATATTTCAAGACATTCAATGTTTATTTTATAAAAGTCTACATTCTCACCCAATCAACTCAACCTATACAACTTATACAATCCGACATGTAAACAGAAATCAGAGTAACAACACAAATGACATCGATTTAATTTAAGAACTATCTTAGTTGTTCGGTAAAACATGATGCGGACTACCACCAAGGAAGTGGGCCAAGATACAGTCAAACCTCTCTATTGCACATCACGGCCATAACTCAATTTAAAACCGCACCCCAATCACCATGAGCAACCGGTGGTGGTGCTGACTAGTGACGTCTGACGGCAGCGGCTGCGGCGTCGGCAGGCTATTCATTTTTCCAGATACACTCTAGCGATTAAAGAAATGTTCACATAAAAAAAACCGTGCGGAACAAAAATAGCATTTCAAGATCAATCACATACTCCTTCGCATACAAGTATAGGTATGATACATACCTAGCTAGCTATAGCTTGTTTATGAGCAAAGGTATACTACGAAGTGCACAGAATGTGCTCCTTGTGCGAGCGCATAATGTTTCTTCATCTCCAGTTGTTCCGATGATAAAGATAATGGTGGAGGCGGCTTCTCCAGTTGCGACCGCAACGGAGTTAAACCGCAACCAGATGAAAGAAACGACAGCGCCAATAAGTGAGCCAAGTTTCCCATGGGAGATCATGTTTACCACCAGAAGGCAGAACAACCACCATCCAATTCAAGTCAAGAAACCGATGTTTTGTGCCCATCCCCCACCTTCTTTGCTCTTTGCCATTGAAGTTTAGTTGGAAAGAAACACGCAATGATATGGGGATTTTTCAAAGCGCAGAATGCACCAGATGTGTGTGGGCTCTTTGCCTCTTCTGGAGCGCACAGAAATTCGAAGACCTCACAGGCAAAAAAATAATGCCTATGCCGTTTCCCACCTTGCTTTTTAGTACCACAGAGTTATAAATAGTTTTGGAAAATAAAATCGACTGTATCAGGACAGAAATATAATGACAACAAAAAAAACTATGTACAAGAAAATCTATTTTTAGCAAATAATAAAGTCTGAATGAAAATCATATCTTTATCTTTTGATACATGATAATGTAGTAGTTTGAAGTTTTTTGTTGTTGTTGTTTTGTGTTGCTGTTTTAATACGTTTTTGCCGCAAAATAAATGTGAAATTGCTACCACTGCACCGATTTGTGTATAGTTGAATTCATTTTAAGGTTTAAGTATTGTTATCATACACAATATGAATGTGAAATATTGTACTCAGCTGTAAAGCTTTGAAATAAATCTTCATTGGCCGCGTTGTATTATCTACGGATCTGGATCGGGATCATCCTTTAACACGTAATACAACAACAACTTTGGATCCTGCTCTGTATCTAGATCTATTTTAAGGATTCGAAAATAAGTTTCACTTTGGCAGGTAGACGGCTCTTCAGTCGGTAAAGAGTACAAATTGTAGTGTAAAGAAAAAGACAGTATGACATGGAAAATAAACAAACATAAAAAAAAATGGTGAGCATACCACACTGTTGTCATTAAAATCCGTATCGTTTTATTTTCATGGGATGATCTTGATCCAGATCCGTAGAAAATAAAACGCGGTTGTTGTTTCCAAAGGTCAAGATAAGTGTGTTATAGGCCAGATTTCAAAGAAAATTTTCGGGGTCTTAGCTCATTACCCGGGGAAAGTTGTGTTACCTGCGCAAATTACATCTTTGTTATCGAAAGTTCGTATAGAAATGTCAAATCTTTTTCTTTGATGGTCTCGTTAATCCCAGATTGAGTTTTTTTTCAACCCGATTGGAAAAAAAACAAACCTACTTTTGGTCAGCAAACGCTGCTCCGTCAAAGCCTGCGAAAGGTATCACCGATACCTTTGAAATAAAAAAAAGATATAGAAAAGGCGATGCGCTTTATTTTAGGAGTGGTTTTTTAACAAATCCGGATGTAGCTTGATAACAAAACCGATATCACGGCGACGCAAAATTTAACGTTTTCATAAAATCTATCGATAACAAAGAGTTTATTCGTGAAGATAACACAGTTTTTTTCAGGGATAAGAACTAAGTCCCAAAAATTTTCTGTACAAACTTCTCATTTTTTATGAATATATATAGATGTCTTTAATAAAAATAGAAAAGAAGAGACAGATAAAAAAGGAGAAGACTATGTATTCCATGAGTAAATAATAAACACTAGAATTTTGACAGTTCGTTTGCATTTTTCATAATATCGGTCAAAGCGGTCAAATTTCATACTTTGTCTCCTTCGAATAATTAGATGATTTTTGTGTCTCTTATAACTCTAGCATAGCTATTCGATTTAATCCAGAATATAGTTGAGCAAGTTTCTGCAACTCAACTATTTCTTTTAAATCCTAATAATGCGACTCAGAGAAATCGGCTTTATTAAACGGTTATGCTGTGGCTTTAACTAATACCGTCCTTCCACTCATCTACTGTAAGATCGACGACGACGGACACACCACGTAATAATATTGAATGTTGTACTATACATATAGTAGGTTCGATTTTTATTACAATAACAACTCACTTAGTGAATGTTGATTATATCCACCTTTGGTTGAGCACAACACTAAAGTCAAAGATACCAAAGATACCAGCAACATACTGTGACAGCAAATCGAAACTGAATCCAAGTCATCTGACAGTCGGTTGCCGCACACACCGCTTCAAGAGGGAAACGGGAAATGAGCGATGATAAATTCTGGTATTTTTTGATGCTGATGCGTGATGCAGAAGGCTAAGCTTCATCAGATATATTTATAAAGATATTATGCGGCAGGAGGCATTCGAATGAAGGAAGAAAAATATAAGGATTTAACTATAGATGGTAGTACAAGTACATATATACCTACATAAATACATATAATAGTTTCAAAGATTCACTATATGCCACTAAAGATAATCATAGAGTCGAAAACTATCAATTGGTTTTAATGTAATTAATAAATCGATTGGTGGAATTGATTCGCGCAAGGTGTGTATTCGTATATTCCGCTTTGCTAATAGTATAGTTTGTTATATGAGAGAATGTGTTGGAGGTGATTTCCTCTGCAAAAACATCCATGGAGGTATAATATTATTTTATGGGCTTGGAAATAGCTTTTGAATGTACATATTTACTTGATGCTGGCATAATAGCACCATGTGGCTTGGCTTTATTTACTTTGTTAGATTGGTTATTCGTATTCGTATGATTATTATTAATTTAGATGTTGACAGAGAATAATTATTCACCGCAACCGTTGTATTAATATTGGTCAGTTTTTACGTTAACTTACCATCTACATAAACGTATATTAGAGGTATTCATACAATGGCATGATCGTTGTGAACATTGTAAACTGCATAAACCTGTCAAAGTTGTATGAATATTTGACAGGTTTACGCAGTTTACCACGTTTACGAGGACTTTACGACGTTGCATGAATATCGCTATTGTTTTCAAATATTTTTTTTTCCTCAAACATTTACATTATAATTAAATTGTTTCAAATTCATAATCGGAAAAAAAAACAAAACTGGTTCAATATAATTCTCAGTTGTTTTTTGTATTTTAATTACATAATTAAAAAATAAAGGCGGGCAACCAAATCTCAATTAATTTTTTAACATCCATCCTTGAACTTATTTGTTCTCTAAAAGCGGAACTTTTAAAAGGTTGACCTTGCTCAGAATATCCAAAAGGTTTAATGCATTGAGTATGTAGACAGTATAACCGAAAATAACAAATTTATTCGTGTGTATATAATAATATTGGTAGTTAAATTTAAAAATGGTCAGAAGTCTTTGCTTTGAACGAAACATTTTTTTCTTAAATTCTATATTATTTAAAAAAAAATGAATTTATTTTTTATATGAGTTTTCTTTTTATTTTAACGTTGTTTGGCTGATTAGTTTTTGTTTTGTATCCTTTGCAATCACAAAGCTGAAAGAGTGTAGTGATGGCATTTTTTTGTGACATGCAGTGATGGGCTTTTTTGCTGTGATGATTTTGGAAGTCACCATGTCTTTTTTTTCGTCCAATTCTATACACACCATCTAAGCTATTTATTTAGCAAGAAACCTCTTTTTTGTCATTGGTTGTCAGAACCTACGAGATTTCTTAAACAAATCCAGAAACTGTTTTGTTATGCTGGATTTATACACAATATTTAAGGCATTAAAAATGACACTATTCAGTGTCAGTGATCTTAATCCAGCAATTGCCAATAAGCCATCAGAATCACTTGATTCACAGCCCGCACATTTATACGATTTTTCTGGCTTAGCAACAAAACAGTTTTTTTGAGAGAATAGTGCTCTTACTATAAAAATAAACATTCCTTCCTTTTTCGAATTTCTTTATATTATTTTTTTTTTCAATTTTATATGTCTCGTGTGTCCAACATGTTTTATTTTTATTTTTTTTTTATATATATTATATAAGTTTCTTTTAATATAAATTCTGAGAATGTCGGCTTGCGGACTTAACCGCTTAGAAATAGGAAGAAACAAAAAAAAAGGGAAAATCTGCCATCATCATCCGTCGTCGTCGGCATCATAACTGCCATCCAGGGATTTGTTTTTTTTTTTTTTTTTTTGTTATTTATAGATCGATAGCATCATCGAATTATTTTTCTTCGGGTTCCATTCCATATCCATATATTCCTTCTCCCACCTCTAACTTTGTTCTGAACTATTTTTGCGTGCAGTCATCTCTTTTCCTTCGAAATAAGATGTATCATGGTATTGATTTCCGCTAATTGGTTTCAAATTGCAAAATTAATGGCCTTAAATATCATGGTGACGGTATATACAGCATTACATATGTATAGCTGGTAGTATAAGAGTTATATACATCTTATATTTGTGGTTGTGATGTGATGTGGTGACTTTAAAGTTTTAACTGTCCGATACGGTTAAACTTCATTAAAATGAACTAACAAGTCAAGCAAGCAGACATGGGATTTTTTGGCGTACCTTAACTATACGAATTATTTCTATGTATGTGGTATCAATTTATATATTGGTGATCATCATCATTGAAAAAGAATTGTCATTACTCGTTTAATTTTAAGTAGAACTTAATTTATCGCTTGAGTTTGCGATTTATTTCGTGCGTATTCTATTATTTTTTCAAGAGCACAACTGAGCACAATTTTTAAACTTTTATACACATTATACTGCTCTTGTTCTATTTGGTAAGAAATTTGAACGCGTTTATTCACCCATAGAACTGTCAGATGTGTGGGGAGCTGATGCAGTGATGATTGTGAATGAAAAATCAAAAGAAATATCGTTTTAATTGAAAAGGAATTTCATTTGAAAGAGAAGTTTTTTTTTTTTTCTTGGTTAACTTTGCGTCTGTCGCTTCGGAGAGAATGAATTAATAAAACAAATCAAAGCATTATAATTGTTTTGATTGCCATCACTATATTATAACTTTGGATGGCAATTTAATGGGTTCATTGAAAATCTTGGGGAATGAATGGAAAATCTGGATATTATGTAGATACATTTAAATATGTATATATCTACACACCTTACAGTAAAAAAAAGCAAAGATTTTTTTCGCAAACGTATGTAAGGTATTTGATTAAATAAAGATAAAAACTTTACAAATCAAATGCGTGTTGATCGAATCGTATGCGCCACTTTTTTTCAATGAAATTGCGCAGAAGATGATGATAGTCTACAACACGAGTAGCTATTATTAGAATGCTTGATTGATAGCCTACGCTGTTCAATTAATCAATTGAAATTGTCGGTGAAAATAATTGAAAACGAAACTATAACTTATTGTTTTTATTTTACAAAAGTTTGTTACATACAAGAATAAACCAGCAGGCAGTATACGCCTTGCCCTTACAACAGATTAATGAAAATAATACACGCAATAATAAAGTAGTCAGTTTTAATAAAGATAGGGATACTTACATTGGAATATTTATGCTGGTTAGCAAAAGAAGTTGCGAAATTGCAAAAAAATAAAATAAACCTATAGATTTGAAAATTATTTTGCAATGAATCGAATTTCTTTTTGCTATAAATCATTCATACTTAAACATTTAAACATAAATTCTACATGCGCAACTACTAAATTACTAAATAAAAAAAAAACTTTCACTTACGGACGGAAAGAAAACATGCATGAATACGCTATCAATTGCAAACGGTTGTTCATCTTTAATGATTAAATAAAAGATTTTTTGACAGATTTATAATACCTAACCAAATAAATCAAAGATCAATTTATTTGTCTTAAATATAACTTTGTACCAACCCAAACAAATTACTGAAAAATTGCGTTTCTGGCTATTAAAGTGGTAAATTAATTGAAAATATATATTTATAACTGAGCGCCAGTGCCCAAAAGTTCATTTATGTTAAAAAAAAAAAAAAAACATAAATATTGGCGCCTGCTGTTGATGCCGCTTCATTGATGGTTGCTTCGTTAAATTGTGATTAATTTTGAGACCATCAATACTTGTTTTTAATTGAATTGATAATTTAAAAGAACTCGAGATTTTATTGACGTGGATTTCATTTTGAAATTATCAATTTATTTTGACTTTAAAAATAAAAATTTCTTATATTCCGGAGTGCTTGTCACCTAACCCCCGCTCATGTAGCGCCCTCTAGAAAATTTGATTGAATAAAAACCTTTTTTTCAGTTTAATTAAAGAATTCAAATCTTTTATTTAAAATAAACACGAACTTAATTAAGTGGCGCCCAAGTTTTGTTGAATAAAGGAAAAATGTACTTTTGAATATTATAAGTTGGTAAATATATTTAAGTAAAAAGTGGGTGATTATATTATAAAATCAGCAGAATTCCTAATTAGCTACCGGAACCATCGTTCTTATAAACTCGAATTTATACAAATAAAAACCAATTAAAGAACAACAATTTTTTTGAGAAGAACTCAGCCGAAAAGGAAACGAAATCTTTTTAGTTGCAAAAATAAAATCAATAAACTTCTCTCGGAAGCTTGTATAAACGTGAGTTGTATGATGAGTTTTTTTTTTTATATTTAAAACGAGTTCATGGACAGAGACATTCAGATGATTGGAGTTCAAATACCTACTTATTTCACTGCGACTTAGCGGTAGTATTTCCTTGGGTTAAAACAAATATGTACTACCTATATGAATGAACGTATAATTACAAAACAATACGTGATCACAAATTGTTCACGAATGATCATTCGATTGCCACTCTAAACTATAGCTGCTGATGCAATATCGTTCTCTGATTGAATCAATAAAAAATCCAAAAACTACCTTTACCTTTTTTTCACAACAAAGTTGATTTTCTTACAAGATTTCTACCCAAAATTAGTTCAATCCCAAACCAAATTATTGCAATTTTCTTTGGCTGTAGGAATGCACTCCAAAAATGTTTATTCTGTATCACCTATAATACTATACCACTTCTGAATGTAACTCACAGAACTGCAATAACGCTCAGTCGCCACATTGGCTGCAAGCGGCAGAAATGCAGCACCATCATGTCTAACCAAACTCTGACAGTCGGTCGGCCATTTTCAAACTTACTTTGCACGTTGCGATCACCTTGTGCAGTGTGCACACCATAGAGTACCTATATTATCTAGAGAACCGACTTCAACGCTTTTTCTCTTTCACCCTACAAGCTGCACTGAGAGGATTTCCTCCACAAGGCTGAATATGTGTTAGTTGCCGAATGCATTTTTAATGGAATCGCACTAACATAGTGATAATTTAATGGATATTGGCTCACTTTTGCTCAGTTCTCAGTTCTCCCAACAGAAATGAAATACTTTTTTTAAAACTGCATTATAAACCATGTTCATACTTCTTGTAAAAAAAAGTCCATCGCTGGAATTTGATCTCTCTTTTACTGAGATGAAAACAAAATACAAAAACCAACCCGCCGACCCTCAGTCACATCGGAGCTGCGATGGTGGAAACAACGCTTGCGTGCACGTCTTTCTTTTCTTTTTTTCAGTAATGTTCGTATTTTTGTACGTATCTTTCAAAATTAAAAAGATGGGGAGAGAAACTTGAAGAGAGATGCGCTATATCTACAATTCACACGAATTCACGGACAGGGAATTTAGGAGAGTGTTCTCTTACTGTGCCCAAATAAAATTTGCGGGTGTTTTAGGCAAGGGGGGTACGAGTCGGTTCTCTAGATAATATAGGTACTCTATGGTGCACACACAGCTAAACTATAAATTCTATGGCTGCTCGGCCAAAGACTCGAACAAAAAAAGATGAAAAATGGAAAACCCTGGGCTGGAAAAAAAATTAAAAAAAAAAAAAAAAATTCCAATAAATTGCCAACTGCAATAGTGTCTGCATTTGCAATAGGTACTGCTAAGGTGCGCGCGCCAATCAATCTGATGTAGCACCTCAAATCCAACATCCCGCTGCTCCCGCCGCCGTCGCCGCACGGCTATGCAATGAACGAAACGTCACGTTTCAACTGATCCGCCACCTTCGGTTAGGGGGGTAATGGGTGCGGGGTCATATACAATGCTACATCGGGCCGGGCCTCCTCGCTTTGGTTTCTGTATGAGCTATACAATCCGATAGTAACGCTGCTGCCATGCCAGCCACAGCCACACCAGACTCTCTGTCGTCGTTGTTATCGAGTTTGTTGGTGTTGCTTTTGCTGGTTGTGGCTCTGTATAGTCTATGTATAAATCGTCGCAATTAAGACTTTCATGTTGCGATCGTAAATTACATTTTAAACGACATAGAAAAAAATACGAGCCACGTATCTCTAAATTTAGCATTTAAGACATTGCGTTACGACGACACATTTTGTATTGAGTTTATATCTTATAGCCTTCTACATATTTGAATTCTTTTTTTTTTTTTTTTTTTGTTAAATAGATTATTGTATAAATCTGCGCTGCTTAACGTTTTGATTTCGCTTGAAATTCGTTTAGCGTTTAGCAAAAAAAAGCTTTATGCTGACAACACATCGCTGCGGAATGATCGATTCAACTGTGATCTGAATGCCTAAGCAACAAGCCCATATTGTAAAAGATACAGTGTGATGTAGTTCGCAGTCGTTTATATATATACATATTTATGTATGTACATATATAAATATATATTAAAAGAAAAAAAAATCTAGAAAGAATTCCATACGTCAAAGTAGGCTGGAAATAATGACTTGGCAAGACGATTGGAATTTTTCGTCCATTAAAATGGCTTTTCAAGTAACCGTGTCGCGCGCCCTGTCACAATAATAAAAACCATAAACATTATTGATTTAAGCATTTCGTAATACAAAATGAAAGAATCCAACAAGTGGAGTCATTATTAGGTGTATATGGTATGTTTTGTCGTCACTTAGCCCATAGGTATACATGTATAAGTATATCCTTGAATTAATGCAAATAAGCTCATGGTTGTCTGTCAGTCAATCTTTTTCTTTGATCCGCCTATCAAATTTCATCAAGTTATAAAGGGCTGTTAAGTAGGTAGATGCATAAGTAAAACTATAGTTCCATTGACAGAGCTATTAGTTTTCGTTTTACATTCCAATTGAATACACATAACATAATACCTTCAATAACACCCCTTAACTGCAATTCTGGAAATAAGATACTTCTGTTGGGATAAAAATAAATAAAAGTGTCACCAAAGTTCTGTTCTGACGTTTAGAATGTTTTTTTTTTTTTATATCAATACACATGTATGTATCTATAGTAATTTCAAATACGGAAAGTGAAGGGTGCTTCGTGCTTCACCAAGCTCAAAGAACAGTTTTTTATAACGAGCTTAAAGTAATCCGCCATCTCTTCCTCTTCAACAAGGGGTGATTCCAAAACATTTACTACAATATGTTGTAGTATGTTTCAAAAAACTAACAGCTTGAAAAATTCCGTTTTCTTTCCTTTAAGACAATTGAAGTCTTAAGAAAAGTGTTTGTAGCATAATGGGTGTGTTTCCTTCAAAAGTGTATAGCTAGCTCAGCAAAATCGAGTATAAAGGTGCACAAGAAAGAGTTAATGTAAATATATTAACAAAGCAATATACACTATGAAATTGTTTGCATGAACAATTTTTGAAGCTGGCTATAAACTTTAAAAAAAATATATCTCATTGAAGCCAATTTTACAAAAAAAAAATTCATTTTATACAAAACATTTTTTTTATTGGTGAATTTGATGAAATTAGCAGACTTTTTGAGTCATTCAACTCATAACAAAGAAAACAATATCAAACAGAACTTCATTGACATATAAAGAGCACAATTCAAATACCATTATTTGCAACAATCTGTCAAAACTTTTTCCTTTTTTTTTCTACAATTTACCATAGAACATAGGAAATTTAAAAATGATTCCGCGCTGCTTACCTACCAATGAAACCCCACCTAACATACAAATACATATGTATATGAAGATCAAATTTCACAATATAATACCTTGGTAAAAATATCATAAATCTTTGGAGGCGCGAATATCTTTCAAAACTAGACAAATTTCAAAACAGACATAAGATTGACAGGGTCAAAGAAGAAGCCAGACAAAACCGCAAAAATGTAAACAAAACAAGTTACGCTGTGTGAAATTGAAGCACTGAGCTTAGCTGCTTATAGCTGACCATGATACCTTGACATCTATTCTCGACTAACTCTGCGGGATTCTATTGAAGCTATCACTTTGAATTAGATAAATAAAGTAAGAAATTACATACAGCCATACTATATTACTAGAGATCAAATAAGAAACGGAAAAGTCTTGAATTGAGACAAAATAAAAAATAAAAACATGATAGAATTGCACCATCCACAAAACTTGTATACAAATATGTATGTACATGTGTGATATCTTTCATTAATTAACGCAGCAGTTGGCATCACTTTTTATAAAGACTCTCTCTCTTCTCTATATATAGTGCATATTCAGTTTTATAATACCAGCATGCTGTTCAATGACGTTTAACCATTCCTCCTTGTTATGAAATATTATTTTAACTTTGAGCATTTTTATTTCTTTTATTTTCTGTCACATACTGATTGCATAATTTCAATCCATTTAAAATTACCGCCAAAGTGAGAGCGAAAAACGCCATTACGGATTTCCGAAACTGCACGTCATCCAGTTATTGGATTGACAGACAGGCTGCGCTCTCGGCAACCTATACAATGATCACCAGAGATGTGTTATGAAGGCGGAGGGAACAGACAACAGACTGCAAAAACCAAAACCACCAAACTGACCAACTTATATGCGGTCATTAATTTTACGTCAGTATAATTGAAAATGATATTGCTGTCGTTAAAATTAATGGAAAATTAACCATAAAACAGCTATCATACTATCCGTAGAATGCATACAGTTTTTTTTTTTTTTTTGTGGAGAAACATGGAGAGGGCGGTGGATAAAATTACACTCAATAAGAAGAAGCGATCGCGCAAATGAATCACTGGTTGACTTTTATGAGCGTTTATGAATGAAAAGGATGAGAATATGTTTTTTTTTTTGAAGATGTCCAGTCCAGGAAGATGGGAGAGAGCTGTTATGAGAGAATTCATTCCCAATTATGATCTCAATGGGTTTTCGGCGAAGTAGCATAAATTATGTGCATATGTAAGTATGCAAAAATGATTTTTTTTTTGCAGAGCAAATAATTTTGCTTCGACCGGCGGCGCGGCGGCACCCGCACGGGACGGAAGCGGTGGTGGAGACTTTTAGCTTAAGCAATCAATGAGGGTCAAATTCATAAAGTTCTAGATTTATGTATTCATTCACTTTTATAATTGAGTTTTGGTTCTTGATGACAAGCAACCACATGCAAGTCATTATGTCAATGATTTGTTGTCAGTAGTTGATAAAACAAAAAAAAATGCCTCCATATGAATATCATGGAAAAAATTAACGCAATGGAGGCACGGCGGCAGAAACAGGCTCTTTTTTGTGATTTTTCTTCTTTCCTCTTCTTCTTCATTATGGTCATGACTTTTTTTGGTCTTCAATCTTACAACATTTTAAATAGGAACTCCGAAATAAGCATGACACATAGGATTTTTTCAGAGTTGTTGAAATTTGAAATTGAAACCACCACCCGCTACCGCTGCTGCCGCCCTCGATGCGAGCGTAAATCATACGAACCTAATGGAATGAAAATTGCTTTTATTATTGCTGACTCATTTGGTTTTTTTTCTGTCTGTTCAATTTACTAGTGGTTTCTTTTGCATTATGAATAGGTAAATTCAAATTTCAATAATATATAGGTACCTAGAAGTCTTTGAAGTTTGCACAATTTATAACTAAATGTTAAAAGTTAGAGCCTCTATAACAATAGTAGGTTGAACCTGTATCCTATAAGTTTGATAAATCTGACAGATAAGAGATTTTTTGGTATATTTTATTTATTAATATTTTTATTAATATTACTATATTAAATATAGTGTAATTTGTATTTCTAAATTATTGGATTTTATAGAAACATACCTTACACAATACCAGTATTTGCTTTCGATAATTTCTTAGCAAAAATGTCAGTTTCAATAAAGTGAACATTCTGACATTTGAGAATAAAAAAGAGAGAGGAATATATTGTTATTATGGTAAATCTAAATATCATTATCGCACTCGAACATTTGCGGTTTAAGTCAATTTTTTTCTTTTTTCCATCCAATTTGATGTAACTAACTAAAATATAATTTTTGTTGAGGTGTACCTATTACTTCGATAAATAATTTATTGTTTCAAAAATAAACAATTTTATAAATAAACAACGTCTCACACTATACCTAATTATTAAAAAAAAAAAAAAAAAAACAAACACAGTCGTAGATAAATAAGTTCTAGTAGCCTTTATGTCTGCAATATAAATTTTCGTTTAAATCTTTCATCGTCAATGAAAACCTTGAAACAAAAATGTTGAAAACCATACTATCGAGACATCGACTAATGAACTTAATTATTGGTCTTTAGTCGTGTGTTTTATTACAGAATACATTCTCCTTAACAGACCGAACGACGAGACGAGACGGTGTCGGACGTTTTGAGGAAATTCTTTAACACACCAGGTGTTTAAGTTTCAATTTTATATAAATAAACTTAAGTTGAGTCGAGAATATTTTTTTCTATTAAAAAATAAAATAAAAAAAAACTTAAAAAACAACCATTGATTTAATTGCAAATTTGTGGTCAGTCATTATTTATCGAGCACGATCATTCCTATGGTTTAGATTTTATTTGCCGTATATATATAAATATATATACGTAGATACTTTAATGTTACAATAAAGTAGGTTAGGTAGTTTGTTGTCAACCACTATTATCTCATTTAATTACACTTTTATAATTAACATTGTGAACTTAAAAAAAAATCCACATATTGTTAGTGGTTTATTTCAAGGCAAGACAAATTAAACCTTCTTGCAAAACCCTAATTAAACTTCTTGGAAATCTGATGCAATAAACAATAAAAATCACAAAATAAAGTTAATTCCAAAAAAAGTTACCGAGAAAATGAACAGGTATTTTAGGTGGTTTTCAATCATATAAGTTGCAGTATAATGCTATATATACTGCAGTAATTGGAACCTAGAAGTCAATCTGGTTTAATCAAAGATTATACATATAGATTTTAAAATTTGCATGATGTTCAAGTCTCCCATATTTCATTGAGATTTAAAGAATTTCTTTTCATTTCAAAATGAAAGTAATTTTTTTTAATAGAAAGTGTTTCTAGATTCATTTTAATTTTTATACTTTTTTGTATAGAAGAAAAATAAACTCAAAAAACATTTACTGTTGTACCTACTTAATTTTACTATAATTCACTCAAATTAAATTAACAATCGATTTGCTATTTTATTGCTTTCAAGTATGTTCACACACACAGCCATAATCTAGTAAATTTATATAAGAAAACTTCGCACTTATTTCGTTTAACGCATAACAAAAAAAAAAATGCATTGCATCTTTCAATGAGTTAAATAAACGTAAGCTTCACAATCGTTGGAAGATGGTGTGTTATATCTCTTTTTTTGTTTTGCTTCTAAAAATACATTAAATCATTCGGTAAGAAGATCGACAAGTATATAATCTTGTATGCCTTGTTCCGTTCGAGTGGATATCAAAGTAAACATTTTTTTTTTTAAATCAACACTTCCCCAGAACAAACCTGGCAGAAGCCAGAAGCAGACGTCTACATTTTTATTTTCTTAGTCGTATTCTTGTTCTTGTTCTTTTAATTTTAATTTTATTTTTTCAAGTTCATTAACAAGACCATGCTAAGAAGCATAAAGTATTCGATAATTTTTTTCCTCTTTTCAAGACGTAGGTAAGCAGGTATACATACGTATGTACATATTTATATCACTTGAGTAAATTGTCGAGTGAGTACCGAACCAATACCGAACCGAGTGAGAAGAAGTGCAATAATTAGCAATTGGCCACTACCTTATACACACACTGAATTTTGTATAAACATTTTTGAACATCATGAATAAAATGTAGGTAGCTCCTACTTGTGGTATATTCATCATTGCATGACTTATTTTTATTTCGTTCTAAGAAAGGTTCAACAGGTGTACATCGATTGTCTTTTTTTATAGAGCTGACAAGTTTTAAATAAAAGAGAGAATGCAATTTTTAGAAATCTAAGCAAATCAGCTTGAAATCAAATACTACATTACCGACATGCATCAGGTAATCTTTGAAACATCTTCTTTGAATTTCAACTTATTGACAATTATGGTTTATTTCTAGTTGGAATCTTAACTGACAACAAATCTGAAGGAATCCAATTAATTTTTTTTTTTGAATTTTAACTTCCTTTTGAATATAAAATCGTAAGTATTAATGCTACACTCACACTGTTTTGTGAGTTATAACTTTCAATGTTGATGTTGTATTAATTAGAACCTTTTTATATATTAGCTGTGAGCCACACAATGTGAATTGATATTTGACAGACTGTAAATATTAATAAGACAAACGTTTACATAGTGGATGCTATTTCTATAAAAAGAATCGTATATTTTGTTTTCTATTTCTAACTCTTAATAGAAGTAAAATGATTAATGACATTTCACAATAATATTTTGATGATGTTGTTAATATGTTAATGTAATATCCAAATCGAACCTAACAAAATTAAGATATATTAATGATGTATATTTCATTAGATACTAGAGAGGAGTTTATGAAATCTATTATTTTAAAATATCTATAAACAGTATAAACTATTATAAATTAGTCCAATTGTTTATTGATATCAGCTGGAAACGTAAAAAAAAAAAGTATTTTGTTTTGAGAAACTTTTAAAAAATAAGTATCTTTAATTGAATTGAGCTAAAGCTACCATTAGAAGGGGGACTTCGCCGTTTTTCATTGAAAACTTTATAGGCTATCAAATTTACAATATTAAGAATCTTAATTTACATTCAACGATATTTTCGTCAATAAGTGTTGTATCGATCAATTTTTTGTAATGCAAACATCAGGCGGAAGACCGTTGATCGACTGGTTGTCAGTAAAAATTGAAATATTTGGGGATTTAAGCAATCTAAATTTTTCAGTTTTGCTGTCAAAATTCTGAGGAAAAAATATTTTGGATTCACTTGCTCACTTTTAGACGAAGTGAAATCTCTGAGATCTCATTTTTCTGAACGCGCCTAATGTATAATGTATAATGTATAAAGTCGTTAGTAAGTTGGTCGTTGAATGTGATTACAAAATTTTGAAATGTGTTCGAAAGTAAAATCATTAAATATAAATCCCGATAAAAGTTACATAGAAATAAAAAAAAAATACTAGTGTTTTTAGAGTGATCTATTTGATGACTAATTTGACAGACTTTTCAGATAAAATCAATGTTAAAAATTCCAGCAGAAAAAGATATAAAAACATAATACAAAAAGAAAAAAAGCTTTAACATGTACTCAATTAAGATTTTCTAGCCTGCTAATTCCCGCTTTAAAAATATATTGCATCAAGGGAGACCGAGAATAAACCCCCTCCAACAAGGAAGATGATAAAATATCTGTTAATTGTCAATAAAGATATGAAGAAAAAAAAAAAAAAAAACATTTAAATAGACAAAGGAGAAAACTTAAAAATTTTCAAATATAAAATAGTAATTTGATACCAGATGTTCATTGAAAAAAAAAATAAGTTCGAAAATAGTCTTGAAACCTAAACTCACGTTTAGAAAATCAACTTATATACCTACCTTTAAAAGAATAGTCATAATTGTTGAAGCCGTTTTGAAAACATAAATCTATCTAGAAAGTAACTTCAAAACCAATTTTTAAGAAAATCTCTTCGGCGGCGGCGCGGTGGTGTAGACTGTCGTCGAGGACAACATTTGGAAAAACTACTTTTTAAAACTATTCTGCCGCAGAGAGATCAAAACTTGAGTATTACTTCTATTAATATTTATATAAATATTTGTTTGTTTTTTTTTTTTGTTTCAACAGACATGCAAAAGTAATGCTTCATATTTATGTAGAAATCAAAAAGAATTATCGTTTATTTGATCATATTAACATTGCCGCAACAACAAGTAGATCAATTTGCCTAATAAGCACTCTGGTTCGTTATCAAAAGAAGAGATCGAGTCCAATCAACGTTTAATACAATCCAATATATTTTCGAAAAGTAAACAAATGTCACAAAAAAGTCCGCATAGCATTAACTTTGAAAAACCATAAACAAATTTTATATTTATGAGAGAGACCGAAATGATCAGTAGTAAATAAAAATTCAGTCCCAATTAAGAAATAATTTAATGTGCAAGCTACAAGGCATTATCCTTTCTACGGTTATCTAAGAAATTAGTGCTTCGGCCCATTTCGCAATAACCATAGTATAACTATAGTAGGTTAATAAAACCATAATACTTGTAATTGTGAAATAAAAAAAAAATTAAAACCTTAATTGCCTTAAAACCAAAAAAAAAAAAAAAATAGCTTGATTAAAATATATTTCAACTTATAGGTAAGTTCATAAAAATGTAGTTTTTATTAAAAAAAATGGTTTTTAGTCAGAATTCTATACTATAAGTAGCTATACCTACTAATTTTGTCTTTATAGGTATCTAAATTTATTGAAATAATTATTTAATTTTTACTTACATTTGGAGCAAATATCGTGTGTATATTTAAGTAGTTATCCAAAGAATCAATTTGTATTTATCAAAATTTGAAAATACTTGTTGTATTATTAGACTGGTGTTATTATTTTATTTTTTAAAATTATTTTTAAGCTTCAATCAGCTTTTGAGTTTAACGTTGATGAATATATAATTTATAAAATTAAGTACAGAAGCACAGTCGTTGTTTAAGTATATTTGTTTAAATTGAGTATTGTCATTCGTTTTGCTTAATAATTTTTTTTGTTTTGTTTTTATTCACACTTTTTATTTTAAAGTTATCACTATAAGTTTTAACATTCGAATCACATTCATGTGTGAAGATTTTTAATCAAATTATTTTATTATATACATTTTGTATGGATAATTCTTTAAGTCGATGTACTAAAAGATGAAACTAAAATTCAAAAATTAAATAAATTTAAAAAAAAAATCACTTTTAAAATAGTTTTTTTTCCCTTCAAGAAAAAGAAACTACTAAAAATGTGAATATCGTTGTTATGCAAGATAGTCAACAAATTGGCGTCACCGAGACGGAAATGTCGGAAGTAGTTCGTTTTTAATCGAATAAAAAAAAATAATTTAAACAATATGTGCATGTAAGTATTTCCTGATAAGTTTTTTTTTTTTTTTAACTTTATGCCAATGTTTAAAGTTTATGTTTATTTTTATCTTATCGAGATATTTGCATTAATGCTCTGTCGCATTAAGATTAAGTAGGTAGGTAGGTACTTATACCCAAAACCATTTTATAATCAATAGCAATATATATGATTTAAGAAAAAAAAATCGAATAAGATATCGTTAAGATAACAAGATACAAATATTCACGTATCTACTTAACACGCTCATTCATAAAAATAATAACAAAAAAAAAAAACACAAGCAGTTGTTGCGTATATGAAAGAATGTCTTCAATCAAAATTTATTGCAAACGGAAGTTATCACATTAAGAAAAAAAGGCAAAAAAAATTCTCAAAAGCGACAGAGCCAGCCAGAAAAAATATTGTAAAAAAGTTTCGACGAACCGGGGTAGACAAAATGCAATAGTAGGCAGTAGTTATTTTTTGTTTGCATTTTAAAATCCGCGTGTATAAACTTTTTTTTTTTCTCAAAATTATGCACTGTTATTCCAATAGATACACTTTTAGATACAATGTTTGTACACTGTAGATCGTACAATAATCGTAGAGATGCAACCAACAGCCACACCGCCAACATAATCTACAACAACAGCAGCACCACCACCACCACCAGCTCCACCAACACCGGCATCTATATGCACAATGTACAACCGTAGATTATTTATTACTGCAATTTGTGTGGTTATTGTTGCAGCAAGAGTTTAAGAACCACGGCCTAGTAAAATTTGTCGGATTAGTAGTCACACACTTTACAGTTACCGCCGCCGCTTCCAAAGAGCCGACAAAAACACTCAGTCACAATCGAATTAACTCAAATAAAATTACATTTGTTTATTTTATTTAATTAAGTCTGCTCACTGGCCGGTCATAATAGTGGAGGACAACCAGACGGTCAGACGATGGAAACAAAAGAACTTCACTTGCAATAATTTTCGGTCCCAACAAAAAAAAAAAAAACACCTTTATAGGTGTCTAGCGAAATATTAGAACAAAAACCACTCAAGTTGAGTGGCAAATCTGTTTCACGGGTCTTTTCTAAGGATACACTGTCTTAATTTTCTCGTACAACAGGTAGACATCAATAAGAGTCCCAGACAGATTATACCAACACCAAGTAATTGTTCTTAATTGGATATGAGACCAAAAAAAAGTATCTTTTTTTTAAATCTGATTTGACCTTTTTTTTGGTCTCGTTGTTGCAAAAAAAACCGCGCGCTTTTCATTCAGGAAAAAAAAGTGCCGCGCGATACAAATTTATAATAATAGAAAAATAATTTATTACAAACAAAGTGCACACACACCCTTGGCGAAACAAATCGAATCGAAATCCAATGAAATAGTAAACGTTATAGTAGCTATCTTAAACCAAATTCACACTTCTTCGAAACTCAAATAGTTGTTTCTTTTTTTTTTTTTTTGTTGCTGAGAGAATAAAGAGAGATGCTTACTTGTTGCTTCTTATTTAAGGACTAAACAGAAAATTACTGAAACGAATGTATTTGAAGAGTACATCCCCACTCTATAAAGCAATAAAATGAATGAAAAGAAGAATAAAAAAACGAAATTATATAGGAATCGAACAAACGTCAGCGAGCGGGTGAAGTGATTTTTTTTTTTTTTATAAAATTCTACTCAAAGCAATGAGATATTGGTGGCATGGCATATATACCAGCAACATCTACTTCACATTACTTGAAAAACCAGCAACATTTGTTTTATTTCTATTTGTATGTTAGTGATATTTCAAAGCAATACTCGTCATCATCACTTTGAAATAAGTAACTATATACAAATTAGCAACATTTTCGATTGTGTTTTAGCGGTTTAATTTATAGTTGTGTGATTTTGGAAACAAAAAAAAATTTATAAGTTTAATATTAAGCTAAAATATGTAAATAGCTTCTTCTGCAATCAATCAGAAGTACTTCATCATCTTTGTACTTTTTAATAACATCTCATTCGTAACATGTTGCCAATTAAAAATTGAGTGAAAATAATCATTTTCGAGTGGAATTTTCATTAAAATATGAGATGATGGTAATGTAGTTCAAAATGATCATTATTTTACTCTTGTGTTTGGTGTCTTCGTTTCTTTGATGTTGCTAGTTTCTTGCTATCTACTCTTAAAATTAAGAGAAAATTCTTGGAAAAAAAAAACTGTTGCACCGGATGGATAATGATATATCTCACTCAACACCACTCACTTTACCTAACAACAGGTACTTGAAAGAATCGAACAAGTGAATGGAATTGGATGGCAATGACGATAAAAAATATATGTGTATTTGGGGTTTTTCTTTTGTTATACTATAATGATGTTTTTAATTAGTATAGTTCTTGTTTTAAGGGTTGCCAGATGTTATAAATGTTTTAAGAAAAACGTTTATCTTTTTTTAACAGTTAGTTTTTTTATTAATATTTTTTTTAAATTTTGTACAAATAAAACTTTGATTCAGTTATATTTAAGTCATTTTGAAAAACTCTTATTTTTGGTATTTTGCTATTTTAATAAAATAATGAGTTTTAGATTATTTTAATAATTTTTCTAAGGTAACCCTGTTTCCTAGCAAATAAATGTATGAATGAAAAATCAGATTTATTCATGTTTTTGTTTTAACAATAATGAAACCAATACCATGAGAATTTTTATAGAAAAATTGATTTTTTTAAAATGAAACTTTGAAGTCGAATTTATCTATTTATTATGAGAATAAAATATATAATATATCTTTCATTGAAATTCTGGCATTCTTGTATTTTTAAGGACTAAAATATTGTGTAGAACATAGTCTGTGAATTCACAGTCAACAATACTGATACTGTCTAATACCTTTGAATTATTTAACTTTGATTAAGTTAAAAATTAAAGTCAGCTATGGTCGTCATTTTGACTTGGGAGTTAACTAAAGTAGTTAATAAACTTACATTTTTTTAATTCAATATTTTTTGACTATTTCTACATAATGATGATGCAATCAAAATTATTTGTATATGTACATATAATATGCTTATCATTTCCTAACATAATGATATAGTGGAATTTTAGGACAAAAATTCCCAACTTCCTGCTCGTGCTCTTATATACACAGTTCTTAAAAAAAATTGAAGAGTGTTTTCTCTATTCATTCAATTAAAATATTTGTCCTCAAAACTGTCAGGTTTTTTTTTTTTTTAAATTACGATTATTATCACTTTTTCATGTCGATTGGTGCAAATTGAAGTGTACCTTGGTATTGTCCAAGTGATTTATTATAAGTTATACCTGTGAATCACTTGCAGGGAAGAAAAATTATTTGTGATTGACGTCATTCATTCATTCATTGTTAACATAATTATTCCCAGAAATCTGCATGAATTCATTTCAAAAACCTATGTTGTCGTTGACAGTTAATTTTTTTTCTTTGGAATAGCAATGAAGATTAAGCCTATTTTTTTTTATTGATATAAAACGACGTTTATACAAACTCTTGTTTCGAATTGTTTAAAAAGAGTTTGAATGACAACGCACGGGGTTCGTGGCGGCAGGAAGCTATATTAAGATAAAAATTTAGATTGTAGCGTCATCGTCATAGTTTTATTAAATAATCACAAAGTTAACTCTAAATTTGTTGTCTCTTGTTTTTTTTTTTTTCTTTCTATAAATATTTTTTTTCTGGGAATAGAAGTATTTTTTTGTTTAATTTGACAAAGTTTATACAAATAAATAAATATATACATATGTATATTTATTTTTTAAATTTTTTTCTTTCACTCATCACAAACTTAAATTTCGTTATTTTTTCACTGCCATTTATATTCTACATAAATCTATAAATAGACTTGTTTGATCTGACAAACTTATACTTGTTTCCGATCCAAATGAAAATTGAACCTGATTTACTGATGTGTGCAATGTGCATACATAAAAGTTCCTACTAAACAATTAAAAAAATATTCCATAAAATGTTATAATCACTTATTTACTATACTTCCGTTCATCAATGGAAAGTAATAAAATTCAATAAAAAAAAACTACTCGCAAAGTTGCAACATCATCTAAACAAAATCTTATAAGAATTAAATTACTAATATATTAGATATAGTGTACCTACATATTTTTTTTTTCCTATCTACCTGACTAAGTTTATATTTTTTTTTGTTCCAACAACGATTAGTCAGTTGTAGTAATTACTCGAATTAAGTATGTAAATATGTCGCGCTCTAATAATTTATAGTAATTTTTATGTCTGACGTTTGTATTAGTATTTTTTTTCACCGTTTAGTAGTTATTTTTAATTGATAAACAACTTGTGATAGTAAATTAAAATACAAAAATTATAATCTTTATTTAAATTGACCGATGAGGTGGTTATTAAAATTAATAGGTATATAGAAATATTTTATCGTTTTCTGTTTATTAATTAAGATAGAAGTTAGAATATATGCATTTATAAATAAAATATCAATAGGGGGCGATAAGATAGAAGGTATTCTCAAAGCGTATATTCATGTTTTTTTTTTTATCAAAGTATAAAATACTTATTTACATATTACGGGAGTAATTTACTACACAATTAACTAATTCAGTCTGTGAGGTAGATATCGCATAAATGATAGCTATCTCACAGCAATCTCAGGAATCTGAACGTGTGATCAGTGAGATTCCTCACTTTTAGTGTCAAAAACTTGAGGCTGATATTTTTTTTGGATTTTCTTGCTCAATTATTTTTTGTTACAGTTGTATCAATTTGCAAAAAAGAGATGGAGAAAGCTTTTGAAGTCCTAGTGAAGAAATTTTGTTCAGGTTTCTCCTTCTCCTCAGTGAAACTGACAAAAGTGAGTCTCAGAAACGTGAAGTGGCTAAATAATTCATTAAGATTACATTATGGCAACCATGATATTTGTAAATGTCATTATAAAAAAAATTTAATAAGAAAATTCCCAAATCTGTCAACGGTGACAGCCGTCATTTAATGGCAATTCTGACAGATGAATAATTGAAAAATAAAGACTGCTTTTTACTGTTTTATAGAAGTTTGTGCTCAATTTTGATATTTAAAATAATTTTAGTATTTATTTATCAAATAAAATGCCAGTATTTGCTTTCAAAAATAGATATAACCAATTACACTTAGGTTTGTTCATTGAGCCCTGAAAGCCACCTGGGATCGCCCTAAACAGTTTTTGGAAAAACCTCAACTAACCCTGACCATAAAATTCTGTGGTTTATTTTAGATCTATGGTCGTCCTCAACTCGAAGTAGACATATTTTTTTGGCTGTGGCTAATTGAGATAACGAATAAACTGCCAAAGTGTCATGAGTTGTGAAGCAATTATTTTGTTGTGTTGGTTGGTGGATGCAATTCCACTTCTCTTGTCTATAGTTTCAATATTTTGTTGTTGTTTCTAATGATGTGGTAAAAAGTTCTTGTTGGCACTCGAACAGCCACTTTTAGTTTCTGACACTTACAACTTTGACAAACTGCGCAATATACATACATTTATTACCCTAGATTTTTGTACTGTGATTTTGTTTAAAGGCGACGACGTACCGTGTTGTGTGTGTTAGCTTGATAAATCTATGCTTTCATGTTCTATTGGAAATAAAACGAAGTAAAAAAGTTCGAAAAATTCAATTGAACTGATACATTTAGTAAATAAATTATGACGAAATAAGAAAAATAAGACCGAATGCCTAAATTGGACTTTATTTAATTTTCGTTAAAAAAAAAACAAGGCCGAAATTTTAAGTTCGGCTTTATTTCGTTCTTTTATTGTAATAGAATTGTATTTGAAGAATTTCGAAGAGATTTATATGGATATACACATAACAGAAAGAAACAGCAATCATTCTAGCATTGTTTAACAATTTAAGTAAGCAAAAAATTACTGTAATTGTGCATTATTAGATTACCATTACCAAAATATTTTAACACATAATATGTAAATATTTTTTCTTTGAAAATAAATATAATTAATCACCAACGATTATAATTCTAATTCTACCACGAACTAGATTTCGCAATATTGACTATTGATTAATTTTATCAAAATTTATATTTCTTTTCAATAAATAAAATTCCATTTGACATTACTACATATATACTTTTATATTTTAGTTAATATTTATTGACCTTTAAAATATTATCAAAAAAAATAATAAAAATACCTAATCTAAATGTGCAGTACATTCTTTTAAAAATAAACAACAATATCCAATATATTAATATATTATATTCAATCTTTAATAAAAAGCGCATACCTATCAATAAAATATAATTAATCTCGTATAATTATATATCATAAAATTTAAGCGATTTAAAAAATTATTATCTTCTTGGCAAATTCACATAAAATTAGTCGACGGTGGTTACGCAAAGAAAACTCTCGTTTAGAAAAATATTTTTGCGATATATAGGATAAGTATAGTTGTATGGTATAGGTTTGGGATTTGTAAAAAAAATCGAGCATGAGACTTTAAGCCCGCACCTAACATTATGGATTTTGATGCAGTGGGTTCCGTATCAATTTTTTCAAAAAATGTTTTTTCTTCAATACTTTTAATTTTTTTTAGAATTCCATATTTCAAAAACGGGTCAATGATATTTACTAACTAGTTATCAATAAAAGCTATTAAATATACTAACTACATTAAAAAATTACTTTTGAAATTGTATACGAAATTATTTTTTAGAAAAGTGCAAGATATCCAGAGTTGTTAAATCAAATTAATTACAACCATAAAAGCAAGTTCATGCTACCATTGTTGACCATTTTATTTTGTTTTATTATATGAATTAAATAGAAAACAACTCGTTGACAGATATACGTAATTTTCCATCAATTTATGGTAGAAATGAAAAGCGAATTCAGTCCAAGCTTCAAACGGACAAATCAAGAAACGGTGGTGCGGTGGTGGTAAGACGCCGCCGCGCCGCCATAACACAGTGAATATATTAAAACAGCTTAACCTGACTATCATAATGATTGCATTACAACAAATGTCATTACTATTATTCAATTTAAACCCGATTTTCTAAAAGGTGCGGTCGGGTTGAGGGGATGTTATGTTATTAAAAAAAAGTTCTATAAGTAACATGCCAATTGGTCGTTCTTATAAATTCGATGGAATTTTCTTCAAGTGGAAAATTTGTTCCCCCAATACAACAAACAATATAGCAGTTGTTTGTTTTTTTTTTGTGCTAAATTCCAGGTAGGTATTATAGTTGACGTTACGCCTCCTCCCGTTCCAAGGTCTTTACCATCACTCAATGGATAATTACATCAATCAGAATGTGTACAGTTGTACGAATATAAAAAAAAACAAAACTTGGCAATTATAATTATAACTGCAAACTGCAAATATATTATATTCGTGCATAACATGATTATTACTGCCTACCTCCAATTCCTTTTTAGTGAATCAGTTTCACTTGCCCGATCAGTTGAATGCCAAAACAGGGAATCATCTAGTACGAATATACATTAATTCTTTGGAATAGGATGGGAGTTTGAGTAAGGGGAGATTTTTAATAGGTCTTATATTAGTAATCTGTATTGACGTGAAAGTTACATAAGCATTTATGTGTTACACCATTTTAAAGTTGTTGTACTGACATCTTACGAAAAAGATTGTGATGATGATTGTGTGAAAATGAAACACAAACAAAAAACGTCAGATTTGGGTAGATTTGTTTTACGTAAAATTGTATTACGGAGGTAAAAAAGTAAAATAGATATAAGACAGATAACTTAAAAAACTTTATATAGCCAGAGAGGTTTTGAAAATATATTTTTTATACAAATGTATTACATATATGTACGTAACTATCAAATATTTTTGACAATAAAAAATACTCTTATGGTAGTTATCCTAAAAAAATTAGTTTTTTCTATAAAAAGATAGCACCATTTACAATAAAATACCAAATTTTTCTTTTCAGTTTTCATAATACAAAATTAAGTTTTCTTTTTTTAGCTTTTCAAAAATACTGCGATTACTAGCCTAAAAATTAAATACGCACAAATTCTTTTAGAATGAACGGACCTAATAAATTGAACCGACCTAATGTCACATGTCAAAATATTACCAATTGGAAAGTAAACTGTTCATTTTTATTGGAATAATATTTAACAAATAAATGCAGTTTTTGAACAAATTATTATAATTCTTAAAATAAAATTAAAAATCAGCTAGTAATTCCAATTCGTTTGACATCTTATTTGTCAAAATCGGTGTAGTATGAGAGTCGGAAAAGGGATCCAAACTCTAGAAATAATAAATAGGATGAATATGACTAGGTGGGGCGGCCCGGCTTCGCACGGTTTAATCAATCTAAGTTTCGTTAAAAATTACCAAAAAAATAGTCGTTAAGTTTTCTGAAATAATCCAATTTTCTTCGCAATTTTCTTAATTGTTTTTTCTGTAAAAACCTTCTACAAAGAAAACTGGATAAAAAAGATGAATGAAATCGGTAAAGTCATTCTCAAGTTCTGGCAGGACCAAGAGAAATAGTGATTCATATAAATAAATAATTCCTACCTTTTCTTTAGGAACATCTTTCATGCTATGAAGGTATTGTCATTATCACTATCTAAGTACGTTTTCAAACAGAAAGAGCATTCAAAGATTTAACACTAAACTGAATTACTTAATTAACAAATGTCAAATTGATACATAAATGACAATTGCTTCCTTTGCTTAAAATTTTCTTAAGGATCTGCTTACATTTCTTGTTTTTTAAAGTAAATATGTTTTTAAATATTCACAGTTTATACATTTTCAATAATTTGTTTTTAGTTGCCTTTGTATCAATGATTTAAAGAATGATTTTATATTTTATTGTAATTAATAAGTGCTTTATTTTTAATATACAAACTCAATATTTGGGAAATGTTGTTTTAAGTAAAAGAACCTTAATCGAAAAGTTAAATTTTTTTGTTTTTTTATACTTAATATTTTATAGTAAGCACTTTTAAGGTGCAGGTTTTAAATTTGGAAAATTCAGCAAAACTTTACTCTCGGTATATTGTTAATTGATTTAAGTTAGTCACCGTAGATAAAAATCACATGAAACAGCATATACAACCCCTTTTCTAAATGATATTTTTTTTAATTCTATGGCGAAGAAATTTTTCTGAGATGTGACTTTTTGGAAATATATACTATTTTCAAGAAACTAGCGACTGAAATCACCAAATCTCTCTTAGCCCAATCTGTAGATCGAGAAAAGTATATTCCAAGAAAAGATTTCTCGACGATGCGATGAGTCACAAAAAAAAAAAAAAATATATTGAACAAAATCTAAATCGTTTGTTTGTTTTGGAAACTTCAAAGTTACCTTTGACAAGGTTCCCAGATGAACTTTTATGAACAAAGAATTATATATCACTGTTTAATGATGCTGTATTTAAACTTTCTTGACTCATCTAATGCCTTGTTGGTAAGATATAGGTTGGGAGTTTCCAGATAAATTCTTTGGAACGATTGTATGTGTTATAACCGGATGCTGTATCATAAGCTCAAATACGCTTTGTCTTGTTAAGTGATGATATTGATTGTTATGTACTTTCAGAAAAAAAAATTCCATCTTAATAATTCAAGTTAAAGTTTTGCTCTAGCCTGGATAAACTTGCTTATTTAGTGCCTGTCTGAAAAAATAGCTCTAAGACCTTTTAGTTTCAAATCAACACATTGAATATACATTTTTCAGGGCATGAGACCTTCAATTTGGTTGCGCTTTAGGGCCTAAAGTAACTCTCAAAAATTTCTGTATCCATATTGAAAGTTTGCAAGATTGGAGGGGACCTACAAATTTCTGACAAATCGGAAAAGCTGAGGTGAGCAGCAGTTAATTATGAGAATTGATACTTTTGGAGAATTCGTCACTTTTTTGCAACGGGCGGTGGCCCTGAAAAAGCATGACGTAGGTTAGTTTTCAAGAAGACAACGAATTCTACCTCACGATCATTGCCTTTGTGTTTTTTGTTAAGCAGAAGGAACCATTTTTTAAGCCGCTATAACTTCCAAATTCCTCTTTTCAGAAATTTTAGTAATTGATTAATGTTAACCAATTGGCTGATAATTCTGAGAAGGTGTAAATATTATAGCAAAAAAAAAAAAAAATGAAATCAAGCGACGGTAAAACATTCATTTTACAACATCCGTCAAACGTGCGATGAAGCCATTATTATATGTATGTACTGTACGTTGTATAGTTAATGGCACTGGCTTCATTTCTTCCAACTGTAGGTATTAATCGGATATAATTTTCAATGCCAAAGAATCACATTTAACACGCCTATTAATCATGAAATGTGTAACAAAACATGACTGCATCCATCCAGCCATCCGCAGCCATATATACATATGTACCTATGTATATCAACTTCGTTTATGAGTCGACACTTAATATTTCAATTTTAATACATAGTTTCCTCCTGCAACCACAAGCTTTGTATAAATGATTCTATACAAAAAGTAGACAAGTATTTATATTGTTGTAGTGGATATTTTGACAATCATACAAAACATATGGACACAGGAAGGCCTTGTAACAAATTCATATATTATAATTTCTAATCAAGTAAAATAGTGTTCCCACTTTTCTGAAATGTCAATAAACTTAAATTGGGCCAACCCTAAATTTTCTCATAATGTTATATAAATATTTTAAAAAATCAAACAGGTCTAGAATATTTGCCCCCCAAATACGAAAGTATATGTAAAAGACATAAAATTTGCTTCAAATTGAATATAAATTTGATCTCAATTTTAATTTTATTTCTAAAGGACAAAATCCAAAGACCATCATTAAATACGAAGAAAAAATTAAAAAAAAAAAAAAAAAAAAAAAAAAAAAAAACGAAAAATCAAACTATGTACTTACCTTAAGCACTTTTTGATTTTTGCTTTTGACAATAATTAATGGTAATTTTATTTGGGTGGGGTTGCCAGAGGTTACCCAAAAAAATGTGTGACTTAAATGAATTAATTGCGCCGAAAAATTAAATAAAACAAAAAAATATCTATGTGAATGTGTAATGGACATTTTCTTCTGCTGTTGTGATGGAAAAATGATTCAAATTCAAATACAAATTCTCTCTGCATGATTTAATTTTCTCCATTTTGTATGAATTTTTGTTAGATCTTTATTTACTCGATGATCTGGATACATAGATAGATTTTGTTTTATTTTTTTTTTTTTTTTTGTATTTTGTTTCTATATAACAAAACTAACACTTGCACTGTGCATTTTTTTAATTCTCTATTAAAAATTTGCCAAAGGGTCGAGGGAAATTTCACTCGTCACTTAAACGAACTTTGTCGGGCTGGAGGAATTCACCGCATCACTTATATTCGAAATGTAAATTAATAGATAAAACCGGGGGAGTGCAATATTTGAGTTAACACGCATATTTCAACCGTTAATTGGATGACACAGCCATCCGCAAAATTATCGCTCAACAATGCAATAGCTTCTGCTAGAAAGTGAGCGAAAAAAACGACTAAGCGAAAACTTATGTAGTTGTTTTGAGTGTAACTCTTTTTTTTTTAAACAAAACAACTTGAATATCTATGTCAATTTCGATGAGATGAAAAGCGTCACGTTACTTGTGTGATTCTATAGATGAGGAAGCAGACGACTTGGTTCAGTACTAGCCAGAGATGGAACGGAACAATCCAGTCACACGATAATTTTGACCCAAACAAACAAAATTAAAAAAAAAAGGAAGAAAGAAGAAGAAAAACACACCAAGAAATAAAAATGCGTATAAATCACTGATTTTCTCTTTCCGGCAGTTATATATTTATTTATATATATATATAAAAATATAACCTAAGTATCTCGAGAATATTGTAGGTACCTATATTATATATTATTCGTAGGATATAAAATTCGTATTCGGCTTTGGGACGCGCAGTTGTCTTATCTAAGACAATATATACGGTCAACCGAAAGAAAAGAACTAAAGGCAGGCAGAAGAGCTCAAAACTCAAAGCCCACCACCAGAATGCATAAGCAACAATAACAATAACAACAACAACAAAAACAAAAACAACAAACGAATTGTGTTTTTGTGTTGTGGGGATGATGTAGCTGGACTGGAACATGGGGCTTCCATACTGGAGTCTGATTCACAAATTGAACATATCCCCCCATTGAATTTATTTAAATTGTGCGTAACATTATTGTTGGTTAGTTTTTAGTTTTACTTAGTTATTTTTTTAGTTATTTTATTGTACATATAAACAAAAAATAGTTTTCAAAACTTATACCTAATTTTTGTATTTGTGAAATGCCACAAAGTATTCACCAAAATCAAACTACTAATTTTTAATATTTGGGGCAGAGCTAAGAGCAAAACTATAAACTTAAAGAAAGTAACCGGAAGTCCATAATAAGTTTAAGTTTATGTTGGCTAGTTAATTTTGTTTACATTCTAGATCATTTTGAGGTTATGTTTGTCCCAATTTTTTGGGGGGCCTCATTTTCTAGCGTTTGGAGTTTGATTGTTTTGGCATTTCATTTTATCTAGTGGGTTTTTATTCCAAAAGAAAAAAAAAAAACAAGGGAGTACCCCTTTTCATTCACTGCCCAAAAATCCTAATTAATACCAATTTTAGTCCAAAATTCTGTCAAATTTCATTAAAAACTTTCGAAATTATTGGGACTATTTTTTTAGTAACTCTCTTATTCAACTTTTAGGGGGTTTGTTTGTTGCCTCAATTCTGTGGAACTGTGTGTATATTTTTAGAATCTTTTTGAATTTTTTTTTCGTTTTAAGTTGATTTTTCGGAGCAGTATCTAGTTAAATAATTGTTTGATGAATTGAATTTTAATTTAACACACTGCTCCTTATTATTTAAGATAATTTAGTAAAACGGTAACCATAATAAGGATGAATAACAAACCATTAAGTTCTTTGTAAGGCTGTACCAAAAATAGTTGATAATATTAAAATTTATCTAAAATTAAATAATAAATTACAAAATGTTATCTAACCACAAGTCTTTTTTTTTTTCAAAAAATTGTGACATAATCTTCTTACGAAGATTTGACATACTTATTTAATATAATCTCTTGCTAGACGAAAAAATATTTTGGATATTATTATAATGTATTTTTACTTATGTCGGCAATATGGCTCTTAAACGTGCAGACCAGGCAATTATTAGGTTAAGAAAGTTTTATATAAGTCTTATTGATAATATTTTGTTTTTCTTAGTTGAATCATTAATACATAATGCGAAAAAAAACAGCTTTTAGCAAAAAGACAAAAATAGTACTCATACGCCATAGTGCCCCTAAAGTTTATTATTTCATATTCTTGTGAAATTAATTCCAAAAGTTACAGAAAATGATGTTTCCAATAATTGAAAATATTGGCATGATAACATGATTATTTAATACTTTATAGCTTATCTAATGAGAGAACTCTCGCAATTAAAATATAACATAACATGATGGGAAACGTGAAGTAAAGCAAACAACGAAAAAACTTTTCGGTATTTAATTTCTTTTTTATTTGGATTATTTATATTTCTTTTAATTCTAAACATATATAGACAAAAAATTAATGTGTAAAATTTGGTGTTGGATTAATGAGTCTAAGAATGAATAAGGATAAAGCTTTGCATTATAGGACCTTCGCGTCGAAGAAAGGTCATGGGATGGATTCGCATGTTCTGCTAGTTAAAAACAGAATTTTTTTTGCACGGAACTGTCTCTTACGAGAAATTAACAAATGCTCCATTAGTATCTGTTGTCATGAAAAAGTCCTTCCCAAGTTAAACCGTTCGGATTTATTAGCTATTGTAAGTCTGCTTCATTTATTTAGTTGTTAATACGTGACGAATGACGATAACTAAGTACTTAGGTATTTTACTTTTTATTAATTCATAAATAGATTTTGGAACTTTTTTCGGTGGATACAACATTTTCTGTTGGTTGGCGCTTCTTAAATTCAAACTAAATCCCATTTAAATTACTGTCATTTTTTCTGCTGTCCATTTCGGAATAACTCTTTGAATCATCTTCTACCACGTTCATTTTCAGTCAGAACCTATGCTAAGAGTCACCTTTAAAGAATTGATGCTTTCAATTTCAGAAATTTAAATTTTTATATAAATTGGCTTTGCGTTTTCTTTTTTTTGGTGAAACATACAGAATTTACTGTCACAATCTGGTTTTATTGATCAGTCATACTCATAATGAATGAAAGATTACGGAAATTTTTTAAGTGTGCCCCAGAAAAATTACCAAAAATCTGAAGTAGAGCTTTCATTCTTAGATACTCTTCGTCATTTATCCACGAAGGGTGGTTTACAAAGTCCAGTTAGTTAAATCACAATCATGGATTTAATTAAAACAAAACCTGGTCAAATTTGTTTGCTTTAATTTTAATGTACATATATATAGCTATGTACATATGTATTTATTTGTATTTAGTATAGAATATAGTGCGGTATCTGCGACATTGGAATTCCCCGTTTGAATAAACTTACTTTCATTAGGGTGGACTGTATATTGCTTGAAACAAAAGATAATTAATTCAATGGAAGCCGCTATTTTATCCAAACAAAAAATATTTTTTAATTGCTTTTGATTTACGACTATTTATATGTGAACATTGTAAAATCTGGATATTGTGTAGTTTACCTGGCTTTAGATTTCTTACCGCTTTGTTACTTAAAACCGCAGAAATTAGAAGTTATTGCCAAATTTATCACGAGATTATATATGGATGAGGAAACTTTTTGGACAAATTAGTTTTTATAGCAGCGTATAAATTGTGGTATTCAGGTTTTCAGTTATTTTGGAAAAAACCCGAAGTACTTATTGGTTTGTTTTTAATCAATTTTATATGTACTTAATATTAGAACGTATTTTAAATGACCAATACAAATTTGAATATTAATTTTTAACTTCATTGGATATAAAAAATATTGTTTTAGTCATTTATATTTATATATGTATGTAAGTTTACAAATATAGTATTTCATTCATAAAAAATATTCGTAATTAATTAAATTATTGATTTAAACTAAATCACTTTTTTAACAAAATTGGGGGTTTGTGATGTAAGCAAGAATCCAAATGTAAGTACGATGTTCGTAGACGAACGGAGTAAATTATTTTGAAGTCCGATAAAATGTGTATACAAATTTAAAATTTTAATTCCGCTTTATTTTTGGTATCTCTTTTCACAATGAAGGTACCGAGATAAAGAGAGCATATAAAATTAATTTTTGTACTATGTTGTGAATAATAGTAAGTAAAGAGATTTATTGGAGTTGCAACTTTTATATTCATTTCAACATTTATATTCGTGTTCAGAAAAATGAGATCTCACAAATTCCGCTCCGTCAAAAAGTGAGCAAGAAAATCCAAAATGTTTGTTTCTTAAAATTTTGAAAGTAAAACTGAGAAATTTTGCTGAGGAATCCTTTTCATGTAACTGGAGATTGCTGTGATCTCCAAGATCTCATTTTCCTAATATATTTTCCCTTTAATGATGATCTGTCACATTGACAGCTGTCAATTGAAGTGATATATATTTATGGTTTTATTTAGAAACATTGTCTAACTTTAGACAACTGTCAAACTTTGGAAAATGTGTTCAAAAACCTTGTTTATTGTTATCTTATAGCTGCCTAACTTAGACACAAGAGAAGATTGTCTTAACCATGATTAATGTGATATTTATTTTTATTAAATAAAGCATATTTTCACCAATTTGAAAATAGTTAGACAGTGTCTAAGTAGACAAAAATCTAATAAATACGACTGTTAATAAATAGATATGTTTGGTAACGTGAAATTTCTTGCAAGTTTGCTCATTTATTTTTAATTTTACAAGTCAAAAACCATAGAAAAAAACTCAGTTACCACTTTACTACTTTATCATGACAAGGAGGATCATCTTGAAGAATTTGTCACTTATCCTCGGAAGATGAACACCCCTAAAATTAACATTTTTGAGATTGAATTGAATTAATTCGAACCTAGTTCTCCGGTGCAAAAGATCAACGTTTATTTACGAGGGCATCTGAGGACAAGTAAAGCTAAGTACAGACGATTGTCAGATCTTACAGTATTGTCAGATCTGTCAGTGAAAAAACTGTCCCAAATATCGTACAATCGTCATCAGACAATCATTTTCAGACAATTAGGACATTGTCAGACTCATTGGTCATTGTCAGATGTTTTCATTGAAAACATCTTACAATTACTGACAATTTCTTCATTGTTCGAAATTTCAATGAAAACCATCGGTTGGAGTCGATTTGGTTAAAGAGAGATAAAAAAACATTTGTGTTGGAAATTTGTAGTTTTTGCACAACTGAATAAATAAACTCAAAAATAAAGCAACTCACTTCAGTTATATTTTATATCAATTCTCTATGTTGTGTAGTTTTATTCGGAATAAATTAAGTGCTTATGCTCGGCCGTAATTTGTCTCTTATTAATTCTTTTTAGCATAATGATTTTGTTCGCATTTCTGATTAAAAAAAGATAAAAAATCTAACAATGGAGGCATCAATGGTCGAAAATGTTACCAGGGAAAACCAATCCTTAAAGAACCCGATGATGAAAAGGAGAGAAGAAAAAGATTCGTTATAAAATGCAGAGGAAATCGATGAGAATACTGCAGAACCTCCTCCAAGTAATGATGCCTCCCCCCAAAAGATGTAAACAATCAAACAATTTTTTGTATAGATCTGCCAACCGTTTGAACAGAAAATTTTCAAACTGACAATTTTGTCAGATATACATATTATTGTTCGAAAATTGGCAGACAAGAGCTGACAATGAAATTGTCAGACAAGAGCTGACAATGAAAAATAATCAAAATATGTGATTGAATACGTCAATTTTTGTTTTTGCACTTTGAGGAACAATATGAATTGACCCTAAATCCAAGTTTAAATTTAAAAAAAAAAATCTACAACAAATAATAATTAAGTTGAGTTGCAGCTTAAACTAAATCAAAAGGAATTCTCAAATAAGCATACGTGCTTGTTTCGTTCACATACTTAAAAAAATAAACGTCTCTATTCGCACATGCATAGCTGCTTATCATAGCATACTATGAACAAGTACAACAAAAAAAAAAAAAACCTTTACACTAACTAAATCAGTTGCGCCATTGCTCCGCACTTTCATATGTTATGATGATGATGATTCGTATAAAATAATTAACCAGCAGGTTTAAGGCTACGAACAGATTATTGCTTTTCAAAATCAAATTATGGTAACATTTTAATTTAGAGAAGTCATGTGAGAAGGTAACATCAGTTCACACATACCTACGTAAATACAAAAAAGAGCAGAAAATATAAATTAAAAAAAAAAATAAAGACTAAAGCAGCAGTGTGCCTGTTACAGCTTAATTATAATATTTTATTTCAAAATAAATGCACTCTTTTATTTCACCTCATTTCACCTCACCTCGTCTCCTCTGGGACAACGGTGAGCTAATAATGACAATGACAACAAAAGAGGAGCCCCATCAACCTAACCGATAACATGAGACGAGACGAGTCTCAAATGTCAGTTATTTAATTCAACAGGTATTGGATTTCTCTTATCTATTTTTAAACTTACACTGTGGTTACACTTGGTTGCAATGAACTCTGCTATTGATTTCCTGGTGTGCCAACCGTGTGTGAACTGCTGACTTAACCTCACTGCAAAATGAGAGTGTGTATCATTTAACAACACAATAGCCGATTCATTCCTCGTCCCGTTAGTCCATGATGACCAAAAAAAATAACACACAAAGCCACGCACAGGTAAAAAGGACACGTTGATGAGCTTATACTCGTAAATGATGAATATATAGAGTGGTGCCCAATAGATTATATGAGTAACAAAAGTGAAAAGTTTTCTTTGAATTACTTACTCATGATGTTGTTCATCATAACTGTTATTTGTTTGACTTATGGTAATCATCCAAATTCAAATAGCATTTCGCACAAAATGACACATTCATCTTTCATCTAGATGTGTTAATTTTTTTTTAACCGATTCTTCTCCTATGCCTGATTCTGTTTGCGACTTAATTGTTATCTTAATATTTAATTCACAGACAAATTTGCGTAATGCATTGGTCATCGATTAAGCTAACTACACATGTCGATACAATACATAAATGCATTTTTGGAAAATTTCCACTGGTGTCCCCGTTCAGGGAATCAGAACAAAAAAAACAAAAAAAAAAAACACATTAAGAAACAAGAAAAACGCAAAGGAAAACGAAGTCACGTATGTAAACAAAAGTGCTATAAACATGTGTTTGCACCTGCGATGCGAATGCATATATGCAATATGTATATACATATGTATATGCATTTAAATAAAATAAAGCCCACATGGTGTCGCTGAGTCTCGAGATTTCAAGGTGTCAATTGCCGGTACACCGGTACGTATGAATACAGAGTACATTTTCACCATGTTGCCCGTAAAACAGATGGAAAGAAGTATTTATTGAAAATAAATCCTATGTTGTGTTGCTTTAAGACGTAAACACAAGGCAAATTACTTTTATATTGTAAACGATGCACGAGTAGGTAGGTATACCTACTAAGATATCGAATTTATTTATTTATTTCTGCACGTGGAATTGAAATATAAATTTCTTTTCATTTACCTACATAATATATAAAAGTTGGGCTTCGAAGTTCTTTAAAATTGTTAATTGAAATCTAAAGTGAAATCCATAAAGTTGAGTCAGTAAGAGGAGGGGAGGGGGGTATTGAATGATGTGACTTAGATTGGATTTAAAAAAAAAGACAGTTTCAATACTAAAGTTGAATTGAGGATTGTGATTGAAATTTCTTTTTTTTTTGTTTTAATTTTATAACTTTTCGCAGAAAATAAAACTATCTACTAAATGAGCTATAAACAAACTCTGTTAATTAATTCCTCTTAAAGTTTGGTGATTCAAAGTATGAATTATGTTGTGGGGGGAAATGAGTTTTTTTTTTTTAAATGTTTCTCTTATACCTTTAAATTTGCTGGATTAGAGAATAAGTAATCGATCGTGATTATCGATCTGTGCGATCAATTGAATTTATTTAAAAAAATAACCGAAAATATTTTCCAGTTGTCCCTACGAGAAAATAAAGTTACTTGCAATATGTTGTTGCAAAATAAAAAATTCAATTAGACGATTGATAAAAAAATATACGATCTTTTGAATTGCAGTGATGTATAAAATCTATGTAAAAAACTATTTTTTACCTTTTCTATGTTAAAGTAGGTAAAAAATGCGTAAATAAATTTAAAAAACGTAAAAAACCCGTAAAAAACTCGTAAAAAAGGTAAATAAAGTAAATTACTGAGAAAAAAGAGAGAAAATGAGAGACATTGTCATTATCTGTCAAAATCTAAATAAATAAACAAAACTTTTTAGTTGTTCAAGCGCCATGTGTTGAATTGTGTATTATTGTGTTATTACATGATTGAACGAGTATACTTTGAGATCAAATTCAATTATTGACATCGACAGAACAGTTCCACGTTTTTTTTTTTTTACTTTTTTACATAAGCATAGTAAAAATAGAGCAGGTAAAAAACTAACGTAGAAAACGTAAAAAACTATGTAAAAAACGTAATGTAAAAAATTCGAACAACACTGTTGAATTGCACCCGCGGCACAGAAGGTCATTTATGTCAACCGTTAAGGTTACAACGCCACCTTGTCCTTAAATGTTAAACCCGATTTAACTTATGAATAAATATTTTAGTTGAAGATTAACTTTAGTTTTTAATGTCAAATTGATCGAATAACGAATTAAAAATAAAACGATTGGTAATCTGGAAGAACAATTTGATGAATATGAACACTTTTTCTAAAACGATTGTAAAAATATATTTCTTTTCTTTTAAGAATCATTCCGATACCAATTGAAAAGGCATAAGAAGAGGAAAAAAGAAGAAAAGCGGTAATTTTTCAAATTTGATCAACCTCAATAATTTTGTCCATACCAACACTACCCACATACATTTCTCATCTTCGTGCTTATACATGGCAAGGTGAAATTGTATCGCTTAGAAGCAATTTTTAAAAGAATAAAAATATCATCTAATTTAATTTTCAAACTAAATAGGTTTGGTTTGAATATTAAATTGATGATTTTTAAGAATTCTCGATTAAAATGTCACAATGTCGTATGATCAAATTTTACAATTACAAGATTTTTTACGAGAGTGTTTTTTTTTAAGTTTAAAACGGAAGAAACAGTTGACAACTACTGTGAAGATGGGATATAATTATAAAATGTTCTGTCGTGTTTCTCAACTTAAATGCATTGAGGCCCTAAATACAAATGTATATTTAATAATTATAGAAATCTTTCACATACCTTATTCGTAGATAATTTCACAAACAGTCCAACCGTAATTCTGTGCCTTTGAAGTAAAGGTAGGACAAAATATATTTTTATCCTTTTCGATTTGTCGTTTTACACTAAACTGATGAAACTTTTAACTTGACTAAAATGTATCCTTCTTAACTTGTTGACAAGCTCAATGGGAATAACTTGCCTTCTTATTCGGTTCTAACTTATATATGAACTGACAAAAAAAAAACAACTGGTTAAGGAGCTGCGCTCGTCTTTGTAACCCTTTACTCCTTCCAAACAAATATATACAAATAATAACTATATAAATGTATATTATTGTCTTTCAATCATACAATATCGACTTGAGACCAGCTATTATATAGAAACATCCCACCAACGTTTTTATAATCAACCATTCCAGTCTTTTGTCAATCAGATGAAAGTGATAATTCGAAGGGGCTGAATGCGAAAATTTTGTTCAAAGCCATCATCCAATCCATCCCATTCAACTAAGGCACCGATTGTCCTTTTCTTATTGTTGAAATCCTTCAAAGTTACAGTTTCGGTGCTTGTTTCTATCTATATGTATGTAATTACATATGTATATACATAGATGCATAGACACGAGTTTCCAACCCGATTAGATGGACGATGCATGTCACATTGCACGGTTGGTGGTAAATTACAGACCTACTTTGATAACAGTTGCGGATTATAATTTTCTTTATCATTAAGAAAAAGAAATAACATCGCACATCCTTTTCATTTGAAATTATGATGTTATGAGTCTATATTATGGGTGTTGTTTAACATTATCAATGCTGTATATGATGAAAGCCAATAAAATATAGCGGAATTAGTTCAGACATCTATATTTGTAGCGAACTATGACGTAGGTTGTATGTGTATAGAGTAGAAATTACTATGTATTTCGTTACGTTTATTACTTAGATACAGCTTTAAGTACAAAAAGTGCTTTTTGGGATATTTGGATGTAACTAATGTGGATGATTTCCTGCCAACAACTGTGAGTTTTTTTTTGAATTAAAATATTGCTAAAATTATAAATCTTTTGTTTTTTATCTATATGTACATATGTACATGATGCGATTTCATTGACGTTTCAAAATTTCTGCTTCTCATTTTTTCTTCGAAATTTTATCTTTATTATAGCTTTTGCAGACTTTATTTTTATGCTGGATTATTTCTCAGGATTTATTGCACAGATTTATTTTTATTTATGAGTTTCACCCGAAAAATATTTTACCTTAAAATGTTTTGTTCGCCTGGAACGAAATTTCGTTCGCTTGTAAAAATAAAGTGAACATTTATGCAGTCAATGGCAATTCATGCCCCCTAAAATGAATTTTTATAATAAGGAGAATTTTCCGAACATGAAATTTCGGGTGAAACACACAATAGGCGAACTGTGAAATGTCACATTTTTCGAGCGAAATGAAGTATTGGTACAATTGCAACACGAAACCTATTAAGATTTTTTGATTCTGTGCTAAATCATATAATTTAAGTTCTTTATACAGGGTGCCCAGAAATCATTGCCACAGAAGTAAACCATGGTGTCCCAAAATTACCACCAGAGAAGAAAACCACGAGTTCCTGAGGTCATTTCAAGTCGAAAAACTCAAGAGACAATTTTCTCGTTTTCGCTTCGTTTTCGACTTATAACGGTTTTTATGATTTTTATTCTTTTATCCTTGGACTGGCTCTAACTTTGCCAAACTACAACCGATATTTTACCGTTTTTGAATTGGTTTCGATTGTTCGGCTTGTCGGTAGTGTTTTTTTTTAATAATTGTTTTGATATTCGTCTGGTTTTTTTCGACTTTTTTGTTTCACCACACAAATTTATCTTGCGTTATTTATTTTTTTTTATTTATTTTATTTTATTTATTTTTTCAACACCATTTATTTTCATTGAAAAGAACTGTATATACTAGGCTTTAAGCGACAAAAAACATCTTCGCTTATGAATTAAAAAACAGTGCTGCCAAAAACCTGTTTTTGATAAATTTCATCAATTCATCCATTTAAATTATGATTTGACGTAAGCAAACAGCAATAATTAAGATTGAGGTAAAATAAAATAACTATCTCGTTCGATGACCTACAACGCATTTTCGTAGTATTTACTTGAAGACTTTTTCAAGTATTGCAACAACTCCTTTTTTTTGCTGAAAATGAGTATATGCAGGCAGAATTATTATCCTTCGAATTTAATCCACTCTTGGTTTGTTTTCGTTTTTTTTTTTTTAAATTGATTTTTGCGGAATATATAGTCTGAACTAATTTTAGTACTAGACATTCTTATTTATTTAATACTTAGAAATTTTTTAAAACATATTCAGTCGTATTTATTAGATTTTTGCCTACTTAAACACTGTCTAACTATTTTCAAATTGAAGGAAATATGCTTTATTTAATAAAAATAAATATCACATTATTCACGGTTAAGACAATCTACTCTTGTGTCTAAGTTTGACAGCTATAAGACAACAATAAACAAGGTTTTTGCACACATTTTCTAAAGTTGGACAGTTGTCTAAAGTTAGACAACGTTTATAAATAAGGCCAATTCTTTCTTAAGAATGAGTTTCTAAATGTGCTCAACGAAAAACGCCTTTAGTTTTATTGTTGGTTATGTTTAAAGACAATCTTATACTTTTAAAAATAATTAATTATTCCACAAGTTCACTGGACTAACGTCCTTTGAGAGTTTCGACCGTTTTGATCCCCAGGTTTTGTTTTTTTTCTAAGCCTAAGATTGCCAATAATTGAAAGATGGAAACCAAAACAAGTATCGTTGAACTAAAACGATTCTCGTAAAACTTAATTGCATTTTGACCATACCTAATTAATAAGTTTCAACGACATTCATTTTTTAATAGATAGTTTTTTTTTATAACGGTATTAATACGCATTAAATGACCTGGCTTCATATTGAGTGCTTCAATGGAAAGGGGATTTAGTCCAGTTATGTTCCAAAAGATTTAATTCCATTTTCAAAGAATCTAGGTTGGAGTGTTCATTTAATGAACTTTGGGGGGGCCCCAGCTATCCAAAATCTCTAATATTTTTTGTGGATTGACAGCAAATTTCTGGAAGCTTATTAGGTGAGAAAGATCGTTTATAGATTTAAAAGTAATATAATATAGGTTTGTAACTGATATTTAACGATTGTTGTAGTCAGATTTCTCTAATAAAAGGTAGATATTCACTCCAGCAGAGGATAAGGGTTGGCTTGTTGTAGTTAATTGGGCAACATACCTTCCAAGCAATAACACCAATAGTTTTTATTTCAAAGATCTGAACCTCTGATTTTGAAACTAGTCCTATAACTGTGTCTAGACTCAAGTTTGGTACTCAGTTTACAACTTTTATTAGTTCACAGTTCATTCTGTAACATTTTGACATAGACATAAAAAAATAAATTAGTTTTGTTGGCTTAAAAAAACTCAATTGTCGTAGAGCTGGGAATCAAGCCTTCGATATCGTATAGAGAAGAGCACTTTTGGAATGTGTTTCACCCGTGCCTTAATACGACTGTAAATACTAGAAACATTTGATTTATACTTTGCTCAATATGGTTACTTTAATTTTTTTTTCTTCAATCGTTATTTTGTAGGCCTAAGATAACAGTATGTTAATTTTGATAATAATTATGATTAATTAAATTAAGTTCACAAAATGAACGAATACAATTTTGACATTTTTTTAAGTCGTAGTTTAGTTTTCTTAAATCCATAAAAATAAAGTTTATAACTAATATAATATGTTTATTTGTTAGCTCACAATATTTTATATTTTTAATATTTGGAAGAAGGTTTATAATCTTTCGAAAAAATCTTGCAAGAAACTTAAATCCAATGGTCATTTTATTGAATTCTGATTATTTAAAAAAAAATAATAATTTTATTTTTGAAAGCTAAAATAATTAAATCCAAAAATAAATCGTAGGTGTCAAGATTATAATACCCACTTTTCCATTCAGGTAGGGTATGATGAAGTTATATATATCGATATCTTAAAGTCTAATAATAATAAAATTGAAAAGAACAACAAGTGATTTGATATTTTGTTGATATTTAAAACTAATTCCCATCCAAGCATTGATTCACATGAGTCTGTAGGATACAAAGAGTTTTGAAGATCTGTCCACACAATGGACAATTGTAATCATTTGGCGGCAAAGTATACATCTAAACAAAAAAGGAAATTGCATACGATTTGAATTAAAATAAAATTTAATAATTAATCAAAAAACAACTCTTACGCTTGGTCTTGTAGTCGCTGAAAAATTTAGATTTTTAGGGGTCTTGGGAAAAGCTCCTGTTGCGGCCATAGTTTGTTTTTGTTTATTGTGTTCTTCGTAGCTAAATTGAATAAATTTAATAATAAAAATTATAGGTTAACAATAGCAATCTTCAGCAGGAATTTACCTTTTCTGTGCTTCTTCAATGAGTCCTTGATTTTTCTTCTGCAACTCTCGCAAATCAGAGAGCAGTTGATCTTTCTCATTCGATAGATTCTCTCTTGCTTCTTGTTCCATTTTAAAATCACGACAGTAGATTTCGAGTTGCTGAGTCAAGACATCAATGTCAACTCTTAAACTTTTGCGCTCAGCTTCGAATTTATTAAACATTTCGCTTTTTTCTAAATCACTTGCTTTGAGGAATTTAATATCCACCTCGGATTGTTTTTGCAATTCCTCCGCAGCTACAAGATTTACTTTGAGGCAATTGATTTCGTCAATATAAAGAGTATGCTGTATGGCAAGAGATTAATAAGAATCCTGTTATAGGGAAAATGGTAGAAGAAAAAACTTACCATGTCTTTAAGTTCTAAATTCTCAGCAACAATGGCAGACATCTTCCTTTCCAAATCTTTTACAATACGTTGATGTTCCAGTGTAGTCACGTATTCAGAAACATTTGCTGCCTCTGTCTCTCCATTATTGGATTGATTGGTGGATGATGCCTGTTCCATTTCATTTGTGGGAATAAGTTCAAAGGAAGCCTTTTTTTAAATTAAATTATACTTTTAAAATCTTACAAAAAGATCTATTTACCAATTGTTGTTGTTCCAATCTCATAATTTGTGTACTCATGTTTTCAATTTGAGCAGTTTTCTCAGACAGATTTTGAATAAACTCTTCGTGTTCTTTGCGTCTGGCTTCCTCGTTGATATTGAGTTGTTCAACTTTCATTTCAAGATCTATGTACAAAGAATGATGTTAATTTGCTTAATGAAAAGATTCTGAGTTGTTCTTTATCTAATTTAGCCTATTTACCTCGACGAAGATCCAGGTTTTCGTTGCGGAGCTGAAATAAAATCAACACAAAGCAATTAGTTTTACCCATATTATTTCTAGCAATATATTTTGGTAATTTTCATTTTGCATGCTCGAGTAATAATAGCTATGTTCCTTTGGGGAAGTACAGTTGTGTCTTTTTCAATGGAACACATGGAATTGATTTACTATTTTAATATTTTTTTGCAAAAACAATAAATTAAAGTCGAAGTGGATGGTATCGGAAGGTTCAAAAAGATAAGAAATGACACATTCATCAGGAAATGATAGGTACGTGAATGAAAAAAACTTACCTTAGCAATTTCAACTTTGCGATCATCTTCCATAGATTTCACATCGGCCTTCCACTTTTGTGTTTGCTCGTATAATTGCTTCATTGTAATATTTGTATTAAGTAAAGTTTCTGGAAGAGGAACATAAATGCAATTTTTATAGTGGAATTAAAAAAAAAAAATCTTACTCTTCAATTCCATATACTCGGACATTATGTTCTGTAGCTTCACCACATCTTCGGGGCAGGCGCCCATGGAACAGATACTTGGAAACTGTGAGTAGACACTGGCCTTCAGAATGTCGGAGGTCACTTCTCCAAGAATGAAATTAGCCGCTAGTGAAGGCTCTGGGTTTGGTAACTTAGCAGAGTTCGACATCATGGATGCAGTCATCCCAATTGATGGCGGAGCACTGCTTTCGCCCTTACTTGACATGGTATTATTCTCGGATATAGATGAAACAATTGATGTTAGTATTCTCGGTGGAGTTGGTGATACACAGTCAGCTATTAGTGCACCATCCACATCACTGGCTCCATTAGTCATCTTTGTTGCATTCCCATTATGGACAATGCTAAATTGACTTCCTTCTGAAGACGTCGATGTCGTTAGCTGACTTTGGACGAGTCCACTGCTGCTTAACTTTGCGATCCCGTTTACGGGAGCAACCTCAACGTTGACGGTTTCCTTCATTAGTGGTGGAGATGATGCCATTGGCAGAGAATTAATTGTATCCATCGATGATGTAGGCGATGTGCCCAAAATAACAAAGGATTCTTCGTCAGACATTATTTTAGCTTAAAAAAAAATTATTGCGAGAATTTCTTATGTTTCCTTCGGATTTTTTTTTAGTAAAAATAGAGCAATTTAGAAAAACAACGCAATTCCGATAATCCGATGTCTGTAGAAAAGAAAAAGGAAGTGTGTGTTAAATAATTTACCCAAATGATTCATTTTATTTATACTACTTAGATAAGAAATAACATTCTAATCAATATTATTATTGGAAAGTTACCTTTAGATTGCTAAGATTGTGTAAACAATTTCTTTTGAAGAAAACTGCGACAACAGAGTAAACTATGGCGAGAAGATTTTAATTTAACAAAAAATAAAGATTTATCATCGGCAGATGCATCGATGAAGTTATGGAATTTTGTATCGCAAGTGCACTTGATTTGATAAAATGGAAAACACCAAACACATACAAATACAATTCAACAAAATGACAGCAAACATCTGGATGAAATAATTAAAGAACAATGAAGAAGAGAGAGAAAAGATAAGTGATAAAATAACATTAAGGGGGATACACAATGTTTAAAAGGTTAAGGGCACATTCACACTACACTGTATGTGCAAAACCTGCCAATACCAATTATGTAAAGAAGAAAGATCAATTTTTCCAACCTCAGTAATTTTGTTTACGCCGTCTACCACCTTTTTCAAAATGGTTATGTTAATGACTTTTGCCACGTTTTGAAATTATAGTTGAAAATATGAGAAATTTTGTATATCAAACGCATTATTAATTTCTATTGTTTTATTTCTATTCTGACATTTGATAACTTAAACTGCCTGGCAACAAAATACCGAAAAACAATTAATTGATTGTTATTGAAATTGACATTGCCTTATTAACATTTCCAATGGATTCACAACGCAAAAAACTGGAATGACAGCTGAATTTCCCCTATGAAATTTATTCCCGAAACCAATAAATTTCAAGCACCATATTTACGTTTGACGTTTGAAACTTTAATTAAACAAATAATAATTGAATTAGATACTGCAACATTTTTTGGACACACAAAACATTAATACTTTCCTACCTATTCACTCACTTCAAAATAATAATTATGCAATGTTTACCTCTAAGGGCGCATTTGATTATTCTCTGCCCATAAACTACTAAGACCTTAGCTTTTGTAGTAAAATTATTTTTGTATATCACTCATATAATAACAATGGAAAGTATACACTTTTTCTATTTTTTTATACTATCCAAACCAAACGAGAAATCAAATGAAGAAATAATTATTCAATAATTATAATTATGTTCTCTCGATATCTACATGACGAAAATACACAAAACGGGGGATTCCCTTTTTAAAACAAATGGTTCATGCATCATGTCAGTTTTACCTAACCGCACGCAGTCAGTCATCCAACGCATTTAATATACATACACCACTATTTTTTGACTCTGTGTAGCAAAAAAAAAAATAAATTCATTTAACCTGAAAGTATACTTTAAATGTTGGGTTGTTGGAAATTGGTGTGTTCATATTGTTGATATCTCTTGTGAGCAGTCTCCAGGTCTCCGCTCTTTTTTTTCACAGAATTAATTGCCCGGACCATTAAGGGCTAGTTTGTTCACAGCTGATTATCTTTAATCAAGGATTATTGGAACTGGTAAATCATCTAATGTGCATGATAATCGAAACTTTTATAAAGGAATCCATAATTTGAGTTTTTAATCATAAAAATAGCTAATCATCCGATTTTGGTTGATTAGCACTATTGAGTTAAAACGTTTGGAAGTCATGGTCCATATTTAACCCATGAATAAATGATACGACAAATGAAATGATGTTGTTGGATGATAATGAGTTGTCTAATTTCCCTTTTTTTTTGTTTTTAATTTTCTTTATTTCGACTTTAAGTTTCCTTTTTTTTTTCTTTTCTTTACAATTTTAATTAGAATTTAAGTTTAAATCTTTTATAAATTACTATAGGTTAAGTTTTACGTCTAGATTTAAGTTTTATATAAAAAAAAGAATTTTCAACTTTCTTTGCTGAAGGCACAAACGAGAATGACAAGCGAGCTACCTGCAAGGCGGTTGGATAAGGATGTTCACATGAAAAAACCGGTGTACCAACCTTTAGAAAATAAAATTGCATTGACAAAACCGGGTGGTCGCGTTCATAGATTTAACCCTTAATGGACTTAAGGGCAAGTGATGATCTTGCGATCTGAACATTCCGGCCGCCTTGCATGCTCGCATGCAAAAGAAAAGATATATTGTTTTTGAATAGTTAACATAATATACAAGTTTCAAAAAATTTTAAATTCACAAAATTTCTGAATAAATAAGCATACGTAGTATAAGTTCAATTTAGATGCGTTTGAATATATGATACATTTCTAAAGGAAAATTTATTATTTCGTTAAAGCAAAAAAAGTTATATGTTATACGTAATATGTAGGATAAAGGATTTCATAAGTGTTTAAATTCATTTCAATCCGAAGGTAGAACGCATAACTTGACGACAGAACGAGTTACAACTCCTTTCTGAGTTTTGACATCGACAACGCGGACTTTATTATCGGGACCACGATGGACCTTTAAGACCCTACCAAGTCGCCACTCATTCGGAGGAAGTTGTTCATCTCTAAGAACAACAAGATCTCCAACTTCCATATCTCGTTGGGGATATTTCCATTTATAACGTTTGATGAGTTCTTTTAAATATTCTTCTTTCCAGCGTATACTGAACTGATGATGTATGATTTTAAGCGTGTTCCATCTACGTATTAAACTAATGTCTTTATGAGATTCAGAGGGTTCTGGAGGACTTAACAAAGGACCACCTCTTAAGAAGTGTCCTGGCGTTAACGGAAGAAAATCATCGGGATTTTCAGAAATGCGAGATAAAGGCCGAGAATTCAGACAAGACTCAATTCGAGCCAAAAGTGTTGAGAACTCCTCGAAAGTATACTTTGAATTTCCGGCAACTTTCTTGAAATGAATTTTAAAACTTTTCACTCCTGCCTCCCACAAGCCGCCCATGTGGGGGGAGCCAGGAGGAATAAAATTCCAAACAATTTGGGAAAAATTAAGTGATGAACTACCAGGATAACTATTAAGAGCTTTTTGAAAATCTGACATCAATAATTTCGAAGCACCGACAAAATTGGTACCATTATCCGTATAGATTTTGGCAGGCAAACCTCTGCGAGCAACGAAGCGATTAAAGCATGCGAGAAAGGCAGCTGTAGATAAATCACTGACGGCCTCTAAATGTATCGCTTTCGTCCCGAAACATACAAAAAGGCATGCATAACCTTTTTCTAACCGACATTTTCTTCCGTAGTAATTTCTGATTACAAACGGACCAGCAAAATCTATACCGATATTGGTGAATGGTAAGCTTAAAGTGGTTCGTTCGACAGGCAATGAACCCATTATTTGAGATTGAACGGATTTTTTATATAAAACGCAAGCTTTACAAGTTCGAATATATTTTTTGATTAGGGTTTTAAGTTTGGGAATCCAATACTCAGAGCGTACTATTCGGACCATTAATTGAATTTCACCATGTAGGGATAGTTCATGTATATAAGCTATCAAAAGTGTGGATAGATAAGATTCATATGGCAGAAGAATAGGAAATCTTTCATTATACGACAAAATGGAGGATGCAAGTCTACCCTGAGACCGCAAAATTTGGCTAGAATCCAGGAAAGGATTAAGTGTTAGAAGTCTACTTTTCGATTTTAGTTTTGTTCCTCGAAGTAAAGTTTCATATTCTTCGAAAAAATGTTGTTGTTGTGTTAACTGGATAATTTTTGATTTCGTTGATTTGATTTCTTCGTGAAGAAGGGTTGTCGAACTATAGTTAGCTCTAATCGGTAATTTGCGAGCAGAATTACAAAAACGAAGGATATAACTCACTATTCTAACGGCCTTACCCCAGGAAGAAAATCGACTCAAGATTTCACTATCAAAATTGTTAGATATTAGGGCAACATTAGCTTGGATTGGTTTACGTTCAGGGATAGAATCATCAGATGGATGAGAAAATTCAGAAGAAGGCCAAGTTTCTTCTGATTCTTTGAACCAAAATGGGCCATGCCACCATAAATTGCTTGATTTTAATTCCTTAGGAGAAACACCTCGGGTAGCCAGATCAGCAGGATTTTCGGGAGAAGAAACATGATTCCAATTTATATCAGGAACATTTGATAGTATTTCTGAAGTCCTGTTGGCGACATATGTTTTCCAAGTGCTTGGCGACTTGTTAAGCCAAGCTAAAACAATGGTCGAATCTGTCCATAGTTTAATGGGAATTCCATTAAAAAATTCAAATTGATTGAGGAGTGATCGTATCATTCGAGATAAAAGAACTGCCCCTTGGAGTTCTAGTCGAGGAAGTGAGATGGTGTTGACAGGTGCCACTTTCGATTTCGCCCATAATAAATGTGAAGTAAAGTTTGAGGAGTTGTGATGCACTCGTACATAAACGGTGGCGGCATAAGCCTTTTCAGAGGCATCGGAGAACCCGTGTAGCTGAAATGTTTTCCAAGGAGAAAATTCAATCCATCGAGGAATGGAGATTTTTTGTATATCCGCAAATTCATCTAAAAAGGTTTTCCAACTTTGTTCAGAACGACATGAAAGATTTTCATCCCACCCGGTTTTATCCTGCCAAACTTGTTGCATTAAAATTTTTGCTGTTATAATAATTGGGGCAAGCCAACCCGCAGGATCATATAATTTAGCAATGGTCGATAAAACCGATCGTTTGGTTATAGAAGTCGTTAAAAGGCTTTCAGGATTTATAGAGAAAGAAAAATTATCAAAGGATGCATTCCACTGAATACCCAGAGTTTTGGTGGAACTATCATCTTCAAATTTCAAAAAACCTTTATTTAGAAGATGATTTTTAGGAAGATGGTTTAAAAGCTCGGAATGGTTAGCAGTCCATTTCCTTAAATTGAACCCTGCGGATTGAAGTGCTGTTATTAGTTCAATTTGACTTTGTCGCGCTGTAGAAACATCATGAGCGCCAGAGAGAACATCATCTACGTAGAATTCTTTCTTCAGGATTTTTGAAGCACGAGGATATATTTCCTGAACATCTGAAGCCAATTGATGTAAAGTGCGTATAGCCAAATAGGGTGCACAATTTACTCCAAAAGTGACAGTATTGAGTTTATAATCAATAACCTTTTGATCGGGACTAGGACGGAATAAGATGCGTTGAAATTGTGCATGGTCAGGATGGATATTTATTTGACGATACATTTTCTCGATATCGCCATTAAAGACGTATCTATAAAAACGCCAGTTAAGGATCAAGAAAGTAATATCATTTTGGAGAATAGGACCCGCGTGTAAAAGATCGTTAAGGCTTCTACCGTTGGAAGAATTGCTTGACGCATTAAATACTACCCGCAATTTGGTAGTGGTACTTTGGGGCTTCAAAACGGCATGGTGTGGAAGATAATATGATTGAACATTATTGTCATTATACAGTTCGTAGGGCGGAGTAGGCGTCATATGATCTAATGTTACATACTCTGACAAAACTTTGTGATATTCTTCTTTGAGAGATGGTTTAGACATCATTGATTTTTCGTTTCGAAGGTATTGTTTCATTGCATTAAAACGTGAATGACCCAATTGAGATTCGTTAGGGGGATTTTTGAAAGGAAGCTTAACGACATATCGACCCGTTAATGGATCTCGAAAAGTTGTATCATGGTATAAATCTTCACAAAATTGGTCGGATTGAGTTAGCATAGAAGTTTGAGGTAATTCCTCGAGCTTCCAAAATCTTTCAAGTTTTTGATCGACTGACGAATCGTCGCATTGAGTCACAAAAGTCGAAAAGTTTGATACTATAGGAACATTTTCATAAGGCCCTAGAAGAACCCAACCAAAAACTGTATTCTGTGCGAGAATAGTGCTCAAAACATTCGTTTTAACACCTTCCAAAATAATATGTGGATAAAGATCGGCTCCGATGAGCATGTCAATAGTTGAACTTTGATAAAAAAGAGGATCTGCCAAAGGAAAGTCGAAATTAAATTCAGTCTGTTTCAGATCCATTGAAACTGCCGGCAAGTTACACGTTAACTTCTTAAGAACTAAGGCTTGAACATGTATTCCAAAATCTTTGGAATTATTGGAACAAAGGGTAAAAGAACAAAGTTTTGAAGAGGAAGCAGTTTCGGTTGCACCCATGCCACAGATACGGGCTTGAGTAGATTGAGTTGGCAGACCGATCAGTTTCTGAAAATGTTCAGATATAAAGGATACTTCCGATCCTTGATCAATTAAAGCTCGAAGATTAAAGTCGGTTCCTTGATGTCGAATCTTTACTAGAGCAGTTGCTAATAGAACTTGGCGAAAACTTTTGGAAAACATGACATTATGATTGGTGGTTGGAGTGGACTGTATGGTTTGATGATCGAGGTTTTTCACTAAAGGTGAGGATGAAGATGAAGAAGAAGCAACGACTTGAGATGAAGAGGATGAGTCATGATTAGATGAAGGTTCCGAAGAATTTTGAGTTCTGGAATTATTAATTGGAGTTAACTTTCGTTCAAAGTGTAATAACGTATGGTGCCTACCTTTGCAACGGAGACAAGTGCTAGTACTCTGACATTGATTTGCATTATGAGTCATTGCAAGACAGTTGAAACAAAATTTATGTTTGCGAACCGTTTTGTGTCTATCATCGACGGACATCTTTAAAAACACCGGACAGAGTCGAAGCGGATGCTGTTCACTACAAACTTGACAAGAAGGAGTAATTTTCACGTGAAAATTTCGAACTGGTTTGACTTTGGATTTAGAGTTAGTTGAAGTGGGTTTGGTAACTTGTGATTTTGTTGTTTGAGAAGTGTTCTGTTTCATTTCAGAGACACTTTCGAGGATGCGATAGCGATTCGATAAGAACGTATTCATTTGTTCCCACGTTGGAATATCAGTAGGATTTTTTAATGAACTTTCCCAGAGACTGAGAGTAGTATCAGGAAGCCGAGAGGCACAAAGGTAAATGATGATTGCATTCCAGGAATCGATATTGATGTCATAAGACTTAAGCTCAATTAAAGCATCATTAATATTGCTTTGTAGTGATTTTATTTCCCTACTAGATTCTATAAGAATTTGTGGTTGATTCAATAGAATTTGGATTTGGTTGTTAACCAAAATCCGTTTATTTTCATATTGATCTTTCAACGCGTTCCACGCAAGATTAAAATTGTGATCTGTTAAGCCGAACTTATTTACAATATCAAATGCTTGATCCTTTGTTTTAGCACGTAAATGAAATAGTTTCTGCACGTCACTTAACTTGGAATGTTTTATGTACACCGCAGTGAACATATCTCTAAAGGATGGCCACTCTAAATAGTTACCATGGAATTCCTGAGTATCACACGCAGGAACTTTAATGTTGTGCAGACCGTTTTCATTTTGTGAAATGTTTAAATTTGAATCTTTGTCTTTTATTTCACCAGGATCTGAAACTTTAAGATCTAATGACTTTAAAAAGTCAGAAATTGAACTTAAGCATTCGAAGTATGTGGAAGAGGAACTTTGATACTTGGCTTTAACCTCACTTACGGATTTTCTCAATATTTTATCATCCGATTTTATACATTGAGTGTAGGTTAATTTTAATTCACGCCATAAATCGATCAGTTCGGTTTTATACGATTCCAATAAAGAAACCGTATGAGAAGCACTTGGTTTGGCCTTAAAGGCCGCATGAAACTCGACCAATTGGTCGGACGCGAAAATTAAATCGTCTAATAGACTCATTATATCGACAAAATAAATGCGATTTATTACCACCGGATTGAAATATTATTGAAAAAATGAAATAACTGTAAAATTCCCACGTATAAAAAATAACTTATGTATGTTTTATAAAGAAAAAATTTAATTTATATTTTATATATATGTTTTAAAGAGCAAAAAGTATGTAACGCACCAAAATGAATTTATAGAACGTACCTTTTACATAAAATGTATAATTATGATGATTACTATGATGATCTTGATTATGCTGATGATTACGATGATGATGATAATTGATGATGATGAAGATGACTGATGAAGATGACTGATGAAGATGACTGATGAAGATGATGACGATAATTTTGATGATGATGTTCTGATGTACGATGATGGTTATGATGATGATTAAGATGACGCTCTGATAATGATTTTGGTGCTGATATGGCAAAGCATACTACGATGAGGTACAGATGATTAAAAGATGAAGTAAAGATGCTTCTTTTGCGTGTTGTTGAGCACAAGGATGCACACCAGTTGATGACCACAGATGATATCATACACCACGATGGAGTGCCAATGATCACTTGATGCTTCTGCAGTGACGCAGGACCAATGGCACACCACAATGAAGCGCAAATAATATTTAAGGTACTGCGGTGGTGCAGGATATGAGGCACACCACGATGCTACGATGTGTTCAGGCAATTCTACGTGGTGCACCACGATGGTACGATGTGGCACACGCCTATGATGGTATAGGCACCTCTGCGTGGTGCAGAAAATGTGGCACCCCACGATGATACGATGTAGCACACGCCGATGATGTTTTAGGCACTTCTGCGTGGTGCCGAAAAATGTGGAACACCACGGTAATACGATGTGGCACACGCCGATGATGTTTTAGGTACTTCTGCGTGGTGCCGAAAAATGTGGCACACCACGATGGTACGATGTGGCACTTCTGCGTTGAATTTAGCAGAAATTCCTTCTGAAATTGTCGTGCAAATACTTTGCCTTTACGACAATAATTGAAAGGCGCTGTTTTGTCGGATGATGGATTGTTGATTGATGGATTTATCCGTCTCGATTGGACCATGAATAAATGATACGACAAATGAAATGATGTTGTTGGATGATAATGAGTTGTCTAATTTCCCTTTTTTTTTGTTTTTAATTTTCTTTATTTCGACTTTAAGTTTCCTTTTTTTTTTTCTTTTCTTTACAATTTTAATTAGAATTTAAGTTTAAATCTTTTATAAATTACTATAGGTTAAGTTTTACGTCTAGATTTAAGTTTTATATAAAAAAAAGAATTTTCAACTTTCTTTGCTGAAGGCACAAACGAGAATGACAAGCGAGCTACCTGCAAGGCGGTTGGATAAGGATGTTCACATGAAAAAACCGGTGTACCAACCTTTAGAAAATAAAATTGCATTGACAAAACCGGGTGGTCGCGTTCATAGATTTAACCCTTAATGGACTTAAGGGCAAGTGATGATCTTGCGATCTGAACAACCCACTACGAAAAAACTTTTTTTGTTCCCAATTATATTCCTCCATTTCGAATTTTATTTTTGCTCTCGCCACTATTACAAAAAAAGTACTGGAAAGTCGTAATCATTTATTTTGTTTTTATTTGCTAATGAGAATGAGGATTAAAAAACAGCATTAATTTCGAAAATAGCTTCCATTAGAAATAATCAGTCGTATTTATTAGATTTTTGTGTACTTAGACACTGCCTAACTATTTGCAAATTGGTGGAAATATGCTTTATTTAATAAAAATAAATCACATTATTCACGGATAAGACAATCTAATCTTGTGTCTAAGTTAGGCAGCTATAAGACAACAATAAATAAGGTTTTTGGACACATTTTCCAAAGTTGGACAGTTGTCTAAAGTTAGACAATGTTTATAAATAAGACCAAATGAGTTTTGGTGTGATTTTTTGAAAAAAATAATGTACATATATAATATATGTACATGTATTATACTTATAATTTTTCAGTACCTAATATTGGTAAAAGTCCGAAATTTTCATGGTTACGATGTTGGACATCGTTCATTTCCAGTGGGGACGGGATCTTAGGAAATGGTATGAAATTGGTAGCTGTTGTGGATTACTAAGTCCACTTTCGAATGAGAAAACAAGTTGCTGGAGATTTTTTTGACGTTTTCTTGTTGTTTCCATAAAAATATCTTGTACCTTTCACACGTTGAAACAAAATCGTTTAGAAATTTTCTGTAGTTTCCTTTTACTACATACTGTGTGTGTGAGGAATGTCAAAAAAATTTCCTCAAATTGGGCTTTTCCAAAAACTATCAGTCGTATTTATTAGATTTTTGTCTACTTAGACACTGTCTAACTATTGTCAAATTGGTGGAAATATGCTTTATTTAAAAAAAATAAATATCACATTATTCATGGTAAAGATAATCTACTCTTGTGTCTAAGTTAGGCAGCTATAAGATAACAATAAACAAGGTTTTTGAACACATTTTCCAAAGTTGGACAGTTGTCTAAAGTTAGACAACGTTTATAAATAAAGCCGTCTGTCTATAACTATATTATATTTAGCGGTTCTAGTTGAGGAGAAAACAATAAATGCAATACAAACACATATCCTTACACATACAACGACAAATCACAATGTGCACATAGTCGCGCCTTTGGAAAAGTTTTTGTATATTTTGTTTGTATTGCATTGTTTTCTCCCCAACTAGGTCTATTTATTTGTATTGCTTGTTTCGCATTGTCACATTGACGTATGGTGGAACTGCTGTATCGTTGACCGGGAAGATTTCGTTTCTCCCTCTTACTTGCTGGAAACCCAATTTCCTCGTGTGAAGGGGGACTAACTTTCGTTGAGTTTTCATTTAATTTTGCTGTAGCTAACTTAACACTTCTAGTGAAGCTGACAGACGAGGACGACTACATTTAAACGGTTTTAACTAAACTAAACCAGTTATAACGGAGGTTACAAAAATCGAATAAGACAAAAACCGGTAGTTCTGCAATAATCCGGATTTATGTACTTTACGTCCACTCTAAAGAATGTTCATTTCAAAAATTTATAAAATTAAAAAACAAAGTCTATCGATGCACCAAAGCTCGGAAGTATAGTTAGGAACAAAACTAGTTCAATTTGTACCTTTTTTTGTACAATTTACTTTCTTCTCCCAATTTACTTTCTTCTCTATATGTAGTTTTTAAAGATCGTTCTTTGTCATAAATTTTCTCTAGTTGTGTTGTGACTTGTGAGTTGTGAAATATCAGATGATACTCTCAAATGAAACCTGCCTTCTTCTAAGAAACAATTAATAAAATATATACATAAATAAATATTGACTTAAAAAAACATTTTACATATATAAAATGTTTTATTTTTTAACTTTATTACTTAAAAATAATATCATGTAGAAAAAAAAGTTAATTAAAACACAAACACAAAAAAATATCTTTGGCAATTCTCGTCTACAGTAAAAATCATAACTAACTATATAAACATTATTCATTATAGAATCTGCTTTACTAAAATTGCGGTGGGCCTTTTACTTTTTTCGACACAGACACGCGATATCGAAACACTGGCCTGAATATATTCACTTCTGCTAGCTCCAAGTCATTGGGATTTTCATCATATCCGTTATCTGTAGATTCTTTATTTTCTAACAATCCCGTCGATAGTACGAAATTTGAGTCTTCTTCGAGTGCCCGTGTCAGCAATTGAACACTGAGACTTTCTCCGCCATTTGGCAAATCGGTTTCGAATTCATTCAGTGGATTTGGATATCCATTAACTAGCATCACTCCACAAACCAAAAAGATCAATTTCTGCAAGAATATACAAAACATTTTTAAGAATAAGCGTCTATGTGTAGTTTGGATAAACAACAATAATAACTTACAATAAAAACTTTTGACAACATTTTGCTACGAATACGAGTAAGCAGTAAGAACCTCCTTTACCGACTTAAGTTAAGCTTTGTCTAATAATTTTGTATTGTATTTGGCTTTTATAGGCCAAAACTCACTCGTGATAGAATATAATTAGCTATAGAGAATCGCTCTCCTGTGTATTAGCACCTGAATGTGAATTGGAAGTATAGGGTCTGAAACTATTGCAATTAACAAAATATTTACACGACGGAAGTGTGACTTGACTAATTGGTCGATATATGCAAAATAGGATCTGCTTTGGAGCTGCATTTTCGGAAGATACTTTATAGATGAGATACCTATACATATTAATTGTACCATTTGTTGTGTTCTACTTAAATTGATAGTGCAAATGTTTGGGAGATCAGGAGTACAACAGAATAGAACTATTGGGTTAGGTGATTCATAATTTGAGAGTACCTATCTATAATGCTACTTAGGAGAGGAACTAATGATAGTGAGTCAGGTCAGGTGTCTTTAGGAAAGTCATCTAATATTTGAGAAAATATTTATTTGTTACTATACGTAACGTATCCATATACTTGACATTTGTCATTGTTTGTTTGTTGATTGAATTATTATGAAACGAGATTTGTACCTAATAAATATTACGTAAGGCAAAATAAGTTTAATGGCACGTAGAATGTATTTACAAGAAAGCAGAGGTTTTGAATTTTGATAAATAATTAAACCGATTATAAAAGAATCTAAGTTGGTTAATGTTCGTTTCGTTTTGTTTGCGATCCAATGGACTGTGACATTAGAAAGTCTTAAGTTGACGATGTTCACACGATGATTTTCGTGCATTAACCAAGAACATTGGAGGTTAGTATGACTTTTAGGTCGATTCTGAATCGTGAACAAAATATATGGCGATGTTAACATCGTTAGGTTAGATACAACAACATTATTCATTTTATAATTTATTGTTAGGTACTTACCAAAAATAAAAGCTGATGCTATGGTTAATTGGTGGGACTGGTCTTGTCCCTAACTAGCTCCACTCAGCTTCACTTGCACAGTTAGTTGACGTTTTCTAGAACTTTAAAAAAATATAAAAAAAGACCGAAGTACCCGACACAACCTTTTTTAATTAAACTGTTTTAAGACTTCCGAATAGTCTGTCTGCACATCGTGTACGGTTTAGACACGAGCACACTTTTTATTTTTATTGAAATACGTTCCAAAGGTTTGGAAACAAATTTCTTTATACATTAAATGAATTTTACCTATACTCATGCAATTTCGGTAATTTCTCGAAAAACACGAGCTCTATATTGAAAGTGTGTTTTGAAATTAAAGACGATGCGGCGAGTAAAATACATTTTTGTTAGACAAAATACTAGAAGCCCTGAGGCTCCTACAGAATGATTTTTTTAAATTCCTTGAAATTTAACACAAATGAAATAAAATTAACAAATAATTATTTTTTTTTTATTGAAAATTTCTTCAAAATTAAGTTCTTAAAATAGAATTTTACACTTCTCCGTGAAAAAAGAGGAAGCATTTATGTATATGACATTTGTATACAAGTCTCGTGGAGATGATGTCTTATTAAATTATTATATTCGTGATTGACGTCATAAAGTAGGTACATCACATCGCAAAAATTAACTCAATTGTGTTATTATAATTATTTAAGACCTTATGCAGTCAAAATTATATGTTAAATAGATAAATTTGGAATAATCAAACGTGAAGATGATAATTTTTTTTTATGATATTGATAGCACACGCGCAAGAAGGGTGCAATTAATAAACGTTAAAAAATTGAATAAAACAACAACAAACTGATATTAACTCATCGAAAACTTCAATTTCAACGAAGTCCAACATTTAATCACTATACCTAATTTTTATTAAAAGAGAATTCTTTGAATAAAAAATGTAAAAGTTTTAATTAAATCTAAAATTCCACAAACATATGTACATAATTCGTACCGGAACAGGATTGTCTTCATTGCCCAAGTAATGTCGGATTATAGTTTTTCAAAAATGTTTTTTTTTTTTTATATGTAAAGATATTTGACGGCGCAGCGGTAGGGTATGGGTAAACTAAAAACGTGGAAATTTCTGTGCCACATTACGTTGTAATCTTACACGTTACGATACGTTGATGTAAATTGGATACGTTCAATATTGGGTACGTTCATTCATACTTCAAACTAAATCGAAAGATATAGTTGAGTTTGGGTTGAAATTTGGTTGACAGTTCGAACTTTTCGCGTTTTGTGATGTAAAGCAAGCATTTGATTGGGGGCGTTCAATCCATTACGTCTGTCATCTGAATTTTAAGAATTCTGAATTTTTAGAGCTTCTGATTGGCCAGCTGGATACAAGTTAGATGACTTTTAGTGACTTTTAGTTACGTTTAGTTACGTTAAGTTACGTATAGTTATTTATGGTGGGGGAAATGTCAAAGCAGTTGAAGTACTACACATAAAGTTGGACTTTATAATTTTCACTGTGGTTGGTGTTTATTTGTTATGTTTTGGTCATGTAAATTAAATATTTATTTCTATGAATATTGTTTATTGTTAAGTGAGTTTTTCAAAAATCTTCCCAAAATTTCCCAGACGATTATTGTGGAACAATTTTACATTGAAATTTGGATAGTTTTGCATTATTTTGTTGGTCATACATCTCGATAAAAAATATTTGAAAAACAAAACAAAATAATTTATGGCATTCTATGCAAGCACTTTTAGTGAAATTTATAAAATCGTTTGCTGATTTAGTTACATTTTTCATATAATTTCATTCTCATTACTCTCATTACTCTCACGCTGAATGCTTAATTTACAAATATAATGAAAGTACTATTTTATTTCGATTAAATGCAAATCTTATAGGTAAATGCAAGAATTTGACACAATGATTTTTGACTGAAATTTCAGATGTTTTTTGCGTTCAACGATATAAATTCAGAATTCTGAAAATTCAGATGACAAATGTAATGCATTGAAGCCACCCATTATTTAATTTGATGTTTACACATCTTAACTGTGAGTCCCGCCACTTACACTTTTTTGTTTATAACAGAAGACATAATTTATAGTTTAGTTTTAGTCCTTTTTAATGCTAAGTATTTTTATTACCTTCAATTTTCCTGTTGAACCTGTTTTAGATGTGAAAACTTTCAGTCTTGGTTGAAATTTCAGTGATTTTAGTATGTGAATATTTTTTGCAAATTTGCACAAATTTTCACAATTTGCTGCCAAAACCCATAAGAAAAAACTGAAAATGTCAAACAAAACAGGCATAAAGCCAATTGTTCATTCGCACAATTGGCAGATTTTGTTCCAAAGCTTGATAATTTCTCTGTCAGATGGTTGACTGATAATGGTCTGGCTTATAACTTTTCCGACAGTATTGGATCTGTTTGGTTACTTGAAATTTCTTGCGAATTTGCACAAATTGCAATTAAAGATGTCTTAAACAACGTCAAATAATTCAATCAAATGTCTTAATCGTCTGACAATGTGTAAAAATGAGTTCCGTCGTGTTAAAATTTTTTTAATATTTCAATAGCATACGAAGAAATAAGCAGCAGCTTTAGATGTCTTAAAAAATGCCAAATAAGTCAAACAATGTTCTAATCGTCTGACAATAAATAAACAATACATACAAAATTCTAAGCTCAAATGGTTGCAAGACATTTGTGATATTTTTTTTTTTCACTGACAAATGTCTGCACTTTCTATTATAGTTATAAAATCCGTTGTGGTATACCAGTAGCGTGATAAAGATCCGTTGACAAGCCGCAGATTTTTATTATAAAAAAAATTAAGATAAATACCATTTCAAAAATTTATTTCTTAATTACACTTTTGATTATTAAATCACTTAAATTCAGGTTAAAATTTTTGAGGATGGTGTTTAAAATAAGTTCGTGCGTACAATTGGTGTGTATATTTCTTACTGAATAAGTCCATAAGACCATTCTATGAACACCGTCAATTTCATTTTGTTATTTATTTACTTTTTAAATTACTATTTTATTATGTCCCGATTTGCATAGCTCTAATGAGTGGAATATCCCTATGAATATTCATTTTGATACTATGCCAATTTTTAACACATTTTAGAAATTTTCCACATTCACTATATAAAGCATCATTTGAAGTTTTATCAATAATTGATCTGGAATGGAAAGTTTAAGAAGGAAGTTGTGTTTGTTTTTCTTATAAACATTTCTCAGAGACGGTATATGGGTTTGATTGGTAACTTGTTATTGTAACTCAAACTTATATATTATTTATTCAGAAAATTTGTATTGTTCAGTGTGTTTCTTTAAGAAACCCAAACAAACTGTCGTACATAAAAATTTCCAAAAGTAAAATCGCAATAAAGAAAAAAATGTTTCTACAGGTTGCTTACATATTATGCTAAATAACAGTAAACCCTTAAATGATTTTATCAATATTTTTATTGTAGCAAATTAATCAATATTTTTATTGTAGCAAATTAAGTAGATTTAAAAATTATTTGATCGAACGATATACAAACCATTGTAATGCATTTAGTACTTTCACGGAATATTAGTTTTAACGTTTTGAAAAGATGTGTTAATTTAAATAAGTATGCAATAATATTATTGATAATTTTGAATTAAAAAAAATTGAACAAAATATTTACCAACAAGCCGCAGTCTAGACATTTTCGGAATTTTAAATTTGAATAATTTTCAAGGCCGACAAAAATATTTACATTTTAATGTAAAAAACAAATATAAGTAAATAAAATGAATCATTTATAAATGTGTTAATAAAATAAAAAGCACGCACAACTTGATTGCAGAGTTGCACGTTCTTGCTGTTACAGCTGCAAGTTGAAAAGTATTCAAAAATTATGTTTATTTATCTTCTAATTTACAAATCAACAAAAATGTTGATCAAAATTTAAATGTTTAATCAATAATTTAAATCTTTATTAATAACAAAATAAATGCAAATTCTCGTTAAGTAGCATATCTTAACGAAAATCTAGTACATTCAACAATAGAACTATATACTTACTGTAACAAAAGAGTATCATTTAAAAGTCTGCACACATATACACTTTCCCACAAAGTGTGAACTTATGCACATACACTACACATGCCTTGAAAAAAATAATGACTTCGATTTACTCCTTAAATTAAAATTATAAAACCCAAATTTCAATTGAAATATTGACAAACAAATGTATGCATCCTTGGTTTTTATTCATGGGGTTCCCAAGTTATTTTAATTTAAAACTCTTAATTCTCCCCACTAATGGAATATATGTACATACATACACCAAACAAAAAATTAAGTACATTAATGTAGTTTAATTTCTTCACGAACGTATCTTGCAAGGATTTTAAAATTTACAACATACTTTAAATTTAAATTTCAATGTCAATTATGTCACGTTGACATGTGTATTATATTTATGTACGTATGTTTGTGATTTCCTGTTTGATATTATTTGAAATTATTCAATGTTTTAATAAGTGAAAAATTCGTGTTTACACTTTTGATGAAGAATTATCTAATATTTGTTATTTTTGGGTACAAACACATTATGATTATATGGCTTCTGTGGCGTATGCGTGATATTATGTATTTATTTAACAAATTTATACAATCTCTAATTTAATACATACAGAATAAATTTAAACTTTATAGTAAGATCAATTTGCTTGTTTTACTTAGTTCTCCATGGTCACTATATCGAAATATACATTTTTGTTTTATCGGAACCATTTTCGATAAAAAAAAAACAAAAACATTTTTCTTAAGGATTATTTAAAATTTCTAACTACCTACCGAGCAATATTGCCATTGCCAAAGCGTGTCCACTGTCAACTGGCAATATTAAAGGCAATGCGAATAAGCCAAGCATTTTATTTCTTCAAATATTGCCCATGGAGTCGCTGGGTTACATTTATAAAAATACCTGTATTTTGTGTTATAAAAATTTGTCAAACTTGTTTAAGAAGCACATATCTACTTTTCATAATTTTGTGTGACAGGCTCCAGAGTTTAAACTTTAAACTGATGGAATGTGATTTAAACTCTTTAGAGTTTGATGTACATGATGGGTATGTGTCCACTCTCTGCGACTTTTCCCTCATCTAAGGAATTTTTTCGAATCAATAAATTAATACCTTATATTTTTTTTCAAATTTAGGAAGGTATACATTATGAATGTATTACGATTTTTTGTAAATTTAAAACAATTTTTTTTGAATACAATATCCAAATTAGGTATAGCTTTACATTCACAGCTTCACAACTCTTCACTATTTCCTTTATATTAAACTCAAAATGCTTTTTGTTAGTCATCAAAGTTAAATTTACAAATTCATATTTATTTACTTAATTAATTATACCAATTGTTTGGCTAAGAAAATAACAACGTAAATACATTTTAATATATACAACACATCCCGCCACCCGCATCACATCCAATCCAGATTCATCGAACTTATATACGCATCAACTTCCTACATCACATAAATATATAATATTGTTCATACAACCAATTAGAGCATTTTACTAAAGATGATGTGATTCAATTTCTCTCTGATAAACATCAAGATGTATCAATATATCTTCTTACGTTTACACGTTTAGATAAAAGAAAAAACAACATGTGAGTTAAAAGCGTTAATCGATTTTTGTAAATCAATATAGAACCTCGACTATATAAGGAAAAGGTTCTAAGAGAAATGGTATCACATTTGGATTGGCATTACTCAGAAAAGGCAAATAGATCTAGAAAATATTTAGAGATTCTGCACATAGCTCCAAGTCTTTATTCAGTGGATTATTTTAGGGAATAACAAACATGAAAATAACGGTAAGAATATTCTTTGATTTCCTGAATATATTTTGGAGTGATCTATATACATATACCTTCCTAGATTACTGAATTAATTAATTTTTGATCTTTCACAGTTAATATCACTCTTTGCACTGATGTGCATTTTTGTGGAATCATCAGCATATCCACAGAGTTATACAATCGATCGGTTTGATAGGAATTATGGCGGCTTTGATGATTCACATCACATCGATGATTACAGAAATAGCCGACTCAGGAGAACTTACTACAGTGATGATGACATCCATCGTGGTTACTATCCATCATATCAATCCTACAGTAGAGCATCACCAATACCGGCCCGTAGAGAGAATACCAATATTGATAGAGCATTGAAATTCACTCCACTCGTTCGGTATAAGTCAACACGTACTAAGCGCAAGAAGTTGTTCGTACCCAATCTTTGGGGTTAAGTGTCTTCAGTTTTCACAACAACAACAACAACAACAACAAACAAATAATATCAATGCGATGAGAGTATAGACTGATATATACGCGATAAATATAAATCCATAATTCTTGAATTTGTTTTGAACCTGATGTGTGTACCTACCACCTATTTTTAATTATATACCATTTTATAATATCCTTAAATGTTTACAATAAATAAATGTTCTTATATCTTATATTCTGATTTTCAATAAAAATTTTTTTTAAAACATTACTAAGAATCTCTCGATAGTTATTCTAGGGCTTACAATTAAACTTTTATATAAGATCTAAATATTATCACCCCTTATTAATACAAAAATGCTAAATTGTCTTCTAATTCACAAATCAACTAAAATGTTGATCAAAAATTTATTGACAATTAACGAAAATCAACTACATACATACATGCTGCTATGCCAAAGAGTATACATATTACACTTTCCCATTTGAGCTTCTTAATTATAAATGTGTCACTATAGAGTTTGTTTTCTTTTTATCTCTAGTCGTTGGAAAAAATATCTTAGGTATTTAAACTCAATTACTTGTTAATCAACTTGAAAGAATTTTCTAACTAAGATGAATTTTTTTATAAGATTTCGCACATACTTCACTGATTAAAAATATTATTCATGGTTGATTTGAGTTTATTAATAGGGGTATATCTGTATGTATATGGAGGTGTTCAGAATATTAATGGTCCACCTATTGGTGATGATAAATAAACTACGTATGTATTTAAAATAAAAAAAAAATATTTTAAAATAACGTTTTTTTTTTCTCCTGAATTTATTTATTAAAATAATATATAAATATAAAATGCATATGCACGGTTGGATCACATGAACTTTCTTGAACTTGTCGAAAACGACTAAGAGTGGGCTATATTTAAACAAAAAATTGTAAAAATGTCAAGGTAATAAGAAATTTGTTCAATTTTTTCTACGCGAAAACAATACCCTACAGAGCAAGAAAAAAAAATAGCCATAGAAAAAATCTGGTAATAATTTTGTCTTAAAAAAGGTTTCATTTGCATTATACTTATCATTGTAGAATTTTTTTCTTATTTCGGATTTTTTTAAATAATTCAATTGATTTTGATCAAATTCGTATATGCAGAATTTTAAAGAAAGAATAAGAAGTTTTGTTAACCAAGTTTTTTTTGCTTTGAAAACTCAATAATTATTTTTATTTTGAAACTTGACACTCTATAAAAAAATTGAAAAAAAAATTGTTTTTAGAATTAAAAATATCGGAATACATAACATACAAATCTTATTTAATCGAAAACTGATCCTATGATTTTAATAGCCAATAATTATATTTGTTTTGTTTATATAGAAACTTCTTAAAAGTAAAAAGTAAAACTGCATATTAAAGTTTTGCAAAAACATATTTCAGCAGTTAATTCAAGTACAATACTAAAACGCTGTCGCAAATGAATTGGCCCTTAGATTCTATACCTTTCTATTATTCTATTAAAAGAAAAATATTTGTATGTACCTAATCAATGGCACGTTTTACAAATCATGTTAACAGTATTTAACTATCATTTTAAATAAGTGTGCGAAAAACAAATAACTGATGTCCAATCCAATTTTTTTTCAAATGAAAATCTAACCAAAAATATTCATTTGCATTGACGTCATATCAACACCTCAACATTATCATCTATTGCACGCTTAATCCTGTTGAAAAGTAAATAGACAGAAAGTGGGAAGCGTTAATATATAAAGCATGTAGGTATCTACATACGTGAGTAATGGCACTGATGTTAAATTTATTAAAAAAAGCGGTAGCTATAGCTTTTATTTTAGATGAACTATACCTTCATACTATCAATAACATGTTATCAATTTATTTAGAAAAATTAATGTACCCTTCACATAAAATAATTTGATAATAATGCAAAAAATGTTTGAATAAGAAAAGAGGTAGTAAGTAAAAAAAATAACTTTTTTTAATTTACATTAGAAAATAAATAATTTTCTGAATAAATCATTTTAATATTTGATTTGTTATTTTGATTGATCGAGACTGAAGAGATTTAGGCAGAAAAGTTACGCACCTAAAAGCCATCACCAGAGGACGATTAATTTAAGAGATTTTTCATGTAGATAAATAATATTTTTTTTTATTTTTTTTTATTTTTTTTTATTTGTTAACAAATTATCTTAGTTGTTCGGATTTGGTAGAAAACTGTAGGTCCCTCCATTCCTTCAAATTAAAATGCGAAGGCAATGGAGGATATAAAAGAAAAGCTCACATCGAGATATTTTTTGAGAACAAATCTAAATGAAAATCTACTACATTCAACAAGAACTCTGTGGTTCCCAAAGACTATTTTTTTAAACCAAAGAAAAATCTTGGATATTTTGTAAATTTTCAGAAAGATTTTGTACCGATTTTCACACTACCAACCGTTTTTGTTTTGTACCACACACACAATCAAAAAAAAATTTCTTTCAACAAAAAAAAAAAAAAAATTGATACTGTTGAAAAAAATTCGACATTAGTCTGCACACATTATGTATGTACCTACACTTTATCAAAAAGTGTGAATTTTGCAATTTTGCACACATACGTTTATTTTCATTTTATCTCTAGTCGTTGGCAAAAATATCTGAGCTATTTTTAACTTTAATTACTCGTCAATCTACTTGGGCGAATTGGCTAATTTACATGAATTCAATTTTGTTTTATTGGTAAAATTTCGTAATTAACTGATTAAAAACGATTCATGTTTGCTTTGAATTTATTAATAGGAGTGATACAATTTTAACAATTTCGAGTTCTATTAAATAACCAATCTTTTTTTTGATTTCTAGATTGCCCTACATTATAACCAACTGTGACGGCTCTTATGCCCGCAATCATTTTTAAACAGTATTGGCAGAAAATTATTACTTTTGTCGTATTTTATTTTATTTATTTTATTTTATTTTATTTTATTTTATTTTATTTTATTTTATTTTATTTTATTTTATTTTATTTTATTTTATTTTATTTTATTTTATTTTATTTTATTTTATTTTATTTTATTTTATTTTATTTTATTTTATTTTATTTTATTTTATTTTATTTTATTTTATTTTATTTTATTTTATTTTATTTTATTTTATTTTATTTTATTTTATTTTATTTTATTTTATTTTATTTTATTTTATTTTATTTTATTTTATTTTATTTTATTTTATTTTATTTTATTTTATTTTATTTTATTTTATTTTATTTTATTTTATTTTATTTTATTTTATTTTATTTTATTTTATTTTATTTTATTTTATTTTATTTTATTTTATTTTATTTTATTTTATTTTATTTTATTTTATTTTATTTTATTTTATTTTATTTTATTTTATTTTATTTTATTTTATTTTATTTTATTTTATTTTATTTTATTTTATTTTATTTTATTTTATTTTATTTTATTTTATTTTATTTTATTTTATTTTATTTTATTTTATTTTATTTTATTTTATTTTATTTTATTTTATTTTATTTTATTTTATTTTATTTTATTTTATTTTATTTTATTTTATTTTATTTTATTTTATTTTATTTTATTTTATTTTATTTTATTTTATTTTATTTTATTTTATTTTATTTTATTTTATTTTATTTTATTTTATTTTATTTTATTTTATTTTATTTTATTTTATTTTATTTTATTTTATTTTATTTTATTTTATTTTATTTTATTTTATTTTATTTTATTTTATTTTATTTTATTTTATTTTATTTTATTTTATTTTATTTTATTTTATTTTATTTTATTTTATTTTATTTTATTTTATTTTATTTTATTTTATTTTATTTTATTTTATTTTATTTTATTTTATTTTATTTTATTTTATTTTATTTTATTTTATTTTATTTTATTTTATTTTATTTTATTTTATTTTATTTTATTTTATTTTATTTTATTTTATTTTATTTTATTTTATTTTATTTTATTTTATTTTATTTTATTTTATTTTATTTTATTTTATTTTATTTTATTTTATTTTATTTTATTTTATTTTATTTTATTTTATTTTATTTTATTTTATTTTATTTTATTTTATTTTATTTTATTTTATTTTATTTTATTTTATTTTATTTTATTTTATTTTATTTTATTTTATTTTATTTTATTTTATTTTATTTTATTTTATTTTATTTTATTTTATTTTATTTTATTTTATTTTATTTTATTTTATTTTATTTTATTTTATTTTATTTTATTTTATTTTATTTTATTTTATTTTATTTTATTTTATTTTATTTTATTTTATTTTATTTTATTTGAACGAATTTCTTAAAAAAAGAACACCTATGTACATATTAAATAATTCAATGTTGCTGTTTTCTCACAGTACAATTTAACAATAAAAAAAAAGGTGAAATTCGCATTTGTTGTACCAAATTCAAATAAGAACGCTGCAATTACCCCCTGCGATTTTTAAGCGCGTAGGCGTCGGACGTATGTGGTGGCCGGGGTAAACAAAAGGGCAGAGGTTAAAATAATTGCAGAGTTATCGCTCTTTCTTCTTTGCGCTTTTTCCTATTGTTTGACACATAAGCGGAGTAAAGAGTGTGAAGAGATATTTCCTTCTCATTTAACAAAAATTGCAGCTATTGAAATTTACAGCGTTTAAATGGATGTTGCAATCCGAAAGAAAATCAAAAGAGAAACGTCGCCGTACAAATTTGCAATCGTCTAAAAGCAGTCTAAGAATACCTGTGAATGAACACTTCTTACATATACTCCGCAAAGCCTAACAATAGGCTTTACAAAATTTACTTCAAACAGTTTGACAAGCACAATGGGAAGAATATAAAAATAAAATTTTTATCTTTTTTCTCCTAAAAGTATTTAATATATTTGAGTATCAGTTGTGACTTTTGTGTTTTAAAATTTAAATAAGAAAACTTTAAAAAACGTGAAAGCCTCGATGATTGCAAATTAGGAAAATATTTAGATGGGATATGTCTAATTACATTATTCTATATATTAATATATCTAATACTAACAAATATTATAGACAATCTAAATAAAAAAATCGGGAATTACGTCACAATCATCCATGACAGTATAGATTTTGTATTTTATTTTGTCAACAAAATTGTATGCAAAAAAACATTTTCCATTATTTTTATTTTTTAAGTCGATGGATTTCAATTCCTTTTACTTGCCATGTTTGAAACATTATTTTGTTGTGTTCGATTCGACTCTAAAAAAAAAATCACTCGCATCAAAACATGAAGAAGCTGAAAGCTGATGTTTGGAGACTTTCCCTCTCTCTCTATCTTTAGAAAGTAAAGCTAGATGTACGAAGTGTAATAAAAAAAAGTCATTTTCTAGAAAATTGATGCTAGGGCCGTTTTAGATGAGCTAAAACAAAAATTCGAATTTCTCCTCGAGGGAATTACATTTTAATGTTATGTATGCTCTATGCTAAATTAGTTTAAAAAATATTTAAAATTAAGAAAAAAGTGAACTAAGTGCTTTAAAATGATATATTTGCTTTTTTTATAATTTTGGCCTCTATTCTTCTAAAGGCGTAAACATTTTTAAGGCTCACAACAGAAGAGCAGAGTGGTGTAAATAATTCAAAAATGTTGATAAATGTTGCTGTCAAAAATTACTAATTATGATTATGGATCTTGATAGAAACTTACCAGTGAGCATCTTTTGTAAAATGTTAGATTTCAAGATGGCGGCTGAACCTTCAGAGCAATCCAAATTTAGATTTCTGACTTATGCTCCCCCTTCTTCCCACCATTTCTTCAAATCGTACTATTTTTCGATCTTATGCTCCCCCTATTTTCCGGAACATGCCTTCAAAGAATATACTATTTTTCGATCTAGTGTTGTTATTTTTTAAGAATTAATTTTTTTTATTTACATCAATTTTAAATTTAATTCTGGAATGTTTGTATGCAAACTACGATCAAGTCTATTTTTATGCAACCTGGTGCGTTTTTTTCTTCTCTTTTTCTTTTGTTTTTAATTTTTGTTTGCTACACAAACCAAATCATTTCTGCTTCTTATATCGATTTAATTATAATATATTTTTATGAATTAAGATATGTAAAAAGCTTCTTTATTTTTGTCTAACATTTTTTTTTTCTAACACACCTTAGTATTTTTCAGTTTCTGTTTTTTTTTTTTTTTATTTTTTTAGTTACATACATATATTTTTGGTTTTATGTTTTGTTTTTTTTTTTATTTGTGCGATTGTTAACTTAATCATTGATATGACCCTTAAATAACATTCGGCATAATTCACCACCACCGGCTTCTTCGCACAAGAGTAACTGGCGGGAGCGTTCTTCACTTTTCTTCACATTACCCATGATGCGCCTGGTTCGAGTTTCAATCCACGCCTCATTGTTTTCAGATGCACCTGATGATGCTACCCCAATGTCCCGTAAATTAGTTGAAGGGCTTTCGGAATTTTTAACTGTTGGTGTTGATCCGACTTCACTTAGCTCCAATTGTGATTGAAAATTATCATTGTAAGGAGATGTTGGTGAATTGCTTGCACTGTTAGTGAACACTGCCGGAACGAGCAATTTCTTATTTGCTGACAAAGGTTCCGAATAATGGATTGTCGGATTTGTTGGATACGAAGAAAGCTTTTTGAAGTTCCTCTGATAAGACCAATTCGATCGAATGTCATCTTCAGATGACATCGTAGAAAGTGTTGGTGAAGATGAGATGAATTTGTCTCCGACTCTGATAAAGACACGGTGCTTCTTTTTTCGTCTCATATTATTCATCTTTGAGGACTTCCGAAACAATTTCTCCTTCTTGTTTGCTATCGAATTCAATTGTTTTATGAAAACTTCATTGACTTCAGTGTCGTCGAAAAAGTCACCACTACCGCTGCCAGCTGTTTCGACCTCCGAATCGTAGACGTCATCATCTTTTCTAAATTTCAGAAATTTGTTTTTATCCCAACGCCGTTTGTTATTGATTCTTGGTTTCAGCTCACTCTCATTTGCAACAGCATTCGAAGGCTCAGAAATAATTCTGGTTTTATAGACAATTGATGGAGCAGCTTCTTCAATTTGAACACTACTAAATTTCTCCACTGTTGGCATTTTATTATCAACAATTTTATGATCGACAAGAATTGTATCGAAATAGTCAATATTACCCAATTCTCCGCGACTCTTACTGCTGTAAGTTGGTCTATCAAAATCATCAATGTAAATTGTATCAGAACTGCCATAGGTATCTTTTTGTCCTTTCAAATTAATACTCTTCTTTGTTGATGCAGCTTGTTTCTTACGATCATCGGCAAATTCTTGTGCAGCTTTTAATATTGATATAGTGCTATTCTCAATTCGAATTTGATCATTTTCAACATAATTCGAATAAATACTTAAAAGTTCTTGATCGGATTTGTATTCATTTTTTTCAAGCAAATTTTGTCGATATTGTTGACTTGGTTTATCATCGACATATATTGATTTTAATGGAGTGTCAAAAAGAGGAGTACTATTTTCATTGAAGAAATAGATTAAGAATATTGATCCAACAGCTCCAAGTGTTATTACCATACAAAAAAGTATGAGCGCCAGTGTGCGACGTGGAAACTTTGGATAGAGCATATTTGTAGCAGATGTTTTAGTTATTCCGTTGTTTTTATCATAAATTTTTTTTTAAACTCGAATTGATGTTTCAAAATAGGCTGCAAAGAAATTTGATGAAAAATTTATTAATAAAAAAATAAAATCAGAAAAATTCATTTTAAAAGAATATTTTGAATATTGCAAATTTGTACAAATTTAGGTACAAAAATTAAGTTTCAAAAAATTAATATTTAGAAAATCGGTTTAAAAACTTCGGATTCATTACATAAGTTTGCAACATCCTGGACTTTGGATTTTATTAAGATTAAAGTTTAATGGAGGGAACCCATTACTCCCTTTTTTTCAATCGTTTTTAGTCCGAGAGAACAGTAAAACAATTATAATAGGCAGAAAATAGGGGTGTTTGTAAGTTTTTTTGGTTTCTAAAACGACACAAAAAAATTCAGATATTCATACTTATACTCTGGATGTCTGGGTGACTTTTGACTTGAAAAAAAGAGAGTTAAGATTTAACATTTTATAGAAAGTACCCTGAGCTTGAGTAATTGCTTTTGATTTTGTGAGGTGGAAGGAGCAAAATTCTATATTAAATTCTTCACAAAAAAGATCCTTTTGTAAGAACAAAAGATTTTGATAAAAAATTGCATGTAAACGTTACAATATCACACTAGTTTGTTTGTTTTAAATTAAATAAATAAATTGGACCTAGTGACTAACAACTCTCAATCATTCCTGTGTGCATGTTATTAGCAGCAATAGAGGGGACCTACAATTTTCTGCCGAATCCGGCTAGGGTGAGAAGCACTTTTTCATGACAAGAGATACTCTTGGAGGATTTCTTAATTCCTCACAAGATGCAATAACCCGTGAAAAACATTTCTGTTTTTTTTTTAAGGTGGCATAGGCTGGGAATCGAACCCAAAAGACCTCCTTCGTTTGTTTGTTTTAGTGTACTTTTTCGTCATAACCGCGGTGTGGAGTACTTGGTATGTTTGGGTACTTTGTTCTCAAATCTATTACTCGTACGAAGAAAATTGTTATAATTTTTTTTGTTTACAATATTATAAACAACAATATTTTGCCCTCTTACCCCTCAAATTTAGGTATTTTTAAGCGTCGTATGTAAATATAAAACAGTCCACAAAAACTCAGCTTTTGTGGGAATTTTCTTAGAAGTATAAATCTAACTTTCCTAGATTATGTACAATGTATGTATATATTAGATAGAATGTGATACTAAAACTTATTTCCTCATTAAATGCATTTAAAAGTTAAGAGTTAAGAGTACCCAGCGGTAAAGTGTGCAGTACCATGTTTGTTTAAAGTCAAAGAAAATTGTTAGAAATTTGTAAATGCGGGAATTTAGAATTGCCAAACATAGATAACTCCTTTTCAAGCTTTTTCTCAGACAATTCAATATTTTACCAAATGTAAGTTTGTTTTGATTTTATTTGCTTTAATTTTGTCTCTACTTTTTGAATTAAAAATGCACTATCTTATCCCAAACGGTTCTTTGTCAGAATTATGTTTTCAGAATTTATACAAATACCTACTGAGTACACTTATAGTGTTGCTAAATTAAATCAATATTTTGATTTTTTTTATAGTGCACCCGTAGTAGGTATGTATATAGACATCTATTCGTATCTATACATAAATATGCAATAGTATATACATAAATTTCCATAAGTGAATAACTTAGATGGAAGAACTTATTCCCATACATTTTTATTGCAAATACATACATATATTGAAATTATTGTTCGAAGAAAAAATAAAAATTAAAGTAAAATTACAAAGTTCATTGACTTTTTATTCAGTTAGAATAATATAGAAGCCTCTATAGGAAATTGAAATATTATGGTTCATTTGATTCAACGATGTGACAAACTACACACATCTATAGATTAATATTATAGGTACACAAGACATCAATGCGATTTTAATTGACTAGGCGCCATAATTAATGGATTTTTAATGGCAATATATTTTTCTGTTCTAATCTACATATATGTACATACTTAACCTGAAAATATTGAACACAAAATGTTTTTTTTTTTTTAATAAAAAACGCTTCTATCTTTATAATCATCACTTCCACAATTCAATTATAAAATTTCTTTCAGAAATCAGAAATAAGATATCCTTACAATAATTTCTTTAATTAAATTTTATAATTTTAATATGAATCCTAAAACTTTGAAGAATAAAATAAAAAAATCAAAGTATATGTAACAAAATTCTTCTACATAAAATGTACTCATATGTATACATACATAACTATTTTTATGTGAATTGATTGAAATGCTAATTTGATTTACTATCATAATCACTACGAATAAAAAAAAATCTTTTTTTAAAAAGGAAAACAAACAAACTTTTCATTTAGTTGATTTTTTTTCATGGTAATTAATCATTTTAAATTTAATATTTATGTAGGTACACACACAAAATTCAGTTTTTTCATATAAATAATATTGCACAGAACATTGCACCCCCGTTTTGTTATTATACCTACAAATAAAAAAAAATTCTTACCTTAGCTAAATTCACTGGCTACACATTTTTTTTTTTTTTTAACTTGAATATATTTTATATTATGATAATAATTCAGGATATCTTTGAAATTGTCTTTAAGTAAAAATGTTGTTTTATCTTTATCATTTTATTTAATTTTTTTAGAATTATTTACAATTTTTTATTATAAATTTGTTTGATTAATTTTTGTTATTTTATAAGCAGCTCCTTTTTAGAGTCGTGTATCCTGGAATTTTCTTCAAATTAAATTTTCAGTTTTAACTCACACAAAACAAACGCAATGACTATATGCATTCGCAGATCTAAAGGATTTAATATGCGATAGAAAGAGAGATATAGATTTTCAATTATTGATTGTTAAAAAAAAGAGAAACAAAAAATATTCTATACATAGGTATATTTTTCTTGCACATGGATAACTTATATTTTCTTTTATTATAGATGGTGGTTTAATTTGTATTGTTTAATAATTTTTTTTATAATAATGAAAATCATGAGTTAATATTTTTATTGAATAATATGAATCAAGACCCAGTTGTTGTTAAATGTTTACACCATTTGGGGCAGTAGAGGATTTTAACGCGCATGATTTTTTTTTAAAGCATATCTACCTATACCTGCATATAATTCTGTTTGTGTTTCTGAAGGCCCAGGATTTGTTTTTTGGTTAAATTTAATTCTGTATAAAACACGAACCTGCGCAGTAGGTATAGGTATAAGGTATAGAAATAAAAATATCAAAATATATTTATCTCTTCTGGGGCAGTAAAATGCACAACTGTTTAAGACAACACTGTCTTTTATAGCAAGTTATAAATATTGCAATATGGGGTGTCTTCAGTAATCATTGTAAGTTTGAAGTTTATATGAAATAAAATTAAAAATAATTAAATGCCACGTACTATGGCTCGCTTATAGCTCGAGTGGTTTGGATTAATTATTGTAATAATATGAATTTTCAAATTACAAATAGAATCTTTTAAATTTTAGCTCAAAAAATATGCTATCTTTTAGATTTAATTACATAATTTTAATTTTTATTACAAATTTTATTTATTTATTTGAGAATTAATAATATTAATTGGGAATTTGAAATTTAGTAGTTATTCGAACAACCAAGAACAACTTTTTCTTTCAAAGTTTATTTTGTGGGATTTTTTTTTAAATTCTATTTAAATTTAAAATATTAAATTTTTGAAATTTCTTTATAAAACTTTCGAAAAAAAACTCCAATTTGTGAAAAAAGTTTATGCATTTAATGATTAGTGACTTAAATTTAGTATGTTTAGTGGTTACTTGACAAAGTTCTAGATTCTACCAGCTAGATTACAGGGGATATAGATTTTTTTGGCTAAAGGCTAAACTCAAGTGACTAGATTTCAGCTGTAAGATATATTAAGATTTTTATGAATTGAGAAATAAAAAAAAAAAAAACAAAAAAGACCAAAGGAGTACCTACTGATTTATTTATCATATATATACTTATTTTTAACGGCAGAATAAATTATAAATTAATTCAAATTTATTACAGTACATAATTTAACCAATTTCCTCATATTTGTAATTAAATTTTTTAACATCTTAATTTAACAATCTACAGCACTTTATTTAAAATATTGTTAATTAGACTCTAAAAGCTGCTTAATTAGACAAATTGCGGGAAATATTTTTTGTTTTAAAATAATAATAAAAAAAAAATAATAATGAAATTCATTTAAGGTCTTCAAGTGTAATTAGAATCAGGGTGTTAATTAATTAATATACGAGCAATTCCTTCTTTCTAAGATCAATGGCACTTCCGCTTAGTATTTTAAACCAGAAATATTATATTAATCATATTCTATGTTCTGAAATACAAAAGTACTTATATACATATATTAAGTGCAGAGTTTTATAATTTTCAGAATTTATATTGATTCATTTCTTTCTGAGGTTAAATAAATAAATTCAGGAATTAAAATGTTTTAATTTTAATATTGATTCTTAAGAGATTCCGATGAAATGGAATATCTATAATGATGGAAGTTTTAATTAGCACCTTTTTGGGATTCACTGGTGTGACTAATTGAAAGATGTTCTTTCATATGATTGGATTTGAATTTTAAAAAAGTTTCAAAAAACAAATTCTGGTAAAAGAATAATTTAAAAAAAAAATAATAAATTATTTCATTGTGTTAATTTCGAACTACCATGGAATACAAAATATTCAATAAAATTAACCTTGTTTTTTATTCGAAGATGATTTATCATTTCTATAAAAGATTGAAAACTGGAAAATAAAATTATCTGAAAAAAGACTATGACTAGCAAACAAAAAACAGTACATGAATCAAACCAAAATTTGAGACCACTCTGAATTAACTGAATAGATTTTTCTGACAGATGTTTGTGAAATTACTATCAAATTATAGAGGGCAGCACTAGGCAAATAGCCTCTTCTTTCCATAATGCTGCATATACTTTCATTGTTCCACAAGTGAAAGTTGTTGGAAATAACAGTTTTTTCTTTAACACTTTTTCTGAAAAAGCAATATTTATACCGAGATAACCGACTTAACCCCTAAAATTTGTGAAATTTAGGGCCAGTTTCACATTGCACACTTACCAGAATAAGTGCCACTTAAGATTTCCATTTTGTGCACTTTCAGCCCAATTTTGAAGTCTGAGTAAGTGACACTTAAGTTGCCAATACGGGAGAATTAAGTGTCACTTATTGATGTTATTTTAATGTACAATTTTACTTTACTATGAAATCTTTATTTGAAAATTCTATTTTTATGTAATTGTTGGTACAGTATTGATATATTATTGAATAGATTTTTTTAAAGTAAAAATAAAATAAGCAGCATTTACTCAGGAATGGTTATAGTTAAGAGTTGTTATAGCTGTAAGTTTGCTGTTAGTTATATGGAAATAATTTTAAGGCAATATTTTTGTGCAACTTGCCATCACATTTTTTAAACTTCTTATATAATAATTATTATTATTGTTTCTTAGTTTTTTTTTCAAAATGCTTTGCAGTTTTTATAATTTTATCATTGATATATTTCTTAACATCTATCCCCCATATGAAATCAAAGTGATTCCAAGATTTCACTGGAACATTGTAACTTTCCACCAAATTCGGTAACAATTGTTCAAATTTCTTTACATCAATGACCGATGCAAATAAATCATTGTCTCCATAATAAAATCTAACTGGAGCTTTAATATTTTCTACAGTATAATTCAGTGGTGATTCTTGGCCATAGATTTGTTTATTTCTCTCCTTTCCATGATCGTATTTTCTGAAATAACCCGATTTGTGTTCTTGTAAATAGTGAATAAATGAACTTGTTGAAGTACCAGCTGGATGAGTTTCTGCAAGTTGTGGGAGTAGTGTCTACGAAAAACACAACACAAAAAAAAAAACATATCAACAAGAATAAAAAATAAAATACACGAATGGACGTATGTACGTGATCTGAATAAACAAGACTTACATAGTTTAAATGCTTCGAATCCCAGCCACCGCTTACAAATAAAAGACCAGAACAGATCCACTGTAACCATGACCCATCCGCACAAGCGACTGATCCAAAAATAGCAATAATATCAAGATCCGGAAGTAATTCATGACCTGCAATAAGTTTACTAAATATTGATGGATGACCAAGCAGTGGTCCACCAATTAGGGCTATCGGAGTTTTAGCGTTAGTCAAAAAAGCTATTGGAGCCAGCATGTGTGCTGTTTTAATTTTCGAATTATAGCTCGGGATCTCAGACATAAGTACAAAAAAAGAAGTGGTTCCTTGAGAATGTGCCACATATTGTAATTTTTCTTGGTTCGTGTTATTTAATACGTAATCAATCATTGCTGGCAAATCTCGTGTTCCTAACTCGTGAAAACTGAATTGCCAAAATTTTTTATCATTCGTTGAAATATTAACATTTTTGCGTCCATAAGTGTTGCCACGATTGTTCCCCAACCATACGTCAAAACCTTCATCTGCAAAGAGATAAGCTAGAGCATTATCTGGACCATTAAGAATAAAACCGTCAGAAGAGGAAAGGATGCCATGTTGAAGAAATGCAATTGGACGTTGATGTTTGGTATCGTTATGTTCTTTTGCAGAGCGGGGAATACGAAACATTGTAAGTAAATATCCATCGTTTGTTTCAACTTCATGTATTTCCACAGGATAATTAAATTTGGCTATACGTTGGGCCTGTAAGGTTAAGTTATATATCATAAAATAAAGACACCATAATGACTTATAGACTTACAGTGGTGTAAAAGATATCAGGTCCAACTGATATTACCGTTGAAAGTCCTGATACAACACATATCAACAGAGTTTCTACCAAAAAATTCATTTTCGTTAAAATATAGTGCGACTATAATTTATTAAAAATTGTTATAGGAAAGGTGCGCTTTTATATAGCACACATAATTTATAGAAAAACTTATTTTTACTTTAATATTACTATAATTATTATGATGGATATTAAGTAAAAATTGTTTTTATTTTGCGTAATTTGTCTCTTGGCTGCGACTAATTTATGTTATTATTTTACATTTAAATGTGCTCCGCCTCCGCCTCCGCCTCCGCCTCCGCCTCCGCCTCCGCCTCCGCCGCCCCTACATGAACGATTATATAGTGATGTGTTTTCTTAAAAAAAATTATTTTCTGTTGTTAACTTTTATATAATAAAAACTATTTTTTTTATTTATCTTTTAGTTTAATTTTTGTTTATATCGAGAATGTTGTGGCCACTTACTTAACACAATTTTTAGAAAAATTTTGTTTCAGTTCTAAAAATAACGTTACCTAACATAGATACAACTGTTAAAAATCCGTTAAAGAAAATATTTTTTTTTTTTTTAACAGCTACAATGATTTTCATAAAAATGTTACTGTGTGCACTTAGATACAAATGGTCTATTTCTCGTTTTTGTGTTGGAGATATTCGATAAAATTAAATAATTAAATTTTATATTTATATTTTGGCTTAGTATAAATTTTTTTTATTTTCGATTTTTTTTCTTTTAATTTATGATTTTTTTTCGCAAACAAATAGGCACAAAAAGCTGCAATATTTTTTGACTGCTCTTTGTTCTGCATGCAATTTAAAACCGCAAAAGAAGTGCTGTACCGTACGTGAAAAGTTAAAAGTTGGCGAACTCAACTAGCTCCGTGCCTGCATTGTGTTCGTAACATTAAATTTGTGTGTATTCAATATTTTGACAGCTAATTCAGCAGCAGTTCCAATTGTAGTTGTAAGGTTTTTGTGTACTTCGGAAAGTAATTAATTTGGCTCAACCTATAGATGTTTTTTTATTCTAATGTTACTTCATCCTAGCGGGATCAACTGGTGCTCGAGAGCGAGACACAATTCAGCAATCTGCCTGTACACATTTGATGCCATGTACAAAAATTATGGCACATTCACATTATGTAGCAGGCGCGTCAATAGCGCCAGATATTAAGGTAGGTATAATATGTAACCACAGTACACATATTAAAGGCAATATATTACCTTTTTCATTTGTGTTCAGTTCTGGGCATTCTGTCAAAATCGAGAAAAATGGTATAGCCAGTGCCCCTTTTCTTTTTTAATTTCAATATTTTTGTTTTTGTTTCTAATGACTCAGTATAAAGTTCTTGTGGGCACTCGAACTGTCATTTTCAATTTCTGATACTTCCAACTTCGACAACCTGCGCAATATATTACCTTAGATTTATGTATTGTGGCATGATACTTCTTAACAATTTAGATACTAACTTAAAAACTCTTTATAAAAATATTCTTATTTTTAAACATTTTTAACGAATATCATTACTATTATCAAACCAATTTTTTTTCAATAAACTAAAGCTGAACATGCCTAACAAAGTGACAATTCGTGCAAACAAGTTAGCAAAGATATACCAGTTTCATATTTTTAATTGTCAAAGTGCCATTTAGAGTAAGTTTTATACTAAAAATTTAAAATAGGCACTTTGGTATAATTTTAACTTTAATAAAATATTTAAAAGATAGTACAATCCTAACTAGTTTAACATTTTGAAAATCCTGTTTTTAACCTAGCTTCATATTAAAAATGCTTTATCATCGTACTTAACTGTCTTAAATTGTTTGCCAAATTGTATATTTATATTTTTTGAACTATGAAGAAGTACTGTAATGCAAAATTATAATAAAATCGGTTCAACTTTCTAAAAAACGTCAAAAACCTATTTCCATTATGTTAATTTTTTGCCAACATCCTCGAACACAGTTTCGCAATTTTGATCAAAATCGTTAAAGCCGTTTTCGAGAAAATTAAAAAAAATCGTTGTATGGGATCTACCTGTTCTAGATAAGCTAAACCAAGAATTGGAAAAATAATGGGATACTAGGGAATCCTATAAAAATTATATTTAGGTAGAGAATCTGAAGCAAATTGGTTAATCTATATAGGCTCGAGCCCAGATTATAGTAAACGTACGCACAGGCCTATACTTTTTGACCGAACCAAATTTTTCGATTTTCTTCATAAAGAAGTAAGTCATCTAAGTGTTCATTTTGATTTAAATTTCGTTTTTTTTTTATTTTCACATGAAAACTTATTTTCTTGATGTCCTATATAAAGAGCAAGTAAAAATACAACAGCGTATAATATGACGCACATATTATCTTCAGTGTATTTTAATTTAATTTTTTCAATAATGACTATAATTAAGGTTTAATTAAATTTCATGAAACACGCTTAAACAGAATTCTGGGAATTCCTTACCTGATAGAAATTTCCCATATATACCTTTGTCAATATTGAAAATGATTGTTCACATTTTAATTGGGTAAAAAAAATATCGCTTTACATTTATCTAAGCCTATATAAATAACTGTTACTTTATAATTTTAGTATCAGTCTAAAAAGTTTTATCATACTCTAAAGTGAAAATGAAAAATTTAAAGTTTTTGTTAATTTTTTTGGCATTAATGCTTTTGTCTACAAAAGTACTTACAGCAGAAACCAAAAGCTTAGAAAATAACAAGGATGTTCAGTATAAAGATCCAAAAACACAAAATAATCATCATCATCATCACCATCATGGTCATGGTCATGGTCATCAGTATAACCATCATCAAAGAGACGAGAAGCATAAATCTGAAATGGAGGTTGGAGTTGAAAAACCAGATTCTGTTGATAAGAAAAATTAGAAATTAAAATATTAAAATTAATAAATAATATTTAATAAAAGTTTTATAATTTGGTGACAATAATATAATTTGTATATGTAGGTATTCTAAGCTAAAATAATGACACAATAATTCATTTTTTGTTTACAATTAAAGTTCTCTTTTTAACATAAAAACTAAGTATATGTACATATATAAATTAAGTACAATGCGATTCACTTGTTTTTCGCAATGTACATCAAGAAACAAGATTGCGAAAAGAGTGGCCGCAATCTAGTGACTCGCAGTGTTTATATTCTAAGATTTCAATTAGACATCTATTAGATTTTATTGTTTCTATTTCTGTCATAATATTAATTAATTAAATCATTTAAAGGGGAAAATTGACAAATTTTCGTACAGAATCGTTAACTTTAAACAACATATGCACTTTTCTTATATATACTTATGGAATGAAATTTAATTACAATCGCTGAAGTTATTTTGATGGAGAAAAAAAATAGTCCATTTGTAAGCTTGTTAGAGGAATAATTCAGTGCCAAGCACGATCACATATCATGACAATCATAACAAGCTTCAAAATGTAAAAAAAAACAAACAAAATAATAGAGTCATATAATGTATTGAACTTTATTTGACTTAAAAAACAAACAAATTGATAATGTTGTTTTGGTCTGGTTATTTTAGTTAAATTTGTATTGAAATATAATTTCTTATCAATAACAATTACAAAATAAAAATTAAACAAAAAAACAAATAATCAATTTAAATCATGAGGTACACTCAAGTACAGTTATTATATACAGTAATTTATTTTAAATGAAACTTGTTTTATAAAATAAAATTCTCCCAACAATATTAACGTCTTAATTTAATAAATATTAGGTAAGTATTAAAAAAAGACTATTTTTATATATATATTTGGTATTAAATTAAAAACAGTGCGGCGCAAAATTTTAGATGATTACGAAGTACGATGTTAAAGCATTTTTAGTATATTGATTCTAGGTTAAAAACGGCATTTTCAAAATTTTGATCGAGTTAGCATCGAGCTATTTTTTAAACATTTTACTAAATTTTAAAATCTCCAAATACCTTTTTTTATCTTTTTAGTATCATACTAATTCCAAATGTCACTTTGATAGTTAAAAAGGTGAAAATGGTGTGTTTGCTTACTTGTTTGCACGAGCTGTCACATTTCATAGGCGTGTTTAGCTGAACTTAAGATATGATACTAGTTGTTAAATGTTTAAAAAGAAAAGAAAATTTTAGCTTTTAGCTTAAACCTTTAATATCAGGCTGTTGTGCCAATTTCGCAAAATTCAATTTGATTAAGTACAAAGTTAAACCATTTTTAGTGTGATACTAGTTTAAGAAGAGAATTTAAAAAAATTTAAATGACTTTAGCATTTGTATTATGTATTTTTATATGCAAAATGTCTATTTTATTTTTCTTTTAGTATCATATACTACCTCCATTAATGACTCTTTGACATTTACAAATGTCAAAAAGGGTATGTTTGTTTTCTTAGGGAATTTTCACTGTTAGCTTAGCTGGAGTTTAAATAAATTAAATTAGGTGGCGTGACAGCTCGTGTAGAACCACATTACAGACATTTAAGGCACAGTACACATATTAAAGGTAATTAATATCATTAGTGTTTTCATTTTTGTTCAGTTCTGCGCATCTCTTAAAATCGAGGTATTATAGTGGGAAAATTGTTAATCCAGTGCCCTTTTACTTGTCTTTATTCAATATTTTATTGTTGTTTCTAATGATACGTGTTGAATTCCTGTGGGCATTCGAACTGACATTTTTAATTTTTTCGACACTTTTAAACTTTGACAACCTGTGTAATATATTTGGCACGTTCAGAAAAATGAGATCTCGGAGATTTTTTTCCACTCAAAAGGTGGACAAGCGAATCCAAAATTTTTTTTCCTCAGAGTTTTGATAGCAAAACTGAGAAATTTTGCTGAGGAATCCTGTTCATGTAACTGAGATTGCTGAGATCTCCGAGATCTCATTTTCTGAACCACGCCCATTACCTTAAATTTTGTGTTCTGTGAATCTAAGGAAGGTTGTCAAATTTTAAAGTGTCAGAAATTGAAACTAGCGGTTCGAGTGCCCACAAGAACTATTTACCGCATCATTAGAAACAAAAACAAAATATTGAAATTAGGCAAGAGAATGAGCACTGGATCCACAAATTTTCTCGATTTTGACAGATGCACGCAGAACTGGACAAAAATGAAAACGCTAATAATATTACCTTCAATATGTGTACCTACTGGTTGTGTAGAACCAGGACCTGCATAGTTTTGACGAGTTGTATTTTTGTCTCATTGCACTCTGCAGCTGCAGATATGAATTTCGATGAAAAGATGCGTCGCGGTCTAATTTTGCAAATGCAATAACCTTTAACACCTTTAGTATACATACTAATGCAAGTAAATAAACAATATCTCTTCATCACTGACTCAACTGCACAATAAAACAAAATAAATACAACAAAATTAACACCCCCAAGCGAATTTGTAATTTGTATGCCACCCAGTCATATTCATAGATCAGACATAATAATAATATGTAGATAGAAAAGTATCTCATATAACTTTAGCTTCATCATTATAACATTTATTTGACATCAACAACATTTTTTGTATATGTATCGTCATCATCTAATAGACTGAGCGTCGATCTTGTAAACCCGTTTATTATATCTACTACTTCTACATAAATGTATATCGCTGCTCAGCAGAATCATCATCTTCACACTTCATCATCATAATCAGCATCAGTAACATCACAGTTGGATGACGTTTATCCAGACATAATCTTGCAACGGTCCAATTTTTATATAAATTCGAATTTGTCACCGTGATTCTTGACAGTATTCATTAGATACTTGCCAAGCTCGAAAGTCCAAACAGCGCTTAAACATCCAGCTGAAATTAAATTAAATATTTTAATTTAAAACAAAGGACATTGTTTTATTATAATTCTTGTGAAAAACATAAAACCAAAAAAAAAACAACATCAATAAAATGGGAGCATTAGTCAAAGTGAGTGGTGTGTTTTTGTTGTTGTTATTTTTTCTGCCTGTATTTATGTGTTAAATTATTTAAAATGTTAAAATATTCAAAACTCGTCTTCGAAAAAACGTCAATTCATATCAAGGATGATTATTTTACGGGTTGTTAACCATAAAATTGTGTGTGAATGAGTATTAAAAAAAAAAAACTTTGTACAAGTGACTTTTGCAAATAACTTATTCATTAAAGTGGTACTAATTAACTTCTAAACTCAAATGGTTGTTCGTGATATAATTTATGAAAGATATATACTCATTTAAAGAAGACATTACAGCACCATTTATAATTACAAATAAAAAAAAGTTTTGTTAATAGCTTCAAGATATAAAGCTATCTGAATAAATTGAGCGGGATTTGCATTTATTCATATAAGTTGCAAAAGTGAAAGTGTCCTCTCAAGGTAGACTGAGGTGTCAACAAACTTTATAATTACGTTATACCTTTGATATAATATATTCATGTGATATGATCTATACAAAAAAAATAAAACTGAGATTTTTATCGAACATGACTTTAATTGGTAATGATGTGTTTTAAAGCAATTGCATCCTTAATTATTGATCCTACCTTGAGCCTAGGTACATTAGATTATTTTTGTTTAAAAAACATAAATTAAGAGCGCTTTTTGTGAATTTTTTATCGTCTATAACTTTTGACAAATAAAACTTGTAATATATACATAGCTGCATTTTATTATCCACATGATCTGATCCGAATCAAATTTTAAAAAGTACCTAAATAGAAAAACAATATGTAATACTGCTTTTAATCTGGATCTTTTTAATGATTCAAAAACTAGTACTTTTTTATTATTATTATGGTAAGGTAGTGTAAATTGTAGTGCAAAGAAAAAAGCTTACAAACACAAGAAAAATATACAAACACAATAAGAAAAGAGATGGTTATATACAACTGGCTGTCAATGTAATCCTGTTTGTTTTATTATGAGGATCTGATTCAGATCAGATCATGTGGATAATAAAAAGCAGCTATTGACTACAAACGATAGAAATGTTTTCTTATCACTCTGTAGGTATACGAACTTTTTAAGAACAGTACAGTAATTCTTTTGAAAAACAGACAATCTTTAAAAAACTTTTCAATTACCTGAAAAACAAAAATATTGCAGAAGATCAGAAGAACAATGATTTTATAAAAATTATTTTGGGGTTAAGTTGAAAGATTCTAGTTTTATTTTTTTTAATAAAGTCGTCATAAAGTCATAACATATACCGCTTGCCTAAAGACCTTTATTAAATATACCTGTTAGACATTTAAAACTTAATCAAGTACCCACACCCCTATTAATAAAAGAAATGTTGATGAAAAATTAATTCAAGAATTCAAATATTGATTAATAAACAATAAACGACGTAAAGTAGCAAATCTTAACAAAAATCTACTACATTCAACAAGAAATCTGGTGTCACCAAAGATTATCATTTAGTCTGCACACATACCTTTAAAAGTATTGATGTAGGTACATATGTATATACATTTTCACAAAGTATGAACTTATGCACACACACTATTTCATTTGGGCTTGTAAATTCATGTGTGTGACTAAAAAGGTTTGTTTTGTTTTTAGTCTTTGTCAAAAATATTTTAAGTATTTTTAATTTAATTATTCGACAATTCAGGTACTTTAGTGAGTTATCTTATTAACATGAATTCCTTGTATGTTTATTTTATTTGATAAGTTTTCAAACTTACTTTACTAATTAAATATAGGTACTTAATTTTTGTTTTGAGTTTATTAATAAGGGTGTATTTGTGCAAATGGTTTTCCTTGATTAGTACATGTTCTTAAAAATATTTTTGTTCAAAAAAAGGCTTAACTGTCCTTCAACTAGGTTCTAGAGTTGGACAGCTGTCTTAAGCTAGATATACTTTGGAATGGGTTCATAAAAAAGACTGTCTGCAATCACTTTTGTTTAAGTAAAACATTTTAAGGCTTGCCAAGCTCATGTTTAATTAAACTACAGTTTAAAATTACATCATGGATCAATTAATACAGTTATTACTAATTGTTTTGACTCTTTTGACTTTGACTCCTTTTCAACACTAGGACTCCAGGACCCATGTTCTGTAACTATCGCGTCGATAAAAATTGTCGAGAAACGATGGAAAATGAAACGAAACACACATTATCGCATTATCGGGTTTCTATAACTTTGACAGTCGATAACTTTACCGACTGGAACACTCGGTATAGAAATCCTGGAAAAATTCGATAAAATGCGTTTCTGTATCTCTGAAAATCGTTAACTTTTTCATTTTAAATGTCAAATATTATCACGGACCCAGAAGCAAGCGATAATAGTTTCATTCAAATTTTGAACGTGTTAAAGGGAAGTACAAAAAAGAAAACAACAAAAAAAACAAATTTATCTATGGCTGAAAACAAAAAGGTAAACAAAACTGATTATTTAGTGAATTTTTTTTAATTAAAGAGGAACAAGGGTAGAAGGTTTAGGACAAAAAAAAAATATAAAAAAATAAAGAAAATCTGTTAAAAAAAGAAATGAAATTTCAATTGGTCACATGGGTCACTGCTTTGAACAATATTTAGTAATTTGCGCAAATTAAATAAATAGAGTTCGTGGTGCAGTGGAAAGATGTAAGTTATTGATAAGTAGGCTAGTTTTTATGAATTTTTGTCTAGCTTTAAGTTAGTTATGAGTAAAATGAAAAACAAAAATGAATTTAAAATGAAAAAAAAAAAGATCTCCGCGTGAGGGGTCTCAGGTTCGATTCCTGTCACCGGCAACATTTTTTTTTTTTTATTTTTAATAATTTACTCTTTTTTTAAACACATTCGCTGGAAAACAAATAAAAAAAAAACTATTTTTTTAACGCCCTGCGAAGCGGGGGGGTTTTGCTAGTTTATTATATTTTATATGAAGGTTTTTTTTAATAATACAAACTCTATATACTACTGAAATACATCAGCCAAGTACAAAACTTAGCACTATTTAATTGGACTTGTTGAATTATTGATTCAAAATAGCTTTTTACGGCTTTTAGTCCACAAAAATTTAGGCGTTTCGTCCCGGCGATCTCACTTGGACTCATCAGTTGACTAGTGAGGACCTTGTCAATTATATATTATATTATATTTTTCACCTTTCAAACAAATATTCAAATAAATAAATCGCGAATACAAATAAATTTGATTTCAAATTTAACTTTTTTTGTTTTAAAACGTCAAACTGATAAATAGACTTATCGCCTTCCAATGGAAATTCCAGTCAAAATAGTGTGGAAGTTGAAGTTATCGCATCGACTTACAGAAACACATTTTTTTCCAGAGGCGATAAATGCGGAATGGATCGTTTCATTTTTTAACGATGCGAAAAGTTATCGCCTAAGTTACAGAACATGGGTCCTGGACTTATCTTTTTGAAAATCATTGAAATTTGACTCCTTTTAAAAATGTGGTCTGTGTGTCCACTAAGAAAACTACATGTCAAATTTTGTCGTTTTTTTTTTTTTTTTTTTTTTTTTTTGAGAAAATTGTCCTATTTTTAATTATTCACCTATTACATATAACTTTTGAATGGCTTGACCGATTCTGTACCTAGTACTTCAAATAGTTCCAACAATATTGCATAATGCATTTAAACATTTTTAAAATTGTTTTGTTAGTATTTCTGACTTTTAAACACTTCTCATTAAAATGTAGCTACATTCGTGCAAACTACTTGTGTAATTTTTTTTTTTATAAAATATGATTTATTTTCTTTTTGTTTTGTTTGAAAGAGAATTTTTGTTGCTAATTAAGGTTAAAATAAAAGAGTTTATAAATACTGGACCCATGTTCTGTAACTATCGCGTCGATAAAAATTGTCGAGAAACGATGGAAAATGAAACGAAACACACATTATCGCATTATCGGGTTTCTATAACTTTGACAGTCGATAACTTTACCGACTGGAACACTCGGTATAGAAATCCTGGAAAAATTCGATAAAATGCGTTTCTGTATCTCTGAAAATCGTTAACTTTTTCATTTTAAATGTCAAATATTATCACGGACCCAGAAGCAAGCGATAATAGTTTCATTCAAATTTTGAACGTGTTAAAGGGAAGTACAAAAAAGAAAACAACAAAAAAAACAAATTTATCTATGGCTGAAAACAAAAAGGTAAACAAAACTGATTATTTAGTGAATTTTTTTTAATTAAAGAGGAACAAGGGTAGAAGGTTTAGGACAAAAAAAAAATATAAAAAAATAAAGAAAATCTGTTAAAAAAAGAAATGAAATTTCAATTGGTCACATGGGTCACTGCTTTGAACAATATTTAGTAATTTGCGCAAATTAAATAAATAGAGTTCGTGGTGCAGTGGAAAGATGTAAGTTATTGATAAGTAGGCTAGTTTTTATGAATTTTTGTCTAGCTTTAAGTTAGTTATGAGTAAAATGAAAAACAAAAATGAATTTAAAATGAAAAAAAAAAAGATCTCCGCGTGAGGGGTCTCAGGTTCGATTCCTGTCACCGGCAACATTTTTTTTTTTTTATTTTTAATAATTTACTCTTTTTTTAAACACATTCGCTGGAAAACAAATAAAAAAAAAACTATTTTTTTAACGCCCTGCGAAGCGGGGGGGTTTTGCTAGTTTATTATATTTTATATGAAGGTTTTTTTTAATAATACAAACTCTATATACTACTGAAATACATCAGCCAAGTACAAAACTTAGCACTATTTAATTGGACTTGTTGAATTATTGATTCAAAATAGCTTTTTACGGCTTTTAGTCCACAAAAATTTAGGCGTTTCGTCCCGGCGATCTCACTTGGACTCATCAGTTGACTAGTGAGGACCTTGTCAATTATATATTATATTATATTTTTCACCTTTCAAACAAATATTCAAATAAATAAATCGCGAATACAAATAAATTTGATTTCAAATTTAACTTTTTTTGTTTTAAAACGTCAAACTGATAAATAGACTTATCGCCTTCCAATGGAAATTCCAGTCAAAATAGTGTGGAAGTTGAAGTTATCGCATCGACTTACAGAAACACATTTTTTTCCAGAGGCGATAAATGCGGAATGGATCGTTTCATTTTTTAACGATGCGAAAAGTTATCGCCTAAGTTACAGAACATGGGTCCTGGTGTCTTATTTGAAATTTACAAAGGACTCTTTTTTTCACCAAGGACTTTCTTTTTTAATTCCCGTATTCCATGATTGACATGATTATATTTATCAATGAAATAATAAAATTAAATGTTTTCAGTAACTATGGGAAAATTCAAAAGAACAATTCCCAAAAAAGAATGCATTCTTTAAGATCTCATTATTTAAATATTTATATAAGCTTGGCCCAGCAAAATAAACCAAAACAACTTCAATTAAATATATGTAGGTTTTCTTGGTGACATTCCTCGTAATCAGCTGCAAAACCAACAAAACTTCATACAAAATGACCTTCTCAGCACTTAATACTCTTAAATTAAAATGGGTTGAGCTCATTCTTTCATGTCACCTATCAACCATCACCCATCAGTCAAAGTCATTTTCCAAGGCAGTAAAGTTTAAGCTATATGTCTATAAATCATGCTATATACTCCTTTATGTGTGATGCAACAAATATCTATACAAATATTTGTGTTGCATTTTTAATATAATTACCTACAAAATAAAACGTGATTTTAAAAAATATGTTTCTTTTGTTGTCGTCTATCTTTAAAAATTGGTCTTGAAAATCAAGAAATAAATAATAATTATGAACATATAATATTTGGCATCAGCAACAAAAAAAAAAACGAGTTTAAATTTTCAAGCTTTTCACACAAATTGAAATTATTTCAATTTACATAATAACACCGGCGGCGGCGGCGGCGGCGAATGTCATTTTGCATTTGAATTATTAAAACAAAAAATAAATTGGTTAAGGTGCTTAATCGAATTTTAATACTGGAAATAATATTTATAACCGAAGCAGCATTATATGTTCGTATTATTATAAGCTTTATCTTGGGGTGATTCCGAAAGATTCAAACATACCTACTTTATCATTCTTTTGCTTTATTATGATTACCTTAATTTTAAATAATGACACACTTAACTGCTATCTTTAGAGTGCTAATGAGGTGAACTTCATATCCAAACTATACAATACCTTACCTGTTTGTCTACTGGCATTGTTTGTCTGATGAACTTGAACTTGAAGCTTATACATATTATAGGTATATAAGTCTCTCACACCCAATCGTGAAGGTTTTTGGGTTTAATTTGTTCGATATAGCGTTGGTTTTATATTACCTTATTACCTACGTAGGTACTTATAATGAATTTTCCAATCTTTATTTTTGTTTGTTTGAATGAGTTCATTGCCTGGAGGTTTTGGGGAAGTTATGAAATTTCTTATAATGACGAGAGACCCTCTCTATAAAGGTCCAATGTCAAAAGATTTTGTTTGGTTAACTTCAACTTAGATTGATCAATGTTTAATAAATTGTTAAAACTAGCAGCTACTTTTATAATGTCAAATTATTAATTAATTTATACTAATATAATATCGCAAATTAACGATTAATTGAGTAAATTTTATTAAACTTGTTCGAGCACTTCGTATGCTAAGTTGTTAATAATTCTTAATATTAAAATTCTTAATCTTAAAGAAATATGTTTATATTAAGAAACCGTTAAGCGGCAAAAATGGATAAAATTAAATCATTTTGCACTTTATAGAGACTTTTCTGTGCTTTAGAAGTAGCTTCCTGGGCAGTTAACGAAATATTATAACAAGGAATGAATGCAAAATAATTTTATGATGAACTTAAACAGTTCTCCTCATTCAGTTGAGTTATAAGCTTAAAACTATTTTCTTAAAAATCCTTTTTCTTGCTTTTTTCTAAATCAACATTTCCATAAGAAATCCACCAGGTCTTTATGCCATCATCATATGCTCATCAATAATTCAACTATGTAGTCCAAAATGTGATTCAGTTGGACAATTCAATGTATCTAGAATTCGAAACTTTCTACATGTTTACTGTTTATAGAAAGATCATCAATGGTCGAAATTCGACCATCTGACTGTGGTGTTCGGTTAAGTATAGTAAAAAGGAGCTACAAGAAAATGCTTAACGTATTAATGTATAGATAAGTCAATAAATTGTTAGATCTTTGGACAAGCCCAACTTAATACCAATCTGCCATTTATATAATTAATCAATAAATGCTCATTCATAAATAATATTTAAATGCATTCATAAGTCATACTTAACAATTTAATATTTCATTAAACATACATATATTTTCTACTCAAGAATTGAAGATATTAATTAATTTTATCCTACAAGATCTAAGATATCTACATATATCTAACCCATAATTAGATTGTTTGTTTAATTGTCTGCTATAGTATTGCATTGTGAACTATTGCCATTTATTAAATATACATTCTGCTTTAAAGATATTAAGTTACAAAAATCGTGATAAACTTGTCATGATGATATTCATGAATCACAGCTTTATTGAGAATATATTTGTATGCATATTAAAATTAGCATTTGATTCCATTTGAACACATTTTTGATCGCCAATTTTGATGAGTTGAGATAACTATTTTATCGATTGTAATAGATTATGACAGGTATATGTATATAAAATATAATAAAATTGCACATGATGATTTAAAACAGAAAGACAATCTTATGATGTTGATTAATTTTCAATGAAACATTTTATGCTATTGAAATTTTTTGACAATGTTAACCGAATTGAAATACACGTTTTTCTAAAAAAGAAGTACATATGTAATAAATATTGATTTTGGTTTCAATGGAACTAATTATTATTATTTTTCTATTCTACTATTTCTCTTTATTAACAAGTTGATTAACTTTGACAATACCCTGGAAGTGAGATATAGACAGTTTCATTTATGTCCAACGTTGACAAAAATTCCATTTACCAATCAACGCATTTATTGAACTAAAAATATCGTAGGTACATATATTAAATAATTGAACTCGTTCGTTTGGTTTTTGAATCTAATAGGGTTCTATAATTCACAGCAATAGGTCTGTTTCTTTTCTGTTTGGAAAAAATTCGGTAAATATGTAGTTTGGGCTCGAGCTTTTTGATGTTGTTGTTGTAATTTTTGATCAGAAATGAAAAGTAAAGAAACGCATTTGGGATGTTTCTGATTTGTTTCTGAGTAAACGTGATATTTGACAACAGAAATTATTAGTAGTTTGACAAGCAAGAAAAAGCCGCAGGTAAAACGTTCGGGTAAAATCTTGCTGGAGGGGAAATGAAATAAATTTTTAAAAAAGTTAAAAAGCTCTGGCATTTTCGTGGCAGAAAAAAAATGAAGATACACATTTTGGGTGGATTTGGGATACCACGAGATCCCGCGAGCGAGTAAAGAAACAGACCTAATCTATCTATCTCCTTAATTAGAAAACGTCAAAATTATCATTTTGTTGAAAATGATATCTGTATTCGAAAGCAAATAATAGCATTGTGTGCGTTATGTTAAATTATTAAATAGAACAAGATTGTTTTCATTAAAATTTCACTATAAATATCAAAACTGAGCATGAAATGCTTTAAAACAACATAAAATTAATGTTGTCACTTTTGACGTTGACAGATTCGTTAATTTCGTTATCTTTTTGGGCCACAAAAATAGACTTAAATAGATGCACTAAATGAAAAAAATTAAATTAAAATACGTCAATGTAATTTAAGATTTAAATTAACTTTTATGAAATTTAAAGTAGGCTCAAGAATCAAAGTGGATAAATAATGTTTCAAAGAAACGAATAAACAATAATTCTAATTTACCTCAAATAGGACTGTTTTGTTCATGTAGTTGTTTACTGTGTCCATTCCGCAATGTTCCACATTAAATCATTTAATTATACTGAAAGGTAAATTTTAAAAGAATATTTATTTATCTATTTATTTCTCAATCAATCAGATATTTACTATCTTACGGACTATCGAATTTAAAAAAAAAAGAGTTTATATTACATATGATTTATAATATATAATAAATATTAGATATCAACTTATTCTTCTTGTCAAAAATGGTAAAGACACACTCGCATAAAAATAATTCAATTTTAATTCACAATAGCGGCAACCCTGCGAGGGGTTGATCGTCAAATATTAAAGCTTCCTATTTGACACTGTTACGAAAATTAACAAAAAGTAAAATATAACGATAAAATCAATGGAATAGTATTTCTCACCATATTTTTATCTTGCGAAGTTAAATCATAAATATTTGCTCATCTAATTTGCAAGTTTTTTGACAGTTACTAATTGATGTTGAGAACATTATCAATTATGACAAATAATTTTTATTTGCATTTTTTTAGCGTTGCAGAGATTTCTATGATTTAAAAATATACGAATAGATTCGTTACCAAAACAGAACTATTAAGATGAGTGTGAATGTGGTGTAATTATCACACCAGTTTGTTCAAGCATAATGTTCCTTTCCAGTAAACTCTATGCTTTGACATTAAAATCATTGGAAATCACTATAATGAGTGGGTCTATTTTTGGTTCCAAGATAGACAGTAGGCATTAAGCGTGTTCAGGCAAATGAGATCTCGGAGATTTCAGCAATCTCAGTTACTTAAACAGGATTCCTCAGCAAAATTTCTCAGTTTTGCTGTCAAAACTCTGAGGAAAAAAAATCTTGGATTCGCTTGCTCACCTTTTGAGTGAGAAAAATCTCTTAGATCTCATTTTTCTGAACGCGTCAATTAGTCTCTTCTTCTCGTAAGAAATCTGACAACTTTGCCCATTAGCCCAGAATACAAATACCAAAGGTAAAATAAGAATAAAGAAAACGGAGTGAAAAGAAATTTATCAACAAGAACCATCTGGAATTCTGAATAAATTTTGAGATGTTTTATTAAGAGCAGAGTTGCCACTTTGAAAAAAAAAAATAGGTAGATAAGGTATACCTTGAGTGACATTTCCGGGGGTCGTTTGTAAGTCACTTCCAATCTAATAATTGTCTAGAAAAAATAATGTAAGATTAAAACTATAAATACATTTTCAATATTCCATCGAGAAAATATGCTAAAGCTTATATGTATATAATTTTGAAATTTAGTAAATTTAATCTTTGCATCAGAAGCAATAATATTAAAAATGTTTCAAATAAAAAAAAAAATAATTAATTGTATACTTTTCATCATTAAACTCAACTCATATTATATAATACCTATAACATATTTGTTTGAGCTATAATATAGATGACCAAGTTATTCAATAACACGAAATCCGTATGAAAACTATCAAAGCCGCTCAACAGCTGACCCGTTTTTATTTCTTGTCGAATAAATAAATACACGTGCGGGTGCGTTTATTACGGCATCATCCATTGAAATTCTCGTTTATATTTTTATTTATTAAATAAAATAGTTAATTAATGACACATTTAATGCAAATATTCAACAAAAATTTTATAAATTATTGTATTGTCAAAAATTTGCATAGAAACTCATACAAGTTGAATGGCACGTTATAGATATTTATCTATAATATAACTCTGCAATATTTATAAATATTCATTGTCTATAACCATCAGCATTTAGGATTCCCTTCTAGGTTTTATCTTACGTAATTCTTTATTATTAAATGTTATACTGTATTAAAAAAGTCATTAAATTCAAATCTAGCTTAATTCAATTTGGTACCTATCTATTTATATTTGGAAAACAATTAAAACAAACTAGTTTCCCTAAACTTAAAAAAAGCTTGTTCTATAAAATAAGGATTTTGAACTCGACCTTCACCTTAGAAGATAAAAAATTAATATTTGAAATTTTGCTAAAATAAAAAAAAATCTTCAAAACTTGCTCAACCACACGCCACCTCCAGTTTTAAAAACATGTAGATATGTATTCAACTTGTTATAGGAGAAAGATAAAAAACGACTTGATCGCTTCGCTTGTATATAGCTGTGAGAACTGTTACAGTTAAATAGGTCTTGTTACCACTTGAGTGAAATTATTATTTTAAAAACAAAAAAACTTGTCTTAGAATTTAATTTATTCTATTTAGAATAAATTATTAAATTAGAAGCCTTCAGAGAATCATAACAAGTCCCAACTCATTTAAGCCGATAGCTAACCCACGACTGATATTCTTTTCTTCACTTATAATTTGAACAAAAACAAACCACAAAAATCAATTATTATTAAAACCAAAAGCAGGTTTGTTTTAACTTCCGAAATGTTTGACTATAATCTATCGGATCGGTAGTGTTTTTTTGTTTGGGTTTTTTCGAGCGTTTAATATTTTATTTAAAGGCCTTGAAATTGTATTTCCTAAATTCCAAAAATTATAATCTTTATTATTGGATCTTATTAGCCTTTTTGTATTAATTTGTTTTTTTATTTAATTAACTTGTACAGATAATCGCACTTTTCCTTCTGCCAATCGTAGCCTGCCAATATAGAGTGAACGTGCAACAACCTCAGCAGCAAGAGCAGCAGCAGCAGCCATCAGAAGATCTCCCCGAACAACACGAATACTTAGACATTCCAGCGCCAGAGGTCTTTTCGTTTACACCATCTCCTCTGCAAAAGCCAGAAAGTTTACAGAGCCGACCATACTTTGATTTCTTAAGCACCCTTTACCGCCATGATGAGGGCAAAAAATCACTGTTCGCTCAACCTCCAAGAGATAGACGTGAGGCAATTCATGCTCTCTCTCTGGCAAACCACCCAAGTGAGTTCGGACAGCAGGCAAGACAAAAGCGTGCCATAGTATTTCGTCCACTCTTTGTCTATAGGCAACAAGAAATCAGAAAACAGAGGATCCAATCCCAAAACGATTTGAGGCGTTACTAAACTTAAGATCTGACTGAGTCACGATTATGAGATTCATTTGTTATTTAAAATATTATATTGTTTATAAGATAAATTGTTAGGTCTTCTTTTAAGTTGGATCAAAGATAATAAGACCTTTAATTTTAATACAAAAGCAAAAATAAATTGATCTTTTGTTTGTTTTTTTTTATTTAGAATTTATATATGTAATTATTAGAAAAAAGAGAACAGGAATTTTTTTAATTAATATTTTTATTTTTATTATTAAATAAAATTGTTTTATTGTTATTGTTTTTCAATATAGATGCATTACTTAAATTAACTAAGAAATAAATTAAATTATTTAGGTAATTAGAATAAATATAAAAAATAAAAATACGGACATTTTAAAATAAAAACAAAATTAAAGTTTTATTTTTATGGTGGCGTCACGTCACCGGTCGACGAGTTTCAGTTTGCTTTATTTGAAAACTTGAAATTATCTCAGAATCAAAATAAATCAAATTAAAAGGTGGGTATCATAAATTTAGAGTTTTTGACCTCCAAGCCCTGGTAGGGTTGCCGCTACCTTTAACCAAATTAAAGTTTGTTTTTAGAGATAGTTATACCTACTATATGCATATAAATACTTCCTAAAAGAAAAAAATAATTGACTCAAATAATCATTTTTGTGTTTATAATTATAAAGTTGGTTATAATTACCTACTTCAATACGAATAAATATCATATTATCAAAATTAATAAAAGATAACTTTGCCTATAGAAATCAAAAGCGCGGTTTTAATCGCGAAATACTAGTTAACTCTATAATTCTACATTAATATCTTAGACATTTTTGCTGCTTCAAAAACATATCGATTAGAAAAAAAAAAGATATCGATCAAACAAAAATAATGTCAATATGGCAACTCTTTTATTAGGGGAACCAAAGTATTCTGGCACACTTTTTTTGACGTCTCTGTGCTTTATCTCACTTTTAGGTGAGAAAGTTATGACCAAGAGAAGTAGCATATTTAGTTATTTTTTTTTAATTTGTGGGTTTTTTTGAGATTTACTGCTGTCCTTGGTTCATGTTCTTTGGCACTTTACAATCAATTTTTTAGAAACATACAAGGTGGCGCAAAATAAATCATCCAATTAAGTTTTTGAATAACTTTTTTACTAGGTAAATAAAAAAAATGATTTTGATTGATGGAAATCTTTATTTGCAAAAATTATAACATCTTCTGATAGAGTGATTAATTTTGTTTTGTTTTAACTACTACTAAACATCAAATTGAGTCGATTGTGTTCACATTAGGCGTGTATCAGTAAAAATAAAATCTCGGAGATCTCAGCAATCTCAGTTACATGAACAGGATTCCTCATCAAGATTTCTCAGTTTTGCTGTTAAAATTCTAAGCAAAAAAATCTTGGATTCGCTTGCTCACTTTTTGAGTGAGAAAAATTTCCGAGATCTCATTTTTCTTAAATTAGTTTGTGCCTGAACAATAGAAGTTGGATTCGCGTCAAAATAGGTCAGCTAAGTTATTCCAATGCAAACATCGCCAATAGAATAATATCGCTGACTAAAAATCATGCCATTCAGCAATTGTCTGTCACTTGGCTGAAAATAAGCCAGATACTTTTGTGAATTATTATCTCACTGACAGTTCAAAAGTAAAATGCTCTCGCGTAAAGAAGTATTCAAAAATGTTCCCCACGTTTAGTTTTCACTAGTTAAATCAAAACAGGGAAAACTCTACAAGGGGTTAGATTGTAGAAAAGGTACTCTAATTATGACAAAACGATTAAATTATCCTATGAAAGTAAAAACGCTATCCACAGTTTTATTTTGTTTATTTTCTCTCGCAAGTGAACCTTTTTAAAACAAAATAATTTTAAAATTCAATTCTTCGCTTTTCAGCAAAATTTTAGCTATGTAAAGGGTTTTCCAATAGGAGGTTTCATTTTGTCATCTTTTGACATTTGACATTTGACAAGTAAAAACTACACCATTACTAAAAATGGAACGATACACGCTTCAACAACGCATTGAAATTGTTAAAATTCCCTAAAAAAAATGGCGCTAGGTGCCATACAAGCAACAAAACAATCGCAATTTTTCAAAAAAAGTTTCCTGACCGTGTTCTTTCTCGAAGAGGTGATCCCAATTGGCCACCCAGATCTTGTGATTTAACACCTTTAGACTTTTTTCTTTGGGGCCATGTGAAAGATTAGATCTATGCCAATACTCCAAAATCGATTCAAGACCTTAAAGATGGAATTCGTGAATGTTTCATGTAAAATTTCATGAAGAAATTATGGTGCTGCAACCGTAACGCCCTGGCGGCCATTTGGCTAATATCGTTTTCCATTGTTAATGGCATACCTTCTCCTTTACAATGAAATAAACATCCATTAATTTCTCTTAAAAATACTCGTTTTTTTTAAATATCAAAATAAATCTTTTATTGGAAAACCCTTTATGTACTTAATTATGTATCATTGCATACTTTTAGCTAATAACTTGGATAGATAGATTAACGTATGTAATGTAATGGGTGATTCATTTAGATATATGTACATATCTAGTCTTTTTTTAAATACATACAAAATACATTTTAAAGAACAATTCTTTACATTTAGTTTTGAAGTTTATCACGCCAATTATAAAATTAAATCTGCCGAAGAAATCAGACTCAATTTTGACATTTCGCTAAAAGTTAAAATGTCAAAATTGAGATTGTGAGCAAAAATTGTAAGTCATCCTTGTGTCAAATACTGATGAGGAAAAAAAATTTTAAATTCGCCTGCACAACTTTTGACAAGGCAAAATTAGTGAGGACTCTCAAATATAAACTGACCAATTGACTCCCTCCGCAGCTCTTATATCATATATAATAATAATAATAAAAATTGGTTGAATTGAATTTTTATTGTTTTATCCTAATTTGTAGCTAAAAGTATGCAATGCTGAGAGGCGAACAATAAAATATTATTATTTTTCGGTGAACGTATCTATTTGTCAGTTGCATTTTGAAATTTAAATTTTAATTGAATAATGAATCAAGTTAAAAAAATAAATTTAATGTGAAGATTTTTAGTTTTTTTTTTTGTTTAGTTGTAATGATGAAACAAACTTATCAGCATCTCTAATGTACCTTATTAGAAATCTACTTATTTTCTTTCACTTTTTGTTCCAAATATTGAAATATGAAGTCCAATATTCGAATTTTAAATATATGTATATAAAAAAAAAACAATGAAATAACTACGATTTCTTTTTTTTACAAAAAATTAAATACACGTTTATTAAAACAAAAAACTTAAAAATAATGTCATGACATTTTACAAAATATGAATTAGAATATCTTATTATAAAATTAATTAGTTAATTAATTTAAAAAAAAGAGATTATAATCTTTTAATTTGCTGGAACACCATAAGCAATATGTGGCTGGATAATATCAGAAACAGGGTAATACTGACTGCCCGAATCGTTTTCAGAAACTAGACTAATATATTATAAACGAGTATACATTAATAAAATTATAAAATATAATAAACATTTAATAGAAATTTAATTTACCTATAATCATTGGAATATGTGCGAGGAGCATCTAGCCCGCTTTTATAGTGATGTGCATGAGTATTCGTAGGAATTTGATGTTGTGATGGTCCTTGATAATGTTGCCCATTATTGCCAGGATATGTATAAATGTCAACTACTTCCGTGTGATGAGACACTTGGGATTGTGTTGCTGGCTTTGATGGGTTAAGTGCTGCTATTGCAGCTGCTGGAATTCCTGCTACTGCTGCTGGAATACCTGCTACTGCTGATACCGCTGGAGCAGTTTTGTCACTAGCAAAATCTAAAACTTTCTTAGCCTTAGCTGCCTTATAAGCTGCCAATGATTTAATAGCTTCAATTTTATGTAGAGCAGCTTTCTTGCCAAGGACAAAGGGTGCCTTTACAATTGCTTTAATAGCTGCCCATTTCTTGAAGGCTGCAAGTTTTATTTTGGCTGCAACACTTTTTGCGATGCCAAGCTTAAAACCAATCACGGGCTCTTTAATATCTTCTATGACGTCTTTAATTTCTTGAATGTTCTTTCCCTGTGATGATTTAAGAACTACTGCAAGGACAATCTGGTAATCGAAAAAATTAAAATCGAATTTATTATTTATAAAAGTTTAGCTACATAATATGTAAATTAATATCTTACCACAAAAACTAAGGCAAATTTGCAATTCATGGTAAATTAATTTTACTGGTATTTGCTTGAGTGTACCTTTGGGTGCTTAGTTAAAAGACAAGCTGTAACTGATATGATTTTTGGAAGTCTTTTGGGTTTTTATAGTTTTTGAATGCATTTGGAATGCATGACATATAGGCTTCAACCTATTGCAGTTTGGCAATTGGATTTTAAACATAATTTGAAACTAATGAGCGGTAACTACTTATTTATTTATTTTACATAAGTTCTTTAGAAAATGGACCTTTTTCTGTACATTATGTAGATTATTATGGACATTTTAATGACGCACTTAGTATTGAATTTTCTAATCTTATGTCAGAGTATTTATATTAAAATTGTTAAGTGAGTCATAAAAATGGTTTTATATAAAATTTTGGAGGTGGAGTGCTGGAATTGGCGATAAGTAAAAAAACTAAAGTAGCTTGGAAATTCGTTTTTCCGGAGTCATCACCAGAACCAATTATGTTTAGATATACATATGTCTATATATAATATATGGATATGGATACCATGTGGGATTTGGACAGACACTATACAATACAATCACATACTCGTCAGTACTTAGTACAGTCTTTCAGCGCGTTCACTGTTGAGTTAGAGTTTTTCGCGTCCATTTGGTAGATTGCTCCTTTTTACTTGCGATATGTCGATTACTAACCTATTCGATGGCAAGTTATTTATTCGTAGAAATATTTATTTTTTTTTCAAAAACGTTACAGTTCAAACGGTTCAACTGATTTTGATGAATTTTTTTAAGCAAAAGTTTCTGGGAATTAAAGAAATGCATTGTGTACTAAAATTCAAATATTGTCCCGAAATTCCTCTTTTCTAGAAAGAATAGAATAATAGAGATGATAAGATCAAAAGTTATATGTTTTATATGTTCTTACTTAATTTTCTGAAATTTAATAGGCATTATGTATTTGATTTATATTCATCATTTTAAAATTAGTCGGGAATAAGGATATATTTAGGGAAAGTAGCAAAGATGCGAGAAAGTCGCCAAAATTTCCGCTAAACTACTTACCAACATTAAAATTATTGATTTGAAAAAAATATCAAAATCTAAATGAAGTGAAGTAAAGTCAATAAAGCGTTTGACTAAATATTCGGTGTTAATTAAAATCGATGTTTTGATTAAACTTGACTTAACAATAACGATTTTTTTTAAACTCAACATTTAAAAAAAAAAAATTTAAAACCAAAAATAGTGGTATTTTTGGAAAATCTTCTTTTCTCACAAAAATGGCTACACAAATTTGAAAAAAATAATTAGATAGCTTTAAAAGGTATATGGGGTTTTATGGATAATGTTTTTTGAAGTTTCATTTTCAAAAAAAAAAAAAATGATGCGCTTTTTAAAAAGTTTAAAATTTTTAAATTTGGCTCCAAGTACATATTTTTCAACATTATTAAGCAGAATAAAAAAAAATTAACTGTACCTTCCATACAACTGTTTAAAAATCACGAAAGAAAATCCTATTTTTCTCGAAAACGACTTCTACATCTACAATGTTGATTAAATTTCTTAAGTTTTACCATTTAACGAATACTAATTCTGAGTTATTATTCTTAAAAAATGGCGTATACATTTAAAATATTGGCCCAAAATTTTAGACGATAAAGTACGATGTTAAAGCATTTCAAGTATGATTCTAAGTTAAAAGCATTGTATTGAAGTTAAAATCACCAAATGCCTTTTTGAACTTCTTAGTATCATACTAACTTTAAATGTCACTTTGACAATTAAAAATGTAAAAATGGTATGTTTTATTACTTGTTAGCATGAACTGTTAATTTTTAAGGCGTGTTCAAGATTATTAGGAAATATGGTTTAGTATGATACTTGTTAAAAAATATTTGAAACTAAGAAACTTTTATCTTAAGGGCTTTAACGTTAGTAAATTGTTAAGTAGTATCATGCTTAATACCTTAACATCAGGCTGTTAAAAATATTGCTTCATTTTTTTTTAAATAATCAGGAAGAAAACTTTATTTAAAGACTTCTCGTTGTGTATTTTAAATTTTTTAACGTTTGAATTAAATTTTATAGAAAATACTATACACACGTAGGCAAAGTGGACATACTTGTCTGGATTCAACAAAATAATTAGTTTTAAAATAATTATTTATGTTCATAAAATTCTTTAATGCGTTTGGAAAACAACAAATTATAACAGTAAGTTGCAAGCTCCTTCTACAACATTTCCTAATTTAATTAATATAAAAATACAAATATTATACAAAAAAATTTAGATTTGGCAATTCAGGTGGACACAGTAGAAATCCAAGTCATGGCGGCGGTGATGGTTGTCAATTTGGTGGCTTATGCGGTGGTTCAGCTGATGGTCATGGTGGTGGTAGTCACGGTGGACATTCAGGTGGATACAAGACTCACGGATATTAAATTCATGATTTATTTTGTAAGTTCCATATTATATGTATGTCAATAAAATACATACATTTAATTAATATAAAAATACAAATATTATACAAAAAAATTTAGAAAAATCTGAGAAGTTCGAAGTTTTCTTATAAAATGCATTCTTGTCAAATTCATATTCAGAGCATGAAAAGTGCTCGTAAAAATATAGGCATAGTGATGGTCGGACTTCCCCGAAATTATCCGAAAAAAATATCAATTTCATGCCAAACAAACTATTTACTTTTTTACAACAGTATCTAAATCATTCTGTTTGAGATCATAACCTCAACAAAAAAAAAAAAAATACTGATAATGAAAGAAAAAATCAATCTTAAAACCATATTATATATTTATTATTATTCTTGAATCTTGATTAACCTCAGAGCTCAGACTTATTCATTATTCTAATCAATTAACTGACCCCAACCTGGAAATAAGATAACGTTTCAAAATACAAAATATTTACTTTTCCACTCGCGGAGTATTTACTTTGTTTTATTTTTCTCTCAAAGACAATTCTCCAAATATCGAGGAGCCATATTGTTTCATCTGATATCACTAACATGACAGTCCATAGGGCTACACAAAAAAGCATATATTTTCGTATACATTGTCAAAAAAAAAAACTAAAATTAAAATTAAGTTCGTAAACAAATTGTATTATACTCCTATTTTGTTATAATTTTCTATAAAAACAGTGTTTTCGGATTAAATGTTTATTAGTATTGGTAATTGATTATAATTATTTTTATTATTGTTGGTGATGTAAGATTTTACAAAATCAATCTGGAGATTTTTTGCAATTATGCATTTGTTAATTTTCTATAAAAAGCACAACAAGCAAGTTTTGAAATTTAGTTAAGTTTTGTAATACAAAGTGTTGTTTGAAGAAAATGAATAAATTGCTGGTAAGTTTTTATTTCCTTTGGATTGCATTTTGAGAGATGTATTTTTGAACATGACTCGTTTATGTAGATATGTTATGGACTAGTGGCACTCTCGGCTGCTGTTTTAGCTTTACCGTATGGAGAACATAGGAACTCGATTGGGTCATCAGATGGACGTGGCGGTGGTGGTGGATATGGGAGTGGTGGTAAAGGATTTGGTGATACTGGTGGCGGAAGTTGGGGAGGTGGCGGCGGCGGCGGCGGTGGTCATCGTGGACAAGCATCTGGATTAGGAAATGGATCAGGATTTAGCACAGGACAGGGTGGTGGTCATGGTGGTGGTTTAGGAAGTGGTCAAAGTGGTGGCCAAGGTGGTGGTCAAGGTGGAGGTTTTGGAGGTGGTCATAGTGGTGGTTTCGGAGGTGGTCATAGTGGTGGTTTAGGAGGTGGTCAAGGAGGTGGTCAAGGTGGTGGCCAAGGTGGTGGCCAAGGAGGTGGTCAAGGTGGTGGCCAAGGTGGTGGTCACGGTGGTGGTTTTGGAGGTGGTCAAGGTGGTGGTCAAGGCGGTGGACATGGAGGTGGTGGCCCATTTATAGGTGGTGGTGGCGGCAGCGGTCGTCCAGGCGGTTCAGCTGGATTTGGCAATTCAAGTGGACACAGTAGAAATCCAAGTCATAGCGGCGGCGATGGTTGTCAATTCGGTGGCTCATGCGGTGGTTCAGCTGGTGGTCATGGTGGTGGTAGTCACGGTGGACATTCAGGTGGATACAAGACTCACGGATATTAAATTCCTAGATTTATTTTGTAAGTTCCATATTAGATATGTGTCAATAAAAAACATAAATACATACATACATACTTGCAGCATTTAAGAATTTAAAATTTAAGTTTTAACATATTTCTTAAAATAAATGTAATTTTTCGTCTAAAAAAATTGTTTTCGTTATAACATCGAACAGTTTGTGTTTTAGAGTAACCACTGTAAGAGCTGTAGAGCTTGTGCCTAAATGGGTAAGACCTACATATGTGCTTCAAATTTGGTACAAAGCATTGTTTTGTGATTTAATAAATGTTAACTAAAATGATTTCGATGTTTTATTAAAATTTTATAGAAAACGACTCAAATGATTTTGATTAAACGTTGAACCTGTGGTGGCCAAAGTGATTTAAAGACAACTGCCAAAAAATGCATATATCGGTTTTTGACGTTTTTTGTTAAAGAAAATTTTAATACATACATATTTTTAAATTATTCACCTATATATATAGTTTTTAAATAACTTGACCAATTTTGTTATAATTTTGTCATTCTGATGCTACTTAGGGTCAGTTTATTCACAGTTGGGTTAAATCTGTACCATGATTATCACAAATTCAAGTTAAATGGCGTTCATCAACCAAAATTGGATGATTAGTGATTTAAATCATGATTAAAAACTTAAATTATAGATTTCTTTATAAAAATTTTGGTTACCCATGTACATTCGATGATTTACAATAATCCTTGATTAAAAATGATCAGCTGTTAATATTTTAAATAATATTGCGTTCAAAAAATTTGAAAATATTTTTTTTTTCAAACAAAAAAACAAATCAAAGAATTTTGTGCATTTTTGTTGTTAACCACAAGACTAAGTTGGTATGATCCACTCTTTGATTTTTTCATTGAGCAGATCTGGAAACATTTAGCTCTCAACTTAATGATTATGCTTTGCCTAAAAACCAATTAATATTAACATCTTAGGAAAGAAAAAAACAAAAAAAACAAATATAAGAAACAAAATTGAGATTTATAATTAAATATAATTTTCAGTAGATGGTAGATTATGTACATACCTACATGTTTTGTTTTTTTTTAAGTGGAGTAGAGCCACTTTCAATCTTTTGAAACAAATAAAGATGTGATAGCAAAAAAAAAAAGAAATAATAACAAAGTTCTATTTTATAAAAAAAAAATAATTTACTTAAATATGTAGCTTTAATATAACGCACATTCAAATAGATATAGGTACATAAATTTGTATGTATACAACATTTCCTAATTTAATTAATGTAAAAATACAAATATTATACAAAAAAATTTAGAAAAATCTGAGAAGTTCGAAGTTTTCTTATAAAATTCATTCTTGTCAAATTCATATTCAGAGCATGAAAAGTGCTCGTAAAAATATAGCCATAGTGATGGTCGGACTTCCCGGAAATTATCCGAAAAAAATATCAATTTAATGCCAAACAAACTATTTACTTTTTTACAAGAGTATCTAAATCATTCTGTTTGAGATCATAACCTCAAAAAAAAAAATACTGATAATGAAAGAAAAAATCAATCTTAAAACCATATTATATATATTTATTATTAGTGTCCGACCGAAGGTCGATTTTCAGCCGAAGCCGAAGCCGAAGCCGAAGCCGAATTATTAGGCTGAAAGAAAATCTTCGGCCGAAGCCGAAGCCTAAGGTTGAAAAAAGTCAAGAATTCCAAGTCAATTCCAAAAGTCAATCCTTTCCAATTGGATAAAACTATTATTTTTATTAAAATTTAATGCTTAAAAAACATAAGACAAATAAAATAAAAATAACTAATAACTAATAAGTAATTATAAAGAAAAAAGAAATAAATAATTCATTTTTAGTAATAATTTTTATGATGGCACACATGTGTTTTGAAATTTTTGAATACCTACCGAAGAAAAGATTACAATATTTTCTTAGTTATTCAAAAATTTCAAAAATTGAAATTTTTTCCGGCGCCTAGTACGATGCTCGATATAATAAACAGATTCTTCGGCTTCGGCCAAAACTTCGGCCTAAAATGCCGAAGCCGAAGGTTTGGCCGAATGTTGTTTTTTTGGCCGAATTCGGCCGAAGCCGAAGGCCGAAGCCGAAGCTTCGGTCGGACACTATTTATTATTATTCTTGAATCTTGATTAACCTCAGAGCTCAGACTTATTCATTATTCTAATCAATTAACTGACCCCAACCTGGAAATAAGATAACGTTTCAAAAATTTTCTATAAAAAGCACAACAAGCAAGTTTTGAAATTTAGTTAAGTTTTGTAATACAAAGTGTTGTTTGAAGAAAATGAATAAATTGCTGGTAAGTTTTTATTTCCTTTGGATTGCATTTTGAAAAATGTATTTTTGAACATGACTCGTTTATGTAGATATGTTATGGACTAGTGGCACTCTCGGCTGCTGTTTTAGCTTTACCGTATGGAGAACATAGGAACTCGATTGGGTCATCAGATGGACGTGGCGGTGGTGGTGGATATGGGAGTGGTGGTAAAGGATTTGGTGATACTGGTGGCGGAAGTTGGGGAGGTGGCGGCGTCGGCGGTGGTCATCGTGGACAAGCATCTGTATTAGGAAATGGATTTGACAGAGCATCGATGGGTTTCTCAGGTGGTCGTAGGAGTGGTCATAGGGGTGGTGTCGGAGGTGGCCATATCGTTGGTTTCGGAGGTGGTTCGTTATAACATCGAACAGTTTGTGTTTTAGAGTAACCACTGTAAGAGCTGTAGAGCTTGTGCCTTAATGGTTAAGACCTACATATGTGCTTCAAATTTGGTACAAAGCATTGTTTTGTGATTTAATAAATGTTAACTAAAATGATTTCGATGTTTTATTAAAATTTTATAGAAAACGACTCAAACGATTTTGATTAAACTTTGAACCTGTGGTGGCCAAAGTGATTTAAAGACAACTGCCAAAAAATGCATATATCGGTTTTTGACGTTTTTTGTTAAAGAAAATTTTAATACATACATATTTTTAAATTATTCACCTATATATATAGTTTTTAAATAACTTGACCAATTTTGTTATAATTTTGTCATTCTGATGCTACTTAGGGTCAGTTTATTCACAGTTGGGTTAAATCTGTACCATGATTATCACAAATTCAAGTTAAATGGCGTTCATCAACCAAAATTGGATGATTAGTGATTTAAATCATGACTAAAAACTTAAATTATAGATTTCTTCATAAAAATTTTGGTTACCCATGTGACATTGTACATACATTCGATGACTTACAATAGTCCTTGATTAAAAATGATTAGCTGTTAATATTTTAAATAATTTTGCGTTTAAAAATGTTAAAAATATTTTTTTTTTAAACAAAAACAAATCAAAGAATTTTGTGAAAATCTTCAGTAGATGGTAGATTATGTACATACCTACATGTTTTGTTTTTTTTTTTAAGTGGAGTAGAGCCACTTTCAATCTTTTGAAACAAATAAAGATGTGATAGCAAAAAAAAAAGAAATAATAACAAAGTTCTATTTTATAAAAAAAAAAATAATTTACTTAAATAGCTTTAATATAACGCACATTCAAATTGATATAGGTACATAAATTTGTATGTATGTCACCAGAATTTTTTTATAAAAATGAGATGACTTATCTTCTTCTAAAGCAGAACTTAATCGTAGTTCTAACAGATACAATACATCTAGGAAAAAAATGAATATTACAAAATTAATTGTGAGTTGATTTGTTTGTTTTTAATTTATCGTTTTATTTTACTTATATAATTATATTATTTTACTTTATCGACCTATATATGCATATATAGATAATTTTTATTGCTCTTTTTGCCATTGCTGCAAGTGCACCATTAGAACGTTGCAATCGTACGCGACTTTTAAGAAATCGTAAACAACAAAACAACAGCGGCATAAGTAATAACGAAAATCGATCACCCACCAATGGCGGCATTGGTAATGCTAACGTACCTAAAGAAGACACTTCAGCAGCATCACATGCAACCCTAACACAAAGACCAAAAAATAGAGTCATTATGAAGGGAGATAATGATAAGAAGGATGAATTTGGTCTTCCAAGCTTCGGCGATTAAAAATGGTGTTCTTCATTTTAAAACATTAATTTTTGTATTTTTCAAGAATTTTGGTAAAAATAAAAACTTCTAAACTTAAAAAAAAAAAAAAAAATATTTTTTTATTTTATATAATAATTAATAATGTTTAATGTTTTAAAATTTTGACATTGAATATTGTTAATAGTTATTGGATAAAAAAATAATAATTCAATTAAGCAGATTATGAGACACTCAAAAATTAAAAATCGTTTTTTTGGACAGTTTTGTATGTGGAAGGTATGTACCTAATCTACATATCGTTAATTTTGGCTATATGAAATTTTGTTGTTTAAATATCGTTTATAAGGTAAGGTGAGGTAAGTGCTTACCCTGCCCAACAAAGCTACAGTTTAATTGGAAAAAAAATGTTTAATTTATGAACACGGACGTTAAATATATATTTTCTTTATAAAACAAGAAAGTTTGCAGCACTGACAAATGTTTTTGTTTACATATTTTTGACATTTTGAAATCAGTTGTATTTGGTTGCCGGCAAAGTCGGGTATGGGAGAAGTTAACTCCGCTAGTTTTTATATTTAAATGAAATAAAAAAAAGTGGTAAGTTTATTGTTTAAATGTTGTTTATAATAAGCATGTATTCAGTTTTGATGATTTACCGATATAGATACGTTTTGGCCATGGTATGCAATTGCCCCTTCAAATTACTATGAAGGGAAAGTGCATAACTGAAGCCCGGGGTAAGTGCATATTCAAAAAATGTACTTACCCCGGGCTTCAGTTATGCACTTCCCCCTTGCATTTTTTGAATATGGACTTATAATTAATTATCCTTAATTATTTATCCTTTACAGCAAATAATTCATGCAACAAACAAAAAAGTTTTCCTCAATGGTATGCACTTACCCCAAATCAGGGGGAAGTTCATACCATGGGTCTTTTTTTTTGTTTTTTATTTATAAACATTGTATACGGTTTTGAAAAAAAACAACAAATTAGCTTTTAAACCAACCATAATAAACAAAGCTTCAGGGCAACACCATCTGTTAGTATCAATTTTAAGAACTGAGTTTTTGACATGGGTTTAAAGTGAACTTTTGATTTTATAGGCCGCACTTACCCCACCTTACCTTAATGTCAAAACACCACTAGGTGATGCTGAGTTTAAAAAAAAATCAACCAAAACATTTCCAAAAAAGAGTTTTTTTAAACAAAAAAAATTTAAACTTTTTTTTATTTTTCTTTTAAATTTTGGTACACCTTCCATAACTAATTAAACATTTAAAAATACTCTTTATAAAAAAAATTGATCAAAAACGTTTTCGAGGAAAGCGAATTATGTATATACGTTTAGGGTGTAGCCGAGGCGACATAGAAACAAGCAGACGGAGACCCAATTTATTCATCTTCCCTACCATTGTATAGTTTGATAATTTGATCAAAATTTAAATTTCAATTTTTTTACGAATCAACAACTTTCCAAATTACACATATACCTACGTACATATATCACAAGTAAATAACGTGCTCGACTTTCCAAGTCTATATAAATTTGCCCTGTCATGCCGGCCGTATCGCATCATATTCCAAATGTTCTAAAATTTTGCACTCATGTGGTCATGGTAATTGATGAGAGGTTAATTTTATGTAATCGTTATCAGAACTCGGAAACGATTGAAAAAAAAAAATAAATTTAAACAACTTTACTGGCAGCCCTGTTTCAGATTTAAAAAAATTAGCCTCAATAATATTTAGATTATGTATGTATGTGTATGTATTTCAGTAATGTATGGTCGAAATTTTTTAATCACCACTGTTATTGCTTCTTCGTTATCTCAGATGATTGTCTATTTTATTACATAATGTATGTATATTGTATTTATGCAATTTTTATATAATATAATCGTATGATCTGCTTCAACTGTATGCATATGTGTAATAATAAGAACATGATAATGGGAGTTTGATTGCAACTATACCGCCTCCACTGGCACAGTCGTCAAAAATACAAATCTAAGGGGATCATTTTTGTTTTTTTATCTCAAATAATTTTTGCACTTTTTTACTTTTAACTGCATTAATATTCAACTATTTTATAAGATTTAAAAAAATGATTTAACAAATTAGAGTATTTTTATGTTAAACCCTTGATAAAAATTAATAACCAATTCGATTTAAATAAAGGAATATTTTTTTAAGTATATAATTATTGCATTATATACTTTTATTAATGTCATGTTTTGTAAATATTCAAATATTTATTATTTAATCTGAACTAGTCTAGACTAGGATTATATTGCATGTTTGCCAGGAGAGCGTAGCCTTACAATTAAAGTTCGCGGGGAGGGGAGGGGGGGTATATGATTTCTTAGATTTGCGAGTGTATACTAAAAAATAAAAATGGGAGTCGATTCAAAAGCATAACTTTTATACGAAAACGAAAACTAAGTTTTTCTCAATTAATCGATCGTATATAATTTAGAAAGTGTTATATTGGTTCTAAATTTTGTAAGTTCAATGAAAAAAAAAGCATGTTTCAAGCTTCGAATTGAAAAGTTTTCTAAAAATTAATAAAATGTTCATTTACCGGATACAAAAATTCACGAAATTGACGGATTACAGGTATGTATGTAATCATCGAATATATGAAGACGTATTTAGATAAATATTGGAATGGTATGTGTTTATATATTGTCCAACTATTAAGACATATTGTGGCTAGCTAGATAACTGTCGAAGGCTGTTCTTAAAATATCTTATCAATCAATGTGCATTGAGCAGTGTTCAGAAGAGTTTTTGATACAACGGACACAAAATTTGAAAAAAAAATGAAATTACATAAGTATCAACATTTTATACTTTCCGATTCGGCAGACAGTCTTAACGACACCTTCATTCAATCATTCCTGCTACAAGTAAACCTAGATCGATCCACAGCATCGGGGATCTAACGAAAATTACCTATGAAATACCCTTATAAAAATCTTTAGCCCTATAATAGCCCGCAAATTAGAACCAATAATTTTAAGAACTTTGATCTTATTGTTTTAGGTGATACTAATAGCATTTGAGACACATTTCTGCACAAAATGGATAAACGCTAAATTTCAGTAAAATAACTTTCTCATAACCTTATAAGCTTAAATTTCTTAAAATATTTAAAAACAATCGACGAGTGATGAAACCTCTTTAGTTCCCCCTCTAGACACGCTCTTGCTTCTTTTTCATTTCCAAATTATTTTTAGTAATCAATTTTAGATTTAATCTATTGAACTTAACATATTTATGCTTATGGCAAATAATTATGCGATAGCAAAAAGAATCACCAAAATTCTAGAACAACATAATTTGTAAGAAAAGGGAAACGTCCGAGGGCAAAAAAAAAAAAACAATATGTTGATATGATTTTTAATACAGATTTTTGTATAAATACGAGATGCTTAGTCCTCCTCCGAAACAGTACAATCCCAAAAATCAAAACAATATAATTCAATCGATAGTCGTTTGAAAAACAAAAACTTAAAAAAATGGCAAAATTCATGGTAAGTATTAATTTAATTTATTTTGTCTTTTTTTTTTTTTTTTGTGAAGTAACTAAAAATCTCGCTTGTTTTGTATAGATTATTATCTTTGCAACACTGATAGCATTAGCCGCCAGTTCAGCATTATATGGAGGACATGAACAGGGTTCTGCTGGAAATAGCAATCACCATGGCCTGTTGGGACAAAATGGGCATGGACAACGAGATTTTAATGCAAGGAATAACCAATGGGAGCATCATGATGGTCATAAAAGCCATGAAGGACACAATCATCATGACTGTGATCATGATCATGGACATAATCATGATGGACATAATCATAAACATCATCATTAATAAGAACACGATCAATATGAATTAACAGCTATTATATATATATATATATTATATATATTAAATTATATTATATTATAAAGCTTAATTAAATATGAAATTAAATTATATATAGTTTTCTTTTCAATGATACAGTCTGGAAGAACTTATGATGATACGAAAAAAGAGGAAATGTTTTTTTAAGAATTTGGCACATCCCTTGTTAATTTGGGAGGACAATTGTCACTTAAGCCATTTTAACATAAATGGTGCAACATTTTAGACGGTTAATTATGATGTTAAAGCATTTTTAATATGATGCTAGGGTTAAAAACAGGATTTTCTAAATTTTAAACGAGTTAGCAACGTGCTATGTTTTTAACATTTTACTAAAATTAAAATCACAAAATGCCTATTTCTACTTTTTAGTGTCATATTAACTTTAAATGTCACTTTGACAATTAAAAATGTGAAAGAAAGTGAATGGTATGTTTGATTATTGTTTTGCACCAACTGCCACTTTTTTAGGCGTGTTCATATAAAGTTTATCATGAAATTAGGTTTTGTATGAAACTTGTTAAAAAATGTTTGAAACAAAGAACATTTTAGTAAAGAGCTTTAAAGTTAAAGTATGTATATAGTATCATGCTTAATACGTCAACTTCTGGCTGTTTAAAATGTTGCGTCAATAATATTAGACTTACATTAAAAAAAAAAAAAAAAAAAAAAAAAAAAAACAAATCAAAAATTTACAAATTTATTTTTTAAAAACGGGTTCTGCATTTTAATGAAAATCGATTTTCAATTTCACTTGAAATGAGTTTCTATGTTCTATAATTCGTTCATTTTTGAAAATTTCGCATTTACCTAGAACTGTGAATCCATTTTTAATTGTTTTGAAAAGATTTCATTGAAAACAATAAGATTGAAAATTTTAATTGTTAATTTTAAAATGTTTAGGAAGAGAAATTAGTGATACCAACATAAAGTTTATGACTCAATTACCTACTATATTTAACAAAATTTTTGTTTAATTTTTGTCTAACTTTCCGCATAAAATAAGTTTTACTATTTAAATAATTGAACTACTTTACCATTTATCATTAAAATATTTTTTGTGAAAGGGTCGGCCAAAATTAAACATTTTTTTTAATTACAATTATTATAATTAAATTATCAGATTTATACTTGCATCGAAATAATTACTGATTTTGCTTTTTACGTGCGACATAACTTTAAATAAAAATTTTTAATGATGTGATGAGTTTAAATGAAAGCTACAACTGGCAACTAATTGAAATCTTAAGCATCGTGAATTTTTTTGGCTTAGCTATGAGTCCTTGGGGATTAGTTGTTACTGCTTTAACAAGGAAGTTCGATGAATCCAGATTAAAATTTAAACCCCAATGTATAAATTAATTCAATTTAAATTTTAATTTGGAGTGAATTTTAATCAAGTGAATAATATGGCGGGTAGGGTGTGAATTCTAATAATAAAAAGTATAAAGGAAGAGATGTACATTCACATATACAGTGTACGTGAGTGAGGCACAAAATTTCAAAAAAGAAGCAAAATGAGCCCCCATCTGTCATTTTGCCGACTATAGGAAATTGTTTCGATAAATTCTAAAACGTTAAAATATTAAAAAAAAATCTTATTAAACTGAGCAAAAACTAAAGGTGAAATTCAAGTAAAAATAGTGAATACCTAAAAAAATAATAAAACAACATGCGGTGCTAAAACACCTTTTATATGGAGTGTACAAATATTTCATTTCATACAAGTATAAGTTTTGTCTCATGTTCGACATAAAGTAATGTGGAGTGATAGTTTTAAGGTAAATACAGTATTGTAGAATACATTTAAATTGATATTTCATATCATTTTGCTATAAAAAAAAAGCAAATTGATTGAAAATAAAAATATTCTTTAATAATACGTGAATTAACTGAGTGTCATCTGTCAAATTAAAAATTATCGTTCAGGGACAGACTAGACAACTTTTTCTTGGTGATGGCAAGGCGCTCATATCCTTTAACACGCCCGTAATGCAGAGTTATTTTTCAAATAGAAAATAATTTTTAAATGTATTTCTGCTGTTTTCCACGTCTATTTTGTTATGGTTTAGTATTTTCGTCAAGAAGAAAATTTGAATAAATTATTTATTTAATCGAATAAATACAAATTCAAAATAATGTTTTTTCTTAATAGGCTCAAAATAACAGCTGCGTTCCTTTGAACATTCCTAAGTACTTCTGAGAAGATGAAAACCATAATCTAGTACAACCAGCTATACATTTTCCTACTTTACCACCTGCATAGAAAAACAGATAAACTTCATTTAGGCGCCTGGATTAGACTTCTAACTGAATTTTGAACCTTTGCGAATTTGTTTGGTGTTTGTGTAACTCACACTTCTTTGAAAAAAGCTTAACTTTTTCCTCGACATGCTCGCTTCTCTATTTCTTCTTCTAAGGGTTAATTCAGTGGTGGTCGGTAAAATCGTAGTACATTAGTTTTTTTTGTGCAAATATTTTACAGTATCTAGATTAGTATCGGTGTCAGCACTTAAAGTTTCAATCTGTCCTTTTTTGTTTACAATTCTTTTTTTCTACACTTTCTTCGCTATTATGTAAGTTATTAAATGCCTTGCATCATCATCTTCAACTTCAATATTTAATCTTATTTTTCAGCCTTGAACCTTTAAGAGAAAGTTAATGCATGTGCATAGAATAATATTTGTGTATATATTTACCTGCTAATTTTACTTAATATATATTTATAGAATTTGGCACTTAGATTTTTCAGTAGGGTATATTATGTAGGTACCTTTGTGCTTATCTCTTGATTAATATAGAAGAAAACAAGCAATAACGAATTAAATAATATAAACAATTTTTATCACATTAGAAAATATCTACGAATACAACGTACATATGTACATAATGTATGAATTTTATATAATTTTTCTGTATAAAAGAAGAATCTTCGAGAGATATTTTTAATTAAGTAATAGACCTTTCATAAGCATAGTCTAGTCCTTACCTATATACATTTATATTATAAAATTTGTGCAATTTACAAAGAAAATATAAAATGAAATTCCTAGTGGTTTTTGTTACTCTTGTAACTCTTGTCCTTGTTTCTACTGTTCAGAGCTTACATTTCACCCATGGTCACGTTGAACAGGTTGGACATGGACACGGTGAACAGGTTGGACATGGACACGATGCACAGGTTGGACATGATCAAGGCGGACAAATTCGTGGCCATCATCAAGCTGGCCTCATCCATCCTGGACCACAAAGTCATACTCAGAATGTACAGCACCACCATGAACCCCATGGACAATTAGGACATGAAAAAAAACATTAAATGATTTATAATACTGTGTAAAGATATTATTCAAATGCAAATATTATTCAAAATTTAATTGATAAATCATAATGGTTATATATTCCAAATACTCTGGTTTGTTTAATAAAATTACTAAAATGTGAATTTTTTTGTTCCGACTTTAAATATTTTTAAAGATAATTAAGTATACTTTACCTACAAATACTTAGGTGCCAGTTATATCTATTATTGAAAAGTTTTAAAGTTAAAATTTTAAGGCACTTAAAAAGGGAAATCAGTGATTATTTTGATAACAATAAAAAGCTCTTGACCCGATTATTATTTCTAGTCAAAAGATTATTTAATTTTGAGCAAATCTTTAAAATAAAAATATATTTAATATTTCAATAATCAATGGTAAGGTAGTTCAATCATTGAAATAAAGAAATTTATTTCATGTGCAATGTTGGGCCAAAGTGAAATTAATTGGCAAATTATTAATTTAACAGTAATCATTAAGCTTTATATTAGCATCAAAATAATCAATGATTTCGCTTATTAAGTGCCTCAAAACTTAAGTTTAAAATTTCCAATTATAGTTTTCAATGATAGCTATAATTGGCACCTTAGCCTGGGTTTAGCTTTTCATATTATTTCGAAAAAAAAATAAATACCTTTGATGTCGACTTTATGATTTCTCTTATCTGAAAATCTATTGAGAAAAGTTTACTTACACTATGTAAATTTTTTTTTTTCAAATATAAAAAAGTTCACTCATTTAACTCATTAACTATCTCATTACTTCGTTTTTATTACAGGACATCAGATGAGTTTTTTTTTTTGTTGAAAATGTCCATTTCAATTCACATAAAGAAATGAGGTAAATTCGACAAACACACCTAAGTGAAATTCATTCTAAGTGGATTCCAGTTCTTTCTGAGAAGCAAAAATTGCCTAAAGGCTAGTTTATTCACAGTGTGGTGTTAAGTCTGTGCAATGACTAGCAAAGTTTTAACCAGAATCGACTGATTAGCGATTTCCATGATTGAGGACTCAAATTATAGATTCCTTTATACAAATTTGGTACATTCGATGATTTACCATATTGTAATAATACTTAATTAAAGATCATCAGCTGTGAATAAACTGAAACTTAAAGTTCCATCTTCTACAGTAATAAAGTTAGAAGTGAAATTTTATAGGTACCTATTTGCTTGTAAAAGTAACTTATTTTTTCTTATTTTTTTTTTTTCTGAGCAGATCTGGTAACATTTAGATTTGAATTATTATGCCTAGCCTTAGAACTATGAAGCCATTAGCATTAGAATCTCCTCAGGCATAAACAAAAAACAAATACCTATACATACAAATGATAAAAGAAACAAAGAATATATTGTTAAAATTAAAATTAATAACCGAGTTTGAGAATTTACAAGGCACATGTACATTATTTTTTTTTATTATGTGGCCAGTAAAGGTCACTTTCAATCTTTTGAAATAAAATATAAAGTGTTTAGAATTAGAAGGTATGTATATGTTGTGGTTATTTAGATGTGATAACAAAAACAAAAGTAATCATTAAATAATTAATTTGGCAAACAAATTAATTCTACAAAAAAAAACTACGATTAAAAGAAGAATTGTTCTTAGGAAAATGTAAACACATAAATATTACGTATGTATATGTAGGTATGTACCATATAAAAGTGAGTTGACCATCTTCTTCAAAAACATAACGTAATCATAATTCGAACAGATACAACCCTTCCGAAAAATCATCATGGCTTCCAAGCTTATTGTGAGTGTGAATCTTTATTTATATTTTTATTAATACTTTTTTTTTTTTTTGTAAAAATATTATGTAGATAATTTTTATTGCTCTATTTGCAAGTGCTTTATGTGCACCATACCGACAACCTAGACCAAGAAAACGTCCGCAACAAATCAGTGGTATAAATGACAGCCCAAGGGGAAATGACAATAATGGTCAAGGATTTTTGCCAAGTTACACCGATACTCTTCACAACAGAGGGGTGTTTAGCGGTGGTTCACAAAATTATGGAGCTATTGGTGGAAAAGAAAACATTGGCGGCAGCACAGGAGCAGCAGCAGGAGAACGTGAAATCCAAACAACTCAAAGACACGAAAATAATCCAGTAACATTCGGACAAAGAAATCACGAAGATAAATATGAAGTGCCAGATTTGGGCAGTTAAAAATATTAATATTTTGTTTTTTCAAGAATTATTTAAAATAAAATTATCAAGTTTTTAAAAATATTTAATCTGATTTATATCTACTCAATGTTTAAAACAAAAAAATCATCTTACTCTTTCATCAGCTTATGACATGCCTACCGCTACCAGTCGTTGCAGAAACGGAACGGAATGCTTCTAAACTCATCTGAAAATGTTCTAGTAGCATTCAAAATGACAGTTCTTTTCCAGAAAATGAGAGAGATATGACCGTATTCGAAAACATCATTTACGTCAAAAGTGCAATTGCAAGATGTTCTCGAACGCAAACTTCAAATTTCGCAATTAACACCCGTAGTACCCGGACCATTAATAAAGTGTGGAAAAATGACATTTGAATTTTATTCCGTTTATTTTTATGGTTACTTTCATTGTACTTTTAGTTTGAATTTTTTTTTTGTTAAACTCTGCACCGATATCTTCCCCTGTGCTTTGCTTTTGCAAGCATTTCGATGTCAGATGTCTTATTGGAGATCACAGATTAATTTCGTTTCGTATCAGCATCGTACTGTGTGTGTGTCTACGTTCTGTAGTCAAGAAACACTAAAAACTGGAATAACACTCATATTATTTGTTTCAATTCTCATTGTTTCTCGACTAATTTTATCGATGTGAGAGTTACAGAACGTAGGCACTGATTAGGCCAAAAAATATAAACTAACTTATTTTGAAACAAGAAAGCAACAATAATACCTTTTTGCGTCTTTACGCGTCTACTGTCAATCAAGCTAAAGCCCAGACGACGGGTGAATCGATTTGGGACAGAACATTTTTATAAATTTCCCTATAGATGAGGAATTCGAATTTTTTGTACAGCTCAACTAGAAGGAGAAGAAGTAGCTGTCTCATTCATCAAGAACACACCAAAATCAATTTCTGTTCGTGTGAAGAAATATGAGAAATGTCATACACTAGTAGCACTATATTGCTGAACTCATCCGTTGAGTTCTTTTTGCATCAGCTGTTTTTTTTCGCAAAGGATTCCAAGAACACAAACCCATACGGATAGCTTTGGATATTAAAGCCACCCACATATAAAATCAATATCAGACTTTGACGGTTTTAACATTAAAAAAAATTTAATGTAAACCGTCTATTAATAATTTAAGAAAGCGACAATTTTGCCTAGTGTCACACTAATTTTATTATTTTAATGTCGAGAAAAATTCACAATAATGATTTTACAGTATTTATCCTCAGGCGCGTTGAAAGTTGTTATTTCCGAAAACGGAAACGAAAACACTTTTGATTTTATTGAATGCACGATCCCCATAACGTCTACAAATATGCAATATTTATATTGTATCTTTTCTTGACGGGCTGGCGGGTAATTTTAAATATTTGTTCGAAATTTTGTTTATAACGTTTTTTTTACATAGTTTTAAGAGAAAAAGTTGACATGAACATAACACGTATTTTTAGAAATTTGCGTCACAGCACTCATATTTTTTTTAATGAAGTTTTCGATATTTGGACTCAGATCCCATAAATTTTAGACAAGGAATTTTAGTGGAATGCTTTAATTTCTATGTCGTAAACGTTCATATCATAGGGTCTAGGGAGATTTTTAGATTATGTAAAAAGATATTAACTTAAAAACGATACGAACGAAATTTCGCACAAAGGTAGGTCTTATGCTGCGTTTTATGACTCTATTTAAAATTTTTGATGATAAACCTTCATGAAATTAGAACTTCGCGTACTTTAAGATCTTATTACTTTCCACGGCACCCACACACGTATACTTCATATACCTAGGAGAACTTGCTCCTCTTTTAACATTTATGTGATTATGGTGTAATCTTCATCAATTCATAGGAACTGGTTTTAAAATTAATTAATAGTTAAAGCATTCATTCATTACTTCTTGTTAAATGACCTCAACCTGTGCAAGATAACGTTTCTACACATGCATTAATTTGCAAATTGTCAAAAAAAAGCTTGAACCTATAAACTTTACATTAAAAGATTTCTTCAACATCTCTCTTTGTGATTTCCAAGTGTGTCTTGTCTGGTATCAAACATTAATACGAGTGAAAGAACTTTTTACAAAATAAATCAGTTTTTTTTTGTAATCAAGCACTTGGTCATTTGGTATAAAAAGCTAATGCAAGTTTTTAAATTTAGTTTAGTTCTTAAAATTCAAATTTGTTAAAGAAGATGAATAAATTGCTAGTAAGTATTTCCTTCAGATTGATTTTTGATAATTGTTTTTTTTTTGAAAACGATCCTTTTATATAGATATGCTTTGTGCTAGTAGCGTTACTTACTGCTATTCTAGCATTACCAAGTAGTTGCAGAGTTGCTAAAGGTTGCGGATTACGTGGACGTGGTTTCGGAGGTGGTTTCGGTGGTGGCTTCGGAGGTGGCTCTGGAGGTGGTTCTGGCGGTGGTTTCGGCGGCGGTTTCGGAGGTGGCTCTGGAGGTGGTTTTGGAGGTGGTTTCGGCGGCGGCTTCGGAGGTGGCTCTGGAGGTGGTTTCGGCGGTGGCTTCGGAGGTGGCTCTGGAAGTGGTTCTGGCGGTGGTTTCGGCGGAGGTTACGGAAGTGGTTCTGGAGGTGGTTCTGGCGGTGGTTTCGGTGGAGGTTACGGAAGTGGTTCTGGAGGTGGTTCTGGCGGTGGTTTCGGCGGAGGTTACGGAAGTGGTTCTGGAGGTGGTTCTGGAAGTGGTTTTGGCATGGGTGGTGGAGGTGGTTTCAGTTTCAGGCGTTTAGCTCGTTCAATTGCATCCAGCAATTCAGGAGGGCATAGTAGAAATTCAAGCCTTGGAGGCGATGGCTATTAGTTTAGCAATTCATGCGTTGGCTCAGCTGGAGGTCATGGTCATGGAAATTGTAAAGTGTCAATGGTAGTTCCCGGACTCATGGATATTAAAGTCCTTAAACAAAGCATACAAACTTTCGGCGGCGGAAAATAATAAGATATTTATTAAATAAATTCATAAACGTTTTAGAAAATAGCTCGCAAGTATTGATATTTTTAAGAAAGATGAAATAATTTTTTTTTAAATAAATAAGGGATTGAAACGTAGTTAAATGTCCCTTTAACTTTACACAAATCTTGTCATTTAAATGAGGATAATTTATATATTTTTAATTATAATTATAATTATTGTTTTATATTAATTTTTAGGTAACATTAACATCATATATTTGACAAAATTATCGAAATCTGTGGAAATAAACCATAAACCATTAGGTTTATTTCATTTCTTCTTAAATGACCTCAAGCTTTCAAAAGATAACTTTTTAATTCTATTATATTTGTTTGTTTTTATTTGTTTCTCGATGAATTTCAAATAACAAATAGACCTATTATTTCATCTGTAACTACTGTTAATCAGTGACATTGAGAATTATGTCAAAAAATCGTCAAAAAAGGTTAAGGTTCATTAAATTTAACATTTAAATCTAATGAACCATGAGCTTATTTTTCCGCGCGTCCATTAAGCCACACGTCATGAGAACACGAGCGTCCACAAACAAACAGAATTATTCAAATTTGGATTTGCCTGCTGAATTTTTTACGGAGAAAAATTATTGAGGAGAAGACTCTGAGTCTGAATTAGAAACTGATCACTATAGGAGACATGCATGCGGAGATAACGGCATTATAATAACGCTAACGTTTCGAGCTTGTATCTCGACAGTGCATGCAAGGATTATTATGCTGTTTTTTTTTTTTTAATTCTGCATGTCAATAAAACAACGGTTAAGTTGATACCTCGTTTGTTACTTTATACGTATTATAAAAACCTCATAATCATAATTTTAAATTAATGATAAAATTGAAAAAAATTATGCATCGAAATTGTCTGCGTATTCAGGATTCAATTATTATTAATTGTAATGACCAGGTCTTCAAGATCTTAAGGCAAATATATATAAAATGTCAGGGTACAAATTATGTATAGGAAGAATTTCAGAATTTCGAAGAACAATACCCTACTACATATGGTTAATTTATGTACCGATAAACCTAATTAATACCAAAATTCAATCACATACAAATTTACCATTTTTTTTTGATAACAATGATTTTATTTTTATAAGAACCCGAACATATTAAAGTTTAGTTAAATATGGGTTATAATTAAAATCATTTTCGCGAATTATTAAATACATAAAACTTCATATACATAATTACAGTTTACAACTTCATAAATAAATTTATTAAAAAATCTATGGACTCTCACGCACATTTAAAAGCATGTAGGTAGGTTCTCCAGAGTCAATTATTATTGATGATGAAGTTAAGATTAATTCTTCTTAATTGTTGTAGTTTTATTGACAACTGCTGCAGACGTAGTCTAATCTGGGGATCCAATTTTTCCAACATTTGTGGCCGTATATCGTCAATAACGCGGCGAATGTTGTCCTCCAAGTGATCAATCGTTTCGGGCTTATCGGCGTAGACTAGCGACTTCACATATCTCCACAGAAAATAGTCAAGCAGCGGCGTTAAATCGCACGACCTTGGAGGCTAATTCACGGGTCCGTAACATGAAACTATGCGTTTACCAAACGTTTACTTCAATAAATAAATTGTGACACGAGCTGTTTGACATGTTGCGCCATCTTGTTGGAACCACAGCTCCTTCACATCATGGTTATGGCTCTATAGCGGTCACCATTGACTGTAACGTTCTGGCCAGCATCGTTTTTAAAGAAGTACGGACCAATTATTCCACCAACCCATATAAAGCACACCAAACAGTCAGTTTTTGTGGATGTAACGGTATCTCAACATACACTTGAGGATTATCATCACTCCAAATATGGCAGTTTTGTTTATTGACGTATCCATTCAACCAAAAGTGAGATTCATCGCTAAACAAAATTCGCTTATGAAAATTGGGATCAACGGCAATGTTGTTTTGGGCACAAATTTGTACAATTTGAAAGCGTTGTTCAGCGTCAGCTTATTGTCTGTTGAAATGCCAAACCGAACTAAAAATAAATCACTTGACAGCTGACAAAATTGCCGCCAGTTAAAATACTATTGCCAGCTTAAAGTTTTATACCCCTAAAAAAAAAACAACCGCTAGAAAACATATTGACAGATGTATGTACATAAGTATGGTCGCCGTCGTCGTTCCGAATGTTTCGCGTTGGTTTTAATTCGTTGTGTTGGAATTGAAAACTCAAAGTGTTGTCAAAGCAAATAAAACAAAAACAACGAAATAAAAGATATATGTAGTCAGCGAGTCATTTCAATAGCTAAAATACCTATGCATAGGTAAACAACGGCGCGGGATAGAAATCTAAATTCTGCTTCGATTTGATCTTCGAATCAATTCATGTGAATGGGGTACCTTACCTATTGTTTGTGTTTATAATTTTATGCCGAATTCCTTTCAACCAAAGATTCGATTCTGTGTAGAATTTCCAAACAGAATTGAATTTTTCTGTCAAAACAAATCTTGCATATATTTTACAAGATTTCGGAAAGAATTTACACCGATTTACACACACACTAGAAGACAAATTGTGTTTTTGGTTGCAAGATTGCAATGAATTTTAATATTTTAATTTCCGAGCCAATATGTATATGTATTAAATATTTTTGCGTTCTTTTTCAATAAACAAAATTAAATACATTTCGCGATTATAACAATAATAAGTTTCGTTTATTTAAAAAATAAGATACATAGTATAATTATTTTTGACAGTAACAGAAAAAATTTAATTCGAAATCGAAATTTTTTTGGTTGAAAGGAATTCGACATTACATGTTAAATAGACATTATAGGTTGGTTCGTTCTTTCTCAAGGAGTTGTTTCACAGAAAATTCATAAATATGAAATTAAATAACAAGGAAGGTTTTAAATGAATATTTATTGGTAAACACATTCATATTAAAATAAGCTTATTTTACTTTATATAAAAACACAATTTACGAAACATTAGGTAGATGCACGCAAATCGATTCCTCCATTATCCGGCTGGTGGTCAACAATTCCTAGGATGCTATGATTTGAGGATCAAAGTCGTTTCCTTGGACAGGACTTGAAGTTGTTGTAGTTGTGATATTTTTATTTGGTCTATGATGATCGTGATGATGGTGATGACGATGATAAGGATGATTATGATGACTGAAACGAGGATGATGATGAGCATGATCATGCTGATAATGGTTATGTTCCTTATCACACGAACTATTATGTTCTTCCGCAAGAACAAACGCAGCCCATAGAGCTGCACTGCACCAAACCGTAAAAACCAAACGACTTAACGACATTATAAGTATTCCTATTGTTGATGCGAATTTGAAATTGTATTTATAACTGAAAAGCAATCCGAGCTGATAGCTTGTATTTATATCATTTTGATGAGATTGTTGAATGAATTAAATGCTGACCTTAAAGCATATTGCTATCAGTACCTGCCATAGGGGCTAGAACGAATCCAATATTAAAATCCAGTGAGATACTCGAGCGAGATTGTGAAATAATATTCTATCTAATTTGTTTGGTTTTTTTTTGATTTTGTTTCTAGTATAATGAGAATTAAAAATAATCTGAACTGAGAAGAGGTCAGAAATACAAAAATATAAGTACCAATTAATCTTGTGGTTCCTCCTTTATAAAAAAAAAAAAAACGACAGTTAGAACTCGTATTCAAGCGTTCATGTCTACATTATTACATATTATTACAATTCGACATTTTCTCATTTACTGGCATTAAAAAATCCCCATCTGAAATCCTGATTTTAGATTTATTTAACTTGTCAATTGGCATTCTCACATGAAGCTAACATGGTTATACTCCTGTCATACTATTAAGTGCTGGGTAAATTGTTCTGTAACCGAAAGACGATGCATACAATTATTGCGGCAATTAACAGTGACTAATCCAATTCATCAACACTCTTGATAATGACATTGAACTTTTTTGTTGAAAAAGTCATCTTATGAGGTTATTTTTATTTATTGTTTTATTCTGAAAGGAGTAAACAACTTTCTTAAGAAATCGTTATTTTGTAGGTAGTAGTTGAACGTGCTCGCATGAATAGATTACAGTTTAAAAAAAAAAAATAAAAACAATGTATTTGATTTAACTACATTACCTACCTAATATTGTGTTAACTTTTAACGGGTGTAAGTATTTGATGTGAGTATTAATAGATTGAAATATATATATGTACCTACATAATATATACATAATGTCGAGTATTGTTTGTTTGGTCTTTTTTTATCTCGTTTTTTGGTTGTTTCGTTTTAGCATTTATTAGCATTTTATTCTGTTATTTGGTTTATAATTGTTTCGAAAAATAATCGTAACAATCGTTCAATTAGTTCATTTAAAGCTTATTTGGCCTTTCATTATTTAGTTTTTCAATTATTTCTGTTTTCGTTTGTTTGTTTGTTTGTTTTTTTTTTTTTTTTTTTTTTATATAAAGAGCTCAATGGCGAAGTTTTAATAACTTGAATTTCTAAGCTTTTAACTTTACATTATTGAAAATTTATATAAACCATTTACACTTATCGCATACTGAGTGTTTTCATTAACGTTAATAAAATGAAAAAAAATCCACCATAATTTAGGTTTTCTTTTTCGCTTATAGATTTAAAGACATTACCATATAGAATTTGTATTAATTTTAATTTTTTTAAATATGGTATTGCGAAGTAAACAAGCAGCAAAATGCGAAGTGAAAATAGCCAAACAAAAAGCACCCAAAGGCCATTTGTATACAGTTTTTGCATTATTTATTTACAATCCGTCAAAATTACAATTTGTCAAATCAACAGGTAATTCCGTTTCGTTTGACACCTCATTAATTGTCAAAATAGGTGTAGTATCAGAGTCGAAAAACCGATCCAGACTCTAGAAATAATAAGGCCAAATATTGTGATTCTGGTCTTCCCACAACGTAAAATTGATATATGTATGTACATATGTAGGTATATATGTAGGTATGACTGAACAAATTCAGATTATTTTTTTTAAAGGCTGAACACACAACTGTTAATGACAGCCTTGACTTGGTCTTCTTTTTAATGTGTTCGTTTTTAATTGGATAAACTCACAGTACAAAAATTGTATATTTTGGCCTTTAGGGTAAACTAACTATTAAGGTAGTAGGTACCTACTATGTTCACTGCAAAAACCCACCCGCCCTGTACTCACAGTCACAGTTACTCAGTTTTTGTCAAACAGAGTATAGTTATCCCAAAAATTTCAAGATACTTTCAGTTATTTTTGAATTTCAGGAATTACAACAACACAAAGCTTTCCAGATTGTATATGTACACAATAATTAATGTATTATTGTATATTTATCAGACCATACAATTCAATAGAACCCATCCATGTCATGGCCGTACATAAATATGACAAAAAAAAACCTAAACGTAACGCTAACCAAAATAAAACTTAAATTGGACCATCGGAATTTATCGCCTTCGATAGCTCAGTTGGTAGAGCGGTGGACTGTAGAAGTAAATAATGTGATGAAAATCGCAAGCGGACATCCATAGGTCGCTGGTTCAAATCCGGCTCGAAGGAAAGATGCTGATTTTTTTTAAACAATTCATTCAATAAAAGATATAATTTATCAATAAATTTCAGTTATCGAACAGTGTACAGCAGAATGAAATATGTGTACGTCATTCATCTTTATGTGGTATTTTTTCCTCTGCGTTAACTGTCACGTAAGGGCCTATATGTGGCCTACAGCACACATATTAAAGGTTTTAATTTTTGTTCAGTTCTGCGCATCTGTCAAAATCGAGGTATTATGGTGGGAAAATGTTGGATCTAGTGCCCCTTTACTTGTCTTATTTTCATATTTTATTGTTGTTTATGTTGGCACTCGAACAACCATTTTAAATTTTTTGACACTTTCAACTTTGACAACCTGCGCAATATATGACATTAGATTTGTGTACTGTGTATGTAGCCTACCTATATTATGTTGAATTTAAATTTTTAAGTCTAGTTTAAGCGAATGGGTCTTAAGAAAAAAAATTACTAAGTCACAATCTTTAGTTTAGACTGATGTGTATCATTTGTATCGTTACATTCGTATTTATTAGATTTTTGTCTACTTAGACATTGTCTAACTATTATCAAATTGGTGGAAATATGCTTTATTTAATAAACATAAATATCACATAATTCAGGGTTAAGACAATTTACTTTTTCGTCTAAATTAGGCAGCTATAACACAACAATAAACAAGGTTTTTGAACATATTTACCAAAGTTGGACAGTTGTCTAAAGTTAGACAATGTTTATAAATAAGACCATTAGTATTTTAAATTACAAATTAATTATTTATTTATATTTTATATTTATCTTTTTATATATTTTTCTTTTCACTTTTTATTCTAGAATGTTCTCTCAGGCAGACAGCAGAATTACCATGTCCTTATTCTTAAGCAACAAATATTGTAAAACTTTAATTAGAAAAAATAAAGAATCTATCACCTGTGAAAGAAAATAAAAAGTTGGTTTGTCATTTTCTCGCTCTCATTGGTCGTGTACGGTAAAGTTTGTGCTGTTATAATTCATTTTGAAAAAAACACAAAAACTGATGGAAAAGTAATGTGGTGAACAACTCAACCAACGTATCTGAAAATTTTGTGATAGATTCGGATACAGTATCGGATATGTTCTCGAACGCTTCATTAAGGTCTTGCTTTTTTTAACTTGTTTTTTTTTTTTTTTTTAACTTTCTTCTTCTTTTCCAAATATTCTAAAAAAGCAACAATTACTTAAAAAATCCACTTCATTCCTTCGAGCCGGATTTGAACCAGCGACCTATGGATATCCGCTTTTAAATCTTTCTCTTCTACAGTCCACCGCTCTACCAACTGAGCTATCGAAGGCGATATTTAAAACCAGTGGAATTTTAATTTTGTTCAATCAATAAAAAAGATCGAAAAAGAAAAAAGAAAGGCTTTAAAGAAAACTTTTCTTTTTGCAGTAGCTTCATAATAGTCATTTAAACTATAGGTTATCAAGTTTGTTTAAAGCAACTTTTAAGTTGAACCAATAAATCGGCTTTCCAAAAAATATTCTAACCGATATTTAAGGACAATACGAATGATTTTTTTACAGCAAATTAATCAATAAAACAAAATTTTCTTTACTGGACTATATATGTACATTATATTATTATATTATGGCATTGATAAGTTTTTATTTTAAGTCTTCGTGTTTGTTTCTAGCAAATTTGTCTACCAATAATAACCGTTGGGATATCCACCATAACCCCATCCGCGTCTGTATCCGCCCCAGTGACCATAACCACCACTATATCCCCAGCCTCCATATCCACCATATCCTAATCGAATACTTGGATAATATCCAAAGCCAAAGGTTTCAGCTGGCTTCAGATCACTTCCTTCACCAGCATCCAAATCACCTTCGTTTGCTTTATCAGGCTATATGGAAAAAAGGCTAACATTAAGATGGAGTTTATTAAATGAAGATTTAAGCTGTGTCTTACCAATGGGCTTAGTACCTTCGTGTCTTCTTCAACTGCAGGATATGCATGTATAACAACAGCAAGGATCACAACAAGGGCAAGAAACTGAAAGTTATTAATTATATTATTATTATTTTAATTAGCATGTTCTCATCTGTTTATATGACTTCCACCATCACTTGCTGCCAATAACTCACTTTGAACATGATTTACAAATCTTTGTTAAGACAATTAGCACTTAAGTCAGAAAATTTAAAAAAACAAAAGTGATCTAAAAGTAATGATCTTGTATAAAAAAGGCAATGAATCGAATAACTTCTCGTTGCAAACTGATCTTCGAAAAATCTCTGGTGGACCTTTTATACCTGATGTACTACTAGCTTCAGAGTAACATGATGCATCAGTACACGGATAATGAGTATACAGGTATGTATACGCAAAAAAAAAAAAAAACAGTTCTAATGAATTGACCAATATTTTACATACATATGTATATATCAGGCATCATCATGTAAACGGGGCAGAGAGCGTTTAAGAATAAGTCATTCATTTGTGTAAATGGGAATCACAGATAAATGTGCAGCATCAATTTTGAAGGTTTGTGATCTTGAAATCAGATTTGACCTTCGATTTTAATTTTTTTAGATGAGTACCAACACCTACTTAGAAAACAGAGATTTTTATATAGTACACCTAGTGCGTTATATTTTTATAGACAGTATAAACAAACGAATCAAACTGTGCTTTGGGGTCTACAATCTGTAAAAGATTTTTTTTTTTTAAACAAGTATGTACATATGTATGTTATGCCTACATACGTACATAAAAAGTTTGGGAGTCAATGAACTTTAACCAAATTTGAGTGATTAGGGTGTTCAAATGTCATACATTGTTTGTAAGCAAAATAAATTTATCCTAAGTGATTTCAGATGAGATCAGGAGATTTTTAAACAAAGGAAGAGGTCAAAATTGGGACAAAGCTTATACGAGAGTTTTGTTTAATGAGGAGTAAAAGTTTATAAAGACTTCAAAATAATTTATAGCGGAAATTTTGGTATCTGAGCTGTCATTTTGATAGTTTTCACAAATACTTCGTAATTATTATTTCTATTGCACTAACTATAATATTCTGTTGTAAACTGTTTTACGAAGACTCAGCTCATATTCTCAGCAAAATTTAAAACAAAAATATTCTCATTGAACGACAAATGGGGATTTGGGAACTTCAAAAGTCTCAGCTATCACTTTTGAAAATCTGACAGATAGAAAATTGTAAAGGAATAGAAAAGACGTTTTTTTAATCTTTATAGAGAAGTTTTTGCTCTTATATTTTGTCTTCAAAGTATAATTTTAATTACAAAATTATTTCTTTTATAGAAACGCTGACAACTACATAAAAGAAGATAAACTGGACTTAAGTTCAGAAGACATAAGGGACTACATTATAGGTTCGTTCGCGTACTAGCCAGAAACTACCCAAAACTACCATTTTCTACCAGATTTAGTCCAAACCTGTTCGCATACGTACATTTCGTGTAATTTCTGGCAGGAGAGAGCGGTCATGAGAGAGAAAATTACTTTCCCTTCTTGCCAGTTTTTACCCAGAAATTTCTTCGGGCACAAACTGGCAAGTTCTGTTGAAAGTAAAGGAACAACAACAAAAATACAAAATGGCTTTTGTTTACTTTTTTGTTTTGTTGATCTAGTTGGAAGTGAACTTTTTTCGTTTAAAAATTAAATCATTTTAGTTAAAAAATTAAAATTTTACAAAAATAAATTAAATTATTAAATATAATAAAAGAAACTTTTGAAGTGTACTTGTGAGTGTGTGTTTTTTTTTATTCAGTGTTGTGCTCAGAGAATTATTTTTCATCGAATTTTGAATAAAAAAGAAACAAAAATACGTGATGTTCCTTTTAAGTGTGTATTTTCTATTTGTTAGTATTTATAACGAAAATTTAAGTTTTTTTGTAATAAAAAAAACTTTTTTGCCTTTGTTTACTTTTTTTTTACGTTTAAAAAGTGGTTAAGTAATTTGGTTCAACGCGTTCGTGTATTTTCGGACAGCTTCACTTTTCTTTGAGATAATTTCATCCCCACTCCTCAAAATATGACAGATTGTCATTTTTAGTCCGGAAAGTACCCGAACAAACCTTATGTAGTCCACTGATGCATTCATGAAGCCTGATTACACGATTCCTTTTTTCTTTCGTTTCGTTTGGGTCAGCGGGCCTGTTCTGTCAAAAAGACGAAACGAACAAAAAAAGAAACGTGTAGGTAATTAAGGCGATTGAAAGCAAATTCGATTAACGACACAAGTTATTTTTTGAGATGTCGTCATTACAGTCAAACCTGAAACCTGAAAAAGTTCAAACCTTTACCTTCAATTGTATACCATGTTTACCTATTATGGACTTTTTGATTGGTGTCACAAATGACATTTTATGCAAAAAGGAAATAAAAAGCTTCCGGATTTTATTTCAGGATAGAAAAAATTTAATTTTGACTTTCGAGAAAACTCGATTATAAGAAAAGCAATCTAAAATAAACACCCTGTCATTTTCTAATCTTTCAAAATTCAAACACAAAGTAACAACAAGAAAAAAATCGGTAACAAAAAATAATGCATATGTATGTATGTATGTACATACATATATACTTTTATAAAATTTAAGAGCAAAAACGTATATACGAATATATTGGAAATTAGTTTTTCTCTCTATAACCTAGAAATTTCACTATCTTCAAGACAGCTTGAGGCAGTGTCCGCAAAAGATATTATTTGTCATTTATGTATAGGTACATTTCTGTTTTAGCGCCTCTTAGTGATGAAACAATGATTAACACTTCTATAATTTGTTTTTTTTTTGCACGGATTTGAACTTATTAACAATTAAGTTCATTGTAATTAATTGTTCTTTTTATTGTTCATTATTATTATTTTTTTTTTTATTTTGTAATGTTAATAAATTCAACTTTTTTATGTTATTTTTAATAAATTAAATCACGTATAGATATTCCTAAAACGTAATATCAAAAATATTATTTTCAAATTTATATTATGTATTTTAAATGACGTGAGTCTGTCATTTTAAAGAACCCACTCGACAACCCATCTATTTAAAATCTTGTAATATGCCTCATAATCTCATATCAATGGATCTGTCATTCATATGTTCATATGTACATATGTACATACGTACACATGTGTGAAGAGTTGAAGTAAACAAGCGGAGCTGACGAATGATTTACCTAGTTGTGAATTTATTTTAGGGGATTCCTTAAATTTTAAATTTGATTATCATACTTTTGTGAAGAAGCTATTACGTATTATGGATTAAGCAATACTACGCTGCCTGATGATGTAGTTGGTACAAAGGTTTGTTTGCAATAGTCACATTTTCTATAGAAAAGTTAATTAAAGGGTGATAATTTTTGAAATGACTAATATACCTATGTACATATATGTCCATAACATGTAAAAGGAAACGCTTAATTTTTGTTTTCATTGCGAAATTAGTTAATTGCAATAAAATTTACCTATAAATTGATGACTAAGTTGGGGATCACAATCAATGATAATACCTTAACAGCCCTATTCTGCCATTGGGCTCACGCAAGTCACAAGCTCTTGTGAGATTGATTTATTCTCCAAACAATCCTCACAAGAAACCTATCAAAAAACTCACCACAGCAAAGGGAATTTTTAATTGTGATTGTAAAGTTTTGAATTTTTGCAAACAAAAATTATTCAATGGGTCCGTTCAACCCAATGAATAATTTTTGTCCGTAATTTTGAAATTTAAAACTTGTGAGTGAGCTAATCAAATTTTAAAAATTTGTTATAGCTACTAAAAATATTTGTTTAAATTTATTATTTTCTGCTGTGCTGTGTTCTCCACTTGACAAAATCCGTTTAAACATTTATTTGAATAATCAAAGTAACATGCGGGAAGTACGTAAGCCAATTTATCAAATTATCTGCAAATTACACATAGAAAAAGGCACATTCAACGCTTTTACGAATAACCGATCAAAAATCCTGATAATTTTTCAAAATATTGCAACTCAAATAAAAGCGGTTTTGAATTTAAATTTAATAATTTCTACTTCCGGTCGATCCTAGTACCATCTAACGAGATAATTCACGAGTATCGTTCAGAGCCACCTGTATTTCACTAAAAGCAATCATATATATTTGGCAACGAAACACAGTCAATTTTGACATTTGATTTCGCCAGCCCGCTAAACAACAACAAATCGGCCACCCAAATTCCATTTGTTTCATACACTTCAACTAATTCGCCGTTTGCCGTGTTCTGCATTCCCATTCCAGTTTGAGCCAAAAAAAAAATCAACTTTCTGTCACACACCCATTTCCCCAACCTCGAAGAACCACAAAAACAAACCAACAAAAAAAAATTGAATTCTTCTCCTGCCGTTGTTGTGTTATGCGTTAAGGTGTGTGTGATTAACTCACCCCTGTCTATGTGTGTGTTTTGGTCCACTCTGTTGCTTTTTTGCTGTTCATTTGATTTTAATTCGGCCGCTCGCTGTCAAAAGTTTTTTTCCCCGCGTTCGGTACGGTTGAGTTTTTTCTTCTTTTCGTGCGCTGCGCTGCATTTTGTACACACGGGGTGGTGTTTGGTCGTCGGCATTCTTCTTGTGTTGGAATTTTTGTTAAATATATACAAAACAAATTACTCAATTTCTTTTCTTTCTCTTATTCTAAAATCTGAACTTAATTTCTATCTCGGCCAAAATAAAATATTTTTGCTTTTTTCGAACAAAATACGCGAAATTTCTCTTGTCGCCCCACAGTCATTTATTTTTTTCCTTGTAAAGAGTGAAACTCGATTTTTTTTTCTTATTTCGCCCCATTTTTTGAGTTCTATATTTACTACTATTTTTTATTGATAAAAGTGAGTGAAATTCATTATGAAATTTGATAAAAATCTAAGGAAAATAAGGAAATTCACGAGAAATTCTGTGTGAAAAAAGAAAATCTTGGAAAAATCAAAGAAAGTGGCGAAGAAAATGAAATCCTCCTTCGTCTTCGCCTATTTTTTTTTACTTCGATTCGCGTGTGTATGTTGAGTGGTGTAGAAATCTGAAGAAAAATCTCATCTCACTTGCACTCAGTCAGCTAAGTAGTATGAGTAAGGAGGCCAGATATATAAAAGTGACGTGTGTGTTATATGAGTCCAACACCCAAAAAAGGGAATAAAAAATTTCCTGGCGATCGTTGTGTTGTTGTTGTTAGTAGTTTGGTGGGTTATCGTTATTTTATTTTCGATTTTGTGGTTATTTGGAGAAATGGATTGGAATATCTAATCCTGTCCTGGAACAGGATCGACCCCAAAAGCTGGATTTTTTTTTATTGGAAATAGGGGAAATAAGTTTTTGCGTGGTGATCAATGTATTCCCCGGCTTTTGTTTTTATAACATGAAGAATAAGAAATGTTGCCGCTGAATTTGAATTTGTGAGGTTATGTGGATTTGTTCCCATCCGCATCCGCACCGCAGTGAATTGGATTTGGATTTGAATCTTGGATGGGGTTATAAATAAACATTTTCGATATTTTCATGTTATTTTTTTTTTAATCTGTTGAATTTGTTGATGTATCTGTGAGAATTATTTCAACTTTCTTACGAAAATAAATTCAAATGTGGGCGGATTTGGGTTGCCGCAATACATTTTATGTTTTTCTTTCTTTTCTTCTTAAAAAAAAAAAAAACACTTTTATTTTGTGTTTAGTGGCTGATATCTAGCTGGCCACGAATCATTGAGATTTATAATAAAATAATTGAAAAAAAAATCTAACACCAAAAAGAGTTTATGGAGTACCTACTAATTCAAAACATGGTAACCTCTGGCAAACGCCTACATAAGTTTATTATATTATGTATAGGTAGGTACATATTTTTTTAATTTATTTATTTGAATACCTAATTTGGGGAAGCAAGACTACAAGACTAATGACTTATGTATAATATGTGCAAACCGCTAAATGGTTCTTTTTAGTTGTTTTGATGAAGGTCAATCAAAGATTGATTGGCAAATACCTTTTTGTTTGCAAATACATTTTTAAGATACCTACATTACTCACATAAATGATATAACAGATACCAACCTAGCCTACGACAGATATTTTAAACTAAGATTTTTATTAAAAAAGCAAAATTGATATAGTAGACTCCCGTTAACGTGGATATATTCCAATAATTTGAACAAATAATTTTTCCCTTTACGCATTCTATAACTTGAAAAGACCATTTTTAAGCCTCTATACCTACATTGAATTTTTTCCCTTAAGTAGGTAGGTACTCTATCCATCATATTCAGTTTAAAACTTAAATCCCGATGTATTTAAATTGAATTTATGACGATATCAACGATGCCTAGGTAATAAAAAGTTTGAATTGAATCTGAAAGTGAATCCGAATCTGGTAATGTTAGACCTAATCGTACCAAATGTTGTAACTGACAAGAATGCAATTAAATTGTCTCATTTTAAATTATTTATTTATAGTATTTTTGTTTATCTACTTCTTCAAATCATTAAAATGAATTACCTATTATAAAAAAAAAACATTAAAACCTTCAACAATTTTGTATACCTATTAATCCAGTAATTGTAACAATCAATCCTATAGCTCGAACACCTCTGATTTCGTAAGTGTTCTAGTTAACGAGCGTCCACAATATACCTAACTATGTAGGCCCAGATACTGACCTATAAACAATAAGGTCTTGTTAATGAATGCATGTCCGTCAAGTTAGCATTACCATTTCAAAATTTTAAGATTCTAATAAATAAATTAATATTTTCGTGAATTTGTTGTAAAAAAAAAATAGTCGCGCTTGTTTTTTTTTTAAATAACCCGTGATAATGCTAACTTGACGGTCAAGTTAGCATTACCACCCCAAAAAAAAAAGAATGCCAAAATTGTAGGAATTTGTTTTTAACTTTAAAAAAAATTTTGAAATTGCATCTATGAATACGGCATTACTCAAACAGCTTTGGCTATGTTTTTTCTACAAGACTTTTTGATGTGGAATTTGTTTAAACAATTGTCGATCGACGTCCTTAAATAAGTTGTGTCAAAAATTATTTGTCGCCCCTTTTTCGTCAAAAAAATCACCTAAAAATGACAAAATACCCCAAAATTGGGGGGTGGTAATGCTAAGTTGACCGTCAAGTTAGCATTACCAGGGGTTATTTAAAAAAAAAAACAAGCGCGACAAATTTGTTTCTTTCACGGCAAATTTACGACAAATTCACGAAATTAATCCAATTATTGGAATCTTAAAATTTTAAAGTGGTAATGCTAACTTGACGGACATAATGAATGCACTTTTGCGAAAAGCTAGGTTCAAAATCCTATTCTTGTCATAATTCCATTAAAGCAGACTTATTAAACTTTTCAAGCTTGATTAAGTAAATGCAGAAGAAGTATCTATTTTAACCAATTATGGTAGTAGTACCTAATAGGAATCCAGAACAGTAAGAACTTTTGCAATACTGATTCACTAATATTGGCTTTTCTGATTAAAAAAAAAAAAACCTCGAAAGTTAATACATAATATGTACATAAATGCTAAAACATTATTCGATAGGTAACTAATAGGTGCTAGGTATGTGTAACTACATACATATATCGAACCATGTTACTGTTTACCACAGCTGGTGATGAATTCCAGCTGATCAAATTTAATCAAAATATATAACACTTAAAACCATTCCTAAGAACCCTGGAATTATTTTTAGATCTCAAAATCAATTTTACGATTGTGAACGATTAAACGACATTTTGTAATATTTTTGCATAAAACCGAGTTTATAATTTCGATGCGTTCCTAAATGCCCACCTAACCGATTTTTTCACTTTTCAGCGACGTTTTTTTAGATTTTAACTACCTATGTAGGTATGAACCAAAAATTTGTTATCTGCACACAAAAATTCAGACAGAAATTCATAGATTGAGGAAATAAATTTAACGCCTTTTGTGAAAAATTTAAATTTCTTTAAAGATGAATTTGATATTATATTGGATGCATTTAAAAGTTAACTAAAGTTAATAATGTTTAAAAATTCTAAAGGAAACAAATCTATGTATGCCTTTATAGGTAGATATATTGTGTAGCTACATAAATGGATCTGTGTACATATATTAAATTTTGCTACTTAAATCTGAAAAGGAAAGTTATTTTAGTTATTGACATCACTGCTTAAGAATTTAACTTGCAATACCTATTTTCTGATGGAGAAATTAATACCCGTAATCAAAATTAATTTGTGTGTAAACATTTTTTTTTAAATAGGTATGTATTTTATAAATATTTATAATATCCATTGTTATCTAAACAACCTGGGAGCAAGCTGCTTACAAATTTCCTTAAGATCGAACATGCATGATAAATTGCTTGTTTTTGCAATAAATAAAAAAAAAATTCGAATACCTATGAATTTTTAGAAAAGTCTACAAGTGATATCATGTTCCCTAGTTTTTATACTTAAACCTATACAATTAAAACCCAAGTAGGTATAGGTTTTATCATCAATGATTGTTCCCATTTGAACATTTATTAATGTTTTTAATTAGAATTAAAAAAATGAAAAGTATGAGATCACTGACAAAGACGAACGATGGACGACGACACGACACAAGAATGGGTGTGCTGCATTACGAAATAAAGGAAATTCATTTCTTACCTCTAATATCTAATTATAGCAAATCAATTACTATGAGAACCGATAATACTTGGTTAATAGAGGTGTTGGTATTGAGTATGATTGTGCTTATCAAACAAGAGCATATATTTTTTTTATTCAAATATAAAAGATAACAAATAAATAAATGGGGTTATTTTAAACGTGTCAGTTCGACAAGGCCAAAAACTGTATACGTAAATCTTTGATGTTGCGGATTTAAAACAAATTGTGTTTTAACTTAAACGACAATAAATGGGATGAAGAAAAACGTTTTTGTATTTACATATTCTGTATAAAATAATTAAAAAAATATGTATCTGAACCATTGTTTGTAAAAAACGTCAGCAACATGTAGTTCTAATAGTATTCAATCAGTTTAAATTGGCATTTATAAAAAACTCGCGATAAAAAAGTAAAAGCTAGATTTTGAGATAAGCTAATAGACCCAGGAAAATCGTTCTAGGTGAAGCACAAGCCTAAGTTTTATAGTTTTTGTTTTATTGGTAGATTGTTCTAATGCAAACTTAAAAAGCTTCTGTTAGACTATTTTTTTTTAATAATATTTTAATTACCTTAAGTTAAAACCTCCTTCATTTTAGAAACCTACTTGCACTGAAATTGAAATTTATTTTTTGCTAAAAATAAAAACAGGTAGTTTTTATAAAAACAGGTAGTTTTTTTTGACCCAGTCTACAAGCCTAAGTAATTTGATGCAACTTATGCCAAAGACCATAAATTTGTTATTATTCTGTTTTTTTATCTTACCTACTTGTTGTTATTAAACAATTATTGCTATATTTTGGAAACTGTTGGGCCAACAGACACGATTCATATCTCAAGTTAAAAAAAATTTAGTGAGTTTGAGATCGTAAAACAAAGTTAAAATCAAAAACTAGTCCTTTAGGGTTAAAATCGCCAATAACTATAAAAAAAACGAAAATTTCGATTTTTGACCATGATGCGTTCGGAGCTCGAGGTCGAAAAATTAGTTTCTTCATTAAGCAACACAGCAAAAAATCAGAACTAAAGGATTTGACGCAAGGTCCTCTTCCTATGAGACGACAAAATTACTGTACTATAATAGGTACTCCTATACATTTGACTATTTTAACCCCTAGAGCATGTCATCAGATTCGCTCTTTGATTTGTTTTTCTTCCATTCGATGTATTCGACTTGATTCTTAACATTCTCTTGCTAATTACGTTAATTAACACTATCAACCTTGAAATCCAATGTGAATAGACCATAAAAACAAACAAGTCTTCTACTCGTCGTACACGTCGTAACCACCCCCTTAGCGACTGAATGAATTAAGAAAAAGCACAACAAAACTAAGCTAAATGCGATTTGTTTTACTATTTACCGTCAAGTGAAACGTCTTATTTAACTTTTGTTGTTTTATATTGTTTTTTCCATATCAACAATTACTGATGGCATTTCACATCATGAAGTCATTTTAATTTGTAAGAAGTTTTTTTTTTTTTTGTTTTTGTTCAAAGTAATCTTAATAAATTGCATTGAAAAAACGCGCCTTTAAGTTTTATGTTAATTTGATATCTGTCACGTTTGCTCAACGCACCCAAAAATACATCGCCTCGGAAGTATCGTCTAATGTCAAATGCAACGTTTTGAACAATCAATCAAAAACGCTTAAAGATACGACCATTTATTATTATATTTTGTTGTTGTTGTTGTTGTTTTTGATTTTTTTTTGCGGTCTGACAAATCTATTGGAACTTTAAGCAACAACAGGTGCCTCATAGAGGGGCACCACACCACATCACAGCACACATACAATTTGTACATGCCAATCTATCGAATTTCTAGATATGTATGTATGTATGTATGTAGTTGACGGCAGTTCTCTACTTATTGTCAGTTCCATTTCCGAATGATGATCGACAGATGTTTATTGAATAAACAGAAGCAGCAGCAGCAAACACAACAAGCAAAAAAGTATGGCATCAATTTAAAAGGTTACGCATTGTGTGGGGTGAATATTGTACTTTATGAGAACAAGAACAATTTTATGGTTACCTAATGAAAACGACGACGAAAACGAAACTACTGATTAAATAATCTTATCAGCGGCAGTAATAGCAATGAATCATACCTACATACTTGGTTTGGATCGATTTCTTATTATAATATTGGTTACTTTTTGTTCCAATGACTGCGCGATTAGTAACAATATTAGATTTCTACTTTTAAACTTTTTTTTATCGGTTCTGATATTTGAATGAGAAGGGTGGCAAGTATACAAATTGGATCGGGTTGAAGCTTTGGTATTTGTGTCAAAGTGGTTAAAGTCGCGCCGTTTGCACACACTTCGATTGTCATCGGTCACGGTCAATCCTCTAGTGTTGCTTGCAAAAATTACGAGCTTTATATTGCCTTTGAGAATTTTTAGAACACCAAGTACCCGAAATAAGTAATCGAGTGGGTCATGCAGCATGAAGACCACACATCATCAAACAGTGCAATTTTAGATTGTTTTAGATTACAATGTATTGTAGATTTTTTAAACACATGAAAACCTTCATTATCTTAATTTCTACTTCAATAGCTATAGCCCAGGAAAATTAGATAAAAAAACGGCAAACTTCGAAAAAATTCCGATAAGGCAAAATTTTGCATGGGAAGTTTATTTTTTTGTATTAGTCACTTCTTAAAAGTACCGAAAATTTGGATCAGGGTTAAAGTTTTAAGAGGAATATAATACAGTGTGAAATTCAGTTTTATGTAAATATCCTAAGAAGTAGCTGAAATTAAATTGAAGATTTTGCGATTTTACACAATAACAATTTTGGAAGGTTTTTTCGTAAAAGCAAAAGTTTTTAATATTATTTTATTTTTTCTTGTAATGTGCGATGTTTTACACCACTACCACGACCTACTCCAGTTTAAAAAAAAAAAAACGATACATAATAGAATTCAGTTACTCCAAGTCATTCTCTAGATGTAACCCTATGAATTTAGACTTTGATTTCGAAAAAAATTCCAAGAAAATTGAATTTTGGTGGAGAGTTTTTTTTTTGGCGTCTTAAAATAAGTCAAGTTTTTAAAAGTATATTGAGAATAATCTTTTTTTTGAAAAATGTAAAAGCATATGTTGTATAGCTCATATTTATATATACATATATTTTGTGAGCTACAATTAAATACCCCTAAAAACTGATGAAGTTCGAGCAATTTAAAAAAAAAAAATGTTTCGTAAAAACGTAATTAGCTTTATTGTGAATTTCACCCGAACAACACTCCACCCGGAAAAATTGATATTTTACTTTTCGCTTATTGCGAGTTTCACCCAAAATTCTATGTTCGAAAAATTCCCCTTATTGTGAATATTCATTTCGGGCGGAATGTAATGCAAAACTCACAATAGCTTTTAAAATTCCGGGCGAACAAAAAATTTTAAGGTGAAATATTTTTCGGGTGAAACTCACAAAAAAGCTGAATGCTTACCACATACATACATAAATAGAAATAAAGCTCTCCACCAGAACTCAGCTTTGTCGGAATTTTTTCAAAGAGTCTAAAAAACTCAACTATTCCTTACACTTTTCTCAATAATAATAAAAGCTCGAAAATATAACTCATAAGTCACCACAGCATCAGGGGATCTGTACACTTTGATCGAAGACTTAGTCATAAAAAACCAGTTTCAAGAACGAAAATGAATACCTAAAACAAAAATAAATACCTATACAAATATGAACATTACATTCATACATATACCTACATACATTATACTATATTTTTATTATTATTACATTATTATATTTTCAATATAAGGCATAAAAAGTTAACAAAAAAAAAAATTAAATAAAATTTAAGTACTGGTCAATTTTTCATTACCAGACCAATGCAACTCACCATTTCTGGAATTAAATATACAATCACCATAATAAAATGTAGGGGGACAATGGAATTTTTGTATCGTTTGTGCCACGAATAGACTGGTGAATATTCATTTTTCAATATAAATATGTTGCATGTGCGTGTGCGTTTTGCCTTCAAAAATGCCATACATCACTATCAGACGTCGCGTCGAGAGAAAAAAAAAAACATTATATTTCAATTTTATTATTACTTGGCCATATTTGGAAGAATTTTGTTTTTCTCGAAGTCTCATTATCGGAGGAGTATGATTAAAAAATAACCGCTGTTTTTTTTCTCAGACGGAATTTCAAATATTGCAGTTGTGGTGGTTAAATAACTAAAAAGAGGAAAAAGGAAATAGAATTATGTAGATAACTGACTTTTGATAAAGGTCAACTGTTAAATTGAAATAAAACAAATATAATGTTCAAATCAAAAAAATAGACAAACATTTTTGAACCCTTTAAGATTACAATAGTCCAATATGTCTAGATACCCTCAAAAACTGGTATCGTAACAGGGGGATACAGAAAACATCGCTTTGACACAAACATTGGGAAAATCTGAAAAAAATGCCAGATTTTTGTATTCGATATCAGGAATTTTGGCTATAAATTTGTACATCCACTCCCAAAATTTGCTAAGGGCTCTTGGTCTAAGATTATTTTGTTCTGATAAAAAAGTTTTTTTTTTTTATGTTAACTGCTGTTTGGTCATTTACCTCACAACGATTCCTCACCTCTCACGACAACACCACTTAGTATATACACTAAGTGGTGTTGGATATACCTATCGTAATTGTATTTAGGTTTTTTTTTTACTTCGACTAAAAAATTAAATATCACATATTTGAAAACATATTTGTACCAATTTGTATTTAGGAGCTGGAGATGAATACATACCAGAATACGTGGGTAATAACTTCTAAACCATCCAACCATTGAAAATTAAATAAATTATTGGCGTGACAGCTCGTGTAGAACCTTCAAAGTCTTCAAATCTCAACCATTCCTGTGTGCGTGTTGTTAGTCCACATGAATAAAGGAAACCCACAATTTGTTGCAAAACCCGAATGGCTAATATGAGTAACGCTTTTTCATTACAAGAAAAGAGATAATCTTCAGGGATTTCTCCTTCCTCGCAAGTGGCAGTACCCCTGAAAAAAACATTTTGTTTTTTAGGCGGAATATGTTGGGGCTCGATAGACAAACTTCCGTTACCTTTATACAACAGCCCAACGGCAATTACCATTACGTCACGGGGTAATATTTAAAGTTAGGTAACACTACTGAAGTCACCTTTTTTAAGGGCATTCGCCAAAATGTCAATGTAAATTTTAATCCCGTGAGTGATTTCACAGTTGCTCTTTGTTTTTTTTTTTTTTGTTTTTTTAGTTAATTTAACTAACAAAACCTGCACTGTTACGCAACATTTTGTTTATGATTTTATTAACATAATCTGATTAATCCTTTTTGAATTTTAATGAAAAACAAAACATAAATATAATCAAATTACTTTCTTTCGGTTATTAATAATTTTTTTTGAATGCGGAATAAAATTAAATTCAAAACCTGAATCACCCAAATTATATATTTTTTACTTTGCCAAACTTATCTAACCTACTTTCCTCTGAATTTACTCGTCGAACCAGCTTTTAACATTTTGTTCATAAAGACTGTTTTGCGAATCTTCTTATATTATATTAAACACTCTCATGGCTATTTATGTCTACCATTCATCATTTTTAGAAAACAAAAGATTAACGAAACCAAAGCACTGCAATGCCAAGAGAAAAAAAAAAGCTGAAAGTTTTAATTAAAAGTTTAATGAACTTTTCTGCCGAATAATTACATACATGCTCAAATAATGTTTGTTTATATATGTATGTATATAAAAAAATACACAATCGACTTAATGGTGCAATCAGCTGCGACTTGTTAAGGCGCGACATCGAATTAACGACAACATTGAATTTATTGCGGATACTTTAACTATACAACAACAATGTTGACATCTTTGTTAAAGTAAACTCAGCTGGTTGTGGTTAGCTATCCGGTAGTGGAGTGTGGAGATGATATGGTGTGTCGTGTGAACTTGGCCAGAAGCGGAAAGTGACATTATATTCACTCCGTTGATTATTTTATTCGTTACGAAAGACTAATTCGTTTCAATTAAAAGGGCATGCAAGTGTTCGTCTTCTTCTTTTTATTCAATTCGATTTAATGTATAAACTACACAATTGTATAAATGCAGTTCGATAAAAACAAATGCCATCAACAGAGATATAGAGAAAATAATAGAGATCTTAGAATGACATTTAATTTGACACACATTTTTTGTTGTTGTTAAAGCCACAATAACCGATGCAGATGATTAGCGGATTAATTTAGTACCGCGCCGCGCCACTGCCGCCGATAGATGGTGGTTACCTGAGAAAAGAAACACACACTTGGCAGTCAGTAGTTTTGGTTATGATGGCGTAATCCGCGGTCTGTGGGGTGAACAATGAACTTTAATGTGAATGAAAATTATTGTTTTGTGGTGAATTCGAGCTTGTCATTTTATATACTGTTATTAAATACTTCACACTTGACATTTTTGTTAAAGTTTTTTTTTTTATTATTGAACTTGGGGTTTTGAATTGAACATTTGCGGTTTATTGTAAGATCATATATTATTTACATATGTATGTGTGTAACTATATCTAAATAGATGATTAGTGGATGCAATAAAATTGCAGGTATTAAATTGATGTGGATGGTTGTCATTTAAATTATGTATTTTCTTATGACATATTGTAGTACCTACATATGTATATTCCGGATCAATTTAAACGTTTAACGGAAAAGAAATCAACCATAAAATCGACATCAAATCAAATAATATATCGTACATTAAGAATAATGATTCCAAAACTCAAAAAATACGATTTTTCAGCAAAACAAAAAATCCAGAAATTTTGTAGGCAATATGACGCGATTAATAAATTTTAACAACGAAATGTAAAGTAATGACGTTTAAAAGATAATTGATTAAAACTAAGTTCAGATTAATAACGAAACTTGTAAACAAAAATTAATATATGTTTTAATTCGTTATTAGGAACGTTGGCTAGGTTTTTTGAAAATATCTTTTACCGTTTTTTTTTCTTTAAGCCAATATGTATACATACATATGTAGCTAAACAACTAATCTTGTTGCTTGACCTAGTGTCAATTTTTAAAAAAGCACCCTGTACGCAAGTCTAAATACTTTAAATCGAATTCTTAACAAAAAAGTCCTTGATATTTTAAAAGTGGAATGATTTATAGAAGTAAAAATCTCTAATGTTTAGTTCTTTCGCACAATATTCTCAATAAAAGGTTCCACAAATGTGGAGACCCTCTAGAAATTCTTTCGTCCTTGAACCCAGCATATTACCCTTCACATTTGGCCTACAATAGAGTAGTGACGTTATATTAGTTTAAGTTCTTCACTAAAAAAAATAATATTCTTCATAGTATAATGGATCATCTGGATTACCCTTCTTAAATATTTTCATTATGGGGACCTCCTACAAAATTTCATGTTCCGGACGTGTTTTTAGTGTTTGAACAATTTTTGATTCACTTGAATTAAAAAAAATATTTTTGCTAAAAGTATTGCTTAAGAATGGATTTCTACTTTAAAAAAGCTATAGCAAGACATTGTATGTGTTGCCGTTGTTGTTAAATAATTTGTTTCTAGTTTAAGTAGATTTTTTTTTCTTTAGAAAATTGCACCTCTCGCCTAAACGAGTTGAACACTCTTGCTTTTATACGAATCTTTTGCGAATCACCCTGTTTGTATGTATGTAACTGACCACTATAAAATAAATAATTAAAACAAATGCAAAAATGCTTTTAAAAAGCCTTTTTAGGTGGTCTACTAAAAATTCATTCTTCGTGTAACCTAATTGGACTTCAAATTCCATTGAAATTATTCTTAACTTTTTCTTCTTTGTATATAATCACCTCTTGACAAATGAAATTTAGTTCGCAATAAAACTTAAAAATTCTAAGTTGATTCATCAGGTTAGACAGTTCAATTATTCAGGGTTAAATGTATCTACATACATAATATGTATTCTGAGAAAGCAAAACGCAATAATTTTTAAAATGTTTACAGTCAAAGGTCACAACTCTTTTTCATTCTGACTTGACAATTTTGAACTCATTTATAAGTAAACCACGTACACAAAAGTTCAAAACCCATCAAGAATAAAAAAAAAATAAAAAATAACGCTATCAAAAGAAAGTCAACGAATGAAAGTCTCATATAATGCAAAACATACACGCGTTCTTCTATTAAATCCACTCACGTCTAGCATTAAAATTTAGAACAACGACGCTAAACAAAAACTAAAAAAAAATAATCCATATGTATAAAAAACACCAAAGTACTGTTCCAATTTCAAATTCAAAACGATTTAAAAAAAAAACATACGAAGGGCTTGAATTGTGTCACCGAAATCAAATGCTCATCATGAGGTGCTTTATTGCTGCACTAGATAGTAAGACACCCTCTCCTCCTCGTTGTTGTTGTTGTTGTCATAGAACGATAGAACAAAAGTACAAAACCAACTTAACACAGTGCGATTTATATGTTGTCAATCAATCCATCCGACACCATCGACCTCATGCTAATCATCAATAGCAGGCAGCTTCAGTATATACATAGTTCTATACTTTGCTGTCGGCTTTAATGTGTCGAGAATGAGTAAAATGAGGTCTGGCAAGTACATTGCGTCGAGTCGAGTGTTGTGTCAATGTTATATTCACTCTAGACGTCATGATTCACACAGAATTTCCAGGGAATATCTGAGAAATGCGATTAAATGGGGCAACAGCAGTTGCTTTAGCTCTACCACCGCACTGCCACCGCCTTAAAAAGTCCGAGTCCATTTATTTTATTTATTATTCTTTCTTTTTTTCAGCTTATCAAAAAAAAAACACACAAAACAAAACAAAAAAAACGGAACTTAATCGAAAATGTCATTTCGTGTTGTACGAAGTTCGAAATTTCGTCACGTCTATGGCCAGGCACTGAAACGTGAGCAATGCTATGATAACATTCGGGTATCGAAAAGCAGTTGGGACTCAACATTCTGTGCTGTAAATCCGAAATTTTTGGCAATCATTGTCGAGTCAGCTGGCGGTGGAGCTTTCATTGTCTTGCCACACAATAAGGTAAGTTTTCGTTTTTTTTTTAAATTGATTTTCTTATTTTCTAAGTCTGTGTTTTATTTTTAGCATTGATTTCTTGTCTCTCGATTAAAGTTATTTATTTTAGCAACAGCTTTAGTTTACCAAAAAATGAGTCATAATTTGTCATTTATTTTGGTTGTAGATGAATCGTGAGGAATGTCAAAAAAAAAAAATCGGTGACAAACTAAGAGAATACATAATTATTTGTATAAATTGTCTCTTTAATGAATTGAACTGGCAACACGTTTCTTTATTTTGTATTGTTTGTTGTTTTTGTTTTGGCAAACGTCACACCAGATGGTAATTGTCAGTCTCTAAAGGGAATTTAGGTATTTTTTTCTTGAATAATTATTCGTATTAAACAATTTTATTTGACGGAATGCAACATTATATGAATATGTATGTACATTGTACATAATGTTTTATATTTCATTAAAGCATCTTCAAATAATTTTGTTTAAGCTTTAACTTATTTTAGATAGATCATGAGATATTTTGTTTGTTTTTATATTAAAAAGAACTGTTATAACATTTTAATATCATTAATTTGTGTGAAATAAATGTATAAGCTTTAAAATTTGTCAGATGTTTTTTTAAAAGTATAAATCACTCGGGCGTATGTGGAATATTTTTATTTATTTTAACATTATACCTCATATTCACATTAATATAGGCATTCAAATAACAATCTATCAAATTTAACATTTATGTTAATAGATTTTTACTCTAAACAGAGATTATATTGCAGATAAAAAAACACGAGTGAGAATAATTGTTTCCAAGTCAGTTCTTAAATATGAAAAATAAAATTCTGTACTCGCTTTAAACTCCAAAGTTGATATAAACCATTCAATAATAATATTGGTGTAGACTTTCTGCACGGAGCATAGAATTTCTCTCTAGATTACCGTTATAAAATTAAATGTCCATAGTATAGATTTTCTCTTTTTAGTTATTTTGGCATGGACATGAATGGATTTAAAATTAAAAACCAGAACATGGCTTTGGCAAATCGTGTTCATGTGAATTTTTGTCAATTCGTATGTACGTTCTTTTTGTATACTATTTCATCTTGACATGTTCATACATGGGGAAATAACTTGATAGGAGTTTATCATTTTGTATGATCATGTTCATGATTCAAATATTTGTTACTTATTATCATGGTAGACAATACAGATAGATTCTGTCAAAAATAATGACAAATATTTAAATGAAATCTACTTTTGGATTTTATTGATTTTGTGGTGTAAAATAATGTAATGACATTTCTAAATAGACACTAATATGCTAGTTTTACAGTTGTTAGTAATTACGGTAATTAATGGCTTAGTGGTAAGAGTACATTGAAACCTCGTTAAAAACTCACCACAACAGAGGCGATTTTTTTATTTGATTGTTTAATTCTGAATTTTTGTTAAACAGACCCATTGAATAATTTTTTTTTTTTTTTTTTGATTAAATAAATGTCAAACTTGTGAGTTGTGAGCTACTCAAAAGGAGATCGTTATTTTGAAAGTTCTTGTGGGTCACAATAATTTGAGACGGTGTTACCAGAATACAAAAACCTCACAAAATCAATTTTACCTCACCTTGTGAATTTATTGGGATTTGTGAGGTATCAATAAGGTTTATCATTCCCAAAATATACAAATATTTTTGTTGATATATGTAATTGTGAATATTTTACAGTCCATGGGTACATAGAGCTAGAATATAAACTAATTTGTCTCAAATTTAATACAGACTAGTTTTACCTAGAGGAGGAAGTCAAAATTTGTAATCTTATCATGTGTACAGTACACATGATAAGATTACAAATTTTGGAGCTCATCTAGAACAATTAAAAAATCGAACTCGAGATTTTAATCAAAGCAGAACGATGATAGAGACCATGAAACAATTGGGTCTTAGAATGTTGCCTTAAGCGTGTTATGCCTCGACCGCTGAACGTATTTTAAAGTTTTTAGGCGATTCCCTAAAAGGATGAATGCATTTTTTTTAAGCTCTAAGGTACGTCGGTACCTTCAGGTACCATAAAACCTTTTTTTATGTTTGAATCTCCCGGTATAAGCTTCAACGATTTAAATTTAGATTTATATACAGGAGTTCGTTGACAATTACCTTCATAAAAAATTGTTATTAAAAAATTTATTATATTTTACTGCGAACAAAAGTTAAACCAACAAAATCATGTAGGTTTTTAAGAACCAATTCATGACTCATGGATGGAGAGATTTAAATATAGGTACAGCAGAAGTTGAATGCATTTAAAAAAAGAATCCCCTGAATGAAGGGATTTGAGTTGATTTGAAATCTTTTAACAGCTAAGTTGATTAATAAAAAATGTTATCTATTTATCTCTGCATAAATAGGAAGTTTTCTTTAACGGAATCAAATGAAGTTTTAAATATTAGGTTTCTTCGATAAAAAAAAATATATTTATTACTTATATAAAATAAAAACACATATGACATATTATTTATGTTTTCATAATAAATTCTAAAGACCATTTTTCAAAATTCTTAAAGTGTAATTATTATTAATAATTAATGATTTCCTTTGAAATATACATTCTTTAAATATTCTATTATTGCATAATATATACATACCTACTAAATTCTGTGAAATTTAAATTTAAAATTCAACGTGAATTTATTTTTATCTAAATCTGACACACAAGTTTTCTATCTCTACATATTATATAAATAAAATAAAAACATCTACAGTTCATTATAAAATATAAAATGTACTGATGTTTTTATTCAAGTCGACATTTCATTTAATTTGAATTTCATCAGAATTTAAAATTATTTTTAATAATAATTCTATTTGACAACATTCGTTTAATAATAAATTGCAAATTAAAAATTTACATAAACCATCTATTAGTGCAATTAGTTTTTGCATTTCACTTAACGCCTAATCAATCAAAAAATCTTCTCACAGAATAAAAAAATAACGCACAAAATTAGCCAGAACCCTTACACACCACACATCCGCCTTGTGTGAAAAAAAAGTTACCTCAACAATTGGATCCTGGCCAATCAGGAAAATCTATTTCAATCCCAAAACAGCAACAGAAAATTTAAAACAAAAAAAGATACAATGAATTATCAAACAAATTAAATTATGGAAATTTTTTAAAAATAGGTCGGCAACCGAGAGCAGTGTGTTCAGTAAGTTAAAATCGTCTTCGCTTGACTCTTTCTATCTCGCAGACCATCCTCATGTCCGTGTGGTCCTATTGAACGATTTCCCGTTTTCACACACTTACTTACCGTTAAGTCAGTTTTAAATTTAGAAAATTACTCACCATTTTACACGAACACGCGCAACAACAAGCAACCACACGCCGCCGCCGCCGATACAAAGGCGCGACGACGGACTTTGGCAAAGGCGATTTTATTTTTGAATTCGAAAAAAACCCATTTTAGGATATTTTCGTCATTCGAGTGTTTATGCACTTTGTTTGCAGGTTTATTGGACATTTTTTGTCAATAGCGTTGCCGGCTGGTTGATGCTGCAGTATAGCAGCATGATTTTGCACTCCTAGCCAAAGTGTCGCAAATGCAACAGACAATTCTCGCTCCAGTTTTTTTTATAAATTTCAGAATGCACTCTTTCTAGGCAAACAGATTGGATGCACTCAGGAGGATATCGAATAGTTGCGGTGATTTTTATTTTTGTATTTAGGTTGTCAAGTGGGTGGGTGATGATGTGTGAGGCTAGAATACTAATAACAATTATTTTCGTAAATTATTACACGTTTTATGGCATGTAATTAATATTTAAGTGCGGACGTGTGCACAATTATTTTTAATTCTCAAAGGTCATGCATGCTAGCGTAATGGAAAATATTCAATATTTTGAGCTATTTTTGGATAAATAAAAGAGAAAGTGTTAGTTTTATGAACATATATATATTTTGATGCTTGTGTTCGTAGTTTTGTTAAAAAAATTAATTTAAATAGATTTAAGCCTCATTAAGAAATAAAGTGGGATGTAGTTGTTTTGTTTTTACGTAGGCATAAAGATTGAAACAAATTTTAAAATGTAATAAGTTGCACCTGATTGTTGAGTTAAAAAAAAACTGGTTAAATATAATTATACAAAATTTAAAATAACATTTAATAAAATATACAAATATCCTATGTTATTATTAATGAATTAATTAGTTTGGTGGTTTAACAGCTTGTGACTTACAAATACCAACCATTACTCAATGTGTATTTAAAGTTAGCCAGAAGCGGAGAGACTACAGTTTTTTGCTGGATAAGATAAAAATTAATTATTATGACAAAAGATAATGTAACTTCCTCGCAAGATGCAATTTGCTCTAACAACTTTTGTTCATAAAAATGTCCAAGTTTATTCCCTTTGAAATACACCGAACACTACCTATAAAAATCACATGTGACATTACCTATTTTCGTTAATTTTCCAAAACTGTCAATTTCTAACAACTTTAGTGCAAAAAGCTCTGTCAAAATTGGCAGCTTTCTCCTTTCCGTTTCAAAGCGAATCTAACATTAGGCATGTGTTTTTGCAAGCCTATTAGGGATTAGCTACAGCATCACAGAAACAAAATGGAGTTTTCATACAAACTATCGATAACAAGTTATAATTCACGCTGGTAACACAGTTTTTCTGTGTGCTTAAGTTAAGCCCGGAGAATTCTCTGGGTTTAGCTTAACCCGTAGGGGATTAGTTGTTGTTTTATTTAACATGGTGATTGTTTAGCGCCGCCGGGGTCGTTTTTTCGTCCAATTCCCTCTGGCCTTACAAAAAAAACGCCTTTTATACCCTCAACAAAACCATCAAAAAATTGTGACACAAAATTTGACGAAAATAATTTAATTTTCGGTTGGATTTTGTAAGTTTTCCATTCCTTATTTCGAATAAGGTAAATTTGAAGAATGAGTGAACATATTCTATAGGAATGGGAACACTCTCAAAATCCAACTGAAAACGAAATAAGAATTAGGCTAAGTAGAATAAAATAAACTTGCAGTTAAATGAAAATCTTCTATAAGTGTAGCCTTAAACTAAACCCCCATTATTTCTTTCTTGCAAATTTGTCCTTTACGTTATTCAATAATAGAAAAATTAATATTTTTACTTTCATTAACAGGTTGGTCGAATTGCTGCAGATCATCCATTAGTAGGCGGTCATAAAGGACCTGTATTAGATATTGCATGGTGCCCACACAATGACAACGTCATTGCTTCTGGTTCAGAAGATTGCGTTGTTAAAGTCTGGCAAATACCCGATGGTGGTCTATCGAGAACACTCACCGACCCAGTCGTTGATCTTGTCTTCCATCAAAGAAGAGTTGGTCTAGTGCTATGGCATCCATCTGCTTTAAATATTCTCCTTACAGCCGGTTCAGATAATCAAGTAAGTTTGTAAAATCCACAACCAAATAAATACATACATAATTCAATTCTGATTTTCTTAATATTTTAAAGGTTGTTATCTGGAATGTCGGTACTGGTGATATACTCGTGCATATTGACAGTCATCCAGATATTGTTTACAGTGCCTGTTTTAACTGGGATGGTTCGAAATTGGTTACCACATGTAAGGATAAAAAAATCCGTATTATCGATCCACGCACAGGTGAAGTGGAAAGTGAAGCTCTCTGCCATGAAGGATCCAAAGCGACACGTGCTCTCTTCCTGCGACATGGTCTTATATTCACAACCGGTTTCAATCGATCATCGGAACGTCAATACTCATTAAGAGCACCCGATGCCCTAAGCGAACCAATTGTGATGGTTGAATTGGATACGTCTAACGGTGTTATGTTCCCTCTGTATGATCCTGATACGAATTTGATTTATCTTTGTGGTAAAGGTGATTCGGTCATACGGTATTTTGAAGTAAGAAAAACAATTGGATAAATTTATTTGTAGTATTATAAAAATGTTTCTTTGTATTAATTTAAAGATCACACCCGAACCACCATTTGTACATTATATTAATACTTTTCAAACACCGGATCCTCAACGTGGTATTGGTATGATGCCAAAACGTGGATGTGATGTTACAACCTGCGAAATATCAAAATTCTATCGTCTCAATAATAATGGGCTGTGCCAAGTCATTTCAATGACAGTACCAAGGAAATCGGATTTGTTCCAAGAAGATTTATATCCAGATACTCTGTCAGATGATGCTGCGTTAACGGCTGAAGAATGGGTTGCCGGGCAAGATGCAGATCCAGTTGTAATTTCGCTTAAAGTGAGTATCGGAATAAATGTTAAAGACAACTATTATGAGCTTAAATTAAATACTTAACCTGGCGTAACTTCATACATGATTTCTTCAGAATTATTTTGAATCTATTCCAAAACATTTATAACTTTATTAAAATGTAGGAAATTCGAAAAAACACTATATGATCTATTTTTATTGTTTTTTTAAATTTAATTGAGAATTTTCATACAGTTTAATTTAGCTTAGCTTATTATTATTTAATTCATTGATAAGGTATACAGTACATAACGTAATGAAAGCTTTTGATAAAGATTTTCTCCTCAACTTGTGGTATAGTAAAAAAAGGGTTTAAGAGATTTGTTGTGGATCTAATGTTCCTTAATGCCTAAAGCCCACAACAAACTGTCAAATTGAACGCGACACAATTGTCAGCTCGAACGCTGGTCTAGGTATTTAAAGTTAAGCTCAGTTTTTTTTTAATTGTTTAACAAAAGTTTGAAGTGCTTTTAATATGCTAATTTAAAATTTAGCCCAAAAATGGTCTAAGTTGCATGTTTTTTTTTTGAACCAAGCATCTAAAAATTAACGCCTCCTCGAACTTTGTGGTTCATAAATTCAATTTGCTTTGAAAGCACCCAGCATATACAGTACCTATGTTCTGTAATTATCATATCGATAAAATTCGTTGAAAAAAGGAACAAAACTCATATGATTTGTTTTAATTTGCACTGTTTTTTCATGAATTTTATCGATTTGATACATTCAGAACACAGGTCCAGGCCTAGCTGGTTAGCAAGACCGGCTGGGTAGTGTTCTTCTACCTTATATCAATTTTATTAACCGCACGTCGTGTGTGAGTGTCCATGTTTTAAGCCAAAAAGAACAGATTACTAAAAAATCTAAGATAGGATCGTGTATCTATTGTACAGGGAGGCTACAAGTCAGGCACTAAATCGCTGTCGGTGACGAAAAAAGCCAATATCCTAAACAAAAGTTCTCCGAAGACTGGCGGTGCTGGTGGTGGAGGTAGTAGCGGCGGTGGGAGTGCATCAAAGGGAGTGGACCTGTCAATAGGCAACTCAAATGCATCTAACAATAACGATAGTGGAACAGTTAGTGGAATTAGTGTAAGTATATTGCAAATAATTTTCAATTTCAATTTGAGTTAAAAAAAAAATAATTAAAATTATAGGAAAAGGACCTCCGTGACATAACTGACGAAATTCGAAAACTCAAAGCAATTATTGTAAAGCACGAGAATCGAATTCGTGCTCTAGAAGCTGCATTCAAAGCGCAAGAAGAAGACGTAGCGGATGCCGCTCCGTCCAATAAGTCAGGTGCTTCGTCGGCCAATAATAGTGAAACAAAAACGACGGCGCATGATAACTCCACATCGAGCAAGGAAAATGATAAAAGTGCCAATGATAGTCACACAAAACTAGCACCTGACGATGTGTAAATTGTCTAAAAATCACCCATCCCCCTTACCACCTACATCTATTATTATTATTTTCATAACAAAAAATAATTGTTTTATATATATGTATTTAAATGAAAACAAAACAAAAACAGATTTTATGTTTTTTTTTATACAAATTATTTTATTTTTTACAATATTTTCTTTCTTTTGAGAAACAAATATGTTTTACTAATTAAAGAAAAAAAAATACAAAATCAATTTAATTGTAAAGTAAAAATAAAATACAATTGATAAGTTAAAAAGGAAATGCCCCGGCAATCAACAACTATTGTAACATTTTTTTTTTTTTAAATAAAACATAAAAATAAAAACTCAATCATTTATATACCTAGAATGAAAGCTGAAACAATTATTAACCTATATACTACGCCAAATTAACATGCATTAAGTACCAAACTGTTGATTTTTTTTTATTAATTATAGTATTTTTTTAATTGATAACACAATAATAAACACACAAATGTGAGAAGAGCCAACGAATTAGGCTTAATTTTAATCATTTTATTTCATACTTTTGTATTTAGATTTTTCTTTTTTTATGTAAAATTACTATCAACTGAGAGGTTTTATAAATTATTGTAAAAAAAAATATATATATAAAAACTTAGTTTTTTTATATGTAAGTTGCAGTTGAAAAGTATTTTAAAATTATTAAATTATTTTATCTATGTTATGAAATTTATTTAATTATAGTATGAAAAGAAAATCGAATCATTATAATTCACAAACAGAAGAGATTAATTAAATTCTTATTTTATATTCGTTTGTTATTAATCGATTGTTTTTTTTTTCTTATTGTGTAATTCAAACATACATCCTCTTTCTTTCCCAAACTGCTTAGACATTTTCTTTTAAATAATTTTATTTTAGATTTTTTTTTATAAAAATTTATCAGTAAATAATATGAATGATTCTTTTAAAAAAATACAATTTCTTTCGTTTTATTATAATTTTATTCTATTTTTAGTTGTTTTTATTATTATTTTGTTTTGTGTCATCAATAAAAAAATACTGCTCATTTTATTTTAGTTTTTCTTTTCTTAGTTTGGTCGATGGTCGAGTTCACAAATATAAAAGTTCCGCAATACTGCAAAAAGCACGTTCTATTTACTAAGGCAAATAAAGTCCCCTAGAAAGTGTTTTGTCTACTTTTTGAGGAGGGTCGATGTTTGGTCTCAAAAATGAAAGCAAATAACCAAAGAATGAATCATTTCATATATGAAATTGTAGGTTCGTAAAGATATTCGACGAAACTCCGAAAATATGAACGAACCTTTCAATGGGGGCAGGGCGACTGACACTTGTGAAATATTAATTAAGGTGGATTTTCTTCTTGGGAGCCTTAAAGAAGATTCTCACAAAGTGAGCAAAATTTAAAATAAAGTGGAGTAAAGATTTTTTTCTTAGAAGATTTCATATGGAATGACTTCTTACTTCTTACATTTTAAATTTTTCGAATCATTATACTTGAAAAAAAAAAAAACAGAACAACTTTTCTTGAACATAAAGCACCAAAGAACAGAATAAAAATATATAAATAATTTACATTTGACGCATCTATAAAGCGAGAAAACATTTGAAACGAGTTATTCCACAGAACCCACCTCCGAATTTGATGATATTAGCGCAAAATTTTAAACGATTTAGTACGATGCCTTTAGCCTATTTAGTATGATAAAATGGCTTTAACTAAATCGTTTAAAATTTTGCGCTATTATTTTTTTAAATGTTTGGTTTTATAACAACTTTAAATTTTAACAAGGAATTTGATAATTCGGTTCGGAAGAAGTCGAAACAATTCAAAAATCTCATTTTTCCTCTGAGGTAGCCGATTAAATTAATTAAAACTAAATTTCTATTAAAATATGAAAACCGCAAAATAGTTTTCTAAATTAGTTACTCATTGGTTTTTAGCGAATAGTTTTGTCTGCACAACATCTCAATATTACTTCAAAATTAATTTGTTGAGCTGTAAAAGTTTTCTTTCGTATCGACCAACGACGCGACGATATGTTGAAAAAAATTTAAAATTCTACAATTCAAGATATGAACGTTTACCGTTATATTATTCACTCGATAAATAAAATGGCGGTTAGAAATTCAAAATAACGATTAATAGACATTTTTGACAATAATTCGCCACAAATTAAGAGCTTTCAAAAAATTAAATAAACCATCATTCTAGCGCATACATGGATTTATTTATCTAAGAAATTGCACTCAATAGACGGAAAACTTTGCCTGTGAAATTGCATTCGCCCCATTTATAATGAACCACTCTTTTCATGTTGTATGTACCTATGAAATATGACATTGATAAATTACTGAAACTTTCAGAGAAACTTTTAAACTATTGCTCTAGCAATAAGATATTTTCCATCGTAATCGAATCCCGAAAAAACTTATCATCGAAGCCGTTCGTAATGACAAATTGTATGAGATTTTCCATTACGATGGAATCTGTGATAGTTTTTTTTCGAGATTTGTAAAAGTTTTCTATTACGATGGAATTCGTTCGATTAAGAAGTAAAGGAATGTAGTCTCGAAATTTAACACATTTGCGAAATGTTTTTTTTTTTTTTTTTTGCTGGAAAATTAACGTATTCTGAACTTGCTGAACAAAAATAGGAAATATGCAAAATTATTTAGATAGTTCATGGATTTGAAGAAAAGCTGGGTATTAATTTGATTTGAAGCAAATTTAATTTTAGATATGTATGAAGTATGTATGTATGCACATAAATATATTATGTACCTCTTCACAAGCGATAACAATTTTTGTGTATTTTTTCTTAATTTCTTGACCATAGCGATTTTGATTTGTACAAAAGTAGGCCAAGACCTATAAGACAATAAGCTTTTATATATAAATAGGTAATTCTCAATTGTATTTGAAAAGCATATAATATTCCAATTGCTTTCAATATTACTTAACTATCTTTGTCTAGTTTTAAAATTATTTTATAACTGGTATACGTTTTTGCTTTCTTTAACTAACTATATATGCTTATTTAAACGAAGAGTGAAATCGAATTTTAAACTAAAAATATATACTGTAATGCATACTTACGAACTTATCGTACCCTCCATTTTAAATCTTTACCTAAAAGCTAAATTAATTTAAAAAAAAATAAAATTATAAATAGATTTTCTACTATAAAATAAATAAACAACAAAGCCTTATTTAAAATATAGTATGATGTTTTCTAATACCTACATAAAAGTTGTTATATACACACACAAAAATAAAATTATCCAACAAGTATTTCTATACAAAATATATAAAATAATAAATTATTGTAATAATAATCAAAACTGTTAAGTCTGCGCCAACTGGTGAATATCCTAAAATCAACTAATAAAAATAAATTTTAAGTATGTATTTGTAGCATGCTAAAATCCAACCCATCGTTCGTTTTTGTAAACTATTAGCTAAGTCAAATTTACATAAAAATAAAATAATCTATATTTTACATACAAAAATAGATTGAAATCAAAATATGTATTAAAATAAAGAAAATATAAATTTACTCGTATTTTCCATGCTTATCGAGCTCATTGTTGTTTTGTCTTTTTTATATACATATATGTATATAATAATATAATATTAGTTAAGCAAAATTTAAGTATACAAACAAAAAAACTAGTCTAACATTCTGAGGAAATAAACTAATTTAAATAAATATTTCGATAGTACCTATAATTGTGTTTTGATCAAATAATAAATGAGAAGAGATAAATTAACCTTTAGGAAGAGGGACAACAAAATTTGTCAGAGGATTGGTTTGCGACTATAACACACTATAAGGCTAGGCTTTTTGACCTTTGCATATCATATGGAAGGTCTCAAAATTCACTTTTGCTTTTTAATAAGACGAGATTAGAGAAATGACAATTTATAACAGTTTATAGTGATATTGAAATTGGTGAGCATTAACGCACTTCGCTCAAATTGATTAACAGCTTTGAGTGCACGGATAGCTAGTTTTTTTAACTTGGTACTTAGCGTATTTTGGGCATTCCTAGTTTTCAATTTTTTTTTTTCAAAAACTCGA